>CM028132.1:933550625-934795000 GCA_016271365.2 Neoceratodus forsteri | reverse complement strand
GCACCTGGTTACAGCAAACATTGGTAGTGTAATACAGAGCAAAAATGGTATAATTGACAACAGTAGCTGGGTAGCAAGTAAGTTATGCATAGGTAGTATCGGGAATGCAACGTGGAGCTACCAATCAGTAGCGATATAGTCGGTATAGGGAAAAAATTGAAGTAGTGAGGTTGTTAGGAATAAGGAGGCGGGGTGATGGAGCAGCCCAGAGGGGCATTGTCAGGAGGAGGGTGGGGTTAGGGCATCCTTTAGGCACAGGAGCAGCAGCTCTTGCTGAATAGCTCGCTTTTGAGGCATTTTGAAAGTGGAGATGGTGGGGGTATCAGTGGCCCCGAGGAAGATTGTTGTACCATGCAGGGGCTCTATGGCAGAACGATCTCTGACCAAGTGAAGTCCCAGCACGAGGAACCAGGAAGGTGGCTTTGCAAGAGGTCCGGTGCTGACAAGGGGCTGTGCTGGAAGGAGGGAGGAAGTCAGCCGGGAAGAAAGTCCAAGTAAGGTTTTTTGAAATGATGCACGTTTGGTATAGCAGGTGCTCATCGAGGTCAACATTGTTGCAAGGTCATAGAGTTGGTCAGGTATGAGTGAGCTTAGGGGCCCCTGTGATTAGCCTGCAAGCCTTATTTAGGAGGAGGTGAATTTTGTTGAGGCCGTCCTGTTGGCAGCCCATAGACAGGCAGTCCATAGTCCACCAGGAGAGTATGGAGGAAGTAACCCATGAAGCGGAGGCATCAGGGGAGACAGTTTTGTAGCAGTGCAGGATACTAGAGTCGGATATTGGTTACAGAAGAGAAAAGGCCGATGTGGGTATGGAAGGAGATGTGAGTCAAATAAGATCCCTAAGTACTTATAGGATTGGACTTGTTCAGAGTTGTAGTCCGAGCCAGAAAGGATACGGAGAAGGGAGTTGGATGATTTATTTTGAGGGTGGGCAAGAGCATGGTTTTCAATTTTTTAAGATTTATGACCAATCTATGCTCTTAGCCAAGCCTCAGTGCCATCAAAAGCCCTTTAAGAAACCTGGAGGATGTGGGGTTACGGCCAGTGGCAAAGAGGACGGTATTGTCTGCGTACAGCAGTATTTTCCCAGGGCATGCACTGGGCAGGGTGTTAAGGTAAAGCGAGAAGAGAGGGCCCCAGGATGGAGCCCTGTGGAACTCCTGAGAGGATGGACATGGGTCAGAAAGAGTCCCACCAATTTTGACTCGTTGGGAGCGGGCGGAAAGGTAGCTGGAGCACCAAGCCAGTGGTCCAGAGGCAAAACCAGTGTGACAGAGGGCTTCCAGTAGTAGGGGTGGAGACCGTGTCAAAAGGCCTTGATAGGTCAAGGAACACAGCCTCACCAGGAGCCAGTATCCAAAGAGGAGTGAAGGAAGGGCGAATTCAATGAGAGCAGTGCTAGTACTGTGTCCCCAAGGAAGCCGTGCTGTTCAGGGCAGAGGATGTTGTATTTGGTCAGGTATTCAGTTATTTGTGCAGCAACTAGTTTTCCAGTGCCTTGGAAAGGGAGGGAGAATGGAGATCGGTCGATGGTTCCCAGCTAGGACCTGTCACCCCTTTATGGATCGGAGTAACCGTTGCAGTTTTCCAGGAGGAGGAATTGTCCCAGGCAGAGGGATTTGTTAAGAAGGCAGGTGAGTGGGGTGAGGACTTGATCCAGGACCAACCGGAGAATTTTGTGGTCCAGGGAGACGCCACTGGGACTGTTGCCTTTAGAGCACGTGGTCAGGTGCAGTCTGGCTTCCAGGGTAGTAACCCTACAAAGGTGGAAGCAAGGGCAATGGAGGCAGGGGTAGGATGGGGGTGGCTGATCAAAGAAGTTACTGGGGAGGATTGGGCTAAGGTCTGTAAAGGTGGTGGTGAGTAGGTTTGCAATGTCGGTGAGGGTCTGTGATGGTGGTGTTGTTGGTGGCAATCTAGGATGGGGAGGGAGGCGGGTGTTCCCATTCAGTTGTTTGACCTTATCCAGAAGGTACGGGCCTCCCCAGGAGGCAGTGAGGGTGGCCTGATAGTGGTTTTGTATTATGTATATTTATGTATATTTATATCTAACTGTACAATTTTCCCTGCCAACAGCAGGTCCACTTTGTAAATGAGCTTGCTTAATGGTGATCGCCTGGATAAATAAAGATTTGATTGATTGATTGAAAACTATTCAAATTACATATAATGTGTGTTTCACCTATTAAACCTCAAGAGGTTTTCAGATGTCATGGCAACCTCAAGAAGTGTTTTCAGCTCGGTTGTTAACAAAAGACCATACATTATATTTTATAGTGTATGGGCTACTTAGATTGTGTAATCACTGAATTAATTACTTTACTTTACTGAAATTACTTTACAGAACATTGATTGTTGTGAGCATTCTGTTTTGTTACAACATTGATTGTTGTGAGTATTCCATTTTGTTATACCATTGATATGACATACTCAAGAAGGGTTAACAACAGAGTGATGTCATAATGATGGCATAACATAGAGGATAATATATGGTCATCGATGGTTAACCAGTCTGTTAACCATCGAGAGGTTCTCAGGGCAACCATGTAAACCTTTGAAAGCAAAGCTCAAGAGGTTTAGGTCGCCATGGCAACCTCGAGAGGAGTTACAAAAACTGATACATCAATGTACCATACACTATATTTTATAGTGTATGGTACAATTTAGTTTTTAACAAAAGAAAGGAGTTCCCTACTGCAGTTTTTTTATGTTGCCGCTGCTCTGCCCTCACCACCGCAGCTGTTTCAATGCCTTCTGATCCATTTGCACACATGCCCAGACTGTTTCTGGTTGATAACCCCATTGAAGTGACGTACCATCAATGGGTTAACAACATCGTGACATCACATCGATGGTAAAAGCTGTTATAAAAAGGTAGATTTCTACCTATAACAATGTTCTAACATACATTATAAGGTTATAATCTGCTTGATTTTAGTTATTAATAATAAGAGCTCCCCATACATTATAAGGTTGTAATCTGCTTGATTTCTCAGTTAATAATAAGGGCCCCAAAAACATTATATAGAGAACACGGATGGTCAATTATGCACAACCACTGTGTTCATACACAAAGGGTTCTCATTCACTGTGACATCAAGAATGAATCATGAACACGAGGTGGCAGAATACAATGCTTATGCATAACGTTTCTCGACCTGTATTTTTGTTGTGTAGTATTATGTTTATTGTGTGTAGATTGTGTTATTTTTTCTCGTTCACAATGAAAATGTATTGTTAATTCTCTACAGGTTCTATAATGCTGTTGTACCACAGAATTGGATAGAGAAAGCAATTACGTGGCAGCATTCCAAGTTGTTATGCTACAGTAGTGACATCACTACTGCATCATAACAACATAATGATTCACTACTGCAGAAGAACTAGCATATTCAAGGCATGGAATTCCATGCATAACAGCATTCCTATATACACTATAAAAGAGTAATGGATAGGTGTGTGTTATGGATTTTTCACACACCAGAGGTGTTTGATGACCCATAAACCTCGACGAGCAACAACACAATCACCTATCCTTTATTTGTTGTAACAGGAAGGTGTAGTCTAGCAAGTATGCTGCCTGCGTGGAGTTTTATGAAGTGCCAAGTCACTCGCTGTCCTCACTGTACACTCAGTGGATTCAGAAAAGAAGAAAAAAAATACCCATTTCCAAAACAATCTGCATACTTCTTACACTAAAAGTGGTACATTATAAATGATGTAGTTGTTCTTCTTGACTGCATTCAGCTTTTGCCATGTGCAAAGACTGACAGTGTTTCACTTCATGCAGAATACATAACAGACCTGATGGAAGAGGTTCTGCAGACGTGCCATATACCAGTACATGACCATACCACTCCACAAGCAATACCACCAGAGGCTTTATGTGCTGTGTACGAAAATCCAGACAAGAAAACTGCAGTGGAAGGACACATGTCAAGATTTATTAAGCAACATGAGGCATGAATAAATATGGCAAGCCAATAACTGGAGTACTTTTGCAAGTTTGCTGAATTGCTTTGTAATGGAACAATAACAGATGAAAAACAGTTTTGCATTGAAACCCTGAACAGACTGATTAAAGGATTATAGAGTAAATATAACAGACAAACAAGTGCAGCAATAAATCAAAACTTCTCCTAAATACTTTCTTTGGTTCAACTGGAAATGTATAAACTTTGAGAATAAATTTATACCAACTGTTTAAAATTTCGGTCTGTATTGTTTTAAGATGTTGTTTTAGAATGTTGTCCTAGATTTCATTCCAGTGCAGGTACTTGAATCCTACTTATTCCTGACATAGAAAAGTGGAACTTATGAGGTGGATGATGCACAATGTAAGTGGGACTTGCACATGTCTTCCTAGCTATCCACAGCACCATCTCACAAACTGCCTATAGGCAGTGTGCCTACCATCTCCAATGAACAAAAATGTAAAGTCATTCAGAAGAAATGCATGTACTATACCACTAAAGTAACATTCCCTGGTGTACAGGTACATACCATATACAGTGACTGAGTTTACATCATATTTAAAAAAGTAATCTCACAAAACAATAATAATCCTTAAACAACTAATGATGGCAATCACATTGTTAAAAGCCACTGACAACTTAAAATGACTTTCTAATAATAATATTTAAGTACAATTCAGCTTCCATTCCACATTTATTATAAATATTCCTCCTCCACAGTATTTATTACTATGGACATTTGCATGAATACATGATCTTTATTCCTCAGTGTTCATCTACCTCTATCACCGACTCCCTACTTCAAGTCATAATCCTATGTTGTGACATCACAGTCTATTGCCATAGCAGTAACAGCTATGTCAAAAGGGATGCATTATTACCTCATGCAGGAAGATAGCCACTGGCATAGATGAACTCTCCAGGAGGAAAGGACCTATTACATGCAAATTACCTCAGTAATAAATAATGAGGATGAGGAATACAGGAGTAATGAACTACAAGCTGGACAGCATCTAAATATCATGTTGTGGTAAAGTTCACTTGAAGGCATCGCCTGCTCTTTAAACAGGCAGGAAAACACAATGGCCATCATATTTCAATCAACAAATGACCAACCACTCTCTACTGCTAATAAACCAATTGTGGGAATGACAGGCTACATGAAACAAGGCAAGCTCATTTATAGACATACAAAATGAATATGCTTCAGGTTTGGGATTGACATTAGCACTCATTGGTATTCAGTTGCTGGTAAGTTGTGGAAGTATGTTGATGGCTGTGATGATTGCCTAATCATGACACTTCAAAAGAGGTGAAGGTGGTTGGAAAAGATGGAGCAGCAGGATGGTGTATACAGTACTGTGTTGATGTGTGGTAGGTGAATACAGTATATGACGGAAACGGTGACACTTTTTCTTTGTAGAAACTAGATAGAGACCAGGCATGTGGTGGAGTGAGTGCACCATGAAACAGTGTCATTTTTTTGGGGGTTATTTTGCTATATTAACACTTTTGTTAAATTTTATAAGGGAAAAATTCACTCCTTGGTATGATATGTCATGTGATAGTGTTACTTCTCAGGTGCATGAGACTCAACCAGCGACCTCATACCTCACAATACACACAATGCATGATGGTTTATCATGACATATCACACCCTGAGAAGTTTCATTTCAAAAACACAAGTAAATACATTTAAAATGTATTTCTTTACATGGCTCCATTGTATAATTGCAATAAAGACAGTCAATGGTGTGAGTTGTTTGGTACTTTAAATTAGACCACAACAGACACAAGTACATCCAACAGCACCAGTTGAACATGTATGTAACATACAGTAGTAGCGCCGAATGTGTCAAGCAATTTTGTGAGATTTCCTATTTATCCTTCACAAAATTTAGGGAAAAAATCCTCTAAAATTCTTTTGTTATACCTACAAAAAAGAGGCCAGTTCCTAGTACATACTTTTAAGTGCCATCTGGTAGATTTTCAACTACACTTTCAGATGAGACAACTCTCTTTGGATAGCAGTGAACACACTAACAAACAAAACAAAATCCTAACTAAAGGTTTCACTATTCTCAATAAGGATTTTAAAAATCCTTAAAAATCTTTGACTAATTGATTGCTACTACTGTAGAGGAGAACGTATGGTCTTTGGTTATTAACCACGCTGTAAACACTCGAGAGGTTGCCATGACATTATTGTAATCATCAAGAGTGCAGCTCAAGAGGTTTTCTAGATGTCATGGCAACCTCAAGAAGTGTTTTCAGCTGGCTGTTAACCAAAGACTATACATTATATTTTATATTGTATGGACTACCAAGATTACGTAATCACAAATTGAATTACTTTACTGAATTGCTTTACAGAACATTAATTGTTGTAAGCATTCCATTTTGTTAAACCATTGATATAACGTACTCAAGAAGGGTTAACAACAGAGTGATGTCATAACAATGGGATAACAAGGTTGTAATCTGCTTGATTTCAGTTAATGATAAGAGCTCCCCATACATTATACATATACATTTGATTGCTACTCATGAGTCTCTATGTCAGGCATCACCCATGGTACTGCCTGAAAGAAAAATAGGCTGTCTGAAGCACCCGCCTTCCAGACATACACTTAAGAAGCCTGGATGGAGTTTTATGCAGCTAAGTCATCAGCATGGTTACACACCTCTGAGATTTCCACAGCAAACTGACTCGGGGAAGTTGCCATAGGAACACAAACAAATTACAGTTACAACTGGAAAGAAAAATGCCTTGTTCAAAATGAAAGCAAATGCTCTGACTTTCCTATTCACACACAATGATTCAGCCCTGCAAGTGGAAAACAATGTTGATATGGTAGCATGAAGTTGTGAAGCACAGCTGTCGTGAAGCCAAACCACCATCAGTTCAAGAAGGTAAAATTAATGAAAGTGCGCGGAGCACAGTAGAATACCCACTCTGAGACGTCTGTTCAGTTTACCCCCATGATAGCCACATGGGACTTATGGATAGCTTGGTTAATGTGTTTCCAACACTGGATAGTAAATACGAAAGGAATCGGGTAGAAGGTGTGAACCTTGCACGATATTAGAATAGGGTGCAAAACAGCAGAGCAACGCAATCTCATGGCTCATTGGGAAGTGGATATGAGTACCATACTCTAGACGCCGAGACATGTATTGCAATGACTGTGATATGACAGTACACATGTACAGGATATTACAGAGTGACATGATAAAAGGGATGGGAGGGAGTGCAGCTATATGTGATTGAAGGGCAGAATTTTGTTAAGTAAGGAGTGGAGTAAGTCAACACAGTGTCATTATGGTACTAACTAATGGAGATAGCATGGAGGGAGTGAAGGTGGGGGCTTGCTTGGGAGATAGCAACCACAGCACAGTTGGCTTCAAGGCCAGAGCAAGGCATGAGGCTAGTCAAACCATCACAAAGGTCCTAAACTTCAGGGGAGCAGATTTACCCAGGATGAGGAGCTATTCCAGGAGGAAGTGGGGTACTGGGAGGGGGATGGAGGGCGAGGCATGGGAACTTTAGAAGAAGATCAAGTGGGTGCTCCTTAAAGTGACTGAGGAATGAGTAACGAGGGTGAGGAAGAACAAACAATGCAGAGGCCGCTGTGGTTTAGTAGGGAGGTGAGAGGCAATTGTGGAGAAGAAGAGGTCTTTCAGGAAATACAAGAGGAAGCAATGTGGGAGGATAGGAAAACTTATAAAGAGGATCTGAGGGTGGCAGGGCAGAAGATTAGAAAGGCTAAAATAGAAGCAGATGAGAGAATTGCTAGGCAGGCCAAATGTGGGGACAAGATGTTTGTATGGTACATAGTGGAAAGGAGAAAGGTAAGTAAGGGGATAGTAATGATTAAAGGGATGGGGGACAGAAGGTGGAAGGAGATTTTGAGAAAGCAGAGATGTTGAATGGATACTTCAGCATGGTTTTTACAACAGAGGGAGCAGGAAGGGTACCAGCATTGAGAGAAAATGGAAAGGGGTGGTATATCCAAAACTAATCAGTGCAGGAGAGGAAAGGGAGTGATTAGTAAGCTGAGGGTAAACAAGGCCATGGTAAGAATGGCCTACAGCCCAGGCTGCTCACGGAGTTACGAGGAGTACAGGCAGAACCATTGGCAGGGCTATTTAACTGGTCTCTGGACATGGGGTGGGTAATCAGATGAATGGAAGAAGGCAGGCATTGTGCCAATCCACAACGGAGGCAGCAGTGGAGGTAGACAATTAATGACTGGCCAGTCTCACATCGGTGGTGAGTAAAGTAATGGAGATGATATTAAAGCAAAGGGTGGTCAGCTATCTGAAGGAAGAGGGACTGCAAGACACACAGTAGAACAGCTTCAGTAGGAGTCAGTCATGTCAGATGAACCTAATTGAATTATTTGATGAGTGGCAGGGTGGTTGATCCAGGTGGGGCATGGGCGTGCATACCTCTCCTTCAGGAAGGACTTTGATACGGTGCCCCATAACACTGGTCAGTAACTTGAGAAATCTGGGGTGATGCAGAAAATAACTAGGTGTGTGGACAGCTGGCTGACAGGTAGAAGCAAAGGATGGTGGACATTGGGGGTGAACTCTTAGGTGACAAGGGCTGTGAATGGGGTCCCCTAAAGGTCAGTGTTGTGGCCCATTCTGTTTAACGTCTATGACAGCAACATAGCAGATGGGCTTCAGGGGAAGGTCTGCCTTGTTGCAGATGATACAAAACTCATCAACAGGTTGGACACCCAGGGGAGGTGAAGGAAATTTAGAAAGATCAAAAAATTGCTGGAAGAGTTGTCAGAAATGTAGGAGCTAAAGTTCAGCACCAGGAGACGAACACTGATGCACTTTGGGAGGATTCAAAATGCCACGTACACACTAGGGTGGGAAATAATGGCTGCATCCAGGTAGGAGAAGGACACAGGAGTTATAATCATGGATGACCTTAGGGTGGGGACCCAGTGCAGCAAGGCATTGTGCAAAGCTAACAAGATGCTGGCATGCATAGGAAGGAGGGTAACCAGCAGAAGAAAGGAGGTGAGGTTGCCACTCTACCGCACCATGGTTAGGCCACACTTAGAGTATGGGGTACAGTTTTGAGGCCCCATCCACAAAAAACATAGCTGGCATAGAAAGGGTGCAGAGAAGTGCTTCCAAAATGGTACATCAGCTAAGGGGAAGTCATACAAGGTGAGGTTGAAGGAGCTGGATTTGTATCCTCTGGAGACAAGGAGGCAGAGAGGGACATGATTGAAACATTCAAGTATGTGAAGGGATCAATAAAGTGTGGGAAAACCTGTTTACAGGGAAGGTAGGTACAAGAACTATGGGCATGGCTAGAGATCGGAGGGGGAGGTTTAATGGAAACATTAGAAGTATTACTTCACAGAGAGGATGGCTGATACCTGGAACAGACTACCAGATTAGGTGGTAGGGACCAGTACAGTGGAGGGTTTCAAGAGGGCCTGTGACAAATGCATGGTATTGTCAGGGGAGAGGATGGAATCTTGGAAGGGAGGGACAAGTAATGAGGCGAGTGTTGTATGGCCAGACTTGATGGGACACATATCTATGAACATATAACACATACAACAGGGAGTAACAGATCTGCAAGGACAAACCAGTAAGGAGAATAATGGATAGGGGTGAGTGGATAAACGATCGCAACAGGCAGTAGCCTTACACAATACTTCTGCTCACTACTCACCAAACAAAAGGGGTAGCAATACAAAAGGCTGATTGGGAGATGGGCTTGGAATAGAGGATAACACAGACAGTAAAATCAAAGTGGGTAAGGTACGGGAGGATAACTGAGACACTTAGGCATTACAATGCATTGGGGCCCACATGGCATATACCACAGTGAGCTAAAGGAGGCGAGCATATGTTTTGAAGAACCCATGGCAAACATGTTCAATGCCTCCTGGACTAGGGAGTGCTCCACAATATGGGATGATGGCACACGTGGTGCCACTCCACAAGAGCTGCCCAAAAGATGAGCCCGGGAACTACAGTACAATGCGCCTATCATCCATTGTGTGAAAGCTGATGTATACAATCCTGAAGGAGATGCTGGCTTTCCTCATAGAGACTAATGGGGAGCAGATCATCTGGCAAACTGTGTTAGTCTATGGCAGATCATATGAGATCAGCCTAGTGTATTACTATGACTGGATAATGAAAAAAAACATACAGTGTAGAAAGGCAGCAGCAAATTATAACAGGATGATTGATAGTATTGCCAGAGGCATATCTTCCAGGTAGGGTGAAGTGTTCCTGTCACTATATATGTCACTGGTTAGACAACAGTTGGAGTACTGCCAGCAGTTCTGGTAGCATTACCTGAAAGATGACATTAAGAATATTGAGGTAGTGTGACACAGGGCAAACAAACTGATCCAGTGTCTAAAGGAGTTGCCATATGACAATAAGATATGGCAGTTGAACATGGACTCATTGGATATGAAGAGGATAAGGGTGACATGATTAAAACAGTCAAGTACATGAATGGAATAAAATACAGGTAATAGAGTTCCTTAGAGTGTGAATGACTGTTGCCACAACCCCACAGATAACAGCACATAAGAATTGAAGATGTACTGTGCCCAGACCTATTACAGTGTATTGAAAAACTCAATAGTAATTACAAAAACAAACAACGTCCATACTTACCATTGGTTATTCACAATTCTTTCGTCATTGGCCTGGTCATCAGGAACATGAAGAGAGTTCAGTACTCTGAAACTGTTCTGGTATCATTGTTGGTTCAAAGCAGTATGGCTGTACTCCAAGAGGTGATGGTTCTGTAGAGTAGTCTGAATCCTCATTTTGACCTCATATCCATCAGAAGATGCATCACTTGCAATTGCTGATACTGAAGTTATCCTGTTCCATTATGACACCTATGAAAATGAAAAATTTATATCATGAAAGATCATTTGTAATGCATAATGAAGTGAATTGGTGTAGAAATACACATTGTCATAGAAACATGCAGTGACTATACATTTTTGTACAATATGACCATTTACAATATGATGCATGTGTCTACAAATGTTCCCTATATTTATGATTGTTACTACAAGACACCACCTCCTGATGACGGCAGTTAACACTTAAACTGGTCAGGAGTTTGCCTTGCTTTGTACTTTTAGCCCTTGAGGCTTCTTGTGGTGTCTGCTTTATTAAATATGCCAGTTTGTTATGCCTAGTTTTGGAGTGCTGAGTCTTGTTTTTCGTAAGAGTGACTATACGTAACAGTAAACAAGGTGACTGAGTCATTTCATAATAAAACATGACAGATATAGGAAGATGGCTGCAGTGCAAGACAACTTCTCAGGTGGTGCCACATCGTGCTCCATATTTGAACAGCAACTCAGACTCACAGTGGCAAAGGTTGCTGAGGGAGCTGGAAGATGCACTGGCAGAGCCATTGGCATACCTGTTCAACACCTCTATACATACAAGGTGTGTGACCAGGTGTTGGATGTAGGACACATGGTAACTCACCATGAAAGTGGATCAAGCATGAGGCAGGGAAATACAGACCTGTGAGACTTAAAGCAATTGTACAAACACTGATGGTGACTATCCTCAAAGGAAGGTTGGTGCAATTTCTGGAGGATAACAGTTTACACAACAACAGTCAGCACAGGTTTGTCTCTGAAAGATCCTTACAGACAAAGTTGGATTACTTTTCAACTGGATTATGAGGGCACTGGTCAGGGGCCTTGCAATGGATGTGCTCTACCTAGATTTCAGCAAGGCCTTGATTCAGTTCCACACAGTAGGTTGACCTGCAAGTTGAAGAGTCTGGGAGTAAGGATGAAACTAGTCAGATGGGTTGAAAACTGGCTGTGGGGTGGACAGCAGAAGGTAGTGGTTGGGGGTGAGGCATCAGAACTCAGGGCACCTGACAAGTGGTGTCCCACAGGGCCTGATACTGGAACCAGTCTGGTCTAACATTTTCATAACAAACATTGCAGTAGGGGTCAAGAAAACAATGAGTCTCTTCTCAGATGACTCCAAGATCTATGCTGAAGTGGATGGGGGTGAGGTGGGCAAAGTACTTCTGGAGGAATAGTCACACACCTGGCAGCTTGGGTTCAATGTCATGTACTACAAAGTGATGCATTTGGGAGCCAGGAACACAGCATACAGTTACTGGTTGGAAGCTGTCAAATTATCAACATCCAAGGAGGACAACGATATGGGGTTGCTTCTGATCGGGGAAATGAGCTACTAGACACAGTGCATGAAGGCAACAGTAAAGACAAACAGGATGCTAAGGTGCATAGAAAGGGTGATTATATCTAGAAGTACTGAGGTCATATCACCCCTGAACAGGGACTGGGTTAGGACTCACTTGTAGTAAGTTGTGCAGTTCTGGTGCCCTACTTCATTTGGAGGAGGCAAATTCAGGAGAGAAATGAGGAGACACTATTTCACCAAAAGGTGGTAGCAGGGTTGGAACGCACTGCCAGAAAAAATCATATAATTGTAGAAAATGAGTAGCTTCAAAGGGGGTTGACAGTTTCAAAGGGATAGCACTAACAGGGGAAGGGTAGACAGTAAGAGGAAGGAAATTGAGGGAGTGGGGGCAGATGAAGTGTAACTGACTGATGTACTGCACATTTGAGCAGACTAGATAGGCCATAAGTCCTGTATCTGCTAGCAATTTCATATGTTTGTAGTATTGTAAGATATAAAGTGAAAATTAATAGTAACATGACTTACCATGAGTACTGTCCAAAGTAGAGAGCTGCTGAATGGGAAAGTGTCAGTGGAAAGCAGTACCACTCGACAAGACTCTTCCCCACAGGCACTGGTTAAACTCAAGATAGAGACATGTTAGTGAAAAGGTAACAATACAAAACAAATAGACACAGTACTCCAAATGACTAACACTGAAGTCAAACAGTACAAAACATGTTTTTTCAAACAGCTAGTTTTCACATTTACAACTCAATTATTACAGACAATGACCAAAGTAATCTGTTAGAACTGTGTGGATAATAAGTTTCTATACCATTTTATTACAGCACTGGACACTTACAGTTTGGGCAATAAACAGAGCGGGGAGGGACAGAGTAAAGGGTTAGGATGGCTAAACAGAGAAAGCAGTTTAGTTTAGGTGTTATGGCATATACATTAGATAATAATCTCCTGAGCGCAGATCCAACTTTGCATGATCCTAAGAAAGGCCCTTTAAGTCTCCAGTAGTGTAAACAGGGAAGAACAAAATCACAGCACATATGCTCAACAGACACAGAGAAAGGCAGTGATCTGTATGGATGCCTCTACCACTGCAAGATGCAAAAGGTTGCAGACTAAGACACATAAAAGTGTCAGAGATAAAGGAAAAATGATTGAAAAGTTTATTTGCAGAAATACAGTAAGGGGCAGACAGTGTTTTATGATGTTTAGGACCCAAGTGTTGGGAAACAGAAGTTTACCACAATTACATACTGAGGTAACATTCTAGAGAATTGCACAGAGAGTGGGTAAGGCAACTTCCACACAACAGTAACAGGAGATTGATAACACAGCAGACATAGTCATCAGTGCCAGAGAATGATACACCTATGAGGCTTTCACCTCGGGAGTGCAACAAGGCATAGACATTTGGTGGTGTGGGCAGTGCTTCAAGATACAGTGAATGATAAAGGATCAACAGAATTGTCCAACTCTGAGCCAACAGTGTGAGATTTTAGTTTAGTTACATTTTTAGGCATTCCAGCTTTATTGGAACCCACTCGGGAGGAGCAGTCCTAGACCTGGTACTCTCAAACAGGGATGGAGGGAGGATCTAGGATTTAGAAGTGGTAGCCATCTGGGAACAAGCGACCACCAAACAGTGTGGTTCACAATAAACACAGCCATAGAGTCAAGCCACTACAAAAGCAAGAGTACTGGACCTTAGGAGGGCTGACTTTGGGAAAATGGGAGAGTGCCTCAGAAGCACAAGCAAATGGGCAAGAAGGAGAGGTGGAGGAACAATGGGGAAAAATCAAAACAGCCATCACAGAGGCACAAGCTTTTGTGTGAAGCAAATTAACAAAACAAAATGAAGGAAAAAACCACTATGGTTCTCAAAAGAGGTGGCGGGAAGCTTAGGGAGAAAAGGTAGCATTCAGGAAGCATAAGGAAACACAGAAGGAGCAGGACAGAGTATTGTATCAGTTAAAGCAGAAGGAAGCGGGAAGGCAGTCAGAATAGCAAAGGCCCAAACTGAGGAGAAGAGAAGCCAACCCAGTTAAGAAGGGGAAAACATTTTATAGGTACATTAGCAGTGAAGAAAGAACAAGGGAGGCATAATGAGGATAATGAGGCTTAATAAAGAAGGGAGTGGACAGAGGTGACAGGAAAAAGCAGGATACTGAACGTAATACTTGCTCAGTATTTACAAAAGAAGAGGAGAGGAGGTACCTAAATCAAAGAATAGAAGCACTCTAGAGAGGGGCGATACCAGTCCATTCACAGAAGAAAGGGTCCTGAAAGAACTCCTAAAACTAAAGGTGGACAAAGCAATGGGGCCTGATGGGATTCACCCAGAATTCTAAAAGAACTAAGGGAGAACTAGTGACACCACTGACTACCCTTTTAACAAATCATGGGTGGATGATGTGGTACCTGAGGACTGGAGGAAGGTGGATGTGATCCCTTCACAAAAGTGGGAACAAGCCAGAGGCAGGTAACTACAGACTTGTTAGTTTGATCTCAGTGGTAGGGAAAATGATGGAATTACTTCTGAAGGAAAGAACTGTTGAGTACCTAGAAGCCAGTGGGGCACAGGACCAAAGACAGCATGGATTCACAGCAGAAAGGTCATGTCAGATGAATCTAATCGATTTCTTTGACTTGGTGATCAAAGTAGTAGACCAGGGAGGGGCTGTGGACATGGCCTACCTAGACTTAGCAAGGCATTTGACACAGTCCCACAAAAGATTAACAAACAAGTTAGCCAGTCTTGAGTGGGTCCCAGGGTTGTAGCTTGGGTAAAACATTGGCTGGACAACAGGATGCAGAGGTAATAATAAATGGAGTCCATTCAAAGAAAAGGGGTTACTAGTGGGGTACCGTAGGGTTCAGTACTGGGATCGGTCATCTTTAATGTCTTTATAGGTGACATTGCAGAGGGACTGGAAGGAAATTATGCCTCTTTGCAGATGACGCAAAGATCTGCAACAGGGTTGATACTTAAGGGGAGTGGAAAGGATGAAAAGGGACTTGGCAAGATTGGAGGAATGGTCAACGTATGGCAGCTTAAATTCAATGCAAAGAAGTGCAAAGTAATGAACCTGAGAAACAAAACCCAGGGAAGAGCACACATGTGGGGAGGTACTAACAACAACAAAATGGAAAGGGACCTGGGGGTAGTCATATCAGATGACTTAGAGGTAGGCAAACAATGTGATGTGAGAAAGCAGTAAAGAGGGCTGGGGGATACTGGGATGCAAAGCGAGAGGCATCACCAGTAGAAAACAAGAAGTTGTTATCCTCTGTACAGACAGTAGGTGAAAACCCATCTGAATACTGCATGCAGTTCTGGAGACCCCATCTCCGCAAGGACATAGACAGCATGGAAGCAGTCCAGAAGGTAACTAAAATGGTGCAGGGTCTACACAGTAGCTTATGAAGGAGAGACTAAAGGAGCTTAATATGTATACCCTCGAGGAAAGGAGGAGAGGGGACATGATAAAATGTTTAAGTGCCTCAAGGGAATCAATAAAGTCCAAGAGGGTAGCATCTTTCAGAAAAAGAGATGTGCAAGAACAAGGGGCACAATTTGAAGATAGAGGGGATGGCTCAGGGCAATGTATGGAAGTATTTTTTACAGCAAGAGAAGTGGATGCATGGAACGACTCTTACTGAGGAGGTTGGGGTCAAAACAGTGGTGGAATTCAAGAATGCATGGGACAGACATAAAGCAGTTCTTGTGGGGGTAGGAGGAAGTAGGCTGTTGGTTAACTAGGATCTGCAGCTTATCCAATAGATAGAAATTGGCAGACTAGGTGGGCCAAGCAGTCCTTATCTGCTGTCAAAGTCTATGTTTCTCTGTTTCTATGTTTCTGTTGCCCTGGGACCAACAAAACACCCCACAATCACAACTGAATGAGTTATCAGCAACATTGGGCTTCTCTTGCTGAGGAGAGGACACAGGGACCAGCCTAATCATATGTCACTTCCTCCATCCATGCCACCAACTATGGTTATACTCATTTGTTCTCCACTTACCTTATTCAAAACACTTCAGCACCTCTGCCCAACAGTTTCTTACCCTATACATCTCCCCACCACACTATAACACCTATATCTTGCCTCAGCTGGCCCATCTCCACCCTCATCTAATGAATATTCTTACCAACCAGGCATCATCCATCTATCAGAGAACACCCAGAAACACTGCTGTCCCACACTACCTGCACCACATTGCTCTAACAAACTGACCATGGCCATTCTTCACAGGATAAAGTTCTCAGCATTTCTTAATAGTGTACATCACTGTCCCCTTACAATCATGACTGGTTGTATGCCTGAGCTTAGGTATGCATTATATGCCTTACAACAAATGTTGCAGCCTGCTAACCTATTTGTATGCTGACATGAGGTATAGAGTATTTGAGACCTCTAGAAGCACTGGTATCCATGCTTAGCTGAGATAGATGGCCTCTTACTAAGTGCACTTACTGCTAGGCTACTTGTAGACATAGCCTCAATAGGGACAAGATGCAGCATATTCTTGCTAGCAAGAGATGTCATCCTATGGATGATACAGATATGTTAGCTGTAGGCTGAACCAGGCTAGGTGTGTAGCTGAAGACCCATATGCTGCTCCATCTAAATTAGCAATAGATTAGGAGTAGAAGCTACTCTTATCTGACCCATGACTAATTTTACCTCACCCTTCTTGACTTACATGCAGCCTGATAGCCCATGGCCATCACAGTGAATGGCATCAAACAGTGTGGTAAGCTCTGACATCTGTGGCAAAACTCTGTGATGGGTGTACTTGTAAATAAATAAAATAGGTAAATATCTAAACCTTTTATTACAGTAAATGTATCCCATTTACAAAGTGTGTCTTTTTAAACTGAACACTGCAGTAAAAGAAATATGAACTCACAGAATAAGATGGAGAAACTGCTATGTGTTTGACATTCATCAGACATCCAGAGGTTCATTTATCAATAGTACCCTAACCACGGAGTGACAAACCGAACACTGAGACTGCACTGTTTGAAAACATTCAGAAAAAATAATTATTCGATCCTCACTTTGATTTTGTGTGAGCATGCTACTTTTACAGCAGTTCACATCAGAAATATGGAAACATCAAAAACTGACATCTCAAACATTGTTTGCATAGAGGCTACTAAACACACTAACATAATGCTGGCATTACAAAACCTCGGTCCATACAGTAACTGCATTTATTTTGCCTTCAAATATTAATTGACAAATGGTCGATTCAAATCGCATCCACACATATTGTTGCTAATCAGTAAACTTTTTTTCGTGGCACACCTTTGTGGGGTTAAAAGAAATCTCAAAGCTCGCACAGCAAAAGACTGCATGTTTATATACAGAATCATAGCAGTGTGACCCCTGACTTGATGTCACACTGATGAGACTTCATGCCTTCAGGGGTCATCACCAAGAGGAAGCGCTGGCGAGCACGTTTAATTTAATATATAAAAAAAATTTGGTCAATTAAATAAATGAAACAGATGGTGACCAACTCACTAAGGACCTTGGGAACCAGCAGCATTAATGACAAGCGGTAAGGAAGATCATGACACTTGCTCTTTAATACCTCACCGAATGCTTTGGGCTCACAGAGTGTTATATGTTGACCCTGATCTGCTGATGTGCTAAACCAATTAATTGTAGATGGCCTCAGGGCCCTCATATCTCCTTCAGCAGCCACTAGCCTGCCGACCTCTTTTAACTTATGGGACATTCAATCTCTCCCATCCAGGAATCAGATGTCTTCAAAGAACTCCTCTTCCTGAATGTTTTCTTCAGAGGATCTGATGGCCTTCGCCAAACTCGAACCATTGGAGATCCAGCCCTGGACTCTCCCATCATCCACATTTTCAATAAATGTTTGGCCAACAGCACCTTTCCTTCAAGCTGAAAACTTGCCCTGGTTGTCTCACCTCATAAAGGATGTGCTATCAATTCCCAGACAAACTACCATCTCATATCTCTAATCCATCCCTCTCCAAAATACTTAACAGGTTGGTCAGTAAACAATTCTCTAGTTGTTTTGACAAATTGGCATTATCACTCCTTTACAACTGGGATTCCACCCTGTCTATTCACTTCTACCTCCCTGCCTCAGAATTACTGACCACATCCATTCTTAGTTAGAAATTTAGTTAGAATTTTTTTTATACAGTATAAAAACTTTAGGTTCGTAGGTCCTGTTTACAAAGTCTTCCTGTTTGGAGCATGCCACATTCTTACATGGATGCTGGCCAAGAGATTTTGTGCAACCTTCAAGTACTTGGCTTAAACATTTGATACAGCTAATCATATACTGCACTTAGTGAAGCTAGCCTCTCTAGGTCTCTGTTTCCTCTGTATGCTGGATCAACTCCTACCTCTCGATAGGACCCGATAAGTCAAACTGGGGTCCTCCATTTCCTCTTGGTTCCCAGTCTCTTTTGGGGTTCCCCAGGCATCTTTCCTTGACACCTTCCTGTTTTCTATTTCATTAACAATCTCCCCAACAGCCTAAAACATGCAAATCTACATGTACGTGGATGATACAATCATTTCTCCTCTCATCACTTTCTCTCTGAAATTGAGCTTTCTCTTCAGTATGACTTACGTTAATCTGCAAAAATGGTCCCTTGCCAAGCAGCTAGTTATGCATCATCAGAAAACAGTTGCTATGCTCTTTGGCACTATCCATGGATTGCGTTCAACCCTGCTATACTCTGAAACTGAGCTCCTTATCTGGGGACCCCATTGATACAGTACTGTCCTGTAAGGACCTCAGTGCTCTTAGATGAACAGCTAGACTATTCATATTAAGGTTCATACTGAGGTGTGCAGGAGCAGAGAAGGCTAAAGAAAAGCCCATTGTTAGCTCCTTTGAACTAATACTACCTTACTTCCTTATTAAAAGATATGTGTCCAGTTTGTTCTTGAACTCAGTCTCTGTTTTACTTATTATTATTTCTAGTGGTGAGAATTCCAGATATTTATTATTCTATTTGTGAAAAATGTTTCCTTTTAATAGTATGAAAATGTTTACCCGCTAACTGCAGTGGGGTCTCATGTCTGAGTTAAGCCTGATTTAAATTTAAAGTCAAGTTCACTCAATAAAATGGGATCAGCCATTATTTTAAACATTATCAGCAAGTCCCTCTAAGCCTTCTTAGTGACAGGGGCATAAGTTTTAATGTGTTTAATTGTTGTTCTTATGAATTATCCTCATTCCAATGATTAACTTTGTAGCTTTGCTGTGCTCTTTCAAGTTGCACTTTTGACCTGCCTTATATGAACACCAAAAGGGTGGTGAAAGCCAGGCATGGTGTAACATACACTCTGTAAAGTGGAAAAAATATCTTTATGTCGTGAGCTGATATTTCTTTTTATCGATCATAATGCACTATTGGCTTTTGCTATTACCTCATTACATTGTTTTTGGAGTCCAGATCATATGTGATGAGTACTCCTAGATCCCTTTCACATTTAGATTCTACTCACTTCACATAAACTATGTAGTGGGAAAATGTTGCACCAAACTGGAGGCTCTCTACAGGGTCAAAAATTGTCTCCTTTTAAAACAAGAAAACTGTGGTTGAGCAGTTGATCTTCCTATTGCTCAACTATGGTGATGTAGTTATCTCTAGAGCCTCCTCCTCTGCCTTAGCTAAGCTCACCATTTTCTTCAACTCACTCTGTGGATTAATGTTGGTCTGCCCCTCCCTGTACCTATCATTGCACCGTGTATAAGGACTTAGATTGGGCCTCCCTCCCTATGAGGCCATCCCTATCGTGCTTTGCTAAGTGCCAGACATTGGTCCAGGAAACTATTAGGGCATCTCAGTGACACATTTTCCACTTTTCCAATCCCTCATACTCCTAAGGTCAGATAATGGAAAAAGACTGCAATTTCTTAGGTGTAGACTAACTGCAGGACAAGGCTCTATCAGGTACAGATGTTCCCATATATAGAGCAGTCTTCCTCATCACCATTGCCAGTTACCAGACTGTGAAGGCTAAGCTTAAGGAGCACTACAAGGCCCTTTGCCCTACTCATATTGCCCTAGAGTATTCCTTCACTTTAATGGGGCCTGGTTCTGGTCAGTTTACTCCTACCTTGGCTACATCTGAGATGGGCCTTCTTCATAGGTATCATACACAGCAGTAAATAATTTTATTCGTATTGTTATGGGACTGCCTCCCCCATACCTGTTGTACCTGAATGTGATTAAACTTTATGTATATAATTTATTAATTGGTGTCTTTGTATATATTTTGCTCCTGTACATTGGATGACTTGAAGACTTTGTATGTACATCTCTACTACTGGAATTGTTTTATTGTATTTCCTGATTTCTTTCCTGCCCCCAGGTCACAGCTGGAAACAAGCTCTTTTGACTCTGTTTGCTTAACTGGTAAAATATGTTACAAATAAAAAAATAAATAAGCAGTGGTAAGTGTTGTCAGAAGGGCAGAACATAAAAAAATAGTAGCATTAAGCAGCTGCTCATTCACCTTGTCATAACAACAGTGCTCTGCTGGGGTGGTGAATTGGTGATTGTGTCATTAAGCAGGTGCCACCTGTCATTTAAATTCTCCCACAGCTGAGAGCAGTATTGGAGCAGCCAAAGTGTGGAGGAGGGAGTTCCCATGCTGTTCAACTAGCATTATGGGAGCTTCAGATTTAGTTAGGAGTGACTGTAGGTACTGTAGATGGAGGCTTACAATTGGCTTATTCAAGGAGGTGGGAGAGACAAAAGTTTTCCATGTTGCTCATACAAGTGGGAGAATCAGAGTCAACAGCAATCAGACTTGGTTATTAGCCACAAAGCATAGCATTAATATTCCTTTATTTAAATGAACCCCATTCAAGATGGCAGGACTTTAATTATGCATAATTTGTCAAGGTATGCATGTGGGAGAGAGGGCAAAGGCCTAAGTTCCCTAACCCACTCCAAGAAATTTTTAGCTGCTTAAAGAGCAATGCAGAGCAGGTCACAGAAGCTAGGTAAACCAGCGGAATGCTTTTAAAGAAACAGATTTATCTATTCGTTGCATGTTATACCCAAGAAACATGCACTGCATTAAATGCCATTCATAAAGCTGAAATCAACATTTAAAGAACAGTTCCTATTTATTCCTGGTATTCTCAAACAGTATTTCCTGCATTATTTGCCCTTCACATTCTCTTTATTGAAACAGCTAATACATGCATACTAAGTTAAGGATACAACAGTCGGTAGTATTTGTTCAAACATTCCTTTCTTTACAGTACCTTAAATAACTTAAGTACAGCCCTGCATAATGTGAGCTGTCTAAATAGTGACCTTGATTACAATCCTGAATAATTTGACAGTACATGACATAATGGAACTACCTAATCACAAGTTAATAGTTAAAGAGACAAATAGCAATTGCATATTCATTTAATGCTGCATGGCCCAGAGACTGTACTAGGGTGATGATCAAGCTACTGTACTTCAGAACTATGACTATTCTGTTGCATGATTGTGATCCAAAGGGCTGATCATTAAAATAGAGTATTACTGTAGATAGGGTGAGGAGTCATTACAATTTTCACAGGCTAGCCAGCATATCCATGAGTTAATCAGTACAGGAACCACCCCAGTTCATTAGTCAGGGACTCCATTGTCAGTCGGAGGGTACTGCCATCCACATTCTTCACTTTCCTGGAGATACAGTATATGCTCAGAGGTTCAACAGCTTGTCAGCATTCTACAGATTTATCATTCTCTTCCTGGGGTCAACAGTAACAGCCCAAAGGTTTATTGGTTCTTCAGTGTTCTATGCATTCATCCTTCTTTCTGAGGTCTCAGTAAAGCCCAGAAATGTTAAGGTTCTTCACAGTTCTATAGACTCTTCATTCTTTTCCTAAGGTCCACAGTAATGTTTACAGGTTCTTCAAGGTTCTATAGATTCTTCATTGATTTCTTGAGGTCCATGGTAAAGGCCCAGAAAGTCAATGGTTCTTCACAGTTCTACAGACTTTCATTTTTCCCTGAGGTCCATGGTAAAGGCCCAGAAATGCAATGATTCTTCACAGCTCAACATGTTCTTCATTCCTTTCCTGCAGTCCACAATAAAAGTCTAGAAGTTTATTGTTGTTCAGGGTTATACAGATTCATCATTCTTTTCCTGAGGTCCACAGTAAAAGCCCAGAGGTTTATAGATTCTTCAAGGTTCTATACAGATTCATCAATCCTTTCCTGAGGTCCACAGTAAAAGCCCAGAAGGTTCTTCAGATTCATCATGCTTTTCCTGAGATCCATGGTAAAGGCCCAGAAATGCAAAGGTTCTTCAAGGTTATACAGACTCATTTTTCATAGCTCCACAGTGAAATTCCAGGAGTTTATTGGTTATTTGAGGTTCTATAGATTATTCATTCTTTTCCTGAGGTATATGGTAAAGGCCCAAAGGTGTAATGATTCTTCCAGGTTCTATAGATTTTTCATCTTTACCTGAGGTCCATGGTAAAGCCCTAGAATTTCCACTTTGCTCCAAGATTGTACAGATTCTTGCTGTTTTCCTTATTGCAGGTCTACAGTAAATGTAAAACATGCAACAGTTCTTTAAGGTCTGTAGATTCTTCATTGCCATCCTGTGCACCATGGTGAAGGCATAGTGATTCAATGGTTCTTCAAGGTTCTATAAAATCTTTATTCTTTTCTTGAGGTCTATGGCACAGGCTCAGATATTTTAGGTTCTTCAACTTCACTTATTGGATCTACAGTTTATTTTACTGCAGCCTTTGGGTTTTCAAATGTCCAGAAGATCTGATTCTAGCTTCCTTCAGTAATTGTCGGGTCAAACAAAGTCAGTCAACAGGTACTTAAGTGATCACAGTTCAGTCATGTCTCACCTCTTCGTGGATCTCTTAGACATTTGTACATGAAATCTTAGAGTCATAACTTAGAATTTTGTGTAAGAAACCGTATCATTTGGGGCACCCCATGGATCTGTAGAAGTGCTATGTGAGTTCAGGAGCAGACTCAGGAGTCAGGTTAGGCAGCTGACAACTGGGGAGATGCTGCTAGGTGGCAGCATTCCCAGCTAGAGGAGGCGCTCAAGTTCTGGTGCTGTAGGGATCCCTGCAGTGGGCTCAGGAAAGCTTGTTTCTCCTCCAGGGCATCACTACATGCACCAAGTGGCATGCATGGAGGAGTACATCATGTGCCAGGTATCAGTGGAGAGGAAGAAAAGAGGAAAAAATCTAACTTGCACCAGTCACCTTAAATGACAGCTCTTTTGCCTTCAGATCCCACCCCATGTGAATCTCCATTGACATGATGGTGATGGATGAGGTGGGATAAGATAGAGCACTAATGACACCTGAAACAGGCACATGGTGACTGTGGGCCAAAAATAAAAAAAAAAAAAGAAAAGTAAACTGTCATTATTTAGATATTTGTATAAGAAATCAGATAACCATTATGTAAAGTCTTGTATGAGATGCACCAATGGAACTTGGGGCTGCTCTGAAAATAAACAAATAAGATAAGTTTATACTTCATTTAATCCTTTGCTACTCTACAGAGCTAGCCAGAACCACTGTACAGAAATGACCTTCACTCTGCAATTTAACTGAATGACTCATGGCTAGCCATAACTAAGGGTATATTTACTGATATCAGTGGCTTGCACTGTACACTTTTTATGTTAAATGCCCTCTCATAACATGTACTGCTATTTACTATTCTAACAAGAGTGAATCCAATAGATTGGATGGTAAAACTGGCTTTGGCTTTTTGATTTTTTTTCTTTTACACTAAATCAGATTGTTATCCTGTATCTTCACCTTTTGAGGTACAGCAATGCAGCCACATTAGCAGTTAAGTTAGCATTACTGCAAATCACAGTCATGATACAATTACTATTGCAGTATAGTACCTATAAATACCCCAAGCTTTTGGTGAAAAACATTCTGAATGAACTAAACCTAGTTTGTGCAACTAATTCTTATTTAGAAAGTGTTATTTCTTTAACTGATGTTAATCTAGATTGCTTCCTGCAGGAAGACAAATATGTTTAAATTCTGAGATAACATTCTGCTGTCTTAATCTAACTGGTAGGTGCTTTTGTTACAGTAAATTGGATTCCACAATTGATTGGACTTGTTTGGTAGGTACAGTAGTTACAATACATATAGGCATGTTTAATACTTCTAGTATGTTAGTTTCATATTTAATGTCTGAAATGAAATGTTTGTTCAATATATTAATTTTCTTTTGTATTTTAAATATATGTTATGTAACACCTATGTCAAATTCTCATTTATACTACAGTTTAGTTGATGAAGCATTTAAATACACTGTAAGTTTAAAGAGCAATCAATGCCTGTGCCAAAACTTTTAAAACATAATATTTAGACAAAACTGAGTTTATATTTGATCTAGTTGCTGTATTTCTGTCACTTCTGTTTTACTATGGATATTGACATGTAAACAAATCTGCTGGCCTTTCGTCTTCATCTGCTGTGAATACTTATTTCACCTGAAGTCACAACTTTGCTTGTAACATCACAGTCACTCAGAAGCAGCAGATCGTGATGTCACAAAGAGAGGATTAAGACTTTATGGGCACTGAACAAAAGCATTATATGAACTCTAAAGCTCAATAACTCTGATTAATGTAAATCTCTTTAACAATAAAGAACAAATGAAGAGTAATAATAATACTGTATATATTCAATTATATGCTGTATTTTTGTCTAAATATTATGTTTCTCTTCTTCCTCTAGAGGCATCAGTTGTACTATAATAACTGTGAAAACTGAATAAAAAATAAAATTGGCATCCTGTAGATCATATACTGGGTCAGGAGATCTGACACCTGGTTCTGAACAGCTGGTTTGGACACACCACCATCAACTCCTGCCAGCACTGAGGAGAGTGGGCAGAGCTCAGCTTATTACAGGCAAAGCAAGGAAAGAGAAATGAGCTGCAGCCTCTTTTAGCAGAACTTCTGCTGAAGTGTTACTTCACTAAGTCTCTGTTGGAGGCTATCTCAGTAGTCAAACTTTGATACTGGCCGAAAGATTCACTTCACCTGCATTTGGTAAAACTGCCTACCACACAGTTGTGTGCCTCTGAGAGGATGTTCTGCACAATAGGAGTGTGGTCATCATCACCAATCAATCATTCTGGGCTCAGAGCAGTACATGTCAGCACCTTGTGCTTGGGCACCATCTGACTCAAATATATTCCCTAAATTAAAAAGAAAGGCCCTGTCTTGGAATCTGTGTACAACTAAAAGGGCAGGCCACCTCTACATCTGTAATGAAACAAGACTTTTCTACCTGCTGGTACCTACTGCACTTATGCCCCACTCCAGTATTCTTACAGTCCTGACAGTAGCCACATCTAGTGTATCCAGAATGATTCCAGGGACCCTGAGAGTACCTAAGCAGGTCACTCTTGCAGGGAAGGAGGTGGTAAATGGGGGTTTGACTTATTTTGGGGTGGGAGCTGCCACCACTACTACCACCACCAGCCACCATTGCCACCAGCACTGCCATTGTGTTTTCTACCACTCCTACAGTGATTCCCCAATTCTCAGAATGTCAGGGTCTCTCTAAGATGTTGGCAAGGAAGAGCACTATTCTGGGTCTGAATCTTTCCCCAAGATTAGAAATACCCTGTCCTTGCCTGAAGTCTAATGTACAACCAAGAATTACAGGGCAGTTAGCTACCTCTCCCTCTACTCAATGTTCATTCACACAAGACCTTGTCTACATTGAAACAGATACTGCGTATGTGGCTACCCAGGTCACCTCACAGCCCCTACAGTGGCCACATCTGGTGAAGCAAAATTGGTGCTGGAGACTACAAGAGTTCAAGCAGAGGTTACCTCACAGCTAATGGAGGTGGTGGATGGAGTTTTGCACACAAGGAGACCAGATTTCTTTCTCCTGCAGTTCCCAGTCTCTTTGCTCAGTAAAATATTAGATTGGCTCAAGTAGTGTGTAAACTGCACTATTAGATTACTCAGTCATCTGGAAATTAACCATACTTGGTCTGAGTTAGATCTGCTGCAGTGCCAATTTACAGGATAATTATGGGCTATTCTGTTATAAATGATCTGATTAATTGCCTGGTTTGGTCTGTGTCAGCCATATGGGCCACACCCATCGTTAAACTAAATTAATTTGATATATACTTATTTGAATATGCCTTTCTTAAATGAAGATGCAGTACATCACTGAAAACATTACAAAACAGCTTCAAAAAAAAAATCCAAATATTGTACATGAGCAACTGTTCACAAATAATTACAGGTAAAATACTAAGTGCATAAAAATGAAACTCCCAATTAAACATTATTGATCGAACAACTGTATAATTATTCATAAGATTCATGAGTCATAAGATATATGACAGGTACATATAGCATTAGCCATTACTGAGCTGCTCTATTCATACTAGAAATTGATAGTGAAGTCTTATGCAGTGTTCATCTAGTGCATGCTTGAACTGGTTCATAGTATCACATGGTACCAAAGACTCAGTAATGAATTCCACTGCATCACCACTCATTGTGAGAACCCACCTCCTTCAGATTTCTGTTGTAGCTCTCACCCCTCAGTTGGAACTGGTGACCCCTATTTGCAGTAGCGTCTGATCTTCTGTTTAACCCTATACATTCCCAAAGGTTGGCTTCCTAAATGCCCTATACACCAAACAAAAGTCACTTCTATATCTTCTATATTGCAATGAGTACAGGCCCAGATCCTGCAGCCTTTCCTCATATGTCTTGTCCCCAGCACATGTAATAGCCTAGTCACCCATCTCTGGATGCCCTCCATCCTCCTAACATCTCTCTTAACCAAGGCATCCAAAACTGCCTCTATATTCTAAATGGGGGTGCACCAGGGAAACATACAGTGGGATCATCACCTCCCTGTCCCTGCTTTTTGGGTTTGGATACACTTATTCCGTTATTGAAAACATTTTATTTGTGGCATGGCAACACAGACACAAGAACTGTAATAATCGTGTTTGAAAATGTTTTAATGCATACACACACATAGTAATTTTTAGCTTTCAAAATAATTTCATAGACGTTTTTGATTTTGCAGTTTACCAGGATGCATCATGAGTCATACTGTCTCACAATTCTCTGCCACTCTGTCATTTGAAATCTGAGATCAAGCGTTTCCCTTAGCAACATTGTATATATTCTGTGTTTCCTGTTAGTTTTGCCAGTGATTTTTTTTGTAAGTTCTCTGTGCTCTTCTTTTTCACTCCAGATTTTATGTGTAATCATGCTGTATTCTTTTCTAATTTTGGAAATGGCTCTCTAAAAGCATATGTGTGTGCATACGATAGTGCATGCATGTGTCTGTGTTAAAAAAGGGTCACTTACTGCTAGGCTACTTGTAGACATAGCCTCAATAGGACAAGATGCAGCACATATTCGCTAGCAAGAGATGTCATCCTATGGATGATACAGATATGTTAGCTGTAGGCTGAACCAGGCTAGGTGTGTAGCTGAAGACCCATATGCTGCTCCATCTAAATTAGCAATAGATTAGGAGTAGAAGCTACTCTTATCTGACCCATGACTAATTTTACCTCACCCTTCTTGACTTACATGCAGCCTGATAGCCCATGGCCATCACAGTGAATGGCATCAAACAGTGTGGTAAGCTCTGACATCTGTGGCAAAACTCTGTGATGGGTGTACTTGTAAATAAATAAAAAATAGGTAAATATCTAAACCTTTTATTACAGTAAATGTATCCCATTTACAAAGTGTGTCTTTTTAAACTGAACACTGCAGTAAAAGAAATATGAACTCACAGAATAAGATGGAGAAACTGCTATGTGTTTGACATTCATCAGACATCCAGAGGTTCATTTATCAATAGTACCCTAACCACGGGGTGACAAACCGAACACTGAGACTGCACTGTTTGAAAACATTCAGGAAAAAATAATTATTCGATCCTCACTTTGATTTTGTGTGAGCATGCTACTTTTACAGCAGTTCACATCAGAAATATGGAAACACAAAACTGACATCTCAAACATTGTTTGCATAGAGGCTTGCTAAACACACTAACATAATGCTGGCATTACAAAACCTCGGTCCGCATACAGTAACTGCATTTATTTTGCCTTCAAATATTAATTGACAAATGGTCGATTCAAATCGCATCCACACATATTGTTGCTAATCAGTAAACTTTTTTCGTGGCACACCTTTGTGGGGTTAAAAGAAATCTCAAAGCTCGCACAGCAAAAGACTGCATGTTTATATACAGAATCATAGCAGTGTGACCCCTGACTTGATGTCACACTGATGAGACTCGCATGCCCGCTGGGGTCATCACCAAGAGAAAGCGCTGGCGAGCACGTTTAATTTAATATATAAAAAAAATTTGGTCAATTAAATAAATGAAACAGATGGTGACCAACTCATAAGGACCTTGGGAACCAGCAGCATTAATGACAAGCGGTAAGGAAGATCATGACACTTGCTCTTTAATACCTCACCGAATGCTTTGGGCTCACAGAGTGTTATATGTTGACCCTGATCTGCTGATGTGCTAAACCAATTAATTGTAGATGGCCTCAGGGCCCTCATATCTCCTTCAGCAGCCACTAGCCTGCGATACCTCTTTTAACTTATGGGACATTCAATCTCTCCCATCCAGGAATCAGATGTCTTCAAAGAACTCCTCTTCCTGAATGTTTTCTTCCAGAGGATCTGATGGCCTTTCGCCAAACTCGAACCATTGGAGATCCAGCCCTGGACTCTCCCATCATCCACATTTTCAATAAATGTTTGTGTAACAGCACCTTTCCTTCAAGCTGAAAACTTGCCCTGGTTGTCTCACCTCATAAAGGATGTGCTATCAATTCCCAGACAAACTACCATCTCATATCTCTAATCCCATCCCTCTCCAAAATACTTAACAGGTTGGTCAGTAAACAATTCTCTAGTTGTTTTGACAAATTGGCATTATCACTCCTTTACAACTGAGGATTCCACCCTGTCTATTCCACTTCTACCTCCCTGCTCAGAATTACTGACCACATCCATTCTTAGTTAGAAATTTAGTTAGAATTTTTTTTATACAGTATAAAAACTTTAGGTTCGTAGGTCCTGTTTACAAAGTCTTCCTGTTTGGAGCATGCCACATTCTTACATGGATGCTGGCCAAAGAGATTTATTGCAACCTTCAAGTACTTGGCTTAAACATTTGATACAGCTAATCATATACTGCACTTAGTGAAGCTAGCCTCCTCTGGTCTCTGTTTCCTCTGTATGCTGGATCAACTCCTACCTCTCGATAGGACCCGATAAGTCAAACTGGGGTCCTCCATTTCCTCTTGGTTCCCAGTCTCTTTTTGGGGTTCCCCAGGCATCTTTCCTTGACACCTTCCTGTTTTCTATTTCATTAACAATCTCCCCAACAGCCTAAAACATGCAAATCTCACATGTATCGTGGATGATACAATCATTTCTCCCTCTCATCACTTTCTCTCTGAAATTGAGCTTTCTCTTCAGTATGACTTACGTTAATCTGCAAAAATGGTCCCTTGCCAAGCAGCTAGTTATGCATCATAAGAAAACAGTTGCTATGCTCTTTGGCACTATCCATGGATTGCGTTCAACCCTGCTATACTCTGAAACTGAGCTCCTTATCTGGGGACCCCATTGATACAGTACTGTCCTGTAAGGACCTCGAGTGCTCTTAGATGAACAGCTAGACTATTCATATTAAGGTTCATACTGAGGTGTGCAGGAGCAGAGAAGGCTAAAGAAAAGCCATTATTAGCTCCTTTGAACTAATACTACCTTACTTCCTTATTAAAAGATATGTGTCCAGTTTGTTCTTGAACTCAGTCTCTGTTTTACTTATTATTATTTCTAGTGGTAGAATTCCAGATATTTATTATTCTATTTGTGAAAAATGTTTCCTTTTAATAGTATGAAAATGTTTACCCGCTAACTGCAGGGGGGGTCTCATGTCTGAGTTAAGCCTGATTTAAATTTAAAGTCAAGTTCACTCAATAAAATGGGATCAGCCATTATTTTAAACATTATCAGCAAGTCCCTCTAAGCCTTCTTAGTGACAGGGGCATAAGTTTTAATGTGTTTAATTGTTGTTCTTATGAATTATCCTCATTCAATGATTAACTTTGTAGCTTTGCTGTGCTCTTTCAAGTTGCACTTTTGACCTGCCTTATATGAACACCAAAAGGTGGTGGAAAGCCAGGCATGGTGTAACATACACTCTGTAAAGTGGAAAAAATATCTTTATGTCGTGAGCTGATATTTCTTTTTATCGATCATAATGCACTATTGGCTTTTGCTATTACCTCATTACATTGTTTTTGAGTCCAGATCATATGTGATGAGTACTCCTAGATCCCTTTCACATTTAGATTCTACTCACTTCACATAAACTATGTAGTGGGAAAATGTTGCACCAAACTGGAGGCTCTCTACAGGGTCAAAAATTGTCTCCCTTTTAAAACAAGAAAACTGTGGTTGAGCAGTCGATCTTCCTATTGCTCAACTATGGTGATGTAGTTATCTCTAGAGCTCCTCCTCTGCCTTAGCAAGCTCACATTTTCTTCAACTCACTCTGTGGATTAATGTTGGTCTGCCCTCCTGTACCTATCATTGCACCGTGTATAAGGACTTAGATTGGGCCTCCCTCCCTATGAGGCCATCCCTATCGTTGCTTTGCTAAGTGCCAGACATTGGTCCAGGAAACTATTAGGGCATCTCAGTGACACATTTTCCACTTTTCCAATCCCTCATACTCCTTAAGGTCAGATAATGGAAAAAGACTGCAATTTCTTGGGTGTAGACTAACTGCAGGACAAGGCTCTATCAGGTACAGATGTTCCCATATATAGAGCAGTCTTCCTCATCACCATTGCAGTTACCAGACTGTGAAGGCTAAGCTTAAGGAGCACTACAAGGCCCTTTGCCCTGCTCATATTGCCCTAGAGGTATTCCTTCACTTTAATGGGGCCTGGTTCTGGTCAGTTTACTCCTACCTTGGCTACATCTGAGATGGGCCTTCTTCATAGGTATCATACACAGCAGTAAATAATTTTATTCAGTATTGTTATGGGACTGCACTCCCCATACCTGTTGTACCTGAATGTGATTAAACTTTATGTATATAATTTATTAATTGGTGTCTTTGTATATATTTTGCTCCTGTACATTGGATGACTTGAAGACTTTGTATGTACATCTCTACTACTGGAATTGTTTGTATTGTATTTCCTGATTTCTTTCCTGCCCCCCAGGTCACAGCTGGAAACAAGCTCTTTTGACTCTGTTTGCTTAACTGGTAAAATATGTTACAAATAAAAAAAATAAATAAGCAGTGGTAAGTGTTGTCAGAAGGGCAGAACCATAAAAAAATAGTAGCATTAAGCAGCTGCTCATTCACCCTTGTCCCTAACAACAGTGCTCTGCTGGGGTGGTGAATTGGTGATTGTGTCATTAAGCAGGTGCCACCTGTCATTTAAATTCTCCCACAGCTGAGAGCAGTATTGGAGCAGCCAAAGTGTAGAGGAGGGAGTTTCCCATGCTGTTCAACTAGCATTATGGGAGCTTCAGATTTAGTTAGGAGTGACTGTAGGTACTGTAGATGGAGGCTTACAATTGGCTTATTCAAGGAGGTGGGAGAGACAAAAGTTTTCCATGTTGCTCATACAAGTGGGAGAATCAGAGTCAACAGCAATCAGACTTGGTTATTAGCCACAAAGCATAGCATTAATATTCCTTTATTTAAATGAACCCCATTCAAGATGGCAGGACTTTAATTATGCATAATTTGTCAAGGTATGCATGTGGGAAGAGGCAAAGGCCTAAGTTCCCTAACCCACTCCAAGAAATTTTTAGCTGCTTAAAGAGCAATGCAGAGCAGGTCACAGAAGCTAGGTAAACCAGCGGAATGCTTTTAAAGAAACAGATTTATCTATTCGTTGCATGTTATACCCCAAGAAACATGCACTGCATTAAATGCCATTCATAAAGCTGAAATCAACATTTAAAGAACAGTTCCTATTTATTCCTGGTATTCTCAAACAGTATTTCCTGCATTATTTGCCCTTCACATTCTCTTTATTGAAACAGCTAATACATGCATACTAAGTTAAGGATACAACAGTCGGTAGTATTTGTTCAAACATTCTTTCTTTACAGTACCTTAAATAACTTAAGTACAGCCCTGCATAATGTGAGCTGTCTAAATAGTGACCTTGATTACAATCCTGAATAATTTGACAGTACATGACATAATGGAACTACCTAATCACAAGTTAATAGTTAAAGAGACAAATAGCAATTGCATATTCATTTAATGCTGCATGGCCCAGAGACTGTACTAGGGTGATGATCCAAGCTACTGTACTTCAGAACTATGACTATTCTGTTGCATGATTGTGATCCAAAAGGGCTGATCATTAAAATAGAGTATTACTGTAGATAGGGTGAGGGGAGTCATTACAATTTTCACAGGCTAGCCAGCATATCCATGAGTTAATCAGTACAGGAACCACCCCAGTTCATTAGTCAGGGACTCCATTGTCAGTCCGGAGGGTACTGCCATCCACATTCTTCACTTTTCCTGGAGATACAGTATATGCTCAGAGGTTCAACAGCTTGTCAGCATTCTACAGATTTATCATTCTCTTCCTGGGGTCAACAGTAACAGCCCAAAGGTTTATTGGTTCTTCAGTGTTCTATGCATTCATCCTTCTTTTCTGAGGTCCACAGTAAAAGCCCAGAAATGTTAAGGTTCTTCACAGTTCTATAGACTCTTCATTCTTTTCCTAAGGTCCACAGTAATGTTTACAGGTTCTTCAGAGTTCTACATTCTTCATTGATTTCTTGAGGTCCATGGTAAAGGCCCAGAAAGTCAATGGTTCTTCCAGTTCTACAGACTTCTCATTTTTCCCTGAGGTCCATGGTAAAGGCCCAGAAATGCAATGATTCTTCACAGCTCAACATGTTCTTCATTCCTTTCCTGCAGTCCACAATAAAAGTCTAGAAGTTTATTGGTTGTTCAGGGTTATACAGATTCATCATTCTTTTCCTGAGGTCCACAGTAAAAGCCCAGAGGTTTATAGATTCTTCAAGGTTCTATACAGATTCATCAATCCTTTCCTGAGGTCCACAGTAAAAGCCCAGAAGGTTCTTCAGATTCATCATGCTTTTCCTGAGATCCATGGTAAAGGCCCAGAAATGCAAAGGTTCTTCAAGGTTATACAGACTCATTTTTTCATGAGCTCCACAGTGAAATTCCAGGAGTTTATTGGTTATTTGAGGTTCTATAGATTATTCATTCTTTTCCTGAGGTATATGGTAAAGGCCCAAAGGTGTAATGATTCTTCCAGGTTCTATAGATTTTTCATCTTTACCTGAGGTCCATGGTAAAGCCCTAGAATTTCCACTTTGCTCCAAGATTGTACAGATTCTTGCTGTTTTCCTTATTGCAGGTCTACAGTAAATGTAAAACATGCAACAGTTCTTTAAGGGTCTGTAGATTCTTCATTGCCATCCTGTGCACCATGGTGAAGGCATAGTGATTCAATGGTTCTTCAAGGTTCTATAAAATCTTTATTCTTTTCTTGAGGTCTATGGCACAGGCTCAGATATTTTAGGTTCTTCAACTTCACTTATTGGATCTACAGTTTATTTTACTGCAGCCTTTGGGTTTTCAAATGTCCAGAAGATCTGATTCTAGCTTCCTTCAGTAATTGTCGGGTCAAACAAAGTCAGTCAACAGGTACTTAAGTGATCACAGTTCAGTCATGTCTCACCTCTTCGTGGATCTCTTAGACATTTGTACATGAAATCTTAGAGTCATAACTTAGAATTTTGTGTAAGAAACCGTATCATTTAGGGCCACCCATGGATCTGTAGAAGTGCTATGTGAGTTCAGGAGCAGACTCAGGAGTCAGGTTAGGCAGCTGACAACTGGGGAGATGCTGCTAGGTGGCAGCATTCCCAGCTAGAGGAGGCGCCAAGTTCTGGTGCTGTAGGGATCCCTGCAGTGGGCTCAGGAAGCTTGTTTCTCCTCCAGGGCATCACTACATGCACCAAGTGGCATGCATGGAGGAGTACATCATGTGCCAGGTATCAGTGAGAGGAAGAAAAGAGGAAAAATCTAACTGCACCAGTCACCTTAAATGACAGCTCTTTTGCCTTCAGATCCACCCCATGAATCTCCATTGACATGATGGTGATGGATGAGGTGGATAAGATTGGGGGCACTAAGTGACACCTGAAACAGGCACATGGTGACTGTGGGCCAAAAAACAAAAAAAAAAAAGAAAAGTAAACTGTCATTATTTAGATATTTGTATAAGAAATCAGATAACCATTATGTAAAGTCTTGTATGAGATGCACCAATGGAACTTGGGGCTGCTCTGAAAATAAACAAATAAGATAAGTTTATACTTCATTTAATCCTTTGCTACTCCTACAGAGCTAGCCAGAACCACTGTACAGAAATGACCTTCACTCTGCAATTTAACTGAATGACTCATGGCTAGCCATAACTAAGGTATATTTACTGATATCAGTGGCTTGCACTGTACACTTTTTATGTTAAATGCCCTCTCATAACATGTACTGCTATTTACTATTCTAACAAGAGTGAATCCAATAGATTGGATGGTAAAACTGGCTTTGGCTTTTTGATTTTTTTTCTTTTACACTAAATCAGATTGTTATCCTGTATCTTCACCTTTTGAGGTACAGCAATGCAGCCACATTAGCAGTTAAGTTAGCATTACTGCAAATCACAGTCATGATACAATTACTATTGCAGTATAGTACCTATAAATACCCCAAGCTTTTGGTGAAAAACATTCTGAATGAACTAAACCTAGTTTGTGCAACTAATTCTTATTTAGAAAGTGTTATTTCTTTAACTGATGTTAATCTAGATTGCTTCCTGCAGGAAGACAAATATGTTTAAATTCTGAGATAACATTCTGCTGTCTTAATCTAACTGGTAGGTGCTTTTGTTACAGTAAATTGGATTCTATCACAATTGATTGGACTTGTTTGGTAGGTACAGTAGTTACAATACATATAGGCATGTTTAATACTTCTAGTATGTTAGTTTCATATTTAATGTCTGAAATGAAATGTTTGTTCAATATATTAATTTTCTTTTTGTATTTTAAATATATGTTATGTAACACCTATGTCAAATTCTCATTTATACTACAGTTTAGTTGATGAAGCATTTAAATACACTGTAAGTTTAAAGAGCAATCAATGCCTGTGCCAAAACTTTTAAAAACATAATATTTAGACAAAACTGAGTTTATATTTGATCTAGTTGCTGTATTTCTGTCACTTCTGTTTTACTATGGATATTGACATGTAAACAAATCTGCTGTGCTCGTCTTCATCTGCTGTGAACACTTATTCCCCACCTGAAGTCACAATCCTTTGCTTAACATCACAGTCACTTCCGTAGCAGCAGATCGTGATGTCATAAAGAGAGGATTAAGACTTTAAGTGGGCACTGAACAAAAGCATTATATGAACTCTAAAGCTCAATAACTCTGATTAATGTAAATCTCTTTAACAATAAAGAACAAATGAAGAGTAATAATAATACTGTATATATTTCAATTATATGCTGTATTTTTGTCTAAATATTATGTTTCTCTTCTTCCTCTAGAGGCATCAGTTGTACTATAATAACTGTGAAAACTGAATAAAAAATAAAATTGGCATCCTGTAGATCATATACTGGGTCAGGAGATCTGACACCTGGTTCTGAACAGCTGGTTTGGACACACCACCATCAACTCCTGCCAGCACTGAGGAGAGTGGGCAGAGCTCAGCTTATTACAGGCAAAGCAAGGAAAGAGAAATGAGCTGCAGCCTCTTTTAGCAGAACTTCTGCTGAAGTGTTACTTCACTAAGTCTCTGTTGGAGGCTATCTCAGTAGTCAAACTTTGATACTGGCCGAAAGATTCACTTCACCTACATTTGGTAAAACTGCCTACCACACAGTTGTGTGCCTCTGAGAGGATATTCTGCACAATAGGGGTGTGGTCATCATCACCAATCAATCATTCTGGGCCCAGAGCAGTACATGTCAGCACCTTGTGCTTGAGCACTCATCTGACTCCAAATATATTCCCTAAATTAAAAAGAAAGCGTCCTGTCTTGGAATCTGTGTACAACTAAAAGGGCAGGCCACCTCTACATCTGTAATGAAACAAGACTTTTTCTACCTGCTGGTACCTACTGCACTTATGCCCCACTCCAGTATTCTTACAGTCCTGACAGTAGCCACATCTAGTGTATCCAGAATGATTCCAGGGACCCTGAGAGTACCTAAGCAGGTCACTCTTGCAGGAAGGAGGTGGTAAATGGGGGTTTGACTTATTTTGGGGTGGGAGCTGCCACCACTACCACCACCAGCCACCATTGCCACCAGCACTGCCATTGTGTTTTCTACCACTCCTACAGTGATTCCCCAATTCTCAGAATGTCAGGGTCTCTCAAGATGTTGGCAAGGAAGAGCACTATTCTGGGTCTGAATCTTTCCCAAGATTAGAAATACCCTGTCCTTGCCTGAAGTCTAATGTACAACCAAGAATTACAGGGCAGTTAGCTACCTCTCCCTCTACTCAATGTTCATTCACACAAGACCTTGTCTACATTGAAACAGATACTGCGTGTGGCTACCCAGGTCACCTCACAGCCCCTACAGTGGCCACATCTGGTGAAGCAAAATTGGTGCTGGAGACTACAAGAGTTCAAGCAGAGGTTACCTCACAGCTAATGGAGGTGGTGGATGGAGTTTTGCACAAGGAGACCAGATTTCTTTCTCCTGCAGTTCCCAGTCTCTTTGCTCAGTAAAATATTAGATTGGCTCAAGTAGTGTGTAAACTGCACTATTAGATTACTCAGTCATCTGGAAATTAACCATACTTGGTCTGAGTTAGATCTGCTGCAGTGCCAATTTACAGGATAATTATGGGCTATTCTGTTATAAATGATCTGATTAATTGCCTGGTTTGGTCTGTGTCAGCCATATGGGCCACACCCATCGTTAAACTAAATTAATTTGATATATACTTATTTGAATATGCCTTTCTTAAATGAAGATGCAGTACATCACTGAAAACATTACAAAACAGCTTCAAAAGAAAAATCCAAATATTGTACATGAGCAACTGTTCACAAATAATTACAGGTAAAATACTAAGTGCATAAAATAGAAACTCCCAATTAAACATTATTGATACAACAACTGTATAATTATTCATAAGATTCATGAGTCATAAGATATATGACAGGTACATATAGCATTAGCCATTACTGAGCTGCTCTATTCATACTAGAAATTGATAGTGAAGTCTTATGCAGTGTTCATCTAGTGCATGCTTGAACTGGTTCATAGTATCACATGGTACCAAAGACTCAGTAATGAATTCCACTGCATCACCACTCATTGTGAGAACCCACCTCCTTCAGATTTCTGTTGTAGCTCTCACCCCTCAGTTGGAACTGGTGACCCCTATTTGCAGTAGCGTCTGATCTTCTGTTTAACCCTATACATTCCCAAAGGTTGGCTTCCTAAATGCCCTATACACCAAACAAAAGTCACTTCTATATCTTCTATATTGCAATGAGTACAGGCCCAGATCCTGCAGCCTTTCCTCATATGTCTTGTCCCCAGCACATGTAATAGCCTAGTCACCCATCTCTGGATGCCTCCATCCTCCTAACATCTCTCTTTAACAAGGCATCCAAAAACTGCCTCTATATTCTAAATGGGGTGCACCAGGGAAACATACAGTGGGATCATCACCTCCCTGTCCCTGCTTTTGGGTTGGATACACTTATTCGTTATTGAAAACATTTTATTTGTGGCATGGCAACACAGACACAAGAACTGTAATAATCGTGTTTGAAAATGTTTTAATGCATACACACACATAGTAATTTTTAGCTTTCAAAATAATTTCATACACGTTTTTGATTTTGCAGTTTACCAGGATGCATCATGAGTCATACTGTCTCACAATTCTCTGCCACTCTGTCATTTGAAATCTGAGATCACGCGTTTCCCTTAGCAACATTGTATATATTCTGTGTTTCCTGTTAGTTTTGCCAGTGATTTTTTTTGTAAGTTCTCTGTGCTCTTCTTTTTCACTCCAGATTTTATGTGTAATCATGCTGTATTCTTTTCTAATTTTGGAAATGGCTCTAAACCATATGTGTGTGCATACGCATGCATGCATGTGTCTGTGTTAAAAAATTACTACCTTCTTCAATAAACTCTAGGGTCTGGAAATAAAGAACAAGACTTAAATAGCTGCTTGTTGTGCTGTAAGCATTCAGTGACAAAGCCAGGGGCACATCCTGTGAGAAGAGTGTGGCTGAGAAATTGCAGTACCCTAAAAAATATTTCTGATCTCCCCTTGTGCTTCTCATTAAAGTTACATGTCTTAGCTGATAGGAAGACTATAGGCTAGTCAGAGGTTCCCTACAACAATGGTTGAGGGGTGCTAGGCTGAGGTTAACCAGACAGAAATTATAAGAATACAGAGTTCCTTGTTCTGGCATGGGGTGAAATAGGTCTAAGTATAATAGAATATAAGGGTATTCTAACTTTTTATGTTATTTTTTTGGGGGTTGTGTCCAATGACAGAAGCAGGATAATTATTGAAGTCATAATATGTCAGTAAAATAATTATAATTTGTATAATGGTGTGTGTGGAGTGTGTGATCTGTTTAGATTGCTGCATTTTCTGCCCCTCACCATTATGAATATATCAATGTACTAGCAGAAACAGACCACCCAGTCTATCTAAGTCTGCTTGAGTGTGCAGCTAGCATCCCTAGCTTCAGCTGCCCCACCCCTCCCTTTGTCATCCCACTGCCACCCCACCTCCACCCTCACTCTTCCCTGTTCCCTGTCCCATGCCCCTCTTGAAGCTGTTCACAGATTTACATGACACCACCCATTCTTGTAGTGCATTCCATTTTGCTACCAACCCTCTCAGTGAAATAGTGTTTCATTTCCTTCCTTCCTAAATCTTCCCCTTCTGTTCTTAGCCCATGCCCCTGGTGACCTCCCCTCCTTAGCTTAAAGACCCAATCTGCCCCATCCTTATTGATTCCCTCAGATATTTGACTGCTGTTTATACACCCTCAACAACAACAACAAAACAATACTGACAGTAGTAAACACTATATGAAGATGCTTCACTTATTGATAAACAGATTGTGCCATTTAAACAAATATCTTAAATGACTTACAGCAAAAAGCAATGAATAAGATGATGATGTACATATCCAGTGATTGATTCCTATGTTATATCAACTAACCTCATGCAAACCTTATTTGGTGAAAGCTATGATTGCTTGTTATTGCCTGCTAAAGACAAACTGCTCCTGATGCAGCTCCAAAGTGCTAATGAAATATGCTGGAAAATTGAATTAGTACATGCAAATGACTGGCTGCTTGGCAATTGTGGATCACCAGTCAAAACTAGTGATTAGCAACTTTTGGAATATTTTCTGTGTCACCCATGCATCTATCTGCCCTAAAGTACATGCCAGTTCAAACTAAAATATACGTTTTTATTTCCTATCTCTATAAAGTCTCATATGCCTTGCATCCATCTACACAAAGTGGGGAGTATTCTGCGAACATGTCTGAACGTGCCAGCAGAAACAGACCATCCCCGGTCTATCTGAGTTCTGCTCAAGTGTGCAGCTAGCATCCCTAGTTTGCAGCTGCCCCACCCCTCCCTTTGTCATCCCACTAGCACCCCACCTTCTCCCACCTTCCCACCCTCACTCTCCCTGTTACCTGTCCCATGACCTTTTGAAGCTGTTCACAGATTTACAGATACCACCCATTCTGGCAGTGCATTCCATTTTGCTACCACTCTCTGTGAAATATTGTCTCCTCATTTCCTCCTAAATCTTCCCCCTCTATTCTTAGCCCAAGCCCCTGGTGTCCCTCCCTCCTTAGCTTAAAGACCCAATCTGCCCCATCCTTATTGATTCCCTCAGATATTTGAATGTCTCTATCATGTCCCACCTGTCCCTTCTATCCTCCAGAGTGTACATATTCAGGTCTCCCAGCCTGCTCTCATAGTCTCTCCCTCCATTTCACATATCATCTTTGTTGCCCTCCTCTGCACCCCCCTCCAGCAGCCTGATATCATGCTTTAGGAATGGCCTCCAAAACTGCACACAATACTCCAAGTGCGGCCTTACCAGTGACCTGTAGAGGGGCAAGATCACCTCTCTTCACCTGGATGAAAACCCCTCACCCCAGCATTTTGTTCACTTTGTAGTCGCTCTCCTGCATTGGGCAGTGTTGTTCATGGTCCCTGTTATCATTACCCCTAGGTCCTTCTCCTCCTCAGTGATCCCCAGCTTAACCTCCCCAGCCAGTATTCCAGTATTCTCTCCTTGGTTCTCCACCCCAAAGTACATAACCTCATACTTCTTTGCATTGAACCCCAGTTGCCACCTCTTTGACCACTCCTCTAGCTTGCTTAGATACCCCTGCTGCTGCTTCATCCCTCCCTCCATCCACCACTGCTCAATTTTGGTGTCATCAGCGAACAGACTTACCTTGCTTACCACCCTGTGTGCAATGTCTGCTATGAAGAGCCCAAATAGTACTGGCCCCAGCACAGAGCCCTGTGGCACCCCACTCGCCACTGGCCTTGGAGTTGAGAGCTGAGTTTATAACTGCAGAGTTGGGGCAGTCAGGCTCAGTGCTAAGATGGAGATCAAATTACTTATGGTTGCAGCATTTATTTTGTAATCCAAAATTAACAAGTGTGTGACTGCATGTGCGTGTGTGTGTGTGTGTGTGTGTGTGTGTGTGTGGAATATCAACCAGTAAAACAAATAACATTGTGTCATACCTAGGTGTCAAATGTAGAAAAAAAATAGGAACCTGATTGTGAGTGGGCTGCTCACCCTTTTAGTAAATTTAAGCATAGTCCATTAATAACGGGCAAGTCCCCATACTGATTGCAGCCCCAAGAAACAGTTGCCTTATTTTTTATCTGTTCAAACCTTCGTCTGTCATTATTTTTGTTTTGAAATTAACGCAGTATAAAATGTCTGTAGTCTTCTACACCTGTTTATGCAGGATCCCAGTGGTTTCATATCGAGGTCATGAGGGAGGGCCAAAGAAATGTTCCAAATCAAAAAGAAACATTTTTATGACTTTTTAAAATAGCCCCAGCAAATCCATTCACTGACATGCTGTCTCAGGTTTAAATATTATGTACAGCAAAATTCATGCATTTTTAATTAGCTCTTACATCCTATGGTTTCCCCAACCCATCCCCTTTTACCCATTCCTCATCTTTCTTTCTCTTTCTTTATAATATTCACTCCAATTTCTCTGTCTTGTTTATTTTCTGTCTTGCCAGTATTCAAGAGATGGAATGTTTACTACAGACAGGATGCAAGAATTCAATCCTCTGCTCAGTTCTGCTGGCAGAGGGTGGGATATTCAGACTGCACTGGGCAGGGGCTCAAGCCTGGGTGCAGCGAACTGGGCTGCACCAGGGTATGGACCATGTGATATTCAACAGTGCTGTGCCATGGCTCAGCACCATTGAATATGGCATTAAGAGCTCATGCGCTGTGCCAGTGAAAGTGGCAGGAGGGAGCCAGGGGGGATGTGCAAACCTAATGCAGTTGCGCTAGGGCGCATCAACTGTGATATTCAGCACTGGGCATGCAAATGAGGCCATTATGCATGCAAGGTGCAAATGGGTCCATTGCATGTCATTGTGGCCCCATTTGCATGCTGTGTGCTGATCCCGATGACTTACACCTGGTGCCCTGCCAGGCTGCAGCCATTGGGGACCGATACCCAGCTGTATTGGCGGACCCGCACCCGTATGCCCAATCGTGGCCATCTGTTAAAATTATCCCTGGTGGTCAAGTGGACTGCTCTTTATCACCTGATCATGGGCATATGTTAGATTTATCCCTGGTGGTCCAGTGGACCCCCAGGACCTGATCATGGGCAGAATTTGCAAATGCACCTTGGTGGTCCAGTGGTACCCACCACCCACTGTGGTCCCCACCACCCAGCACCCCCAGTCAGTGGCAGGTGGTGGCACCCCATCTGCATGCCACCCAGCTGCCCACAGACTGACAGCATATAGTACTGTCAGTATGCCTATTGGTCTACTGCATGGGCCAATGGGTGTATAGACCATAATGTACTACACATGCCCGATATGTGAGGTGGGAGGTGGAAGGAGAGTAGAAATTATTCAAATCAAAAAGATACATATCACATGGAGAGAAATGGTCAAGAAAATTATAGAAGTCATCCTTAGGATGGCAGAAAATGGGGATACATTGTTGACTAGAGCACCTTTGCTGCAGCCACGTTCAAGACCAATGACATTCTAGATGCCCTTCAGGGGGCATACGTCAGACAGATAGTGTTGGAACCCACTCTGGAGGGAGAAATCTTTGACCTGGTACTCTTAAATGAGGATGGAGAAAGGATCTCAGACATATAAAGGGTAGGCATATGGGAACAAGTGACCACCAAACAGTGTGGTTCATGATAAACACAGCCACATAGTCAAGACATACAAAGTGAGGGTATTGTAGTTTAGGAGGGCTTACTTTTATCAAACTGGGAGAGTGTATAAGAAATGCACTAGAAAACGGGCAAGAAGGAGGGATGGAGAAACATCAACACTGCCATCACAAAGGCAACAAGCCTTTGTGTGAAGAAAATAAACTAATCAAAATTAAAGAAAAAACACTATGGATCTCAAAAGAGTTGGCAGGGAAGGTTAGAGAGAAAAATATAGCATTCAGGAAATTTAAGGAAACATAGGAGAAGCAGGACAGAGGACTGTGCAAGTTAAAAGCAGAAGGAAGTGGGGAAGGCAGTCAGAATAGCAAAGGCCCACACGAGGAAAAGACAGCCAACTCAGTTAAGAAGGGGGATAAAACCTTTACAGGTACATTGAGGCGAAGAAAGATGAAAGAATGGATAGTGAGGCTTAATAAAGGGAGGGTGGGTGGTCAGAGAGTGACATTGAAAAGCATACATACTGAATGAATACTTCAGCTCAGTATTTACAAAAGAAGAGGAGGGAAGGTACCTAATCCAATCAATAGAAACAAGCTGGATATGGGGGTTAAACACCAGTCCTTTCACATAAAAGGGTTCTAAAGAACTCCAGAAACTGAAGGTGGACAAAGCAATGGGACTTGATGGGATTCACCCCATTATTCTAAAAGAACTAGTGACACCACTGACTACCCTTTTAACAAATCATGGGAGGATGATGTGGTACCTAAGGACTGGAGGATGTTGGATGTTATTCACCTTCACAAAAGTGGGAACAAAACAGAGGCAGGAAAATACAGACCTGTTAGCTTGCCCTCAGCAGTAGGGAAAATTATGGAATCAATTTTGAAAGACAGAACTATTGAGTATATGCCAGCAGGGTACAGGACCCAAAGTAGCATGGATTCACATCAGGAAGATTGTGTCAGATGGCTCTAATAGATTTTTTGACTGTCTGACCAAAGTAGTAGAACGGGGAAGGGGCTGTGGACATGGCCTACCTAGACTTTAGCAAGGCATGGGACACAGTCCAACATAAAATATCAATAAACAAATTAGCCAGCCTGATAGTTCATCCCAGGGTGATAGCCTGGATAAAAAATTGGCTGGACAATAGGTCACAGAGGGTAATAGTAACCAAATTCCACTCAGAAAAAGTGGAGGTTATTAGTGAAGTAATGCAGGGTTCAGTACTTGTTCTGATCCTTTTTATTGTCTTAATCAGTGACATTGCAGAGAGAGTGGAAGGAAAAGTATCCTTTTGCAGATGACACAAATATCTGCAACAGGGTTGATACACAAGGAGGTGGAAACAATGAAAAGGACTTGGCAAGGTTGGAGGAATGGTCAAGAGTATGGCAGCTTAGATGCAATGCATAGAAGTTCAAAGTAATGCACCTGGGAAATTAAAACAACTAAAACTCAAAAGATTCAAATTATGATTCATATAAGGTTTCAGTTTTCATAATAAACTGCTGTAGTGATACTGTTTGCTGCAGCTGTCCAATTTTCTAAATAGCCAGATTTCATGTCAGAAAAAATTCTATATATTGTACTGCTTCTCACTTGGCACAGTATTTAAAATATACTTTGCACAAGCATTAGTTCTCTTTACTGGTATGATGGCCAGCACAATCTATCAAAACTTCAGTAGGATGATTATACTAACCCTTTAGAATTAGTATATGATGATTTGCAAATTTGAGGCATCTCTGTATTTTTCTTCAGAATATCAAAGTAAACTGTTTTAAAACTCATGTTTTATTGCAGTCTCTCCTTGATTTTATTTGAGACACAATGTGGCCTAGGATACAAGCATTGAATTGTGAGATCTCAAGATTAAATTGCATCAGCTTTACCAGGCAGCTTCCTCCAGGAAAGTGAAGTGATACTGCCTCTTTACAGCTCTCTAGTGAGGTCACACCTGGAATACTGTGCCCAGTTCTGGGACCATCACCTGAGATAAGGCACAGACGGGCTGAGTCAGTACAGAAGAGGGTCAACAAAAAGATTCTAGACAAGTGAGGTGGATACTATGAAGACTGCCTGGGGAAAAGAATATGTACTCGCTGGAGGCCAGACCCGAGAGAGGGGCATGGTAAAAACAATAAAAGTTTCTGAGAAGTATAAAACAAATTGAAAAGTGCAGACCTGTTTAATTGAAATATGGATGCTTTAGCAAGAGATCGTGATTGGAGTTTAGTTGTGGGTAAATTCAGGAGGACTGCAAGGAATGTCTTCTTCACTGAGAGGGTAGTGGGTTGTTGAACAGATTGTTGGAAGAGTGGGTGGGGCAGGTATCCTAAATGGGATCATACATGGCTAGGACACTGGGGGATGGGGAGGGACCAGCTCCCTAGACACTAGGTCCAGGGTGAGGCAGCATAATATGGGCCAACTTGATGGATCATTGGTCTCTTTTTGCTGACAGATTCTATTATGTTTCTATAGCATAATATTTGGTGTTTCAGCCCATACAGCTGTAAATATAGGTAGGCTTAGGGCCCAGCTAAAATGAAATGATGCATCTCCGCTGGATATCAGGATGCACCTGGAATTAAGCTTCAGTTTTATGTGTGCTCCTGGTAAAATCATTTACATACATTAATAAATAAATATACTGGGCAAGTCAATTGGAAAATTAAAATATTGTACAACATTTTATAGAATGATTTACTTGACCTTTAGAAACTAGGATAATGCATTTTGTAACTGCAGGTTTAACCTGTATTTTGTAATGCATGGAAGATTTTAGCAATGTTATGCAACAGTCCCTGCAAAAAAACTCCCCAGCAAAAACTGTGTTAGTATGTCCCATTTCTAAATTAACTAAACTAAATAAAAATGGCATTCAAATCATCAACCATGTTATAATTCCTAACAAATTCAATGTATTTAATAATTATTAACAATGCTGTATTTGGAATCGTGTATAGTTGAGTACTGTCTGGAATTAAATATACAAGTTCAGGTAAAATGTTATGTGTTAGAAAATTCTAATGCTTAGCCTCAACATCTGAAATGAAATTTACATGCAAATAGATCTGATTCTGAATTTTTTTACTGTAAATTCTTACTAAGAATGTTTGATATTCCTTTATAAATGTCCACATTTTCTAAAAAAGGTTTTAAGATGTAAAATCTGAGTTTAAAAGACAATTAGTGCAGGCTAGTGGTTACAACAATACAGAATTGCAAAACCAAACACTGCAGTTTGGAATCCCACCATAAAGCCTGACGGACATACTTTCTAACCTTGGGCTAATCCACTGATCTCCCTGTATCAGTCCCAATGGTAACACTAGGTAGAACCAAGATCATAGCACTGAAAAAGAATAGGTTGCATTTACATCTGGGTTGGAGTATATTTGGTGAATAAACAGAAACATGAGTAAACAATTTAAGTCAGTGCATGGACATATGGCTTGTGTTGCTATAACTGAATTGTGTAATTATGTAAACATGCTGATTTCTTTTCATGATCTAAAACAAAGCATTTACTGCCGGGTTAAACCTGCAGTCACTGTTCCAGAGCCTTGTAATGTTTATGAGCAAGTAAATGCAGCAGTGTATCTGTTTTTGTTTTATGAGGTCTATCAAAAACAAAGATGATTCATGGATCACTTTCAATTTGTAAAACAGACAAATGCATGTTCCCTTTATAGGACTCCTTAACACAGGCACAGGCTCTCTAATGAAAGCATATCTTTCTTTTCAATGTAAACATTTCAGATAAGTAAATTCTGAATGAACTATAACTATACACCTTATGATGTGAAATGCATTCATTAAGAATTTGTTTTAAAAACAAAATAACGCTTTTATTATAAAATGAAAATATATATATGACCATTGTGGGCATAGTGAACTAGACGTTCAAAACCAAAAGTCATTACAAAAAAAAAAAAACATACAGCATGGGAGTGTTTTCTGCCACTGTTGTAAAGATAGACTGCTGCAGATAGACAGACAGATAGTATGAATCTGATCTATAGGGTTCATTCCCAAAATGTACTGAGTACAGTCCCTAAGGTGACAGACTTGATGGTCCAAAGGGTCATTTTCTGCTGTCAAATTATATGATTCTATGAATCTATGAATACCCCCCAACACACATACCCACAGTGCCAAACCACTTGTAATGTGAATGAGGAAACAAAATCTAGGCAATCACATGTTGAATGTGCATTGTTTTTAACCTCACATAGCATTTGATTCAATGGTTCTTATTTTAAGGAAAATTGGTGACTATTCTCAGCTACATTCTTTTTTTTTAATCAGCAACTATTTTTTTGACTTCTGCTCTAAGAATAGAGTAATCTTATTTGCATAATATTAAAGCCCCCATGCAGGAAATCCAGATTCTTGGCGATATAAGACAGGTGTTTGAGGTTACCTTTATGCAATCAATACTGATAAGATTTATTAACTGCAGACCAGTCTTATTAAGAATTCAAAACACTACTAACACCACATCAGTGACAAAATCGCTTTGCTGACTTTCATCAGCTAAATTTACAGAACTGTCCAGTGTTTATTATCACCTGATATAGTTCACTGGATTTCAACAGTTCGCCTGCGTTCTGAAAGGCTATACCATTAGGGGGCTAGTGGCAAGCACTCAAAGCTTGTCACATGGGACCAATAGTAACTTGCCTTCATACTTATTATGCATTCCTGATGCTGCTGGCAAATGTTTAGGAATGTGCTCCTGTTCCAAATTAGTTTTAAATATCACAAAGCTGAGGTGTGCTCATGTATAAGGTATTTGGCCCTGGATTAGTAGTAAATTAATTTTAAATCAACAAACAGTAGAACAAGTAAACAATGGCTGGTATATTCAAACTCAGCCAGGCTGTAGGCATGAAGCCTGGGCACAGCTAACTTTGTTGCGCAGGGTGTGGCCTGGGCGATATTCAACAGAGCTCGCTATGGCGCAGCAGCTTTGAATATCGCGACCTGGCCACTCCCACTGTGCATGGCACAATGGCACTGCGCTGCTAGTGGCCAGAGTGGAGCATGGAGATGCGCTGGCACAAGTGCCATTGCGCCATGCACAACACCTGCGATATTCAAGGGACATGCAAATGAGGCCATAATTTATGCAAAAGGTGCACAGAGGCATTGCATCTCATTAGCCCCATTTGCATGCCAATAGCATGCAGGTGCACCGATCCCCGATGACTTGTGCCTGGCGCCCTGCCAGGCATGCAGCCGTCGGGGACTAACGCCCCAGCCCAATTCGGGCATTCCTGTAATATAAAACAATCTGTCCAATATCCCTGGTGGTCCAGTGGACCTCTATTTGTCCATGGGCATCACTATAGTCCCCGTCCAATATCCTTGGTGGTCCAGTGGACCACACTCAGCCGATTGTGGGCATCATTAATAGAAACCCCCAAGTCCAATATCCCTGGTGGTCCAGTGGACGGACGATCGCTGCCGATCGCGGGCATCAGTACCTCATCAAATCGCCTACTACCCTGGTGGTCTAGTGCCCCCACCCACACCCTCACTGAGCCCCACGCTCCGCTCCCCTATCAGCCAGCGGGTGGCAGTACCCCACCACCTGCAACACGCCCGCCGACTGACAGCTCAGTGGGCTGCCCGTCCATTGGTTCTGGCGGCAGGCCAATGGGTGCAGCCTCTATCTCGGTCAGATATGATTCATTCACATATCTGGACTGAGTAGTCTGACATGAGCTGCGCCCATTGGCTCATGCTGATGTCGGCGTGCAGCCCGGCTGTCGGTCAGCGGCGGCTGAGTGGGGTGGGTTACCGCCCCACTGGCTGACAGGGGAGGGGCGTGGGGCTCACTGGCGGGTGGGGTGGGGTACACTGAACCACCGAGGGTAATAGGCATATTTGATGGGTACTGATGCCCGTGATCGGCAGCGATCTCCACTGACCACCAGGAGATTGAACTGTGGGGGTGCCTGAACGATGCCCGCAGGCTCAGTGCGATCCACTGGACCACCAGGATATTGGACTTGAGAAGCTATAGTGATGCCCACGATGGGAGCGAGGGGGCACCACCAGGTGCTGCAGGGATTTCGGTGGCCACCCACGGGTGGCAGCTGCTGTGTTGCGCCTGCAGTGCGGCAGCTCACCGAATAGTGGCCATCACTGTTCCTTTTTGGGAGTGTAACTTTGTGCAGGCCCAGGTAGGGAGTTCGCATGCATGACTCTGCACATCCCGGGCTGAATATCGGGCTGTGCAGGTTGTCATGGGCCCCTCCCACCCTGTGCGGCATACATTACTGATTGCGCTCCGGTGCATCAGGATTTGTCTTGGCGCTTTCCCTTTGGATATCGCACCAGGGTGCATCAATGGGTTGTGCATGGTGCAATACTGTTGCGCCATGTGCAACCCTTTTGAATATCTGGGCCAATGTCTTTAATGTTGCTTTCAAAAATGGATACTTCAGTTACTTGCAGGCAGCGTTGAACATAATACCTCACTCACATAATTAAAGAAAAATTTACACCTAAAATGGAGTGTTGCACGCGATACTATATGCCTAAAGCTAGTCAAAAGCAAAAGGACATGGGTGAGAGGATGTCGCTGCTCCCATTTGTTCAGAAAGAGACTGAAACTGCAAGTCAGAGATGAATTCAGATGAGTGTATAATATCACCACATTCTGCAACAAAACTCAGTTTATTTTCATCTCGGTTTTAATAGGTGACTGTCTGTAGGCAAATAATGTGGACAGCTGAGGCCTGAGGTGATAGGAGGTGGATATGGGGGTTGGTAAGAGGGCTTGGCTTCATAGATGCTTGCTGGTGAGTTGTCTTGACAGGGTCATTCTGACAGGGAATTCAATGAAGCATGAAAACTGCCACAATGGTGTGCACCTGACACTGAAAATATTTAATCAAACACACAGTCACTTTACTTGCCATTTATGACAGAAACAGAAAAAACATGTCATTCTGTGTAATAATGCCCAGGTTAAATACCATTTGTATATATATAAAGAAAAGGTTTCCATGTTATGTACCAAACATACACAATTATTTCAACAAACAATGCGGGAAGAAGTATAACCCACTTTTGCAAAAAAAAAAAAAGTATTTTGAGCGTGTTGAAAAAATGTCGGACATAGGTGGTGTAGCTTGAGCCCACAAACAGCACTGTTACCAGGTGTGAACTACAGAAATGGCAAATAATGTCATTTGCTTACCACTGGCAGGAATGAACCATGGATGAAAACAGTGCAGAAACCATAGGCAAAAAACAAAACATAACTAGAGGTTAATACTTGGTATTTTATTAACTCATACAATAACACCAACTTCATAAAGCACTTCATGAGTTACATCCTCAGTGCCACATCATTTTTGGTGGTGCCAATTAAATCACCACTCTGCATTACCACTGGAGGAAAAGACGTGGGTCTGGTGCCCAATACGATCCGTTCATCTCAAAACGGACAAGTAACCCTCCCAAACCCCAATTTTCTATTACTATCTTTAGCCTTATGGTAACAGAGTTTTAGCTGTTTTATTTTCTCACAGCATTGCTTAGCATTATGATCATGTCCCCAAGCCACGAGATGCACTGATATAATTTCATACATTTTATTATTCCTTGTAAAATTGTTTAACTGCTCTGAACCGATTCTTGTGACCAGTAATCAATAATTGTGAGGCTCCACCTATGTTTAGTTGGACAAGCAGCCAGCCACTCCCACTTCTGAGTTACATAAGTAGTTCTCCTCAGCCTCCTTCTGAAGCACTTTTTCTTTGGCAGCCGGAGGCTCTGTCTGTTTGTCCTCTGCAGCTGGCTGGGGTCTGCTCCCCCAGCCTTGCTACTTCTTTCTGCTGGACTTCTGTGTTTTGTCCTTCTGCTTTTGGTTTGTACTTTGCCTCCCGCTATGTGCTTTCTTTTGTCACTTCCTGTTTTTTCTGTTTGTGTGACTTAGTTCTGTTTTGTTTTGTTTTTGGGGATTTGGTTTCTAAGCTCCTACCATTTTGCTCATTAGAGCTCAAGCTACTTGTTTTCAGTTACTTATATTGCTGTTACAATCAGTACCTGTGTTCTACTCAAACCAAAGCTGCTTCTCATGCTACATGCCTAATTGTTTTCATCTGATTCATGCTCCCCTGAACCCTTGTTATGCAGCTCAGTCATGCTTTCTCAGCTTAATCGTCCCACACGGTCATAGCTGTTTTCAGAGCATTGTGCTTCCCTCCATTCCCTGCTTCTAGAATACTACCACTCGCAGTTATTACTTCATTGCTGATGCTATTCCATATTTGTACACTGTTGTTATACTTTGAGGTCAGCTAAGCTACTGCTGATGCTGTAAATTAGCTTTAATTTCTGCATGTGGTTCTCAACTCCTTCCATCACTTTCTTATTTTTCCTACGGCGGGGACTTAGAAGTGTTTGGGAAGTCATGGCCCCATGTGGCTAATTACTTAAGTTCTAAATCCAGCCTCCACTTCTGAAAATCTGCAGAGTATTTGTCACCTTCATTGGCTTTTTGAATGCCTGGCTGGCTTGCCCCACTATCATAGTGTCTGCCTCTCCACTTACATTCATGTTCCGCCATTGCTACTATGTTTTGTAGACTCTACGAGCAGGTCTGACTATTCCTACTACTTACTGACCTATGTGCAGGTCTGACTATTGTTACCCTGCCCTATTAAAAACCCTGCCTTACTGAACTACGTCCAGATTCACCATGCTCACATCATCATTGCTCAATGCTCTGCCATCTGCCCTCTACAAGGTCTCAGCAGTCAATGCTCATTCAGCTCCTCATCAGTCTCTGGGGCATACCAGCCATACCATTCTGGTGCAGGGTTCCCTGAGGCTGATGGTTTTGCTCTTCAACTAGAGTCCCAGCTTGAGTATGCGAGCTTGGGGTGGAGTCCTTCTCACCTGGCCTATAGCTGGGAATGTCCTCGCCAGGTGGACCTTCAGTCATCAGCCATTCTGATGGCACCTCAGTTGTAGAATTTATGACTAAGCCATAAAAGGCAGTTACAGTGGTTTCTTTGGCTCTAGTGGTTTCCACTATAACAGTTGGTTCCTAGCAAGGCACCTTCACTGAATTCTCTCTATGACCACCTCTGGTTCACCTAGTTTGTTTTTTAGATCGGTAGACTGGTGGGTGCCTCAGTGGTTGTTACTCTCCTCTCCCACCTTGGAGCTGCAGTTGCAGAGCTATCATATCACAAACCTCCACAGTGTTCCTGCTAAAAGGATAGAGTGAGAGTTTCCTCAAATTGCAATATTTTCTACCTCCCTTTAATTGGGTTTCCAAATTGCAGTAGCAGAACCAACACTAAATAAAATATCCCAAGCCTGGAGGAAGGTGACCAAGGCCTTGGATCCCCAGCAATTTCCTCCTCAAAGGGGCTTTTTCTCTCTCCTCCATGTCTCAGGTCATAACTGTTAGTTAGCATAGTGTTCTCTAGTTCCATAGGCAGGATCCACTGTTGGATGGAGGGGATGGTGTCCCTATTGCTCTTCCCCTCTCCTTAGGAGGTCCCCTCATTCTCCTTGCAACCCATCAACCCATGCCATTGCTAACCTGCACATCTTATCACATTATCAAGCTGCCTGATGCTTTATCTAGTACTCGTCTCACAACTACTGATTGCTTATATGCTTCATACTACTACTTTCTTTTGGGATCCTTCCTAAGGTACCTTTAGCCAAGGGAATCTTCCAGGCACCTCTAGGGTGGAACTATCTAGAGGGTTTCTGCCCTTGGTACCCCTAGAAGGTGGTAATTCCTCTGGAATGGAGAGTGTGAACAGCCAAAACCTAAGTAACACAGTTGCACAAGCATAACACTGTGCTGGCTGTGTAGGCCATTGAATTGGAAGGCTCCGTCTATGGTTCAATGGACAAGCAGCCAGCCACTCCCACTTCCTGAGTTATATAAACAGTTCCCCTCAGCCTCCTTCTGAAGCACTTTTTCTTTGCTCCACCATCCTCCTCCTCCTCCAGTGGCAGCACCTCTCTCCTTGGGATCCTTCCTAAGGTACCTTTAGCCAGGGAATCATCCTGCAGCACCTCTAGGGGTGGAACCCTCTAGAGGGTTCCTTCCTTAATTGCCCCTACAGGGTGGTAATTCTTCTGAAAGAGAGAGTGAATGGCCAAAACCTAAGTAACACAGTTGCACAAGCATAACACTATACTGGCTGCATGGGCCATTGAAGCAATTTTGTTGCTTCCTCTGACCAACTAGCTGAACGATCCGACATAGTTTACAGTTAAATTGATTTCTCTTCAGATGAATGAAAGAAGACAGCAGCTTGCTTCAAACACCACGCACACTGTACACTTCCTGGTTTAGAATTCCGCTTTGCATCACGGTAAAGAGCAAAGGTTATCAATGCACTGGTAGCCCATGACTACACATGGTTGGCAGACACATTCATGAAACAAAGTTGTGTTGCTGTTAAAACATTTCAAAACTATGCTAAAGCCTAGATCCATAGTAGAGTTAAAGCATGGTTTTAAAATGTTTCATTTTATACTTCATATTTATTGCAGCTGCCCAGAAAGTAATCATTCAACACTGGCTTACTCCCCACTCCCTCTTTCCACCTGTGGTGGAACAATGTGTCTCAGATTAAAGAGGTGGAAGGGTCACAGCTCGCCTAAGGCTGCAAACTGACCAATTTAACTGCAAATGGCTGCCTCTATATGAATATGTGGAAAGAAGTCAGGGACCCAATACTAGCCCAATTTCTTGTAAATTAAGAACATAGTTTCCTCTCTGATTGCATAGACGTTTCTTCCCAGTAAGACCTATTGTTTTACAAAGCCAGGTTTCTTCTTTTGATACAGTTAAAGTCGATTTGTTTCCTTTTTGGTTTAAACTGTTTAACATAAGGCATCATCGAAATAGGACAAAATAATTAACGCAACAAATGAATAAGTACTGGAGACTTTATTTGAATACTCTGCTGCTGCATGCAAGACTGGGACTCATGGTTGTCTGACAGAGTGAAACAGAGATGGTGTACAGAAGAGATTATCCACCTACAAAACAAAAATAAGATTAATTAACATACTTCAGACTGATTCCAAATGTTGTCTTTTTCCTACAGCAGGATCATTGTAATCTTAAGAATGTTTGTCTTGTATATGCAACTGTGCCTGATATAATGTCCTATGTAAGCAACAAATAATAAAATTACGTTAAAAAATGTTTTAGCAAAGAATGCTTGTGGCCAAAACCAGGCTAATACATTTTAAAATGTTTCAGCACTCTAAAACATTTTAACAGCCCCAGTGTGTTTATGTTTCTTCTTATGCATGTCAAGATGCTGTAGGCTTTTTGTTACATTGATGCAGGGACTGGTGAAGGTCATATTTTGGAGATATTCCCAGATCTTTCTCAGAGTCAGTTGTTCAATATTATGCCCATTCATGTTATAACTATAGCTGCATTTTTTCTTACCTAAATGCATAATTTTGCATTTATCCATATTACACCTGAGTTTCTATATTCCAGCACTTTTAGCCAATGCAACTATATTTAGTTGGCATGATTTGATGTTGTTTTCATTCAATACTGCTGCTCCAATTTTTATGACATCGTCGAACTTTGCCATCCATGACTAAGAGTTACAATTCAGGGAGGCTATTAGGATGTTAAACAGAGTAGGTCTGAGGACGGTTCCCTGTGGAATCCCACTTGATACAGGGATCCATCCAGACAAGTACCGGCTTTATACAGATCTGCTGTTTCCTGTTTCCCAACCAAACCATAATCCATTGAACTATGCACCTATCCAGACCTATTTCTCATAGAGTGTTTATTAGCTATTGATGTGAGAAGTTGCCTAAAAGTCTTCTCAAAGTCTATATAAAGTATATTCACAGGCACATTTTTATCTAGGACTTCATTTACAGGGTCAAAGAAATAGAGTAGGTTTGTTAGACAGCTCTCCTTTTCTGAACCCATGTTGTTGTACATCAGTATATCATTCATTCTGAATATGCTTTTCAATAAAATCTTTAATAAAGGATTCTGTATCTTGCCTAAAATACTTGCCAGGCTAATAGGTCAATAATTGGAGCATGCAACTTTGGAGCCTTTTTATGCATATGGACAACATGGGCTATTGTCCAATCATCTGGCACCAATCCCTCTTCTAAGGACTTTTGGAAGATAGCTTGGATTGGGTAGCACAAAACAGTTGCCAGTTCTTTTGGAAGTCTTGAGTGAAAATCATCCTGCCTCTAGATCTAGTCGAATTCAGGCTGGCCAACTTTTCCTTAACCATTTCAGGTGTTATTCTTAGGGTACAGTGAGCATCTTCTGTGGTGTTGTTCACTATTGTTGCCCCTTTGTGGTACATGCTTTGAAATATTTACTGAATTCTCTGCCATTTCCTGACAGTATGCTGTTATTTTGTCCCCTGAACTAGTTGTCCTATGCCCTTGTTAATTTGTTTCAGGGCACCCACATAATTGTAGAAGGCTTTTTATTGTCTGAGACTTAATTAACTAATTTATGTTATAATTCCCTTTTGATTTTTAATTTCCTTTTCAAGTCTAGCAATATTTGGGGTATTTTTCTATGTACCCCATACCTTCTTTTTAAATTTTGTATATGCTTTATTCTTTCTTTTAATTAGTTTGTGTATCTTGATGGTAAACCACACTGGGATCTTTCCCTTTAGATTGTATTTATGTTTAGTGTGTATGTTTGCTTCCACCAACCTGTGGAGAATACTTTTAGTAATTGCTACATGTGAGGAGCATTCAAACCATTAAAATGTTTTTTTCCATTCCCACTGCTGCACCTTATCCCTAAGTAAGCAGTAGTCAGCAACATCATAATTCTTTAGTTTAGTGATACCCTGCTGGATGCATGTCTTGATTTGTATTTGAAATTTCACCATGTTATGGTCGCTTCCTATTAAGGGCTCTCTGACCCTACAGTACTCTACTACATTCTGCATGTTGCTAATCACTAAATCCAGAATATTATTATTTCTTGTGCAGTCTACCACATGATTTACTGCTGTTAGGGAATCTAGAAGTTTAAGAAATGCTGCCTCCACTTTTGAAGAGGGAATGAATGACTTCTAGGTGATTCCTGGAAAATTGAAGTCTCCTAGGAGCAATAGTCTTTTGGCAGTCTTTAAATTACCAATTTAGTTAATAAATCCTATAATTCTGTTCAGAGTTAGCGAAGGAGGTCTATAACATATTGCCACCATAATCTGTTTCTCCTGATGGGGAATAAGTTGTACTACTCTATGAGCTGTTAGAAATCAGAATCAGGGATGTATTTATTTCAAATGCCTTAATATCATTTCAGACATATAGGGCCCCTCCATTTCTATCCTCCCTATCTCTTCTGAACAGCTGATATCCTTTTATGTTTGTCCCCATGTATCTGTTTTCCACCATGTTTCTGTGACTGAACACAATGCAATGTTTTCTTGATGTAGAATAAGCTACAGTTCATCTATTTTATTACTCAGGCTTCTTGCATTTACTAGTAGAGCCTCCTAGTTAGTGGATTTCTCTATTTTGTTTGTTTTGCTTTGAATGTTTTCTCCTCCATCTTGCCCCTTATTCAGTTTAAAGTCTTGTGAATTTTAGTATTAAATCTATCTGCCAGTACTTTGATTCCAATTTTGTTCAGATGGAGTCCATCCGAAGCATATAGTTGATATGCATTACTAAATCTATGCCAGTGCTCCAGGAACTCAAAATGTTCTTTGCTGCTCCAGCTTCATAGCCACCCATTTAGCCTTCTTGTTTCATTCATTTTGTGCATGCTAGCCTGCAGGACAGGAAGAATCTTAGGTATTACTACTGAGCAGTTCCTTTTTTGAGCTTTATTCTCACTTCTTCAAAATCTTTTGGATATATGAGCCCCCCATCTCCCAACATCATTTGTTCCATGTGTAGGAATACTAGATGATTACTAATGTGTTCCAGGAGCCCTGGGAGGAGTTTTTAACATCAGTAATCCCAGCCCCAGGTAGGCATGGGAGCACAACATGGTCTTTTCTGTTATTACAGATTGCCCTGTCTGTTGCATGTAGCATAGAGTCATCAATGACTACTATGTCTTTCTTGTTCACTACTGGCTGATTTTCACCACTAATATCAGGTAAGGGCCCATAGTTTTGATGGCTGTTCAATTTGTTGGGATGTTGTTTTCCTCCACTATATTTGTGGTTCTAGGTGTACCTTATTGGGTCAGGGCTTGTGCACTTACACCATCTTCTGCTATCTGCCTAGGTCTAGCTGATGTTTGGCTACTATCTGTTTCTCAGTATCCTGTGATGAGGGAGTCCACTACTGAGTACTTTCAAAAAGGGTGACTCAATAACGGTGCCTGTTCACAGAGCTAATGGACAGGAGGGTGAATATGAATATAGCAACATCCTGTCATTATATGTACACACACGTGGAGGCGTGGGGAGCAAGCACACTGAGCGATGGGAGGAAGGGTAGGAGGGTTTGTGAGGTGTAGTGTGGTGGTGGGCTGCTGAGCTGGCCATGTGGCATGGTGGGTTCATGGCAGGCTAGGTTTGGGAGGGTGATGGGTTTGATTCTGGGCATGTCAGTATTTTTGCGCTGGTTCGGGATTTCAATTTTTTTGTTTTCACCCCTCCGACATGCACCCTCTGAGTTGAACATCCCTTAGTAGGGAGTGAGGGCACAGCCTACATACACAAATAAATCTATGTTTTTGGTGCTCTTTTTATCTGCGCTGTGGTACATTGCCGAAATTGATTTCTGGTATGTACATTAACCCTAATGGCGATCACTGTTATCACATAGAACTCTGTTCCTATACCAGCCTTAGATTGTACTTTGTTGATGTTTTACTTAATGTCTGGCCTTGGGAGACCAGGAATCTAGAGTATTACCCTGAGTGTGTAGGCCATCAGCCTCCATAGCAAGATCACTGTATCTATTTCTAAGCTCTGTTTGGATGGGTTTTCTCATCTGCATTTTCTAGGACGTTTTTGAACATACCACTCATTCTCCTCCTCATTAGAAGTATCAAGGCCTGAGTCAGCAGCCCTTTCCTTTCTTTTATTGCTGGAGCCTTTATTTATTTGTTTGGCTAACTGTACCTTTTCATTTTCTGCTCGCAAGCTCCTAGTGTTATGGACAAATTGATCTGTATCATGTGTGTCTGCCTGAATTTGTAATTTATCCTCTATGACTTTCAATTTGTTCTCCAGTGCTGTAATGTACATACATTTTATACATGCTAGACTGCCCATCTGTTCCCTCTATCATTTCATGCCACATAGATCACACAATCTCCATTCATTTATAGCTCCCTCATAATGCACATTTCTCCTGTTTGGCTTCCTACCTTTGTATGGTGCTCTGGTACCCTTTCTCCTCTTCCTCAGTTGACATGGCAGAAACAGCTAAGCTGTTTGCCTTAGCTGTGTCGCTTTGCTGGGCCATCATCCAGGCCCCATATGCTGTTGAGACCTTAAGTAGTTCTCGCCCGCTCTGGTCCCCTCACTACCTCTAATGTCCATTTTAGTTATTGTTTGGTAAATACACCCTTGTACTGCCCTCAGAAGATCAGCCAAGTGGAGTCAAGACAAGTTTGCTTGATAAAATCCAGAGTTTGCTGCCCTACTTTTCACTGGTTGCTTCGGAGACCAGATTGCAGTGTCTCCTTAATAGTAGTCCCCTTAGGACTTTCTCCCAACACGTGAAATAGCTTAAAATAATTAAAAATAAAGAAGCTCTATTACCTCCTAGTCAAATTACTGGAATGGTACACTCAGCAGCGTTGTTCAGTTCACTGCCTTTCACTAAGGGCTCTGGACTCTGGTAGCTCATTTTCAGTACTGTCAAGACCCAAGTAGTGCTCAGCCCACTTCCGGTCCCCTTGACTACTCATTATAATATTAAATAATATTATTTATTCTCAGTACATAAATGAAGTCACTGGAGAAAGCTTTGTCATCATACAACTTTAAATGAAATTTAGGAACAGCCAAAATTAGTAGTGAGATAAATGATCAGAGGTGGCACAATAACATAATAGTCGGGCTGTGTCCCAGTGAAGAACAGTGTTGCAACACAAAAGAAATGGTTTGTGATTGTGTAAAAAATCTAAAAATTTTTAAAAATATATGAATAAAATAAATACCTATACATTGGGGTGACAGGTTGAACTGATGACATGAATGTGATAAATGATATAGTAAAGTCCATTTGCCATGCCAGAAAGCCAGTCTATGAGAAATTGCAATATACTGTACCATCAAATGATATCCACACATGCAATTTCTTGCCCAAAATGTATGACTTGGATGATTAGCTATTGTGATCAGAGTTCGAGCTGATGAATAAGGATAAGATACTGCATATGGGATCACTCCCTCACACCCTGAGCTACTGATAATGATGTTATTGGTCTACACCTAAACACACACACACACACACACACACACACACACACATACATGTACATGCACACACACACAAAGTTTCTAGCCATGAAAAGTGAATGGCATAGATAAGCTATTAGGTTTGAAGTTGAACTGTTGAATGAAGAGATAAGATATCAGGATTGCTCCATAGTTCTTCTTCTATCCTGAGTTAATTTTGCTTTGATGACAAATTGACGTTGTTGTGTTTATACAGATTATCTGACCAACTTTTTATATAAAATCTTCTTAAAATGTATTCTTTTAATGCCTGAGCCACATGGAACTTAATTGGTATTTAACTTCCTCTAGTGCATCCACAGAGCTGGCATACACATCCAAAAGGCTCTGTCACACATAAGTTAGCTATTAACACATGCACAGACTGGTGTCAGTCATGTGCAGTGGGCTGCAGCCCAGAGGAAAGAAACAGTCAACTTCCTCCTTGGTCACAAATGGAAGAGCACCACAGCCTGGGAAACAGCCTGACAATGCCAGAGAACATTATACACCTGGCCTTGACTCATTAAAATGAACCACATATTTCAAAACATAGAAACAGATTTTGACAGCAAATAAGGACTGCTTGGCCCACCTAGTTTGCCCATTTTCCCTACCTACTGTAACACTGGAGACACTACTTCATCTCTTGCTTCCCCTTTTCCTTATCACTAGGTTCCTCTTATGCCTATCCCATGCCTTCTTGAATCCCACTACTGTTTCTCCTCCACTACCTTCACTGGAATGCTGTTCCAGGCATCCACCACTCTTTCTGTGAAGAAGTACTTCCTTACATCAGCCCTGAGCCTACCCCTTCAACTTCATAGTATGAGCCCTCATTTTTAGCATCTTTTCTCTGAAAAAGGCTTCCTCTGAATCTTATTTATAATCATGAGGTATTTGAAAGTCTCTGTCATATCACCCTCTCCTTCTTTCCTCCAGGATGTACATATTGAGGTTCTTCAGTCTCTCCTCATAGGGCTTTTGATGCAGACCCTGCACCATTTTGTTGCCCTCCTTTAGACTGCCTCTACTCTGTCTATGTAGTTCCAGAGATGTGGTCTCCAGAACTGGAAACAGTACTCTAGGTGAGGTCTCACCAATGAATTATACAGTGGTATCACCACTTCCTTCTTCTGATGAGTGATACCCTCCCTATGCACCCTAGCATCCCACTGGCTCTCCCAGTGCTTTGTCACATTGTTGGCCACTTTTAGGTCACCAGATATTATTACCCTCTGGTCTCTTTCCTGTTTGGTGGTCACCAGTACAAATAATGCCAGCAAAACCGCATGTTTAATTACAGCGTGGACAAAACAGTGAAGAGGAAAACTGCACATGTTGGCAACAGAGTGCTGAGCAAGGACATAAAACCACCAACCCATTCACTGTCCAGGTCTCTGGAGTGTGGAGGGATGGAACTTGGGGAGATTGGGGAAGATATACTATTCTAAACTTGGGAGGGTACAAGTTGGGGAGAGAGAAAGCTGTTGGGGATTTATTATTAAAACTGCACTGGGGACTAAATTTGGGGGAGCAATTTAGTTGGGGAGATTTACTATTCTAAACTCTGGGAGGTGTAAGTTGGGGAGAAAGTCATGTGGAAGGATTTACTATCTAAACTCGGGGGCAGAAGTCGGGGGATGCCAGCAGAAGACAAAAATGGGCCATCCATTTCCAACAGCCACAACCACATACTTGCTAGATTGCATGAGGGCTTGGGACTGCAGAGAGCAACTGTCCATTTGTGAAGCCTGTAGGTGGCAATCCAGTTGCTAAGCCATCCCTAGGGCAATCTCGTTAATCTCCTTTGTTTTGTCCCTGACTCTCCTGGGTAGTTTCTGTGGCTGCAGGAGCTGTATGCCTCTTTAAACCATATCACATCTGGCTTTGTCTGCAGTGTGGTACAGTATAAACCCATCCGAGTAATGAACCTGAAAATGTTCTGGAAATGATGCTTGAAATGTTATATTGGCCTGGTAGAGCACCTTCAAACCAGGTCCATAGGCCATACAGTTAGACTGTATGGCCAGGACATGGTCCTGATCAAAGAAAGTTTGTGCTGACCCCAAAATTGAGGAACTTCATGAACATGGATCTTGGGCAGTGGCAAGACCCAGGCTTGGGCCTAACATATGGTGTATTTTTCAATATTTAGTATAGGTTGTATGACAATGGCAAAATTTGCTTAATGAGAGATTCTACATATTCAAAGGTACCAGAACCCCGGCTCCTTCTGGCAGTGTGTATAATCTCAAGTTCGTTTTTGTAGTCTTCCTTAAGGTTGCAGCATTTCTCTAATTGCACCTGTTTGTGGTGCATACAGAAAATGATGTCACATATCTAATACAAGCACTCCAAAATTTGAGGACGTCTACCTCCATTTTAGCATATTCCTGCTGCAGTTTATCTACAACAGTGTGAGGAGATTAAACATGGTCTGAAACTTCATTTTGAAATGCCTTCAGTTATGATAATTAATGTTTGTTGGTCATTCTGGGTGGTTCTGTGTGGATGCTGTATCAGGGAGGAAGCCATACTGTATGTCACAGACAAGCTCACCAGTTCTGAAGCCTAAAGAACATTTCATGTTTCTTGCACTCCTTGTAGGTACATTTTTCTGCTTCCCTCCATCTGTTCTTAGCACTTAATATTTCTCAGAATATTGGAACTAAAAGCAACCTTAAATGGTGAGGTGGTGTTTTGGAAGCCTGGGAGCAGGAGCTCCATCTCAATGCTGCATGAGACTTAGTGACATCACCAGAAGTTCCAGCCTCCTCCTTTTCACAGTCCCTGTATCGTGTGGGCTCCAGCACCTTACACTGTACACCAGGTGAGGACAAACCAGATACCTTATAGAGGGAAGGATAACCTCCTTTCTTTTACTGCTGATACTCTTCCTATACATGACAGGATAGCACCCTGGTTACCTTCCCCATTGCTCTGTTGCACTGTACTGTTGATTTCAGGCTTTCCAATATTGTCACCCCAGGTTCTTTGCCTCAGTTGTGGTCTCTACTACCACTGCCCCATTATGAGTTGCATTTCTGTGTTACTGTTCACAGTGTGCATCACCTTGCATTTCTTGGCATTACATTTCTGATATAGGGAAGAAATCCATGGAAAAATCTGTCTTCTTGCTAATGATACCAACACTGAAGGCTGTGTGGATGCAGAGGAGGGAATAAAGGAAACACAAATGACCTAGACATGGTCCAAAATGTAGTAATCCAACTTTAATGCCCAAAATGTGTAAGGTCAAGTATATTGGCAAAAGAAATCTGAAAATGGAGTACTAGTTTAGCAGTGAGGTGGAGCAGATGTCAGAAGAAAGGGACCTGATATCATTATTAGTGACAGTCTGAACTCCCATGCCCAATGCCAGAAGGCTGCAAGGAAATAAAATATGACATCAGGGTACATGGGGGTTGCTAGCAGAAGTAAAGAGGTGATTCTGTCAGACTTTACCTGGAGTACTGTGCAGTGTTTGGCAACCTTCATCTGTTGAAAGACTGGGACCGCTTAGAAGCTCTTCAGAAGAGGACCATGATGATGATCTAGGAGCATAATTTGAAGATGTGGGAGGACAGCCTGGAGATTCTCAGTATGTACACATTGCAGGCCTTGAGGAGAAGAGGGACATGATGAAGACCTTTAAGTACCTAAGGGTATTAAAGTGGACAGCATTTCCATCACAAGAAACAAGGGAAAGGTAATAAGAGGCCATTGATGGAAACTATTGAGGGAAGCTTTTAAGACAGATGTAAGGAAGTTCTTCTTTACAGAAAGGGTTAGGGATAATTGTGATATATTGCTAGAAGTGATCAATATGGAGTCTATCACTTGTTTCAAACACAGAAAGAACTGGTACAGAGGAATAGTTCAAACCAGAGGATTGGGGGCAGATGAGGGAAGGAGATGAGTGGACTAGGCAAGGAATGTTGAAATACAGTCAGGTCAATTGATAGACTAGTTCTGATCCAGCAGTAGGCTAGGTGTAGATGTAGGCAGGTACAGGGCAGATTTGAGTGGTCATTGGACTTTTAATGTAATTGATATCTATGCTTCTATGTCACATCAACTTTGGGCAAAAAAAAATGGAGACACTAATAAAGGATTATATCACATATCACCTTGCACAGCATGGCCTGCTATATGAGAGTCAATGTGATTTTAAAACTGGTGGATCATGTACAGTATAACTAATCTAATGACTTTGACCTTCCATAAATTAATGCAAGAATCTGGATGCATAAAACCAGTGGACATAATTTTAAAGACTTCTTAAAAGCATTTTATTTAGTTCAACACAAAAGTATACTCTTATAGTTTTCAGAAATAGATAAACAAGAGAGTCAATCTGAACTGAAAACTGATTTACAAACAGGACCCAAGGAGTCCAAGAAAATGGCTACTACTCCAAAGAGGGTCTGGTGACAAGTGGAGCCCATAGGGATCAATGTCTGGACCAATCTTGTTCCACATACTCCTTATGGAAATGGGGGATAGATAGCTGGTTCCAGAAATTTGCAGACAATAGCAAACTAGGTGCTGAGGTTAACTGTAACAATTTGCTATGTATACCTGTTAATGTTGTTTTTTTGTTTGTTTGTTTATATTTAATTCTTTCTGCGTGGTATCAGAATTTACCAGCTGAATGGACAAAATTGATATTTTTGGGAAAGGTCAAGATTTTTTATCAGAGACAGACCAATTGTCTCTGAGGGCAATTACTATTTCTATTATTCTGTATCACAACAGGACCCATGGATAGTTAATGAATGAGCTTTAAAGGAAAGAATTGTTTGGTTTTTTTCATGTCAGGACCCTGCTCCCAGATAATGACTGATACAGCCACCTGCTGGGGCAGACAGGGCTCAGAACAATGAGACAGTTTCTGAATCCACAAAAATACAAAATTCCAGTTTGTGCTAGTTTCCAGATGAGAGGTTTTCCAGGGCACAAAGCATTGTTGAATCTATGATGTGGAGTGACGTACTGATTAATGTCCCATGTGGAGCTGATAGCTGAAGAATTCTGAGGACTTGCCAGATCATGAAAGAGTACTGATATTTAGGACTCCAAAGAGTTAACATCTAAGGTTTGAGTCTGCCCTGTTTCACCAAGGGACATGTGTGGTAAGTTGTTTCTACTTTGAGAACGTTATGAAGTGCATTACAATCTTTCTGTACACTTTCTTACTGCTGTATGCAAAATATTTTGTTTTATCTCTGTGTAAGTACTGTTCCCCATAGTCTTTGTGTAGTATCCTGAACTATATGTGTATTACTAAAATATTATTTGATATACTTCATGTTTCTGACTGGGTCCCTTGAGGTAGAGATGACTGAATTATAACTGACAAAACTGTGGTTCCACCCCTGAAGAGAAGGCTACAGTTACCATACTATGGTTCTAAAGGGAGGTGTTCTCAGTTGTGACAGAGAGGTGGGTCATTTACCCTTTAATAAAGAGTGCTGTACTGTGTGAGCAATGGTTCTTGTGGGATTCAGACCTAGAGATACCCCAAGAGAGTGTCTATGCTGAATAATGATAGTTACAGAAGTACCCTTGCAGGCATCTGAATGGTGTGAGAAAGCTGGTAACAGTGCATAGACTGAGTCTAGGAGACACCAGTCTGCCACACTGACATAGTTAAGAAAGTTGAAATAACACAGAGGGATCTGGATAAGATGATTTCATGGACTGAAAACAGCAGTATAAAACTAAATGTTTATAAATGCAATTTGATGCACCTACACAGAAAGAATAACAAACATGCTTACTGACTTAAAGATAGGAAACTTGATGAAGCCATTGCTAAAAAGATCTAAGAATCCTAATTAGTAAATTCTTACTATGTGAACATTGCATAGAAATAGCAAATGGAATACTGGGATGCATTAAAAGAAACTTTGTATCAAGAAATGCAGGCATGATCATCCTCTAAATAGAAGTCTAGTAAGACTTACTGTATTATGAACTATGGCTCCTAGTTTGGGTCATTTTATATGACCTAAATAAACTATCTCTAGAAGGGATACAAAAAGAACCACCAAGATGATATGGGTTTTGAAGATGAACGTTACGAAAACAGATTAAACATACTAGGACACTTGAACCTGGAAACCAAAGGGATGAGAGAGATCTGTTTGATAATGTTTGGAATAATAAAGGATGAAAAGTTAAAAAGCGGACTAGGTATGAGCTGAAAATAAACCATTATGACAACAAGGAGCCACAGCATGCAAGTCCTAACCACAGGTTTAGAAATACTAGAAGAAAGCTTTGTTACACTGAGAGAATTATTTTATTATAGAATGGCTACCACAACGGTGATTACCAGTAGCAGAAAATATATCTTCAAAAATATGATTGATAGCCTATTAATGAAGAGATACACTTATAGACACTACTACTGAGAAATACAAGGCAGTATAAGTAGGCCCATGGCCACCTTCTTACAGACACTATTATGAATTTAGTATGTGTAGAATTGGTAAGTAAATTGGAAAATAAAGTGATTTAACTATTTAGAACCTCATTCAGAGTTATCCCAAAATAACAGAAACTGACAGAGCTGCTAGATGCCTTTGCACATCCTACCCTGCTCCAAAAGATGGAAGATCAGTACTCTATGGGAGAAGTACAACAAAGTGATGGTGTAAATAACAGGAAATCTTCCAGGGCTGGTGTACTTGAATGCTGGTTGGGGTCACCCATGTAGTTGTTAAGCTCCACCAATGATGTCTATTCCTGTTTACCAGGGATTTTCAAAACTGTTTGGTGGACAGTGATGCTGGGCATGGGGGTATAGTACAGTTTTTGAAGCATGGCTAACAACTGTTCTGCAAATGCATAGTCAGCATTCTATAAATGTTTGTAAGTCTGTTAATAAAATAATTTCATTCCCAAAATGTGAAAAAATCACCACCAAGGGGCAGGATCTAGCAAACTTGAAAGTCTTGTTTCAAATGTTTACTGTTTGCTTATTTTAAGGAGCAAATAAAATGACTTAAAATTCATAATTGCCACATTTGTGGCTCCACCTCACACTGAACCAATTCAACAAAATTTGGAGGATACTGGGATCCTGCCACAAAGGGTAAGCACAGGCATGCCTATTTTCAGGTCCTTATGTCAATGGACAGCAACATTGCATGTAGACATAACTCAGAACTGAACATTAAAGTGCTGCCAGGTCACTATATTTATGATGTCCGGATCCTTTTCCTCCTCCTCCAATTCTGCAAGAGGAGCTCCACATGGTCAATCCTACCTTTGTTTTCCTCTCCCAAGTCAAGCTCTATGCATTTGGCTACTTGGATCTCAGACTTCAGGAAACAAAGCTTGTTCAGATCCTCCTGAAGCTTTTCACATCCATAAGGAAGTCTACCACCCTGGCCAGTGTGTTTATAGGTAGAGCTCTGCTGAATGCAGAATTCCACTGGCAAACTTCAGAAATAATGGCACATCTACTTCAGAAATGTTTTTCAGCATTTTTGCTAAATTATGAGGAATTCTGAAAGTGTTTGACTTTTCTAATTTAAACTACAGATAAGTGTTCTGCAGTTTACATTTGCTCTTCAATGTAAACTGTGAATTGCTTTTCCCTCAGTTTACAATAGTCAATGTAGACACACAGAAACACAGAATTTGTCAGCAGATAAGGACTGTTTGACCCACCCTACGCTGCCACTCTTTTCCCTGCCTATTCTGCCACCACAGATCCTCACCTGAACTCTTGCCACCTCATCCCTACCTATCTCATACATGGTTATAGCCCACCACTGTTTTTGTCCCTTGTCACTCCTGCCGGAAGACTCTTCTCACATCCACCACCTCTCAGTGAAGAAATACTCTCTCACATCCCTCCTAATCTTCCCCACTTCAGCCTCATGGCATGCCTCCTCTGTCCCTCATCTCTTACAGGATATACATAGATCCCCCAGTCTCGCCTTGTAGGACATTTGGTGCATCATTTTTGTTGCCCTCCTTTTGATGGCCTCTTGTGTCCTTTCTGAGGTGTGGTTGCCAGAACTGGACACAGTATTCCAGCTGTAATCTCACCAATGACTGAAACAGCGACAACACCACCTCCCTCTTTCTGCTGGTAATACTTCTCCTATACACCCCAGCATCCCACTGACTTTCCCTACTGCTTCGCTGCATTGCCTTGATGCCTTAAGTGTATCCATTATGATTATCCTTGGTCCCGTTCCTATTCAGTGACCATCACACCCCCATTCTAAATTCTACTTCTAGGTTTCTGCATCCAAGGTGCATGATTTTGTACTTTTTGCATTGAAATCCAGCTGCCATACCCTTGACCATTCCTTGTGCTTTTCAAGTCTTTATTCATTCTATCCATCTGCTCCATAGAGTCCACCATGTTGCAGATCTTTGTGTTATCTGCAAAGAGGCCTACCTTCCTTCCAGTTCTTTTACAATGTCACTTATAAAGATATTAAAGAGGATTGGACCTAGTATTGAGTCCTGAGTAACCCCACTGGTCACTCTCTCTTCCCTGAATGAGTGCTGTTAACCACCACCCTCTGTCGCCTAGCCATCAGCCAATTATGTACCCAGTGTATCACCTTTGTTCCCACCCCCAAGTGTCCCAATTTTATGAGCCTCCATGTGGCACAGTGTCGAAGGCCTTGCTGAAGTCTAAGTAGGTATCATACACCGCTCCACTGATCTATTTCTCTGGTCAGCCAGTTCAAAAAATCTATCAGGTTTGTCAGACATGATCTTCCTACCATGATTCTGTGTAGCCTTCGGTCCTGTAAGCCACCAGATATGAAGTAATCTACCAGTCTTTCCTTTAGACATGACTCCATAAGTTTTCTGCTGCTAATGTCTGACTGACGAGCCTGTAGTTGCCAGCTTCTTCCCTGTTGCCACTCTTATGGAGTGGGACTACATCTGCCCTTCTCCACTCTTCTGGGACCACCCTGTATCTATTGAGTCATTTAGCAGGGCTGTCAGAGATGCACCCAGTACCTCCCTAAGTTCCTTCAATACCCTTGGATATATCCATCCAGCCCCATAGCCCAGTCCACTCTCAGAATCACAAGTCCCTTCAGGACTCTTTCTTCTTCAAATGGACTTATGTCTTCTCTCTCCTTTCAGAGATTCTTTAACCTATTCCCATCCCCTTGCCTTTCCACTGTGAAGACAAAAGTATTTGTTCAGGATATCTGCTTTTTCCTGATCATCCTCTGCACAGTCTCCCTCTGCACCACTCAGCCTCACAATCCCTCCCTCATCTTTATTTTTCACTTCTTCAGTCCAAGCCAATTAAACTAAGATGTGCTTAAGTGGGACAGCCACTTAAGTGAGATGCACCTGGTGAAACTGATTTTATAGTGATAATGTTTACTTCACTACACTAAAACAGGGCTCCCATTATGCATCCTACTGTTTTATCGAGATGCTTGACAGCCATTTTGAGCTGATCACAGTCAACTACAGAACATCACCTTGTCATTTTGTGTGACTACAGTAACCGTGTAGTTAGTTGTAATTAGCTGTGGGAGTTCACAATCGCTTAGTGAGCTATTTAAATAACCTAGTTAGGAGGATAGCTGGGAGATCTGTTCTCAGTGCTGAAGTCATTTCTTACCTTTAGCAGGCAGATAAGTTCTCTGTGCTTCAGTCATGTCTGTGCTCCCAAGAAATGAACTGACACTCACTGAAAGGGTATGGGTGATTGAAGCCCTCAGCAACCCAACTCACTCACTTTCCTCAGTTGCAGCTGAATTCAAAATTTCAAAAGTCAAGCAGGTTGCATTAGTAAAAATCGAGAGGCACTCCAGCTCTAACCCCTTTTGATGCTGAGAGAACCATAATGTCCCTGGCTCAGAGTGAAAAGTGTCAGAAGACCATCACAGACTTCTTCACTCACACCTCATCTACTGCTCCATGCACAACAAGCTACTCATAATATGCCACCATACCCCAAAGTGCACTTGATGTTGTTGAACAGTGTTACATGAGGTCCCTGCACCCTAATTGGTATCTCCACAGGTACACGTAGACAGTTAGCACTTAGGTATATGTTATACTAACATATAGGGCAAAGGGCATCTACCTGATAAGAGTAGATGTCAGGATATGTATGCATATTATTGTTATACCTTTATTTTCTAATACATATATCTATTTCTTGCTTGTAAGATGTTAGGACACCTGTGTCCTTGTAATGATTATGATATATAAGTCGGCATTGCCATCTTCTGATGATTTGTATTATTACTCTGCTATGTGCAAACTGTACTCCTTTGTTTTTAAAAAGTGATGACTACTACAAAATTGTATAATGTTATCTTGGACTGAGGAGCCACCTCTAATTTAGCTAGTAGGGCTCATCTCTGTAACTAAAAATGTTTCTATCTTATGGTAATTATCGAGTATATAATGTAAGACATTACGTCTTCTATCTCGGAGACCCCAAGAGACACAAAGAATCCTCGCCAGATAGGGAACACTTAGCATTGGCTCCCAGTTCATATTGGTAAGAACTGCTTAGGGCAACTACGATTATCCTTTTGGTAGTAATAAACAAGTTTATTACTCTCATGCAATGTGTCTGTAATTCCTTGCATGCCCATTATTGCCAAGAACCTGAGAGTGAGGTTTAGACCTCCTGATAATTGATGACTGCGTGCAGGTAATATATGGTGTTTGCAAAGTTTCACTTGTTGCTTACAACTTTTCCTTCCTAACGGGATTGTAGGTGTGCATGTCCACATCACCTCTCCCGTTTTATGACAATTTTGTAATAACTTGAAAGTCTGGCTGCTTTATGGGTGTGGTCAATGCCAACTTGACTTACCCCACAGCAGTTTTTAATTGCAGCTTACAAGTCCACAGTAGTCTGACTGTGAACAAGTGCACCTGTTTTGGATCGATGCACAGCACAGCTTCACGGTTTGATTTTCTGTTCCTCCACACAATGGTCACCGTATCAAATATCTGTGCAGAACTAAGGCTCGATGTCTCAAACTTCCTTGCCTCCCATGGAGGATGGGCTGACTTCTGCACGGAATGCAAGTAAATCTGAAAACTTTGCACTGGGGATTTCAACTCAGTACTCAGAGACAAGACAAACAGCCAGAAAGCAAGAAGCTAAAGGGCTGTTGTTTGCAGCTCTTTATGCTGCTCTGGAAGCCTCTGAAGTGAAGTTTCAAACCCTTGAACTGTAAATCTCATCTCTTAAGCAAGAGATGGGGTTGCAGGAAACTGAATGTGTAAGACATAACCAGGATTTGGAGTCAGAGTCCAAACACTGCAAAATGAAAAGGATTCCCTTTGCATCTTTCTGCACAGGTGGGTGGCAGGAACTTTATATGTTGAAGCAGGAGTATGAAAGTTTGAGACAGGATAAGGGTCAGGCTTTGCAAATGAATGATTTGTTAGGTAGAACGAATGGACAATCGAGTGAGGAGTTGGAGAGATACAGAGTGAGATAAATCAGGTACATAATGACTTACAAATGGTTACCAGGGACAATCACAAATTGAGCGCTGCATACAGAGTGTTACAAAACAAATACAGGATAAGGTGGAAGTGGAGTTGCAAATGCGAATCATGCAGACTGTGAATCTAAAATGGTGAAACTGTGCCTTCAGCGAGAGGTGTTGGCTAGACATGTCAAGGTGATGGGAGGTGTAGCCCTGCCTTGACAATGTCATCTGAGGGGAGGTATCAGATGATGACACCTGCAGTACAACGCACGTCTCACCCTACTATGGCCAGACATCCACAACATGGTGGACACCCATCACACATACAGTAACTCATGTCATGGTCATCGATATGTGATGTACATCATGGGTGATGCCAACATGGTGACCCCCATGATAGGGGAACAGGCACAGGCCTAGTCCCAATGGCACCACTGATAGCCATTATTAATGCAGAAGACAGGCAGGAGATTAAGATGATAATCGAAATGGCAGTAAGCACCGTGCCCATCTCTGAAAGAAATAAATGGGTTCTCAGACCCAAATTAGACAGCTTCTACATAAGGCTGGGACACAGGATGGCATGGTTTGGTCAGTGGCAACAGCTGAAGCCCAAGCAGCCCTGAATGGCACCAAGACAACCTACCTCTGCCTGATTGGCCCAACAATCCCTACAATGGCTTCCACTCTGTTCAGCAAATAGCTGACAGTATTGGTCAGATGAGCCTGTCCTGACAACCTCACTTGTCACTTGGAAAAGTGCGTGCTAAATGAGAAATGCTTAGTCTCACTGCAGACTACCAGGTCCAGATCCCACGCCAGACCATTGATCCTGGACTGTGGGCAAACTCCCGATTCTATCCACTAGGATGGTACCACCACCTTTGACGTAAGTAGCAGCTGAACTCATTTTGGCACTCAGCCCAAGTGTAGTGGAGTGATGCTAGCATACCTTGTAAACAGAATGTGAAGGAAAGTCCAGCGACTTTCTACCAGAGGCTCTGGATGGCCTACTGAGCAGGGAAGCACCTTGCAGGAGAAGCCGCAGATGTGTACCTTATAGAATATAAACCCTGTTTCTTAGGAACATGATCCTGCAGTAAGAGAAAAGGTAGAGCCAACCACCTATCCCACCATGGAGAGGTTTGCCAGCATTCTCCAGAAAACCGAGAAAGTTTATCAATTCTACATCCATGATTTGCGCTCCAGTTCAAGAAAGTAGCTGCCATGGAGACTACTCCAGTGGCCACTACAACTATATGGTGGAAGGGTAGGCCCAAGAGAAACAGCCCTCCCACAGATAACCAACACCCCAGCAGGCCCAACAACAACAACAACAATCCTGGGTGGGAACCAGAACTACCATAAGAACAAGAAACACCATAAGAATAATAAGGGCAACTACAAAGATCAGGCCCTTCATATAGGAAATAGCCAATGAGAATGGGAAATTCCAAGAACTCCTCAGGCAAGTGAGTTCGGTACGGATGCTGTTCCCACTCGGCCCTGCTGCCATACAACCAGGAGAGCAGGCCTCAACAGGCCATGGGGATATTGAAGTCCAGGCCCCACGGGCCCACTCAGGCCTGAACCAGAAGGATCCCTATATAGCATCAGTGCAGCATGGTGAAGTGGTTCACAGGAACCAGGCCCAGACACTCCACGATCTTCCCAGGCCTTCACTGGCACAGACTGACAATTATAGGCCCCGGTCCATATTGTAAACAAGCTGGTCTTGGATACAAATTGAAGGCCCTGCACTGAGGCCGAGGTCGGGTGGCCGCCTACTAACAGTACTACTGGATACAGGTGCAGCTATGTTTGTATTACACGATGACCACCCAGAGACATCCTCTTGGTCCACTGGATGGAAGACCAATATGTCAAGGGTAGATGGAACTAGGTTGTCTGCATACGTCCCTGCCACTACGTGGGAACTGAGACACCTGAAGGACCATCACACCTTTCAGCTAATGGTATTGCACGATCACCCTAGCATAATTGGAATTGACTTTCTAGCACAACACGGCTGTGTGGTAGACCTAGCCAGCATGTTACTGATACAAATTCAGGACAATACCACACCATCATGATCCCTGCATCACACGTGGTGGCAACAATCTGAAAACAATAAAGAGTATGACGCCATAGATTTGTTCAAGAATCATGAGCTTTTCCCAAAGCTTCTTCCCATTCTACAAAGGCATTTGGAGGCATTTTTCCACCAACAAGCATGACTGTGGCAGGATGCACACTGTCATTGAAGTGACAGGCCCAACACATGAGAGGCAAAGGCGATACCATTTCCATCTGAGGCCTTGCCTTCTTAGAAACAATAAAATCACCCTCAAGCAAGGTGTGATCAGGACATGTATTTCTACTGCCAACTCCCAGTGTGGCCTGTGAAGAAACCCACAGGTGCCTGTAGACTCTACTATTGACTACAGGAGACTGAACCAGGTCACCCCCAGTTGTGCCCCAACTGTGGCATCGGCACCTGATGTGCTGTGGACGTTTGACCCCTGAACAAAAATGGTTCAGTGCCCTGGACATCTACAATGCTTTCTGGTCATTGTCATTAGCTCCCAAGAGTCAATATAAGTTTGCCTTCACCTTTGAGGATAGGCAGTACACATGGACCTGCTTACTACAAGGATTCCATCAGCCCTCCTGTTCCATTTACACATGATGGACACCCTTGAGGATTATCTACACCCCAGTGTTCTTGCAATATGTGGATGATCTGTTGTTGGCAACAGCCACACAGGAACAACACCTGGATCTCTTGGATGAACTATTGACCCTCATTCAGAGGGCAGGCCTCAAACGTAACCTGCAAAAGCACAACTATGTCAGAAAGAGGTACTCTTTCTGGGTCTGAGATAACAGACCAAGGCTGAAGCCCTGCCTGGAGGAAGATAAAGGGTTGCAAGATTTGCCACTGCCCACCAGAGTGGCCACTCTTAGAAGGTTTCTAGGTATGGTGAATTATTCTAGAGATTTTATTTGTGCTTTTGCCCAGAAGGCCGCCCTCTGCTTGTACTACTGAAAAGAACATCTCTTGGAATTGGGGCCCCATTCACACGCAAGCTGTGACATCACTGAAACAGGCCTTGGCCTCAGCCCAGCTTTGGTTAACCCTAATCCAGCCCTGCTATTCCATCTGGAGTGTGCCACATCTGACATTGCTATGTTCATGTTGGCCCAAAAGGTCCATGGCACCCTGAGACCCATTGCATATGCATCACAGCTCTTGACCCCCAGTGGAACAGAAGTATAGCCTTTGTGAAAGGAACCTTCTGGCACCTACTGGGCCATCAGGCACTTTCTGCATATTATTAGGTACTCCCCACTGATTATCAATATAAACCACACCCCTACAACCTTTTGCTATTAGACAGAGTGGAGGATGGGTCAGTCTCCAACACCAGACTGACACATTGGTCCCTCCTTCTCCAGGATAGAGATATCAAGGTCCACCCAAACAAAAATACCATTCATGATGGTGCATGGCCTCCTTTTTCAAGGAGACCCCCATGACTGTATGCTGCAGCCACCAGTTCTACCAGATCCAGGTCCTTTCATCCCTGTGACTCCACAAATACTGGAAAACACCTCACTATGTTGTGTCTTTACTGATGGTTCAGCCTCTTACTATCAGGGAGAACAGATTGCAGGGATGGGTATACTAGTCATCTACCCTTATGATAACACTGTGAAAATTTCTAGTGTTGCAGTGTAACATCATCACAGTATCGGAGATGGCAGTGGTGGCCTGTACCATTGAGTTCATCCTGCATGGAACTGAGGATACCATCATTTTACAGAATCTAACTGGGTTTGTTGTTTCCTTACAGAATTTCTTCCTTTCTTGGCAGAAGAACTCCTTCCTCTACTCTGATGGCAGCCCAGTGAAACACAAGGAACTGGTAATATACGTTCATTCACTGGCACAGATGTTTGCACACAAGCTCTATGCACACAAAGTTAAGGCTCACTCCATCCATGACCTCTACCATGCCTTCAATGGCACTGCTGACACCCTTTCAAAGGAAGGGGTCCAAGGGGAGACACCTGGATGATGAACCATCCAGAGGCCAGAGCGGCAGTACACATTGCAGCACTCAGGAATAAACCTGAACCCTTTCCCCTTGGACCTGTCATTTCCCAGCATGCTGACTCTGAACTCAAGGATGTGTTCAGATTCCTTGACAAGGGTACTGAGAAGAACCTAGCTACCCACAACCCTTACCAGAGGCATGAAGGTAAGTTACACCTGTCCTTGATGACAAGCTCATCTGGTACCAGCCAGATGACACCCCACTAAATTGTGGGTGGTTCCCCGACATCTTAGGTCTGAGTTTTTGCACCAAGTGCATGACACCCCTACTGGTGGACACCAGGGAGTGGAGAACACACTCCAAAGGCTTAAGACCACTGCCTGGTGGCCTGGTGTCACCAAGATGTCAAACAGTCACATAGAAAACAGCCTTGTTTGTGGCAAAATAATCCTATCCCCACCAAATGAAATGCCAGACTGCTACCACAAAGGTATTCTGGCCCTTGGCATACCATACAGATTGACTTCATTGGTTCTTTAACCAATACAAGCAGAAACAACAACATCGCCTTGTGGTAACTGATATTTTCTCCAAATGGGTTGAAGCTTTCCCCACTAAAACATGCACTGCTAAAACCACTGCTAAAATCCTGGTGGAACAGATTTTCTCCAGGTAGGGCCTACCACCAAGGTAGACTCAGACAAAGGAACCAGCTTTACAGGTGAGTTGATGAGAAGCACTTGAACCCTTGGAGTTCATCAGAAGTTCCACATAACTTATTACCCACAATCTTCAGGTCAAGTAGAGAGAGCCAACCGACGGATTAAGCAAATGCTTTCCAAATTCATTGAGGATAATTCCAAGGATTGGGATTCCTATTGCCATTACTCCTCATGGCAATTGGGGTACACCCTCATCCACCACTCAGCTGACACCCTTTGAGGTGATGACTGGTAAAATATGAGATTACCTGAACATCTGTTGTTTGACCAGCACACCCCCACTGCAGACCGTATGTCTGTAGATCAGTTTAATGAAAAACTTAGACAAAACCTCATACACACTGTTTGTATGCTGCAAACTCGTATAGGCAAGGCCCAGCAACAGTCCAAAATCCAGTCTGACACACATGCACAAGAAGTGGATTGGCAAGTCGGGATCAGGTAATGGTTATAAGATTTGCAGATCCCACATTCCTTCTCCAATAAGTGGGAGGGACCCTATCCAACTGTCAACAAACTCAGTCCAGCAGTCTATCAGGTTATACTCCTGCAAAACAACAAATTGACTGACAAATGGTTACATGCAAACCAGGTGAAACTGTATAAAGGAGTATAACTACTTTTCTTCACCCCATTGGGCAAAATCGTACTGATTTTCTAATCTTTGATTTTCCTTTTCAGATACAGACAAGATAGCTATCTTGTTCCATATTCTCCTCATCTCAGGAGTTATCCCTTGCATGCAAGGCATGGTAAAGCACCTCCTTCCTCACCTTGATCTGCCTGCAACTACCCCCAGAGGGAGTCTCCATCAATATACCCAACAATTTGATTACTGTCCAGGAAGGTTCAGATGCCTACCTCACTGCCTCGGTTGTTGCTCCTGATAAATCTACCCTACAAATTGGTGGCAAACCACGTGCAAGGACAAATTCTCCTATAGCTAAGCTTTCCATGGAACTTTCCATGGTTGGTCCAACACAAAATTATCCTCAAATGGTTCTCTGGCCTTGCTCCAAACTTCTGTTAGACATTCCGGTATACAATATCACCACTTTATTGATCCTTCATATTATAATACCTTGTCTAAACACTCTGCCAGAAAATTTGTGCTGTACACAACATGGCCTCTGCTGCCATGTTTCTTTCTGTGTTACCCTCCACAGACAAGCAGTTTTTGGAATGTCCAAAGCACACCCCTGGTCCTCAGGTGGTCTCATAGCCACTGCTTTACTTGGTACACTTGTTAACAACTTACAATTTATGCATATACCTGTTTTGTTTAACTTGACTTACTGGAATATGAAAGAATTTGGTATCGTCATACTACTAATACTTCACTGTTTTATAGTGCTTTATTATTGATAGCTCAGCAGCTTTTCAAATTCATACTCAAGAGCCTATTGCTGGGGTACACACCACTGAGCATAGAAGCAATTTTTAAGAAAACCTAATCCTGATGATCAAAGTCACAAACATAATAAATGTGAGACTGACAGCTGTGATGTCACTGGTGCCACAGGCACTGTTACAGGTCTTTTGGTACAGCCATGTCTATTTGGAATAAACACATTGCTGCTATCAAATCACATTCACAGTAATTCAAAACTGGTTTGGTAAATGATATTATTCCTCCTTTATTGCATGGTGTGGATGGCCTTAGTCAGGAAGCAAGATATACTGTATACAATATGCACGATATTGCTAAGGCATTTTCAGATTCTAAAGATAAGATTAATGCACTTATTGCACAGAACTATAAAGAAGAAGATAAGCAATACATTGCCCGAGAGATACTATGCTCAGTCTATGGCTGTTACATTATTACTACCATCAATAATCTTTTCCATGATCTTGAATCTGGAAGAATTCTGATATTATACATGATAGATGAATTTCAAAATGGTACTGCCCTCAATGTAAATCCTCTAGCTGTATTTCTATGTGTATGTTGCAGACCTTAACTATTCCACTTTCCACAGCTAGGAATTTGGGTTTTGTGACGAACATCCTAACACTGGTCCCTGTTTTACTTCCAAGAAATGTTCTATTAAGGACACTATGTTTGTTTCTTTTACTGTCTCTTTACCATGCATTGATCCTACTACAGCTTTGTTTGACAAGCTGCAACTGTATTAATTCGTTGGGCACCTTGCTGAAGACATCTACAGAGAACACCTCTACCTATCTCCTCTACTGGCTTTTCATTCTCTTCTGGATGCCTGGGTTCCTCTGCACACTGACTGTTGTGAGAAGAAAGGGTATATTTATTTGTGTCGATGTGACGTATTTGATGTTATTAAACCTGAATGTGTCTATTCCCTAGACAGTATCAATTGGTCCTTTTCCATGGACGATGACATCACCACCAATGGCACAGACCCCAAGACTCAACATTGGCTCCAGATGCTTCCAAGCTCTACCAGTCTTAGCAACAGGAGGCTCACTGCTTGTCAACACAGATTTTCAAACAGACTTTTACTTGCCGGTACAGTTGCAAAAATGGAGACTGCCTACTGTTAAAATGCAATATAATTCAGAAGGCAAGTACTGCATTGTCACAAACTACAAGAGTTACACTTACGGCATGAAAACATGTGCTATTGATAGTCCAAATTTCTGCTTTGTGCCCCATCAAAAGTCAGTTAGTGGTCACACTGTTATTACACCGGCCCCTATCATGGACGCTGATATATTGATGGTAACCCTGATTATCTGCTTACACTTTCTGGGTATTTACCTTATTTTAATGTACATATTGATCCTTTAACTTTGACATTAAAATCACTTTTAGATAGAAAAGATACCCATCTCATTCATATCAGCAATAATATCTCCAAAGCTAATGAAGCTGTGTTTGCACTTATTAATGATGGTGATATGAATAGTGCACTTAATAACACTTGGTTAGAAATTACCTTTAAAGGTTTTGTTATTATACAAACATTTTTGATATTTTTCCTTATCATTATGCTTTGCTGCCTACATCGTACATTACACCAACATCATGAGCAGCTGGAATTCCTTTACAAGGCTCGTCGTCGAGCTCTGTAAATGGCACCTGCCCCTCTCCATTTCTTACTCTTGTTGCATTTCTCTTGTAAGGAAACAAGGAGGAATGTTACACGAGGTCCATGCACCCCAATTGGTACCACCACAGGTACACCGTAGACAGCACTTAGGTATATGTTATACTAACATATAGGGCTAACGGCATCTATCGTATAAGAGTAGATGTCAGATATGTATGCATATTATTGTTATGCACTTTATTTTCTAGTCCATATATCTATTTCTTGCTTACAAGATGTTAGGACACTTGTGTTCTGGTAATGATTATGATATATAAGTCTGCATTGCCATCTTCTGATGATTTGTATTGTTACACTGCTATATGCAAACTGTACCCTTTGTCTTTACAAAGTGATGACTAGTACAAGTCACATTATACTGTTCCTACAGTGAGCTGCTGTACCATTTCTAACTGAGTTGCATATGTGTTGCTGGATCCAGTTCAGTGCTCTGCAAAAATACTTCTTAAGAGTTAAAACCCAGTTTTGCATTGCATCATGACTGGACTGCAGATGCATTCCAACTGATTTGCAAAAACATTTTACAAACTTTGGTCTTGAGCTGATTAAGTATTGAAAAATAATGTAATATGAGTTGCCAATGCATTGCCAACAGTGAAAAACAGTGCTAAACCAACTCATTGCAGGAACAGTTTAATGTAACTTCTAATGTATAGGGAATGCTTAGCATTGGCTCCCAGTTTGTATTGGTAAGAACTGCTTAGGACAATTGCGATTATCCTATTGGTAGTAATAAACAAGTTTATTACTCTTGTGCAATGTGTCTGTGATTCCTTGCATGCCCATTATTGCCAAGAACCTGAGAGTGAGGTTTAGACCTCCTGACAGAAGAAGCACCAACTCGTCCTGCTACCTCATCTCACAGACTGATGAGCTTCTGTTGCTGGATGACTTCTTCAAAGAAGAGCTTTCTCCTGAAGATAAAATGTGCACTGTGTTCTATATGTTCAGTAATCGAGCACATCACTTATGTAGCACAAGCACTCTGGGGGACCTTGCACCAAGGCACTTCACTTCCCTTAACATATAAGAAAAAGAAACAAAATGTGAACCCAACAAAATGACAGGAAAGCAAAAGCACAAAATCTAGAAAAAAAACAGTTCCCAAGTAAGCAAAAATAAGCAAACTGTGAGGCACATATGCATAAGCGTTACTTGTAAACATGTTCTTTCCCTGCAGCTTGTAAATTCTTGTATTTACTGCAGTCACCAGGAAACCTTAACTTCAGTTTTCTGGGATGACTGTTTAAACGGATGATTGGCTTTCCACCAGCTGTCCCGCTTTAGCGGCTTGTACTGTATATCTAAAAGGTCTTGTCCCCTTTGTTACCCCTTTGGTTATTCTTTCCTCCATCTGTGTATGCACCCTCACTACTCTTCTATGCTTTGCTGTGTTTTTGCTTGTATATCTCTTTATCCTCCACCCTCTGTGTCTCCCTGTAGCTCCTGAATGCTGCGTTTGTTTAACCTTACCCTTGCTGTCACCTTCCTTGAGAACCATATTGGTCTATTTTCCTCCTACTTTTAGAAACATAAAATTCATTAGGGTAAAAGGACTGATAGGCTCATCTACTCTGACCCATTTTCCTGCCTAATTCTACACCCTCGACTCTGTTTGGTCACAGGTGTCCTTCCTTCCCCTTTACTCTACTATTATGCTTATGTGTGCTTGTCACTACTTGAAGCTCTCCACTGTCCTCACCCCACCACCTCTTCTGGCAGGATGTTCCAGGCATCCCCACACTTTCTGTGAATAAACATTTTCCCACAACCTTCTTAAAATCCCCACACACCAGCTTCATTGCATGCCCCTGTGTTGTGGTACTTCTCCATTAAATAAACTCCCCTCCCTGCACCTTGTTCACCCCCATGAGCCACTCATATGTCTCAGTCATGTCCCTTCTTTCTTCTCTACTCCTGGGTGCATTACCCTCCTGCAGCCACTCCTCATATGGTTTCTTGTGCAACCTCCTCACCATTATGGTAGCTCTCCTCTGGACTGCCTCACCCTGTCAATGTCCTTTTGGAGGTACAGCCTCTGGAACTGGACACAATACTCTAAGTGGGGTCTCACTAGCGAATGACATAGTGACAACACTGCCTCCCTTCTCCTGCTAGAAATTCCCTTCCCTATGCAGCCCAGCATCTGGCTAGTCTTGCTTACTGCCTTGTCACACTGCCCTGCCACCTTGAGATCATCAAGATCATTGCAGGGGTCACTCTACTCTTGCTTGGTTACTGTGGCAATTCCATCTTATACACAGCCCCGTATCACCCAGGGTGCATGAATTTGCACTTTTGGCCTTGAAACCCAGTGCCACACCCTAGATGACTCCTCAGTTTCCCCAGATCCCATATAATTTTCTCCACCCTCTCAGGGTGTCCACCCTGTTACATATTTTTGTGTAATCTGCAAAGAGACACACCTTTCTTCCAGTTCCTCTGCAATGCACACATGAAGACATTGAAGAGGACAGGACCCAGTACTGATCCCTGTAGAATCTAATTGGTCACTCTCCCATCCCCAGAGTGACTGCCATTTACCACCACCATCTGCTTCCTATCCTTCAGCCAGTTTGATATCCACTTTACTACCTTCCCTCCAAACCCCAGGCTCCCAAGTTTCTTAATTAACTGTGTGGACCAGTATCAAAGGCTTTACTAAAATGCAGATAGGCCACATCCACTGCCTGCCCCTGGTCCACTTCCTTAGTCACCCAGTTAAAGAAATCTAAAAGATTTGTTTGACATGACCTCCCTCTATGAAACCATTGCCTTGCAACCCATTTGTCTCCAGGTACTCCATGGTCTCTCCTTAGCAGGGTTTCCATTAATTTCCCCACTACAGCTGTGAGACTCACTGACATATAACTCACTAGCCTCCTCCTTGCTGCCAGTCTTGTACAGAGGAACCACATCGCCCCCAAAGTGCTCTGAAAACTACCCTATCTCCAACGAGTTGCTGAATGGTATTGCCAGAGGGCAGCTAGCACTGTAATCAGTTCTTGTTTTTTACCTTGAGTTGCTCCTATCTGTCCCCATTACCTTATTTCTTTTAGGGCTTCAAGTTCCTTCAGACTCTTTTTACTGAAAATGAAATTGTGTCCACTACCCCCCATACCTGCTGATACATGTTGTCCATCCCTACCCCCACAACTGTGAAGACTGAGCAAAAGTACTCATTTAAAATGTTAGCTCTTTTCTTGGTCTTCTTCTACATAGTATCCCTCCCACCACCACCACCATTCTTCTAATCCTCACTATCCCACCCCTAGCTTTCCTCTTTTCACTTGTGTACTTGAACAGTCCTAGCTCCTTTTTCACCTATTTGGCTATATTCTCCTCTGTTTGTGCTTTAGCTAGCCTCACCTTCCTTTGTTTATCTAGATATGCATCACTGTTGCTCTCCATCTGAGTCTCCTTGTACATCTTAAAAGTGTTTTTCCTTTGAGAACCGTGGTGACCCTTCCTCCTTCTACCCTTGCATATTTCCTTCAAAACAACTTGTTGCCTTAGTTATTCCTCCTTTATCCTTTTCAATTGTTCCTCCACCCCTTCATCAACATCCCCTCCAGATATTTACTAAGGCATTCTCCAATTTCTTTCAAATCTGCCCTCCTGAAGTCTAGGACCCTTGTGCAAGTGTGATTTTCACCTACCCATTCTGTATGCTAAACCACATTGTACTCATGATCACTTGTACCCAGGGGCTACCCACTGCGACTTCTGCAATGCTGCCCCTGTTCAGAAGAACAAGGTGCAGTACTGCCCTGTCTGTACTGGGTTCTGTTACCAGCTGCCTGAGAAATGCCCCTGTAGGAGTCGAAGATGGTCCTGCTTCTTCTTGTAGCTGTGGTAAGAATGTTCCAGCTACATCTGGCAGATTAAAACTCGTAATCAATACCTCCCCTGCTTGCTATTTTGCCTGTCCTCTCCTAAAACTCTGTCAAACCTCCTCTGTGTTGGTGGTCTATACATCACACCCCACCAGATAAAACCCCTGGACCTGGACTTTAAGCCAACCCATAAAACCTCCAGCCCTTCCATGTCCCCTGGCAGACCTTGTATCTCCGTGGCCTTTATGCCTTACCTCACAAACTGTTAATACAACCCTTCTCCCTTCTTCCCTGTTCTATGCTTCCAGAACATGTTGTAGCCTGGAATGGCGACACTCCAGCTGTGGTTGTCAGTGCTCCATGATTCTGTCATGGACATCAGATCCAGGTCCACCTCCACAGTGCTTGCCTTTAGGTCATAAATTTTATTTCCTAGGCTCCTTTCTTTGGCACACATAGCACTCCACTCCTTTTGTCTTTTCTCCTCTACATTTCCCCATTCCTATTCCATCCTTCACCCTACTATTGTCATTGTTACTGTCAACCCCTTTACATTTTCCTCTGCCCAACCTCCTTAATTCTTCCTCACCATTAGAACCATCTCCCAACCTCCTTCCCCTCCTTCCCAATTTCCCTACACCACACAATCCCTGGAGGATTTATTTCCCTGGTCTTTCCTCTCTGCTGCTCCATTGTTGGGGGAGTGGTATTCTCTGATGCCCCATTTTTTCTGACTCTCCCATTGGCTCATTTAAATCCCCACAGAAGTAGCACTTAACTTTCCACCAGGACTGCTTTCCCGTCCTGGATGGATGGAGACATTTTCCTTTGTATAGGCCTCTATCTCCCCAGGTGGGACACCATCCCCAATGTAGCAGACCCCTCCTCCCTGCCATGTTGCTAAGCAGTTATTCAAGACACTGGTGCAGTATTCACTAATCTGCACTTCGGTAGGGTGCAAAGTTGCTTCTTCACGCCTTGGCAGAACTTCCAAACAATTTGCAACCTTTGCGGAAGTTCAATTTCTCGCCTCTGGCGGATCATAAAACTCTCCAAAGGTTATGGCCAACATTTTGCCCCATTCCAATCACCCATAGGTGGGGAAAACAACTTTACCAGATGCCCAGTGCCGCCACCCTCAGCCCTGCCTGAAATAAAATAAGACATCCCTGTTGGCTAGCAGTCCCTCCCCCACCCGATCACACCTTACCTTAATAAAACAAGCCCTGGTGGCTACTGATTCCTCCCTCCACCCAATCACCCGCTTGATGTGTCCACTGTAACACTCCCATCCTTATCCCTTATATAGTATAGCAAAGTACAAGCATGCACTCAATTCTTGGCAGCTCAGTGGGCGGTCCGGCTGAACCAGAGAGAGAAAGCCATGCCAAACTCCCACTGGGGTTTGGGATGCAGGGAGCAGGGTGTGCCTGCCAGGGTGTGGGTGATCCACTAGACCACCAGGGACAGGGAGTAATTTCAGATACTGGGGATCTGAGACAGGAGAGGGTTCACTAGACCACCAGGGAAAACAATAAGATCCTATCCTTGGGTCAGTTCTCTTTCCATCTTAATTATTGACCTTCTTTCTGTGTGCATCGCAGCAAACATTCACATGTATGCCGAAGACATGGTGCTTTACTGGTCAGGCCCTCTAGCAACGCAATCGAAGACCCTCTCCAGCTTGACTTCCTCAGCATTCTATAATGATTTAGCTCAAACCAACTCACAATAAATACTAAGAAGACTGTATTATTGACCTTGGCTCCTCCCAAAATCTTGCCAAATTCCAGTCCCTCCATGCATCACACCTCGATGTCACCATTTTGGAAACTGTATCTGCCTTTAAATACCTGTGAGTTTGGCTTGACCACAAGGTAGAAACATAGAAACATAGAAATCGATGGCAGATAAGGACTGCAAGGCCCATCCAGTCTGCCCATTTATTTTCTACCTTATAAATGTGCCATCGGCTTTGCTCTGTCAACAGCCTATGTATTCATACTCATCTGTATTGCTCCCTTATGCCTATTCCATGCCTGTTTGAAATCTCTGCATTGTTCATATCCACCACTTCCTGAGGTAGGCCATTCCATGCATCCACCAATTTTCTGTAAAAAGAACTTCTCACATTACCCTTAATCGGCTCTCTAATCTCATACTGTGTCCTCTTGTCCTGCTATTTTTCTTATATTGAAACATGTTAGACTCTTTCACCTTGTTAATGCCCTTAAAGTGTTTAAATGTTTCAATCATATCACCTCTCCCTCCTTTGCTCTAGGGTATACATATTGATCTCCGTTAATCTGTCCTCATGTGTTTTCTGATGCAGTCCCTGCACCATTTTGGGTGCCCTTCTCTGGACTGCCTCAGTTTAGTTAATGTCCTTGCGGTGTGGCCTCCAGTACTGCATGCAGTACTCCAGAAGGCCTAACCAATGTCTTGTAAAGAGGGATTATTATCTCACTCTTCCAACTGTGATACCCCTACTAATACACACACAATATCCCCAAACCTTACCTACTGCTTTAGTGGTCTGCCTGGATGATTTCAGGTCATCGGTGATGATGATGATGCCCAAGTCTCTTTCTTCCTGTGACTGCCAGCAACTCCCTCTCAGCCTATAGGTGGCTTCAGGGTTTCTCTTCCCTATGTGCATGATCTTGCACTTCTTTTGCATTAAACCCCAGTTGCCACTCTTCCGAACATTTTGCTAGTTTATCCAGATCTCTTCTCATTCTGCCCACCCCATCTGGATCATCTACTCTGTTGCAGATCTTGGTGTAATCTACAACAGACAAACCTTACCCTCCAGTCCATCTGCAATGTCACTGATGAAGATATTGAAGAGGACTGGCCCCAGAACGATCCTTGAGGGTACCCCACTTGTGACTTGCATCTCTTCTGACTGTGCCGTTTACCACCACTCTCTGTTTTCTGCCGTCAACCAGTTTGTCACCCAGTCGACCAACTTCTGACCCACCCTGAGCCTACCAGACGTCTTCTACCATCATTGATGTTTTGTACACCAAACTCCACCCCAAACTAGGAGCTTTGTATCGCTCCAAAGACTGTCTGAGCCTCCCAGGTCATCGAGAGGTTGTCACTAAACTGATTTTTCCTAGTTTGACTACACGTATGTGGTATATGACTCAGCCCTCCTCCTCATTCACCAGACTAGACACTTTGTGCAATGCCTTCTGCCACTTTACCACCAATCTCCCTCCCTTCACTCACCATTGCTCACTATACTGTACAGTCCCAGTCCTTCCTCTCTCTCTCTCCCCTCTTCTGCCTTCAACTTCACAGTGCATCCTTCATTACTAAATACTGGTTTAATTCTCTCCCTTTCTATCTATCCTCCCTCCTTTGCTACCAGTACATCTGACTACCCACTCCATTCAGAGACTCACACACCTTTCAACCCCTCAGATGCATTCTTGTGCTGGGCAATCTGCCTTCTGTACCACTTCCCCTTCTCTGGAATCTGCTCCTCCCCTTTATGTTGTCCCTCCCTTTCCTCCTAAAATACCTGCTAAAACTATCCTTCCAGCCCTCCTGCACATGCTTCCCACCTAGGGCCCACAGCTGAATCCCCTGAAATTCTCTTCTAGTATGATATCCCATTCATGATAGCCTCATTAGCCCTAAGTCTGTGTGACTATGTGACTCTGTACTCTATCTACATAAGCTGTTCCTAGTTGTTTAAATCCTAACCCCATTGTGTCCCTCACCTACTCTTCCACTGCTTTATACCATGCTCTTGCTGTGTAAAATGTATTATTTTCCTATTGTTTTATGCTTTGTTGATGATGCATGGATTTGTTTTTTGCTCATTGGATTTTTATTTATTTTTTTGCTCATTGCTACTGTTTTTAGCATGTATATAACTGTATAATATCCCTCTTCCTTTTCCCCAGGTTCGCACCTGGAAATGAGCCTGATCAGTGTGCCTTTCCAGTTACCAACCTTTAAATAAATACATAAATAAATAAAATGTTTATTTGTATCACTAATACTTTAGCATGTTTATTTGTATTACTAATGATATCTAACTCCCCTCCTGCCTCTAGTGATCCTGAGGATCCACTCATCATCTATCTGTACCAAGGTGCCAGGTAGATGCCTCACCTCCTCTTCCCTTGCCTCCTGTTCGAAACCTACCCCTAATAACTAAGTCCCCAACAGAAGTTGCTTCCTCTTCCACCAGAGTCATCTGCCTCCCACCTTGGTGCCTCCATTCTGGAGGATTTTCACATCCTCCTTGGCCACTGCCATGGAGACTCCTCATGGCAGTCCTGTCCTGCCAGTGAAAGAGTTGAGTAGTGGCAGTGGCTGAGGAATGTTTTCTTGATGCACTACCCCCACCCTCCTGAGCCCACCATTGTCCAACTGGCCTTCTTCTAGGTTCCTCTGGGGTATTGGGGTGGACTTGTTGACCCCTGATTGGTGGAAGAGGTTGCCTGAATTCTAGTCAATTCATCCCAGAGACTAGTGCTCTCTATCTTCAGCCCAGAGAGGTGAATACAGATAAGCTAGCACCTCAAACTCCAAAAGGTCTCACTAAAGACAGCCACTCCTAAGTCACTGCACTGCACCACTCCCAACATTCCCTTTCCTACATGTGCCATGCTTCTGGGTAGAAATCTGTAACCTTACCTAAGACACGGTGTTTATAATATTTGCCTTATTTGTTTTGCTTAATGATTAAGCAAAACAAATAAGAAAACTATAAACAAGCCTTAAGTCCTATGTTACTTGACTCTGGATATAGTGCATTAACTGGATTACATAGAAACATAGAAACATAGACTTTGACGGCAGATAAGGACTGCTAGGCCCATCTAGTCTGCCCATTTCCCTACCTACAGGATGAGCCGCAGAGATCCTAGTTAACCAACAGCCTATTTCTTCCCACCCCCACAAAGAATTGCCTTATGTCTGTCCCATGCATTCTTGAATTCTCCCACAGTTTTAGACCCCACAACCTCCTCAGGAAGACTGTTCCATGCATCCATTACCCTCTCTGTGAAATAATACTTCCTCACATTGCCCCTGAACTGCCCTCCTTCTATATTTAAATTGTGTCTCCTTGTTCTTGCAAGTCTCTTTTCTGAAAGATGCTACCCTCTTGGACTTTGTTGATTCCACTGAGGTACTTAAAGTTTCTATCATGTCCACCTCTCTTCTTTCCTCAAGGGCATACATGTTAAGCACCTTTAGTCTCTGCTCATACGGCTTCTCTTGCAGACCCTGCACCATTTAGTTGCCCTCCTCTGGACTGCCTCTTATCCTGTCTATGTCCTTGCGAAAGATGGGGTCTCCAGAACTGGACACAGTACTCAGATGGGGTCTCACCAACTGTCTGTACAGAGGGATAACAACTTCCTGTTTTCTGCTGATGATGCCTCTCCCTACCATCCCAATATACCCCCAGTCCTCCCTACTGCCTTCTCACATTGTTTGCTCAACCTTAAGGTCATCTAATATGATTACCCCAAGGTCCCTTTTCTTTTTGTTGTTGTTACTACCTCCCACTCATTGTGTATTCTTCCCCTGGGTTCTTGTTTCCCAGGTGCATTATTTTGCACTTCTTTGCATTGAATCCTAGCTGCCATACTTTGACCATTCCTCCAACCTTGCCAAGTCCCTTTTCATCCTTTCCACACCTCCTTGTGTATCAACCCTGTTGCAGATCTTTGTGTCATCTGCAAAAAGGCATACTTTCCTTCCAGTCCCTCTGCAATGTCACTGATGAAGACATTAAAAGGACTGGACACATACTGAACCCTGCGGTACCCACTAGTAACCCCCTTTCTTCAGAGTGGACTCCATTTACAATTGTCTTCTGTGTCCTGTTGTCCAGCCAATGTTTTACTTAGGCTACCACCCTGGGTCCCACTCCCAGGCTGGTTAATTTGACTATTAATCTTTTGTTTGGGACTGTGTCAAATGCCTTGTCTTAGGTAGGCCATGTCCACAGCCCTCCCTGGTCTACTACTTTGGTCACCCAGTCAAAGAAATCTATTAGATCTGCCTGACATGACCTTCCCGCTGTGAACCCATGCTGCCTTGGGTCCTGTGCTCCACTGACCTCTAGGTACTCAACTATTCTTTCCTTCAGAAGTGACTCCATCACTTTCCCTACCACAGAGGTCAGACTGACAGGTCTGTAGTTTCCTGCCCTGTCTTGGTCCCACTTTTGTGAAGGGAATCACATCCACCTTCCTCCAATCCTCGGTACACACCATCCTCCCATGATTTATTAAAAGAGTAGCCAGTGGTTTCACTAGTTCCTCTCTTATTCTTTTAGAATTCTGGGGTTAATTCCATCAGGACCCATTGCTTTGTCCACCTTCAGTTTTAGGAGTTCTTGCAGAACCCTTTCTTCTGTGAAAGGACTGGGATCGATCCCCATCAAGAGTGCTTCTGTTAATTGGATTAGGCACTTCCCCTCCTCTTTTGAATACTGAGCAGAAATATTCATTCAGTATTCCTGCTTTTCACTGTCCCCTCTGCCCACCCACCCTTCATTCTATTCAGTCTCACTATCCCTCCCTTTGTCTTTCTATGCTCGCTGATGTACCTATAAAAGGTTTTATCCCACTTCTTAACTGAGTTGGCTATCTTTTCCTCAGTTTGGGCCTTTGCTATTCTGACTTCCCTCCTGCTTCCTTCTGCCTTAACTGGTACAGCTCTCTGTCCTGCTCCTTCTGTGTTTCCTTATACTTCTGGAATGCTATCTTTTCTTCCTGACTTTCACAGCCACCTCTTTTGAGAACCATAGTGGCTTTGTCTTTCATTTGATTTGTTTATTTGCTTCACACAAAGGCTTGTTGCCTCTGTGATGGCAGTTTTGATAATTCCCATTGTTGCTCCACACCTCCTTCTAGCCTGTTTGCTAGTGCTTTTCTGAGGCACTCTCCCATCTTGCCAAAGTCAGCCCTCCTAAAGTCCAGTACCCTCACTTTTTGTATGGCTTGACTCTGTAGCTGAGTTTAATGTGACCACACTGTTTGATGGTCACTTGTCCCCAGATGGCAACCCACTTCTAGATCTGAGATCCTCTCACTGCCCCTGTTTGACAGTACAAGGTCTAAGATTGCTCCCTCATGAGTGGGTTCCAAACTAGCTGTCTAATGCCTGCCACCTGTAGGGCATCAAGAATGGCCCTGCTTTTGGATGTGGCTGCAGCAAATGTGCTCCAGTTAACATCTGGCATATTCAGTTCTCCCATCAACAGTATCTCCTTTCTCTGCCATTCTAAGAATGCCTTCTATCATATCCTTGTCCATTCCTTCCCCTGACATGGGGGTCTGTACACAACCCTGTGCAGATTGTGGTGCCCTTTCCAGTCTCCAGGTGACCCACAGTGCCTCCTCTCCTCCCTGTTTACTCTTTTGTTCAGTTGAAATTACACCTTTTTAATGCTTTACTTTCTTAAACCTTATTACCATTTTCCTTTCACTTATAGTTCTGGATTGTGTTTTGTAACCCTACCTCTGATATGGAGCTACCGTCTGTCCTTCTCATTGTATTTTTTCTTTAATAGGTTACCCCTTCCCATATCTATAGCAACTTATCAGGAAGGCTTATAGCCTGAGGTTCAAGGGTTGGGGACATCTCCTTCCACATCCCCTTGTAAGACTCAGTGCTTCCGCTGCTCAGCTTTGAGTGTTTAGGAAATGCCAAGGACTCCTGTGCTGTGTGGCTGGTCCAGTTTTGTTCCACACTAGTGTAGCGTGACACCTCTGACACCACCATGTGTATCTTCTCTGCATTCAGCCACTTCTTCAGATGCTCCTGCTCCTGTACCTGCCATTTTAGCCTTCAACAAAAAATCATCACCAGCATTCTGACTAGTGTCCTAACCTTACCTCTGTAGAGGTCCTGGTTGGCTTACTCGGGGCTTCATTTGGACTTTCCTCTCTGACTTTATGGAGGCCTTTTCACCAGTTATCTGACAGGACAACAATAATGCTACCATACCCAGCTTGCTCCCTGGATGTATCTTCATGTTCAGTTTAATAAGCTCTTCACTCCCATACAGCTATCTTGGACATGGATTAACCACCTTCTCTCATCTGGACATCCATCCAATTGGACCCTCTTCTTCTGCTGGAATCTTCATCCTCAGCATTACATTTCCTGCTCACCATTGGATTCAGAGATATGACTCATCAACCAGCAAGTTTGGACTTACTACTTGGACATAACCAGAACCAAAAGCCCACATTTAGTATTATTCTCCTCTTAGTATGCCCAGAGGTCGGGCAGGTCAGTAGCCATGAGTCCTCAGAGGTTCCCCAAAGGGGTGTTTTCCTCTCCTGCGTGTTACTGGTCACACTCTTAGAGTTGGAGGAGGTAATCAGAACAGTAATCTTTTTGGTCCTTAATTCCTACACCTTCCAGCATTCCACCGAGGGTGGGAAACAGAGAAAAGCCAAAGTTTATAAACATCAAGTACATAACATTCAAGCTCATAAGTGTACACAAGCACTGAGCTATGTTTTATTTATATATCTATTTATTTATTTATTTATTTATTTATTGGAATGTTTCACCAGGAGGGCACACTGAACTACAAATAGCTCATCTCATGGTGGACATGGGGTGGGGGTTACATAGGATAAAACACTGAGTGATACAGTAACACTATATACACAACAGAGTAGCAGACAATTGAGAGTCCAGTACATCATGATTATACAATGACACTCAAGCAAAGACAAGAGGGGAGGAGCAGACAGGCAGTGCATAAAATAGAGTACAATCAGATAGGACTAGGTGGGCTGGTGGCAGTAGCACAATAGTACAATGAGCTACAGTCCCCCACCTGACTAATACACACTTCAGTTCAACAGAAGTGCAAGTTAATATTAAAATTAGAAGTCAAGTGCAATTAGGTTTGGGGGCTTGCAGGTTTAAGTAGAAGTGTGCAGTGGAGGAGGAGAGAGGTGGGGGTGAAAAGGGAGGAGGGAAGCAGCGCCAAGAACAGATCCCTTCAGGACACTGTGTACCTGCAGGGGCAGAAACAAAGTGAAGTTAGGCAATACCATGCCAAGAGCAGACCCCTTCAGGATGCAGTGAACTCCTGCCAGGGAAGAAGCAAGGTAAAGTTAAAGGAGTGCAAACCAGGAATGGTCCTCTTCAGGATGCTGTGAATACTTGCCAGGGGCAGAAACAAGGCAAACACAGAGGTGTTGGAGAGAAGGATTAGATAGGTGGGGGGTGGGAGGTTGGTAGGGAGTTGATACTGAGGAGGAAATGGAGGAGGAGGGATGGGACAGTGGATTGCAAAGGAGGCATTTCCAGGATGGACCCCTGCAGGATGCTAAGAATCCTGCCAGTGGGTGGAGGAGGTTATGAAAGAGGAGGGGAGAGAAGATTGGTAGGGGGTACAGGGGCAGGAGGGAGGGAGGGGAAGAAGGTTAAAAGTAGAAAGGGAAGCAAGGGTGTAAAATTATAGGAGTGTGAGCTTTGGGTGGAATAATACGGAGCAGAGCTATGGAAGGGAGGAGGTCAAGGAGGATTATAGCAGGGGCAGCTGGGGAGAGATAGTTGTGTAGGGCAGATCTCAGGGACTAGGAGGAGGAGGAGGATGAGGAGGAGTGGTGTATTTGGGGAGGGGGAGTTCCAGACTTTGGGGAAGCAGTGGGAGAAACCAGACTGACCGATGATTGTGGAGTGGCGGGACTGCCAAATAACGAGTGTCTGTAGATCTGAGGGAGGAGGAGGAGTAGAGAGGATGCAGTGAGGTAGGGAGGGAGTTCACCAAGCCAAACTTTAGAAGTGAGTTTGACACAATGGGTGAGGCATGATAGAGACCACAGTGATGAGTCTGGAAGGAGCATAAAGAGTGAAGCAACAGAAAGCGCTTAAGAGAGTGTCCAATCTGGACAGGAGGACTAGGGAGCGCACCATGGACTATGTTGCAGTAGTCAAAATGGGGAGTATCATCTTCTGGACAAGTTCACGCCTGACCATAGGAGGTATACAACTATGGTTCTTGAATAAGGATCCAAGCTTGGGGTGTTTTTCAGGATGGCATCAATATGTCCAAAGAAGTTGAGGTTTTGGTCGAACCAAACCCCTAGATATCTAAATGAGGTGGAATCCTCTAAGGTTGTCCTATCTAGGGTGCAAAATGTGGGTACGGATGGGAGCTTTGAGAGTCTCTGCCTAGTGCCAAAGGTCATGGAGACTGTCTTCTTGGCATTTAGGAAGAGCTGATGGGAGGTAAACCAGAGCTGTACCTGTTGGAAGTCCTGCTGCAGAGTGGCTACAACATCAGCTGGGCATTTACCAGAGGAATACAAGACTGTGTCATTGGCGACATGTGGCTAGAGGATGAAGGGGTGAAGACTGAAAGAAGGTCATTAAGGAAGATGGAGATGAGAATGGGACCAAGCACAGACCTGTGGGACTCCAATAGTGATAGGGAGGGAGGGAGGAGCAATGGAATCCTGGACCTTGACAGATTGGGATCTGCCTGTGAGGTAGGACCTAAACCAGGCTGTGGCAGGTATAGACAGACTAGCTGCCTAGAGGGAAGTCAAGAAGGAGGTAATGTGAGACAGTGACAAAAGCCTTGGTAAAGTTGACAAAGACTGCTGCGTGATTAGGCCATTGTCCAGTACTGCAAGTGATGGAGTCAGTGAGCCTGAGTAGGAGGTAGTGGTGGAGTGATTTAAAATCCAGATTGGAACGGGGTTAAGAAGGAGGAGTCTGTTAAAAAGGAGGTGAGTTGGGAGAGATCAAGTGTTCTTGGAGATTAGCAAAGGTGGGGAGGAGAGAGATATGGGAAAAATTTCCAGGAGAAGTGGGGTCGCTGTTCTCAGGGAGATGGAGGACCATGGCATGTTTCAGGGCACAGGGACAGATGAGGATGAAAAAGAGATTTAGGATTAATGAGAGGACAGACAATAGTTCTGTACCACACATGGAACTACTTCTCTTGCATGTTTGTTTTCTGCCTGCTACCCTCTACTTAATGTATATAGATCCTAATTTATTTAGAAAGCCTGCTAATGTGCTAGAAATGGTACAAGACATTGCCCTGAAATATATTCATTACCTAAACAAATGCAAACGCATCAGCCTACATAAGCTACTGAATACATTTAAAGTACGAAATGTTTATTCAGAATTACATCCAATTAACTCCCTTTAACTTTTCTCAAAATGATGTTATTTCTACCCCTTCTGACTAACTGTCCAGAATTTCTACTATTTTAACCCACTGAATTGCTTACTGTGGAGCTCATGCAGGTTGCTTTCATTTGTACAGTTCAGAACAACTAGACTTGATTTCAAATACACTTAAATTAGCTTTACTGTGGTAAGGGTAGTACACCAAGGGTGCAGTGTCTTCTGCTGACTGCCACCCCTCGTCACCCCAGTGTGTTGTTGCTACAGTCCTTAGCTTAAGGAGCACTAGGCAGAAGCCAAGAAATACTAAAGACTGGACATGTCCTTTTTCAATCACGAGCTTCCAACTGGAGCTCAGGGGACAAGGTGGAGCAAACCCAAATACACGATACATAGACACATAGAAATTGTTGGCAGATAGGGACTGCTAGGCCCATCTAGTCTGCCTGTAAGCCCTATACTTGTGTGCAGTCACTGACCCTAAGTGATCAATAGCTTTCATCAGGAAGCTTGTTGGTGTGTAGAACAGCAGGTACAAGTCCCCTGCTGCTACTGTTATTAATAAAACTGTTCAATCCTATTTGATGATGAATGATACCTGCAGCTCCAAACCCATGTAAGTCCTTAGAACAGCTGATTTTATGTGGGCTTCAAACTCCATGGTGATTTCAAAAGCCACTGGCTGTCAGTCAAGACATGCCCACTCTGAATCAAGATCTGATTGGAGCTCAGGGAGAAGGGTTGCTTGTTTGAAAAGTTTCATTAGGAAAGGCATACTGTGCTAATGATAGATTGTTTCCAGATGTTTAATTTGTTTATTTGTTTAATTAGTATTTTGAAAGGCCTTTGAGTGTGATCTCTTTTACAAAGGTTCCACGTCAGGGTGGACAATAAGACAATACACTTATTCAGTGGTTACAGAGGCCGGTTCATTAGGTATTAAAGAGCGATTACATGACAATTAGACAAATAGGAGAAAAAACTGAGCAGCTGCAATTGAATACTAAACTATTTCTAATCGGTTGCCCTAGGTAGCACACCCCTGGAAACCTCAAATCCGCTGATAGACTATAGCAGAGTAATTGCATAGGGTTTAACGCTATCCCAGATGGCTAGAGGCTGGGTGACAGTAAAACAAGGGGATTGGGTTTGAAAGATGTGCCCTGGAAAGTGGAGCAAACTCAAATCAGGAAGCCAGCTAATGCTAGTGAAAAGCACTGGCAGGTCCCTTACTGCTGCTATTATTAATAAAACTGTACAATCTTGTTTGGTGAATGAGTGCTGCTGCTCCTAATCCATGTCAGTCCTTAGAACCACTTTGCTCACCTGTTTTGTGCAGAGATTTATTCCGTCAATATTCCATCCCTTAATTTTAGTCCACTGCCCTCCACCTCATCAGGGTAACACTCCCGCCATATTGTCTCTAAGGCATTCACCCATTTCTGAAAACAAATCTGCCCTCCTGAAGTCCAGCATCCTTGTCATTATGTGATTTGCCTCCACTGCTATCACAGTGCTTCTGGCTGGTCCATTTGTTTCAGGTCGGAGGACAGCCATCCATTAAAGGGGTGACTGTTTCCTTCTATGCAACCCAGTGAGTGGATTTTCTTTCATTGCAAGAGGTGCTCTGCCTTCAGCGGGAGTGTTTGCCTGGGCCTTTGGTCTAGACTAGGTACTGTGCCAGCCAGCCTCTCTCCTCTCTGGGATTTTCTTTTGTTGAAGGCCAACTGTCAGGCTCATGAAATGTGAGACTCCTGGACCTGGACTTATTAAGGTGAGGGGTATTCTTTTCCTCTTGGATGATCTATTTGGCTGACCTTTTCTATTTGCATTAAACTGTTTTGGACACGAGGGGGGTAAAGTTCTGTCCCCTATGATTTGGACTTTGGGCCCTGTGAGAGAAGGCTCGAACTTCATTCCTTTGATTCATTTGGATTGCAAATTCCCAACTGACTTTGGTTTATACTGTCTTTCAAACTGTGGACTTCTGCCCTCAGGCAGTATATAATCTTACTGGCACTCCGTTCTCTGTTCTCCTGTGCATTAAATATTAAGCTTTGGGGTTTCTTTGGTTGGGGATTGTTAGATGGGGAATTATTATTTGCAGGGTGGGGCTGTACAAGTTGCTAGTTGTGGGAGGGTGGGATGGAGTAAGTGCGTGTGTTTATTGTCTTGGTGTATATTATAATTGTAGTTAATTTGTTTGGGTGGAAGTGTGTGTGAGTTGTTTATTTTAGCACTTGTAATATCTAGTGCTAATTTGTGGGGTTTGTTGAGTGTATGGTGGTGTGTGTGACTGTTTATGTGAGTGTTTCTTTTGACATCACACTCTTATGGTAACAGTAGTGCTTTTGGGACTATCTAGCCAGTTGGGAGATGTGTTGGTGCTACGGCCCTCCGTATCACCTATGCTGTCTCTGCTCCATGAGTTTTGACCCTTTATTGACCTCCCAGTTTCTGATACTGCAGCGAAGCACTACATGGAGACCAGTATTACTAGGAGGCAATTGGTTTGTTGAAGGCTGAGGGCCACTGAGGAGGGGTGATGAGCAACACTGAGGTTGTCCAATGTAAATGGAGCTTAGAGAGAGGCCCGACATGTTTGGTTTCCGTACCAGGGCTTCCCACTAGACCGAGTGGGCAGGTAGCTAGAGGACCAGCTGCATCCTCAAATCTTCTTCGGCAATGCTTTGCAATGCCATGTCCATGAAGAACAAGTCTGCTATTTTTGTGGGCTTGATTTCTTCTGCTCGACCTGGCTTGCATCATGGAGACCTGGTTGAGCAATGATGCAGGCCCAGTTTTTAGGCCACTGTCCCTGCAATTTACACTGTAGTGCACTGTCTGAGGAAGGATTGCAGGTGTGAGGGAGTGACCTGGGCTTCTGGGCACCCAGTTGGTAACACCTGATCTTTTGAGTGCATCACTGTGCATGGGGGTGCAGGTGCAGGTTGCAGGATTCTCCTCATTTACCACTCCTCTGGGGTGGGGGATTCCTGGCGGAGGTAGCAGACTTCATCGTCAACCAGGTGTTGGAGTCCCCAGGTGTTTAATCTTGGTGGATTTCAATGCCTGGAGTCAACAATGAATCCTCGCATTTCAGTTCCTCCAGTTGATGCAATCACTGGGCCTGTCACAAGCGGTTGCTGCTGCTACCCACCAACATGGCACACACTCAATCTGTTGTTCCAACTGGGTCTTGAGGTTGACAACCTCAGTGCTGAGCAAGTCATTTTAGTCTGATCACTGCACCATGGAGTTCAGGTTTGGGGCCCCGAAGTCTCTTCCCTGTGGAGATGATCAGCTATTGCCCCTTAAAGGACTTGAACCTAGAGGGACTGTTGCTGTTAGCTGACCCATCTAGGGTTGATGCAGCATGTAAGATTGGTACTGCAGCGGTGGTGACCACCTAAAACAGGGTGGTTGCTAAAAGCTCTAGATGCCATCACACAGTCTGTATATGACCCAGATCCTTCTCACTTGAGATCCCTGGTTTGATGGGGATCTCAGGGATGAAGATAAGGGGTCAGAAGTTGGAGCTGGCTGGCCTTTGTTCTCACTATGTTGACTATTTTTAGGTAATTTCCCATAAGAAGGCAGAATTCCTGTCCAGGGAAATTTCTTTGTGGAAAAACAGACCATCTTAGCTGTTTCGGACCATGGAAAGGCTTTTACATCCTGCCTGTTTTCAGCCAAAAAAGCTTTATCAACCACTTTATGTGAAGAGTTTACTCTGTTTTCTCTGACAGAGTGATGGCCATCCGGTCGGGGATTCTGCCAGGAGGCCCTTGCCTCACAGTGATCGGGTTGGGAGTTTCAGAGGCACTCAGTCTGCCTGGAAGTTTAGGCCAGTGGAAGTGTCTGAAGTGACTAAGGTGATCTTAGAGCTGAAGCACACCTTTGTGAACTGGATCCAGCACTGATGCATTTCTTAATGGGATGTTTCGATGCCATCAGCCTGGTGTTTGCCAGGACTGCCAGCTGCTCTACGGCAGAGAGGGTCTTCCCAGTTGCTCTGAAAGAAGAACTGGTGAGGCCCTCCTAAAGAAATCTTCCTCAACCCAGACATCCTAGCGAATTACTGTCTGATCTCCAACCTGCCTTTTTGAAACAAGGTTGTTGAAAAATTGGTAGCACAACAGCTTGAGGCTTGCCTGGTGTCCTCGAATATCTATGAGCCTTTTCAGTCGGGTTGGGCCAGACATAGTACTGAAATCGCTCTAGTGAGAGTGCATAATGATTTGCTCAGGGCTAGAGGAGACAGGTCAGTTCTTGTGCTCCTCGATCTCTCCTCAGATTCTGACACTGTGGATTGCATCGTGCTTCTGATTGGCTTGGTGAGTTTGTGACTTGCCAGTACTGCCATCAGATGGTTTGAGTCCTATCTCTCAGACAGGGTGCAACAGATGGTGATTGGGAATTTCTCCTCCTCCTCAATGTCTCTGTCCTGTGGAGTACCACAGGGCTCAATCTTGTCGCCCGATGCTGTTCGCAGTGTATGTGCTGCCCTGGGTGAGATCTTACAACAACATAGTGTGGAGTTTAATTGCTATGCAGATGACACCCAACTGTATTTGTCTTTTGCACCCAGAACATCAGGAGCTGTTGTTGTGCTTAACAACTGTCTGGCTAAGATCAGTGACTGGATGGCTTCCAGCTGTCTGAGACCGAACCTGGATAAGACAGAGGTCTGACTCTGGACTTGTTCTGGGGTCTGCGCCATTGGTGGCTTCTCCAAGGGTGTGATATCTGGGCATGATCCTTGATAGCAGATTGACCTTTGAAGATCAGGTGTCATCTGTAGTCAGCTATGGTTTTTACCACTTACAGAACATTGCCCTGATTAAGCCCCATTCTGCCTGAGGATCTTCTGACACTGGTGCATTCCTTTGTGACTTCTAGGCTCGACTACTGTAATGCTCTGTACTTCAGAGTCATGATAGGGAACCTTGCAGACTGCAGCTGGTGCAGAACGCAGCAGCCCAGTTGCTGCCAGGTCTTTCGAGGTCATGTTATGCAACTCTGGTCCCATGTGGTCTGCACTGGCTGCCATTCAGGTGGTGGGTTCTTTAAGGTGGGTCTTCTCAATTTTAAGGCCCTACAGGCTGGGTCCTGGCTACCAATCAGAGCTCCTAACACCGTGTCCTCTGCTCGCTCCCTCCGCTTCTTCTCAAGGGGCCTCCTGACATTCCCAGGGTTTGGCCAGGACATTGGGAGATCGCGCTTCAGTGTCTCTGGCTGACACTGTGAACCTGCCCACCTGCAGTCCAGAAGGCTCCCTCAATTGAGGTGTTTAAGGGAAGGCTGAAGGCCCACCTCTTCTGCCAGGCTTTTGACTGCTGATGCCATCTTAAGTTCTGGCCAGTCCCTTGAAGATTGACCTCTTGAAACCTTTTAATGCTGCTGTATAATAATTTTGATATGTTTTAATGTGGTTTCATTTCATGTTTTCATTTACCGCTGTATGTTGGTTATTTATGTTTTACACCCAGAGCACCGGGATTGGGTGCCTTATAAATAAAATTGCCTTGCCTTGCCTAATGTTAAACTATACTGTCTGGTGATCACTGGTGCCCAGGTGACATCCCACCCTGATATCTGGAACACTCCCTACAATGAAAACTGTGGAAAAGTATTCTGTGTTTAAGTGAAACTAATGCACAGTGCTTTGCAAATGGTGGAATTCTGATACCGATGGAATTCCACAGATTTTGGTATAATTTTCAGAATTCTACAGAATTCAATCGGAAGAGGAGTTTAAAAATTCTGCATAGCACTAAGCATGGGATTGTAGACAGAAGTAAGCTCTTGCTCCCATCAAGTCTGCTGCCTGCATCTCGGTAGCTAGTGACTTGAAATCATTCTCCTTGCTTATGCCTAGCCAGTTTAACTTTGAAGCAAGTTAAAGACTCAGCACTGAGGTTGGCAGTTCCATCTGTCAACCACCCTTCTGTGTATAACAGTTTTGTCTCTGTTCACAGCTGAAACCTCGATCTCTCATCTGTGAGGTAGTATTTTGCTTTTTACTTTTAAGTGTTACAATATATTTAACTTCTGTCTCAACTAATGGTCCTTAGACAACTTATACATGAGTACTTGTGTGAACATTTGGCTATACTTGTAAAATAATAATAGCAGTGGGTCACAAAGGATCTGCAGCTCTTTATAAACTAACTTAATCAAGCAAGGTACTCTAAACATAAATCAGTACTTATCCAATAGACATGGTCAGTGTCCTCCAGTGCGGGGCTGGTGTCTTGTCTTCTTTATTCCACTGGACCTGTGGACATAAAGTGGAAAATGGGTTAGTATGATTAATAACAATACTGATTAGCTGTTTTGGGTGTAAAGGGATTGTAGTTTTTTGGGGATTAAAGTGGGTTGGTTGAGAGGGTAGAGACCAGTACTACAGTAGTGGCCCAGGATCATAAGCAGATGTGGGTCACACATGGAGGCCAACATAGAGGATGTGGACAGTTCAGTGTCCCTGGAGTACATTCTCCTCTGGGTGGTCAAGTTGCTCCACTCATTGACCCCCACAAGGGCAGAATGAAGCCATCACTTTCGCACACCCTTCAACACCAACAGGGGTTACAGTTAAGGGGGTCAGATGTCCCTCCCCTCCTATCTCCATAATGGGGAAATCCATGGGGGCATCAAAGGTGGCTGACAGGAGAAGGGGTGTGTCAGTGGTGGTGGGACCTGCAGCAACCAGACCTTCATCCTGCCAGCTGCTATTTTTCCTATTTTTCTTGCATCCCAACTTGTCCTGATGCAGTGCATGGGCCCATCTGGCCTCACACACATGCCAACACTTTGTGAGAGAAGGCTCCTGGCCTACCACATGTTGTCAGCTTACACCAGAATACTTCTCTGTCCCTTCTCAGGCTGGAGCCAGTGCCACCTTCCCTGGCTATGGCTCATTCAGCCTGCCCACTGAGCTCACACGCAAACCTCAGGTCGCCAGCACGGGAAGGCAATGTGGTCTGTATTGGGCCAATGTCCAGCCATGCAAACAATGTTATCTCATAAACGTTTTTGTGACATTCTGACCATAAGTTTTCAACATAGTCTTTTATGCCTCCGAACATGACAGCAAAATTACTGGCTGAAATGTCATTTCTTGCCACAAGTGTGAAACACATTTTGGCCAGAATTTAAAAAATTGCACCTGTCATGTCCATGTGGTGGTGTGAAAAATAGGCATTATGAAAATTTGGGGCCAAAATATTGAAAATTACCAAAGTTATGAGACAGCATTGAAAAATGTCAACGCATCTTCATAACTTTGTTGTTTTTTTTTACTGTTTTGACCCCAAATTTTCAACTTCTTATTCTTCTTATGATGCCCCTAAAGAAGACCTAATGGTCAAAGTGCTGGGGTTGCTTCACAGCCTCTTGTACTGTAAGTTGGAATAAACCTTATTCAAAGAATCCTTGTGTGTGGCTCTTCCTGTGAGTGCAACCATTTTTTGTTTTACATTGCTGTTACTTCGGCTAGCTGCCTTGGATTGCATGATGGCCCAGTGGTCTTGATTGCACACCTGCACCTCTACTCTTTATTCTTCTAATGACCCTACCTCGTGAAACCGTAGGTAAACATTTCAAATCCTGCCTGAAAGGTGATTTCTACAGAGCAACTGCAAAATCACATTTTGGAATTGGTTTGAACATTTTCACCTACTTTGCTTACAAGGTGAGGGTACCAAAATAGCCATGTTGAAAGTCTGGGGAAATATTAAAAATTACCAAATTAGAGTCAAATTTCAAAATGCATTTGAAATACATTAAGCAAGCAATAATACCCAGCAGGGTGGGCGGTGTGGGCAATACCCGGACCGCCCAGGGGCATAATGAGGCCTGACGCTGAGGCCGAGGGCCTTATAGCCCCTGGGCGGTCCGGGTATTGCCTATACCGCCACCCTGGAGGGTATTATTGCACTTAGAAAATGGGCACTGTAAAAAAAGGTCAATAAAAACTGTTAATAAAATAGTAGTTCAATGTAAGTTTTGAGATAAAATAGTTCCTTCACCTGGATCAGAATGACTAGAAAGCACCCTCCCCAACCTGTTAAGATGAGGCACCTTTGCTTTTCTATACCATTTTTTTTTCATTTTTTGTTCTTGCTAACCCCCATCTCCACTGGCAACAGAAGTTTGTTTTGTAAGTGGCAGCTGTTGCTGTAGGATAGAGAGAGGGCTGTCAGCACAAGTGGCAGATCGCTCTTTGAGAGACTTCAGTTTATTTATTTTTACCTTTTGGTCAGAAGATGCTGCTGTTAGGCGACCTTGCATAACCCGCACATAAAACCAGAAAGTTGAGATGCAGAAATTCAATGGAAATATCTGCGCCTAAATTGTTATTATTATGTTTTATATTTAACTACGCAGCTCTTTGCCAGCATCGGAGTCGAGCCATCGATCTATGTGTCAGTTGAGGACTCCCGCTCTCTGAACATGTATGTGGCAATGCTAAGGATAATGGTACAAGTTACATTTAAATTGATAAAAACTGTTGCACCACTTTTTTTTAAATGATGAACTTTTGGGGAGCGAGCAATCAGGGGCATAGTGAGTCTGCTAGGACTTGTGCTGTTCAATCAGTTTTTTTTTCTGCAGCGAGCGTGGAGGGGTAGGGCATGTCTGGGAGAAAGTTACAGGACGTGGTAACAGTGCTGAGCACGCAACTGTGCTAGCACTTTTTAAAAAGAAAACTTTGCTTCCTGCTTACTGCAGGGATGAAGTAGATTAGCAGGTACTTTGCTTTTGGGAGGAGTTTACTGTTAGTCTGAGAAATTATTCAATAGGGTAGTGGAGCTGACAGCGGCAGATTAAAATCAAGCCTGTAGACCCTGCGTGTTGGGTTTGAACGGGCTGCTGGAAAACCGAACCTCGTTTTTTCAATAAAATAATTTTGTTTATATTTTGTTATGTAGTGGGGGAGATTAGTCACATGGAGCAATCAAGTTATGAGAAAGACATTGGATTCTGCTGGTCACGCTGTGCAGGTTAAGCCAAGTGGGAGTAACTCTGCAGGGGACCTCACTTTGAGCTTTTTCATTACCTGAACAGGCAAAGCTCCACGTGGGACTACAACAGTAAGTCTGCCTTATTCATTTTACTCTTCTGAATCACACTGCAGTCTGGATAGTTGCTCTCTCCATGGGGGGGCGGCTCTCGCTAACCGAGATTTAAAAGATGGCAGTGTTTTTAATTGAAAGTTCTACTGGTACAAGCATTGGGAATGTAATCGGACAACAGAGACTGGGTCTCATCATTTTCCAGTGTCTGTTGCCTGATACCAGACTGGGTAGCTGGTTGCCTAAGCCAATCAGATTTAGGGATTTTCCCAACCCAGTTTCTAACCACACTTACTTTATTTCTTCAGAACACTATCTTGGTTCCGGAGGAGGACATTTTCCAGCTCAGAGACTGGATCTATGATGATGGACCAAATTTAAGTGAATGAGGAGTTTGGGGAGAGGGTGGTGGGTGCTGAGTGTCAGGTGAGGGTGGGTGTGTATGGGACAGTTTTACATTCACAGGTACTGACGTTGTGGATTAGACACCCAGTGTTGGTGTTCTGTATTGCAGCACTGGGGTATTGCACACTTCCAGTGGGAAGATGTGGGGTTATGTAGCCAGCACTAGGGATTAGGTACCCCAGTGTCAGCATCTTAACTGGGCAAGCAGGAGGACTTAACTGGCTCTAGGGATTGGGTACTGTGGTATCAGGAAGGAATAAAACAGAAAATGGAGAAAGGATACTAAACTGGCACCAGGATGGGCACCCCAGATGTTGGAAATTTAAATTCTTTAGCTAGCACCAGGGACTGGGAAACCTGGTGTCTGGTTTTACAGTAGCCCCATCCCCACTGAATGAACACTGTTAATATAGAAATGGATACTGTTTGCAGCACCAGAATAGCCCTGATCCCATAGACATGCACACATTTTGTCAAACGACTGCATTGGGGGTGTCATCAGTTCCAAGCACATTTTGAACTAGCACTAAGATTCTGAAGACTTTCAGCTGAGCGTGCCATGTTATGTGTCCTGTTGGGGTATTGTCTATCTGAACAATCCCTGCTTGGATTAGTTGTGGGCACCACTTGGTCTTCAACTGTGCTCCAATCGAGAGCATGCTAGCATTAGGGGTCATGTCTTCATAGTATTTAATTTTAGGTCACTAGGTGTCCTCCACTGCAGTTCATAGCTAAAGGGCCTAGCTTAAGGGTGGCACACATGGGGTGAAAGCATGGTGCAGTTCCTTTTCAAGAGAGGGACATGTCTCACCCAAAACTCCTGGCCGTAGAGCAAGTAGAAACACAGTTGTTTGCACTTTTGGGGATGCAGTCAGCAGGAGATGCTGCACCCCAAGTGTACAACCCTAAACTATTGTTATCTAAATTAAAGTGCAGGCATATAAGACAAGTAAGTTTGTTATAAGAGAGGGAAACATCCAGTATCAATACATTGGACACAGTGGGCTAGATTTTCAAAGGCCAGAGAATAACACAGGGTGTTTGTGTCAAAAACAATTGACACAAGAAGCAGGATGCATCAAAACTTGCATCAGTTCTGATTTTCAAATGGTGCTTGCATCAAAAAACAAGTCTCGTGTGCCAGACTGGCCTTCTTTGTCTTGACCAAAAATTGCCTGCGTCATGTCAGAAGGGATGCCTGCATCACTGAAATAATGCACCATCCCCTTATATGGGATTTGCAAAGCCCTGAGACTGATGTAAGGTGCCTACACCAAACATATATGGCACAAGTGGCACCTTGCATCAAAAACTGCCCCTGAGCTATTCACAAAGCAACCTGTGTCAACCGCAGGCTGCCTGCCCCAAACAGGGCTTGTAATGCCCATGTGCTCAATAATGGACTGCGGATCTGGCACTAGGGGGCATGTGGCAGACACAAGCTCCCACACCCCTATAAATGGGATTCTCTAAACTCCTCCAGAGGAAAATTTTCTAGAACCCTTAGACCAGCCAGGGCTGGTCTAAGGGTACTAAGAACAATGTCCTCTGCAGGCGCTATCAGTGGGCAACATGTCACATCTCCCCACACACACCCCCAATATGCCTGTTATTGTGAATTATAATATTTAATTTACCCTGGTGGTCTAGAGGCCTCCCTGCACCAATATGCCCATTATTGTGGTTTTAATGGGAAGGTTTTAAGCCTGAGTTCAATGGGTGAGCAGCAATGTTGCTCCCTGATCCGAGCATAAAGGCCACACCTCCTGGGCTGTTCAGGAATCATTCTTCATTGCGGCGGAACCTTGGTCCTCCATGCTGCCCTCCTGCTTCCTCGTTTCCGCCTCATTTTCTTCTGAGCATCGCCTCCCTGCTGTCCACTCTGCCTCACCACCTGCTTTTACTTTAACATGCGAGCTTCATTCCTATCACTTCAGCTCGTTTCCTACCTGATCATTTCATGTTGCAGCCAGAGGTGCCACTCTTTCTCACTCCCTCCCTTCTCCTGTCTGGGCTTTTGCCCATTTTCCTCAGCTGCCTCTGGCTCACTCTTCTGCCTCCTTCTCCCTAGCTCCTGCCATTTCATTCTTGCTCTCTCAGTGCTCTGTTCTCTTGTCCTCCCTCCCTTTCACCTTCATTTTCAACTCACCTCTGCCATTTTGACCTGCTGCTTCAACGTCTGCCCTGTTTTTCCCAGCTCTGCTCTGGACACCTGCATCCTTTCTCTGATGTCCATACTGGTTCTAGCTCGTCCTCTGCCTCCGAACACCACTGTTGTTGTTTGAATACCATGGCCCTCCAGTCCTGTGAACTGCTGGTGTTTTGGCCAGTGTTGGCCATCACTCCAGTCCTTCTTGCTCTCTGCCTGGGTCTTGGCTGCCATGCTCCACTTCTTTATATCAACCTCCATCTCTCGCCATGCTGTCCTGTACCCAACATTGGCACAGGTCCTCACTGTGGGCTGGTACACTTTCTTTTTGAAGTTTAAAATGTTTATCATTACTGCCTGACAAGTGCCATACAGTCTTGCATTATGTAGCATGCATCAGTCATATGAGTCACTTAAATTGGAGCTTGGTTGTCATGCAGCTTAAAATAACTTGATTTCAAGTCAACATTTTCTATTATCACATCCTAACGTTGGACAGCGATCAGCCAGCATGCTGTTATATTTTTAGGTTAAAATTCTTAGTTGCTTGACTATTCTTAATCTTTATTTTTGTCACTAACACTCACTATTTTTGTTTCTGCAGGGTGTATTCTGCCTTAAAACATTGCTTGGTACACTTTCTTTAGTGACTACCAGTCCTCGTAGCCACGTGCCACTCACAGCTGACTGCCAATGGAATAGGAATTGCATGCATCATGCATTGAAGGAAATCTTTAAAGCTGATTGGTTAGTGCATTGTTTTTCTGCTCAACTAGTATAACTGTATGGGATCATTCAGTGGCCCCTTCGTTCCCTCCTCTCCACTTTGGTAGTTCCATCCTCCAGCTGCCTGTCCCTAGCCCCTCTCTCTATCGCTCGTCTTTCGTTCTGGCCTTCACCGCTTGGGAAGACTAGGTTTGTTAGCAAAGGCACCTAGCTTCACCTGGGCTCTTTTCTTCTAGGTTTGCTTGTAAGGACAGAGCAAGGAACAACATTATCAGAGCAAGGAGAAAGATTAAGGCTTTTTTTGCTAGGTACACATTTCCTGCATGTTACTATTTTCTTTTGTGCTCTCAATTTGTTACTGCTTTTTGCTTACATTTTACAGCTTTATTGTTCTCTGATTCAAGTTACTGTAGCAGGGGTATACTTTCTGCTGCATTATTACAGGGTGTGCCTACAGGTTTGTTACTGTTTTGTGCTTATAGATCACTGCTGTAATCTTCTCTGATTCAAATTGTTTTTGTAAGGTATATCTTCTGTTACTGCTTTATTTTTGTGTAGCAATGTGTTTTGCAGGATATATCTTCTGTGAAATTGTTACAGGTGGTGCGATGGGTTTACATTCTTATCTATCATTAGGCTAAGCTTTCAGGGCTACTGCATTTGTTGTTGGTTGATTGTTTCTGCTCTTACCTCCTTGTTTCTTTTATCCATGGTTCTTCTTTTTGGCAGGTGAAGGCCCAACTACCCACCCCATCCCCAACCACCCATGCTACACTCCTTTTATAGAGTAGCACAGTCATGACATTTCCTGTAGCAAAGCAAGAAGGGGAGGAACAGACGAGAATCCACATGGTGACCTCACAGGGGCACAATTAATTTAACTTGTTATAAAAACTATACAAAACAAATAAATAAAACAAACTAATGTTGCTTTATTTTCCTTCAAATTACTCGGACCAGGTTATAAACTTGGCAGGTCAACTGGAATGGATATTATTAACTGCAGGAACTGCGGACATTTTACAAAGGGCAGTTATACAGGCTTTAGGATGCTGTCCTACATGCTGGACCATCTGAGATCTAAAGGTTCAGCTCCAGGCAGCATGGGCAGAGACCACGCACCTCAAATAGCATATTCAGGAAGAAATATATTACAAGAACCACCTAGCATTTCTTAAACATCAAACTGAAGCACCTCAACTACAGAAGGTAGCTGATCTGGAAGGTTGGCAGGTGGTTAGCAGGGGCAAATCAGGTGCCCCATCACTCAAGGTTCACCAACATATCACCTCCACAAACCATATAAAAACTACAAACAGGTATCTGCCTCTATCTCCTAGCTCAAACAAAGGGGCAGAGGACACTGCAAAGCAGGACATTGCAGCACAGGAGATAGTGCTACAAAGTCACCCAAAACAGGAACCAAAACAAAAAGCAAAAAGGAAATCCAAAACACTTTTGATTATAGGAGACTCCATGATTCAGGGAGTTGATACCTACCTCCAGCTGGGGTTAATAGTCAGATGTCTCTCAGGTATATCAGCGTGGAGAAACACTGACCACATTGCTAAAATCATGCAGGAAGCAGGAGGTTATGGAGATCAAAGAATGCCTGACCAGGCTGGGAGACAAACTGTCATTCATTTCATCCAGCAGCTCCTTCTCTGAGATCCTGCCAGTCTGGGGGGCAGATGAACAGAAGGTCAGAGAAGGGGAAATAGGGAGCTAAACATGTGGCTCAAGGGCTGGTGGCAGGAAAAGGACACAAATTTGTACGTAACTGGCAATAGTTTTGGGAGTGAAAGTTCTTTAAAGTCAATGAACTGCATCTGACTAAGGAGGAGTCAGTTCATTGGATCAGAAGATTGATGTCTTTGCAGAATATTTAAACTAGCAAATGGGAGAGGAGTGCAGCACCAGATACATCGAATGGGAAGAACACCCTCCCCCTCAGCTAGTGATCAAACAAGAGTTCAACATGTTTGTAGTTTATTTGCATCACCAGGTAAGGAGAAAGATTTGGCTCCCCATATGATGCACAGGGAAATGCGGACCTCACCCAACAACTAGCGCATCAAAATCTAGCCAATGGAAAATCATGTACACAAATGCCCACAGTCTGGGAAACACAATCCCAGACCTGGCTGCAACAATGACAGAGGCTAAACTGGACATAGTAGCCTTTAACAAGATGCGTTCACCAGTAACCACACTAGGAGACTTCAGTACCTGGCTATGAATTGTTCAGAAGAGAATGAGGTGCAAAAAGGAGGGGTGGCCCTTTATGTCAATGAAAATATCAAAGCTACAGAAATTCAGAATACACATAAGGAGCCAGAAGAACTCGGGTCACCCTGGAAACAGGAAATGGGACAGCCATGTGAACTGGGGTTGTCTACAGGCCTCCAGACCAGGGGAGGACATAGACACATTACTGTTAGAAGATATACAAAACTTGACAGCTGAAGGGAGGTTCTGATAATGGAAGACTTCAACATGCCAGATATAGACTGGTCAATACCAGCAGAAACAGCCACCAGAACTAGACACATAGTGGATTCTCTGCAAAGGAAGGTCTCAAACAACTAGTACAACAACCCACAAGAGCCAGGGCAAGCCTGGATGTAGTACGCACTTCTCAACCTCTTGCCTCATAAATCAGGGACAAGGCTTAAAATAATCAGGGATAAAGACCCCAAATCAGGGACACATCTTAAAATTTCTTAATATAAACTCAGAAAGCTGACACAATAAAGGGATTAGTGTAAGATGTATTTTCAGAAGAAGAACTTCTTTGTAACTCTAATACCTGACATTATTTTATGCTAACAATCCCCACTGTTTAGTCAAAAAAATAAAATTTTACTAGGGACACTGGAAAATTTTGAGGCAAAATCAAGGATGTCCCTGAAAATCAGGGACAGTTGAGAGTATGATCTAGTACTGACTAACAGGAAAAGATCACAGATCTCCAGGTAGAAAGTCACCTGGGGGCCAGTGACCATCACATGGTATGGTTCAATTTGGCCACTAAAACTAAATCTTCCTATTCCAAGGCAAAAATATGGGTTTCAGAGGAGCTAACTTTAATAAGATGGCCAACAAAGTTAAGTTAGCCCTGGTAAGAAAAATACAGGTGAGGGGGACAAGCAAAGTGAGCATGCATAAAGGATGCTATACTTGAAGCAACATCCCATTGTGTTAGAGAGAAAAGCAAGAGCAAAGAAGGAGGAAACCACTTTGGCTCTCAAAAACAGTAGCAGAAAGGTCAGAGCCAAATGTTTGGCCTTCAGGAAATCTAAGGATCGAGTGGACGAAGATCGGAGGCATACCAAACTTCTCTAAGGAAAGCAGGGACGCAGTAAGGCAGACAAAGGCCCAAACTGAGGAAACGCTAGCACAAACAGTAAAATAAGGGACAAGACTTTCTATAGATATATTAATGAAAGGAGAAAGTCCAGCGGGGTATTACTAAGATCAAAGGGACGGAGGCTGAGGAGAAATAGGATCAAGGAAAAACATCTATTCTAAATAGATACTTCTGCTCAGTATTTACTGAGAGATGGTAGAGCAGGCCCACATCTCAACACTATAGACACAGGAGAAGGGAGGTGTGCACAAGTCCATTCACAAAGAAAGGGTCCTACAAAGAGCTCACTAAGCTCAGGGTGGAAAAGCGATAGGACCTGATGGCATACTTCCCAGGGTACTAAAGGAGCTAAGGGTGGAACTAGCAAAGCCACTATCAGAACTGTTTAGTGAATGTCTAAGCAGGTTATGCTACCGGTGGAGACAGAGACTGTGCAGCTGCATGCTAGTGAGCCTGAGGAGAAGGTCCCTAGCAGGACGACTGAGAAGCCTACCTTTATTCCTGAACAGGTATGCCACCGTTGCCTGGGTGTTGCTGTCAAAAACCTGCTGCATTTAAACTACATCTTAAATTAAGATTGGGAAAAGTGCTGCTGACAAAGATTGACAGACAGCACCAGAAAAAACAAGAAGTAAAGAGGGACGGTGCTGTGACCTATACCTTTTCTCACTTTTCCAGAAGCTCTTGTGCTGCTGGATTTTGTGCACAGGATCCTTGAGATTCAGTTCTGCTCACCTACACAGTGTTTAGAGTCCAGGTGGGAGCCACACCAGGGGTGAGCAGTGGAGCAGCCCTGCAGAGGGCTGAAAGTCCCAAGAAGAACCCCTATGTTTTGGTGTATTTTAGCCCCTGAGACTTTACTATATTCTTTTTTTTTTCTTGCCTTAATTGTTTGTTGCATTTTTATTTGTATTTTATTTTGTCTTTGCTTCTTATTTGCTGGGGTTATTCATTCAGTCTCATCTGCTCTTTGTTGTATGTTGGATGGGAGTTTCAATTTCCCTGTCCAGAGAACTGTACAGAACAGATTCCCCTAACATTGTTTTAGTACTTTTTGAAAACAATTTTAAAGAAGGGCCTGTACAATTAGATTATTTTATTGTTGTTTCTTTACTGGCATCTATGAGCGTGAGGTACTGATGTGCCGATGTGCTGATTGATAGTATGCTTCTCATTACACTTAGGCACTCTGCTTTTACTTAATTGATCTGTTAAAATGGCAGCAAAGGTACAAGTTACAGGTGGTTTGCTCACTTGTCCACTGGTCCCATTTATCCCATTGGTCCCATTAGCTAATAACTAAGTGACTCTATTCTAACCAATCAAGTTAATCAGTTGGTGTGTAGCTGGTTTTGATTGTCAAAGCCCAATTAAGAGGCCATATGGAGACACTTTTCTAATGGCTTAATAGCAATTAAGCGCATGCTTGTCTGTTTGACTGCAGTGGTTCAGCGTCTTTCTTGTGAAGTTTTGTCAAGCGCCTAGTAATGTTAATTTGCAAAGATTAGAATGCTGACCACACTGCCTTCGTTGTTTGAAGAAAACCTCAGGCTAGGATCTTGTCCTGTCCTGGCTAGCTGCCTCAGGATTTTATTGTTTCTTTTCCTTATTTTGATTTCCTGGCATGTAGTTCTGTGGTAAAGGGATTATCGAGCCAATAGCTATCTCAAACTTTACCTAATCATTGGAGCTACTGGAGCTATGAACCCCATAGTAAATGGACAAGTGAATGAATTGTTTATTAGACTGGTTATCTCACCTATACATCACAAAGCTAAGAGTGAGTATTCTCATGTATTGTAGCATTTATGTGAATGATGAATCTAACACATTTGTTATAATTTTGTGGGCTCACTCTGCTTTATATAGCAAACTGTAGCCCTATCGAAATTATACTGTGAGATCTTTTAATTCATATATTTTAAGTGCTTTATAGGTGTTTTATTGTTTGTTATAAACCCTTAGGCTGCTGAAAGAATTAGAATGTATAGGATTTTGGACTGATATATCAGTACACGGCACAGCAAGGTTAAGTTATTAAGTTTATAGCCAGTTATTATTTCTAAAGGTGGTGTCCCTTGGTTTGGCTTTTATTGACCCAATTTATATTTTTACTTTTGTGATGCCAAGTACTGAGACAGGCTGCAAAGGGGACTGTACTAAAGCTTCCAGATTTTTGGACACCACAGGATCTGTTTGGATATTATTGGAACTACTGGAACTTTGTATTATCAGAATTGTGTGTGTGTATCTCTTGGTGACCGAACAACCTTGAATTATCAAGTGCACTTCCTTGAGAATTTTGTTTGCCCTCTAAGATCACCAATTCATCTGTTATCATCAAGATCAAGGACAGTGAAGCTCCTGGTATCAAGGGGCTTTTTGGATATAACTGTATAAACCCAGGAAGGCCGAGGGGAAAACTGGCAAAAAGTCCTGGGTCTCACTTTTTGTATTTTCTGTGCTTGATATTTCAGGGCTAATTTTGCATTACAATATATAATATTTCATGTGGGTTTGTAGGCCTGGCATTAATCTGTTTTTACTCTACCCTACATCTTATCTTGAATTTTCAGATATAGTTACAACTAGAAGTGGTAGGGAAATTCCCCTTGGGAATGAATCCAAGATGAACTTGATGTTTGTCCCAGAAACTCAGGAAGAACTATAAGAACCACAAGGGAGCAATAATCTAAAATGTAAAAGGATTTACAAAGTGAAGCAACAGAAAAATATTAACAAGCAGAAACAGAAAAATTATTCTATTGAAAATAAATTGGAAAATAAATCTGACCCCTTTGATACTTATGGAATTTTTGGGAAAGGTTCAAAGGTTTAAAAGAAAATATACAATTTAAGATTACAGATTTATGGGCAAAAGGGATAATTCCCAAACATCTTTCTACACCTCTAGCTCTTTTGAACAAGCCTTTGAATTAACAAGAAGGTCAGGATGGACTAACAATGGTGGTTACTGTCTTAGAAACTTCATTAGAAATTATTGAAATAAACTCTCCTGACCCACATGAGTGGGAAACACTAATAAAGGATGGGTCCACTCTTGAAGAATCTGATGTTCCAGAATTTTCACCAGACCCTATTTTAATTATTTGGATAATGTACCTTCCTCTGATAGATCCCTTAAACAGGCTTACCCTAGGATAGACCCAAGAGTCCCCACAATACACCCCCAGTTTTAGAGCAGACAAATAGAGAAACTATGAGCTGAAGGAAATAATAAAGGAAATGAGTAAAACTATAGATGGTCTAGAAAAGATGGAGCTCAGTCATACAGAAAAACTGAGAGATGGTTTTGCCCGAAGATCTTACAAAGGTACCTCTCTTGCCACAATGCTGGATGATAAAACTAGTGTAATCATTCAGGAGGAAGAACACTTTTGGATAGGGGTAACTTTGTTGCAAGTTTCTCAATATCTAAACAGATGTTAGAAATAATCAAAAACAGATACTATGCAGATATAGTTATACCTGAAAATATCTTGGTTTTGAAAGATGAGCTATCCAATTAGATCAGATGCCTTTTATAACAAAGCACTACTTGAAAATATCCTGGAATCTAGGGAAAGACATACCTCTGCCAATGAGCTGGGTGTGCCAGGAGGTCTCCCCATGTGAAAACAAAATAGAGGAATACAGGTACAGCTCCTTCCTTTATTTGATAAAAATAAAGTTTGCTCTTGTTATATGCAGAAACCAGATAAAAAGGTGTTAAAGAATTCTATACTTTATAATAATCCTAATCTAAAACAGAAAATTAAAGGGTGCAGGACAAACTCCAAAGAAAATAAAAATAGGGTTTTAAATGAAGTTTTATGCAACCAGTAAGCCTACTGATGATATCCCAGGACAGTGCCACTTAGGGTCTCTAGGGATGAACCAGAAGATAGAATTGGGACCACCTTGCCCAGAGTTCAAAGGCTTAACATCCCTGACTTATGAGGAAATAACAAGTGAGGATTCCCAGGCTATGAGTGCAGGAGACTGAGACCACCAGCAACCCACCTAAAATTTCAGTGGCAAGGGAGCTAAGTAAGGACTTTGATGCTGTTCCAAAAGTAGAATATCTAACTGAGGTAAAGGGTGTTCAGAAGTTAGAAAATGAAACAGAAGATAAACTTCTTGAATGGATGTTACAATTTTTGAACTAAATCACTGCAACCCTAAAGAAAAATTATTTTCCATGAGATCACCCAATCTGAAGTATCCTGATATGGTGCTCTTATACTGTTTACTTAGATATACTGCCAAACATATCCTAGGGATAATGGTACAACTAAACCAAAAAGGATATGAGGTTAGCCACCGTTATGGTTCCCAAAGTAAGGTCTTGGATGACTATGAGACTGGGGGATTCTCTCCCTTTCATTGGGCCTAAATTGACTAAGGAAAGGGAGGGGTCTGTTAAGCAAAGGATGAGATACCATAGATTCTGAAGGTAATAGAAAATAATGTACAAGAATAAAGGCATGATTGGTCATGCAGACCATCACAATATTTGGTTGGGAAACATCAAACAAGATACTCATAGTAATATTAGAGAGGAAATACTGTCATTCCTATCACGAGTACTTGGTTTTAAATTAACTAGGAATATGGTGGATTAATTAAAACTGTATAAGGAATAGTTACTTTCCACACAGATCGATATTACCTTCAAGGTCTCCACCACAGCTAATCTGATACTATTCAAGGCAGATACATTTGACACCTTGGGTTTGCATATTGTAGCACCAAAGGATTTGGGGTTGACCTTAACAGAAATAAAGCCAACCCAGGAAAAATACAGAGTAAAGGTAAAAGAGGACTTTCTCTCATTGACCATGAAAGGCTCATAGATATGAATACCTTTTCACCAATAACTATAGTCCAATAGAAATGACTTCAAGAACCTACCCATATTCCGTATGTAAACATAGAAACTAGGCCCAACAGACTAGCTATTCCTTCCCAGAATATAGAGATTCCATCTAAAATAGATGACCCAGAGATTTGGGGTTTTCTTGAGACTTTTGATATTATTGGTCTTCAGGAAACTTGGTGCACGAATGAGGTAGCCCTAAGAATTGCAGGGTGTTTGGCTTTCGTGATTCCTGCTGTTAGAGATAAGGAGGACTTGCCCTTTTCTCAAAACCAAATTAAACTTAAAGATTCAGGAATAGATACATAGATACATAGACAATATCGGCAGATAAGGGCCTATGGCCCACCCAGTCTGCCCATTTGAGCTTGTAAGTTCAGTTTGTTTTCCTAGAAGTCTGTTGCCCCTTACCCTGACCTCCAGAACTCCTTTATGTCTATCCCATGCATTCATAAATCCGTTATTGTTTCAGCCCCACCACTTCCTCTGGCAGGGTCACTTGTCCACCACCATTCTGTGAAGAAATTCTTTCTCATGTTTCCTCTGAATCGTCCTCCTCCAACTTCATCCCATGCCCTCTTGTCCTGGAACATCTTTTCGCTTAAAATAGTGTTTTCCTGCACCCTGTTCCTCCCTGTAAGATACTTGTATGTCTCTATCATATCCCCTCACTCCCTCCTCTTCTCCAGGGAGTACATGTTCAGTTCCTTCAACCTGTCTTCATAGGACTTGTGATGCAATCCATGCACGCTCTTTGTTGCCTCCTCTGAACCTTCTCTACCCTGTCTATGTCCTTACGTAGGTATGGTCTCCAGAACTGCACACTGTACTCAGGTGGGGCCTCACTAGTGTCTAATGTTTATTTCAGACAGACAACATTTTGACTTTAACAATTACGGATGGGATAAATAAAATTATATTATGTAACATTTATTTCCCTCCTGTTAGCAAGTCTTTGAGGGATACCTATGTATCTCAGCTGAATTGTCTTATAGATAGTCTTGCTGTATGTGAAATAAATTACCCTATAATAATTTTAGGTGATTTTAATTCTAGGTTAGCTTCAAGACTCCTGAAGAACCCTATTCAGATTTTTCTCTTTTCTAGCTGGTATTAATCCTAAACTAAGGACCATAGGGAGGCTAATGACTTAAAAACTAATAAAAGAGTCAAAAACTATTCGCAGGAATGGCTAAGAGAAAGTTCTGTATTCTAAATGGAAGAACTGAGGGTGCTATACTGGGTAGATTTACATTTAACGGGCCAATAGAGCTTCTACCCCTGATTTTTTCTGGGGCAATTTGGAAGCTGTTAAACTGGTTTTAAAATTACAGGCTTTAGAACATCAGGAATCCTCTCATTTTCCATTGGTTTTGACTTTGGAAAATCCTTTGTCCACTCTGGTATTGATGAGGTGCTCTTGGGAGAGAAATTAGAAACAATCAGAAAGGAATTAAATGGGGACCCACATACAAAATCCAATTTGATACAATACTCAATACTGGAGAATTGCTAGACATACACAATTCTATATTAACAAACACACAGATTTTAATATTTATGAAATTTGGGACAGCACGTTCACAACACTGAGACCTCTGTGCAATCAAATAAGACTGAACACAAAACAAAGTTTTCATTTAAAATCTTGGTTTAATAATATTTGTAAGAATGCCAAAAGCAAATTTGGCAAAACCCTCTGGCAACATAGGGAAAAAAAGGAATAAGAAGCTTTAGATTATCTTTCCTGAAAAAGGCAAGAGACAGCTATAAGAAAACATTAGAAGAGGAAAAGAATAAATGTTCCACTTTTCTCTGGGAAAAACATAGACGGGCAGCTGTAGATAAGGATGGTAGACAGTTCTGGAGAATCATAGCTCAGGGATTTAATACATTTTCCACCAAGATTGAGTCATACATTACTCCAGAAACATAGATTTCTCATTTTTCTGAGCTCTATTATTCCCAGGATGAAGAAGACATGGGCATTATTGATGGACCTAAAATAGGGTAATTTGTCCTAGGCCTTTTAAAATTACAGAAGATTAAATCTATTTAGCTTTAAGTTCTCTGAAATCACATAAGGCCCCAGGACCTGATGGAATTCTGGGAGATCTTTACAAAGCCTTCCCATATTGATGGGTCCTTTTTGTTACATTTAATGGCTTTGTTCAAAATCTTAAATTTCCCATAGTTGGTCAGGAAGTATTATATTTCCAATATTTAAAAAGAAAGACCCAAATAATCCTAGAATGTATAGGTCCATTAGACTTATTGATGCCTCTCAAAAATATTTTCAAGAATTATTTTGGACAGACTGCTGGCTTGGGCTGAGGAGAATTCTATACTTCATGAATCCCTGAATGGATTCCAGAGAGATCGTTCAACAGTGCAGCATTGCTTTGTATTTCAAGATCTAATTTGGAAATATGTTAAGATTTGGAAAAGTAAACAGTTTTGCTGCTTTGTGGACTTCTCTTCAGCCTTTGACAGCATAAGTAGGAAAATACTATGGGGCATCCTGGGAGATTTTAATCTGGCCAGACTTTGTTAGATATCCTTATTAGATTGTATGAGGATACTTGGGCAGAATCCAATATAATCAATATGACCATGTGATGGATAAGTTTCAAATGAATGTAGGTGTCAGACAAGGCTGTATTCTAATACCAACATTGTTTAACATTTATTTTAATACAATCTTGACACAAATTACAGATCCAGAATTCCATGTGCCTAAGATTAATAATATTAGAATTGACAACCTCGCCTACACAGATGACTTGGTGCTTCTCTGTACTTCAGCTTTGGGTCTTAGGAGGAAGTTGTCTCATTTTGAGTCATTGTGTGAACAAAGAAAACTTAAAATTAACTTTACTAAAACTAATATTGTGATTTTTGGGAGTAACGGCAGGAATCTAGCTAAGTTTAAGATCAATGAGAAAAAGATAGGAATTGTTAATTGTTACATTATTTGGCATCAGATTTTCATAGAAGTTCATTATGGACAAAACATGTGGAATGGCTACAAAATAAGATAGCCTCCTCTGTTAATGCCCTAAACAATTTGTCTGCAGAAATGGGGAATCCTCTGTTAGAGGTATTCTGAGAGTAATGAATGCTTAGATTAAAGCAAGTTTAATTTATGCAGTGGAACTATGGGGTCATTCAAATATTAGTTCATTGGAAGAATTTTGAATAAAACATACAGATCTAGTCTAATGTTGCCACATAGTACAACAAATTGTATTCTTAAATTAGAGCTTGACAGTATTCTTTAGCTTCACTAATCAGGAAAGACAAATTATTTTTCTTTTAAGATTTTCTTAATGCCAGAAAAAAATATCCCAGAATGTGCCTGGAGGAGAGTATCGGATTAGCGTCCCTAGGGTTTGTTCATCCCTTTGTCCAGCTTATACATAAGATACTTATGCATCAGGATTGGGTAACCTTCTTTATGAGATTTATACCAGATCTATGAGAGAGATCATTCAAGAAGTTCAGCTGAGAATCAGAGATTTGGGCAGCAATCATCTCCTGGTCAACTTTCTATGCTTAAGATGCATGATTATTGCAAAATCTTCAAGGTGACCAACAGTTTTGAGGGCTATCTTTCTTAGCTGACCTGCCCTAAGCTGACAAGAACATTTATAAGATTTAGGACAGAAAGATATAATGCATAATACATCATGTACAGGCAGAAAAAAAGGGATCCTGTCATCGATTTGTAAATGTGGGGCACCAGTATATGATGACATCAAACATGTGGTCTTAATTTGTCCTCTTTATGAGTCTAGCAGAAGAAAATGGTTGGGTGGGTTGCTGGGCAGTCTCAGTCTTCCTCCTGTGAAGATGATTGAGTATCTCTTCACCTCAGGGATAAGCAAATCCTGGAAGTGACTGTGAGATTTTGCAGACTACCCACTTGTAGAGTTGCAGCTTATTGGTGGGTCTGAGGTTGGTCAACTGGGTGGCAAACTGATTGGCGGGCAGAAAACAGATAGTGGTGGTAAATGGTATACAGTCAGAAGAGATGCAAGTCACAAGTGCAGTACCTCAGGGATGAGTCCTGGGGCCAGTCCTGTTCAATATCTTCATCAGTGACATTGCAGATGGACTGAAGGGTAGGTTTGTCTGTTTGCAGATGGCACCAAGATCTGCAACAGAGTAGATGATCCAGATGGGGTGGGCAGAATGAGAAGAGATCAGGATAAACTGGCAAAATGGTCAGAAGAGTGGCAACTGGAGTTTAAGCAAAGAAGTGCAAGATCATGCACACAGGGAAGAGAAACCCTGAAGCCACCATAGGCTGGGGGAGTTACTGGCAGTCACAAGGGAAGAAAAGACTTGGGCATCATCATCACAGCTGACCTGAAATCATCCAAGCAGACCACTGAAGCAGTAAGTAAGGCTAGAGGGATGTTGGGGTGTATAGTAGGGATATCACAAGTCATAAAAGGGAGGTAATAATCCCTCTTTATAAAACACTGGTTAGGCCCCATCTGAAGTACTGCATGCAGTAATGGAGGTCACACCAACACCAAGGACATTAACAACATGTAGGCAGTCCAGAGAAGGGCAACCAAAATGGTGTAGGGCCTGCATCGGAAAACATATGAGGACAGATTAATGCAGCCCAATATTTATTCCCTAGAGCAAAGGAGGAGAGAGGGATATGATCAAAACATTCAAACATCTCAAGGGCATTAACAAGGTGAAAAGAGTCTAACATGTTTCAATATAAGAAAAATAGAGGACAAGAGGACACAGCATAAGACTAGAGGAGACCAACTAAGGGCTAATGTGAGGAAGTTCTTTTTCACAGAAAGGGTAGTGGATGCATGGAACAGTCTACTCCGGAGTGGTGGATATGAATACAGGGCAGGCTTCAAACAGGCATGGGATAGGCATAAGGGAGCAATACAGATGAGTATGAATAGACAGGCCATTGACAGAGTACAGGCCTATGACACATTCATATGGTAGAATTAATGGGCAGACTGGATGGGCCTTGCCAGTACTTATCTGCTGTCAACTTCTATGTTTCTATGTTACTATGTTTCATTGCTCTGGTTATCCCATGCTGCGCTTTCTTTCATTCGTGTTGACTGTGCTTCCCTATGGTGAGGCACCCTCCTCCTCCCATTTCCTCTGCCCTCCATTCCTCTATTTCTCTGATCTTTGCTTTCTTTTGGAGGCATCCCTATCCTGCCATCCCACTATACCACCATACTCTACTCATTCACATCGCCTAATATTCCTCCTGTATATCGCTGCCTGCCCCTCCTAAGACCCTATTCCTCATTCTAGTCAAACTGATTCAGATATCCTCCTGGCACTGCCTATCTCACTGTCATCTGCTGGCTTCAATGGCCACTGTCATTCCTACCTTCACGTAATTATATCCATTCCTAATTTGGCTCTCAATGGACCCAGTTGGCATGCACTCCCATAGTTACCAATAATGGGTAGCTTCCTCATGACATGAGTCTGGTTCTCCTTCACTCAAGTCTGACCTCAGGGTGTACTTATTCACATCAATTAACCAAGCACACCTCTCATTGGGACTTATGCCTCCCATCAAACTGCTCTCCATTCAGAGACATGCCTTCTGCATCCATTGTTCCTTGGCTCATGGCTAGCCTGTAGCCAATGTTCTTGCTCTGCACCCATGATGTCCATGTCTAGAGCATGGGAAGCTTGGAGTGGGGTCCTTCTCCCTGGCCCATAGTGGGAATGTCTTTGCTCTGGGTGAACCTTCAGTCATCCCTCATCTCTGCGACACCTCTGAATGACTTCCAGCTGAGGGTGGTGCTCTCATCATCAGAGCCCCTTTCACTGCCTGAGCAGATTCAGAGGCACCCTTCATGCCATTCTCTATCATGACCACCTCTGGTTCATCTCGTGTGTTTCATAGGCTCACATGGGCCAGCTGAGTGCCCCAGCAGTCATCTCTCTCTCTCTTGCTTTTGAGTGTCTAGTTGTAGAGACTCACAAACCCCAACAGCTGTCCATTTAGAAAGACAGAGAGAGCTTCATATAAATTGGAATATTTTCCTCCTCCCTCAATCTCAACTCTAAACTGCAATAGCTGAGCTGTCACTAATCAAAACATCCTTCAGCCTGGAGGGAAGGCAACCTAGGCCTTGGATCCCCAGAGGTTTCCTCCTCAAAAGGGATTTTTCCTCCTCTGTGCCAATGGTCATCATATTAGTCAAGGTTAGTGCTTTCATAGGTTCTGTAGTTAGGTTCTGCTGTTGGATGGAGTCAGATGGTGGCCCCAGCTGTTTCCTCTCTCCTTAGGAAGTCCACCCTTCTGCATCTTGTCAGATTTCCTTTCATTCGTTGTCCAAGCCTTTTATCATTCTTCTCCTGTCCTTCCTTTCTATGTCTGTCACATTTTTTCTGGTCTAGATGTCTTCTTATTTCTCACCTCTTCGATGCTTGACATCCTTTTTAGGTATTCTTTTGGGCTTCTTCCTAAGCCCTTTAGCCTTTAGCCTTTAGCCAAGGGAATTATTCTCATGGCACCTATATGGGGACCCTCCCTAGGGTTCCTTGCATTGTACACCTACAGGTGGTATATACCATGGATAAAGAGGTGAACAGCCACAATGTATCAAAGTCACACAAGCATACATCTCATCCAGTTACGTAAGCACAATTGAATGGGAAGGCTTTAATCCTGAGGTTCAATGGGCAGAGCAATAATGTCACCCCCATCAGACATTAAAGTCCTCTTCTCCTGGACTGTTCCAGGATTCATTCTTTGTTGCCCCACCATCCATCCCTCCTTCTCCAGCAGCTCATCTCTCTTTCCTGTGGGCTTCTTCCTAGCTACCTTTAGCCAAGGGAATTATTCCTGCAGCACCTATGGGGAACCCTCCTCTAGGGTTCTTTGTGTCATATCCCTACAGATTGGTATATCCCATGGACAGAGAGGTGAACAGCCACAATTTATCAAAGTCACACAAGCATACATCTCATCCAGTTGCATAAGCACAATTGAATAATCCTTACACCCTGGTGGTCTAGTGGTCCCTCCACTTCCCCAATATGCCCATTGTAGTGATTTTAATATTTATTTTACCCTGCTGGTCTAGCAGTCCATCCCTTGCTCCATATGCCCATTGTCACAGTTTAATATTTCCTTTACACTGGTTATCTAGTGATCCTCCTCCTGCCTCATATGCCCATTGTCGTGGTTGTAATATTTCTTTTACCATGGTGGTGTAGTGGTTCCTCCCCTTCCCCATATGCCCATTGTTGTGGTTTAATATTTATTTTACCCTGGTGGTCTAGCAATCCTGCTCTCTCTGCTTTATATGCCATCATTGTGGTTGTAATATTTATTTCCTAGTGGTCTAGCAGTCTGGCCCCACCTCGTATATTCAGTATTGACAACTGCAATATACAAGTTATCCTGGTTGTCTAGTGGTCCTGTCCCTCCCACCCTGGCATGTAGTGCCCACCACCCTGCTCCCCAACCTGTACTCTGACTGGCACAGCACAGCCCTCCCCACACCACTTGGCCGGTGCCAACTGAACTGTCACTGAGCACTGTACTACAATACAGTACATGCTCACTCAGTCACAATCAATGAGTGCATACTGTATTGTAGTACAGCACTCAGTGAGCAGTTTAGTTGTCACTGGCTCGAAGTGGTGTAGAGTGTGTGCTGGCTCAGGCTATAGGTTGGGGAAGAGGTGGTGAGCACTACATGCCAAGGTGGAGGGTGGGACCACCAAATCACCAGCTTACCTTCAACTTGTCAATATTGGGCATATGGGGAGGGGCAGAACCCCAGACCACCAGGGTAAAAGAACTATTAAACTGCAACAAAAGGCATACTAGGACAGGAGGAGAGACCATCAGCCCAGCAGGGTAAAAGAACTACTAAAATCACAGCAACAGGCATATCAGGGTGGGGAGGGATGCTAGACCACCAGGGTATGATAACTATTACATTCACATTAATGGGCATATGAGCACTGGGTAATGTGGGTGGGGGCCCTGTTGGACTGGCACACAGCTGCCCCACAGCTTGTGGCAAGCCCTCCTGCTGCGCCCTTTGTTTGGTGCATGGCCAGGTTTGCTGCAAGGCTAGGGACTTTGCACTGGGACCCTGATAGTTAGAGAATCAAGCACAAGGTCCTTGGCACACCAGGCTTTGGTGCAAGCTGCTATTTAACACAGCTTGCTCTGATCTCAGCCCCTTTGAAACTCAAACCCCGTGAGTCCAGTCCTTGTGCTTAAGATGCATGTCACTGTTAGACCATCCAGAGCATATAAAGAGACCCATAACAGGGGACAGACCTGACTATGGTACTATTAAAGGTCAATATTCCTCTGTAGGACTAGTGCAGAATATTTTGGGGGCTTAGGCTTGACCATTTCATCTGCTGTATTTTTGGACTCAGCTTGCATCATTCTCATCTTTTGCATCATTCTTTTGACTCAACTTGCATAATTTGTTTGACTCAACTTGTGTCATTCTCATTGCCTGAGTCATTTTGTTGACTCAGCTTGCACCATTTTTACAGCTGTAGTGGTCATAACCCGCGACATTTTGCATTTAGAAAGGGGCTGATGTCATTTTGCTACCAAACAACATGATTAGTGTTAAAAATAGAGTCCCTGCTGAAGTTGCATTACTACACTGCCTGTGTGTATATAGGAGCTGGAGAGCACTATTTTCCTCTGGCTTGAGGAGTTAATTGAGCCTTCCCTCAGCAGAGTCTCAGATATTCTACACTATAGTCAGCAAACACAGAAAATTAATTTGTTATCTTCTGGCAGTCATTTTGTGGCAGGTTACCAATGGATAGTAGACATTATACAAAGCTATTGGAAGTAGAATGTGTTAAACACTTCCTGGAGCTTTCTGCACAACAAATAAGCACTGCTGTGCCTCAGCCCTATGAATACCTCATTAAGCCATTTGACACCTCCATTCTAACAGCAATCATCCTGTTACTTTGTAAGACATTCCATAACAAAGATTTCCAGTGATGCCTGTTCCCAAATGCTAAACACATTTAAAGTGTTAAATGCCAACTTCATTTTTCTCGGCAGGCAGTTCTGGGAGACACTACTACCTGACATTTAGTGATTAATCGTTTATTGTATTATTAGAATTTAAACTCTGTTTCTTCATAAAGAAAGTAGCAAGCTGTTGAACATGCTGTATACTTTGGGACAGTGGACAGTCAAGGATGTTGTTGCGCTGCTTTTTTTCTTTTTGTAGAAGAAACATTTAATGTATATAATCTCACAGATGCATGCATTTATTTTTCCAAATATTTGTTTTAATGATGTTAATAATATATCAATGCACAAAATAGCTAATTGTGTTTTAGCTATTTTATACAGCACTGTGTTCTTAACCTGCAATTTGTGACTGTAGGTGTTTACAACTGAATCATAAGGCACTTTTACACTGGCAGTCTTGCAGCGGAATAAGCATTATGGAAGGACCTTACCATTCCATCCAGTGCTGTGTAAATGCTATTTGTTCCTTGTAAAATGAACGGTCACCTAAAACAAAATAAACGCACTCTGTGGTGTAGGTGGTTTGTCCCAAATGTGCCGTTGCAGTGCGCGAGTGTAAAGCACCCATTCTGGAGCAAACAACTCTAGCTCTAGCAAGGAGTACTGCACTGGTATGGATGGCAGGGCACTTTGTGGTGAAAAATAGAACTCATGTAATCAGAGCGTGAAGCCGGACGTACTGTATCGGTAGCTACACAGGTAGCAGCTTGTTTCGGCACAGCAGCGTGTGTGTAAAAGGGCATATAGTAACCACATATATGCTTCACTTGCAAGTAAGTAGGCATGTGTGTGTCTCATTTTGTTTGATTTGGGTTATGAAATGACACATACAATCTGATCAGTTCATAACATGCTGTATTGCAATTAAATGAACTGATAAATGGGAGCTTTGGTTTCTTCTACAAATTTATTTTTCCTGTTCGTGGATATACTAAAACAAAAATGTCTCAACAAAATGTTTAAAAATAAGGAGTTGAGCAGTAATTTAGTGGATGTGGTGTAAAGAGCTGCTCCCTGGAAAATTACCTTGTTGGCAGGGCTGCCACAAGTAGAATGGGACTTCAAGGGAGGAGCTCATGGCAGCAGAAGAGGCATAATGGTATTAGAAGTTTAATGGTGTGGATGTTCGGCACCAGTATCTGAGCATGACTTTGGTAGAGGACTAAGTGTGACTTGAGGGTGGGGATGGTCAGGAATTGAGTGAGTCTTGGTATTTTTAGCATAATGGTTTTCTGAAACTTCAGCCTTCACTGGGTTAGACCCTTCAACCATCTGTACAGTATGTCACTAAGCCACTTGCAGTGTAAAAACCAGATCACCAGACCAAGGCCAGAGCTGTAAAATTTGAACTGAGCACAGCTTGTGCAAATATTGCTGATCCACTCACTCAGATGATCTGGTCTGGCTTACCTATCTGGTCTGGTCCTAATGATTTAGTTTTAACCATGCCAAGGAAGGGTTGAAAAACAGACTTCCAGGAGCAGACCAGATATGTAAAAGTCAGACTGAACAGTGCAGCCAGTGACTGAACCAGCAGCATTTGTGCAAGTTGTACCCAGTCTGGCCAGTTTGGATTTTTACAGAACTGCTGTGGTTCAGCTGTCAGTCCAGTTTTAATCAATCTATTTTTATTTTATACTGAAAGATATGTGAGCAAAAATGCCTGTTTACACAAACTTCCAGTTAAGCATAAAAGAGAACAGAACACCAGGTCAAACAATTACATAGTAAAATACAGTATAAACAGGTCTAACCATAAACAGGTATAATACATAAATCTAGAGGAATATACAGAAGAAAGGGAAGCAAATACAAACATACAAAATTGCCAGCAAAAAGGCCCACAGGTCTATCAAGTCTGCTCGATTGTGCAGTTCTTAGTTTCATATCACTATAGCTGGGCCACCCCCACACAAACCCTCCCTCCCCTTTCCCAGTATTTCCCCATTTGTGTTCTTGTCTGTATTAACCCTGCCCTTGACTCTGTCCTAACCCCACTTAAAGCTATCCACTGTCCTCAGTTTGATTAACTCCTCTGGCAGTGCATTCCATCCCGCACCACTCTTTCTGTAAAGTAGTGCCCTCATCTCCCTCCTGAACCTTACCTCTTCCAGCTTCAGACTGTGCCCCTAGTGACCCTTCTCCCCTTTAAGTGGAACAATCCTCCCTCTCTGACGTTGCTTATGCCTTTCAAGTACTTAAAGGTCTCTCTATCATGTCCCCTTTTTCACTTTTCTCTTCCAGTGAACACATGTTGAGCTCCCTCAATCTTTCCTCATACAGCAACTCCCTAGTCCCATGATCATTTTGTAGACCTCGCTGCATCCTCTCCAGTACACTTTCCTCCTTTTTGAGGTATGGGCACCAGTACTGTATACAATACTCCATATGTGGCCTCACCAGTGATCTTTACAAGGCCAAGATGCCCTCCTCCTTTCTAGAGGAGATCCCTCTGGCAACACACCCCAGCATCCTATTTGTCCTTGCTACTGCTCTCCTACACTATACTGATACCTTCATGTCCCCTGTGACTATTATCCCCAGGTCCCTTCCTCCTCTGAAACTGTTATCTGCACTCCTCCCCAGCCAGTAGCTGTTTCTGGGATTTCTGTCTCAAGGTGCATGACCTTGCACTTCTTAGCATTAAACTCCAACTGCCACTCCCTAGACCAGTGTTCAAGTTTAGCTAGATTCTCCCTGACTGCTTGCCTCCCTTCCTCATTGTCCACTTTTGCACAAATCTTAGTGTCATCCACGAACAGGCTGATCTTACTCTTGACCCCTCTGCAATGTCTCCAGTGAAGACATTGAACAAAACAGGGCCCAGCACTGACCCCTGCAGTAACCCATTCATTACTGGCCTTGACCTGGATGTCTTCCCTTACAACTATCCTCTGTTGTCTACCCTGCAACCAGCTCTCAACCCACCCACCAGTTTCTCCCCACCCCCATGCCCCTCAGTTTGCTCATTAACCTTCCATGTGGCACCAAGTTGAAAGCCTTGCTGAAGTCCAGATACAGGACAACCACCGCATGGCCTTCATCAACTTCCCTAGTGACCCAGTCAAGAAGTCAATCAGGATAGTTTGGCACAATCTTCCTGAGACAAACCCATGCTGTCTTTCATCCTGTAGACCATTACTATTGATTTTTATCATACTATTGTTTATTCTCCTCAGCAGAGCCACCCTACATGATCTCTGGCTGCCGGTCCTGCAACCCTGAACCTGGTCGTGCATGCAGGCCACACGATCCTGCTCTCCCAGTGGGCCAGCCAGCAATTATCACTCTTGCACCCACCAGGCACGCACCCCTCTTGGGTCCTCCAGGGCACAAAGCACAGCCATCAGCCAAGAAGATCGCCCTCTGCATTTTCACATTTTCTCCCCAGTGGAGGCTGGACATGCAATGGCATCCACACACGTAGTGCTGATGCCTGCTGGCTCTCCCCACCTACTTGCACACCACTTGCAGTGCAGCTGGCCTCTGCCAGTCTGCTACAGGGTGATGCAAGCCCCACTACCCACCCCAGAGAGATGAGAGAAGTTGTCAGACACTCAATCCTCCCTCTCCCTGACAGCCTCTGGCGGCTCGAGTCCATTCCTGAACCTGGGTCACTGGTGTGGCATGAGTGTGGTGTCCAGCACCTCAACCTTCAGCGCCACTGGGCCGGCTTGACCATTACTATTGAGAAAGTTATCAACCTCTCCTTCAGAATGGTCTCCATTAACTTCCCCACTATGGAAGTCAAGCTCACCAGTCTGTAGTTGCCTGATTGGTCCTTGGGACCAGTCTTGTAAAGGAGAACCACGTGAGCCATCCTCCAGTCCCTGGGTACATTCCCCATCTCCAAGGAGGTGTTGAACAGGTCCATCAGAGGGTCTGCAAGCACTTCTGCCTGTTTCTTCAGGATCCTTGGTGTACATTGTCCGATCCTGGTGCTTTGTTCACCCACAAGGCTTTAAGGCCCTTCAGAACTCTATCCTCTTGGATGACCCCATCTGTTATCTCTGCCCCCTCCACCCTTGGCTCTTCTGCTGCAGTATTGGGCCATCCCTTTCTTTGTGAACACGGAGCAGAAGTACTCATTGCATACCTCTGCCTGTTCTTCCCTTGTTCCGTAATCCCTTCTTGATTCTAACAATGTCATCTCTACAACTCCTCTTGTCCCTAATGTATGTAAAGAACCCCTTTCCCCTCTCTGATCCCCTGAGCCTACTTCAGCTCTTTTGCTGCCTTGGCTGCCCTAACTGCCCTGGTTACCACCCTAGATGCTTTTATTAACACCTCTCTATTGTCCTTATGCCTGGATTTTTTACCTAAATAATAGTGACAAATTTACAGTGTAGGATATAGTTGGAGATAAAATTCAGCAACAGTTGGAGGTACAATTCAGGAACATGAACAGTTGGGTGATATGATAAAGACATAACATGTGCCCAGTACCATCTAAATACAGTAGAAACTCAAATATCAGTACAAGCAGAGAGGCCAAAAATAGTTGGTTATCCAAAACAGGCTACAGTGAGAAGCTAGGAAATATTCCACATGACAACCAATAGCGGTGAGAACTGAGCAGCACATGATGGACAAGCAAAGGAAGGGGAAAGAGAGAACAGAAGTAAAATTACAAGTATTTACATGCAACTCTCTTCCACATTTATTATGTTCATTTCCTCCTCAAACTATGCTAATTGTATTGTAATACATTATACAGTTCATTTTGTACAACAAATGCTTATTCAGATGTTGCTAATAATGACTGCTGCTGAACTGTAAATATTTAGAAGGGCTACTAATTTGAGGCACCATTCACTTGAGGTCTTGAGAGTAAGTGGATGGTGACTGAGACTATAATGCAATGCATAGTGGATAACAATAAAAGTGACATGGTCCGGCCAAGAAAATTTACTTAAGTGAGTGTTACAGAGGTTTCAGTGTAAAAACAATAACCTGTACTGCCTTTCTATAATGTTTGAATCATCATTTTTAATGTTAGCATTTCAATTTCTCACAAGTCCTGCATGTATTGGCACCTTACTGTCACAAATTTGCAAGACAGTATTCAACTGACGCCCTGATTCCTATTTTTTCCTGTGTTTTAGACATACTTTATTACTGTGAGTTTATTGTTTTAAGCTATTATTTCCTCACACTGGATAGTGCAGGCCACCTTTACCCATCAACTGTGCAGCCCCCCAAAAACATTCACAGGATAATTTCCTATGTGTGCAGTGTGCTATACAAGTGATATAAGATAGTGACAACTGAGTGGTTTGCTCATGCTATTCAGGGAGCAAAGTCTACAACAAATGCAAAACATCCCAGTGTTCATTTAGCCCCATAAACATATGTTCACAGAACAATTAGAACTAGTTGACTTTATTTTTCTTCTGCATCTAGCAAGCTAGACATTGTTTCATAGGTGATCCCCAAAAAAAAAGAAATACATCTTGTATTTCTTTGAATTGCCTTTACAATTTAGAACATTTAAAGTATTACACACCTCAGCTGGATAAAGAAAAATAAACATCAATACATACATATTCACAGGAGAGAAATAAAATGCTGTAATTATGTCTAAACAATGCATTTTACAGCGCCACCAGCTATGCAGATAAATGGTCATGCAATGACTCACTAGCTGAATAAATGTGAATTGCTTGAAAACAGACTGCCAAAGAAGTAATCATTCCATGTAATAGTCTGTACTGAAAAATGTATTAAGATAGCGTCAGTATGTCTCAGCTCCACTTGGAACCTCCGTGCAATGTATGATAACTATGACCGCACACTATACTTTTGGTGAACTTTATTATTGTTGCTTTTAAAAATAAACACAAGCCTCATGATAATAACAGCACTGTTTGTGCAACTCTATAAATTTCTCTCTCCATCACCATCTCCTTCTGTCTGTCTTTCTGTCTCTGTCTCCACACCTCTCACAGTAAACACCATCAGTGTCAGGAGCTTAAAAAAATAGTAGATTTAATTTGCATATATATTTTGACATGACAGTATAGCAGTTTGTGAATTTCTGCATGGAAATCAATTGTAAAATACTTATAAAATGGGAAGGAACAATCCTGTATTTTGATTGGCTGCTAGCCATGCGTTAGAAGTGTCTAATGCATGACTAGCAACAAGTTCAAGGCAATCACAACCGTAGGTAAAACAATCAGGTATTAAGAGCCAAATAGAGTGTTCATGTTTTGAATTGCTGCCATTATTTTACTCCCGCTAGTTTGTTCCTTACTGATCCCGCCTTCCCACTATCAGTTCTGTTTACTGCCTTGTCATAAATAAGCACTCCACAATCACGAATACATTTATAGAGTTCTTAAACTGTTGTTTTTTTCATTTTATGATCATGGCTCTGCACCCCTAGCTCCACTTTCACTCGCTCACTCTGTCCCTCTCTACTGTAGCCATAATGTCTCACTAGCACCACACAGTCTAGCTAACACTGGGCACTAACAGCATATGTTTGCATGAGCACATTGTCCCCTTTCAAAAAAACATAAATGTTTTTCAGAGTTACTCTAGAAGCTCCTTTTTGCCACCACTCTGATCTTCTCCGGCACTGTTGTTTAAAACCATAAGCTGTCAGTATATGTGTGTGTGTGTGTGTGTGTGTGTGTGTGTGTGTGTGTGTGGCGTGTGTGTGGGCATGAGACAGGACTCTCCATGGTATATTAAAGAGGCTGTGTTTTAAATTTTACTCTTTAAAATTTTCAGTCGTGGCTCTTCGTAGCCTGTTTGCTAACCTGCTGTCTTGCTCATCCTATTAAGTTACTTCAGTCCACAGACAGCCTCTTTAATACACCATGGAGGGTCCCATCTCACGCCCACACACACACACACACACACACTGACAGCGTAATATGGACTTTGGCTTCAAAGACATTGAAGCTCAAAATCTGCAGATTAAATAGAAAATGTGGATCAGTAGCTGGTGTGACACCTTCTATCTTTTCATATCTCTCACCAGCATTCCAAATACTGTGTTCATTTCTTTCCCACCCACCCACTCATTCAGTTTGCTCATTCCCCTTCCCCACACTTTACGTGCCACAGTGCTCACAAGGGTAGCAGGAATCTTCATTAAATTAAAACAAAGTCGTGCTCAAAAGTCTCACAAAATGAATACTTGGGGCAAAAGAAATAAACAATAAACAAATGCTTTCCAGCACGGTATAAACTGGAGAACATTTTTAGAGTTTTTAATGGTTGTATAAAACTATAGCTATGCAAATGCAGCATTACAGGTGGAAGGACTATGTTATCTAAAAATTCACACAACATGTAACTTTATTTTATATTAAACCTCTGAATTTTGATTGTCACAGTTATGACAAATACAGATTCCCACTTTATAAACTCAATAAGACACTCGGGGTGTGCATTAGACATTTCTAATATACGGTCGGTATTAAGCAGCACTTGGCCTGCAGCCTTGTGCCTTTTTCACCCTGACTGTGCTTTACAAATATCTATTACACACCCCTCATGTCTTATTGCTTACACAAATCTCTGCAAGATATGTACAGATGACAAATATGTAAATGTGCCTTTCAATTTGATGAGCAATGCATTTGGGTGACACAATTCTGCCTGATAAATACTATACACTCCTGACATTTTGGTGATTATTGAGAAACACGTAGAGAGGCAGAGAAAGGGGGGGATGGAGAAATTTACACAAGTGTGCTGACAGTGCTGATATTATCATGTGGCTTGTTTTTTTTTTTTTTTTTGTAGGAACTGTAATAAAGTTACTTAAATCTCCAGCAGAGATGTCATCCCTTGCACGGAGGTCCCAAGTGGAGCTGCAGTTCCTTCAGTACAGATATGGAATGCTCATTTTTTGTCTGACAGTCTGTTTACAAGCAATTCATGTTTCTTCAGCTAGTGGGTAACTGTGTGACAGTACTTAGTGTAAGTCCTATACTTCTATAAGGGTATAAACTGTGGTACTTTTCTTAACAATTTTTGAAGAATATAAAGTATTGTTATGCCGCTTTTAAGGTTAACTGTGTTCTATTGTTAGAGTAACAACATAGTTGGTGCAGTTTAAGTTACATAGTGTTGACCAATGTAAGCATAATAATGGGAAGCGTTATGAGGTTATCTGAAATGAGAAGTGTAGGAACTTGAAGCCAGGTGAAAAAATAGTGGCAGTAACAGTAATACCTGTCCTGGTGTTTTCCAGGAAAAAGTAATAACAGTTTCATTAAGCGGACACAGGTTTCACTTGACCTCGTTAACCTCCCATTGACTAGAGCAACAGAATTAGGTTGCTGATGTGAGAAATATTTTGTTGCCTTAGGTATAAGGAATTACACCTCTTTTCAAGTACACAGCACATTCATGTGGCTGATGCATGAAATGGAGCATGGATCTGACTCGGTCATCTACCAGGCACTGCAGCCTGAGGGTTTGTGTTAGGAATACGTTTGACTGTTTTATAATAATAGTATGAATTGATGTTTTGTACTATATTATAACTGGCGTGTGCTTTTTCCTAAGAAAACCCAGGTTGATATTTGCCATAATAACTGACTGGTTATTATGGCGAACATCTATCGAAGTTTCCCTAACTGCGCACACATACCAGCTGCTCTCACCTTCACTGCACTGGACACCTGCCTAACCACCACCGTGGTAAGTGAAGATCACTTTTTTTATTTTATATAACGGCTGTGGCAAAAAGTGCCCACCAGCAATTATATAAAATAGAAGATGGGGTGGTGTGTAAAACTCGATTTTACACACTCTCAGTGTTGGATGCTTCTCATAAACTCCTTGGACTTCACCCTCGGAGTTTATATAGCATCCTCACCTCGGATGTGTGTAAAATTTCGTAACACACACCACCTCATTGTTTATTCTCTATATAGCAGTAATAAAATAAAAAAAACAGGCAATGGAAAAATCGCAACAAAATTTGATAAAATAATAATCTGATAAGAGCATATTAGATCCACTTGACCCACGTGATCTCCCATTTATATGGCTGGTGAATATGCACCTAGACTTAATAGATAGATATGGGTTAAAAGTATGACCAGCAAAATGGAGAACTTAGTTTTATTAAATAGTTGATCTGTTAGGATTGTGTGTAAAGTGTTACTTTATTTTATTTTTTTTTTGTATACCAAACAACTGACACTCAGCTGATATTGTAACAGAAGAGAACTGCTACAAACTGTAAGCTTAAAGTTACACATCAGGTCATTGTGACTCCCATGACCTCCAAGCTCTACTTCTATATGTAAATAATAAGCCATGACAGGGTGTGCATTTCAAGGATTTTAATGCATGCCCCAGGGTGTGTGCTAAGACATGAGGCTGAAAGCCAAGTGTCCTTATGCCCCTGGAAATGCATTACAATCCTGAAAAAGAACACTTTGGAGTAGCTTACCAACACTTATAAAATGGACCACCATCATAAAATAATTTGTTTGAGTCACTCTGATAGGAATTAAAACTTCTTTACTATTTTCAAACGTGTACAATACATTAACTCTAAAACTGTTAAAAATGTAAAAAATAATTACTATTGATGCATAAATAGCATATTTCAGCAATAGATCAGTACTTTGCAGTAAAGGTATTTATTAGCAGTATTAGTTGACAATATATATTTTCTCTGTAATGTAAATTCTTACATGAATGCACTGCAGCATTTGTAAATTTGCAAAAAATAAGTAGTATTTAAAATGTTGTTTTCATTACACTGTTGTAATACAGTTTCTTTGAAGGCAACATTTTCTTATTATAGGACTGAGGTGAAATGTTGATAAGAAAAACATGTTACCTGGTATGTCAAATCAGTACAAGTACTGTCTCTTAATGGAAATGTGTTCAAAACATTAAACCTGTCAGGTTGCCTTTTTGGTGGTGGTGGTGGGGGTGATATATTTCACCTTAAAATACCCATATATAATTCAAATGTACATGCTTTATAAACTTCAGAAATGTGTTTGAGTAGTTTGGGTCTGCCTCTGCCTATAGAACTGTGTTTTGCCAGCCTTTTTCTTTGACAATAAAGTATTATTTACTTTCTCCTTCCTGTTTTCTTTCTCTGTTTTCCCACATTCAAGATATGGAATTTTATTATGGAATGTTTACAATGTAACACAGGGATTCAAAATGATCTGTTCCACTGGTGGAATGTTTCTCTCCTAACATACTGTGCACACACTGACACATACCATAAGAGGATAATGCCTGATGTACAGGTGATAACCATGGTGTAATCACCTCGAGTGGTTGCTAGTGCATCAGTAAACCCGAGAGCAAGCTCGGGGTTTACCATGCCCTAGAAACAAAGGAGGTGATTACACCATGAATTATCACCACATCAGGTGTCATTTATAGTGTATGGGACTTAACATTAAAAGTAACCCCCACCGAACGCAAGTAATGTAGCCTTACCTTATAAATGAATCTGTACTACGCCACATGATTGTGTAGGAAAATAATTTACTAGGATACAAGGACTGAATGACAGTGGATCGAAATAGCACCAGAGTTAAAATCCCTATAATGTATGGTAGAACGCTGTTATGAATAAAAATCTATACAAGCTCAAAAGTTGTTATGCTGTAGTAGCTTGTTGTTATGCTGCACCACGAACGTAGCTAGTGCAGCATAACAGATTTGAATATTGTCAGAAATGCTTGTGGCACGAGCTTCTCATCCTTCAAACTGTAAACAGTTAAGCGAGTGTTTTTAAATCACACACATACAATGTCGAGCTGCTATTTTCTCCCGTGAGTTAAGCGATCGAAAAATTCATTGATGAGCAAGCTAACCAGCGAACCATCAGAAAAACACAAAGCGACTTACGGCTATTTAAAAGCTTTCGACTGATGCTGGTGAGATATGGAGAATAACAGAAACACCTGTATTGGAGCTTGATAACCACATAACAGATTTCATCTTCAGGGCAGAAAGAAGTGACGTCAGCCAGTATGAGCCAAGTACCATCAGTAGTATAATCGGAAGCATAGACAGGCACCTAATAAAAGAAAACTACAGTCACTCAATTTTCCATGGCAACACCCCGATTTCAAGTAAACCCTAGCAACCTTAACTGCCAAACAAAATATCTTAAGAAACTTGGGAAGGGCAACAAGCCAAACAGGGCTAAGCACTGACCAGCAATTGTGATGAAAGCTATACCAAAGTGGCACCCTGGGGTGTCAAAATGCAACAGCCCTCCTGAACACAGTTTTCTTTAACAATGGGCTATATTTTGCATTTCATACTTAGAGCAATATGCACTGCGTTGGGGTGATTTGCAGTTACTTTCCGACTCAGATAGTCACCACTACTTAGAGTATTTTGAGAAGCAAACCAAGACCAGGAGTGGAGAACCCCAGGGACATCAGTGCGATCAGGCCCGAATATATGAGAGCAAGGATGAGCCACAGCAATGCCCTGTTGCCATCTACATGGAGTACAAAGTCAAAGGGCACCACCAATGTTACTGGCGGATGCACCCTTCTATCTAGCCCCAAATGTAAATTGCAAGGCAGGAGTATCGAAGTGGTATTGAGCCATGGCAGTGGGGAGAATAAAATAAGAGCCATGATGCAACAAATGAAGCTTCAGGCAAGACTACCACCAGCCAAGCGCATAACAAACCACTCCACTCGTAAAACTGTAATTCAGATGCTGGTAGACAGTAACATCCCACCCAATGAAGTACAGCAGGTCTCTGGCATAAATCACTACAGTCAATAAATAACTATAGTGTCCTATCTTCAGAGAAACAGAAACAAAACAGCAAGATATTTGTCTGCAGAAATCAACAATTACCACAGCCGTCTACATCTGCATCCACCAACTGCAGTGAAGCGAGTCCCAGAACAGAGTGAAAATCAGCACCGCCAACCCACTGTCCGACCTGTCCAACTTTAAGCTGTTTGGCAACAACTGTATTTTTCAAGAAGGTGCTGTAAACATTAAAATTATTAATTACCTCACAGGTGGGCATCAGAAAAACTGCAATGAGGACATGAATGAATTATACGTAAGTACACGAACTCCGTGACCCCTGTCCTAACAAAATCACTTCCTTTGAACTTTGACTCAACTGTCTCTCTCATTTGTCTCCTTGCAAGTCACGTCTTCAGCTCCAGAGGTCATGGCAGCACATCGGATCATCCGCACCGCAATAGACTAATTTAAAGATTAAATGTCTAAGTAAAAAACAGTAAAATACTGTATTGTTGTTTTTTTCAATTTGTTACTACAATGTCGATTCTGCTGTTCACACCAAACGTAAGTAAACATTTCATTAACCAACTGTACCGACTGATTGTTTCTGTCTAATGCCTAAGGGTAACTGCACATGTAACGAGATTTCAAACTTGAAATACATTAGATAGGTGACCATACACTATAAAGACAACGGATGGTCCTCTATCCGTAACAAGTTTGAAAACTCTCTCGAGGTCGTCATGGTGTCTAAATCTCTGGAGCTTCTCTCGAGGTTCCAAACTCACCATGATGACTCCCAAAGAGTTTACAGACTTGTTACGGATACAGGACCATTCATTATCCTCTATATTATACATGGAAAGTTTGCTAGACTCAATAACAGTAACCTGTGACAATTGGAATGTTATTTGACTAGTGTACTGAGACTAACAATCACATTCTTGGTGTAGAATACTGAATAGTACTGTCATTCCATTTTCTAAACTCACTGCTATGACATAGATGAAAGAGGTTTATAAGGTTCTTACATCACAACAGTGGGGTTACAAGATTGTAAACAGTTTACTTTCAGTGGGTAATGAAGGCTCCCCATACATTATATAGAGGATAATGAATGCTCTTTGGTTAATAACAGCTGTAAACATTTAGAGATCACCATGACATCATTGTAAACCTCGGAGTGCAGCTCAGAGGTTTCTGGATGTCATGGTGATCCAAAGAAGTCAAATCAAATCAAATCAGTTTTATTTCTATAGCACCTTTCAGAACCAAGGAGCTGTACATAAAACCAAATACATCATATATAAATAAGATTCAAAACAGGAACAATAAAAACAGATCATCTATATTTAGGGAAGACTAAATTAAATAAATGTGTTTTTAACTCAGTTTTAAATCTACCGATGGTTGGCCATTCTCTTAACCGATGAGGCAGAGAAATCCACAGAGTTGGAGCTGAAAAGAGAAGACATGAGAACCAGATGTCTTCAATCATACCCTGGGAATCTCTAGCAATTCCTCATCAGCGGATCAGAAAGGACAGAGGGAGCAGTAGGGTACCAGCAGATCTTGCAGCTAACCATGTTCCTGATCATGTAGGGCTTTAAAGGTTGGCAAGCCATGACCAAAAGTGATCTGCCACTGAACAGGCAGCCAGTGCAGCTCACAGAGCACAGGTGTAATGTGACTGGTTCTAGAGGTCCCAGTCAAAAGCCTGGCCACCATGTTCTGCACCAGCTGCAAGAGGTGGATATCAACCCCTGGCAGCATTAGGTGGAGGAATTGTAGTAATCAAGACAGGTAGTGACAAAGGCATGGACCAATGTTGGAAGATCATCTGGAGGAACCAGCTGTTTCACCTGGGCGATATTCCTCAGATGATAAAAGAGGATTTGATGACAGTTGACACCTGCGATTTTAGAGGCAGACCATCATTAAAAAATAATGCCCAGGTTATGCACCCAGTTTGAGGTAGTGAGCAATATACCACCAAGTAACAAGCCTGATGGTTGTCCAGCCCCAAACCCACCCACAGATGACCTGGGTCCATTACCAGCACTTCAGCCTTGTCTGGATTCAGCTTCAGCCAGCTGGAGCTCATCCAGGTTTTTTTCTCAGTAAAGGCAATTATTTAGCACAGAGAGTACATAATTCTGTCCAGGCAGAAAGGACATATACAGCTGAGTGTCATCTGCATAGCAGTGAAAACTCAGACTGTATCACCTGATGATATCTTCCAATGGCAGCAAATATACTGCAAACAACATGGAGGCCAGAATGGAGCCCTATGGCATCCCACAAAGCAGGAGTGAGCACCAGAGGAATAAATTCCAGTGACAACTCTGAAACCTGCCTGTGAGGTATGATTGGAACCATTTAAGGACTGTAGCAGACAGCACACAAAGATCCGCAGGTGCTCCAGCAGCACATCATGGTCTACAGTGTCAAATGCAGCAGAGAGATCAAGAAGGACCAGAATGGTATGTGCCTTTCAATCTCTAGCCATTAGGAGGTCATTCAATACCTGGACAGAGCAGTCTCCATGCTATGCTTCTTCCTAAAACCAGACTGGAGAGTGTCATAGTCATTGTGAGTTGTTAGATGATCATCAGTTGCAACACAACCCCTTTTCAATAACCTTACCAACAAATGGCAGGTTAGAGATAGGCCGGTAGTTGACTAGACAGTCTGGATCCAAGGAGGATTTCTTAAGGAGTGTCGAATGACCGCCTCCTTGAGGGGTCAGGAAAGACCCTCCAAGGACTTCAGACAATTTCAGCAAGGATTGGGCAGATAACATCTACACGTTAGAAGAGCTTTCCTGGTGAACATGATAAAGACAGAAGGTCGATTTTTCACTGTCAGCAAAGAAACAGTTGTAATGAAAACTATTAACAATTCTTAATGCTTCTAATTTATTTATGTGTGTAATGAGAGTGTGATAATAAAAGAAACAACATTTAATTAATTTGTTTTATTTTTATTTAAGGTAGCTTTATTTTTAGGCCCAGTTAAAGGTTTTTACAATGTAAAGGTAGCAGCCATGTTTGTGATGGAAGATCAGCTCTGGTTGTAGGGGACTGATAGAAGATAGTTCTGGTTGTTGGAGGATTTGCTCGTTGTGTGATGTGGTTTAGGAAGGACCAGGATGTCTGTTCATTTGTAGAGATTTAATGTACGGTCAGCTGACATCTCTTTGCCAGTGAAATTTCTAGATTTTGTTCTTGCCATTTTATAATAGTATCTAATATTGTTATGGATGCGGTCTTACTGTTTTTATTTTTCTGCATGTAACCCTACATGGTATGCCATTTGTATCTGACAGCTCTACCTGGTGGTGTGGTTCATGGAGGAATATGCCACTCGGCACATAGGCTACGCTTGGTTACTCTGCACAGGGCACCAAGTAACTCCGAACACAGGAAGCAATAACTGTAATGTCCAATACCAGAAGTGGGATTCTAAAGTGTGGCTTTATTCATATCCAAACAGAATAAACAAAGCATAGATGGACCCCGCAGGCTACACTCCTGGTAATGTAGATTAAAGGAGATCAGAACACATCCCTCATCACTTTAGCCTCAGGCTCTCACAACACACTGGGGCACCCAGCCCGGACTTGTACACTGCTTTGGGTTACACCTCGAACTTGTACACTGCTCTGGGTTTTCTGGCTTAGCTCCCTTGCCAGCCACTTGGACACCTTCCATACTTCATGGAAAAATTTTCTGGTGGCTGGCAAACACCTAAGAGCATCTCAGCTTCCTCAGGGAACTCCTCTTTAATCCCATATCTGGCTACTTCCTCAGGCACTGGCCAAGTACCTGAGGAAAAGCAAAGGTGTCTCAGAGCAAATCTGTAGAGGTGAATTTGGTTACTACTGATGGGGGGTCTCCCACCTCTTGCTCACACAATTTATACACGGCCATTTCTCTGGACTGTAAACACCTCATCCTTTAGCACTTTGCTGTGTAGAGTCTTGCTAAATGTATTTCACATTCCATCTACTTGTCTTGCTTCCCATTTGTGCAGGACTTGAACATACTTAAAATAAGTGGCATTGTCCATTACTCTAGACCCCCTACAGGTTAAGCAGTCCAATCCCACATTCTTTCTTTCCATTTTGTGCTGGCCTTGAACATACTTATAAGTGGCTTGTCCATTACTCTAGACCCCCACTGAGTTAAGCAGTCCAATCCCCACATCTTCCAACTGTACTTAGCTGTCTTTCCTGACCCCACAGTAATAGTCTCTTTAGTTTCCTTTTGTTTCAGGTGAAAACCCTTGGTCCTTTTTTCAAGAGTGAACTCACTCTTTGGTTTGGAGTGCTTGCGGTTTTCCTCCTCAGGGAATCTCTTACAGAGCTTCTGGTGCCTCAGCACAACTCAGACAGGCAGCTTCTTTCCTTCAGCCGACCCAGGGGTTGCCCCTGGAAAACAGGCAGACACCTTCCCCCCATGCCGTCGAATGGGGCTCTTGAACCATTGAGAGTGGTCTCTGCCACTTCAATTACCAGTTCCTGTGTTCCTCCTCAGGTGGAAACACACACGAAAAAAACAAAGTAGCTCTGAAACAGAGCTTAAAGCTCTGAGAGCCTGCACACACTCTGCTGCACTACAGTCTCTCTAAGACTGCACACAGACTGGCTTCAAATTCTACAACATTCTATCTACTCTAACCTTCAACTGCAACATTACAGTGTGGCTTATGCAGCTGCGACAGTTCTAAAATGATGTCATCCCTCAGTCTCAACTGAGACTGAGAACAGAGTGAGACAATGTGAAATCCATTTAACTGGAGTTTCTGACTGCCTTCCCTGCCTACCACTAGGTCTTACTGGGATTCTAGTAACCCCAGGTAACAGGGGGGTGACATGCAGCTCAAGTGTTAAGTCCAATTAGATTTTTTTTGCCAGTAGCTGAGACTTAATTTCCCATTCCTGTTTCATGTGATATTCTGTTGGAAAGTGCTACTCTCTGTAAGGCAGGGAACTTGATCATTTGCTTTGGCCCATATATGACTACAAATCTACTCTGCAGTGAGCTGTGTTTTATTTATTTTCTTTACTATTGTATATATTATGTTATTTTTGCCCATGCACCCACGAGATGCAGAGCAATATTTGCCCCCCATTCATTTTATAGCTACTTCTTCCATTCCACTTTCTGTTTTATTTTTATTAACTTCATTCTTTTCGCTTAAAACTGAGTATCTCTTAACCTTATTTCACCCATTTGTTAATCTGTGTTTCTAGCAAAAAATGTGTGCTGATATGATTTAGAGCCAGATTCATTTCTGATCCTTTTGTTTCCCAAACTTTTTATTTTCTTTTGCCTTTCAACACACACTACTTTTCAAGACTTTTTTATTTTGGTATCATCTGTTTAATAAATCTAATGCTTTCTATCCACCCTCCCAAGTTGTTCAAATGGCACAGTTGCTTATTGCTTTCCTTTAGATTTCTGTGTACCCACATCATATCCAGTTGTTGGGGTGACTGCCAGGTAAACTTCCTATAAGCAAAACTTAGCATCCCTCCCCTGCACAGGCAGTCCTTCACCTTTTATCCCAAAACTGAATATACCTTTATGCAGGATCATTGGAATGGCTTGCTTATTCATAAGGAGCTTGGTGCAATGCATGCAAGCCACTGGCCTGATGTTTTTTTTGTGCAATAGCAGGTTCATGGTAGGGTTAGAATGAAAATTACATGGCTGTTGGGGCACAGGTTCTTATGAGGAATGATTTTCCTTAAACATTTATTTTTGCCAGGAAAGATATTCTGAGCTGATAACGGCTCATTTTCAGAACCTTCATGGGCAGGGAGGGGAAAACAGTACAAAACAGTAAATATCATAAAGTGCATACAAAAATAAAATTAAGAACAGTAACACCTCTCTCAGTTGTTTTGTGGATTTGTCTGACCTGTTAATTAACTGTTGGTTATGATGTATGTTTTCTCCAGATGTACAGTGTACTACTGTATTTCTGATTTGTATATTTATCTTCTAGTGAAGACATCAGAGTTGTCTGCCTTTTCATAAGATTCCAGTTCATTGATTATAAAAAATATTTTGTCTGTTTTTTTTTTTTGTTTGTTTTGTTTTTTTGTATTGTCACTTCACTTCACACAAAGAATTATATAGTTACAGCATTTCCAGCTGAGTGGTAGATTTTGTTATGATTCATCAGGTTCCTTGTTTTAGTCATGCCATTTACATCCCTGATCCTTTATTTCATAGAAACATAGAAACATAGAAGTTGATGGCAGATAAGGACCGCAAGGCCCATCCAGTCTGCCCATTTCTTTTCTACCTTATAAATGTGCCATCGTGCCTTGCTCTGTCAGTGACCTATCTATTCATAGTCATTTGTATTGCTCCTTATGCCTATCCCATGCCTGTTTGAAGCCCTGCACTGTATTCATAGCCACCACTTCTTGTGGTAAGCCATTCTATGCATCTACCACCCTTTCTGTGAAAAAGAATTTCTCACATTCCCCCTTAATCGGCCTCCTCTAATCTCATGCTGTGTCCTCTTGTCCTGCTATTTTTCTTATATTTAAACATGTTAGACTCTTTCACCTTGTTTATGCCCTTAAGGTGTTTAAATGTCTCGATCATATCACCTCTCCTCCTTTGCTCAAGGGTATACATATTGAGCTCCGTTAATCTGTCCTCATATGTCTTCTGATGCAGTCCCTGCACCATTTTGGTTGCCCTTCTCTGGACTGCCTCAATTTGGTTAATGTCCTTGTGAAGGTGTGGCCTCCAATACTGCATGCAGTACTCCAGATGGGCCTAACCAATGTCTTGTACAGAGGATTATTACCTCCCTCTTGACTTGTGATACCCCTACTAATACACCCTAACACCCCCTAGCCTTACCTACTGCTTTAGAGGTTGCTTGGATGATTTTAGGTCATCAGTGATGATGATGCCCAAGTCTCTTTCTTCCTTTGTGACTGCTAGCAACTCCCTCCCAGCCTATAAGTGGCTTCAGGGTTTCTCTTCCCTATGTGCATGATTTTGCACTTCTTTGCATTAAATCCCAGTTGCCACTCTTCTGACCATTCTGCTAGTTTATCCAGATCTCTTCTCATTCTGCCCACCCATCTGGATCATCTACTCTGTTGCAGATCTTGGTGTCATCTGTAAACAGACAAGCCTTACCCTCTAGTCCATCTGAGGTCACTAATGAAGATGTTGAATAGGACTGGCCCCAGGACTGATCCCTGAGGTACCCACTTGTGACTTGCATCTCTTCTGACTGTATACCATTTACCACCACTCTCTGTTTTCTGCCAGTCAACCAGTTTGCCACCCAGTTGACCAACTTCTGACCCACCCGAGCCTACCTAGCTTATTTATCAATCTTCTATGTGGAACAGTGTCAAAAGCTTTGCTGAAGTCAGGTAGGCACATCAACTGCTCCCCTTGGTCCACCACTCTGGTTACCCAGTCAAAGAAATCTATGAGATTAGTTTGACAGGACCTTCCTTTGTAAACCCATGCTGTCTTGGATCCTGTGCCCTATGGATTCCAGGTGTTGCACTATCCTTTCCTTAAGGAGTGCCTCCATAATCTTGCCCACTACTGAGGTAAGACTGACTGGTCTGTAGTTCCCCGCCTCCTCCCTGCTACCACTCTTGTGGAGTGGGATCACATGAGCCCTTCTCCAGTCTTCTGGGACCTCTCTGTGCTCAGAGACTCACTAAACAATTCTGCTAATGGCTCTGCTAGTTCCTCCTTTAGCTCCTTAAGTACCCTGGGATGTATGCCATCAGGTCCCATTGCCTTATCCACCCTGAGCTTAGCAAGCTCTTGTAGGACCCTTTCTTTTGTGGAAGGGAGTGCTCACCTCCCTCTCCCCTGTGTCCATGATGCTGAGCTGTGGGCCCTGCCTACCTTCTCTTCAGTAAATACTGAGCAAAGTATCTATTTAGGATAGATGCCTTTACAGGGTCCTCCTCCTCACATGCTCCCTTTCTCCATTAAGCTTGCAATACCCCTCTGGACTTTCTCCTTTCACTAATGTATCTATAAGTCTTGTCACCTTCTTTTACTGTTCGTGCTAGTGTTTCCTCAGTTTGGGACTTTGCCTGCCTTACTGCCTTACCTGCTTCCCTTAGGGCAGTTTGGTATGCCTCCCTATCTTCATCCCGCTGTGTTCCCTTATATTTTCTGAAGGCCAGCCTTTTGGCTCTGACCTTTTCTGCTACTGTATTTGAGAACCAAAGTGGTTTCCTTCTTCTTTTGCACTTCCTTTTCTGTCTAACACAATGGGATGTTGCTTCAAGTATTGTATCCTTATGCTTGCCCACTTTGCCTGTACCTCCTCACCTGTGTTTCTTTTGCCAGGGCTAACTTAACTCTGTTGGCCATCTTATCAAAGTCAGCTCCTCTGAAGTCCCATATTTTTGCTTTGGAATGGGATGATTTAGATGTAGTAGCCAAATTGAACCATACCATGTGATGGTCACTGGCCCCAGGTGACCTTCTACCTGGAGATCTGTGGTCCCTTCTTTGTTAGTCAGTACTAGATCTAGGATAGCCCTGTCTCTTGTGGGTTTGCTGTACCAGTTGTTTGAGGCCCTCCCCTGCAGGGAATCCACTATGAGTCTAGTTCTGGCAGATGTTCCTGCTGGTATTGACCAATCTGTATCTGGCATGTTGAAGTCTCCCATTATCAGAACCTCCCTTTAGCTGTCATGTTTTGTATATCTTCTAACAGTAATGTGTCTATGTCCTCCCTCTGGTCTGGGGCCTGTAGACAACCCCAGTTCTTATGGCTGTCCCATTTCCTGTTTCCAGGGTGACCCACAGTTCTTCTGGCTCCTTATGTGTATTCTGAATTTCTGTAGCTTTGATATTTTCATTACACACAGGGCCACCCCTCCCCCTTGCACCTCAGTCTCTTCTGAACAATACATAGCCAGGTACTGAAGTCTCCCAAGTGTGGTTACTGGTAAAGCACGTCTCACTAATTGCTACTATGTCCAGTTTAGCCTCTGACATTATTGCCTGCAGGTCTGGGATCTTATTTCCCAGGCTGTGAGCATTTGTGTACATGATTTTCCATTGGCCAGATTTTGGTGTGTTAGTTGTTGGGTGAAGTTTGGCATTACCCTGTGCATCGTATGGGAGACAAACCTTTTTCTTACCTGGTGATGCAAATGGGCGGCAAACACGCTGAATTCCTGTTTGACCACTAGCTGAGGGGAGGTGTTCTTCCCATTCGACGATGTGGGGTGCTGCACCCTCTCCCCATTTGCTAGTTTGAATATTCTGCAAAGACGCACAACTTCTGCCCCAATGCACTGACTCTTTAGTCAGATGCAGTCCATCAAATTTAAAGAACTTTCGCCTCCCAGAACTGTTGCCAGTTCCTACAAATCTGTGTCCTTTTCCTGGCACCAGTCCTTGAGCCACGTGTTTAGCTCCCCTATCTCCCCTTCTCTGACCTTCCGTCCATCTGCTCCTTCTCCCAGACTGGCAGGATCTCAGAGAAGGAGATGCGGATGAAATAGATGATAGTTTGTCACCCAGCCTAGTCAGGTGTTCCTTGGTCTCCACAACTGACCCGGCTGGCGAGATCATTAGTCCCTATGTGTACTAGGACATCAATGTTTTCTCCTGCTTTGTGAACAATTTTAGCAATGTGGTCAGTGTCTCTCCATGCTGATGTACCTGGAGACATCTGACCATCACCCTGGCTGGAGATGGGTATCAACTCCCGAATCATGGAGTCTCCTATGATCAGAAGTTTTGATTTCCTTTGTGCTTGTTTAGTTTTGGTTCCTGATTTGGGTGAGTATTGTTGTGCTTGCTCCTGTGCGCGATGTCCTGCTCTGCAGTGTCTTCTGCCTCTTTATTTGATTTCAGAGATAGAGGCAGATACCTGTTTGTAGTGTTTATATGGTTTTTGGAGGTAATGTGTTGGAGAGCAGAGTGATGGGGCACCTGATTTGCTCCTTCTAACCACCTGCCAACCTCCTGGACCAACTACCCTCTGCGGTCGGTGTTTTTCTGTTGGATGCTGGGGAAATGGCGGTGGTTCTTATAATGTATTTCCTCTTCAATATGAAATTTGAGGTGTGCAATCTCTGCCCATGCTGCCTGGAGCTGAGACCTAAGATCTCCAAAGGCCCAGCATGTAGGACAGTGTCCTAAATCCTGTAAGACTGTCCCTCTGAAAATTGTTCACAGTACCTGCAGTTAATGAAATCCATTCCAAATAAGTTGCTGGGTTTGTAACCTAGTCAGAGTAATTAGAAGGAAAAAATGCAAGTAATGGTTTAATTGTGCTTTGTTTAACTTGTTATAACAAGTTAAATTACTAGTGCCCTGTAAATGAGGATCACCTTGTGGAGCCCACTGATCACCCCTTCCTGCTCTGCACAGAAATGTGCAACTGTGGTACCCTATAAAAAGGGTGTGGGTGGGGTGGTTGGGGATGGGGGTGGGTGGCTGGGCCCTTCCCTGCCTAAAAAGAAGAACCACGGACGAAAGAACAAGGAGGTAAGAGCAGAAACAATCAGTCAACAACAAATGCAGTAACCCTGAAAGCTTATCCTAATGTTAGATAAAACTGTAAAACCTGTAAAGCACCACCTGTAATAATTTCAAGAAGATATACCCTAAAAACACTTTGCTCCAGAGAAAATAAAGCAGTAACAGAAGATATACCTTGCAAAGACACTTTGAATCAGAAGATTACAGCAGTAATCTGTTAGCACACACCTGTAGGCACACCTTGTAATAATGCAGAAGAAGGTATACCAGCAACAACAATTTGAATCAGAGAAAAATAAAGCAATGAAATGTTAGCAACAAACAGTAGCAATCCTGAGTAAAAAATAAAACACCACCACACAGTAAATCTGCTTAGCCAAACTAAGTCTTAATCCTTCTCCCTTGCTCTGGTAAGTTTCTCACTCTGCCTTTCAAGCAGTCTTAGAAGGAAGAGCTCAGGTGAAGCTAGGTGCCTTGGCCAGCAAACCAAGTCTTCTACCTCCAAGATATCAACTAACCTGACTTTTTAACCCTTCTTTCTGTTGGAAATTACTGACAGTTTGCCAGCTCCACCCCCACATACACACCTAATCCTTTGGAAGAGCTGTGGAGAAAGCAATTAGCTCCTTCAATGTGAGAAGGAGACTGAAACACCTCTGAGACAACAAACCTTTCTACAAACAAGAATAAAATAAAACACAGTGTCAAACAGTAATTTTGCTTAGCCCAATGATAAAAAGTCACAAAATGTAAGCTCCACCTGTAATAAAGTAATTTCAGAGAAGATATACCTGTAAGAAACACTTTGCTCCAGAGAAAAATAAAGCAGTAACAGAAGATATACCTTGTAAAAGACAATTTGAATCAGAAGATTACAGCAGTAATCTGTTAGCACACACCTGTAGGCACACCTTGTAATAATGCAGAAGAAGGTATACCAGCAACAACAATTTGAATCAGAGAAAAATAAAGCAATGAAATGTTAGCAACAAACAGTAGCAATCCCTGTGAGTAAAAAATAAAAACACCACCACACAGTAAATCTGCTTAGCCAAACTAAGTCTTAATCCTTCTCCCTTGCTCTGGTAAGTTTCTCTACTCTGCCTTTCAAGCAGTCTTAGAAGGAAAGAGCTCAGGTGAAGCTAGGTGCCTTGGCCAGCAAACCAAGTCTTCTACCTCCAAGATATCAACTAACCTGACTTTTAACCTTCTTCTTTCTGTTGAAATTACTGACAGTTTGCCAGCTCCACTTCACATACACACCTAATCCTTTGGAAGAGCTGTGGGAGAAAGCAATTAGCTCCTTCAATGTGAGAAGGAGACTGAAACACCTCTGAGACAACAAACCTTTTCTACAAACAAGAATAAAATAAAACACAGTGTCAAACAGTAATTTTGCTTAGCCCAATGATAAAAAGTCACAAAATGTAAGCTCCACCTGTTAAAAGTAATTTCAGAGAAGATATACCCTGTAGAGAAACACTTTGCTCCAGAGAAAAATAAAGCAGTAACAGAAGATATACCTTGCAAAGACAATTTGAATCAGAAGATTACAGCAGTAATCTGTTAGCACACACCTGTAGGCACACACCTTGTAATAATGCAGAAGAAGGTATACCAGCAACAAAATTTGAATCAGAGAAAAATAAAGCAATGAAATGTTAGCAACAAACAGTAGCAATCCCTGTGAGTAAAAAATAAAACACCACCACACAGTAAATCTGCTTAGCCAAACTAAGTCTTAATCCTTCTCCCTTGCTCTGGTAAGTTTCTCTACTCTGCCTTTCAAGCAGTCATAGAAGTAAAGAGCTCAGGTGAAGCTAGGTGCCTTGGCCAGCAAACCAAGTCTTCTACCTTCTTCTTTTCTTTTGTAGTTTCTATCATAGTCATATTTTCCTTTCACAGTCTTTACATCTTAATTAGACCCAATGCATTGTGTCATTTTGCTACATACTTGCTTCTCCTCTTTCTCATTTTCTATATTGGTACTGAATACTGTTACTGATTGGTCTTACTGTTTTTCTTTTCTGCAGCTCAAGTGTTACCTCCAATTAGAATTTTTGCCACTAGCTGCAACTTAATTTTCCATTCATTTTGCATGTGGTATTATGTTGGAAAGTGTTACTCTTTGTAAGGCAGGGCACTTGATCACTTAAAGATCAAATGGATACCTATTTCATAAAAAGTTTGAATTAACTTGGATACATGCCCTGTGCCATGATTAATGTTTCCTAAAATAGCATGCTGTTTGGTTTTGTGGTTTTCTTTAACTCTGCATCTGTTTATGAGCTCTTCAGCAACTGAAACAGCTAAGAAACAGTGAAGATGTTTCTGTCCCTGTCAGTGAGCAATGACATCATACCTGTCCAACCTGCTGCTTCACCAATTAAATCCCTAATTGACTGACTAAGCTGTTGCAGTTCCTAGTTAAAGCAGTTTGTAGAGCTAATTGTTTTCACTCAGAGTTTGTTGCTAACCCACCTGGTTTGTGTTTAGAGAGATATACTTATAATCTATCTTTTTTCTCATAAAAAGTTAATTATTTGGGGTGCAGTGCTGAATGTTAGTGGCATGAATGAATGTCTGTGAGAAATTACCTTGTCTGAATCACTGATGTCACTTATCTGTCATCAAAACTCTCAGCTTCTATTCTGGCTAAATATCACAGGGTTGTTTAATGGATCAATCAATCAATCAGTCAATCAAAATCTCTATTTATCCAGGCGAACATCATTGAGCAGAGCTTTTACAAGATGGACCTGGTTAGAATAGGTCAGGTAACATCCATCATAAAAACATATAGATACATGTAAATAAGTATATAACCACAAACACAATGGTGAAGTAATAGGAGTCAAATGATGAAAGGAAAACAAGGCAAGCTACAACAGAGGAGGATTCAAATACAAGGAGGCAGGTCCACTACTGAACCATGCAACTGTATATAAAATAAATCTGCATTCCATTAATTCATAGAAGCAGTGTGTCTTTGATGTGGCCTCAATAAATGTGTTCATGACAGAACAATTTTGTTTTTATGTCAGATTGACAAACATATGTCTGCCACACTGCAATTTCAGGAACATGTACTATATGAACTCATAAAATTCAGTTCTTTGTGGGGTTCTGTGTGAAAACACATCATGTAAGTGTATAACTAGAACTACTAATAGTAGTAGCGTTTATTTGTACAATCTTTAAAAAATGATTATCACAAAGTACAAAAAGACAAACAACAACACATACTTGACAAACAATAATACAATGTGAAAAACAGCTTAAAATTACACATACTGTAATATGAAAGATACAATATACAGTGGTACAGCCTAGTCATAACACAATTTCACATACAGGGTTATTTAGAATTCAGGTTTCTGGCTCCAACAGATACTTTTTTCCTTTTTTTTTCCTGATTTTCCTGGTAAGCAGTAAATCTTTCCCAACTCCATGTATTATGAATTGGTCCTCAGTAGTTAGTGAAACTGTAATTGTCTCAGTCAAATTGTTAAATATTATAGTTTCTATGATAGGTTGCAGCCATCTTTCCTAAGTTTGTTATACCAAGGGCACTTTATTAAGACATGTACTAGATCTTCTTTTTATATAAGTTACATAAGATGTCAGCCAAAGCATGACTTTTCTTTTACAACGCTTCCCTAGGTCTAGATTCGAAAAGTTCCAGTCTGAACCTAGTGAAATTTTTCTGGATATTTGGATCATCCAAAATATCAGGATAGTATTTGAATCCATGTTTGTTATCACTTTGTGCATACCATTTTGCATACTTAGATGCTCAAATGCAGGCCAAATCAATGTCTCTATAGTACAGAGCAATTTTGTTTTTGATATAAGATCCATAATGAGGACTAATACCTGTATCATTCAGCCTATATTCCATAAGAAAAGTCAGACAGTGTTTATCCAAGGATCTGTTTAAGTGTGATAACCAAATGCTGTTAATTATATTCCTTGAATTCCAAGATTCCTTTTCTATGTAACATTGTTTGGTCCATCTATTGCTGGGGAGGCTCAATAATCTGATCCAATAAATAATAAATCTAGTGTCAGCCTCAGTTTGCAGTCTTGTTATTCCTAATTCTGCTCTTATAAAATATGCTGGGTTGACATTTAGCAGCCCAAAGCTTTCCTTAGGATATTATTGCTGGCTTTCCCAAATGAGTGATTTGGGACATTCCCATATTTCCATACCACATAGAGAATGGGCATTAAATTTGGCTTGAGGATAAAATAGTGGCCTAACAGAACGGCCACCATAAAGATAAATAAACCTAGCTAGGCACCTACTGTTTTTTTTTTTTTTGTTTGTTTGTTTTAGAAATTATATGGTCACGATGTGATTTCCAGAGCAATTAATAGAATAAATAATGCTCAGGTACGTGTACTGTATTTACTGACCACTTCCAGTCTGTTTGTTTTATTTCCAGACATATTTAGAATTCCTGGCTCGATAATCAAAATTTTAGACTTTTCAAAATGTTCTTAAAGATATGGACTCAGAGGTTTTGGATAATAAATCTAATTTCTTCTGGAGACCTGAAACAGTCAGGGCACATAAAACCAGGTCATCAGTGTATGCAAGTGAAGATCAAATATTGGGGCAAATTTGGGATGGTCAGAGTTAGATTGCTGTAATTCTTTGAGAATGTTGTCTAAGTATATGCAAAATAGCAAAGGTGCTAAGATGCAACCTTGTCTTACCCCTTTGTTGGTACAACATACAATCTGATAAGTTAGTTCCTGGATGGATTTGGCCATGTATCAGTATATAACATTCTTATGCTATTAACAAGACTTGGAGAAATGCCCCATTCCAGCATGATATTCCGTAGCAAAGTTCCATTTATTGTGGCAATGGTGGAACTGTAATCAATGAATGTTAGATATAGTTTCTGTTTTCTAATATTAACATAGTTCTCGGTTAAGTGGGATAATGTGTAATAATTGTCTATAGTGAAGTGGTCTTCTCGAAACCCTGCCTGGGCTGGAGCCAGACCACCAAGTGCATTAATCTTGCCATAAACTTTACCCAAAATATCCAGTAAACTGATGGGTCTGTACATAGAAGAATCCTCCTTTGGGCCTTTTTATAAATTGGAACAATTATTGAGCCTGACCAGGAGTGTGGAACATAGTTGTTTAACATACATTGGTTAAAACATTTTACCAAGACATCTGCCCATTCCTCAACTAAGCATAAATAAACCACTCCTGGGATCTTGTCTGGGCCAGGTGCCTTGTTTATTTTCAAGCTTTTATTGCAAATACTACTTCATGTTTCATTATAGGGCTGAAGTTAGAGTTTATTTCTTTAATCCCCAGATTTTCCCAAGAGGAAACCTGACTTAGATCGTACAGAATATTGTTATAATAATCAGTCCATGTTTTAAGTCAATGCAGTGCAAGTCATTTGACCATCCTTTGCAGCCTTTAGCTATCAAGATACAAAAGGCCTTGGAATCATTCTTATCTATAGCTGTTATCATTTGCCCCTAAGTAGTTCCTGATATGACCTCCTTTTGTTTTAGAAGCAGCTCATATTATCTGTTGGTCTCTCTTACTTTCATAATGTTATCTTGAACCATGTTTTCATTTGCTTTTCTTATCACTTTCCTTAGTTTGTTTTTAAAGTTCTACAATCCATGTCAAACCATGGTGTGGTAGTTTATTCTGGTAATTTGTACCACTACCAGCTGATTTGTATAAATGCTGCTTCACTTCCAGGAAAAAGTTGATAATTCCTGGTTCATTGAAATTGGATCCAAATTTGTATTGCTCCAAGAATTTAAGAAAACAGTAACCTGACTTACTACGTGTGTCTCTAAAGATATATTCCACCCAGTTTCCTACAGTATCTAACTGCCAAATTATTTGGTTCTATTATCTGCTTCATTTTTGTCCAAGATGATCTATATCTTATATATGATCACCAGAAGGTGATCACTTTCTGTTCTGCAGTCAATCATTGGATCATCCCAGTAATCAGGGTGACCTTGCCACAAAATGTGGTCCAATACAGAGGTCCTTTGTAAGTAAAATAAGTGGCAGACCCTGTTTTATCACCTGGGGTTCTACCATTCAAAGGGAAAAGTGAGTTATTATTCATTAGCTTAATTACTAAAATAATACCACCAACAGCTTAATCTGGTTCAAAGTCAGTTGGCATTCATCTGTATCCTCCCCAGGTCGTGCCTGAAAATAGGCAGAATTTGTCTAGTGCACTTACCAGGTCAACATAAACTAAATAAAATAAAATAAATAATCTATGGCCATTAGAATTACATTTGAGATCGTTCAAACTCTCTTATCTCTATCAGAGTCTGGGTACATAAAACCAATGATTGAATTATTAAGACCATCAAAGACACCAATTCTGGCATTAAAGTCACCAGTGAGCATGAGATGGGCAGCTGGATGGTTTATCTGGGCCTCATTAATTGAGTTAGCAAAGTTTTTTCGCATAACAGTTAGCCCAGTTTTATTTTATTGGGTGGAATATAACAATTATGTATCAACATTTGTGTTCCATAGCAGATCAAGCTGATCCCTAGAAAATTCACATCCAGTTCAAGAGGGATATGCCTAACTGCTATATGGCATCCTGATGCCCTGTCTCCTGCCTCTCAGCTGAAGCTGATGCACCCTGCTTCCTCTGTCCCCCACCCCACAGTCAAGGCCAATGCACAATGTTGACCCCTTTCCTGTCTCCATAGACAGTGCTGCTGTGTTCTGCTAAGCCCTAGGTTCCCAGGGCCACTGCCTTTACAGTTTGGGCTGCTGCAACATGCTGTCCCAGACCACCAAAGATGGGGCTTTTGCTGCACTCTGCTATCCACTTCCATTGCCCCAAAGGGCAGGGCTGCTGCACCGTGTGCACCCATCACTCAGTCAGGCTGCTGTACCCTGATTCCCACTGTGTCCTGCACCATAGTCAAGGCTTTTGCACCATGCTGTCCTCTGTCCCTGACACCTCTGTGCCCTGCTGCACCATAGAGCCTCTTGCCCCCACAGTTAAAGTTGTTGCACCATGCTTCTTCCTGCCACTAGAGTCAGATCCTTTGGTACACTGCCCAAAACTACCCAATAGAAAATACAAAAATAGTTTCATCTTGTGTTATAGGATGGGGGACAGAGCGTAGCAAGGTGTGGCAGTTTAAATTGTTTGCAGGTTGCAGTGCAGCAGCCCTGACTGTATGGAGAAGACAGTGCGCAAGTTGCAGCAATCTCATAAGAGGCAGAAGACAGGGGCTTTTGGGGCAGGGGAAAGGGGAAGTAGAGAGCTGCTGCCTCAACTGTTGGGTAGTAGACAGGGCATCAGGATGCCATATAGTATTTCTAGTTATACACATACATGATGTATTTTCACAGATAAACCTCAATGTACTGAATTTTATGAATTAATACAATATATGTTCCTGAAATAGCAGAGTGTGGCAGACACAGGTTTGTCAATCTGACATGTAAACAACATTGTTATCACATGAACATATTTATTGAGGCCAATTTAGGCTGATGCACTCTATAAAGGTAAGCCATTTGAGGCAGATGCAGCTTAGAATAGGGATCCAACTAATGGGTGGTCTACCTTAACGTTGGTAGCTGGGTGACTTCACAATTGGGGCCCTTAGGTGAATACCAAGAGACCTCCACTCCTTTTTAAATCAAATTAGTAAGTTGCCAATCCAGGCTGAAAAATATGTTTATTGTTACATTTACCTCTGTTGTGGGGGTCAGGGTGTTCTCTGACTTGTTGTTTTTGTTGATGTATGTCATATACAGAAGCACCCCTCATTTAGAATCCATTTATAGTTTGTGAATGAGCAAGGGTGAGCAGTTAACATTGATAAAATATATGAAATTTGAAGTAAAATATTATTGTCTGAGAAAGGGTTAACAAAGGGACAGAAGATACATCCTACTGAGGGTAAGGCTACATAAGAGTTTTGTAAGTGACTACAGTTAATCTTTGTCTAGGGTAGGATACAAATTAAGTTATATAAAGAGCTGTGGCTAATCCCTAGCTGTGCAGCAATATTGTAAATAGTCTAGGCAGTAGTTTCTAGGGTAGAGGTTGGAAGGAAATTGCAGGGAAAGAGGCATTCTTGGAAGATAGATGATAGAAAGCAGGATTGTTTGTTGCAGGTGGTGTGTGGCAGCAGTGCTCGTGGGTACACTATGGGAGTTAGGGGGTTGGCCAGTATGTAGGAGCTTAGGTCAGCTGAAGGTGGAGGTTAAGCATCTTAGATGGGAAATAGGAGTGCTACGTGATAGAAGAAGACACAGAGGAGAACGGAGGAGTGAAGATATGTCCAAGGAAGCAGGGTTGATAGAGGGGAATGAATGAAGAAGAAGAAGAAGAATCAGCATTTATATAGCACTTTTCATACACAGTATCCCAAAGTGCTTTACAAGCAATGCTAGACTGGTAGTGAAGTGACTGAATGTGTGGTGGCGCCATATCGCAGATCATCACCCACACACAGCCTGGATAATTGCATGAACCGGTTTATGGGAAGGGGATATTGGCCAGACACCGGAATGTTCCCTGCTCTTTACAAAGAGTACCCTGGGTTCTTTACTTCCACCTGGACACCCACCAGGATGGGCAGAAGGACCTCAGTTTAATGTCTCATCTGAAGGACAGCACACCCCAGCAGTACAGCACCCCAATACTTCACTCAGATGCCAGTGATTTGTAGATGCAAGTCCAACCCGGTGTGGGACGAGAACCCATGACCTTCTGGTCCAGGCGAATGTGCTACCAACTGAGCCACGCTGACACCTAAAGGAATGGAAGGGAGGTAATGTAGGATCCCTGGTGACTCTTCCCAGGTGTGAGGAAGCCAAGAAGAGTGGGTGAACAATGGTTGGAGGAGAGGAAGAGGCAGGAGGGTGAAGAACAAGGGGAGTATCACCAGTGGTATGGTGTGGAATAGATTTCATCTGACTAACTAGTGATAACATGGAGGATTCCTACATAGGAGGAAACTAATGCAGGGAAGTAACACAAGGAAGGACAGTCAAAGGGGGTGAGAAGGGAGGAAAGAGGTTGCAAGTAGGGAGGGAGGGAGGGAGGGAATGTAGAGGTCATGCAAGGGTGGTTCGAGGAGGCTGGAAAGTCAAATGAAGCAGGAGGGGACAGCTGGAGAGGAAAGAGAGGAAGAAAGTAGGGAGAGCTGCCAGAGGTGGAAGGAGTTTCCAGAGAAGGCAGTATGGAAGAGAGGAGATATAGAAAACTAAAGAAGAAGAATCATCATTTATATAGTGCTTTTCATACACAAATGTTCAAAAGTTTTGTTGTTGACAATTGGAAAATGTCTTTACAATTGATACATATTATAAATACACCTTATAATCAATATCTTAAAATCTTTGTTTAAAAATGACCTATTACATGATTCTCAAGTTTCTTATGTTTCTTCCTAATAATTTATACACAACATTGTAATCATTACCACATCTCGTGTTTATTTATAAACATCATCTGTTATTGCACACCTGATCTATATAAATATGTAGTTTTTTCCTTTCTATGATTCTACAATATTTTGCTATTTTTTCCAATAATTTACTATTTTCGTCTTCAATAAATAATTGACTTGGTATCTCGGCTCCATATCTAATGTTGCTAGTATATCTCCAAGTAGTTGTTTTCTCTCATAACTATATAATGGGCAGAGCAAAATCAGGTGTGCTGGATTATCTTTACCCAGGTTGCATGCACATACATCACAGTTTGTCATCCCATATAACTTCCTTAAGGATTGGCTGTCCATATAACTTGGTAAATATTTTCCTTAACTGGGATTTTTCAATTTGTGCAACTATTGTTCTATCCTAAATTCATTTTTTATATTGACACCAACCAATGACTTAACTTGAGATTTTTGCCAAACTCATCTCTTTTTGTATATGAGTATCTTGAATTCTTATTTTAATCTTTCTCATCTCTTTGAATGGATTTCTTTGGCTTTCAATTATGAGTTGAAGTAACCCATATGGTTTAATAATTTTCTCCAGTATGTTAATACTAGGATAACTGAAGCCCAATTGACTATAATATGAAGATTCCTCCAGGTATATTCTAGGAAATATGTTGCTGTGTATATTATACGCTTTTATCTAATAATAAGACTGCCTCTGTTCAGTATTGCATCTGATTGGCAATTGCCTGATCTCAAGTCTAGTCATTGTTGAGGCAGCACTATACGGGTGTTCCCAGTAATCTTTTGTAAAATGTATTCATATTAGATTCCAGCACGTCAATCTTATCTTGACCCCAAAGTTCCACACCATATAAAATCTGGTTCTTGACTTTAGCGTATAAGTGCCCTGAGAGAACCCTTGACTGATTGACCTCAAAATTTATATGCAAACCTTTCTATAGACGTGTTAATCTTTTAACCTTTGTGCTATATATTTGATATGCTTTTGCCACTTTAAGCTAAATGTAAACTATATCCCTAGGTAACAACATTTTTAACATATTGTATCCTACCTTGGTTGCAGTTCAAAGAGCATATTTTGCCAGCCATTACTGGACATCTATTGAATATCATTTGCTTTGTTTTTGAAAAGTTATCTCTAATGAAGCCCTAGTGCATTCTTCATAAGATTTTTGAAGAATTCTCTTAATCCCCTAATAACTTGTTGCCATTAAATGACATCATTGGCATATGCCAGGTAGGGGCACTGCCTGGAGCCCAATTTAGGCATGTGCAGCCAGGGTCACCAATCTGCTCAAGACTCTATTAAGAAAGAGATTAAATAATATTGGGGACAAGATGCAACCCTGCCTCAATCCAATATTAGATGGAAATTTTGAAGTGGTGTCCCTTCTTTATTATACCTTATGGAAGTATAATTGTCATTGTACAACATTTTTAACATGTTAAGCATCCTTAAATCAATCTCATAATTTTCTAGGGTTTCCCATAATTTTTCCTATTGACTTTGTCAAAAGATGATTTTAAATCAATAAATACACAAAATCATTTTTGTTTTATTATATAGATATACTTGTATATTAAATGTGCTAAAATGAAGCACTGGTCTATTGTGGAATGTTCTGGCATAAAGCTAGCCTGTGTTTCATTAAGAATTATTTAATTTTTTATCCAGAGCATTAACCTGCTATGTAAAATTTTAGTAAATAGTTTCTGGGTCATATTGAGAGGCTTATTGGTCTGTAGTTACGGGGTCTGCCCTGTCTCCTCTTAAATATGGGTACTATGATATTTTCCTTCCAAGATAGGGGGTATACATTCCATTTCTAGTATACTATTAAACATGTACTTTAACATTGGGATCCATAACACTGGATCATCCATAACAGAAACATAGAAACATAGACTTTGACGGCAGATAAGGACCACTTGGCCCACCCAGTCTGCCCATTTCCTACCTACTGGATAAGCTGCAGATTCTAGTTAACCAACAGCCTACTCCCACACCCTCACTACAATTGCCTTGTGTCTGTCCCATGCATGTTTGAATTCCCTGACTGTTTTAGCCCCAACAACCTCCCCAGGAAGGCAGTTCCACGCATCCACCACTCTCTCCATGAAAAAGATTTCCTCACATTACCCTGAGCCGTCCCCCTCTATCTTTAAATTGTGTCCCTTGTTCTTACATCTCTTTTCTGAAAGATGCTACCCTCATGGACTTTGTTGATTCCCTTGAGGTACTTGAACATTTCTATCATGTCCCCTTGTCCTCCTTTTCATCAGGGTATACATATTAAGCTCTCTCAGTCTCTCTTGATATGATTTCTGATGCAGACCCTGCTCCATTTTAGTTGCCCTCCTCTGACTGCTTCCATTCTGTCTATGTCCTTGCACAGATGAGGTCTCAAACTGCACACAGTACTCCAGATGGGGTCTCACCAACTGTCTGTACAGAGGGATAACCACTTTCCTTTTTCTATTTGTGATGTCCCTTTCTATGCATCCCAGTATCCCCTGGCTCTCCTTACTGATTTCTCATTGCTTACCCACCTTTAAATCATCTGATATGACTACCCCAAGTCCCATTCCATTTTGTTGTTGTTAGTACCTCCTGCTATTGTGTACTCTTCTCCTGTGTTTTTGTTTCCCAGGTGCATTACTTTGCACTTCTTTGCATGAATCTAAGTTGCCATCGTCTGACCATTCCTCCAACCTTGCCAAGTCTCTTCTCATCCTTTCTACCCCTTGTGTATCAACTCTGTTACAGATCTTTGTATCATCTGCAAAGAGGCATACCTTTCCTCCAGACCTCTGCAATGTCACCTATAAAGATGTTAAAGAGGACTGAAACCCAGTACTGAGCCCTGAGGTACCCACTAATGACCCCCTTTCTTCGGAATGTATTCCACTCACTATTACCTTCTGTGTCCTGTTGTGCAGCCAGTTTGCAACCCAGACTACCACCCTGGGACCCACTCCCAAGCTGGCTAACTTGATTATTAATCTTGTGCGGGACTGTGTCAAATGCCTTGCTAAAGTCTAGGTAGGCCATATCCACAACCCCTCCCTGGTCTATTACTTTTGTCACCCAGTCAAAGAAATCTATTAGATTCATCTGACATGACCTTCATGCTGTAAATCCATGCTGCTTTGGGTCCTGTGCCCCTGGCCTCTAGGTACTCAACAATTATTTCTTTCCAGAAGTGATTCCATCATTTTCCCTACCACTGAGGTCAAACTTACAGGTCTGTAGTTTCCTGCTTCTGCCTTGCTCCCACTTTTGTGAAGGGAATCACATCTGCCCTCCTCCAGTCCTCAGGTACCACCCCATCCTCCCATAATTTGTTAAAAGTGTGGTCAGTGGTGTCACTAGGTCCTCCTTAGTTCTTTTTAGGATTCTGGGGTGAATCCCATCAGGCTCCATTGCTTTGTCCACCTTGAGTTTTAGGAGTTCTTTCAAGACTCTTTCTTCTGTAAATGGACTGGTGTCAACCCCTACCCAGAGTGCTTTTATTGTCTGGTTTAGGTAACTCCTCCTCATCTTCTTTTGTTAATACTGAGCAAAAGTATTCATTCAGTATCTCTGCCTTTTCACTGTCTCCCTCTGCCCACCTCCCTCTCCCTTATTAATCTTCACTATTCATCCCTTAACCTTTCTATGTCTCCTAATGTACCTATAAAGGTTTATCCCCTTCTTAACTGACTTGGCTTTTTTCCTCAGTTTGGGCTTTTGCTATTCTGACTGCCTTCCCACTTCTTTCTGCTTTAATTGATACAGTTCCCTGTCATGCTCCTTCTGTGATGCCTTATACTTTTTGAATGCAGCCTTTTTCTCCTTAACCTTCCCTGCCACCTCTTTTGAGAACCATAGTGTATTTTACTCTGCTTTGTTTTCTTTATCTGTTTCACACAAAGGCTTGTTGCCTCTATGATGGCAGTTTTGATTTTCTCCATTGTTCTTCCACCCCTCCTTTTGGCCATTTGCTAGTGTATTCCTCAGGTATTCATCTATTTTGCCAAAGTCAGCCCTTCTAAAGTCCAGTATGCTTGTTTTTGTATGGCTTGTCTCCATGGTTGTACTTATTGTGAGCACACTAAGCAGTGGTGGCTTGTTCCCCAGATGTCTACTGACTTCTAAATTTGTGATTCTCTCTCCATTTGAGAGTACCAGGTCTAGTATTGCTTCCTCCTGAGTGGGTTCCAACACTAGCAGTCTAAGGCCTGCCCCCTGCAGGGCATCAAGAATGACCCTGCTCTTGGATATAGCTGCAGTACATGTCATCCAGTTAACATCTGGCATATTCAGGTCTCCCATCAACAGTATCTCCCTTTTTCAGCCATTTTGAGAATGTCCTCTATCATTTTCTTGTCCATTTCCTCCCTTGAGATGGGGTCTGTATACAACCCCTGTGCAATTGTGATGTTGTTCCCTGTCTCCAAGGTGACCCAGCGTGCCTCTTGTCCTCCCTTTTACTTTTTAGTTCTGTAGCTTTGATCCCTTCCCTTATGTATAGAGCTACTCTGTCTCCCTTTTCCTCTCCCTGTCCCTTCTGTAGACTGTGTACCACGGTATGTTGACATCCCAGTCATGGTTCCCCATGTACCATGTTTCTGTGACTGCCACAATATCCAAGTGTTCATCTTCCATCAAGGCTACTAGCTCAGGAAGCTTGTTTCCCAGACTACGGGCATTGGTACTCATTGCCCTCCATTTAATGTTGGCTTTATCCTTTTTCCCCATGCCTGCTCTTTTGCCCTTGTCTATTTTTCCATTTACCCCTGTCCTGCCCTCTGTTGAGCACTGTACCTCAGTGTTTACCTTACTACCCATTATGTTTTGTGGGGAGGCTTGAAATTTCCTGCCTCTTATTAGCACCTCCCCATGGCTAGTTTAAAAGCTTGCCAAGGAAGCATTTAAACCTGTCATAGCATCTTGGTTCCCTTCATGGACAGATGCAGACCATCATGCCAGTATAAACCTGCATCTCTCCAGGTGTACCCCCATTCCCAGTGAAGCCAAAGCCCTGTGCTCTGCACTAGTTTTGCAACCATTCATTAAACTGCATGGTGTGTAGTACCCTAGCCTCACCCCTGCCATGGACTGGAAGCACCTCTGAAAAGGTAACTATGCTTGCTACCTGTCTGAGGCCCCTCCTCAACTCCACAATTTCATCCTGCACTGCACTGATTCCATGCCTAACTAGGTCATTTGTCCCAAGGTGAACAATGATGTCTAGTTCCTCTCCTGTGATGCTGCTTCTGCAATCCTGAGATTCACTTCTTGTCCCTCAAGCTATGGCACCAGGCAGGCACCTTGCTTCCTCTCCTCTCCTCTCCCTTCCCCAGGTCTACCATCTAACAATTGATTCCCCTATCAGAAGCTGTTTCTTCCCCTGGGTGTCCCTTGCCACCCTTCTGTGGGTCTCCCTTGTGGGTGTCCTCAGCATTCTTATTGGTTTCCACTGAGGGTGCCATCATAGAGGAACCTTGCTCTGACAGACTGGCATATGGTTTGTGTAGAGGTACAACTAGGGGCTTCACCTCCGTTCCACCACCGCACCTCCCAGAACCCACTGTGGTCCAACTGCTCTTCATATTTGGCAGCCTCTGTGGCAGTGGTGCTCTTTTGGGTGGGGGAGGCCTCCTTAGTCCTTGCCAGTTCAGCCTGGAGGTGGGCTAACTCCTCCCTCAGAGCTGACAGTTGCCTGCAGGTAGGTCAGCAATGCAGTTTCCAGAATGTCTCCCAGAAAACTGCTACCCCATAGCCAGTGCATTGCACCACTCCACATGTCCCTCTCCTTATAATATACAATATGTAATACATATATATATTTTTTCTTTCTTTTGTGTGGTGTGTTCTTACCTTTATGCACTGTGCTGGGTTATTAAGAATATGACAGTTCTGCCCCAAGACCTGTTGAAGAAGTGATGTCAGAACCTTGGCTATAAAGGAAATGTCATGCCTGGGGGTGGGGTGTGGGAAGCGGGTGGAGTGTCCACAACCACTGGTGACTGTTAGAAACAATCAAATATACCACTGCTCCACCACCCTGATGAGTACTGCCCTTTATAGTAATTCAGCTAACCTCCAGTAACTGATTTGTCAACTATTTAAAAGTAATTTGATGCAAACTATTACAGAATACTAGTAGACAGTCCAGTTAACTACAAAGAAAAATCAAATATGCAGTTATTTCAACCCTTCTAAAGTTGCTCACAAGATTAAGTAGTTTTGAAAACCCCTTCCTGATTTAAAATGAAAATAATTAAACACAAAGCAATACCAATGTAAGACTGTAAAGTAAGGAAAACTTCCTCAGATGTAAGTAAGAGAGTCAGTTGCAGATTTCTAGTCCAATATAGTATATCCATGCAGCTTCTCAGTTGTTTCAAAGCACACCCTGTTACACCACTTGAAGAGATGGGCTTCTGTCTGAAACAGGATCACACCAGTAGTTTATAGTAATTGATCAATGCTAGAATGTTCCTCCACCCAAAACAATTGGCTATGATGCAAGGTCTCCCTGACTAGTGAAGACAATTTCCCCACCTGTGGCTGTGTCTGGCATCAAATTACAAACTGCAGCCTTTGCTATTCAAAGTACACAGCTACTAACAGTAAATTATTTCCAACTATATTAATGCAAACTGTCACAGAATACTAGTAGACAGTCCAGTTAGCCACAAAGGAAAATCAATTATGCAGTTATTTCAACCCTTCTGAAGTTGCTCACAAGATAAGTAGTTTTGAAAACCCCTTCCTGATTTAAAACGAAAATAATTAAACACAAAGCAATACCAATGTAAGCCTGTAAAGTAAGGAAAACTTCCTCAGATGTATGTAAGAGAGATCAGTTGCAGATTTCTAGTCCAATATAGTATATCCCATGCAGCTTCTCAGTTGTTTCAAAGCACACCCTGTTACACCACTTGAAGAGATGGGCTACTGGGATACCATTTGGCCCAGGGCCTTGTGCCTTTTGCTACATTAATAGTCAAAATTAATTCCTCCTCTGAAATTATATCACTAAATGGTATCCAATTAATAATGGAGAAATTGGTTGTTCCCAATTCTGCACTGAAAAAGAGATCTCTGTAATATTTTTTCCCAGGTACTGGGGCCAATATAATTTTCTACTGAGTCAGGTACATTATCCCACCCCTTGCCACCATTCGCAATATTTCTTGTTATTCTTGCCCATGCTGCCTGTTCAAATTCTTCCCATAGTATCTTTCCATAGCTGTTTTTCTTTGTCTTCAATAATTTTTATAGTTTTTCTTAATTTGTTCAGGTTATGCTTATTAACCTTAGTAGGATACCTTTGAGTGAATTTAACACTTATTAACCTCTTTTTTGTTTTTGCACTCCCAGTCATACCATTTACTTTCCTTTTTAATTCTGCTAATTGACATTTTAATGATTATTGAAGAGATCTTTTTCATCAGCAAATCATAGGTCTCAATGCACTGTTCAGGGCTTTTACAGTATGCTATGGCTAATATTTCATCCTTTGCTCCGTATTCATATAACAGTTTTATAGATTTATAGTTTTCTAATGTATCCATTGCATCCCCTTTTATCCTTATGATATCCTGCCTGCCATTGTTTTTATCCTTCTTTAACCCAAAATCAAATTTAATTTCTAGTGGGCTATGTTCACTTTCCATTGCAATCCTACTGAAAGGTCCAAAATCATCATAATTATGTTTACGAGTCCCAACAATGATCAATAATAGAAGCTCCTCAGTCCCATGTAAGTGAAGGCACCCAAAGGTCATAGAAACATAGAATTTGATGGCAGATAAGGACCGCTTGGCCCACCTAGTCTGCCCATTTCCCTACCTGATTGATAAGCTGCAGATTCTAGTTAACCAACAGCTTACTTCTGCCTACCCCCACTAGAATTGTTTATGTCTGTCCCATGCATTCTTGAAGTCTCCTTAGTTCGCCCATCAATTAGCAGAAAGCTGTTATCTTCTAATTCTTTTACTAATTTTCTCCCTCTATCACACCCTTTGTATCTTTCGTTCTCCTTTTCATGGAAAATTGCAGGACCCTGGGCTGCACATGCATCTATTATTTCAGGTGTGGGCTCCAGGCTATGTCCCACTTGGCATTAAAATCTCCCATAAGTATAATTCCTGCTTCCTTCTTTTAATGAGCACTCCTTTATTAAGGTGATTAATTTCCTATATCACTTTTATTTTCATATCTTGATCCTATAGGTGGGAGGTAGACTTTTACTACAAAAATGATCTTTTCTTTTAATCTAATACAGATTGGAAATATGTGTTCTGCATCAATTTGTATCTCTTTGTATTCTACTTGTTTCATTATTTTTCCCCAAATTATTAAACAGCTGGATAACCTACCATATTTTTAAAGCTCCTTGCTTTTTATAAAACATGTTATACCCATTGATATTAATTTCCTTATTTTTCCAAGTTTTTGTACACAAAAGATATAAACTGTGTTAAGTATGTCATAAATGATGGATCTGCCAGTCTTTCTCCTTGTCCAGCCACATTCCATAATAACATGTTATAATCATTTTTGCCCATAGGGTGTGGAATGATTTTAATACCTCTAGTTAGCTGTCATTTATCTTCAGTGGCTTGTAATACCTGGAAACCTATTGGCAGTCTTAACTAGATTTAACTATTGATCATTGTTTTGTTCCTTCCACTCATTTCTAACTACTTTGTTTTCTCCATTCAGGTAGCTGTCACATTGGTCTAGCTCTCTGATTTAGTTAGAAAGTAGTTGTAATCTATTTGGTTCTTTAACCAAATAGTTATTTGCCTCCTCTTGGCTTTTTAACCATCTTATTAAGGTTATTGTCTCTTAAGAGATTTTGTAGCAGATCCATCACTTTCAATTTGAGGTGAGGACTATTTGTTTTTTAATAATTTAAGTTTCTCCAGTATCATACTGTCAGTTAATTTGATCAAAGATTCATTTGTAACATGCACTATTACATTATTTGTATGGAATTATGACTATATACTTTGCAAAGTCTTTGATGTAAGATATTGGCCATATCTAGTGGATTGTGACAAAGTTTTGAATCGTCCAATAGGGGTCCGATCTGACATGTAGGCTTCTTAAGAGAGTTAACATAAGAATAAAACATCTTACTGTTATCTTTACTGGCATTTTTACAAGATGCATCTTCCAATTTTTTTGCCTTTCTTATCATGAATTTACACTTCTTTTGAATATTAAGATATGAAGACCAATGCTCTTGTGTCTTGGATTTTAAATAGACAACTATATTTCTTATCTTTTTGTCTTAACAGGCGTTGGATATTTTGGTTAACCATTTTGGTCTTAGTTTTTTTTGCCCATGCTTAATGGAGGATGGAATGAATTTATCTCTTAAATGTAATAATGTGTATTTGAAAAGTCCCAGCTTTTTTCTGGTTGTGATGAAGTCATAATGTAATCCCAGTTAATACCATTTAGCACAGTAGAAATGCTTGCTAAGTCAGCTTTGTTATAACGATAAATAATAGATTTATTATTACTAATGAAAATAACTGTCTGATTTAGAGAAAACTTTACTGAACCATAGTCACTATTACAAATGAGAGATGATATAGTGACATCTTGTATATTTAGGTGACTACTGTGAAACACTAAATCTAAAATATTGTTCCCCTAGTAGGAACTAAAATATATTGTTGGATGTTGTTGTTTAGAGCAAGCTAGTAGTTTTTTACCTGCACTAGTGAGTGCAAAACCTTTTCTCAAATATGTCACCCAAATTAAAGTCCCCATACATAATATGGAACCATACTCACAAACATTTTCAAATTCAGTAATAATACCTTCTGTATAATGTAATATCTACACTTGGAGGTCTATAACAGATACCCAATATAATGTTTCTATACCTGTTAAAAGTTTCACCCATACTGATTTGATTTTATTATCAGGATCTTTGATTTCATCTGATATTTCAACACAATCGTAAACATCTTTAATTAGTAAAGCCACACCACTATCTATTCTGTTAGATCTATTCCATTTATAGATTTTAAAACCTGGTATAATACAGTCCCAGGCTAAGTTATCAGACCCCCATGTTTCAGTAATTGCAATGATATCAATATTGTCTTCCAGAACACGTATTTTAAGCTCACCAATTTTACTATTTAAACCTCTGGCATTAAAATAAAGAAATGAAATGTGTTGTGAGGTGCCAAGTCCAGATATTGCATTGTCAAAGTCTGGGTTAAGAGAGGATAGATAAGAAGACCTCTCCCCTGTGAAACTAGTTTAAATGTAAATTAATAGCTTGCAAGAATTGTTTTCCCAGGAGGGATGAGCCACATCTGCTAAGATGCAATCCGTCCACACTATATAATTCAGAATGACCAATGAATTATTTCCAATCAGTTATACAGGATATATTTTGAGACATACACCACTTCCTAAGCCAGTCATTATACTGATGTATTTTCAAATTCATGTGTTGAGGGGCTTTGGGAATAGGGAGAATTTCTGACATAATAAGATCACAGTTTAACTCAGTTAATATATTGGTTAAGGCAATTGTGTGCTGTTTAATAGTGAGCACATCTTCTACCAATATTATTTGCCCCAGCGTGAACAACAACTACTGGATTAACCCATCTGTCAGAAGACTATTAGGAAGCATACATGTAATATTTTGTATCCTAGCTCCAGAAAAGAAGAGCAAGTCCGATGTTGTTTGTCAGGATTACAAATATTTCTATCCAGATGTTTTATTATTTTATTTTATTTTTATTTCACTTTTGTTGACCAGGTAAGTGCACTAGACAAATCCTGCCTATTTTCAGGCACGACCTGAGGGAGGAGATACAGATGAATGCCAGCTGACCTTGAACCAGATTAAGCTATTGGTGGTATTTTTTAGTGAATGAGGGAAATTTAGCCAGGACACTGGAAATTCCCTACTACGCATGCTGGCAGTAGGGAGCTAGTGGCTGAGTCGAGTCATTCTTGGCTCAGCTCGGTGGTGATTAGTCATCATGGATCCTGAAGAGCAGTTGCTTTGTGGGACGCACTCAGGACTTGAACATTCTGCAAGATGATCGATTTTTGGACCTCCTGGTTGCCAAGGTGAAATAATTGTTTCAACAGAAGATTTGTCACATTGTGGAAACATTTTGGTAGCGAGGGCTACTACTGGTATTGTAAAGGCTGCATGTGTTACCGAGGAAAAATTATCCGAATAAATTCGAACGAGAACGAGTAAGCTGCTTCTGCATATCAATGCTAGGAAGATCCATCTGAGGCTACGGTGTCTGCTAGAGTGGTTTCCAAGAGTTGGCAGTTCAAAACGTACCAGGCATGGTCCAGAAGCAGGGTACATTGAATTTAATTCTTTACAATGCCCTAATTCAAGTGTTTGGCTGGCAGTACTGTGTCTACTTCTATTTTGTGCCAAAAGCCAGAATTAGGAGGCGGTTGGCTACAATTACTTCTCCAGCATCTCTGGTTGTTATGGGAACGGAAGGAACCGGAAGTGTATGCAGTAGTGTCTGAGGCTCCAGAAACGAACAGGGCAGAAGCTGTCTAAGGACTCAGGGTTTGTATTTCAAGCCTTTCCACCTGGTATTTGCATGGTGCCTCAGCAGTCCATGGTAAAATGTGTTTTCAGACTGATCCCTCGATTCAAACAGGTGTCTCAGAGTTTTCTTTTTTGAAAAGTGGTTGCCCTTGTGAAAAGGTGGGTGAAGAGGGAAGAAAAATGAGCAGCCTTTTTTCTGCAAAACGGAACTTGGGGGTCAGTTAGGATTACAACTGTGGCAATGGACCCTAGTCCTGAATTTTCCCTACTATTGTCAAAGATATCTCTGTGTTGAAGCCCTTATCTGAAGATAGTTGGACCCCTCAGTCTGCTTTTAAATGCAGCTGGTTGGTCTTTCATAAGGGTTCTTGGCATCCCACACCTGTTTGGGACCCTAAATTAAATTTTTCACAGAATGAGCCTTCCTGGCTCCAAAAGACTTTCTATTGCCTACTGTTGTTGGGCCAACAGAGGTAGAACAACAGAAAGAACAAGAACCTTCCCAGGGTCAGATTTCTGCTGGTCTTCTGAGGTTTTGATTGACTTAAGTACTGAGCATGATACTAGTATGGAACACAATGTAGAAACACAAAACCCCTAATGTCTGAGTTATTTTCTAAAATAAAAAGAAGCAGCCCCTCAAAGGAAATCAGTCAGGTTAAGGTACAAGGTGGTTTAGAAGTTAGACCGGATAGGAATTATGTTGGGAAATGTCTATTGAAGAATCCTTGCATTTTTCTCCACGGGAGGTGTTCGCTTTATTAACATCTCTGGGAGGATAATTTTGATGTGAGCTTCATTCCCCCATGCTTTGATTTGTTTTGGGAACGATACACTCAAGTTAAGTTTTCTCCTGTGGACTCCATTTCTGGTCATTCCTCTAACTAAACCTTTAGTTAAATTTGTCACTATTATGTTCAGGAATGAAGGAGTGCATGTTGATGTTATAGTATATTGGTTATCACAAAATGTGACATGTTGAGTTCTCCGAAGCCATTTTAGATGATCAACAGTTTTGGACGGGGTTGGAGATTTAAGGTTAAGCTTAGACAGACAGATTCTGGGATTCGCATATTCCAAACTCCTTTTCGTTGGGTCGGGATGGGGGTCTGTTTTTTATGTGGGGCAACCTCGGCATGTTATAAATGCGGTTCTAGGACGACTTGTCTAGTTCATGTGACAGGCCTCGCCAGACAATTGTGGTGAGACTGGTCATGTGGCTTTTCAATGTCTGAACCAGACAAATGTGATCTCTGTGAAGACACAGGCCATGTTTTCTGGAATGTGGCTGGGCTGCAAAAATAAAACCACTGTTAATAGTCCTGATCTCTTTATACAAAACCCAAGATTTGGCAGCAGGGTTGATTTGATTAGTCAAGGTACAGGCGGTGATGTGATTGTCCCTGATTCGCAGCCTGTGACTGAGGTAATTGAGGTTCCTTTGCAGGAGGCCCCAGTAGTTTTAGTTATGGCATCTCCTATTTGTTATGCCCAACAAAAAGAGTTGCCCTCAGGAACCTGTTCCTGTGGAATTGCCTCTGGTAAGATGGTCCTCTAGGATTTTAAAACCTCCTTTGGTAGCCCTTCTTCAGTGAAACAGAGATTAGTAACCCTTTGAGGTTTTGTCATCACAATGGGGTGATTCAGCTATGGAGTGTCACGATTTGGATTCTTCACCTTCAATGCATGACCCCCTTCCCTTTTGTGGTACAGGAAAGCTATAAGAGTAAAAAGAAAAAAAGGCATAAAAGATACTTAATTACCTCTGGCCTGCTTTAAATTTGGTTCGTAAATGTGCATAGTTTATTGAATTTCAAGAAAAGACAGGCTGTTTTGATTATGTACATACCACTTCTTTAGATGTTTGTTTTGCAAGAAACCTGGGTTTATACCATTGCTCAGGTGAGGGGTTTCCAAAAGAATGGTGTTGGGGCCCTTCGTATTGGTCATTTGGACAGCAATCTGCTGATGGTTTGGGCTTTCTTTTCAACTCTTACACGCTTTCCTTACTACAAATGATGGATTTGATTCCAGGGAGGCTGATGATTTTAGATGGGGCGTGGAGATCTATGACTTGTAGATTCATTAATGTGTACTGTTCCCAGGTAAAGGCTGAAAGGATGGCACTATTTCAAACGATAAAACCTTTTTGATAACCTCATTTAAAATTTTTCTTTGTGGGGACTTTAATTGTGAACTGCACCCTCAGTGGGAAGTCCTTGACGGACTTAAACAAACATAAAATATATTGTGATACTCGCATTTCAATCTTAATACAATCATCTGGGTTGGTTTCAGGCAGTGATCACCAGCAGGGGGCCCTAAATTTACTTTTCAAAAAGAAACATACATCAGTTTTAGATTATATTTTTTATCACATGATTTACCTTTTTCATTTTATATGATTCCAGTTTCCTTTTCAGATCATTTATTACTTAAATGTAACGTTCTTCTGGTCAGGTTCCTCAGTGGCGAAAATCTCGTGGAAGCTAAGTGCTCCTTTATTACAGTCCCCTAGAGTGCTTAATAAGATACACATTATTGAAAGCACGGCTGTCAGTTTCTTTTTGTATGACGATAAGAGACAATGGTGGCAGGATACAAAAATGATCTGTGTACATTATTAAAGACTCAAGGGAAGTCTGAGGAAAACTTTAGACAGCTTCACTATCAAAAACTTAGACAACAATTGTATTATTTATTTTCTGTTGCTAATACCTCCACATATGATTATTCTTCACAAATTCAGGCTTTAAAACAGGATATGTATCTGGTGCAATATAATAGAGCAAACACTTCACAAGTTATTTTGCAATATAGTTTAAAGAAACAGCCTCATGGTGATCCTTTTATGCCTTTAAGAAATATAAAACTAATACTTCCTTCACTGCATTGATAAATCAAGAAGGTAGCTTGGTAGATAATACTACGAGTTTACATCTTATTGTTAAAGATTTTTATTGTCTCTGCTCCTGCAGTATCCCTAGTGTTGAGGAAATGTCACAATTTTTGACTTCAATAAAAATACCAGATTCTCATTTTGATAAAACTGTGTTGTCTAGGTCTATTACCAGATCAGAAATTGAGGAGGCTATTAAATCCCAAAATCCTGGTATTTCACTTGGACAGGATGGTTTAACTGCAGAGCTTTATAAAGCTTTTCCTTGGAGTTCTCTATATGCTTAGATTTAGTTTTTAATTTTTCTTATCTACAGTGGTTTTTCCTGTTTGGTTCTCAGTTGGACTTGTGATTTTCTTTATAAATCAGGGCCTACAACATTGATCGAAAATTGGAGGCCTATTACAAATTTTAAATACGGATTATAAACTTTTCACAGGAATTTTGAATAATAGACTAAAACAATATGCAGTTACAGTTCTCTCCGTATCAGTACTGTGGCTTGCCAGGAAGAAAAATCCAACATGCTCATATGATTCTTCATGATCTAATTGAATTTTGGTATAAATCAGAAACAGGGTTGTATTGTATCATTAGACCAGAAAAAGGCATTTGACAGAGTGTATCACCCTTTCTTATTTTTGACCTTAGAACATTATGGTATTCCTGCTGTAATCATTAGTTGGCTGAAGTCTCTTTATGAAGGGCTGTGATTTACCCAATTGTGAACGGCATGAGTGGTGAGGGTTTCATGTGCCTATTGGAGTCCATCAAGGATGCCCTTGAGCCCTTTGTTGTATCCTTTTGTAATTGATACATTGATCAAATCTATTTCACAATACCCAAAATGGGAATGTGTGTTGGCCCTCCTTGTCACAAGATCTTTATATCCAAGCTTACGCTGATGATCTTTGTGTTTTTTTCCAATGTTGAACACGTATCTATGTTTTTGGATTTTCTGAACTATTACTCTAGGGTGTCTAATTCAAGAATTCAGAAAAGAAAAGCCAGGGATTATTTATAGGGATTGGAGAGACATCTGACAGAATTATACAAGGAATCAAATTTTCACAGAGCCAATTAAGATATTGGGTTTGTTATATGGACCAAAGAATTTACTAGAATTAAATTGGGAAAATGCCTTGACTGGGATTGAGGGTAAGATTAATATGTGGAAAAGGTGGAAACTGTCAAAACTAAAATGGGTGCAGGTCTTGAAAAATATATTATCCCTTGTTTATTATATACTGCAATGGTATTTCTTTACCTATGAATTTGGAAACACGCCTTTACAGTTTATTTTTCAATTATTATGGGTAACAGGTTTAATCCTATAAAGCTTATTAATATACATAATTTTGAAAAATAAGGGAGGCCTTGAGATGGTAGATCCTATTATTTTTTCAACACACTGTTTCTCCTACAAAACATCTATCTGGGATTTACTCCAATTCAGACCTTGCATGGGTTTTTATTGCAACAGGTGTTGTTCTTATATTCTGCTATGGCAGACCTTTCCGCCAAAGCCTGTTAAGAAACTGGTTTTGCTCTCATTATTTTTGCCGATTGCAAAAACTTTTTAAATGGAACCTTTCAGCACATATAGTTATGAATAGCACTGGGCCTCAATTGTATAACATAGTAATGGTGTTACTATATCAAGCAGAACCACCTTTTAAAAACTGTCCCTCATCCAAAGTTAAGATGGTTATTAAAGATTAAATAATCCCTGGCTACCTGATTACATGTGGGACTTTGTTTGGCTATCTTTGTATGGTCGAATTAATGTACGGGAATGCAAAACATAAGGCATTGATCGATAGATATTGTCCTTATCCTGAATGTATTGCCCAAGAAGAGACAATGGAACATTTCTTATGTTTTTGTCCCTATGCAATATCTTTGTGGAAATTCCTAGTCAAAAATGGAATATGTCATGGTTACTACATTTGGATTATGATACCTTGATCTTGGGTATTAATTCTCAGTTGGGCACAGGGTATGATAATGAGACATGGCAAATTTTTGTTGCTGTTTAACTTATTATTTATGGCAAGCTAGATGCCAGTGGGTTCTGTATCAAAGAGAATGTCTTATGAGGTGGTGGGTTTATTAATACAAGGAGCTATGGAACGATCTATCTTAAAGACTGTGAAAAGCCTACAATGTGGAAAGTGACTATTTGGTGGAAGAGATTTACAATGTTTATTAAATATAAATAGGATACTTTAGGAAGTATTAGGTTTGTCTGATACGTATAAATAGGGTGGGATGTTTTTGTAATTTCTCTTGTTTCTGGGAATAATTTGAAATTGTTTGTGGTGTCTGTGTTATACTGATATTGTAAGGATTATGTTTATTTTTGTTTTTGGAATACAATTTGTATAATTTAACACTATGTATGAGCTACTTATGATTTTCGTTTTGATGTGATTTAAATAAAAATTCCCTACTCTTTTCGATAAGTGCCATGAGATCTTTAACATCCACCTGAACTACCATCAATCAAGGCAGATGGGACCTCGGTTTAATCTCTCATCCAAAAGATGGCACCTCAAGTGCAGCACCCTCTCATGCTGCACTACAGTGTCAGTACTGGGATATTAACCAAAGTGCCAGATGTGGGAACTGAACCCACAGCTCTCTGATCTCCGGCCTCAGAGGCATCAGAATCACCTAATACAAAACGTGCCTTTTATCATTATTGCCTGAAGAGTGGGTAACAGAATTATTATTATTGACCAACGCTGTGTCCATTAGGTCAATAAGATCACTAAAATAATAGAGGGGCTATCTGTAGATGGCACAAGTGTATGATAAGTCAAAACAACAGGTGAAATGGTAGCTGTGTTAGGATTTGTATCTATTAAATTTAATAATGGATCAAATCTATTTTCTGTGTTTAAAGTAAATCTTTCAGCTCTTATACCTTTTTAAATGGCTGCCTGTTTTGAATTTCATACCATCTGTCATCTGTAGCAACATTTTGGTCTTCCTCTTTCATTCTTTTTATTGCCAGTGTCATAAATTAATGGCTCAACTAAGGATGTGTCAAGGGGTGCAGAGGTCTGAGGGATGCCACTAGGATTTATAGATGTTTCATTGACTTTTTGCTGATACTTGATTGGAAAAACAAGTTACTAGGAGGGCTAAGTTCATCGTAAAAGCCATATTAATCTGACTTTTCTCTAATTCAAGCATACGTGCATTGATAAGAGATCTATCATGTGATAAGTCTTTATTTAGTACACATTGCTTACAAGTAAACTGAACAACAACCATGTTTAAACACATTAAGTCATACATGAAGCAAGTATCACATAGTATGTACATTTTCCATCAACAGTTGTGATAGTAGATGCCATGGTTGAAACAAGAAAAGGTGGGTATTACTAAGGCAGCAAATGTCTATTGTCCTATTGCTAATGCTGCTCTACCTGATAGATCTTTAATGACAGATATTACAGTGGACAGAGTCTAATCACCTTCATCGCTATAGCACTGGCCAACATGCCAAACACGCTTGACTTGTGGGTGTCTTTTGGAGGCGTTATGGCTTACTCGGCTCGCCTCTCCTTGCTCACAGCAGGCTCTCCTAATAAAGCAAGTCCTTCTTTCACTAGAGTACAGAGCGAAGGTGTGTCAGAGCAACCATTAACCTCAGAGTTTAATTATGAACTATAGGCTCACCCGCTTGCAGCAGGCTCACCTAATATAGCGTGATGACCTGGACAGAATCACAGAGGTCACACACTCACTCTCTGAGGCAAACAGAGCCACTACCCAAAACTGAAGTAAAGACAGTCCTTTTAACAGCTCTGAAACAGTGCAGGGCTATGTAGCACCAGCAAACTGTAGTGTATCTGACTTGAGAATTTATTTAAAGCTTTAAAATAACTGAGAGTTTGGACACAGTAACGCTGCCTTCCTAGCTGAGTGGTTTGACCTGCTCCTCTGCCTGTTCTTAAATAAAGTGACAGGGCTCCAAATTAACTGTATACAAAAGCACACACACCCACAATATCAATGTGGTTAAACAGGTTTAAAATAAAGCAAGTCCTTCTTTCACTAGAGTACAGAGCGAAGGTGTGTCAGAGTGACCATACACCTTCGAGTTTAGCTATGAACTGTAGGCTGCACCACTAGACACCAGGGAAACATTAAATCTTTTTTTTTTTTTTTTTTTTTTGGAGTCTACAGTGTAGTGCTGTTTTTACTTATCTTCTTACACTGGGGAAATTACACCACTCTCCAGTAGGGGAACCTTTGGCTATTCATCCAAGATGGCCACCACGGAGGACCCAGTGAATAAGATGGATGTTGAGGAGACAGGGAAATGGCCTCCTCCTGATCTCACCACACAAGAGGCTGTAGATATGGCAATGGTTGCTGCTGATTTTCGATGAAGATACAGCTACTGATGTTTTCCTCTCATCAGAGGAGATACATGAGGAAACTATTAATGTAGACAAGACAGCCGCTTGTACAAAACTCAAATGGTATGGAGCTACAGAAGCAATACATGGTAAGCAAATTGCATCTTCAGACAGAACGAGAACAATGCTTAATGAAAGCCCGTGAGCTGGGGCTGAACTTCATAGCCCTCACTGATCAAGATACACCCATCATGTCAGTTGTTTTAGCTGTCAGCAGTGTGGTGAGTCAGCCAGCCAATGATGTGCAAACATCAAAGTCTGCTGTTTTCAGACATCTTCTAAAGAACCTATGATAACAGTTGAGCCAGGTGAGTCTCCTGTTATGGCTGGCAGTGATAGTAGTCAGAAGGCCGTGTGCCAACATCCAGTAATCCCAGGCCCTAAAAAGTCATTAGATACTACAAAGGCCACCAGACCGGTACTGGCGGCAGTCTCGAGTGGTCACTAGTAAATTGGCATCTTCCTCAGCATCTATGGCTCAAAGAAACACTACAGAAGAAACTTGTTCATTTCAAAAATAAAAGTTATTTGGGATGAAGCAAGCCAATTCAAGAAAAAAACTTTAACTAGGCCTCAGTCTACAGCCCCAAGGAACAGGAACACTGAGGAAGGTAACTGGTCCACCATCCATGCTTTAGAGGATGTGGGGTGGAGTCAAAGTGTTGATGGACATTGGACTCCTGATCCTCGGGATCCCTCTTTACAATACCTACTAGCAAATGCAGCAAAAAATGTGGCCTCCAACCCAGAAGCAAGTATGAGCTCCACCACTCGGTAACTTTGACTCTATTATAACAGCTGTTTCTAATCCTGCTATTATTTTACCTGAACAAAGTATAGAAACTAGTGTACCTATCACAGAGTGTAGTCCTGCTGTTATTATCCAAGAATTGAGGACCCAGTAAGGTTGAGCCCTCAGAGGACGCTCTGCAGAATACAGAAGGAAGGGCAGGGTAAGAACCAATCTTTAAAATGTCAGATTTATTTCAAAATAAGGGCAAACCTGCTCCCAGGCCTAATGTGGTTAGGTTACTGTTAAAGGGGCCTGGAGTCTCCTCCAGACAGGGTGCACATAGCCAGGATATTGTTAAGAGGCTCCATGACATTTTTTCCTCTGAGGTTTTCAACCTTATTAGCAGTGGAATTCAAATTATGATGTCAGCTTTAAGAATGTATCTAGCTGGATCATTTTTAGAAACAGTATCAGGCATTGAAAATAATCCTGTTTGATTTCTTTTCAGGCCATACCGCTGACCAAACCTTTAGTTAGGAACATAACGGTGATGTTTAAAATGAGGGGTAAATGTAGAAGATATCCTCTTTTGGTTGAGGAAGCAGTGTGAAGTCCTAGAAAACCCACTCCTAACCTTGACAGTGAACAGATTTGGGATGTCAGGTGGAGGTGTGAGTAAAACTACTCTACTAATGCTGGGCCTGCACACTTCACCAATACCTTTTTTTCAGAAAAGATCGAGGCTCCATATTTTATGTTGGTCAGCCACAGTCATGTTTTAAAATGGCTCTCAGGCTCACCTTAGCTCAGCATGTGATACAGCCTGTTGTAGTCACAGTTTGACTATGGCCATGTTTTACTAACTGCCTAAGCTTATTTAAACATAATCTTAGCGTAGTGCAATGGCTCTGCTTATTGGCGTTGTCCCTGGGCCTCTCACAACAGGAGGATTGCCCATTGTATGAGGGTTTAATCAACATGGCCAGCAGCAGCAAGCAAAGAATGAGTGGAACAAAGCCTGAGGGCAGGCATAGTATCTTTACAAAGAAGTAGTTCCCCTGCACAGGAGTCCTCAGATCCCCAGGTCCCAAAGCCACAACAGATGAGCATACAGCCTTCTACTGTCAACCCCACTCCAGATATAGTAGTTACTGTACCTCCCCAACAGATGACAGTGCGAGATCTCTGTCTGACATGCCACCCTCCTCCAGTAGATAGACCTTTAAACTGGTGACCCAGAAAAAATGCTCTAGACTTGGGAAAACTGCATCCAAGAAGGCAAGGGTTTCTGAAACAAAGCAAGACCTATGTCATGGTACTTAGAAAACAAGGAATAAATATGCCCCTTACCCCAGAAGGAACAGAAGAGACTCAGAGAAAGAGGTACTGACACTTCTCCATTGCCCACCACAGACACTGAGGAAGGAGGAGGTGAGGATCATTGCTAAATGAACCCACTAAGGAGGCTTTCTAAGATCCCCGTGAGCACCAACCCTGTTGAAGGTTTCAGGCCCTTATGAACCCTCTTAATGCATAGTTTATCCATCACTATGCAACATGTTAACAGTATCAAGAGTGAAAGAAACAAGCTGGGTTATGTTTGCATTACAAAACAATAAAAGTGATATTATATGTATTCAGGATACTCATCTAAAACTAATTTTGACCATCAGCATGCCTCTAAATCCTGGACATTTGGACCTTCCTTTTGGTTCATGGGAGAAGACATCTGTGATGGGGTAGGTATCTTCTTTCTAACCCGTTTACAGGTTTCAAGGTTAGTTGATATTCACCCTGGTAGAGCCCTGGACATATCATATCTATCAGAATGGTTTCATGTAATTACAACATATGCACACAGACAAAGACACAAAGAACAACTTTGATTTAGGAGATTCAACCCTTCCTTCATATGTCTCAACTTTTATTTGGTTGGGTGACTTCAATTGTGGCCTTAAGCACTCTGACAGAGATTTACAAACGTCTAAGGTTTCTCTGACTCTGTAGCACTACAGCATATTATAACTACAGCAGGATTAATTGATGCCTATCATAGTTTACACCTTCAGGGAGTTACTTATTTTAGGGTACCTCAAAACTCGTATTGATTTTATTTTGTTTCTTCTACTCTGCAAGTTTTAGAGATCACAATACATGTCAGTGAATTTTTGGACCACGTGGCTATTGGAATGCAGATCAAATGGGACAATACCCCTGCTGTAAAAAGTAAATGGAGACTAAATGAGTCTTCACTAGAAGACCCTAGTGTACAACGATGTGGAAATGTGATTGGTCAGCCAGGCTGTCTGTGGTGGAATACTATGAGGACATCACTGGTGGTGGGAGGACACAAAAAGTCCTGACAGACTTTATTTCAAAATAGAGCCCACTACATACTGTAGCTAAGAAAGAATACTTACATTATTTACAGCTGTGACATCAACTTCAGCACTTAATTTCTCAATCTGAATTCTCAAAATTTGATTATAGCCTACAAATCAATAACATTAGAAAACAGATGGTGGACATTTAATATAATTGAGCCAAATCTTTGGGTCAGGAGTCCCAATTGGCACTCATGTTCAGAAAGGATCTCTTGACCATTTCAAGGAGTGTAAAACAAGGAGGCTAGTACAATAGTTACATAGCTTACCGCCCATTCAGGACTAATAGTTAAACCCTCAGGAAATACTACATGTAGTAGAACAGCAAATAGAAAACCTATTTAGAACAGCACCTCCTGAATTTGATGCTTCTGACTATCTGAGATCGTCTTAATTTACCACAGGTCTCTTACCTGGATGCACAAGATTTAGTTTGTGACATCTCCATTGAAGAGGTAGTGAGTGCTATTGGTCAGTTAAAAAGGACACTGCGCCAGGATCAGATGGCCTGGGGGCAGGACTGTATAAACTTTTCGTGAAGATTTATCTCCTGCATTGGTTATTTTATTTAATAATATGCTAGCAACCTCTAATTTTATGGACTCTATCCAGGAAACAGTTTTAGTTCTAATACACAAAAGGGTCCCAAATCAGATATCAATAATTGGATACCACTCAGCTTGTTAAATACAGATCTTAAAATTTTAAATAAAATCCTTTCAGCAAGATTATCAAGGTTTCACTCTATCTTTTAGTCTCCTCAAACTTGTGCTGTACCCAACAGAGGGCAACATGATAATTTAATAATTTTTAGAGAGCTTTTCTTCTGAGAGCATGATGGCTTACAAGTCTTTGTGTTAAGCTTGGATCAAGAGAAAGCTTTTGACAAAGTATCACATAAGTTCTTGTTTTCCATGTTAGTAGCCTTTGGTGTACCTCCTACTTTTTACTTGGATCAGTGTTATGTACCAAGATGCTGTTATAGTCCCTAATATTAATGGCTGGCTGGCACAGGAAACAAATTAGAGTATGTAGAGGAGTCCAACTGGTATGCCCTCATTGTCACCTCCTGTACGCCTTTGATATTGACATACTTATATGGGCGATAATCTTGGCCAGGGAAATAAAAGAGCATGTCGGTATACACTGGTACTCCCCTTTAAAATTCTAGCCTATGCAGATGATATAGTCCTGCCTTGGCCCCTGCCACCAGTGAGTCTTCAGTGACAGAAAAACTGCAACAATTTCCAGTTATATCTGGGTCTAAAATTAATTTTAGGAAAAGTAAAGGGGTGACACTGGGCCTACTCCTTTGCCTTCAGCTGGCAGCACTGCAGGCATTACTGTCTCTCAGGAGCCAACTGTAATTTTAGGGATAGAATTCAGTCCAGGAAACATTCGGTTACATAACTGGAAGAAAGGCATATCATGTGCCAATAGACTAGTTGCTGGTAGAAGGGAAAACAGCTCTCAAAGAAAAGACAGTCATACTAATCAAGACAATATTGGTCTCTATATTTTTGTATTTGAGCCATGTTTTCCCTCCACAGAGAATAATGACGGGCTATATAGTATTTTTTCAGGCCTTCTGGGGATCCCAGTTGAACCCCATAAAAAGGGAGTTCACCTATATAGCTATTACAGATGGGGGGTAAAATATGTTTCACCCTATGGCTTTCTTGTCCAGTATATTGATGTTACAATATTGGTTAGCTCTCTAAAACCTGAGCTAAAGGATGGAAACCTTAAATAGACTTATGGTTATGACCTTGTCTTTCTCCTTGGGAACAGGGTAATTCTAGACTGCTGAATAGGGATACATTAATCCTCAGTATGGGTTAGAATGTATTAAACAGGCAATACAATGGCAATGGTCACCTCTTCAATTTCAGACATCTGACAGAAAAGCTATTTACAGAACCATCGTACAGGCAGAATGTCAAACTACAATTGTATTCCCTCTTTGTCAAGACACTCAGAGTGCACAGGTTCTCAGCAACTAGCTAACCCCAGAATCCCCCATTTGTATGGGATAGCCTTTGATTAGGGAATTATAGTAGACTGAGTGTCGAGGAAAAACAAGCACAAAATGATTTCAGATAGATATTGCCCTAGGATTCTTGTGTGCAGATAATAGAATCACAGCAGCATCTATTTTGAATTGTGCTTTCACTGGACAATTCTGGGGTTTATTGGCCAAAGAATGGAATGAACCTCTTTTCTTAAATTTATCTTATCCAGCGATGGTTTATAGGCCCTGCTCCAGGTACATGGGAAGGCTCTACGATGCCAGTTGACAAAAACTTTTGTAGACCAGCATCACAGCGATGGGATTTATGTCGACAGCAAGTTGGCACAACGAAATCATAATTGTCTCCCGGTCCTTTTTAATTGGGGCTTACCCCATGTGTGGGCTCTGCCCCACACCACTGTACTTTTAGATTATCAACTCGTCAGAGTTCATTCAGGGAGGTGTGGACTGAGAGATAGTCTGCCCGTTCTAGATGCACCAACACAGTGACCTGTCGGCAACTGTCGATTTTGTTGACAGCGATGTGGGTTGCTGTGTTGGTGCCACTGTCAGGGGTATACCCATTGGGAAAATACCATACAGATACACTATATGTTGTATTCACAGTTATAAGATATTTTATTTGGCAATCTCCTGCATGTGGGTATTGCAGCAAAAAATGGTTTCACATTTAGAACTCTTGCAATTATTAAGAAGTCAATACACAAGATTGTACAATTTGATATGAAACATTTCTCTGCAGAAAAGATTAAACATTTATGGGTTAATTGTGATTTATGGATAAATTGACTGAATGGATCACTTTAAAGTTAGGATCTATGTTTATTAGTTGTGTAGAGGTATGATGCTTAACTCAAGTATTTTTATGATTAAGTTCTTTTGAGTTATTTATATGTTTTGTTGCTATCTTGTGTCAAGTATTCAGTATTATGTCTGTAATGAAGTCCAAATTTTCAATAAAATTCCCTATTCTTTTTATTTTTATGAAGAGTGCCTTGGGTTCTTTACTTCCACCTGGTCACACACCAGGACAGCACCAGGATCGGTAGACAGGACCTTGGTTTAACATCTCATCCAAAGGATGGCATGCCTAACAGTACAGCACCCCTCTAATACTGCACTTGGGTGCCAGCATTTAGAATATGAATCTAATATCAGTGTGTGCGATGAGAACCCACAACCTTCTGGCCCAGAGATGGATGTGCTACCAATTGAGTCATGCTGAGACCTTCAAAGCAGAGAGTGAGAGGAAAGGAAGAGATGCTTGGATGGGGTAGGCACAAGGAATGTTGATGGGGAATGAGTGGTGATTGTGGGAGACCCCATTGTAAAGGGTAAGGTGGGGATTAAAGGAATAAGAACACCCACAGAAAGGTAGTGTGCATGCAGGGGGTGATGGTGGAGCACTAATAGGTATGGCACACACATAGGGAATATGGGGGCCTTATGTAACTGTCCACCTCAGGATGAACAGCCTTGCTGGATGTGAGGTGGGGTGAACAAGAAAGATTTAAGGAAGTGGAAAAATATGTTGTGGTGTGGCTTGATCAGTGGCCTTCTGAAGTACTTCTGGTACCCAGGGCTCATACTGCTAGGAAAAGGAGGATTTCAGACTTCAAAGTATGGCTGAAAGTGTGCTGCAAGGAGGAGGGTTATGGCTGTATAGGAAGTTGGGAAGAGCTAAGAATATAAGGCTTTGTATGCATCAGATAGGCTGCATCTCAGTAAGGAATGCACCAAAGTGCTGAAGGGAAAGATGGGGAGTATATGGATAGCGCAATGATCACAGCATCCTTAGTCACCAGGAGGTAGGGATCAACAGGTCCCTTTCCAGTCAGTGAAGGTTTTAGATGGATCAATCTATGTGGTAGGAAAGGGCACTAACAGTAGGGTAGGTGGGAGGCACCTGTGGGAAAGGGACAGGGAAGACATGATGGTGGAGGGAGAAAAATGATGGAGATGTAGGGGTGGGTTGGGGTAAGATAGGAAGAGTGGTGGAGGATCTGATAACAGATAGAGAGGGACAGACAGAATAGAGGAGAGAGGAATAAGTCATCGTGTAAAGTGCTATCCCTTTTGCATGGAGCCTGGGGAAAAATTGGCTGATTTACAAGTGCTAATTGCTGAGGGATAGGTGGATCACAGAGACTTGGAACCACACCAGACCATGACTGGGACCTCTCCATCCTAGGGTACAGGGTACAAACTATATAGTGGAGACAGGGCAGTGGGGAGAGGTGGGGACTTGAATTGTACATAAGGAGGAATAATCTGTACAAGAAAGAAGGAGACAGGAGGAGGACTGAGGTGTTGTGGCTGCAGGTACAGTACAGTTCACAAAGGAAAACTAAGGCTGGGAGTGGTCACACACCACCAAACCAGGAAAGGAGATTAACAGGAGCTGGGGTCCAAAATAATAAACATGGCAAATAAGGGAAGTGGTGATTATGGGGACTTCAGTCTGCCTAGTGTTGATTTGATGATCCTGACTACTTCCTGAACCAGGTCGCAGGTGAGTTGGTTGCAATTCAGAGTGAGTTCCAAACACATATGGAACCTACCAGGAGAGAGACATCCTGGATGTGGTGCTGACAAATGGAACACATATTAAGGAGGTGTGACCAGATGAACCCCATTGGGGTGAGCACTACACAGTGGATGCATCTCAATATGGGTAGAGAGAAAAATAACACCAAAACCGAATACTGGATTTTGGAAATCTGACTATAACAGTATGGAGAGATTCTATGGACACCTTGATGGTAACAGAAAATATTTGGGGTGGACCAGAAATGGGCCATCATCAGGTTCAATGTGATAGCGGCAATCGCGGAATAGTGATCACCATTTGGGTGAGTCATCTCGAGAAATGAATTTCAGCGATGTAGACTCTGGCCGAACAGCAAGAAGGCACCCAGGATTTAGGCTTCTGCATTTATGTGGGGTGCTGTGCCCCCGCACAACCCTACTAAAGGACTTTCAACTCCAGAGGGTGCATGTCGGGAGTGCAAAAGTAAAAATAAAAAAAAAAAGACTCAAGAAACCACAAGTGTGCCCAGAAACAAATCAGCACCCTCCCAACCCCAGCCTGCCACCACACCACATGTCCAGCATGGCATCCCACCACCGTACTACACCCTACAACCCTCCTCTCCTTCCACCCATCACATGGCATGGTCCCTCCCACGCCACTACTGCCTGTATATATAGCGAACCCGTCACATATTCGCCAAACCCACTATCCGGTCCCCCACCAGGTAGCCCTGCACAGGTACCATAATTGATTCATCCTTTTGAAAGTGCTCAATCACAGTCAGCTTGTACACGGTATACCCATCATCAAGTGGTGACTGATAGCAGTCAATAATGAGTGCAAAACTGAAAACTAAATAGTCCAAGATCAAAAAGCCCAGCTGGTTTGATAGGCAGGTAGCTCAGGCAGTAAGGGACAAAAGGTCAGCCTTCAAGAAATTCAAAATGACCCAAAAGGAAGGAGACAGACAAGAGTACAGTGTTAAGGCTAGAGTGGCAAGCAGAGAAGTCCAGCTGTCCGAAAGGAGTGGCAGCTTGGGGGGGGTCATAAGGAAAAAGGGATGAGATGGATAAGATCATCAAGCTAAAAAAGGATGGTGTGGAAGGCAGTGAAGAAAAGTGGAAGTACTAAATACATATTTCTGCTCGAGATTCACCATGGAGAAAGATGGTATGATGCTTCAAGGAGAAAAGGATGGGCAATGGGGTGGGAACTGACACTGACAGAGATATTGGTGAGATAGGATAAGGAAGGGCTATGGTCCCTGAAAGTGGACAAGTCCCAGGCCCAGATGGTACATATCCTAGGGTGCTGAGTGAATTGTCAGATGTGCTAGTAGATCCCTGATGAACCTGTTTTACAGCTAGCTGGGCAAGGGATGACCCTGGCAATTACAGATCAGTCAGTCTGACCTAAACAGTAGGAAAGCTTATGGAGACCTTACTGAAGGAAAGACTGTGTACCTTCTGAGGATAATGGACCCAGGATAAGAAGCAGCATGGGTTTATGGCAAAGTGATCCTGCCAAACAAACCTGATTGAGTTCTTTGATTGAATGACCAAACCAGTGGATAATGGCCAGGCTGTGGACATCCTGTATCTGGATTTTAGTAAGACCTTTGATTCTGTTCCCCACAGGAGATCAATAAGGAAGCAATAGGATCTAGGAGTAGGAGTAAAGCTAAAGAGCTGGGTAAAACTGGTTCCAAGACAGGAATCACAGGGTAGTGGTTGGGGAACTCTCAGTGGGCAGAGCAGTCACTAGCAGAGTCTCACAGGGATCAGTGCTCAGTCCAGTGCTATTTAATATAGTTATTAGTGAATTAGTAGATGGAGGAGGGTAAGATCTGCATGTTTGCTGATGACACCAAACTCTGTTGGAGGGTAGACACAAATGAGGGGAATACAGGATGTCAGGGAGGATCTAGCCAGGTTTCAGAGGTGGTCAGGTATTTGGAAACTTGGGTTCAATGCCAGGAAGTGCAAAGTCATTAACTTAAGGAGTAGGAACCCAAAGACTAAATATTTTCTGGGTGGTGTGCAGGTTACTAAGTCAGAAGAGGAGAAAGATTTGGGGGTGATCATTGTTATGAACCCATTCCTGAGGGTCAGGTCCACTGAGCCACATTGCCTACCCTAAGTGCAATCTGTGACAGGGAGGGGAACAGGGGTACCCTCTTGAGTCTCTATAGTGCTCGCTGGCTTCACAACTGAACACTCACCAAGAAGTCCTAGGGCCCCTCTTTACTCTGGATCAGGGTACAATACCAGTTTTGAGTCTTGTAGTCAAATGAGACCCCTTTCTCAGTTGTTATACAAAGGGGGAAGATCCAGGTGTTACAACCTCTTAGGGTAGCATTGTAACCCCTGATTCTGTCTTCTCCCATGGGCATGGAATAACCTGGTTCAAATCCCACCAGACTCTTCCTTGAGACTTTGGTATTCCCCTATCTTTATCCAGACTTTCCTTTTAGACCCTTTCTTTGATTTGGTAGCTTATGATGGCCCCTAGCAATAACATTTTAGTCATAGATTAATACTGAACCTCCCACAATCACAACACACAATTCTAAGAAAATCTTGCTCAGGCTAGTTTTCTTAAAACAAAATGTTTTTTTTACTAAATAGTTACTAATCATACAGTTACAACTAAAAGGTTTAAATAATCTTTTGGTAGCAGCATAACACAAAAAGTGAAAATGTACAAAAGAATGCACTATGATAGTTATCTGAAGTTCTGCCTTAGTTTGTAGTGAATTGAAGCTTAGGGCTTTAAATACCTTTTGTAACTTGCAGTGTCATTAATTATCCAGTTCTAAAGAAACTGGTCTATTTACCTATCAGGTGAGTCAGAACAACTACTCTGTTTGACCAGGAGATGTCACTGTTCGCTGTTTCCAAAATTCCAAGAATATTAAAAATCAAATCCAGACACTATTATTAACATGGATATGACATTCAGAGCTTAAGCCTTTTGATGTTCCCTGTAGACTATTTGCACCTGTAAGACAAAATTCACATTAGCCTATCAAAATGATCATTTGCTGCTCAAATCCTGTTAAACATCCTGGGCTTTTGAACTTGCTTCCTTCAATTAAGTTACAAGGAAGATCCTGTAAGATTTATGACTATATGAGCTGATTTTATTACCTCTAGGTCAACTAGTCAGGAAATGCAATTAGCTTCTTACCAAGCAAGCTGTTTTGCAGGTGCCACGACTATCAGCGATTAAAAAAATTCCCTTCTCTTCACATTGGCATTTACAATGTGGCATTTTAAACATGTACAAGAATACAACAAAACATAACACCACACCACACATCTTCCCATCTGACTGGCAGTGGCATAGCTGCCACAATCATTACACGTGACCTGTAAAACACTGCACAGTGCAGAAAGGCATAAGCCAAAGCAACAGAATGTTGTGCTGCATAGCAGAGAAATAACTAGCAGTAGCAGCAGAGTTCATCCTGCCATTGTACCAATCCCTGGTGCATCCACACCTGCAGTACAGTTTGCAATACTGGTGCCCATACCTATGAAAAGACACCAATCTTCTGAAAGTGGTCCAGAGAAGGGTAACTAAAATGATCCAGGGTTAGCAGGGTAGGATGTACAGTACAAAGAGAGACTCAGAGACCTCAACACATACTCCCTGAAAGACATGAGGGAGAGGGAAGATATGGCTGAAATGTTTATGTTTAAACACCTCAGTGGTATAAACAAAGTGAAATCTGAGGGTCTCTTCAGCCTTAGCAGTGACAAAACCACTAGGGACACTGCCTCAAGCTGGTGGGAGGACGATTCAAGGGAAATGAAGAGTCACTTTTTCACAAAGAGGGTGGTGACTAGAGAAGCAGTGAAGTTTAAATTCACCTGCAAAGTTAACCCAAAATGGGCAACTTCAAATTAACATTGCACTACTGCGAAATTTCCATTAAAAAGTCGAATTTGCCTTTAATGAACTTCACGTTGTTCACTTCAAGTTACAGTTTGAGAAGGTGACGTTGGCAAGAAACAGCCCACAGATCACATGTCTGACTGTCTGCAGGTTGTATGATGCAAGCAGGCTGTTAATCAGGCAGGAAGTTAGTGAATTACTTTCATTTTCTCTCTGAGGAAGGAGCTGACTAAGCAGCGTTGTGAGGATGTGTGGATAATGTGTTTTTGGCAAAATCATTGTGCTATTGATCTTTTTTGTGCCTTTAAGTTTTAGTATTGTGTTGAAAAAGTTTTGCAGGTAGCTTTAGTTTATTTTAAAGCTTCATTTATTTAAAAAGGTTATTGATTTTGTTAACTTAGTTTTAGTTAGTGTAGCTTTTTGCTAGTGTTTCTACTAGTATTTTTTGTTTAAGTTTTGATTTACATTAAGTTTTACTTAACATGGAGAGAGTGGTCAAAGTGGTGGACAGCGGGGGGCCCTAAATGCACAGAGGCCTGGGGTGACAATTTGTCTTAACCACGGGGTCCTCTTTGTCCATGAGTGTTTCAGCTCTGCCAGCCCTGCAACAGTGGAACAGCAGCAGAAATCGCAGCAGCAAGCAGAACAGCAGCAGCAAATACAGCAACAGCAGCAGCTTGATGTTGCCCCTCCACCAACAGCAGCACAGCAGGTAGTATTATGTGCCCCCACTGCCTGTGCCTTGTTCTCCCACAACTCTCCCATCTGGCATTTTTTATCTGCCTCCCTGGTGACCCAAAGGTAGTCAGGTGTAAACTGTGTGACACACTGGTAGGTCGGGGAAACAAGGGAGGCCACTTGGGCATGGGTGGTCAATGAACCCACCTTTGGGGCACCACCATTCAGAATGGGAAGCAAAGCTACAGGAGGTACCAACCACTCATGCAGCTGAAGCTGAAGAGGCAGAGCGCCTGCCTGTGAGGCCGCAGACAGATGACCAGGGCATCAGAAGTGGTGGCTCACAGCTGCCCACCATGAGTGTGCCTCACAACAGCCTGCCACAGGCTGACCTTGCTGTGCTGTGGGCAAAGGTTGAAGCAATAACAAATGTTGCAGCGGGTGCAGTGCAGCAGCTCAACCACATTGAGGGACAAAGTGCAGGGATAATTAGAATGCTAACAACAATTCCTGGTTGTCAGCCCCAGCCCCACAGAACCAGTAAAAAATATAATGTCCAAAATCTTCCCCAAAAACCTGTTGCCTGCTGTTACTTTTTGTAAGCAATATTTTTCTATTATAGCCTAAGTATGTAATTTATGTTCAATTAATGTTTTCTTTCTTATGTTAATTTTCTTAATCCTGTATTTCTTGATTCTCCACCTCCCCAAATGCCCCCATCCCATTCTGCTTTCCACAATAGAAATGTTTTGTTCTCATTCCTTACTTTATTTTATGTAATAAGTCATGTGGTGGTAGCTACGTACACTCCGTGCTTTTATTTCATTTGAAATTGCGGCACCAAAACACCCTCTTAAGGACACTTTTATGTCATCATGTGTTGCTGCACTGTAATGAAAGCACAAGCGTCCACCATTTTGTCGACCCTCTGTCATGTAAACAATAAAGTAAATTAAGTTACAACTCATAAATACTTGTTACTTTTCTGATCAGTTTTACAGGGGATTATTCCTCCGTGTACTGAACACTAATACGCATGCTGAATGATGTATAGTATAACGACAACATTCAGAAGATAGGAAATATTTTGGGGGGCCATGGTACAGTAGTAGTGCCGAATTTGTCAAGTAATTTTGTGAGATTCCTCTTTATCCTTCACAAAATTTACGGAAAAAAATCCTCTAAAATTCTTTTGTTATACCTACAGAAAGAGGCCAATTCCTATCACAGTACTTAAGTGCCATCTGGTAGATTTTCAACTACACTATCAGATGAGACAACCCTCTCTGGGTAGCAGTGAACACACTAACAAGCAAAACAAAATCCTAACTAAAGGTTTCATTTCTCAATAGGGATTTTAAAATCATAAATATCTTTTGACTAATTCAGTGCTACTACTGTAGGTGAGGTGACTTCAGGTGACTTTAGGGTATTTAGACTGTATGTTGTTGGTATGTGTATACTATGAAACTTTAACACATTAAACAGTATCAAAAAAGTAATAAAGCCTAACAATGAAAGCATCAGTGCAAGAATGTGGTTACAATTTGACGACAATGTTTTATTCTATTTTACAGTGACCCATATATAATAACTTGTGCATATGTATACTACCCTTCTTTCCACAATTTATTCTGCATAACTCCATTTTTAAATAGAAATAATAAAGGTAGTGCTTATTGTAATGTTAGTCTGTGACTTGGTCTTCATCAGTATTCCAGCTGTTTTGAACAGATACTGTTCCATTATGTCATGTAGCACTGTCTGCTGCATGCAACTTCATTGTAGTCACAACAGAACTGAATTTAAATAGTTGCTGTCCAAAGCATGTGAGAATACTGATCCCAACCTGGTGCAAGGCCGATTAAAATGAGCGCTAGTTTATTACTTTTCAAGTCTGAAAAATGTAGTACTGCATACTTAAATTGTTGAAAGAAGGTATCGCTCATATACACAAGTTACTAGATTAGGTGGTAATGTAAATTGACTAAAACGATCGGTCAAAATTGTAACCACATTCTTGCACTGATGCTTTCATCATCTGGCTTTATTACTTTTTGATACTGTTTAATGTGCTAAAGTTTCATAGTATACATACCAACAACAACTACAGTCTAAATACCCTAAAGTCACCTAAGTCACCTCACCTACCATGGTACTCCTCCTATAATTCTCCTTCTTCTGAATGTTGACAGCTTATAGTATATAATCATTTAGCATGGGTATTAGTGTCACAATGTGAATAATAATCTCTGAAAAATGTTCTAAAATTAACAAGGATTTTGTGATGGTCATCATAATTATAAATCCACAGCTCCCTAATGTTCCACCTCCATCATGGTTTCCCCAATAGAAACAATTTCTTTCTATTACTTTCTTTATTATATTTTTTTAAATTTCCATTGTTAACAACTTTTAGGACACGTGCTTTCATTTACTTTGCATTTGTGGCACAGAACTGCATGCTACAATGAACTTTTATTGAAGCGGTGGTGCGTCATCTTAGTGTCACCTGTAGTAAGAGTGCAGTGTCCGCAATTTTGCAGATCCTCCTATAATCTTTGAAAAATAAAGGAAAGTAAGTAAGAACTCTGCCTTTTTGCAGAAAGCATAATGGTGTGATACATTTGTGAGAGGTGTGATTTAGATTGGAATTATGACTTTTTCCTTTACTTGGGTAATGCAGCAGTGCAATAATCACAATACCATTAAATCACCTACCATGCTCCAACCCCACCAAATGTCCTGTTTTGTGAATATCCTGCTGTTTTAATGGCATGAAAAGTCCAGATGAAGAATAAGGACAAATGCATCACAGTGTCCCAGCTTAATTGAAAGCATTGCTGCTGGTGATGCCAATTGCTGCTGCTGCTGTTGTTGTCCCACTGCTTTAAAGTCATAAAAAGTCTAGATGAAGAATAAGCACAAATGCATCACAGTGTCCCAACTTTAGTGACACCATTGTCTGAGGTGAGGATGATGCCTGCTGCATCACTGATACATGCTGCCCTTTGTGTATGCCTTCTTACCACAATGGTGAGTCATTGTTCACCCCAGTGATTTTTTTTTTTGCATAGACACAACCATTTAATTTCTACTGAAACTTGTTCTGTGTTGTAATCAGTCTGTTATGTTGTTCTTTTCAGGGAATCATAATACATATGGAATGATTCCACTTGACCCTGGTGGATATGATGTTCACATCCACATGCCAGACATATGTCACGAGTCTGAGACTTAGTGTGGTACTGTAACATTTAATTTTTATTCATGGAGTGGGGGTTACCGCTGTGGTTGACTGAAATATTATCATTTCTGATTATTTTTCCTCAGGTTGTATGCACACTTGTGTTCTACACATTTGGGATGGTTGATGACTTTGGCTATATGGAAATTGGCAAGCCATGTAAGGTAAGTATAATTTATTTTTATTTTTTGGGGGCACATTTCAAAACAAAAATTCATTAAATGTTTTGTTCTTTTCTGGGTCTTCAGTGTATCCATTCCTAACTGTTGTCCATCTTCAGACTGAAAGATACCACCTTCGGCAGTCTGCAGCACCTCATTGTTACCTGAAAATAGATGATGAAGAAATGATTACAGTTCATTGCACCACCACATTCAGTTCCAACATGACTGTTCCTGCCTTCTGTTATATCCAACTTAAAATACCAAGCTATTACTAAACCCTTATCCAGCTTAAAATACCAAGCTATTAGTAAAGCCCTTAAAAAATTAACATGTTTAGTGAGTGACACACACTGGCCCACTGTTGTACTTACATTACATCACTGGTTTTCAGGACCAGGATAACACTTGTACAACCCTGGCATACTGCAGTACACCTGTCCCATCTGTGAAGAAAAAATATATTATATGGCCTGTATGTCACTGCTGTTGAATGCTTTACACTGGTGGAAAAAAAATTAGATTAAAAATGAAAGAGGAAATAAGAGTGATACTGTACTTACCTGTATATGTTATCCTTTAGGTGGTAGGAGTCCTGCAGTCCTGCAAAAGTTACACATTCTGTAATCTTTTGAAAACAAAATGAATATAAGTTGCTGGTATTTGGTGTGATGACAGTGGCATCTTTAAAGTGGTAAAGTGAGCGGTGACCACAGTACATTCAAAACCATAGTACATGACATTACTACATACTTACTATAAATTAATAAGAAGAAGCAGGATGGCTGTGGCTGGCTGTGGGTCCATAGCTTGGGCATGAGTACAATGTCTGTCTCTCACTCTCAAGAAGCAGGGTGGCTGTGGCTGGCTACAGGTTCATATAGCTTTGGCACAGGTACAATGTCTCTGTGTCTCTCTACAAGAAGAAGGGTGGCTAGCTGGGGTGAATTACTGTTTTTAGTTTCAGGAGGAAACCTGTCAATCAATCAACAGGGTTTAAGTGGCCATAAGTTGACATTTGTGTTTAGAGGACTGCAGGTAATAATGACTGCACATTCTGTGAGCTGTACCTCAAAATCAAGAAAGGGAAATCAAAATATGATGACATGTCTTCAATATTTATTTGTCAATTGTCTTTATAGTCAAGACTACTGATTTTCACTTTTTAATGTGAAGAAATGTTAACATTACAGAACTACGATATCCTTCACCCCAGTAATTTTACCATTACTCCCTCCCCCAATATCCTCTTCATCATCATCAAGGAGGCAGCCCAAGCAATCCTCAATGCCAGAGTTGTACCACTTGGAAATTCTTTTACATGACTGCATCATCAACCTGACTGTATCATCAACCTCAATGGTACACCATTTGGACGCTGCCACCGGATGGTCTGCTTCACCTGCATCATCAGCACAACCTATCGCCATGATGGGGTATAAACATAGATGTGGTTGTCTGACTTGGTATGTGACCTTCATTCATTTTGATAAATGTCAGCATGCTGACATTTGTAGGTGATAGGTTAGTATGATGGTCATGCACTATGGCCCCACAGAACTAAATACCCTCTCCAGACTTACATTGGAGGGTGGGCAGGTCAGGCACTTCAGTGCTACTGACATCAGCACTGGCCATTCATTCCAAAACACAAAGGATCATCCAATATTGTCAGATGCCTGTTTTCTGCCAAATAGACCTCGACCATGGTCTGTGATGCACGCATTCCTGATGAATCGTACCTGTTCACAAAATTCATCTAGGTCACAAATTCCTACTTGGGATAAGGCACCCCAAAGTGGATTAATGGACAACTGTGCAGCTGACACCACCTGCTCCTCAGCCACCTTACTGGATGTGCTCAGGCCAGTGACCTTCAGCCTTGTTATGCTGTGGTTTGAAGAACTTTGCATGTGACTCCTTACAACACCAATAGGACCAGCTGTCAGTCAGATTTTGAACCTGATCATGCCCTCCCTCCAGTATGGATGCAATGCCACACTTGTAGTGTGGGTCCAGCATTGAGGCTATTACAAATTCTGGAGATTGCTGAATAGTGGTGATGTGTCAGTTGCTGTCTAATATTGTAATCATGTGTTTCAGTAACACACAGCTTGACCTATCTCCAGCCATCAAGGCTAGGCTGCAGATTCAACAAAGTCTTCCTCAGCACCCATAGCAGTGGCATGGCTTGACTAATGAATGCAGTGTCAACACTCATTGCCTGTGGCATGTTCAAATGGCCTCAAATTAATATTACAGAGTCCATGAGTCTCCATTGTTCAGTTGTCATAGACATTGAGGCCCTGAACTGTCGCGGCTAGTGTGCTAACTAGGTACTTGGGATGGCTTTTGTACTGCTCATACAACTGCTCTGCCATGCAAAGGGTCAAGTTTGATCTCTTGACAACTTCAAGCTTGAGGCAGTGCTGAGGAGGCTGTTTTGAATCTGCAGCTGCCTAAGTTAGTCACTGGCCATGGTAGTGCATGCAAAGTAGGCACAGATGTGGCGTGCAACAGTCAACATTTACTTTATTTCAGGGTACTGCAGAAACTCCTGTACCACAAGATTTAAACAGTGAGCCATGCAGGAAACCCTCACAAAGTCACCATTGTTGATACATTTAACAACATTTGATCCATTATCACTAGCTATGAAGCCAGCTTTTTAGGGACAGGGATGCAGCCACTCATCAATTTCTGTCAGTAGCAAGTCTAGCATGTTTTTGCCTATATGCGACCCTGCTACACTTAGAATTGCAAGCATGGCATGCTGTCTAATGCCTTGAAGGTTGCTACCACCACAGTCTTACTTATTACACTGCTTTCCCATCCCACCATCACAGACAACCCCAGGTAGCTGTGCTCAATGCAGTAATACACAGATAGGAACTACTGTACCTGCCATTTTGCCACTTGTCCATATCCATGCTTAAGTGAATGTAAGGTGATGTGGAATGTCGAAGGGCATGTCTTACAGACTCTGTCACCATCTGATATAACTCAGGGACAACACGGGTGGAAAAGTATGTCCTGGATGGGATCTTCCATTTAGGACAGAGTGCCACAAAGTGCTGGAATCCCACATTCTCCACAAAAAGAATGGCAAAAGGTCAATTGCCAGCATTTCCACTATGGCAGCACTGAGTTCATGTGCAACTGCATGATTTGATAGGTATTTATGGTTCCAGGCAGAAAGGCTGTGCAAGTGGGCTGCATTGTTCAGTGTTTTGCACGTGGTGTGCCAATCGCTCTCCTCTGTGAACTGACATGGGTGGGTACCTTTGACATGTGATGGTTGGTGCACAAGTGACAAGCCAATAAATGTGGTTATTGTACCTGTTTTAAGCATAGAGGTTGAGAATTACTACATGGGCCACTGCTACTCTGACTACTACCTGAACATTCAAAATCATCCTCCTCCTCATCTCCTCATGCCTGTAGTAATCCTCCCGGTGTTATTTCACCACTTTTACTGACATGGCTACTTACACCAAAGAAAGAGAGACCATGCTCACTAAGGTGGATGAGGGTGAATGCCCACTATGGCATTAGCTCCCTCTAATGCCAAGTTCACAATGCCATGTGCCTGCCCTTGAGATGAGTATGCTGACCCCAGTGCCCAACTGGCTACCCTTTTACCACACTTCACACAAGCTTGGCAAAGCTGGCAGATTGCCACAGTTTCATTGCTACCATGTTGTATGAAAAATCCCAAACAAGGGATTTTGATGTCCTACTCTTCATGTCACTTCTAGGGCTGCATATGGAATGTCAGTTTTGTTGGTGATGAAATGGAGGTGTGCTGCATGATTTCTGGTGTTGTGCACACTTGGACTTTGACTGAACATCACAATCGATGACTATTACTTCAGGGTCAGCAACAGACACAGCTACATTAGAACTTTGAAGAAGTGGGGATTGATGAACAGACTGTTTACAAATAGCCACCTTCACTTTCTTTTGTCTGGTTCCCAAAAGGAGTCGCTAGCATCATCATCATCATAATCATCATCCACAAATTCACTTTGGATGCTGTCCTCCTGTGAAGATATTCCAACCACAGCCTCAGTACTATCATCCACACTTTTTCATTAACATCTGAATGTTTGGATGACCTAACCTCAAGATCAGTGGAAACATGAGACTGTGAGTCATTAGCATGATCAGAATCATGTTCAACTACTGTGAGTGGGACATCAACTGCACTCAAGTCTGCAGATTCAACAACATTTTCCCATCCGATAAGTTGGCCCAGGTTGAACTTGTAGCAATACTCATGCTGTTATCAACCATGCAGTCACTAACTTTACTACCAGCATGGACAACAGCATCTCCAACCAGCATTGAAGTGACTGATTTCGCTGTGAAAACAGAGTAGGAGAAATCCTTTACTTGCAGCAGCTGCTACCTTGTCCTTCTGCTGCGCACTTCCACAGCCACAAACACTACTCTTAACACTGCTAGACCTGCTACTAGCCCATGATCAACCTGCCTCATCATCACAACTTCCACTTCTAATAGTCTTCTTGGCAGCAGAAAGCCACAGCCAGAAACAGCTTTGCATGACCATCTCTTCACGGGCTTTTAGGATTACACAGACAATTAACAACAACTTATTATTTCCTGCTGTTTTGAGGGATGGGAAGCAAAAAAATATGCCAGAGATGCAGCTGCACAGGCATAAGTAACACAAGACCTGAACCAGTCTTCAAAAATCCAAAAGTCAAAAAACAGTACTTTTGTTTTGTGGGGGGTACAGCTTTGCTACACAGACAGAATCAGGAAAATATTTCCAGACAGGCTGGAAATTCAGAGTACTGCTATTATGGTGCACAATAAAATGTGTATCAGTTTACACACACAAACACATTAAAGGTCAGCCACAGAGGTTCCGGTCAGTAACATCATGGAACAAAATAAAGTGGACAAAAATAAAGTGGCAAAAACAGTGGCACCCACAATATCGCAGCACAAAATGTAGCATTACAGAACAATGCAAGCCACAGGACATGCAGGTATTACTCAATGTCCACTGCAAAGAGATACTGTGCTGGAACACACAGCAGGCACCAGTGCAAAGGACCAGAGCAGGGTGCAGGGAGATGGAACAGGGCAGAGTGCAACCACCACTGGGGAAGCAGGCTACTGGACATCCATAATGGTAGATCCAATGGCAAAGGCACCCACACAGGAGATACCCCACCCAAAATGCTGAGTGATGGAGACAGGGCACCAGGGCAACTGCTGGAGTACAGGTGGACCATGGCCACCATGTTGATGGCGGAGCATATGCAAGGGCTGGGAGTACAAGCTAGCAAGTCCCCAGCAACACACACAACACAGAAAACACACAGGATGGGGAGAGAGCAGCCATGGGGATGTGCAGGGCAGAACCAGTGGAACACAGCAAAAGGTGACATGGGGACTGGGCCAACAAGCAGGTGCCAAGGTTGCATGCAGCCACAGTGGGATGAGACAGCAGGCCATAAAGCACATATACAACACAGTTTATTACAATGTGCACAAAACAGTATGGCACACAGTGCCAACCACAACCAGCCCCCCAACACCAGTGACATGACAGCAGTATCACCCCTATGTGCACCAGACCACCCTGCCACCAACGTGGCCCACCCCAGACCAACTACAGGTACATGGCAGTGATGCCTACACACACAGCAGGGCATGCACACATACAGGTAGTGCACAGCCCCCACCTCAGCGCATGGTGCACAGCCACACACACAGGCACAGCCATAGTACCACCCTGACCATAGTACCCATACAGAGCCCCCCTTGCCTGACCCATAACACAGGACCCTCCCAGGAGCATACACACCCTCAGGCATGGGTAGGGACAGTCCACAATGCATGGGTGACAGCCCCACACAGGCATCCTCCCAGCCCCCACAGCCCAGCCACAGTGGCCACAGCATCCCAGATCAGATGCCTCAACCCCCCACCCTGGCAGCAACAGCACACATCCCACACAGCTGGGACACCCCAGCTGTAGTATAGATACCCCACCCTCACAACCTGGAGGTTGTGGCTTACCCCGCAGCAGCTGCACAGTACCTCCAGCCCCAGCATCCTGGTGACAACAACAGTGCCACACACAGCTGATGCATAGTAACCCCCAGACAACAACAGCACTGTCATAGGGCCCTCTCAACACCTACAGCAAGTTAACAGTCCATGCACATTGCCACTGTGGTGCCCCAGGTAACAGTGCACAACTGTCACATCACAGCACAGAGCACACACAAGCACAGTGCCATGGGTACAGTCCATCCACATACAAGTACAGCAATGTAGTGTGAATGGCAATGCACAATGTCAGGTAGACAGGTGCCTGCATGGTCACACCTGCAGCTGGAAATTGTATGGCGTGCCACGCAGATAGTCATATGTACATCATGTACCATACTCCTTACTATCTGCTGTATGCGTGCTGTGGCGTCTATGGTACCACTTCAGTGCTGGTGGTGCATACTGGCCTGTAATGCACTGCTCAATCTTGAGCTCATTCAGCCACTGCTCCATCTTCAGGGCATTGATAAACTCCACAAACATGGATGGCATGCACCTATTGGTGCTGAAGGCATGGTGCCACCCTCCATGGAATTGTTGGTGCATGCAGTGCTGGACCTGCTGGCATCATAACAGCTCCAGAGCTCCACTGGAAACAGGGGCTGCCTGCTGATGCCACCACAGATTGGGTGACCAACCCACATGTCTCGAAGTAGTCCAATAGGGGTGCCAGCAGCTCATCATGCCGGATGTAGAACTCATAGGAGTGCACCACCAAAACAGTGGCAACCTCCCTGGGGCATGAATGCCAGGGCAGGCAGCAGATGGACATGCAGTGCAAAGTCCTCCTCTGTCATGTAAAGCTGCATCACCTCTGGCACCTCCTGGATCTTCCACCATAGGGCATGGCACAGATGAAAAAGCAGCCATGCTGTGTTGCACTAGGAACACTGCGGAGAATGCCTTGATGGCAGCCTGCTTAAAGTCTGTCACAATGGTGCTTGGCTTCAGGCCTGCCTGCAGTCCATTCAGTGCATTGAATGCCTGTGTGTATGTGGCCCCAGTCTTGTTGGGCAGCAGGAGATATGCACACAAGGACTGTTGTGCAGTACTGTACACCATGAATGGTGTACAGCTGGCAGAAGTGCAGTGGAGCAGTCTTAATGTGCCATCAGCATACCAAGTGGTGCACTGCACCAGGTATTGCAGGTTCCTGTCTGTAGTGAAGATGAGTGTCCATGCAGCTCCTCCGCTGTCTTACAGCAGGAAGGGAAACCACTGTGTCTGCCTGTACCCTCCGTGTATGACGATGTCCACAGGGGATGATGGCAGGGCAGGTGGCCAGCTGCAGCATTCTAACATGGCGGACACTTTGTTTCAGCAGGTGTACACTGGGCATTCAGCCCCCACAGCTGTTGGTGTGGCAGTGCTGCAGGTTGCCACCACCTGGTGCGTGTTTCATGCAACTGCATTGCCCTCTGCTTTATGTCATTGATGGCCTCACGTACACATATGACACCATGATCTGGGACATAGTTGTGTGTGCTCAGCCTTGATAACCGCTTCCCCTGCGGTGTGCACTCTGCCAGGGCATTTACCCTGTAGTACTTGCAGCACTTCCAATATTTTCTCCTCTGTTGTGCACTCCTTGTAGTACACTTAGCCATCATTCTGCAATAGTGTCTTGCCCTTCAGGCTCATCACATATGTGAGTGGCATTGCTGTGGGTCCAGTGCATACTCACACACTAAGCATTTGGGTACAGCTGGAGGCCCAGACATGACCACTGTTGCCTGTGCATGGTTGTGTTATGTAGGCCCCCTGTGCACAGAATGCACAGCACCTGGCCAGTCAGGCCCTCCTGCCACAGGTGTCTCCTGTTGGCAGTATATCACAGCATTGTTGCATGCCCTTTTCCCCTGTATTGCACCCTGGGGGCCACCAGGGCAGCAGGGAGCTGCTGATAGTTTACCAGCTGTGTGACACCTGCAGTGTGTCCTGCATTGTGTCTGTTACCTGGGGAGCAGCCATACTACATGGCTATGTGTGCCCAGCTCTGTTGTATGCCTTCTGTGTGTGCCATTGCTGTTGCATGTTATCCCCTCCATACACATAAGTGTGCTCCAGTGGTGCCAGCTCTGCATATGCCTGTATGGCTGCTAGTGTATTCTGCCCCCTGCACTGCCTGTATCTCCCGTGACTGTGGTTTGCATTCATTGTCCCCCCACGTGCCTTATGGCCCTTCCTGTGGTCTCCATGCATTGCCTTGTGTTCCTTTGGCCATCATGTGGCTGTTGTGCCTGGCACCTCTGTGGCATCCCATCCTGTGCACTCCTCCATTTGGCATCCACTTGCTGCAATGTGGGGGCCATCTTTGCTCCACTCGTTTGCCTGCCTTGGGTCGACACTCAGGGGCCATGCCGTACATCATCCCTCCCCAGACTCCGCCTGCGCTGTTCCCTGCACTGTTGCAGTGCATGGCTCCTTTGTAGCGCGTGTGCTTCCCGGTGACATCCTGGCCTGGCATTATTGTTCTGCATTCTATATCTGTGGATCGCGAGGTTTTGTCCACTATGTTCGAGATCGCCATTTCTTTGTCAGCAATGTTCTGGTGTGAACCCCACAGAAACTTTAACTGTTCAGTAAACTACAATACAGACAGTCTTTTAAAATGACTCAAAAAATGCCCAGCAAACAGAAAAAACTATAAAAATGAGTTGTACTCTGTATACCTGAACACACAAATAATAAAAACTAGCCAACGAAAGTTGGAAAACTACCTTTCTCACTAATCTCCCTTTTACACCACAGATCCGCCCTCTACCATAGCACTTCTACAGTGTCTATCAGTACAGAGACTGAATGTACTAAATTAACATTAAATATTCACACAAAATCAATAAATGCTTGATGATATAAACACATAAGGATTTCCTGCAATCATTGTACTAAATTTTGACACAAAATTTGTGGCAAAATTTGTTTTAAAGGTTTTTGATGGTTTGAATCTCAGAGCTCTGAGAACAAACTGTGTCCAGCTTTCCACTGCACACACTATACTGAACTGAGGCTGTGCAAAACAATATAGAGCCCATGTGACCTTATATGCCATGAACCACTGCAAAATTCACCTTAGAAGCAAAAAAACAAGGCAAAGTAATGCAAAGTCCATAGAAAATAATGGGAACCAAGCATTACTTGAGAAGTGAAGTTTTTCACTTTCTATGCTGAGAATTACGTGAAATTTGGGTTCACGCAAAATACTACACATAGCAAATTTTAGCCACTTTGCCCACCTCTAGTGGTCACTAAGTGGAATGAATTGATTGCCAGACAAGGTGGTATCCATAAGGAGAGTGGGCAGCTTTAAGAGGGTTGTGACACAGTAAAGAGGAGAGTTGTAATTAAAAGTGGAAACATGGGGTTGACTCCTGTTGGGGAGGAAGAAATTCCCAAAGGAAGGGAAATACTCCTCCGTAATTATTGAGATATAGTATCTGTATTATGGGAAGACGACACAGATCTTTTGGTCTTTTCTGGTGGTATATTTTGTATGTTTTTATGCTCATGCTAAAAGCATGAGCATGAAAAATCAGTTATCCTTAGAATGCTGTTTTTAAACTGAGCATGCATGTGTTTTCTCAATTTTCACGAAAAGGTAAAATGAAGGACTTAACAAGTACAAAAGCACACACCTTGGGCAAACTCTATAAAACTTGCAAGTTTCAGGTTTGAAATACTCCTAGTTTTTTTTTAGTTATAGGTAAGCAAAACAAAAGTCTTAATTTACGTAATGTTTAAATTTGTTGCATGTCTGTAACTTTGAGCCTGTTAAACCAATTGCACAAAATTGGCAGAGTCAAGAGATCCTGGCCAACTGTGTCCTTCCAAATGTCCAGTAAATCGTTAAACAGGGGCAGAATTATTAAGGGCAAAATTCAGGGCTTAACATTAAAGTGCTTGCTCAGTCCTAATATACAGGCACGATCAAGCCTATACTGTATAAGGCATATAGCCTTCAGGTTTAACCAGCTCCTTTTATCTTCTCCTCTTCATGTTAAATTGAACTTTGCATTCCTCTTTACTATAGCTGACAGGGACAAATGCTGTAGTTCTTAGTTTTCCTAGTTTTGTACATAGAATTACAAAGTACTCCTATTTTCTTAAAAACAGTTTTATAAAAAATAAAATAAACTTGGGGAACTAGGAGACTTAAGGACTTAAAGCACAAAACACACACGTTAGGCAAATCTATCAAAGTTGCAAGTTTCAGGTTTGAAATCCTATATGTTTTTTAGTTATAGGTCAGCAAAACTGATCTTAATTTATTTAATTTGTACATTTTTTGTACCTCTGTAACTTTGATCCGAAAACCAATTGCCATGGACAGCCTTTAAATTTAGCCAGATCCTTTTGTCTCCACTCTTCATGTTACATTGTGCTTTTCATTCTTCTTTACTATACTTGTTAGGGATAAATACCGTAGTTTTTAGTTTTCATAGTTTTGTATATAAAATTCCCAAATACTCCTATTTTCTAAAAAAAAAACAGTTTTATAATTATCAAATGGATGTGATTAATTAAAGTTTAGTTACATCATCTTTTGTGAAGAATTTATTAAATTGATATTTATTTATGCCTGTTGGCATAGCTGTTGGATTTCCACTTGTGATGCCGGCGACCAGGTTGGGAATGGACCCAGGGCATCGGAAGCCAGCCATGGGGAAGGATGGAGCATTCTGAAGACTGCTGTCCTTCTCCAGGGAGGGAGGGAGTGTGTCAGAGCTTGACGGATCCCTGGCAGAGGCCGTGAGTACCACAGCGACTGGTGCCTGAATGTTAATGGGGTGGGGCAGATGCTGAACATAATTGCACATCCCTACCCCCAGGAAAACCCAACAAAATGCCAGCTCCCAGCATGACAGCTTGTCTCATTCCGCTGCCCACTGCCACTAATGCCCGGGGTACCGCACTCATGGCCCCGACATGGGGGTAATACTGGGCTTGCCCACAATGTCCATTTGGGAGGGGAAGCTCCCATAGTGGCCCACCCAGGGGTATGCCTGGGGTGGTGCAAGTGGACGAGATCTGAGGATAAAATGGGAAGCCTGGAGAGAAAAAAAAAAAAAAAAATAACTGATATTTATTTTATTACCTAATAAAGAGTAAGTATATGTTTCTGTTCAAAATGTGTTATGACCACAAAGAGTTCATTCACAGATTCTGCAAATGGTAATCAGTCAAAATGCAGAGTAGTTTAAAAGCAACCATTTGGTTGCATTTATTTTAATATTGAAGCTTTAGACAGAAAACAGAAAACTGCAAAAAATAATGAGCTCAATTTACACAACACTTAGGTTCTGGTGGTGTGCTGAACCCCTTTGCCACAACTGTGCCCAATTCTCAAATCTCAGGCACAGTTGCAATAGTTTCCACATTTTATGGTGGCGTGCACAATACGTGGTGTAAGCTCCATAAAACAGCCTCCAGGAATGCCACAAGCTGGCCCAGAAAAAGTTGATCTAATTTGCAGCACCTGGTGCATGGGATTGAAAATCCTGACTCTTCAGCTGAGTGATTACTGCAAGCCCTGTGTGCCATATAGTTAGTCACCTTGGGCTTGCTGCAGTCAGTGGCTTTGAAAATTGAGTCCAATGCCTTGTTTATGGTGCCTTAAGTGACCTAATATCTGGAGATGCCGAGCATCAGGTTTCATCATGACTAAAAATATCCAGATACTGTTTTCATAATGTCCTCACTTCTCTGTCGCAACAAGTTTTAATGCCCCAGGGCCCAGTTCTCAAAATGTTTAGACTGACGAAGGTACTTGCATCACAATAGTATCATGCAAGGGGTGGCTTGTGTCGCAACTTGCATCAAACCCGATTCTGTAAAGCATCTTGAATTAAATCCAATGTAAGCTGCACCAAATCCGCTGGTGCCAAGGTTGCAATGAACAACCAGGTTCACCAGGTCACAAGGGACTTGCACAATGGTGTGGCTGCAACATCCCCTTTTTGGATTCTGCAAGCCCCACCATGGACGCAGCAAGGGCATCACATAGACCCATCAGGAGGTGGTCTGCTGTGGATGCACCAGTGGAATTGCTTCTACACTGGGCTGCTGGGGCAGTAGTGGTAAACTAGGGGCATGGGAGGTGGCAGTGGTAGTGTCAGGGGAGACAGTTGTGCATGAATGGTACTAGCATTGCACCCATTGAGGTGCATTTGCAGTAGTGGTACAGTCACCATTATGCCCGATACTGTACATCCATATAGAACAACCCCAATCCCTGATGTCCACAGGTGAATAGCCATATATCTGACCCTGGTGGTCTAGTGAACCCTTACCCCTTCCACCCCAGTCTCTTTCATGAAGTAATATATATGCTTCCTTGGTGGCCTAGCAAACCCCCTCCCAACCTCAGATCAACCCATACATATTGATAGAACTGTCCCTGGTGGTCTAGTAGATCCCCACACCAGCAGGCAGTGCCCCACCACCCGCTCCACCTTGTCCCATCCCTGAGCGGCGACCAGCACGGACATCCACTCACCAACAATGGCTGGCTGCTGACTGAGCTCACAATGAGTGCATACACTATACAGTACACATTACTTGAGTGACAGCCACAGGATCTATTGAACCTTAATGGATAGGGAATGCTGTGGGAATTAGAAGTTAATAAAGCAATGAAGGGACCTGTTTGGTTACCACATTGAAAATCACACCAACCAAAATGAGTTTACCAAAAGCGGAGGGGAATAACAGCTGAGTTTGGAGTAAAGGGTGCAGTGATATGTGTACCTGTTGGAGGCCAGGACAAACCTGGATATATTATTATAGACTACTGTATGCCTCACTTTTGGAGGACAGCCCTAAAGGCAGAGAAGTACTGTATACTGGACATCCCATTTGTCAGTATGGGGACAATGGCAATGCAGGCTTTGTGGTAAGGTTGTCTCTGATTTTGAAGGAATGACCCAGCCTAGTGTTTGCTGCCTTACAAGCTGCAGAGATAGAAACATAGACTTTGACAGCAGATAAGGACTGCTTAGCCCACCTAGTCTGCCTGTTTTCCTACCTATTGAATAAGCTGCAGATCCTAGTTAACCAACAGCCTACTTCCTCCTACCCTCCACTAAAATTGCCTTATGTCTGTCCCATGCATTCTTGATTCCCCCACTATTTTTGACCCCCACAACCTCCACAGAATACTGTTCCATGGTCCACCACCCTCTCCTCGTGAAAAATACTTCCTCACATTGCCCTTGAGCCATCCCCTCTATCTTTAAATTGTGCCCCTTGTTCTTGCACATCTCTTTTTCTGAAATATGCCATCCTCTTGGACTTTGTTTATTCCTTGAGGTACTTAAGTTTCTATCATGTCCTCCCTCTCCCTCCTTTCCTCAAGGGTATACATATTAAGCTATTTTAGTCTCTTTTTGTATGGTTTCTGATGTGGACCCAGCACCATTCTAGTTGCCCTCCTCTGGACTGCCTCCATCCTATCTATGTCCTTGCAGAGATGGGGTCTCCAGAACTGCACACAATACTCCAGATGGGGTCTCACCAACTGTCTGTACAGAGGGATAACAACTTCCTGTTTTCTACTAGTGATGCCTCTCCTATGCATCCCAGTATCCCCAGCTCTCCATACTGCCTTCTTTTGCCTTTCTTCAGAGTATACTCCATTCACTATTACCCTCTATGTCCTGTTGTCCAGCCAATTTGTTACCTAGGGCTATGATCCTGGGACCCACTTCCAGGCTGGCTAGCATGTTTATTAATCTTTGTGTGGGACTGTGTCAGATGCCTTGCTAAAATCTAGGTAGGCCATATCCACAGCACCTCCATGGTCTACTACTTTGGTCACCCAGTCAAAGAAATCTATTAGTTTCATATGACATGACCTTCCCACTGTGTGTGAATCCATGCTGCCTTGGGTCCTGTGCCCCACTGGCCTCTAGCCCCTGGACACAGCAGGGCTTGGTGCCCTCAGGCAGCTCCCGTCAGTCACCCGCTCCTGGGCACAGCAGGGCTTGGTGCCCTCATAGTAGCTCCCTGTCAGTCACCATGGCCCCTGGACACAGCAGGGCTTGGTGCCCCTCAGAGCAGCTTTCCATCAGTCACCATAGCCCTGGACACAGCAGGCTTGGTGCCCTCAGAGCAGCTCCCTGTCAAGTCCCCACAGGCCCTGGACACAGCAGGACTTGGTGCCTCGGAGCCACCCTCCCGCCGAGTCACCACAGCCCCTGGACACAGCAGGCTTGGTGCCCTCAGGACAGCTTCCCATCGAATCACCACAGGTATAAAAGGACACCAGAGGAGTCAGTGTTTCCCTTGTGGCACTCCACAGCTTTGTTCTTAATTTTCAAATTGGGTGCCTTTTCTTTTACTCTGCCACTCAGTTCTGCTGAACATATTTTTCTAACCAAATTGGCTTTGTTTGTTTAAGTATTCACCAGCTGCTAGTTTAATGTGCCCTGTGTAAGAAATTAATTGTTAATTCCTGGGCATTGCTCCACTATTATTGCAGAGCCACTTACTTGTTTAGATCTTGCTAACTGCTCCAGGGCTACTGCTGAATTAGTTCTGCTCAAGGCTCCCTGTCCTTAGCGTAGTTAATCTCTGCTAGGAGGAAGTAGGCTGTTGAGTTGTAGGATCTGCAGCTTATCCGTTAGGTAGGAAATGGGCAGACTAGGTGGGCCAAGTGGTCCTTATCTGCCATCACATTCTATGTTCTATGTTTCTCTAAAGGCCGACATGGAGAAAGCATGATTTAAATTGAATTGAATGTTTTAGCCAGTGCACTGTTTGCTTTGCTGTGGGCACTCCAGAGTAAAGTTGGAGCTGCTCGGGAAGACTCAGGCTTAGCAGCTACTGCTTCTGCTTATGAGGGGTTCCCTGCAGCCGCTTCCTGGCTGTTCCCCACCTGCCCCCAATACCCTCCCACCCTTAGCTGCCTGAATTTATAGGTAGCTATAACCACGTGTACTGACGATCTGCCTGATGAAATAACCCATCTCCCTATTTTTCCATCTGCAGGATATCTTCTCTGACCACTAGATGTGCTACTTCTTTCTGTTCTCCCCTGGTTCCAGCAGTAGATCCATTTGTTTTTGTCTGCTGAGATGCTTTCACCCAAACTCTGCACTCCTAATCTCTTTCATTTTACTAATTTTACCTACCCTAGATCTAAAATGCACAGCTTTGTTTTTGCATCCCTTTTTTTAGCCCTACCGACCTTTGACTTCCTGGGACAAATTCTTGTGTCCACGGCTGCCTATCCCTGCTTCACAAATAAATTTACCTATTCAAACATGCTAGTGCATAAAACTACAGGAGCTGAAACCTCCTTGAGCCTCAGATATAAATTTACTGGTTTCCTAATTAAGTACTTTCTATGAATGAAGTTCACCAACCCTTGGAGAAATTCTTGTTTGTTTGCATTCACATGCAGCTTGGCTCATTACCCTATCCTTAACTCTGTCTGGTGATATTGAGACCAACCCAGGCCCGGGGACTCAATTCACTGCACCCATTTTCACCCATATGCTACCACAGTCTCCTGGACTAAGCATAGTTTACCTCAATATCAGGAGTCTAACTGTTAATCTCCCTGAATTACAATGCTGAGTTCAAGTTAATAACCCTGACTTACTAACTCTATCAGAAACCTGGCTCAAACCCTCCATCCCCAGCTCCTTATGTTCTATTGAGAGTTACAACTTACTTGGTCGACATTTCCTCCTCCAGAAGAGGAGGTGGTCTAGTACTGTACCATAAGGCCCATCTAAATGTGACCCTTGTACCTACACAAAATCTAAATGACTGTGAAGTATTACACTCCTCTTACTCCTGGGTGGCTCGAAGAAACTATTCATATTTAATGTATACTTACCCCTCGTGTTAGCAAACTTGGTCTTGAGGACCTCATTGACTTCATACCTACTGTAACATCGAAAATGAAATCATATGTCTGGGGATTTTAACCTTGACTGACTTGGTCCAAATGCTTCTCAACTGGCATCAATTATCAGCAAAAGCAAACCTTGCTCAGCTCATCCAAACCTCACAAGGATCAAGCCAATGGTGCCAGTAGAACTGTTATTGACTGGGTACTAACAAACAGAAAGACCAGCTTGCCTCAGTCAGTGTACTCCTGACTCTATCAGTGACCACTGCCCTGTCTACTGTATATGGGATGCTTCTCCCCCTCATATCCACCCAGAGTGCTAACTTTCTCTAACTTTGCTCTACTTGATTCAGCTTCTCTTATTCGGGACTTGCATCTAGTTGACTGGTCCCCTATCTTTATCACAAATTATATCAACAATGACTCTGAATACTTCAACAGTACCTTACTCTCTCTACAGGAGGAATATACCGATTACCATGTGTGGGGTTGGGGCAAAACCACAAAGTGGCTTAAGCCCTCTATTACATCAGCTGAAACTGAGGGACAAATTATGGACCACATGGAACCTCATCTCTTCCTTCTGATTACAGAAGTATCATGCTCTTCGTAATGTCTGCAAGAGAGATTTGTTTAGCAAAAGGCAACTACTACTGTGAGCTCCTTCACTCCTCCTCAACCAACCCTAGGAGGTACTGGTCCCAAATAAATGAGATCCTTGGGAGTCATAGGTCTGAGGCCCCAAAGAGATGATCATAAATGATATCAGCTGTAATAACCCCTCCACTATAGCCAATGCCTTTAACTCCCTCTTTACCAAGCTTCCCATGACATCTCCCTCCCAAGCCCAATGCCATCTTTTCATTGAGCCAGACTATGATGACATTTCCCATCCACTTAATCTCCTCCCTGTCTCCATCTGGAAGTTCTGTAACTCCATAAAACTATTCCTATTCATGAGAAAAGGGCTCACCTGCATTGGAGCCTAGGATTCTAGACTGGCAGTTCCAATCCTAGCCACACCTGTTGCAAGACTTTTAACCTTTCCATCTCCTCCTCCACTGTACCACAGGTCTGGAAAACTGTGAGGACTACCACGTGTTCAAAAATGGTGACCCCAAGATCTTATCTAACTACTGACTTATTGCCATTCTACCTACTCTTTGAAAAATACTTGAGAAGCTTATCCATGCTCAGGTCTCTTCCCATATCCAAAAGTTCAAAATCCAGACACCTGTCCAACATGGTTTTAGGCCAGGACATAGCACCACTACAGCCCTGACCCTGTTTACTAGTGAGGTTAAGATGAACATGGACAAGGGTCTCTTTACTGGGGCTGTTTTGTAGACCTCACAAAGGCATTCGACCTGGTCAACCACCCCCTGCTTTTAAGGAAACTCCCATTTGCTTGGTGTGGCAGGTTCCACCTTGTCTTGGTTTAACAGCTACCTTAGCAATCGTACATACGTTGTGGCTTTCAATAAAGTCCTCTCTTCCTTAGAGGTCCTCCCTGTGGTGTCCCCAGGGTTCCATACTAGGCCCCTTCCTCTTTCTCTCTTCATCAATGATATTCCTTCCTTTCCTATTCATTCCCGGCTATAATGTATGCTGATGACCTGGTCCTCTTCACTGCCTCTAATTCTGACACTGACATAAGTGATCAACTATCTTCCTCCTTCCAAAGCATCAATCCTGGCTCTCCTCGAATCAGCTCATCCTTAACCTACCAAAGCGTATGCCATGCTCTTTGGATCTACCAGAAAAGTCCAAACAGCTACTCCCTGTCTGCAGGTTCGTTGCTTTGATGGATCTGCTATATCCAAACACGGACTCCTTTAAATACTAGGATATGACACTTGACCCATCTCTGAACTTCTCCTCTCATATAAAATGAGGTCTGTAAGTGTATCAACATGAAGACTGGTGTAGCCTACAAAGTTTGCCATTCACTTACCCCTTGGCAAGGATTTCCATAGCCCAGGGTATCTTTCTTCCAGGGCTAAGGTATGCTCTACTGGTCCTGTCCCCGGCTAATATTACTGCTCTGCTAGAGTGGACGTTACATACAATAATATTCAGTAGATTTGCCCTGTCTGCCTCTAGACTCACCCACCACTGTCTCCTCTACTCCTCTTTAAACTGGCTTGCTCCCAGTGACTTGCCATACATCCTTGGATGCTTCATTGACTCTCTTACCCGTATCCCCAGACCTACTGTCTTTGAGCTATGCTAAACCCTGTGACTTATGCTCACTCCCTTAGGTCCTCTGCCTCCCCTATTCTTTGTTCCCCCTGTTCTTTCAGGACACTTTCTTCTGTGAATGGACTGGTATCGACCCCCTGTCCAGAGTGCTTCTATTGTTTGGTTTAGGTACCTCCCCTCTTCTCCTTTTTGTGACTACTGAGCAAAGTATGCATTCAGTATCTCTGCCTTTTCACTGTCACCGTCTGCCTACTTCTCTTCCCTTTATTAAGCCTCACTATCCCTCCCCATGTCTTTCTTTGTTCCCTAATGTACCTATAAAAGTTTTCTCCCCCTTCTTAACTGAGCTTGCTATCTTTTCCTCGGTCTGGGCCTTCACTATTCTGACTACCTTTCCCACTTCCTTTTGCTTTAACTGATACAGTTCCTGTACTGCTCCTTCTGTGATTCCTTATACTTCCTGAATGCTGTCTTTTTCTCCCAAACCTTCCCACTACCTCTTTTGAGAACCATAGTGATTTTTTACTTCATTTTGTTTTATTTGCTTCACACAAAGGCTTGTTGCCTCTGTGATGGCAGTTTGATTTTTCCCCATTGTTCTTCCACCCTCCTTCCTGCCCATTTGCAAGTGCATTCTTTGAGCACTCACCCATTTTGCCAAAGTCAGCCCTCCTGCATCTGCTGTAAGCCCAGTGCCCGTGCCACAGCTCATTTTGTGGTGCAGCTAGTGCAAGCCTCCTTTGGTGCATGCAGCCTGCATTTGAAGGGGCTGCTTTTGAGAATAGCTCAGGGTGGATTTTTGACACAAGGTGCCACTTGCATCATGTATGTTTGATGAAGGCACCATGCGTCAATCTAAGAACTTTAGAATTTGGCCTTTTAATCACATTTAATTCTCAAAAACTTTGGCTCAGTCTTTGATTCCATCAACTTATTGATTTTGGGCTTCCCATTTATTCTGCAGCTAATGAAGCTTCTCATAAAAGAGTGTAAATACTTTGTAGTAAGGTATATTGATACATTACTTTAAGTTCCCGATATACACACCATTGTAAACTTAAACTAAATTGGCTTTTTTTTGAAGCTAGGTGTTACTATCATAAATTAATTACTTTTGGAGATTTTTAAAGGTTCAGTTCAGTCTACATTAAGAAATGTTTTACAATTTCTTTTACAGGTTATTCAACTAGTTTAGCTGGGACTGGCTGTTTAAATCTTCCTTTTATAAAATCTTCTGCTGGGCAGCAATGTTTTATATGCCGGCAATAAGACATGATAACATGTGGGTTATGGCCTGATAAGAGCACACTCCAGGTACATTATGAGGCATGAGGCATTTGTGCCTAGTGCCTTAGCACCTGGAAAGTGCTCTAATCAAGCCATAACCCACACTTCAGAGTGTCTTATTATGCTTATAAAATGGCCACCATCGTAAAGAAGTTAATCAAAAAATGCACATAAAAGGCTGCATGAAAAAGAAAACAATATGATTATACAAGTAAAAAAAAAGAAAAAGTAGTCCATGTGTTGGAATGGAGCTGTTTAATAAACTTCACTAGAGAAGGTTGGTGTCTCTCTGCATTTCCACTACCGACACACCCACTGTGTCTGCTACTGTCACTCACCCACACAATCACTGAAAACCATGTTTTTTTTTCTTTTTGGCCACACAGTTTGACTTGAAGCCAACAGGAGTGACTGTGTCCCACCAGCTGACATATTTACTGTGATGTTCTCCCCTCCCCACCACCACACACAGGAAACATTTTTGTGACTTTTTACTTATTTTTGATGTTTGTCTTGCTAAATTGTATTTGCATTGATATACATTCGGGTTTATATTAAGCGGCTGACGGACTGGAAGCGGCGTGTCCTCAGCAGCCACCATAGACTGTTGTTTCCAGATTCACATTACACACACACACACACACACACAAAAATAAACTTCATTAAGTTTTGTGATGACAATTATGCGCTGGCATGCTGCAGTTTTATTTAGGGTCTTCTGAGTTGTTGTGGCTCCTCTGAGTACAAAGTCAGGGGCTGTCTCTTTTGTGGCATCGCTAATGGAGGATGGCAGATGGATCTGTAGTGGGGACCATCATGCTTTGCTCTATTCATTATCAACAGCTTCCAACAGCAGAGGTCAGAGTTTACAGCAGAAAATATCTTTGTTTACTAAGGGATAGCATGTGCATCTTTTGGGGCTGGTGGGGCAGGCAGGAGCGGGACTGTTCAGCTCATCTAGGCTGCTGGTGGCATACTGGCACAGCATTGGCAGAGGGAAGCTGTAGTGATATGTTTGTGTTGTGGGGCTCAAGTTGGCACAAGTAGTGCTGGTTGGCAGGTTATGTCCTGATAAGGACATAGCTTAATGCAGCTTTAGCCAATCAAGATTCAAGATTTCTTTTGCCCATTTTATAAAGGTCAATAAAGGACTGGAAATCCTTATCTAATGATTTTCATCATATTCTTTTTATAATTTGATTAAATCAAACTTGAAGAGTCATTTTATTCTTTGTACTACGTGTGATTGTTTTGTTTGATTTTGTATTGTATGTGTTATATGTGTTGTACTTGTTTTTCTACCCAGGTCCCTCATGAAAATGGGCATCTGATTCCTTTCAGTCGTTGCAATAAACAGATCTTAAATCAATCAATAAATCAATAAAATGTTTGCAAAAGTAAGCTCTTGATCATTTAAGATTTTGCAAGGAAATCAGATGTTCCATTTCAACTCTGTTTTACATCAGTAACTATATAAAACACAATTATGACAACTGTGCAAGAAATATGAAGAATTCACTGTCTACTGACTTTTTAAAATCTAGCCAATCTGCTATTTGTTTGTCATACACAGTAGCCTTTTGCAGATATATGATACTGTATATCATCATGTACTGTAGCTAGACTAGTTGCAAAAAAAAAAAAAAATGACTGAAGATTTCTGTACCTGAGCCTGGATTAATTTGGAAACAAAGTTTCTTCCCATTAAAGAATGCAATTTTATTTGATTTATTGTATGTCACAGTTGAGAATAAGCTGCACTACCCACAAGCACACCACAAGAAAAATCCAATGATAAGACTTTTTGGTATATGAGATACTACCACGTTGTATCTCAGTCCCCAACTCAGTCTAGCAGTACTCTACTATAATCAAGTCCCCAGACATAATAGTCCACCCTGCAGTAATATTGTGAAATAAATAAAACTGAATATTAATATCATATTACTATCAGAGTTTGAAAATGTTCTGCTCGAGAACACATGATTGCATTACTTGAGGCCTAACCCTACTGCACTGTGGATCAAGCTAGTGACCAAAAGCATGAGAAGCCTTGTCCTTAAGAAAATGCCATAGATAATTGCTTTGAAAAAGATGGTGTTGGTTTACTCGATATTTGGCTTATGTGCAATGCTTATTTTCTTATTGAGGGAAAAATATATTTTTCTCCAATTCATCATTGGTTTAGCTTTAGTATAAGTGTTTTAGATAGTCAAAAGGACTGAATGCTTTAGCAGTGCTCAAAACTTTCTGAGGAAGACCTCATTGTTTTCCTTTTTAAGTAGAAAACATATTATGCATGTGATCAATAACTATAGTATTTTTGTGACATTCCGTCAGAATTTCACATTGTGACATTCTTACTGAAGAGGTGATTTATCCTATATGAATTATTCAGCATGTGCACTAATCTAAAAAAATTATGTTTAATAATTCATGCCATATAACATACATTGTCAGTATGCCCACCTTTATTGCATTACTCCAATTGCGGCATTAAAGTGACAGAAATGATAATAACAGAAATGATATGAGAACCTGGCTTGAAGGGGTTCAACTTAAGTTTACTCTTCATTCTTCAGCCCATAGCATACTACGTCAATCACACAGCTACAATGCTACAAGAGCCCCAGATACCGCTACTAACTTTGAATACATTATTTTTATTCTCAGCAAACATCATATCTTTGAAAATAACGTTTTTCTATGTGACATTTGAAATCAAGATGTTGATATTTCTGTTTGATTACCTATAAGAATGCTGATAATGCAATAGTATTAAGCATACATGTATAACTGTTTTGTGTCTTTGTAGATCAAATACATATTGGTAAGCTGCAAGATGGAAATATTGAGATATTCTGAGGCTGTGCTTCCAAAAAAGGACAATATAAATTGTATATGTTTTTGAGCCCATTACTATGGTATATGGACTTGTTCTGATTGATTGATTAATTGATTGATTGATTGAATTTGGTAACTAGGTGAGCCCACTGGAACCAAATGTTCCTTTTTCAGGGGCAACCTGGAGTTAATTACGGGCATGAATTCATACATTGAGCAGGAGCGTAGAATAAAAACTTCATGCAGCAAGGGTTTAAATACATACACTTTGCAAAAGAGGATGGAAATAATGTTAACACGTTACAATTAAAGGGTCAGTTAGCTGGCTAATACATGCATGACAACAAGTAACAAGTGTGACAATAAACACAATAGCTAGTGTTCAGTGCAGCTTAGGAACATTAGAGAGTTCAGTGCAATAAGGAAGCAATCAGTGGTAGCAAGAGAAATCCAAGCTGTCTAGTAGGAATGTTTTTAGCCTTTTCTTGAAACACTCAAGCAAGAAGGAGTTTGCAGTTCAGGAGTTAGGGAGTTCCAATGGGAGGGTCCATAACCACGCCTCCCCAGGTTTGCTGTGACCCTGGGCATGTCTATCAGTTTAAGACTAGAGACCCAGAGGAGGCACCTTTCTGACTAGGAAGTAATAGGCCGAGAGGCTGGGTAGGATAGTATGTGAGATGACCTTGTAGACCAGGCATAACAGGCGGTACATCATTCACCATCATTCATACCTCCAGGGAGAACTAGATTATGAAGGACGGACCCCACAGTGATGCATCCTGGGAGGGACCCCAGCCATGACATTACTTATTTTATTATAAAGAACTTTGAGCCTTCTATTTATTTATTTACTGAAAAGTTTCACCAGGAAGGCACACTGAACAATAAGTTGCTCGTCTCCGGTGCATCCTGGGGAGTGGGTAGGTGGAGAATATACAACAAGGATAGTTGGCAACAATAAATATAGCAATGCAATTTGTATCAAATATAGAGTATAAAACAAAGCATCAGCAATAGAACAGCAGTGTAGATAACAGCAAATACATTTAGTGCAATTACAATGGTAAGTAACATTGGATGATGGCTTGGGGCTGGGAGACCCAGGCTCTAGAATAAGGCAATTTGAGTACAGATGGTGGGGATAAGTACAAGCAATGCTGGGCAAGAACAGAATCCAGGACTGGTATGATAGGCTAGAAGCAAGTGCAGTTAGTGGAGTAAAAATTGAAGAGGGTAGTGGAGATGGGTGAGGGAAGAATAGTGTTTTTTGTGGAGATAGAGAGTTCCAGTTTTGGGAAATAATGAGAGAAAGCAGCCTGCCCAGCAGAGGTGGATCTGTGGGGAATGGAAGGAGTTCAGGTATCCACAGGTCTGAGGGAGTGAGCAGGGGTGGAGGGATGACAGTGAGGAAGAGAGGTAGGAGGTGTATTGAAGCCAGAATTTGAGACAAATTTAGTGATGTGGGAGAGGTGACAGTTGGCTAGCAAGGGAAATTGAGAGCATGGTAGAGGTTGCAGTGGTGAGTGAGAGACCTGAGTCCAGAGCAAAATGGCAGAAGGAGTTAAAGAGGGTGTCCAATCTGGTTAAGGAAGACTGGGGGTGGCACTGTAGACTACATCGCAGTAGTTGACAATGGGAGTATCATTTTCTGGACCAGTTCACACTTTGCCAGACAGGTTAGACACTTCTGGTTCCTGAATAGGGTGCTGAGCTTGGGGTGTATTTTTTCAGTATGGCGTCAGCGTGACCAGAGAAGGTGAGATGTTGATCTAGCCAAACCCCAAGGTATTTAAAGGAGGAGGTGTCCTCCAGATCAGACCCATCAAGGGTGTGGAAGAGGGCATGGTCTCAAGCCTAGTTAGTCTCTGCCTTGTGCCAAAGGTCATAGAGACAGTCTTTTTGGTATTTAGAAAATGTTGATGTGAGCTAAGCCAGTACTGCAGCCTGTCAAAGTCCAGTTGATGTCTGGTTTCTACATCAGATTGGGAGTGCCAGATGTGAACAAAACAGTGCAGTCAGCATTCATGTGGATGGATGCTGAAGTGCAGCAACATTAGAAGTCATTTAGAAAAATGGAGAAAAGAATAGGGTTTTTGATGAACTGGAGTATAGGGGCACGTAGTAAGTAGGTTGAGAACAGGACACAATTTGCGATGGTGATTCTAGACTCTGTAATGAGGGCATGTCCCAGGTGATATAATAGACCAATTGTCTGTTGCAAAACATTGGTAATCTGATCTACATGGGGTTTAAAGGAGAATTCCTGGTCTAAGAAGGCCCACAGGTATTTTATCCTGTCCACCACTTAAATTTGTGCACCAGTTGAGGTGGCAAGTGAGAGCTGGTACTTTCTGGCCAGGCCAAGGTTCCTGGGGCCAACAAATATCACCTTGGTTTTGGCAGGGTTAATGACAAGCCTGTTGTCATGGAACCAATTTTCAAGCATAATGAGATCAGATGCGAGCTGGGAATTGATCAGGTCTACAATGGCACAACAACAGTAGAGAACTGCATTATCATGATACGTAGATAATATGCAGCTGTCTCATTTCATGCCATATGTGCCACTGCTCCTGGCATTTTTAAATCATTATTTTTTTATTGTATGTTTCTCTAACACTTTTTGCTTGCACATTAATTTAGTTACTGCACTTGCACTTTACTATGTTTAAAAGGCTGCTATTACCAAGATACACCTGAGTTCCTGATGAGGTGCAAGTAGCACAAAACTGGTCAGGGTCTGTATGGGGTAAACCTCTTTGCTTTTCCATTTTCTCCTGCTGTCTGATATGTGGCATTTTTAGCACCGTATATGTGCTTTGGATATGATGTGAGTACTTTCTTTCTACTTTGTCCACTCTAGTGGTGCTCATGTTTGATTTTGTTATGCGCTCCTGTGTTTCACTGAGCAAACTCATGTAGGAATAATGCTGCTTCTGCCTGTTTTCTTGTAGCTTAGTTTGAGCCTTCTTCCCAAAACACACAGTACTGCATTTTCAAAGGGTTCAACATGGGCACAAATGTGTGCTGTACCCATGTCCGCAGCATCTCACCCCATTGTGTCCAAGCATCACTAACTGAAATTTTCTAAAGATGCATCTTTTTGATGGAAAGCCATGATTTACAGTGAAAGATTGATGCAAATGTGATTTAGTGATTGCCTTTTTTTACTGCAACTGTGTCTTTTCTGGATGCAAAATTTAGGCGCAGTTAGACAATAATGATCTGACGGTTTGTATGGATTTCTCTTTATAAAACAGAAGCAGGCAGATCACAGATAGATTATTTTATAAAGTCTGCCAATGATGTTTATTAATAGCACTATTTATTGTTAATCATTCTTCAAATATTCCAGTTTTGTAACAACAGTATAACCCAGTTACCACAGTACAGTGGTTCTACAAGACTTTATTGATTTGCCCTCAATAGGTAGTCATAGAGACATTTATATATTACTATACCAGCTGCGCGTGACTTCTTAATTACCTAGTATCTGCATCCAAATACTGCAGTGTTGTTTGTTTCCATTGCTTATTTATTTATTTATTTATTTAAACAGCAGTTTGGAAAACCTTTGAGCCATAGGCTCATTTACAAAAGTACCTTGTGGTCATTTTCTGGCAAATGTTAATAGTATGAGCACTGCAGGTGTTATACTAAATGCCAGTAACTGGCCTATGGGCAAGAGCTATAAGTAGAGAATGGACATACTCAGATTCATCAGTTTAGAGAAGCAAACGTTTAAAGTAGGATATGATCACACTGCTCTGTTAACTAAAATGGATAAATGGTAAATTATACATATATGAGCTGGTGAGTGCAAGCAGAACCAGAGGATGAACACTTTAACTAAGGGTAAGGAAGTATATGGGGAAACATTAGAAAGAATTACTCACATAGAGGGTGATTAACATGTGAAATACCCTACCTAGCAAGGCAGTGGAAGGAAGTACAGTCATACTAAGGGTTCAAACTAAGGATATGATGGAGTGAGGTGAGCACTAGCCCATGTTTGCTCCTTCAGTTGTAATACCTCAAATGGCCACCATTTAGTAGATATTTGTGTAGACTGTTCTTGAATTCTGCTTTAGATTTGCTAATAATGATTTCTAGAGAGGAGGATTTCTATGGGTTTATTATTCATTGAGTGAAATAAAACTTTCTTTTGGTAGTGTTGCATCTACTGTATTTCTGGAACTTTGAAGCAGATAGCCTCTTCAGCTTTTGTGTTTGTTTAAACTCCCAATTGAGTCCACAAACAAATACAGATAATTATGATGTCATACGTAATTATAAGGTCTCCCTTAATCTCGCATTTCTAGTGCCATCAAGTTTATTTCAGTTAGCCTTTCTTGACATGGTTTCACCTGTGATACATTTTGTAAATCTCCTTTTGGACTTTCTCTGTATTACCAATATCCTTTTTCTTATGCAGACACCAGACTGGGGTAGTGAAGCCCAAGTGCAGTCTGACATAGGCCCTAAAGGGTGATAAAATGACTTTCCCATCTCTTGATTTAATGTTTCTTTTGACTGACCAGATAATTTCATTTGTTTTCGAGATGGCATTATTACACTGTTTTTTTCTAAGCTGTTTGTAACAAGTATTCCCAAGTCCCTTTCTTGTGTGGTGGTCTGCACTATTTTTCCATTTAATTTATATTCTTGGTTTTGGTTATGACCCCTAAGTGCATGATTTGCATTTGTCATAATTAAAACTCATTTGCTACTTTCTCCCCATTCAGATATGTTGTCTACAGCCATACCTCTCAACCTCTCAGCATTAAAAACCATAGCACTGGCCTTCAAAAATCATAGCAAACTGTCAGAATGTGGAGCACTTTCTTATTTTAAAGAATAATATGTCTAAAAATAGCAGGCCCCATAACGTTAGTGATAAGAAATGTTTCTATTAACTTAGTTTAATGACTTAATAGTGTGTGTATCCAGAAATAGCTCTAACATTATTAGAACATCAATAAACCTATGCAGAGCAAGGGTAAATTTGAGAGTGAAAATCATAGCACTATGAGAAATTCATAGAGTTGAGAGGTATGTCTTGATCAGTTTGGCTGCTCTGTCACTATGCACTACAAGAGCAAGTGGGCTCAACAGCACAAGAAAAATGCAGTAGAATCCGGCTCCAAATAGCAGCATATTTTAATATTAAAATTAGATAATGCTGAAAACAAAACTAAGATTCTGATTGGCTAAAGAGCCTGGCACCTGGGCTGTTATTTCTCAACAATGCCCGCTGAGAAAAAGTGCCAGCTCGATCATTCGACTCCCCAAACTTGCCAGGCGCCATTTTAGCATTCACTTACCAAGGCGGCAGCCAGAACCCGAAACCCCCACGCTGCTAAAGAAATGAAATCCCGACAGCCTCATACACCCTCCCAAACTTACTGCTTTTCTCTTTGCGACCAGAAAAAAAAAAACACACACCCATTTCTAAATGCTTACATACCACCTCGTTCAACCTCCCATCACGTAAACTTCATAGTCTTCCGTGTTCCATTTCCCTGGACTGTCGTGCTCTCTGTGAAGCCCGTGCTGACTTTTAAACAAAGGTACAGACTCGTACCACACTTCTAAGCTGCATCACATTAGAACACAGGTACCTGTTACTAAAAAGCACCACTCTGTATTTCTCCGCTTCTCAGTATTTTTCAATCGGGATCTGTGCGTGCGTGTGTGTGTGTGTGTGTGTGTGTGTGTGTGTGTGTGTGTGTGTGAGAGAGAGAGAAACAGAAGAAACAGGAGGGCAAGGTAATCAGAAACGGCATTAAAACAATGCACAGCAGTGACCTCCGTGGTGATTCCAGCACTTCACACTATAGAAACTACTTTACAACAAACATTACTTCTTAATTTTACTTATTATATATAAATGTTTTCTTATATATTTTTTCCCAAATATTTAATCTCTAACCCATTATCTAAGTGTAATAATACCCTCCAGGGTGGGCGTTATGGATATAACGGACCTTCCGAGCTATAAGGCCCTCCGCCCTGCGGCGTCCGGGCCTCATCGCCCCTGGGTGGTCTCTCATATCTTCCACCCTGTCGGTATTATTACTTATGTAAAACACCACCCATTCACCAACATTTTGCTCTGTCACTATCCCAAAGGCGCATAAAGGGCCACCAGTTGAGCATAGTAGGCATACTTGGTTGACCAGTTTAAGATTGTCTTGGTTAAGTATGCTATAAAGATTTAAAATATTAAGAGGATCCAAAACAGAGCCCTGAGGTACTACACTAATAACGTTACCAGTTTCTGATTTGTATCCATTGATAACTACTTTTGGATGCTGCTAGTTAACCAATTTGCTGTCCGTCTTATCAATCTTTCATCAGTTCTGGCATTTATCATTTTTGGACTATAGTTCAGTGTTGCACTAAATCAAAGGCTTTACTGAAGTCTAGAAATATGATATCTGATGGGGTGTGGTTATCATGTTTTTCACTTATTTTCTAAAAAACATACTGTAGTAGATTTGTGGAAAAGAATCTTCCTTCTATGAAGCCATGTTGCTTGTGATCTATTTCAGTTAGCTGTGAAGTTATTATGTCCTCAAAAATTTATTCTAGGATTTTGCCTGGCACTCATCTTAGGCTACTAGGTCTGTAGTTCTCTGGTGAGTTTTGTTTCCTTTTTAAGGCTGCAGTGTGATCAATCAGAAAGGGAGACTTTTCCAACCAAACAACAGTGTGGAGTTGCATGCAGTCACCTCCACATCTGTGAAACCTCCACACTGTCCATTAGCAGTGGCACAGCACTATTTTTCAGAGGTCACGGTGGAACCACGACATACTCAGCCATGTCCAAGATGGATGCCTAACTGTACTGCGCATGAACCAGTGCTCATCTTGGACACAGCACACTGCCATGTTCCACCGTGGCCACCTTTTTATTTTTATTAATATATATTCCACCCACTCCCAACCGACCCCTCTCATCATCCACCACCTCCACACCCCACCCAGAAACATAACAGTCACATTGGGGTGCCCAATCCCTCAGTGTCATGATAATGTTCCTGCTGGGATTTTTAATATATTGTTTTGCTCCCCCACCCAACCCTCCTTCTTAGCACCCACCACCCCACCCCCTCACCCCAGAAACATAACAGTGACACTGGCAATCCCCAGTGTCGCAAACTGGAATCCTCTGTCCTTTTGTTTTAAACCTGTAAAAGGAAAACCTTCATCCATCGATGTCTTTTGCAGCTGTTAATTCCCCACCCTACCCTCTCCCACTCAGCACCCACCACCCGCATCCCCAAGTGCTTACTTGCCCATCGGGGTCCAATGCTGTAATCCTCTCTGGACCGCAGACACATCCTCACTCTTCAAAGCCAGATAACCTAACTGAAGAAACAGATATGCAGTTCAATGTATTTCAAAGGTGTTTTAACTTACTGGCATACTTGGGCATTTCTTGCTTATTTTTGGCCCAAATTTTCAACATGCCTTTATTGGGACCCTGCCTCATAAACAATTGCACTGACATTAGGCAAATTGTCCTGAAAGGTGATTTCATCTTCCCTCCATAAAATCACCATTTGGGCAGGAGTAAAAATATTTCTCTGCCTTTGTTCATGAGGTTGGGTCATAAGAAATCTATGTTAAAAAATTGATGTAAAAATATTACAAAACAACTTCAAAGTATGAGCCTACATTGAATTTTGTGAACACAGGCTTGTAACTTTGGTATATTTAATAGTTTTGCCTCACATTTTCAACATAGCCATTTCATTACAACACCTCATGAATGTGACAGTTGTCATTTTTTAACTCCTACCAAAATGTAATTTTGTGTCCCAAAGTTCATTTTGCAGTTCCTGCACCACATCACCTTTAGGCCAGGAGTTGAACATTTTCTCTGCCCTTCTTCATGAGCCAGGACCATAACAAGGATATGTTGAAAATTTGGTGTAAAAATATTAAAAACAAATTTTCAATATTTTTCCCAAATTCCTCATCTGCAGCCCAATAGGCTCTCGCCAGAGTTTATTTAAAGATGGGAAAAATAGCCATTGTAATCCAATCATGCGCCATCTTATCAGTATTAAGAGATGTTTCAAATATATATTTAATAGGAGTAGTACTTCATTTGCTATCATCTTTAGAACGTTACATGATATTAAGTTTGGTACTGGTGATTTATTTTCTTTATGCCTGCTATTTTTTGTTTTATTGTTTGTGCTGCAGTTATGATATTATTTTCTTGGTCTGCTTCTTCTGGTAAGTAATGCTTGTGTGGTTTAAAATCTGAGCAAAACTGTTAAAGTGCTAACCATCTTGGTTGGATTTTAATTATGACATCATTTACTTCTAGGGGACCTAGCGTTGTTATTTTTGAGTGAATTGATGTAGCTATAAAATGATTAGTAATTGTCTTTATTTGCATTTTGCTAATTTTATTTCCATCTCTTTTCTGGATCGATCCATGTCCAAACTTTAAAGCAGGACTATACATTCCTCTGGGCTAATGGCACAGAGGGTTCTATAGTGCACAGAGGGTTCTATGTGCATAGAGGGTTCTATAGCAGAAAATTCCAGTTGAAATGCTTAAAAGTGCATCCATACTCAAATGGGATAGTTTCATTCTTGAATTACATTTATTCGACCTTCATCCAGGTTTGGCTTAAGGACAATAAACTGCTATTGAACTGTACTATGTTCCAGGTGATGCTTTGCCCCCCGCCCGCCAACTCAGGAGAACAGTGTCCATTTAGTAATACATTGCAGTGATGGCGCCTCGCATAAACTGTCACCTCCTTTAAATATCTTCGTATCACATTTGATCCTGCACTGGACTTTTCATTCCACCTCACGTCCATTAGCAAGGCTGTCAACACAAACCTTGGGACTGCATATCGGGCTTTCCCCAACCTTCAACCATCTGCACGCAAAAATCATCGCAGATACTTACTCATCCCAAAGCTCACATACAGCCTAACAGTATTTTCTTTGTCTCCAGTACCCTAATGTAAAAGTGGGAAATATGCTATAACAACAAATGTCGATTTACCCTTGCACTGCACTCACGCACCATCATTGTACACTTTACAACAAACTTCATTGGCTTTCCCTTAGCCCTTACTGACCTATCCTTGGGAAGAATCACCCACAGAACGCTTCAAAATACACTTCCTATCATGCTAATCTCTCTCCTTGTACCATGTAACAGTCTCTACTCCCTCAGATCCTCCACAAACAACCAGCTGACTATCCTGAGGGTCCAGATCCAGGTACGGTACTATGGCCTTTGCTAACATTGCCTCCAAATTCTGGAATAGTCTTCCTTCATGTATGACAGTACCAAGCCCCCATCCCTTTCAGAAAACAAATACTCACTTTCATGATTCAGCGTTCAATTCTCAGTGGGTCACACTTGTTCTTTCTTATTTCCATCCTTGATTTAAAAATATAACTTGCAGGGGTTAAACTGCACTGAGAAGTTTGTATTTCTGACATGCCTGGTTGCAGGATTATGCAACATATTTGAGAAAGGAATGTGGATTTAAGGAAGTCCTCAGACACTTTAGCCAGTGAGCCTCAGCTTAATGGTTAGAGCACTATAACAGTATAACAGAGGTCTGAGGTTCAATTCCCAGTGGCCACACTTTTCCTTTCTCATTTCCATCCGTGATTTAAAAATATAACTTGCAGGGGTTAAACTGCACTGAGAGAAGTTTGTATTTCTGACATGCCTGGTTGCAGGATTACAAGAACATTTGAGAAAAGAGATGTGTGGATTTAAGGAAGTCCTCAGACACTTTAGCCAGTGAGCCTGTAGATTAATGGTTAGAGCACTATAACAGTATAACAGAGGTCTGAGGTTCAATTCCCAGTGGGCCACACTTTTCCTTTCTCATTCCATCCGTGATTTAAAATATACCTTGCAGGGGTTAAACTGTACTGAGAGAAGTTTGTATTTCTGACATGCCTGATTGCAGGATTAAACAAACATATTTTAGAAAAGGAATGTGGATTTAAGGAAGTCATTAGCATGCTAACCAGTGAGCATCTAGCTTAATGGTTAGAGCACTGGAATAGCATACCAGAGGTCTGAGGTTCAATTCCTATTGGGCCACACTTTCCTTTCTCATTTCCATCCTTGATTTAAAAATATACCTTCCAGGGTTAAACTGCACTGAGAGAAGTTTGTATTCCTTAGTTCTTTTAGAATTGAGGGTGAATACAGTCAGGTCCCATTGCTTTGTCCATCTTCAGTTTCAGGAGTTCTTTCAGAACCCTTTCTACTGTGAATGGACTGGTATCAATCCCCAATCCAGAATGTTTCTATTGATTGGATTAAGTACCTTCCCTCCTCTTCTTTTGTGAATATTGAGCAGAAGTATTTGTTCAGTATCCTGCTTTTCCTCCCACCCTCTACCGACCCACCCTCTTCTTTATTAAGTCTCATTGTCCCTCCTTGGTCTTTCTTCACTCCCTAATGTACCTATAAAAGATTTGTATCCTTCTTAACCAAGTTGGCTATCTTTTCCTTGGTTTGGGCCTTCACTATTCTGAGTGCCTTCCTTTTCCTTCTGCTTTAACTTGTACAATTCTCTGTCTTGCTCCTTCTGTGATTCCTTATACTTCCTGAATGCTATCTTTTTCTCCCTAACCTTCCCTGCCACCTCTTTTGAGAACCATAATGTTTTTCCCTTCATTTTGATTTGTTTATTTGCTTCACACAAATGTGTGTTATCTCTGTGATGGTTAATTTGATGTTTCCCCATTGTTCCTCCTCCTCCTTCTTGCTGATTTGCTAGTGCTTTTCTGAGTCACTCTCCCATTTTGCCAAAGTCAGCCTCTTAAAGTCCAGTAACCTGACATTTGTATGGCTTGACTATACAGCTGTGTTCATCATGAACCACACTGTTTGGTGGTCATTGTTCCCAGATGGCTACCCACTTCTAAATCTGAGATCCTCTCTCCATCCCTGTTTGAGAGTACCATATCTAATTTCTCCTTCCCAGTGGGTTCCAACACTAGCTGTCTGAGTCATGCCCCTGTAGGGCATCAAGAATGACCCTGCTTTTGGATATGGCTGCAGCAAAGGTGCTCCAGTTAACATCTGGCATATGCAATTCTACTATCAACAATATCTCTATTTTTCTGCCATCCAAGGATGCCTTCTATCATTTCCTTGTCCATTTCCTCCTGAGATGGGGGTCTGTATACAACCCCTGTGCGGATTGTGGTGCCATTTCTGTCCCCAGGTGACCCACAATGCCTCCTCTCCTCACTGTTTACCCTTTAGTTCCATTGCTTGATCCCTTCCCTTACATAGAGAGCTACTCCTCCTCCTCCTCCACTTCTACTCTCCTGTCCTTCCTGTAGATTGTGTACCCTGGTATGTTGACATCCCAGTCATGGTTCTCTGTGTATCATGTTTCTGTGACTGCCACAATATCCAGGCTTCTCTTTTCCATCAAGGCCACTAGTTCAGGGAGCTTGTTACCAGTCTACAGGCATTGGTACTCATTGCCTTTCATATTATGTTAAACTTTGAAATAAAGTGATGCCATTCACAGTCAGCAAGTTTATTGACAAGACCTGCAATATTCCACAAGATTAAATCAATAGTTTTTAATTATTATCTGAGAATCATTTACTTGCGTTCCAAGCAGTCAATCATCCTGATTGGCCAAAATCTCAAACTTATAAAAAGTGGTAAGATTATAAGCTAAGGGACTATTAGATCCCATAACTGAGGTGAACTCTCCTTTCCTCAGTGTTCACAACATCAGAGGCAGGGATTTTAGAGTTAGGGTCTGAAGGAATGACATGCAGATCTAGTGCATCTAAAAGAGAAGCATTATCCAGGATTTTGTTATGAAGGCTCAATAACTCTGTTTTAATATAAACTAAATCACAATCTGGGTTCGAACCCTGTCTAGTTACCTGTAGTGCATTATTGTTATCTATGGATATGTTTAAAAGTTGTTCCAAAGGTCTAACACAGTATTTTTTTATTTGTAATTGTTCTAATTTTTAATTCGCCCCTAAGCCATACAAAGACAAAACACCTGGAAACCTATCCTCCATGGCAGTAGACTTTCTGGTTGGTAAACCCTGTTTGGGGAACTTGATAAAATCTCACTGTCAAAATATGGACACCAGCCCAATCAAGTATTGAGGTCTTGCTCAAAATTTAATTTGCCACTTCTTGTTTCTGAATCAACATATTAATCCACCCAATTTTGATGAGGTTATTCAGTCAGAACACTTGGAGGATCCTAGGGTCTTTAGGTGAAATTTTTAAAACATGTGTAAGTAAATTCTGTATAACATGTTTTAATTTACTAGAGTTTTCATTACGGTCACTATTAAACCATAAATACTTACTTGTTTAGGTTGATCTATGTTAGCTTTGTTAGAAGTTTTTAAGGTCTTCTATTAACATAATCTACTATGTAGCCCTTTTTTTCAAAGACTCACCGCTAAGCCAGATTTGGTTTGCTATGTGTGGTGCAGAACAGAAAATAAAAATACAGTCCACCCCATCCATATCCCTATCTTGCCAGATCTGAGCAACATCAGCAAATGTGATATCAGCTTTATTTATTTATTTTATTTCACCAGGTGAAGCTTCATTGAGCAAGCTCATTTTAAAGCAGGTTCTGGATGGACAGGATTATACAGAAAGACAGTTTACAACAAATAAGTTTACATAATCATACTAACTACTGTACATAGAGAGAATTGTACAATGATTGCAACATTCAGAGGAGAACAACGTAGGTAGCAGTACATGACACATACAGGCAGCTACATATTTGGTACATGAGGCTGGGGTTTTAGGAAAGAAGGTTTAGAAGGGGAAAAGGGATCATTGAAGGAGAGGAGGTGAAGAAGATAGAGGCAGGTTTAGGAGTGACAGTTGCATTTTTCTTGGATAGCTTATCTAAGTGAGATTTGAAGGCCCTATACCAATGGTAGAGACTAGTTTAAATGAGCACTGAAAGTTATTCCATAGTGAATGGAGGAAATGTCCAATTGCAGCTTCACCATAATGCAAAGCAACCCTAGGTATCTCTAACTGAAGGTAGAAACATAGACTTTGATGGCAGATAAGGACCACTAGGCCCATCTAGTCTGCCCATTTCCCACCTACAGGATAGGCCGCAGATCCTAGTTAACCAACAGCCTATATCTTCTTGCCCCACAAGAATTGCCTTATGTCTGTCCCATGCATTCTTGAATTCTCCACAGTTTTAGACCCCACAACTTCCTCAGGAAGGCTGTTCCTGCATCCACTACCCTCTCTGTGAAATAATACTTCCTCACATTGCCCCTGAACTGCTCTCCTTCTATCTTTAAATTGTGTCTCCTTGTTCTTGCAGGTATCTTTTCTGAAAGATGGTACCCTCTTGGACTTTGTTGATTCCCTTGAGGTACTTGAAAGTTTCTATCATTCCCCTCTCCCTTCTTTTCCTCAAGGGTATACATATAAGCTCCTTTAGTCTCTGCTCATACGGCTCCTCTTGCAGACCTGCACCATTTTAGTTGCCCTCCTCTGACTGCCTCTATCCTGTCTATGTCCTTGCAGAGATGGGGTCTCCAGAACTGGACACAGTATTCCAGATGGGGTCTCACCAACTGTCTGTACAGAGGGATGACAACTTCCTGTTTTCTGCTGCTGATGCCTCCCTATACATCCCATACCCCGCCTCCCTACTGCCTTCCTCACATTGCTTGCTAACCTTAAGGTCATCTGATATGATTACCCCAGGTCCCTTTCCTGTTTTGTTGTTGTTACTACCTCCCACCTCATTGTGTATTCTTCCCTGGGTTCTTGTTTCCAGGTGCATTATTTGCACTTTTGCATTGAATCCTAGCTGCCATATGTCTGACCATTCCTCCAACCTTGCCAAGTCCCTTTTCATCCTTTCCATGCCTCCTTGTGTATCAACCCTGTTGCAGATCTTTGTGTCATCTGCAAAAGGCATATTTTTCCTTCCAGTCCTCTGTAATGTCACTGATGAAGACATTAAAAGGACTGGACCCAATACTGAACCCTGCGGTACCCCAACTAGTAACCGCCTCCCTTTCTTCAGAGTGACTCCATTTACAATTACCTTCTGTGTCCTGTTGTCCAGCCAATGTTTTACACAGGCTACCACTCTGGGACACACCCCAGGCTGGTTAATTTGACTAATAATCTTTGTGGGACTGTGTCAAATGCCTTCTAAAGTCTAGGTAGGCCATGTCCACAGCCCTCCCTGGTCTACTACTTGGTCACCCAGTCAAAGAAATCTATTAGATTCGCCTGACATGACCTTCCTCTGTGAACCCATGCTGCCTTGGATCCTGTGCTCCACTGACCTCTAGGTACTCAACTATTCTTTCCTTCAGAAGTGACTCCATCACTTTCCCACCACAGAGGTCAGACTGACAGGTCTATAGTTTCCTGCCTCTGTCTTGGTCCCACTTTTGTGAAGGGGAATCACATCCGCCTTCCTCCAGTCCTCGGGTACCACACCATCCTCCCATGATTTATTAAAAAGAGTAGCCAGTGGTTTCACTAGTTCCTTCCTTAATTCTTTTAGAATTCTGGGGTGAATTCCATCAGGACCCATGGCTTTGTCCACCTTCAGTTTTAGGGGTTCTTGCAGAACCCTTTCTTCTGTGAAAGGACTGGATCGACCCCTATCAAGAGTGCTTCTGTTAATTGGATTAGGCACTCCCTCCCTCTTTGGAATACTGAGCAGAAATATTCGCTCAGTATTCCTGCTTTTTCACTGTCCCTCTGCCCACCCACCGCTCATTCTATTCAGCCTCACTATCCCTCCCTTTGTCTTTCTATGCTCGCTGATGTACCTATAAAAGGTTTTATCCCTTCTTAACTGAGTTGGCCATCTTTCCTCAGTTTGGGCCTTTGCTATTCTGACTTCCTCCCTGCTTCTTTTCTACCTTAACTGGTACAGCTCTCTGTCCTGCTCCTTCTGTGTTTCCTTATACTTCTGGAATGCTATCTTTTCTTCCTGACTTTCACAGCCACCTCTCTTGAGAACCATAGTGGCTTTTTCTTTTGTTTTGATTGTTTATTTGCTTCACACAAAGGCTTGTTGCTCTGTGATGGCAGTTTTGATAATTCCCCATTGTTGCTCCACACCTCCTTCTAGCCTGTTTGCTAGTGCTTTTGAGGCACTCTCCCATCTTGCCAAAGTCAGCCTCCTAAAGTCCAGTACCCTCACTTTTGTATGGCTTGACTCTGTAGCTGAGTTTAACATGAATCACACTGTTTAATGGTCACTTGTCCCCAGATGGCAACCCACTTCTAGATCTGAGATCCTCTCACTGCCCCCATTTGAGAGAATGAGGTCCAAGATTGCTCCCTCATGAGTGGGTTCCAAACTAGCTGTCTAATGCCTGCCACCTGTAGGGCATCAAGAATGGCCCTGCTTTTGGATGTGGCTGCAGCAAATGTGCTCCAGTTAACATCTGGCATATTCAGGTCTCCCATCAACAGCATCTCCCTTTTCTGCCATTCTAAGAATGCCTTCCATCATATCCTTGTCCATTCCTTCCCCTGACATGGGGGTCTGTACACAACCCTGTGCGGATTGTGGTGCCCTTTCCAGTCTCCAAGGTGACCCACAGTGCCTCCTCTCCTCCCTGTTTACTCTTTGTTCAGTTGCTTTTATCCTTCCTTTACATGAGAGCTACTCCTCCCTCTTCTCCGCTGCCTGTCTCTCCTGTAGGTTATGTACCCTGGTATGTTAACATCCCAGTCATGGTTCTCTGTGTACCATGTTTCTGTGACTGCTACAATATCCAGGCATCCCTCTTCCATTAAAGCCACCAGCTCAGGGAGCTTGTTGCCCAGACTATGGGCATTGGTACTCATTACCCTCCATTTCCTGATGGCCTTATCCCTTTTGCCCTATCCCTGTCCTTCTTGCCTTTGTCACTTTCTCCATTTACCCCTGCCCTTCTCTCTATCAACACCTCCATGTTGGTGTTTGCCACACTTACTACCGTGATTGTTTGGGGGCTAGAGTTTTCCTGCTCCTTTCCAGTGCCTCCCCTTGGCTAGTTTAAAAGCTTGCCAATGAAGCATTTAAACCTGTCACCTAGGATCCTGGTTCCCTCCCGGACAGATGCAGCCCATCATGCCAGTATAGGCTTGCATCACTCCAGGTGGACCCCAGTCCCCAATGAAGCCAAATCCCTGAGCTCCACACCAGTTTTTCAACCACTGATTGAATCCATGATACGGAACACCCTAGCCTCTCCTATGCCATAGATGGGTAGCACCTCCGAGAAGGTTACCATGCGTGCTACTTGACTAAGGCCCTCCCCAATTCCACAAACTCTTCCTGCACTTCTCTAATCCCTTTCTTAGCCAGGACATTTGTCCCTAGGTGGACAATGACATCCAGCTCCCTCCCTGTGCAGCTGCTCCGGCAATCCTGAGGATTCGCTCCCTGTCCCTCAAGCCATGGCGCCAGGCAGGCACCTTACCCCCTCTCCCTTCCTTGCCCAGTTCTACCTTCCTAACAATGGAGTCCCCACCAGGAGTTGTTTCCTTCCCCTGCAGGGTCCCCTGCCACCCTCCTGTGGGTCTCCTTTGTGGAGGTTCCCAGCATCCTCCTTGGTCTCCACTGTGGGTGCCTCATAGAGGAACCACTTTGCCAGAATGGCATAGGAATGTGGAGAGGTACAACTGAGGGATGCACCTCTGTTCCACCACCCTCACCCTCCTGAGCTCACTGTGGTCCAACCGCTCCTCTTTCTTGTCAACCTCTGAGGCAAAGGCAGTGGCACTGGTGGTCCCTGGATGGAAGAGGAAGAGGTAGAAATGCTCCCTCAATGAGTAAGTACTGGAGGACTGGTTAAATAGGTCAGTAATGTAATGAGGGTTTGCCCAGTGGCTCTGTGGGTCCATAGCAGAGCATTTTTAGTATTCTGTTGGAAAGTGAGGACATGCCAATTTGAACACAGAGCATGCAGTGGTGGGTTCTGACTGGGGCATTGGTTATGAACCTTATGGCTCTAGGATAAAGCACATTTAGTCTTTTAAGAGCAGAAACCATTCTGTGGTAATAAATAAGATCAGCGTGAATCAAGAAAGGGATGAATGTGGTTTGTACTAGTTTGTTCCTGCCATCATGCGTAAGTAGGCATTTATTTCTAAAGAAAAAGTCCAGTCTCTTTTTCAGATTTGAGCCTAGCTCTTCCAAGTGTATTGTGAAGGAGAGCTGGTGGTCTATCCAGAAACCTAGATAGTTGAACCTATCCACCACTTTGAGTAGTTCATTTAGCAAGGTTACTATTTGAAGGTGGCAGGAGATGGTGGCCATCAATGTAACACCTCAATAGTGAAACCCGAAAACAGACCATTACAGCAACAGTTGCTCTAATGGTCCATTTTCACCAATGCACCTTCTCCCAGTGTTCTGCCCCTCCCTGGAACAACTCTAACCTGGAGTTGATTATAATTAAATGTGGGGGGTGTGGAGTGGCAGAGCTCCTCATAAAAAACATTGTCTTTTGGGATGGCACAATATCAATGTCGGTATTGTGCCATTGCTGTGCAGGGCATCAGGGAATTTTGTGTCGAGCACAAGTGGTAGTCCCAGCCTGAGGGGGTTTTGGCTGCTTGAGTGTGGAGGAGAAGAGGATGACCTTTGTCTTTTTTTCATTTAGCAACAGTTTGAGATAGAATATGTTTAACTGGAGCTGGTTGAAGTCATCTTGTAGATCAGTACAGACCGTAGCAAGGGAAGGGACGGATATGTATAGTAAGGTATCATAAGTTCAAAGATGTATGCTAGTGTGGTGACATTTGCACTGATGTTGTTAATGTAGATTAGAAACAATAAGGGCCCAAGTTGTTGTTGCCTATTTGAAAGGTAATTGGTAAACCAGTGCATGACAGTAGAGTCTACTGTGAGTCTAGCCTAAGATTATTTAGATTGTTCAGGAGCATATCATGGTCAACAGTATCAAACATCTTACTAAGATCTAAGAAAACTGAGCCTTCTTATTGTTTATTGTCAAGGGCAGTTTGCCAGTCATTGGTAACTTTTGCTAGTGCTGAGACTGTGCTGTGGTGTGGCTGGAAGCCTGATTGTAAAGTGCTGAGGGGTTGAGGAGATCTGAAGATTCCAGGTGTTCTCTGAGCTGTGAATTAACCAATTTCTCGAGAAGTTTTACTAAGATGGGAAGGAGGGATATGGGGTGATAGTTATTGAGGTCACGGGTATTCCCTGATTTAAAGAGGAGTATAATATGGGCGATCTTCAAGGATGTGGGAAATTCCCTCGGGCAAGCGGAAGAGATGTGTGATCAGTGGTGTAAGATAGCAAAGTCTAATTTCAGGAACAGGGATTTGACTCCATCAGCTCCTGTGCTTTTTGTGTCCAGAGAGATCAGTGGATCCTCTACTTGTTTGTATGATATAAGGTTGAAGCAGACTGTGCTCCCATGCTGGGTGTCCATGTGAGCTGTTAGGTCTGGTCCATCAGTGGTGGGTGCAGGAAGGAGGTTGCTAGCTGGGAAGTATCAAAAGCTAACCTGACAGTAGCAAATGGTCATTTAAGGCCGTTAGTATAAGGCTCTTGTCTGTGATAGTGGCCCCATGGAAAACTATTATTTCAGGAAAAGATGGAGGAGCTATGGCCTTTGATATCACAGAATGTTTGCCAAAACTTGAGGCATTGCATTTGTCATGAGATCAGTGTATTCTAGAAATACTCCATTTTGCAGACCTTACAAGTTTTATGCAACTATTCCTTGCTTCCCAAACGCTGCCAATCGGGCAAGCTTGGATTTACATGCCCTAACCCAAAACTTATCTCTAGGTTGCAATGCTAGTTTTAAGTCTCTAGTGAACCAGGGCAGGTTCTTTTATATTCATATCCTGACTAATGGGGCAGGTGTGTTTATGACTTTGAGCAGTTGCTATTGAAGTGGTCATAGGCTTCCCACAACCGTGGGTGCCAGGTAAATTTCTACCAATTTATGAGACTCAGGCCAGCCAGGAAGTTGTTAGGGTTAACCTTGTGGAGATTTCTTTTTAGTACAAATCTAGGCAATGTATTTGCTTTGACAAAGCCCTCACACATGCAATGATACAGTGGTCACTGAGATCATTATGGAACACTCCAACACATGAGACATTGTGAGACTTGTTGGAAAGAATTAGGTCAAGCAGGCTGCTATTTGAGGGGTTTTGGCATTAGGGCAGGTGGACTCAGGGAAATAGCTGGGCAAAACCTAGTGAATCACATAGTTCTTTAGGAGTGAAGACCTGTGGCTGTACCAGTCAAGGTTGATATCTCCTAGGATGAGGAATTCATGTGGGTTCATATCCATCATGTTGCAAAGGTTAAGCAGAAGTTGTAGACCCCTGAGAGAGGTCTATAACAGCTCATGATACAAATGTCTCACTGGTGTATAGAGAGCGTAACCATTAGGCATCATTTTCATTTGTTTTGGAGGCTGAACTAGCCATGGAGACTGTGTATTTGTCCCGTATGTAAATTACAACTCCCTTCCCTGGTAGACTGCTCCATCTGATTAACATTATAACTCTGGATAGCGATCTCGTGGTTTGCTGTGGATTCCTTCAGCCAGGCCTTGGTGAGGACCTGTATATCTGGTTTAGTATGACATGCCCAGGCCTGTAGGACATCCAATTTCCTGAGCAAGCATCAGACATTGACATGAAGAAACTTCAAGCCTTTCAGTTGCTGCAGCTCCGAGGTGCATTAAGAGGGATTGTGGGGCAAAGGTTCAATTCTATATTCCCAGAACTAAGCAATAAAAGTAATATTACAGACTTTAATGTAAAGATTACAGTTCTGGCTGTAACTGTATGGAGCAGCTTAGCTGTTCGATGGGCTATGGGGGCACCATAATGTTCTGGTATTGGTAGAATAAAAAGGCAGCGGAGGCTAATACAAGAGCAGAGAAGGAGGAGGGAGGGCAAACTTAGTGGGGAGGGGCGGAGCGGCAAGATGGCTACGATGTCGCCTCTCTCCCCCTCACCTTCATGCGTTGTAGGAATATATGCAAATTTATGGCAAAAGTTTGCTCTTTTATCGTTGAATGAGACTCATATTGTTTTTTTATCTGGTAATCCTCTGTACTTGAGTTTTAACTTTCCAAATATCAAGAAAGGAATAGGTTTCATAGGTTGTCCTGAGCTCTTTAAAGACAAAAGTCCACTTAGCTCGCCATACTAGTACTTTTACTATATTTGTAATATAAATTAGTACCCTTTTATATTTTTACCTTCAGATAATAATCAAGTGACTGCTTGAAAGCTAACATAGTTTGACAACCCACCACCCCAGCTGGTAGTGCATTCCAAGTTTTAACAACTCTTAATGAAAACCAATACCTTCTTGCCTCTGTATTAAATTTTCCATATTAAGTTGTAAATGATGGGCATCGCGTACTATGAGACTGGTGTCTCAAAGTTAGTCCTATTTGTTTCCCAAGCTCCTTATCCAATAGTGCTTGGTAAATAAGACACATATCCCTCTCAACCTTCAATACTCCAAAGAATAAAGGTCCAGATTCCTCAGTCTTTCCTCATAATTAACACTCTGTACCTCCCTGATTCTTTTTGTGGCTCTGTGCTGAACCCTCCAGTGCATATATATATTGCCGATATCCTGGGGCCCAAACTGTGAACAGTACTCCGCATGAGGGCGCACCAGGGAGGTATAGAGAGAAGCAAAACCTCCTTTTTCCTACTTTAATATGTTTATGTATACAGTTTAAGATATTATTTGATCTCTTGACCACCTGATTACAATGCAATGGGGTTTGAGGTCATCGCTAACCATGATGCCCAGATCTCTTTCTTCCTTTACAATAGTGATTGGTATGAACTATATACTGTTTTAATCGCTGCTCCATTTGGAAAATGTGTTTAGTTTTTCGCTGTTAGGATCATTTAGCCCTGTTAGTTACTTTTAAATGCAAATGTTTTCCAGGGAACACTGTTGAGTCTAACCAAAGGTTTTTTCAGTTGACCATGCCTAAACCTTTTGCCTGTTTTCTGATTGTGAGGATGGTGTGGTTCAAACTGCCTGCTATGCGCAGCATCTTCATATGAAGGATGAAGAGATAAGTGGAAACCATCACACGGCAGTCATGGAAGTCTGATGAAGTCCCAAGGACACAGAGAGGCATTTATTTCTTATTATGGATATGCCATACATTGCCTAGGATGGGGAACTGGGCTACTTTTATGTTCCTCCATTTCAAGTTACTGCACCTTAGAGGAGTGCTCTTGTTTTTGTGTATTTGCAGATGCTGGTGATGAGAGTTAGAGTATGTAGGCAGCGGATTTTGGAGGGCAATTTGGATAGCCTGACTTCCAAATGGACTCCCATAACAGAGTAGAATTTTGTCTTGAAACATGGGAGAAATATGGCAAGACCAGGACCCAGCTGTAAATGTGCCTCAAAACTGGGAAAGAGTGATCTACACCTGTACTTGGTTTTGCCCTTGTTTCTGCAGCAACTCTTGAGGTACCTGTGTTAGTGTGCAGTTTTGACATACAAGTAAGCTGAGAAGAAATATTTCTTCTTCCAAGGTACTTTTAGACATATTTATTTAATTTAAGGCAAGAATAAGTCTAGCCCATTGCTTGTGTTATCTGCAGCAGATGTGCCAGGCCGTGCCTATATGGAAAATTTGTTACAAGCAGGCTTTGGCTAATAATGAAAGGAGGAGGCAAGAGATGCCAGATGAAGATACTTATTCTTTTCTTTTTCACTTTTTCTTGTGCTCTTTAAAAATGTTATGCCATTGCTGAGAAAGGAAATCTTGTGGGTATATATAATACCCATTTCTGGGACTCTACACTCACACAGAAAATGCCTCAATCTTTTCACAGTGATACCATATAGCGACTCTGGACATGTGGAATGGGGCATACCTTTCTAACTTGTTGCTTTATTTGCAGCCTGAACTCCTCCCATGTGTACCTTTTGCTACTCAAAATTCAGTTTGCAGTCTTTGAGCACAGAATGATATATAAAAGTTATTTGTGGAAATGTGGAGATAGTGCTAGAATTTATAATGGACCCCATGAAACAGGAGCCTTATACTGACGGCTCCATAAAACTAAAACAGAAGTGACTCCTTTAGTTTAATCTAATAATGAGCCTTGGGGCTGTTGAGCAGCTATCTGGCAAGACTTGCTTTGAAGCAGCTCTCACATTCCAGAGACTAAATTTGTAAAATTCATCGAACAAGTGAAAGAAAAGTGATTAAAAGTATGGATTTGAATGGGCAAAGGTGTACTGAATCCATTGATACCAAATTTAAGTATGGGACGAACCCAGAAAGTGACTGGAAGTGGCTCCAAAACTCTTCGATATCGCAAGAGCAGGCCGCGAGTACATCAACGCATATGGGTACAGAGCCTCCACGGAATGTTCTCCAATCTGCCGTGAAAGCCATCGACCTAAAAGTGGAGTCAATACTCCAACAATTTATTGAACAAGATGTCAAAATATGCTCAGCGATTGATACTGCTATGACAGCTGAAAAATCAGCAACACAGGCCTTAGTAAGGGTATCTAAGCTGGTCCAAGAGAATGCCCAGCTACATTATAGATTGGAGGCATTAGAAATCTCTAATCGGGCCTCTCATGTTCGTATAATAGGTCTCCTGAGGATCAGAGGGGCAGAGCTGATTACCTTCTTAAATCTTGGTTTCTGAAGTTCTGAATCTACCAGAGGAAACGCTGGGTGATCATCTCTGGAAGGCATTTAGAATCACCCCTCAATCAGCCGGTCCACGTGGGGACTCACCGAGAGTAATCCTTTGATTACGGCCAGCTCTACGTTCGAGACATGATTCTACAGGCTGCAAGATCAGCAGATGGACTGTCCTATGATGATGGACCATACATCTCTTCCTGGACCTGTCGCTTGCAACCCACACTAGAGGAAAAAATTTAACTGAGTTTGGGCCCAACTTAGAGCCCTGGGGATCTCCCGCTTCTTAATGCCTGCTAGGTCCTGGATCCATTACGCGGTGCACATACCAATTCAGCGATCCAATGGAGGCTGGGAAAAAGCGAGTCCTTGGCACAGGAGTTTCAGGCTTCAGAAGGGCAACAACCCGAGGACACGGATGAGAAGATCTGAAGAGGACTTTGAACCCTCATTGAACTTAAGTACAAATTAAAATTGTTAGGTTTGGTTACTATTTTAGCCAGATTACTAAAACAGGTTATTCCTGGGGTGGTTTAGTCTCATAAAATGACTGACTTGAGACTGTTACTTATAAAGAAGCTACTAGTTTGGAAAATAACCTACAGTTATGGGAATGGATAACTGCAATAATCTATTTGTTTTTCTTTCCTTGTTGGAAACTGTATATCAATGGAATGTTTGTGCAGTTGTTAAGAGGCACTAATTGTGGGAGGTAATCATTTTGGACTTGGGGGCATATCAACACTGGATGCTGAGTTTTAGAATATGTTAATATGACACATTTGGACTGGTACCTCAAAAGCCTTAGATTGCTGTAGCTAATTAGTTAAATTAAATGTAACTGCTCATTTCTTTTTTTACCCCAATACCTGAAACGACTCTGTATAGGCTCTATATCCTGGTGTATATTGGATGTATCTGTAATATTTTCATTATCTTTTCTATGCCTTGCAGATGATTGTACTATATGCTATTGTCTTTGAAAAGCAATAAACATAAAGTAAAAAAATAATGGAGCCTTAATATTTATTCAAAGAGTCACACCTGAGAGTTGAACTGAAAACTGTAGAACTTTTATTGCAGGAATTTCAGTGCTGGCTGTGTCTGTAGTAACTGGAATAATTTTTCTGACCAGATATGGTGCTCCATAACTTTACTAATTTCACTAAACCTGCTAACAAACTATGGAATAAGGACTCCTGAGTATAAATGGAGCCATTTGCCTTGTTTCTAATTGATGAGTTTGGTACATCGACTCCTGAACAAAATGGAGCCTTTTTGTTCTATATGTTAATTGATGGACTCCTGAGTTAAAGAAGCCTTGTGCACCTGTTTTAAAAGTGAATGGACTTCTGAATGTAATGAAGCCACATTTTTAGCAGGAACCTAGTTTTAGTGTCCTATGTAAAATATTGTATCAGTGGTATAAATTGGCTTGGATCTGTATGTTATATGAAATGATTAAAGGTCCCTAGATCACTAGGGCAGGCATCTTTGGAAAGGTGGTGGGGTATGTAGGTGTGGATCTGCCACGGAGTTAGCCCAGGCTTGAAGGATGGGGATGCATAATGTACCGATAGTTGGCACAACTTAAGGAGTAGGCTCAAGTGGTTAAGATGGTTGTTGGGCATAGCAGGGGTGAGAGGGGTGGGGAAGAAGGAGACTGTGCTGTGTGGGTGTTAGGGGAGGCAGAAGGGGAATAATGGTGAAGTTGCAGTGGGTCCAGGAGTGGCACCAAAATGGGCAGGAGCCATCAGCAGAAGGATGGTAGGGGCACATGGGATCATGTAAATAGGGAGTAAAGTGGTGGGGTGTGCTATGGTAAGAGGGAACTCCAGTGGACATGGGTAGGAGTGGTCATGAGGAAATAAGGGCCAGAGGACCTGGCAGGTGGTTAGGAGAAGAGGGCCTGGGATGTGTAAAAGAGAGCTGATAGGTGAGTGAGCCAGCTGGGGAGTCAAGACAGTGCTTAGAGCATAATAACAGATTTGCACCCTAGTAGAGTTGAATGAGGGGAGGAAAACGGCCCAGTGGGAAGCCCCACAGTCAGGTGCAACAGGTTATTCATTTGCATAGGGACTCAACGGGGCAGGGGGAGCAGGGTAATAAGGGATACAGTGCCAGAAAGAGGGAGGGATGCTAGGAGACAGGGCACCAAGGGTAAGGAAGGAGTCAGGGTCAGCATAGGTGGGGGTGTTTGGAGTAGGTAGTCCCTGGGAAGGGTAGAGGAGGATCAATTGGGAAGAGGGTGTAGTATAAGGGACAAGGACAAATAGGGATGAAGTGAGGTGGGAGGCACTAAGGAGGATGATGAGGGGACAAATGCGCTCCTGGGGTGTGGGGGTCACTCATTCCTGGGAGTTATATAGGACAGACTGCAGTGCTGTAGCAGGAAGGGAGGTGGCTGGGGAGGACAGGTCAGTAAGGAGAAAAGATGGAACAGGAGGACAGGACAGCAATTGTCACCAGGCGGGAGTGGGGCCTAGGAAGCTAATGAGGTGGGGTGGGAAGGTAGCAACTGAGATAGGGAGTTGGCCTAAGGAAAGGAGGCAGTAAGAGTGCTCCTCTTGGGTGACTCTAGGATTAGGTTAATAAGGTGGAAGGGTGGAGGAGGGACACCCTGTGGTGTCAGGGTCAAGAGTATATCTGGCTTGACTGTGCATGAGGCCAAGCACTTGGTCTATGCTCTGGTGAAAGATTGTGGAGGAACTCTGATATATTAGTGCACCTGTGCACGAATGATATAGAGGGAAACAGTGTGCTGGAGATTCAGGCTAGGTTCTGGGAGCTAGCCAGGGTCTGTCATGTCGGGTGCTCGGCCTCCTTCTCAGAGATCCTACCAGTACCTAGAGCTAGTGTGGGGAACAAACAAAAATAAGGGAAGTAAATGAATGACTCGGTGAGTGGTGGAGGTCAGGGGTAAGGGGTTGGTGGGGACTGGGGTGCAACCTGGGAAGGCAAGGAACTGTATGCAAGGGACAGGCTCCACCTCAGCTCGGGGAAGAGGTTTTGAAACATAGATTGGCAGGATTCATCCAAGCTAGGTGGGGTTTAAACTTGTGAGGGGGAGGGATGGGGCTCAAGGCGGACCTCAGCATGCCCATCCAGGATGGTCTTGGTCTTCTCCCAAGCAAGGAGGAGGGTGTACAGACCAGGAGTACCTGATAGTGCATAAGGGGCCCCTTGCAGGAAGAAACTGGGAGCCTCAGTGTGGGGGATGGGGAAGGGACGTGTTGAGGGCAGTCCTGATTAACACCAGGACCATGGGGAACAAGATGCCCAAACTTCAGGAACTGCTATTGAGGGTGAAGTGAATGGTAGCTGTCACTGAAAACTTGTGCCACTCCTGGGCATGACTGGGACTTAAATCTAATAGTGTATACCACGCCCAGAAAGGACAGGCGGTGGCAGGGAGGGGAGTGGCATTTATCATTAAGGATGGCATAGGGATAAGCAGGGTTGAGGAAGTTGAGGGTCACATAGAGGCTTTTATAAGTCACCCTGCAGGCTCCTTGGGGCAAGCAGGTGAAGCTGGGGTGGTATATTGATCACCCGTGCAGGCAAAAGACCTGAAGGAAAGTGTAGTAGGGAATCTTAGGACCACTGTGGTTGGGGAGAGGACAGAACAGTGGTGCTGGGGACCCAAATATGACTGGAACTCACTGGGGAACTATGGCATCCTCATCAGCCGGAAGCAGCATCTACTGGATGTCTTCCAGGATGCATTTTTGCCCAGCTGGTAACTGACTCAACAAGGAGGGTTGCATCCTGGATATGGTCCTGTCAGACTGTGAGCTCATCAAGGATGTAGTAGTTGGGACCCCACTGGCGGAAGTGATCATGCCAATGTCTGGTTATCCCTGGACCTGGGGGAGTAGATTGCATGAAAATTATGGTAGTTGACTCTAGGGGTACAGACTTCAAGGGTATGGAGTGGATCCTTAGGGCTACCTAGATGGGATCAGTCCAGGTATGGACACAGAGCTGGTGGAAATTATTAAAAGGGCTCCTGGAAGCTACAAGGCCTGCACGAAGGAGTGACACAAGTTTGGCAGAGCCAGGAGGCCAAGCTAGTGGACAAGGATGTTCAGAATGTGGTAAGGAAAAAAGGTTGCTTATAGCCAATACAGGTGCTCATGGAGTTATAGACAAGGAAGAGTATGATATGATAACAGGAAAGTCACCAGGTTGGTGAGGTCGGCTAAGGTGAGGATAGAGCTGAGGTTGGTTCAGGGGATTAGAAGTGATGAAAATGGGTTTTCGTATATCAGTGAAAGGACGAAAGGGAAGGGGCAGATTAGTAGACTGAGGTCAGGGAGTGGTGGGCAGAGGAGACGGGAGAGCAGGTGGACATACAAAATAACTATTTTGCCTCAGTCTTACTAGGAGGACAGTGGGTGGCACTGCAGGGAGAGGGGCAGGGTGACCTGCAGATGAGGGGGCCATGGATGTTGAAATCCCATTGGTAGGGTGTGAGAAGCCCTCAAGGCCCTAACAGCAGAGGAGGCACTAGACCCAGACAAGCTTCATCCCAGGGTGCTTAAGGAATTGGCTGACATTCTGGCACACATCTGATGGACCTCTTTAACTCCTCCCTCCAGTCAAGATGGTGCCTCTAGACTGGATGATGGCCTATATTGTGCCTATCCAAAAGGGTGGCTTGTGAAAGGAGTTGGGAAGTTACAGGCTGGTAAGCCTGATGTCATGTGATGGGCAAAGTGATGGAGGTCATCTTAAAAGAGAGGCTGAGCTGTTTCTGGAGGCACCGGGCCACCTGGATGATCACCAACATGGCTTTATTCAGAGCAGATTATGTCAGACCAACCTGGTGGAGTGTTACGATTGGTGGCAGAGCCCTGGATCAGGCAGGTCAGTGGATGTCCTTTTCTAGACTTCAGCAAGGCATTTGACTCAGTGCCACATCCCAGGCTGCTGGAGAAGGTGAGGGAATTGGGGTGGGGGACAGATGATCAGTGTGAATAGGAACTGGCTAGCAGGGCGCTTGCAGAAGGTGATGGCTGGAAGGAGGTTTCATCTCCTAGAAGCGCCATTAGTGGGTCCCACAGAGATTGGCACTGGGTCCACTCCCTGTTTAACGCTTATATCTCAGACATCAGAAATGGTATCAGGAGTAGATGAGCCTCTTTGCTGATGACCAAGTTGGAGGTGGTGGTGGATGGGGAGGAGGGTAGGTTAGCCCTTCAGGGGAACCTGAAACTCTGGAGGAGTGGTCACACACCTGAAAACTGAGGTTTAATACCAAGAAATGAGAGTTCTCCACCTGGGGGCAGGAACCCAGCTCATGTGTACACCATGAGAGGGAGACACTGCAGGTTTGAGGAGGGAGAAGGACCGGGTGGTCGTGGATACCAAAATGAACAACTCAGATCAGTATAGAAGAGCTGCAGCCCAAGCAAATAAAATGCTGGGTGCATAACCGGGGATAACCTCAAGAAGCTGGGAAGTGCTCCTTCCACTGTATAATTGCATAGTTAGACCACACCTTGAATACTGTGTGTTGTTTTGGTGTCCATACTTATAAAGGGATATTGCTCTTCTGGAGAGGGTCCAGAGGAGGGCACCACAATGATGCAGGGTCTGGTGGAGAAGTCCTATGTGGAGAGACTTGAGGAGCGCAACCTGTACTCCCTGGAGGAGAGGAGGACAGGGGATATGATCGAGGTCTTCAAATGTCTTAAGGGAGTAAATAGGGTAATCAGAATAGGGTGTTCCAGCTGAGGGAGGTGGGGGCCAGCAGAGGGCACCCAATGAGACAGGTTGGCAGAGACTAAGGGGAAGACAAGGAGACTCTACTTCACTGAGAGAGTGGTGGAACCCTGAATGCTCTGCCCATGGAACTGGTGGCTGTAGCAGCTGGGAGGGGTTCAAGAGAGGCTGAGCAGGGTATAGGAGGATGGTGAATCTCAGAACCCCATCGAGGGATTGGGTGGGGACTGTGTGGGGAAGGTGGGGAGGCCACAATGATGCTCTGACTGGCACTGATCCCCAAGCAGACTTTGTAGACCAAATGGCCTACTCTGCTGGATTCTTAGTATGTTAGTATGTTACTTATGGATGCACTTAATTCATTTTACACAGTATGAAGCTGCCTCAGGAGATTGATTGAACTGATTATGCATATAGCATATTTTATTGTCTCATGCTGTTTTACGATTTTGTCTGCTTCATAATGATTCTGTCGAATGAAAAACTTCATTTATTCATTCAAGTGGGGGGGCAGGAAAGAGTATAAGGTGGAGTCTCTGAACCAGGAAGACCCAGACCATGGAGCAATGGATCGAGGAAACCATGGTTGTTGGTCAGAAGAAAAGGGCAGGGAGAGGAAGAGGATGGAGGGGAAGAGGGAAGGGGATGAGCAGAGAGGTGAAAAGGGGACGGGGAAGGGAAAAGATCAAGGAGGCAGAAGGGAAGGATTGGCAAGCATGGGAGCCAGAGGTAGACCTAGGAGCTGGGTCTGTGAAGAATCAGTTCACAGCCCTGGGGAAAATGAAGCAGAGGAAGGGTGAGAATCAGGTGGTGCAGCTGAGGGTAGCCAGGATGAGAAAGGCATGGGAGGATGAATGGGAATGCGAATAGGGTGATAGGAGGAACTAATGAGCAGAAGGAAGCGAAGGCGCGGAGGATAGAGGAGGGGAGGGGCACACGTGGTTCAGAGTCGGGTGGAGTACTGGTGTTTGTGGACCAATACTAAGGGGAGTCAGGTGGAGAAGCAGGTGGAGAGGCATAGCCGAGATGGTGGAGGCCATGCTGTGAATGACAGTGGAGAGAGGGGCAATCTGTACTGAAATTTGCTAGAAGGGGTAGGGTAAAACCTCATTTAATTCTGCATTTGGGGATGAAGTACAGAGGAGGTTTGAGGAGCTAGGAATATTATGCAAAGAGCAGGAAGATCAGTAACCTTCTCAGAGATAATTTCTGTTCCCAGGCAAGCACTGCAAGGAAAAGGAGGATAGAGGAATTTAATAATTGGCTAGGAACTTAGTGTCAGGCAAGGGGTATGGGCCACTGGGGGGGTGGGAGGGACCTGGACGGATTGCAGTCATTACTCAAAGGATCAACTCCATTTAAGCGAGGAGGGCAAGAGAGTGTTGAAAAAGGGATAAGTGATTATATAGAAGGTGGGTATTTAAACTAGAGCAGGGTGACAAGTGGGCAGCAGACAAGCAGAGGCTATGGAAGGGAAGTCATACGAGTGTACCTCCCATGACGGAGACAAGGGATTAGGGGCAGGCACTACCGAGGTTACCAGAAGGAGAAGGAAGGAGGAGAGAAGGAAGGCAAGGGGTGGAAGGCGGTCACCTTGAATGCTAGAAGCCTGGGGAACAAAACTGTGGAGCTCAGATCCTCATGGTGGATGAGGTGGTGACATGGTGGCAATTACTAAAACATGGGTCACCCAGTACCATGACTAGGAACTAGCAGTACCAGGGGACAGGATTTTCTGCAAGGATAGAAGGGAAAGGGGATGGCACTGTATGTGAAGTAAGGAATGAATTGCATGCAGGAGGAGAGGGAGGAGGGTAGAATCGATCACTATGGGTGCAAATCCAGGACCCAAGGAATAGTACAGTCAGGATGGGAATGGTTTACAGGCCACCCTCCCAGACTGAAGAATTAGACAGGAACTGGCAGGACAGATCTGGAAGGCTTGCAGAAAATCGAATGTGGTGATAGGGAATCTCAACCTACCTGGAGTACCCCAGCCACAAATAACAGAAGGAGCAGGCAGTGCTAGATACATTCCAGAACAACTTTCTTGGGCAGATGGTCAATGAACCAACCAGGCTAGGGAGCACCCTGGACCTAGTACTGGCAAATGGGGAATTTGTGAGGGAACTAAGGTGGATGAGCCACTGGCTGGGAGCCACCACCACTCGGCATGGTTCACATTGAGATGGGTAAGGAAGGAGTAGTGTCTGACACAAGGATATTGGACTTCAGGAGGGCTGACTTCGGGAGAATGGGCGAAATAGTAAAGAAGTACATAACCAAGATTGACCCTCGAAGGATACTAATCAGAGGTGGGGGATCATAAAGATGGTGTTATTGGAGGCAATGAAGACCTGCATCAGGCTAGGAGTAAGAAGGCGAGGCAAAGAAACCTAGCTGGGTGACCAATGGAGTCATGGACATGATAAGAAAGAAAGAGCCCCTTTAGGAGGTACAAGTAGGCAGGGGAGGGCAAGGAGGAGTACCTAAAGAAGCTAAGGAGGTGACAAGGGCAATGGTGTCAAGGGAGTTCAGGCTAGTGCAGGGCATTAAGGAGGGAGAGAAGGAATGTTTCAGGTACATCAGGAGAAAAGGGGCTGTAAGGACAACATAGTAAGGATTAAGAGTGAAGAGGGATGAGTGGAAGTGAGGAGGAAATGGCAGAAGTGCTAAATGACTACTTCTGCTCTGTATTTACTAAGAAAGGGGGAGTGATACCCATGGAGGACTAAATGCAGCTAAGGATGGAGAGAGTGTGACAGATAGAGAAATCACAGAGGACAGGGTGCTCAAAGGATTGAGGACACTGAGGGTGAACAAGGCACTAGGGCTGGACAGCATTTATCCCAGGGTACTGAAGAAACTGGCAGAGATACTGGTTGGGGATTTTGGCAGATGTATTCAATGCCTCACTCAATCTAGGGTGTACATCAGGATTGAGGACAGCTCATATGGTACCTCTTCATAAAGTGGCCCCAGGGATGAACCGGGAACCATAGGCCAGTCGGTGAGGCTCACATCCATCATGAGAAAGGTGATGGCGACAATCCTAAAGGAGTGGTTGGTGACCATTCTGGAGGCCAGTGGGCTACAGCACAATAAACAGCATTGATTTGTCACTGGCAGATCATGCCAGACCAACCTGGTGGAGTACTATGACTGGGTAACTAGGCAACTGTATAAGGCCACGAGTGGATGTCCTGTACCTGGACTTCAGTAAGGCATCTAACCTCAGTGCCACATGGGAAACTAGGGAAGTAAGCTGCAAGCTACAGGGTGGGAGCAAAGATGGTGGGCTAGGTAGTGAGCTGGCTGCAGGGGAGGCAGCAGAGAGTAGCAGTAGTTGTGGTGGTGGGTGGGGAGCTATCATTCCCAAGGGTGGTGATGAGTGGCATTCCAAAGGACTCGTAGGGACCGGTGCTGTTTAGGATATTCATTGCAGACATTTTAGTGGACATCAAGAGTAAAATCAGTCTGTTTGTGATGACACCAGGATGGAGGTGGTGGTCGATGACTCAAGAGGTTGGCACGGGCTGCATGAGGATATGTCACTACTGGGTCCTGGTCGGACACCTGGCAGCTGCGATTCAATGCCAAAAGTGCAAGGTCCTACATTTTGAGCTAAAACCATCTGGGTGGCACGCAGCTGGCAATGACTGAGGAGGAGGAGAAGGATCTCGAGGTGCTCATTACGGGGGCAGCGAACAACCCAGCACAGTGTAGAAAGGTGGCTGCAAAGGCCAACAGGATGCTGGATTGTATTGTTAGGGGTATATCTCAAAGAGGAGGAGGTGATTCTGCCATTGTATAGCTCACTGGTTAGGCCACACCTGAGTACTGCATGCAGTCCTGGTCCCCTGTACCTAAAAAGGGTCATTAAGCTACTGGAGGGCTGCAACACAGAGTGACAAAATGATCAAACGCCTGGGGACTTACCATATGAGAGCAGACTGAGGAGTTGAAAATGTATTCGCTAGAAGAGGAGAGAGAGAGAGATATGATTGAAACCTTCAAGTACATGACAGGGATAAACAAGACATGTACTGAGGGGCTTTTCAAAATAAGGAGGGGGACACCTGGGGCCATGATAGGAGACTGGAGGAGGAAAGGTTCAGGATGGAGATGAGGAGACACATTTATACAGAGAGAGTGGTGGCCAGGTGGAACATGCTGCTGCAAGGTGGTATCCAGTAGAACGGTGCAGGGCTTCAAGAGAGGATGGAACAGGACAAGAGAGAGGATTAAGGAGGGGGCATGGGAGGGAGGGCAGCTGCATTATAGGGACTTCTAGCTGCACAACCAAGCAGACTGGGTAGACCATGAGGCCTTTTTCTGCTGGAGATTGTCAAATGTTCATATGCTTGTAAGATTTTTGTATCTAGGAGGTCAAGATTTTCTGTAATGATATGGTGTGGATCTGGCCAAAAGTAACTGTTCCTGTACGATACAAGGTATTTAGCTGGGGACAGACTGTACATGAGGGAAGCCATAGGGAAGCCATAGAACCTAAAGTCAGTATGCAGCCTATGAATATGTACTATAATAACAGGTGTAGACATTATTGTGCTACTACTGGCCATATAAGCCATGGCTGGGAAAGAAGCTGGGGGCTATGAGATGCATCACAAGGTGCAGGTGTTGTAGTCACTCCTTAATGCTAGCAAGCTCATAACTCGAAACCATCTGGGTGAGAACAGAGATGTTGAGTGACAGAGAGTAGTTCAATAGAAAAGAAAAATGAACAGTGCTGACCTCTAGTGGAAGACCTTTATAAATTGCAAATGAGATTTTTGACACTTACAACCCATACCCCAGTTCCCACATAGAAGAGTGCATGTCCAATGGCTCCACATAGAAGTCCCACCTCCAATCTCCCAAATGCAAGTCTTGCTCTAATCAGCAATACTCTTTTACCAGCTACCAACCCTTCCCCATATTACTTAGTAAACTGTAGATTCTAAGTAACAAATTAAATGCTCTAAAATATTAGAACAGCATCACAAGAGAGTGACTCAGGTGGTGCAGTGCATGTGTCTTGGCCTCCCAAGCAAAAGGTCAGTAGTTTGATTCCCAGTGGAACTGTACTATCAAGGTCACTCAAGAATTATACAGTCACTATACTCATGGTTTCACCATGCTTTTCACATTTTTACTTCCTGTAGTGTTTATATGTAGTCCCTCAACTTTTACTTAAAAAAAAAAAATAAATAATAGCTGCTTTGCAGGGTCTGCAATGTAGTGCAGAAGTTAGAGCACTAAGCTATGAAAGAAAAGACCCCTCATAGTCATGGATTTGAATCCCACAATCACCAGAAGAACACTGCACCTGAACCATTCTTTGCACGTCAGATCACTTGATTTTAGTTCCTGGACAGCATGTAAGCCTGCCTCCAATTCCACCACATGTAAACCCTGCTCCAATCTCACCATATGTAAGCCCTCCTCCAAGTTCAACACATGAAAACCCCACTCCAATCTCTCACTATATGTAAGCCCCACTTCCAATCCCACTACATATACACCTTGCCTCCAATCTACCATATGTAAGCCCCTCCTCCAATCCCACCACATATAAACCCCACCTCCAAACCCACCACATGTAAGCCCCACATTCAATCCTAACAGGAAGGCCCACCTCCAATCCCACCATATGGAAACCCCACCTCCAATCTCACCATAGGTAAGACCACCTCCAATCTCACTACAAGTTAACCCCACCTCCAAATTCTCAAATGCATGTCCTCTTTCCAATCCCACCACATGTAATCCCTCTTTAGTACCACATCCACACAGAAGTCTCATGCCAAACCCACCCATCTTTGAATTCCTAAATGCATGCCCACTTCAAATATCCCACACTGAAGCCCTGCCCAAATAAAACCACATGTCAGACCCACCTCCAATTCCTCAGATCAACACAGAAGACCTACCTCAGTCTCCAAATGCAAGTCCTCCACAGAAGAGTTCCCACCACCAGACTCAGTCCCACATAGATGCCCCACATCCAGTCATCAAATGCAAGCCCTGACTCCAATCCCACCAAATGTAAGCCCCACTTCCAATCCACCCCACCCATAACTCTAAGAAACCACAAAGTTACCTTGTGCTCACCAATGATGTCAGGGTCAGTGAAGAGATTGCAAGTCTCTAACAACTGTAACAAGCATCCAGTAAACTCACTGCACTCCCAGTTGAAAATAGGACAAACACTGCTTGCTAAGTTCAAAGACCAAAACTTTAATTTGGTAGAACATTCTAACAGGTTTTCCTTAAGGTTCAAACATGAAGCAGCTCTTCAAACCAGTTAACCCAAAGCGTGGTCTTCCTCAGGGTGGGGTTTGAGTTAATCATCCTCCCTTAAATAGCCAACTTTATCCAAGTAGGTTCCACTATTGGATCAATCATTTAATCACTTTTATAGAAATAAGTGGCTCTGGAGGGATTAGAACTTCTGACTATTATTTAGTTCAATTAAAAAATAAATGCACATCAAAATTATTAACACATACTCAGCAAAGAGAGCAAGAAGAACATAACTAGATCTTAAGGAAAACCTGTTAAGAATTTTCTACCAAATTAAAGTTTTGGACTTTGAACTTAGCAAGCAGTGTTTGTCCTATTTCCACCCATAACTCTGCCTCCAATACCCAAATGGAAGGCCACCTCCAATCCTCAAACACAGAAGCCCCACCTCCAGTAACATAATACATGCACACTTCTAATCCTCCCAAAATAGTCCTTACTCCAAACCACCACATTGAAGCCCCAATTCCTGTCTCCCCATATAAAGCTACCCTACAATCCTGAATCCCCATGCAAGACTTGCCTCAATCTCCACCACTCACAAAAGCCCATCCCCAATTCCCACATAGAAGACTCATGGCCCAATGGCTCCACATAGAAGTCCCACTTCCAATCTCCCAAATGCAAGCCTGCCACAAATCAGCAATACTTTTTATCAACTACCAACCCTTAACCTTATTACTTAGTAAACTATAGATTCTGAGTAGCAAATTACATATTCTAAAAGATTAGAACAGCATCACACAAATGACGAGGTGATGCAGTGGATGTGTCTTGGCCTCCTAAGCAAAGCTCAGTGGTTTGATTCCCAGTGGGAACATTTATTTGTTGGTGTAACTTTCAAAAACTGGGGATAAGAAACAGTTTTATTCACAGCAGGCACTTGCTTGAATCAAATAAATGTTGGTTCTTATTTCACTTCAGTGATAATCCATGGCAATAACAGTTTTATACAGAGCAGACACTTGCTAGTATAAAAGATATTTTGGTCCTTCCTTCACACGAGTAATAATCTTTGTGAAAGGGAGTCAGAATAATAAAACAGTGGAGAAGGTAGTCTTTTATGAGAAAATGCTGGAAGATGATAGCATTGCCTTTTAAATAATCCTGAGTGGAGAACAAACAGCCTTCTGCCCCTGAGCACACCAAGGTACAAGGACCCATTTCACATTCCATATGGTGCAGGTTCCTACCTTGGATACCATAACAAGGCGAGATGAAACAATATGAACATTAATTGGGATCTGAACCCAGGCTACCCAGAATTCTGTTCAAATGATGAATCAGCAATATTCAAATAGGATAACTGGTTACCATTTTTTGCCATGGGGAAACCGGGTTATAATTCTAGCATTATAACCAGCTGGTTATAATGACATTCAAGTGACGGTTTCCTACTTTAGCGCATACGCCTGCCGCAAACTTCCTGCTCTCTGCATGGTCTGTTCCTGCTCTTCAGTGTTCTCAACTTCCCGAAAGAAGTCAGTGGTAAGTTCTTCTTTATTTTAACACAATACTGGGCACAAAAAAAAGACAACAACTACCTAATTGGCCCCAAGTTAGAAAAAAAAGCTGCTTCAGTTTATGAGCCCAGCTGCTATGGACCATGCTAAAACTCCAACAGTCAGCGGCTTGACTCTGTACCAAAAATAGAGTTATTTTGCTATAATTTGCTGTGGTGAAAAAACAGCTCCTATAGTTATGAAATAAAGGATAGATTGGTGTGTAAACTTGGATTTTACACCTCTGAGTGGGATGCCTTAATAAATGCTCAAGCTTCACCTCAGGGTTTATGTGGCATCCCACCGCTAGGTGTGTAAATCTCGCCATAACTACCTACCCATCCATTATTCTTCTATATAATGCTGTCACTGTATTCATTTTTCAACAGCTACCTGCCACTTCTCCTTATATTTTCCACTGTTGTTTATATTGAGTACTGAATTACATGCTATAAAGACTAGAACAGTCACGCAAACTAGGTCCTCAGGTGGCACACTGGACATGTCCTTACTTTCTAATCAAAAGTTCAGGTGTTTGATCCCAGATGAGGGCACTTTGAACTGTTTAATAAAGGTCATTCCAGAATTATAGTCACTATGCTCATGGGTTCACCATGCTGTTCCCATTTTACTTCATGTAGTGTTTATAAGTAGGCCTCAACTATTACTTAAAAAGTGGCTGTTTAGCAGGGTCTGGAATATAGCACAGAGGTTAGAGGATTCAGCTACAAACTAACACAACCCCTCAGTCATGGGTTTGAATCCTCAACCACTACAAGAACATTGTACCTGAACCAATCCTTGCACATGTCAGATCACCTCATTTTACCTCCTGGTCAGCATGTAAGCCCCACCTCCAGTTCCTCCACATGTAAATCCTGCCTCCAATCTCACCATCTGTAAGTCCTGCCTCCAATTCCACCACATATTAACCCGCCTCCATTCCACACATGAAACCCCACCTCCAATCTCACCACATATCAGCCCCACCTCCAGTTCCACCACATATAAACCCCACCTCCATTCCAACAACATATAAATCCCACCTCAATCTCACCATATGTGTTTTGCCTCCAATCCACCATATATAAAACCACCTCCAATATCACCATGTGTAAACCCAGCCTCCGATCACACCATATATAAACACCACCTCCATTTCCACCACATGTAAACCCCACCTCCAATCCCACCACATATAAGCCCCACCTCAAGTTCCACTACATGTAAACCCCACTCATATTTCACCAAATGTAAGCCCTGCCTCCAATCCCACTACATATAAACCACACCTCCAATTCTGCCATACATAAACCCCACCTCAATCTCACCACATAAACCCTGCCTCCAATCTCACCATATAAACCCGCCTCCAATCCCACCATGAAAACCCCCTCAATCCCCCACAATGTAAATCCCACCTCCAATCTCACCATGTGTAAATCCCACCTCTAATCCCAACACATATAAACCCGCCTCCAAACACACCACATGTAGGCCCTCGATCCATTCCTAATTGGAAGCTCCCCACCTAATCTGACAGTATGGATACCCCACCCCAGTCTCACCACATGTAAAACCCCTGCAATCTCACTCACATGTTAACCCCACCTCCAATCTCCAAATGCATGCCTCCTCCAATCCCACCACATGTAAACCCCTCCTGTAGTACCACATCCACACAGAAGTATCATGCCAAACCCTCCCATCTTTAAATCCCTAAATGTATGCCCACTTTAAATCCCCCACACTGAAGCCCTGCCCAAATCCCACCACATATAAGACTGTCCTCCTATTCCTCACATCCCACAGAAGACCCACCTCCAGTTGTCAAATGCAAGTCCTCCACAGAGGAGTTCCCAACTGCCAGTCCCCAATTCCAACATAGATGCCCTGCCTCCGTCACCAAATGCAAGCCCCGCCTTCAATCCCACCAAATGCAAGCCCCACCTCCATTCCACCCCAACCATAACTCTGCCTCCACCCCAGATGGAAGTGCCACCTCAAGTTCCTGACACACAGAAGCCCCACCTCCAGTAACAAAATGAATGCACACCTCTAATCCTCAAAACAATCCTTCCTCCAAACCCCCACTCCTGTCTCCCTGCATAGAAACTACTCCTACAGTACTGAATCCCCACATCCAGTCCTTGCCCCCAGTCCCCACCACTCACATAACAGCCCAGCCCCCATTCCCATATAGAACCCTGCATCCAATGGCTCCACATAGAAGTCCCACCTACAATCTCCCAAATGCAAGTCCTGCCTCCAATCAGCTAATATCTTTACCAGCTGCCAACCTCTTCCCCTATTACTTGGCAAACTGTAGATTCTGAGTAACAAATTACATGCTGTAAAAGATTAGAACAGTATGTCAAGCAAGCGACTCATGTGGTGCAGTGCATGTGTCATATCCTAACAAATGAAAGATCAGTAGTTTGATTCCCAGTGGGAACATTTATTTGTTGGCATAACTTTTTAAAAAACTGGGGATAAGAAACAGTTTCATTCAGAGCAGGCACTTGATAGAATTAAATTTATGTTGGTTCTTCTTTCACTGAAGTAATAATCCTTGGCAACAAGGTGTTATAATAATAAAACAGTGGAGAGGGTAGTCTTTAATGAGAAAATGCTGGAATATGATAGCATTGCCTTCTAAGGCAATCCTGGGTGGAGAACAAACAGTTCCTGCCACTAAGCACACCAAGGTACAAGGCCCCATTTCATATTCCATATCATGCAGGTACCTGCCTTGGATACCTTAAAGAGAAGAGATGAAAATAAGAGCATTAGTTGGATTTGAAACCAGGTTACCCAGAATTTTGTTCAAATAATGAATCAGTAATGCTCAAATATTACACTGTGACTATATTCACTTTTTAACAGCTACCCACCACTTCCCCTTATATTTTCCACTGTTGTATATATTGAGTAGTGAATTACATTCTCTTAAAGACTAGAACAGCCACTTGAGCAAGCTTCTCAGGTGGTACATGAGGTGTGTCCTAGCTCATAAACCAAAGGGTCAGGGGTTTAATCAGATGAGGGCTGTTATGAACTGTACTATTAAGGTCACTTAAGAATTATACAACCACTACATTCATGGTTTCAACATATTTAGGCCTCAACTGTTTCTTAAAAAGTGGCTTTTAACAGGCTCTGCAATGTGACACAGAGGTTAGCACACAAAACTATGAAGCCAAGGACCACCCCCGTAGTCATGAGTTTGAATCCACAACCACCAGAAGAACACTGCACCTGAATCAGTCTTTTCACATGTCAGATCACTTGATTTTACCTCCTGGTTAGCATGTAAGCCCCACCTCCAATCTCATCATTTGTAAGCCCCACCTCCAATTCTACCACATATAAACCCCACCTCCAGTTCCACCACATGTAAAACCCACCTCCAATCCCACCATTTGTAAGCCCCATTTCCAATCCCAACACATATAAATCCTGCCTCAATTCCACCCATGTAATCCAGCCTCAATCTCACCATATGTAAGCCCCCAATCCCATTACATATGAATCCACTTCAATTCACCACATATAAACTCTGCCTCCAGTTCCACCACATATAAGCCACCCACCATTTCCATCACATTTAAACCCCTCCTCCAATTCCACCATATGCAAACCTTGCCTCAATCTCACCATATGTAAGCTCTGACTCCAATCCCACCACATATAAACCCTGTCTCCTACCTCACCATATATAAACCCCACCTCCAATTCCCACCACATAAGCCCCACCTCCAATTCCATCACATGTCAACCCCACTCAGTCTCACCATTTGCAAGCCCACTCCAATCCCACCACATATAAACCCGACCTCCAATCCCACCACATATAAATCCAGCCTCCAAACCCACCATGTGTAAGCCCCATATCCAATCCTTATTGGAGCCTCACCTCCAATCCCACCATGTGGAAGCCCCACTTCCAGTCTCACCACATGTAAGACACCCTCCAATCTCACCACAAGTAAACCCACCTCCAATCCCCAAATGCATGCCCTCTCTCAAATCCCTAACAGATGTAAACCCCTCCTCTAGTACCACATCACACAGAAGTCTCATGCCAAACACACCCATCTTTGAATCATTTAATGCATGCCCACCTCCAATCCCCACATTGAAGCCCTGCTCAAATCCCACCACATGTAAGACCCACCTCCATTCAATCACATCCCACAGAAGACCCACCTCCAGTCTCCAAATATTAGTCCTCCACAGAGGAGTTCCCCACCACCAGTCCTGAACTGTCACATAGATGCCCCCTCCAGTCACCAAACACAAGCTCTGCCTCCAATCCCACCAATGCAAGCCCCACCTCCAATCCACCCACCCCACAACTCTCTGCCTCCAATCCCAAATGGAAGTGCCACCTCCAAGTCCTCACACACAGGAAGCTCCCACCTCCAGTAACCAAATGCATACACACCTCTAACCCCCAAACAGTACCTCCTCCAAATCCCCCACATAGAAGCCTCAACTCCTGTCTCCCCTGCATAGAAGCTACTCCTATGATCCTGAATCCTCACATGCAAGCCCCAACCCAATCCCCACCACTGTGATAAAAGCTCAACCCCACTCCTACATAGAAGCCCTGTGTCCAATGGTTCACATAGACGCCCCACTTCAATCTCCAAATACAAGTCCTGCCTCCAATCAGCAATACTCTTTACCAGCTACCAACACCTTCTCCTTATTTATTTATTTATTTATTGAAATGTTCTCCAGGAAGGCACACTGAAAACAAGTTGCTCATCTCATGGTGCAACTTGGGGTGAGGACAATGAGGATTAACAACAAACAATTATAGATACAGAGAACAGATACAATATGGAGCATTTGATCCAAGAAATAATACATTATATACAACAGTGACCAGTACAGATAGTTAAAAGCATAGACAATTGAATACTCCTGTAGTTGGACACAGAATACATGAGACAGTAAGCTCATCAAATAGTGATGCAGCAGTACAATATTAGTGCAAGTTATTTATAGAGCTGCGCACTGAGATAGGCAACAAGTGCTAGGCAAGCAATGGCAGTAGTAGGCAGTTGACCAAGATTATGATGTGAGGGAAGATGCCAAGGGGAGATGTAAAAGGGAGGTAGGGGGTAGCTTAAGAAAAGGGATGAGGGGAGAGAAAGCTGCCAATACCAAGTACCCTTCCAGGGTGTAAAGAACCCTGCCAGGGGTCGGTATCTGAGAGTAGACAAGAACAGAGAATTTAAGAGTAGAGGTAAGGAAAGACTGCTGATATGAAGGTAGACTTACAGGGTGCAATGAACTCATCAAGGAAGGCAGCAGACAAGAACAGTGATAACAGGGAAAGCTGATGGCAAGCCACAAACCTAGTTTCCCCTCAGGATGCATGAGTCCTGCAAGAGATCAGTACTGGTGAGCCTGGACAGGGTATGGATGTGTTGGGGGATCAAAGCAGGTGCAGCAGGACAAGAAGTGTGTAGAGCAGTACCAAGGGAGTAGTGGAGGGGAGTGAGTGACGATTTGTGGGGGGAGAGCATTCCAGGATTTTATGGAAGCAGTGGGAAAAGCCAGTCTGGCCTGCAAGGGTAGACCTCTGTGGGACCAACAGGGTATGAGTGTCAGCAGATCTCAGGAATGGAGATATGGGAAGGTGAGATAAGGGAAGATTGGAGGTAGGGAGGAGTTCATCAAGCCAGAATTTGGAGGACAGTTTGGCAATGTGGGTAAGCCACTGGTTGGACAGTGGAGGACAGGTTAGTGCATGATAAAGGTCACAATAGTGAATGCGAAAAGGGGCATCTAGGGCAAGCGGCAGCAGGAGTTAGAGAGTCCAGTTTGGCCAAGGAAGATTTGGGAGCAGCACTATAGACTATGTCACAGAAGCTGAAAATGGGGAATATAATTTTCTGGACAAGTTCACGACTTGCAGTCAATGGGATGCAACTGTGGTTCCTGTATAGGTTGCCAACCTTGGGGCACAGCTTCTTCAAGATGGCATCGATCTGTACAGAGAAGCTGAGGTGTTGGTCAAGCCAAACCCCAAGGTATCCCCTTATTACTTAGTAAACTGTAGATTCTGAGTAACAAATGATTTGCTTTCAAAGATTAGCACAGCATCGCAAGTAAGGAATCAGGTAACGCAGAGATGTGTCTTGGTCTAGTATGCAAAAGATCAATGGTTTGAGACTCAGTGGTAACATTTATTTGTTGGTGTAACTTTTTTAAAACTGGGGTAAAAACAGTTTCATTCACGGCAGGCACTTGCTAGAATCAAATATATGTTGGTTCTTCTTTCACTTCAGTGATAATCCTTGGAAAAACCACAGTTTTATTCAGAGCAGACACTTGCTAGTATAAAGATATTTTGGTCCTTCCTTCATGAGAATAATAATCTTTGGCGACAGTGAGCTACAATTATAAAACAATGGAGAAAGTAGTCTTTATGAGAAAAAACTGAAAATGATAGCATTGCCTTTTAAGGCAATCCTGGGTGGAGAATGAACAGCTTCCTGCCCCGGAGCACACCAAGGTTCAAGGCCCATTTCACATTCCATATGATACAGGTTCCTATCTTGGATACCATAAAAAGAAAATGAAAAGATATGAGCATTAGTTGGGATTTGAACCCAGGCTACCAAGAATTCTGTTCAAATAATGAATCAGCAATACTCAAATATTATGCTGTGACTATACTCATTTTTTAACAGTTACCTGCTAGTTCCCTTATATTTTCCAGTGTTGTACATATTGAGTACTGAACTACATGCTCTCAAAGACTAGAACAGTCACTCAAGCAAGCTCCTCAGGTGGCACACTGGATATATCCTAGCATTACAATCAAATGCTCAGGGTTTGATACTAGATGAGGACGCTTGTGAACTATACTATCAAGGTCACTCCACAATTATACATTCCCTATACTCATGGTTTCACCATCGTTTTCCCATTTTACTCCTGTAGTGTATATACTTAGGCCTCAACTATTACTTTAAAAAGTGGCTGCTTAGCATTGTCTGTAATGAAGCACAAAGGTTAGAGCACTAAGCTAAGAACCAAAGGCCCCCAGTCATAGGTTTGAATCCCACAACCACCAGTAAAACATTGCACCTGGATCAGTCCTTGCACATGTCAGATCACTTGATTTTTCCTACTAGTCAGCATGTAAGCCCAGCTTCTAATTCCACCACATGTAAACCCTGCCTCCAATCTCACCATCTGTAAGACCCATCTCCAACCCCACCACATATAACCCCCACCTCCAAGCTCACTATATGCAAGCCCATCTCTAATCCCACCAACTATAAGCCCCGACTCCAATTCCACCACATGTAAACCCTCCTCCAAGCTCACCATTTGTAAACCCTGCCTCAATTCCACCATATTTAATCCTCACCTCCAGTCTCACCATATTTAAACCCCACCTCCAATCTCACCACATATAAATCCCTCTAATCTCACAATATGTAAGACCCTCCAATCCCCAATAATGACACCCCACCTTCAATCTCATCTGATGTAAGGCCACCTCCACCTCACCACAGGTAAACCCCACCCAACCCTAAATGCATGCCCTTCTCCAATCCCACCACATGTAAACCCTCCTCTAATACCACATCCACACAGCAGTCTCACACCAACCTTACCCATCTTTGAATCCCTAAATGCATGCCCACCCAATCACCCACATTGAAGCCCTGTCCAAATCCCACCACATGTAAGACCCACCTCCAATTCCTCACATCACCACAGAAGACCCACCTCCAGTCTTCAAATGTGAGTTCTCCACAGAGGGAGTTCCCCACTGCCAGTCCCCAATTCTACTATAGATGCCCCCACCTCCAGTCACCAAATGCAAGCCCTGCCTCCAGTCCCACCAAATGCAAGCCCTACCTCCAATCCACCCCACCCATAACTCTGCCTCCATACCCAAATGGAAGTGCCACCTCAATTCCTCACACACAGAAGCCCCACCTCCAGTAACCAAATGCATGCACACCTCTAATCCCCTAAAACAACCTTTACTCCAAACCTCCTCAAATAGAAGCTCCAACTCCTGTCTCCGTATAGAAGCTACCCCTACAGTCCTTCCTCCAAACCACACACATAGAAGTCCCAACTCCTGTCTTCCCACATAGAAGCTACTCTTACAATCCTGTATCCCACATGCAAGCCCAGCCCCAATTCCCACATAGAAGCCCTGTGTCCAATGGCTCCACATAGAAGTCCCACCTCCAATTTCCTAAATGCAAGTCCTGCCTCCAATCAGCAATACTCTTTACCAGCTACCAACCCTTCTCCTTATTACTTAGTAAATTGTAGATTCTGATTATCAAATTACTTGCTCTAAAGATTAGAGCAGCATCACAAGCAGGTGGTGCAGCTGGATGTGTCTTGGCCTACCAAGCAAAGGTCAGTGGTATGATTCCCAGTGGGAACATTTATTAGTTGGTGTAACTTTAAAATAAACTGGGGATAAGAAACAGTTTTATTCAGAGCAGGCACTTGCTGGAGTCAAATATGTTTATTTTAATTGTTTAACCAGGGTGGCACACTAAGCTAAAAGCTTGATTACAGTAGCAACCTGGGGAGCACAGGGAAGTTATGACTTGGTCAGAATCACAGCATGTGCAAGTGGGGCTGTGGGATTCAAACTCAGGTCTCTAGATTTGCAGTGCACAGCCTTAAACCACCACACTATACTCCCTTTAAGATATGCTTGTTCTTTAGTTTTATTCACAGTTTTATTCAAAGCAGACACTCGCTAGTATAAAAGATATTTTAGTCCTTCCTTCATGCGAGTAATAATCTTGTGACAGGAAGTTAGAAAAATAAAAACAGTGGAGAAGGTAGTCTTAGATAAGAAAAGCTGGAACATGATATCATTGCCTTTTTAAGGCAATCCTGGAATTAGGCAAAGGCTTCCTGCCCCTGAGCACCAAGGTACAAGGCCCATTTCACGTTCCATATCATGCAGGTTCCTACCTTGGATACCATAAAAGAAAAGATGAAAAGATATGAGCATTAGTTGGGATTTGAACCCAGGCTACCAAGAATTCTGTTCAAATAATGACTCAGCAATACTCAAATATTATGCTGTGACTATCTTCATTTTTAACAGTTACCTTCCACTTCTCCTTATATTTTCCAGTGTTGTATATATTGATTTCTGACCTACATGCTCTTAAAGACTAGAACAGCCACTTAAACAAACTCCTCATATAACACACTGGATATGTCCTATCCTTGCAAACAAAGGGTCAGGGTTTGAGCCTAGATGAGGGTGCTTGTGAACTGTACTATTAACATGACTCAGGAATTATATAGTTACTATACTCATGGTTTCACCATGCTTTTACCATTTTACTTTCTGTAGTGTTTATACATGTTTATATTTAGGCCTCAACTATTACTTGGAAAAAGTGGCTGTTTAGCATTGTCTGTAATGTAGTGTAGAAGTTAGAACACTAAGCTATGAACCAAAGATACTCCATAGTCATGGGTTTGAATCCTACAGCCACCAGAGGAACATTGCACTTAGCCAGTCCTTACACATGTGAAATCACTTGATTTTACTTCTTAGTCAGCATGTAAGCTCCACCTCCAATTCCACCACATGTAAACCCCACATCCAATATCACCATATGTAAGCCCCATCTCCAACCCCACCACGTATAAACACTGCCTCCAATTTCAAAACATGTAAACCCATCTCTAATCTCACCATATGTAAGTCCTCCTCCAATTCCACCACATGTAAACCCCACTTCAAACCTCATCATATGTAAACCCTGCCTCCAATCCCATGACATATAAACCCTGCCTCCAATTCCACCACATATAAACCCTGCCTCCAATCTCACCATATGTGTGCCCCACCTCCAGTCCCACTACATAAACCCTTTCACCAATTCCACCATATATAAACCCCGCCTCCAATCTCACCATATATAAGCCCTGCCCAATCCCACCACATATAAACCCCACCTCCAATCCCACCATATATAAACCCACATCCAATACAAATTAGAAGCCCCATCTCCAGTCCCACCACATATAAACCCTCCTCCAATATCAATATATGTAAACCTTCCTCCAATCTCACCATTTGTAAACCCAGCCTCCAATTCCACCACATCTAAACCCCACCTCTAATCTCACCAAATGTAAGCCCTCCTCCAATCCCACCAAATATAAACCCTGCCTTCAATTCCACCACATGGGAACCCGTCTCTAATCTCACCATATGTAATCCCCACCTCCAATCCCACTACATATAAACCTCACCTCCAATTCCTCCATATATGAATTCCACCTCCAATCTCACTATATGTAAACCCCACCTCCAATCCCACCACATATAAACCCCACTCCATTCTCACCATATGTAAACTCCACCTCCATACCACCACATATAAACCCCACCTCCAATTCCTCCACATGTAAACTCTGCCTCCAATCTCATCATATGTACGCTACACCTCCAAATCCCACCACATATCAACCCACCTCCAAACCCATCACATGTAAACCCCACCTCCAATTCCATCACAAATAAACCTGCTTCTAAATCCACCACATTCAAGCCCACATCCAATCCACACTGGAAGCCAAACCTCCAATCCCACTCTATGGAAACCCCACCTCCAATCTCACCATGTAAGACCGCCTCCAATCCAATCACAAGTAAACCCCATCTCCAATCCCCAAATGCATGCCCTTTCTCCAATCTCACCACATAAACCCTCCTCTAATACCACATCCACACAGGAGTCTCACACAAACCCCACCCATCTTTGAATCCCTAAATGCATGTCCACCTCCAATCCCTTCACATTGAAGCCCTGCCCATATCCCACCACATAGAAGACAAGCTCCAATTCCTCACATACCCACAGAAGACCCACCTCTAGTCTTCAAATGTGAGTCCTCCACAGAGGATTTTCCACTGCCCATTCACAATTCCCACATAGATGGCACCTCCAGTCACCAAATGCAAGGCCTGCGTCCAATCCCACCAAATGCAAGCCCCACCTCCAATCCACCCCACCCATAACTCTCCCTCCAATACCTAAATGGAAATGCCACCTCCAATCCCTCACACACAGAAGTCCCACCTCCAATAAACAAATGCATGCACACCTCTAATCCCCAAAACAGTCCTTCCTCCAGACCTCCCACATAGAACTCCAACTCCTGTTTTACCACATAGAAGCTACCCTACAATCCTGAATCCCCACATGCAAGCCCCGACCCAATCCACACCACTCACATAAATGCCCGGCCTCAATTCCCACATAGAAGCCCTGCATCCAATGGCTTCACATAGAAGTACCACCTCAAATCTACCAAAAGCAAGTCCTGCCAATCAGCAATACTCTTTACCAGCTACAAAGTCCTTCCCTTATTTCTTAGTAACCTGAAAATTCTGAGTAACAAATTACTTGCTCTAAAGACTAGAACAACATTATAAACAAGTGACTCAGGTGGCTCACTGGATGAGTCTTACCCTAGTAAATAAAGGTTGGTGGTTTGATTCCCAGTGGGAACATTCATTTGCTGATGTAATTTTTTGTGGGGGATAAGAACAGTTTTATTCAGAGCAGGCACTTGCTAGAATCAAAGATATGTTGGTTCTTCTTTCACTTCAGTGATACTCCTTGGCAAAAACACAGTTTTATTCAGAGCAGACACTTGCTAGTATAAAAGATATTTTGTTTCTTCCTTCACTGGAGTAATAATCCTTGGTGACAGGGAGTTCAAATAATAAAAGCAGTGGTGAAGGTAGACTTTACAAGAAAAGTTGGAACATGTTAGCATTGCTTTTAAGGCAATCCGGGTGGAAACGAAAAGCTTCCTGTCCCTGAGCACACCAAGATACAATGCCCCATTTCACATTCCAAATGATGCATGTTCCTACCTTAGATACCATAAAAGAAGAGATGAAAAATATGAACATTAGTTGGGATTTGAACCCAGGCAATCCATAATTCTGTTCAAATAATGAATCAGCAATACTCAGATATTACACTGTGACTATATTCATTTTTAACAGCTACCTGCCACTTCCCTTATATTTTCCAGTGTTGTATATAGTGAGTGTTGACTTCATGCTCTTAAAGACATTAACAGAGATTTAAATAAGGTCCTCAGGTGGCATACTGGATATGTCCTAGCCTCACAATCAAAGGGTTAGGGTTTGACCCTAGATGAGGGTGCCTGTGAATAATAATATCAATATCACTTAAGAATTATACAGTCACTATACTCATGATTTCACCATGCTTTTCCCATTTGAACTTCTTGTAGTGTTTATAAGTACTTATTTTTATTTATTTATTAAAATCTCAGATTAAATTCTTGAGAACAGTCTTATTACATAGGTTCCACTTCAAGGTAAAACAGCAAGAGACATAGTCACAGGTAATGGGTATGCAAAGATAACGAGGACACAGTATTAGGGTACAACACACTTGCAGTGTGTTTTACTTTATGAAAAGTACAAAAATAATAAATAAATATCAATAAACAGTTAAATCAGGAATAGAAAATAAACAAAGCATAATGCTATTCCATCTTACTTAGGTATCTCAAAATTCAACCTGCAGCTTTTTGCTGCTTGAGACAAATTCCTATTTCAGGCACAGGTCTTTCCTCTTCCTTACCCTCAGGTAGTGAGATTGGCTGATTAGTTAATCTGACTCTTGGTGTTTGAGGAGGGCTTATATTGCCCTCCCATGATGGGAAAATCCTCTCAGAACATCCATATAGTTCTAAAATGGTTCCTAAATAGGGGAAACTTCTCCACTATTATATATAGAGCTTTTATTTATGGAAGTCCCTGTATAGGAAACCTTCCGGTGTTTTACTTATAGGAAGTCCCTTATTTTCTATATATGCAAACAATGCAAACATTTATTATATTGTAGGTAATGTATGAGGAGACATTTTTGCACGGAAAGAGTGGTGGACAAATGGAACACCTTACCAGGTGAGATAGTGTCCTGTAAGATGGTGGGCAGTTTCAAGAGGAGTTGGGACAGTGTAAGTGGAAGGATACTGGAAGGGAGGCAGGAGGGGCAGCTGCGTGATGTGGGGCTAGCTGCACACTCGAGCAAACCATATAGAACATGAGGCCTGTATCTTCTGGCAATTTCGTATATTCATATTTATACATGTGCTGTATTGTTAGAGTATGGACACTTGCCCTTTAATTTATATCGTAGGGCTCTATACATAATGGGGCTCCTTTAGATACCGCAGTGGCCCAGCATGTACGACAGTGTCCTAAATCCTGTAAAACTGCCCTTCTGAAAAGTGTTCCTCAGTACCTGCAGTTAATGATATCCATTGCAGGCAGGTTGCTGGGTTTATAACCTGATCAGAGTAATTAGAAGGAAGAAAATGAAAGCAAAAGTTTGATTTTTGTGTTTTGTTTGTTTTGCATAACTTGTTATAACAAGTTAAATTACTAGTGCCTCTGTACTCATAATGTGGATACCCTCTGAACCGCCCCTTCCTGCTTTGCTACAGGAAATGTCACGACTGTGCTACCCTATAAAAGGAGTGTGAGTGTGGGGTGGTTGGGGATGGGGTGGGTGGCTGGGCCCTTTCCCCCGCTGAAAAGAAGAACCACAGACCAAAGAAACAAGGAAGTAAGAACAGAAACAATCAGCCAGCAACAAATGCAGTAGCCCTGAAAGCTTATCTTAATGCTTATCCTAATTATGGTGTCTACTGCTGTAACTTGACCAATATAGAATTCCTTAGAATAGCAGACTGTATAGAATTTATCGATCTCTGGTTCCAACAATATTTTTCTTTTCTGAACTTTTGGATTCTTGAAGCAGGCCTATCCAATTGTGTAGCAGTACAGTGATTTGACGTGGTTTGCATCAATGTGCATGCCCATCTCCAAAGTGCTCGAAATGGCCATGGTGGCTGCCATTGTACCAGGAAATGCAGGAGCACTGGAAGCAGTTGTGTCACTGGCAGATGGGTGGACTTGGGTGTCAGGGGATTGTGCATGACCAGACACAATGACCACAGCTGAGGAGCAAGTAGGAGCAGTGTCACTTGTGGTTTTGTGAACATGAGCAGCGGGCACAAATGTAGCCAAATTAATTAGTTTTCAACTTCCACTCTTCCACTAGACTATGGTTCTCACAGGGCCAGCTTCATCAATACAATGTGCACAGAAACATGTTTCTTGTAGCCACCACACCATCCACTTGCGACTTCACACTTTGTCTGAGTCGTGTTCGGAGTACAGCTTTACTTCTCCTCTTGCTGTCTTTTTATTTCATTTCACCCACCAGAAAAATGTTCTCCTATGGTGAGTGCACCCTTCAGTGTTAGTGTCTTTTGTTAGTTCACTGTGGCAGTATTTGAATAGTTCTTTTGCTTCCGGATTACTGCCGCTGCAATTGTACTCCCATGATTGCCTTAGACTTCACCACTGCACTTTCCCATCTCAGGGCCCTTCTCATGTCTTGATCCAAAATAAGCATGCTCAATTGGAAATCCACACTTGCTGTTGGAAAAGGAAATATCATAAAATTACCATTTTGACTTGTACTGCGCACAGCCATCTGTGAAGTGAACTTGCATGACAATGTTCAGTGATCGAACTTTCATGAGGTGTGCATTTGCATTTTGGACAGCCAACAGCATAGTGGTCACGCATGAGATCGCTTTGATACAGTGAGAGAGTCTCTGACAGTGGCTTCACAGACTACAATTGTAATATGTAACCAAAGGGTGAACTGTTGCTTGCTCATGGTGCCAGTGGGCTGACTGTATTTCATCTTGTAGTTTACAGGTGTTGTTCTCCATGAAGTCTAGCACCATCACCACCCATCCTTGGGTACAAACTGCCTTATCCAGTTAAACAGATGCTGCTGCCATGCTGCAACATACATATGATGACCCAGGAAGAAAAGGTAATCTTTCAGGACTTCTACCAACATTTGGACAGTAGAGCTTTATTTTTCAAAACCTTCCTGGTCTGTTTGCACTTGGAGGCCATCAGCCCTTTGCATGATTTTGATACTGTCCCACTGCTGCCATGTTGCCCATTCTTGTCCATGTTTCTGGACTAGGTCCTTCACCACATCAACAAAATTTTCGGTGCTGCACTTATCACATGTTTTTGCACACAATCAAATTGTGAACTTTTCCAAGGTAGTCTGGGACACTTAGTAATTTCAACTGCCTGGTAAAGATCTGCAACTTTGCAGCATGGAAGTTTATATTTATTGGCAAGATGATTTATAGTCTTAAGCTTCAGTGACACATTAAGCGTAATATTCACAAAGCGTTGTTTAAGTTTTTCTGCCCTGCAAGTTTAAAGTGCCTTAGTCGTAAAGTGCCAAATGTTCATGCTCCAGTGGTGTGTCTGGGTTCTGTTGCATGAATTCTTGGTGAAGACGGTCAATAGGTTTGTCGAGGTATGACCTTGTTTTGCCTGACTGTTTAGAAAAGGCCTTTTGTGCGGCAGAGGTGTGACACTCTCTTGAAGAATTTTCCACTCTACTCACAGTTTTGAGTGGCAGTGCAGAACCCGTGTGTTTTGGTTTCAGTCTCTGCAGAAGATACTCTACAAACCTCTTCAGCTCACCACCAATGTTGAGCTCACAGTTCTTAGCAGCTTGTATTTTTTAATACTACAGTTGTTTTTAAAATTCCTTGTTCCTCTGTCTGTCACTTTTCTTGCGATTGTTTTTAGCTGGGACAACTTCTCAGATACAACTGACATAAGTTTATCTTCCAGTTGTGTTCTTGGAAGCAGACTACGCTTGGCCAGGCCACTTTCTTTGATGGTGAGCAAGATGCCAATATCCGCTCCAATGTTATTGCAAATTTAGTGGGTGATTTTGGCAATGCCTTTCTTTCTGTTTGCACTGACTTTCTTAGAGCAGCATTATATGGTACCACTGGTGTCTGTGAATGGCTCTTTTCCTTGCAGGATCATCGCTGAAGGTGGTGGTGGTGGCGGCCACTGGTGAGTTGTCGGTGGCCACTGGCGGGGTGTCAATGGTGGTGGCCACTGAAGAGGTGACAGTGGGCACCTAGTGGTGGTGGTGGGCACTGGTGAGGCAGTGGTGGGCACTGGTGGTGCAGCGGTGGGCACTGGTGAGGTAGCTGTGGCAGATCTTTTTTCATGGTACTTACTGCATTGCTTCCCATTTATTCTTCTTTTTCTGACTTGTCATGTTGGCTTGCTGTTGGCTTTTGTCCCTCCAGTATTCCCTCTGTGGCAATGCGTTCTGATCATTAGGAAGTGTTCGTTTGTTGGCCTACTACTTTTTCTACAGTTGATTGGGTCTTTTGTTTCTGTGCTTCTCTGTACCTTCTCATTCTCTCCTTTGCCATGTCATTATAATGGCTACTGATCCTCAGTCATGTTGTCTCTGTTTTTCTTGGCATATGTTGCACTTTTTCCTACTATGTTGATAGCGGCCTCATCTTTCTTTATATTCACTCTTTAAAGCTGGTTTCTTTCCTTGCTTGATTGAGCAGTAGCAGTATTATGCAATACCCCAGTGAGAACTGCTGCAGCAGGTAAACATGGTCGTCTTCTTGATTCCATCCTTAAGAGTTTTCAGAATGTCTGTAGGAACAGAAGAAGATTTAAAAAATACACTTCTTCTGTTAATGGAATTGACATTTTGGAATAGAAGTGCCATTCAAGATGTGGTTAATGCCACATTGGCAAAAATATCTGAAGTGAGAAGTGGTAAATTCTGGAATCGACAAGACATAATACGCAAGAACAGGTTAATGGAGCAGTGCCAAAGGCATGATCCATGAAGTGGTTTAAGCGAGCAAAGGACAAGATGAGATGCATGACATGCTTCACAGGACAAGAGTCAAACAAAGAAATGGAGGCGCAGTGCCAAAGGCATGATCCATGAAATGGTCTACACAGGCAAAAGGACAAGATGAGATGTACAACATACCACAGGACAAAAGTCAAACAATGAAATGGAGGCACGCAGCCACCAGCCTGCAAACAAAATGAAGGCACGCAGCCACCAGCCTGCAAACAAAATGGAGGTGTGCAGCCACCAGCCAGCAAACAAAATGGAGGTGCACAGCCACCAGCCTGCAAACAACATGGAGGCACTCATCGACCAGCCTGCAAACAAATGGAGGTGCACAGCCACCAGCCTGCATACAAAATGGAGGCATGCAGCCACCAGCCTGCAAACAAAATGGAGGTGCGCAGCCACCAGCCTGCAAACAAAATGGTGGCATGCAGCCACCAGCCTGCAAATAAAATGGAGGCGCAGCCATCAGCCCAGCCTGCAAACAAAATGGAGGCACGCAGCCACCAGCCTGCAAAGAACACCACACTCAGACAACACTTGGATTAGCAAACAGGTCTTATACAGTATGTGTATGTAAACAATGCAAAAATATCTATAGATAATGTATGATTAGCTTGTTGATGTCACACTAACAAAACCCCTTGAGGTGCCCTCACCCCTAGCCAAACTTCAGAAAACATCAGACCGCATGGCATGGGCCTTTATCTGGAAGCCTGCTATGGTGTGTAGGCCTCGAGTGGATCATCTGGAGCCCAATAAGGAAAACATTCACTTTTGGGTTCCAAATTATCCATCCCAGGCCTACACACACAGCAGTCTTCCAGATAAGGCCCAAACCAGTGGCATCCCCCAAACAAACAGCAAGCAGTATTTGTCTAAAAATCCCACATTGACCAGTTCAAACACAGCAAGAGCACTGGTGGATTTTGCTACATGAGGCCTCTACCCACAAAAGCAAACATCAGAAAACAACAGACTACATGGCGTGGGCCTTTATCTGGAAGGCTGCCGTGGTGTGCTTAGGCCTCAGTGGATCATTTGGGCCCAATAAGTAAAAACATTCACTTTTGGGTTCAAATAATCCACTCAAACCACACCACAGCAAGCTTCAGATAAAAGCTCATACCAGCGGCATCCCCCAAACAAACGCTAAGCAGCATTTTTCTAAAATCCTACATTTGACCGGTTCAAACTCAGCAAGAGCACTGGTGGATTTTGCCACATGAGACCTCTACTCACAAAAGCAAACATCAGAAAACATCAGACTGCATGGCGTGGGCCTTTATCTGGAAGGCTGCTGTGATACGTATGCCTCGAGTGGATAGTTTGGAGCCAATAAGTGAAAACATTCACTTTTGGGTTCAAATAATCCCATAGAAACCCTAAAGCAGGCTTCCAGATGAAAAGCCCATACCAGAGCATTACCCCCAAAAAAACAAACAAACACCAAGCAGCATTTTTCTAAAATCATAAAATCAGTCAACATGGCATGGGCCTTTATCTGAAAGCCTGCAGTGGTGTGTAGACCTCAGTCGCCCCTTTGAAACCCCAAAGTGAATCTTTAGTATGCACAGGAAGATGCAGCATTGCATGAAATATTAATATGCTGTGCCCACCAGTTGTCAAAGATGCACCTTGGGGTTCCAAATGGTGAAATCAAGGCCTACATACCACACCAAACTTCCAAATAAAGGCCCACACCGTATGTTACCCCCCAGCAACAGTTTTACTTTAAACAGCAAGTCACATAATAACAAAGACATCACTTTTGACCAGTTCAAACAGAGTGAGAGGGTAGATTTGGCAACCCCACCCACCCAGGCAAACATCAGAAAAATCAGTCAGCATGGTGTGGGCCTTTATCTAAGGAAGCCTGTTGTGGTGTGTAGGCCTCAATTGCTATTTTGAACCCCAAAGTAAATCTTTCAGGCGACAGGAGGACCTAAGCATTGCATGTAAAAAATTAATATGCTGTGCCACCACTTGTACATCAAAGATTCACTTTTGGGTTCCAAATGATCTACTCAGGCATACACACCACAGCAGGCTTTCAGATAAAGCCCATACCATGCAGCACTCTGCCCCAAACAAACACCAAACAGCATTTTCTAAAATCATAAAAATCAGTTGACATGGCATGGACTTTATCTGGAAAGCCTGCGGTAGATTGTGTAGACCTCAATCGCGCCATTTGAAATCCCAAAGTGAATCTTTTAAGTATGCACAGGAGGACACAGCATTGCATGAAAAATTAATATGCTGTGCCCACCAGTTGTCAAAGATACACCTTGGGGTTCCAAATGAGAAATCGAGGCTTACACACCACACCAGACTTCCAAATAAAGGCTCACACCATGCTACCTCCCAAGCGACAGTTTTAATTTAAACAGCAAATCACATAATAACAAAACATCACCTTTGACCAGTTCAAACACAGCAAGAGGGTGGATTTGGCAATCTCCTCCCCACCCAGGTAAACATCAGAAAAATCAGTCAACATGGTGTGGGCTTTATCCGAAGCCTGCTGTGGTGTGTGTGTCTGTCGCATTCATTTGGATCCCCAAAGTGAATCTTTGGTATGCACAGAGAACGAAGAATTGCATGAAAATTAATATGCTGTGCCTACCAGCTGTACATCAAAGATTCACTTTGAGGTTCCAAATAGTGCAGTCAAGGCCTACACACCACAGCAGGCTTCCAAATAAAGGCCCACACCATGCGGCACCATCCCCCCACCCCAGCCACCAAGCAAACACAGCAAGAGGGTGACGCTTTTACTTGAGGCCTATATGCCACGGCGAGGCTTCAAAAAATGGCCCTCACCATGCGCCACCCCAGTAAACAGCAAGCAGCATTTAGTCAAAGAAACACCACCTTTAAATATAGCAACAGCATTTTGCTACATGAGGCACCCCACCCCACCCCACCCTGCAAGACTTTAACAGTATGTGGCCAGAATGCCACAATGGTCAGCATAAAACAGCTCAGCACACCCACACCCATCCAGTTGGGAGCCTTAACCCTCAGGTCACATTTCCTCACTTTCCAGTAAAATGCCTTTACACTGATTGGGGCAACCTGTTTTAACAGTACAGGAGTGGCACAGTTACAAATATTGAACATTTTTAGCACATTTTCAGCAAACAGCAGCTTTCTGTTTTGTGTCACAGCAAATAATAAACTAGGAGCCTACCACATCATAAAAAGAGACTTGAAACATTATTTAACAGGCCTCATATCATGGAGGTCAGCCAGCCAGTATCTACCTCGGAAAAGGCACTAAGCGAAGCTTGATGTAAACCCCACAAAATAATTTACCCATACTGTACTGATCTAACCGATCCAATCAAAATTAGTTAAGAATGCCTCAACGATGGCTGCTCTGGCCTCTTACCTGAGTGCAAAGATAGCCTGGTGCAAGATAAGATGATCATCGATGGATCCTGCTGGAGTCTCGCATGTAACGCTTTGGGACAAAACGACTTTAATCCTGGATTGTGGCATGAAGAAAGGGACATATTTTCTTAGGTTGTTGCTGTTATACCCCTCGATGCCCGATGCACTATTATGACATGTCACTCTGTCTCTCGTGTTCTCGTGTGACTCCCCACCCGCAACCTCTCGACATGAACATCCGGACAAGTGAACATGAACCTGTTGCCAGGTGAATATAATCGATGCTGAGCTTTTAATAAAATGGGGAATTGCAAACAAGACTGTCAGTGGGCTAAAAGGGACAGCAATGGAGGGAGCCAACTAAGAAAATTGGGAAATGAATTATAAAAGAGCTCCTTGGTAAAATGTCCGGACGTAACTAAGGGGAACTTAGTAGTTACATCTGAGACTGCTCTTCTTCAGATTGTTTTGGGGAGGGTGTGTTATACATGCAGCAAAAAGTGCAGACAACACAATAAATGAGTAATCTGTATGAAAAACTTTATTTCACAAGATACAAACTGTTACAACTTAATGAATTCACATAATGCTGGCATGGGAAAAAATGTCACAGAGCATTCACCAGTTCCCACTGGAATTTGCACACAAAGATGTGGGAATTTACCATTAAGGAGTGTGCCATGAATTCTTGTTAAGTTTTTATCTGCTTGCACTGTATTGTTTCTAAAGCTACTGCACTTACATTTAATAATGGTTTTCCTTACATTTGTGTTTTGGTAATGTCTTGGGAAAACTATAGGTAACCCATTTTCATGCACTGACCTTATCTATTATAATTATTCTCAGATTCTTTCCTGTTTGGAAGATTCCAGTTATACTCCTCCCAGGTAGTAGCCGTCTCCTGGGTTGGCCCTTCCTAGGTGCATGACCTTGCATTTTTTTGCGTTAAACTTCAGTTGACATGTTTCTGACCATTTTCCAGAGCCTTAAGGTCAGCCTTCATCTTTTCTACACCACCCGAAGTGTCTACCCTATTGCTTATTTTGTGTCTTCTGCAACAAGCTCACTTCCCTTAGTCCCTCAGTTATGTCACTAATAAAATATTGAATAGGATCAGACCAAGTACTGATCCTTGTGGCACTCCACTATCTACTCCTCCTTTTCTGAAAGTGACCTGTTTACAAGTTTCTCTGTGTCCTTCCACTGAGCCAGTCCCTTACCATTTCACTACTTGCTGTCCTACTCCCATTCTATCTGGTTTGTTGAGTAGCCTTCTGTGTGGGACCGAGTTGAAGGTTTTGCTGAAACCAGGTATACTATGTCCATTGCTCCTCCTTGGTCTGTTATTTTAGTCAACCAGTTAAATAAGTCTATCAGATTGGTTTGGCATGACCTTCCTGTTGTAAAGCCATTGCTGTTTTGTGTCTAATTTGTTGTTTTTCCTAGAAATGATATAATCTTCTCCATGAGCAGGGTTTCCATTATTTTGCCCACACTTCAGGTTAGGCTTACTGGTCTGTAGGGTGTTTGCACTTTCTCTGCTTCCACTTTGTGCAGAGGAATAACTGTTGCCTTCTTCCAGTCTTGGAGGACCTCCCAGCTTGAATGATAGGTTGAAAAGATCAGCCAGGGACGCTGCCAGCTCGGCCCTAGTGCACTTAGTAATCTAGGGTGAATTTCATCTGCTCCCATGACCTTGTTTGTATTGACTTTCTAGTTCCTTTAGGACCATTTCTTTTGTAAAGGGACCTCAGTGCATTCTGACTCCTTACTTGTGTGTTGCATTGCTGGGTCCACACTCTTCCTCCTCCTTGGTGAATAAAGAGCAGAAGTAACTGCCGAGGATTTCAGCCTTGTCCTTGTCATCTTCTGTGATCTCCCCAGCCACCCTTGTGAGTCTAACAATGCCTCCTGATGTCTTTCTCTTCTCACTGACATATCTATAGGCTGTCTTGTCACCCTTTTGACCTCCTTTTATCTCTCCTCAAGTTTCTGCCTTTGCTGTCCTGATCACTTTGTTTGCTTCCATCTGTATGTCCTTGTATTCTTCTCTGTCCTTGTTTGATCTGGTTTGTTTGTATTTCCTGAAGCCATCTTTTCTCCTAACATTAGTGGTTATCTTTAGAAAACCAGAGTGGTTTTCTTTTCTTTTTAGCTCTGCTCACCCTACTTATGTAATGATTTGCTGTATTTGTTTTATTTATTTATTTATTTGAATTTTGATAACTGGTAGGCCCACTGAGACAAGACAGTCTCTTTTTCAGGGTGACCTGGAGAACCTAAGCATTCCACAAAGCGAATATACTTATTAAAATAAGAACAATTGTGACATTCGGGATTACACATAATAATAATCTAGTAGGTATATACAATAAAGATTAAGTAGGCATGCACATATAGTTGGGGAGTTGATTTGTGACAAATTTGTCATAATGCATAAATAATAATATAAGTAGGCATATACAATAACAGGTTAAATAGGCATGTACAAAATATTTGGGCAGACATACAAACCAAAGGGATTAAACACCTTAATAAGACTTTGCCATGCAGACATTCAAAATTATTCACGCTTCCAAAATTACCTATGCAGGGTAGCTAGGAAAACATGTTTTTCCAGGGAAACAAGGCCGCATTAGGGATCAAGCAAAGGCAGATTGGGGAGCTGAGGCCATAGAGAGGTTGAAAGGACAGGCAGGGGAAATTAGGACAACTGCAAGAGGCAGGGTGAAGAAAAGGTTCTTGTACCACTTTTAAACTGCAGGAGGGACGAGCAGGAGAAGAGATCCTGAGGAAGGTTGTTCCATTTGAGGGCAGCAGCAAATGAGAAGGATCTCCTCCAACTGCTAGTCATGGTTTTGTATATTTAGTAATGGTTGGTTGGAGGATCGAAGGGACCTGGTAACTGGTTTGTGAGACAGTAGATTGGTGAAGCTGGGTGAGGAGGAAGGTGTATGAGTTTAAATGTGGTACAAAGTTGGGAAACCCAATTTTGCTTCGTAGCTGGGTCAGTTCAAGGTGTTGAGCACAGTACAGTGGTGGGTTCGTGCTGGGGCTGATGGCAAATCATGCTATCCTGTAGTAAGTTTGCCTGAGTCTGTTTGACAATGATGGTTTCACTGTGCTGAGCAATGAGGCACATAGTGGAGGCCTGGAAGTAGAGTTGCTGTAGAAAGGGTCTTTCTGGATTAAGACGTGAGGTATGGGGCGGTAAAATAGAGCACACCTAGTTTCTTTATTTCTTTATGACTTTATGATTTTGTTAGTGTGAGATTCAAGGATAGATTCTCATCTAGGGTGATGCCCAGATATTTAAAGCTTTTGCGCCCTTTAAGGCCACTCCATAGATGTTTCGATCAACTAGTTGTGAATGGTTATTTGGCTTGAAGGAGGTGTGGTGGAAAAGCATGGTTTGGGTTTTCTTTTTATTAGGACTAGTAGGTTGGTCTTGAACCAAGCCTCAAGGGCCTGAAATCTGTCTCGAGATTGGTGTTGATTACGGAGATATCTTTTGAGGATCTATAGAGAATGGCATCATCTGCATATAGTTGTATTGCTGCTCCACCACAATTGAGGGGAGCTCATTAATAAAAATGGAGAATAGGAGTGGTCCTAGTATGGACCCCTGGGGACACCGTCAGTGATTGGAGATAGGGAGGACAAGTCGCCAGATCATTTACTACATTGGAGCCTGTTGTTTATGTAGTTGGCTAGCCAGGAGTGGGATGCATGGTCAAGGACTAAATGATGGAGTTTGATAGAAATAGTTTGTGATTGACAAGATTGAAGGCCTTGGTCAAATCCACGAAGTAGCTCCCTGTTGCCTCACCCTGATCCATTGCATGGAAGATATCCGAGGTTACCCATAAGAGAGCTGTTTTCTGTACCGTGTTGTTCTCGGAATCTGTGTTGGCTGGCGGTGATGGCATTGTTAAATTCAAAGGTGTGAATAGAGCTGGTTATATCGGATATGCTCTTGAAGTTTGGCCAGTGGGCATAAAATATAGATGGGCCTGTAGTTTCTACTAGATTTGTGGAGCTGCATTTATGTACTGGGACTACAATTGCTGTTTTCCATTTGTCAGGGACTGATTGGGTCTGGAAGGATTTATTTTTAATAGCATTACTTGGTAAGCAATGGCAGGTGCACCTATTCTAAGGAATTTAGTGTAAAGGGAATCAAAATTAGGGGTGCTGTTAGAGTTAAGACCATTTAGAAGCTTGAGGATCTCTGATTTAGTGGTCAGCTTCAGGTGGAAAGGGGAATGGAGCTAACGGGGTTGGGAGTCATTGTGTCGGAACGGACAGGGGCAGGTCTTTTTGCATTTGTCCAAGTCCGTAAAGAAGTGATTTAACCCGGTTTCAATGTCAGCGGGTTTGACAGTGAGTCACCTTGACATACTAAGGACTGGGGAGGTTCCGTCTCCTTTCCTTTAGATAGGAGTTTATATGGGCTCAGAAATTATTCAGGTTTGTAAGATTCTTTGTCTGTAAGTCCTGGAGGTATTGACATTTGGTCTTGGTGGTTTGTGTTTTGCAGACATTGCACAGTTGGCTATAGTATTGCCAGTTGTCTATTTGTCCTGTGGATTTGAACACCTTCCAGACTTTATCACGAGGTCGCATCAAGACTTGAAGGTCATGGAAAGCCAGGGTGAGTGGATTCCTTTGGCACTCCGAGGCTTGATGGGTGCTAGGAGTCAAGAATAGTGGAGAAGGAGTTTATGAAGTATTCTAGTGCTTGGTTGATGTCAGGGAGGAGGCTGATGGGGATCAGTCAGCTGATTTCAGATACTCTCTGAAGGTTGTGGTTTGAAGCTAGTGAGGTCTCAGTATTGACGATTTTTGGTGGGGGTTCTGGAAGTTGTTCCTCCAGATGCAGAAAGTCAGAGAGTGATCACTGAGGGCATCAAGGAAAACTCCTGCAGTTTTAATGTTTTGAGTATTATTTGTTAGGACCTAGTCCAGTAGGCTGTGGTTGCCTGATTTCATGTTAAGTCTAGTGGGGTGGTGAATTACTTGTTCGAGTTTGGCATCTGCTAGAAAGGAGATAATTTGTTCTATTGGGACTGAGACAGTTTAGATTGACATCTTCAGTAAGTATCAGGCCACCATGGTGGGTTTTGTTCAAGTTTATGAGAATTCAGCGCAGGCTGTGGAGGCAAGGTTCAGAGGTAGGTAGACCCACCCATGGCTATCCATGTGACTTGGCAAGTGTGATCATGATCATTAGGTGTTCATGCTCTAAAATGTTTGAGATTGGTGGGAGTTCACAAGATATGAGTTTTGATTTGGTGTAGATAAGAACACCTCCACCTTTTTGAATTGGCGGTCTTTTCATATGTGGTATACCCAGATAGTGCAATTTCATGGGGTAGTATGTAGTGCCTGATCCAGGCTTCAAGCTCTGGCATTTTGTGTTGGATGCTCTGTGTATTCATGTGGGCAATTTATAGTCGAAGAGAAGATGGTTTGGGTTTAGTAGAGCCTCTTTGAGCTGTATCCAGTTGTCTTCAACATCTATTCTCCGCATAATTTTAGCCAGACTCAGCTTAAGAATTTGCTTCATTTTGTGAAGTCTGCTTGTCTGAAGTCCATGACTTTTGTTTTCAGGGCTTTGTGTCTGTTTTGTCTTGACCTGGAACCACACCATACAGTGGTCACTGGTCCCCAGGTGGCTCCCAACCTCTACCTCTGTGATATTGTCCTCATTTGTTAGTAGCAGGTCAAGGACCACTTCCCCTTGTTTTGTCCTTTACAAGCTGTTTTAGGCCCAATACATGCAGGGCCTCTAGAAAGTTCTTGCTTCTGGTTGAACTCATTTCATGTGTAGTCCAGTTTACATCAGGTAAATTTAAATCACCCAGTACAATCGCCTCTCCTTTGTTACTCATTTTGTGAATGTTTTCCAATATTTCCTTGTTCTCCTCCACACTTGTTGCTGGGGGCCAATAGAACACCCTACCCAAGCTGTGCTCCATCGCTTTCCTCTATAGTGACCCAAAGTGACTCTGTTTCGGTATTGTCATTTTGAGTCATAGTAGTTTTATTCCTCTTATATACATAGTTACCCCCTTCTGCCAGTTCGTCTTTCTGAAACAGACAGTATCCTGGTATAGTCGTGTCCCAGTCATGGTTATTGTTGAACCATGTTTCTGTGATGGCTGCCCAGTCCAGATCCACTTTCTCAATGATGGAATGTCAGACTTTTGAGTTTGTGAACATAGCTTTCATGCATGGTCACTCCCTCTTTGGTGCCCTGTTGTATGTTTGAATGATTTGTTGTCTTGACCTCATCAGATAGGTTGCTTTCCTCCTTTGCATTTGTACCTCTGATTTGTTTGGTAATGTAAGCCCTGATGGTGACACCAGGTCCGTTGGCAGATCAAGCTTGTAAAGACTGACATAACAGTTTTATGCAGCGATGTATGGCAATTTGTATGTGCACCAATGTTGAAAATATTATTTATTAAAATAGTTTGACAAAGGAGGTTGGTTTATGTTGTGTACGTGTTTCATTCATTACTTCATGCAAATATGTCATACTCATGGTCTTGGTCATTCAGTTTAACTCAAAAGAGCCAGATTACATTTTGACAAAGTTGATCTTTCACAGTTGGCTTTTATTTTATTTATTTATTTATTTATTTATTTATTTATTCTATCTCAGATTACAAAATACCTTTGCACTAAATACAGCTCATTTACAAAGGTTCCACATCAACGGGAGGGTTACAAACAGTCATGGGGAACTAACAGGTAGATTTACTAACATACAGTGAACAGTGTATAATACATCATAGATAATCATTACTACTTCAGTATAAAAGAAGATAGGAAAAGGAAGTAGCAGGAGATGTGCGGGTAGTAGGATTTCAGAACTGAGGACTGAGATAGCAACCAGGGCTTTTCAAAGACACTGGTAGGGGTTGTGCAGGTTGTGAGAGGGTGGAGTGTGGGAAGGGGAGAAAGGTCTAAGGTAAAGGAGGGGTAGCAGCCAAGGGCCTTGTCAGGATTATCAACTGGAGGTCAGGTGAGGGTGGTGGTGAGTGGGAAGCACTCCATATGTGATGGGGATACAAACAGGCTTATAGTGGATTATTACTACTACTCAGTCCCAGGGCACAATTTACAAATATGCCACAGACTGTGACTGTCTATGGCATATTTGTAAGTTTGTGCCCTGTGACTCAGTACCAGTAGTGCTTCTGTCCAGTCCAGTAAGTTGACACTATTGCTTTGCCTATTATAGTCAGTTAGTCATTGCTTCACACCAAGCTTGATACTGAATTTCACAGCCGGCTAGACTTAGTGTGCCTTTCCTAGTTAAACAGTTCCCTCCTTACAGGTCTAAAGATCTTCTATGTATGCCCCTAAGTTGTACTCCGTGTCTAACTTGCCATTAATTTGCATGATTACAGTACATTTAGACTGAGTGTCCGTGGATGGAACACAATCGATGCCATCGATTATGGTCCTTCCACGGACACGCAGTGTAAATGTACTGTAATCATGCAATTTCAGACATTCTAACCTTCCTTTCTCCACTACAAGACAGGGCATTCAGAGTGCTTAGAAATCCCTCCAAATGCATTTTAGGCATTAAAAGCATTCAGCTTTTGGGCCTAGGTGGCCCCTGAACCCCTGCCTATTTATAAAGTCACAGGGGCCCACTATTTCACATAGCCCAGGGGCCCCATTACTTGTTAATCTGGCCCTGCAACCTTCAGGAGGAACTTCAGGTTAGGGCAAAGGACAGCCCTATCCCTATGGAACACCATATATGGAGACTCCATCGAGAGTGCCTGGAGCTCACTGATTCTTCTGGCAAAGGTGATAGCCACCAAGAAGACAGTCTTCCATGACAGGTGAGAGATACCACATCTGTGCATTGATTCAAATGGCTTGCCCATGAGCATTTTGCACCGCAACATGTCCCAAGGTGCTGGTGGTTCACACACTGCTGGGGACAGGTGGTCAAGGCCTTTATATCACCCGACCACCTTCTCCTGCACCACTGTTGGCATACCAGCCCATACCAGCATGCAGAGATGACTTGTAGGTGAACATTGAGGGTCATCAACCTCAGGCTTAACCAGGAGAGGGACCACAGGTAGTCCAGAATGCTAGCCAAGGGCAGAACAGGGGTCTAGTTTCCTGATTGGACATCAAATGGTAAAGCACTTCCATTTGAATGCATACCACTGGTGGGTTGACCCTTTGGGGAGGCTTCCACAACCTGGAGAACCTCTTTGAGAGGCACAAAGCTTGGAACTCTAGCCAGATGAATCAGGCTGTTAGATGGAGGGATTGAAGGTTCAGGTGTAAGACCTTCCCTTGTGACAAGAGAGCAGATCCAAGCATAGAGGAAAGTACCATAGATGCCTGTTGCTGAGGCTAAGGAGAGCTGGAGTACGTGAACTGATGCGGCCAGTCTGGGGGTACCAGGATCATCGTGCTTGTCCTATGTACCTTGACCAACATTCTATGGATCTGGGAATGGGAGGAAGGCATATGGGAGGCTTGGAGTCTAGGTCCTCCTGAAAGCATTCCCCGTCATTGTCCCGCACTGTGGAGGATTGACACAGAACAGCCTCAAAATCCCATTCTCCCAGGAGGTGAACAGGCTGAGCAGGGGAGTACCCTTCTGGGAGAACAAGTGGTCCACCACCTCCTGATAAAGGTGTCACTCATGAGATACCTCACCCACTTGGCTGAGGACATCTGCTAGCTGGTTGGATGCTCCAGTCACATGAACCATTAGGAGATCAGCACCCAAGCTGAGCATGAGGATCCAGTGCGGAGTGCTTCCTAATACAACTGAATGGAATGCATTCCATCCTTCTGTTGAGGTAGCACATGGTCGTAGTGTTTTCCATCTGGACCTGTACGACCTGACCCTGGACAATTGGAGTGAATGCCTCAGCGCAAGATGCACTGTATGGCGCTCCAGCAGCTAATGTAGTACGGAACTCCCTGTGGTCCTGTGGTCTAGAGCCCGTGGGCTCTGTGGTTCCCCAACTTTCTCCCATCCCACCAGAGATGTATCAGTCATAAGAGTCAAAGGGGGGAGGAGTGGCCCTGTATGTTAATGAAAATATCAAAGCTACAGAAATTCAGAATACACATAAGGAGCCAGAAGAACTGTGGGTCACCCTGGAAACAGGAAATGGGACAGCCATAAGAACTGGGGTTGTCTACAGGCCCCCAGACCAGAGGGAGGACATAGACACATTACTGTTAGAAGATATACAAACATGACAGCTAAAGGGAGGTTCTGATAATGGGAGACTTCAACATGCCGGATACAGATTGGTCAATACCAGCAGGAACATCTGCCAGAACTAGACTCATAGTGAATTCCTGCAGGGGAGGGCCTCAAACAACTGGTACAGCAACCCACAAGAGACAGGGCTATCCTAGATCTAGTACTGACTAACAAAGAAGGGATCACAGATCTCCAGGTAGAAGGTCACCTGGGGCCAGTGACCATCACATGGTATGGTTCAATTTGGCTACTACATCTAAATCATCCCATTCCAAGGCAAAAATATGGGACTTCAGAGGAGCTGACTTTGATAAGATGGCCAACAGAGTTAAGCTAGCCCTGGCAAAAGAAACACAGGTGAGGGGTACAGGCAAAGTGGGCAAGCATTAAGGATGCAATACTTGAAGCAACATCCCATTGTGTTAGACAGAAAAGAAAGTGCAAAAGAAGAAGGAAACCACTTTGGTTCTCAAATACAGTAGCGGAAAAGGTCAGAGCCAAAAGGCTGGCCTTCAGGAAATATAAGGAACACAGCGGGATGAAGATAGGGAGGCATACCAAACTGCCCTAAGGGAAGCAGGTAAGGCAGTAAGGTAGGCAAAGTCCCAAACTGAGGAAACACTAGCACGAACAGTAAAAGAAGGTGACAAGACTTTCTATAGATACATTAGTGAAAGGAGAAAGTCCAGAGGGGTATTGCTAGCTTAATGGAGAAAAGGGAGCATGTGAGGAGGAGGACCCTGTAAAGGCATCTATCCTAAATAGATACTTTTGCTCAGTATTTACTGAAGAGAAGGTAGGCAGGGCCCACAGCTCAGCATCATGGACACAGGGGAGGAAGGTGAGCACTACTCCTTCACAAAAGAAAGGGTCCTCACAAGAGCTTGCTAAGCTCAGGGTGGATAAGGCAATGGGACCTGATGGCAGCCATCCCAGGGTACTTAAGGAGCTAAAGGAGGAACTAGCAGAGTCATTAGCAGAATTGTTTAGTGAGTCTCTGAGCACAGGAGAGGTCCCAGAAGACTGGAGAAGGCTCATGTGATCCCGCTCCACAAGAGTGGTAGCAGGGAGGAGGCGGGAACTACAGACCGGTCAGTCTTACCTCAGTAGTGGGCAAGATTATGGAGGCACTCCTTAGGAAAGGATAGTGCAACACCTGGAATCCATAGGGCACAGGATCCAAGACAGCATGGTTTTACAAAGGAAGGTCCTGTCAAACTAATCTCATAGATTTCTTTGACTGGGTAACCAGAGTGGTGGACCAAGGGGAGCAGTTGATGTCACCTACCTTGACTTCAGCAAAGCTTTTGACACTGTTCCACATAGAAGATTGATAAATAAGCTGGGTAGGCTCGGGGTGGGTCAGAAGTTGGTCAACTGGGTGGCAAACTGGTTGACGGGCAGAAAACAGAGAGTGGTGGTAAATGGTATAGAGTCAGAAGAGATGCAAGTCACAAGTGGGTACCTCAGGGATCAGTCCTGGGGCCAGTCCTCTTCAACATCTTCATTAGTGACTTTTCAGATGGACTAGAGGGTAAGGCTTGTCTGTTTGCAGATGACACCAAGATCTGCAACAGAGTAGATGATCCAGATGGGGTGGGCAGAATGAGAAGAGATCTGGATAAACTATCAGAATGGTCAGAAGAGTGGCAACTGGGATTTAATGCAAAGAAATGCAAAATCATGCATATAGGGAAGAGAAACCCTGAAGCCACCTATAGGCTGGGAGGAAGTTGCTAGCAGTCACAAAGGAAGAAAGAGACTTGGGCATCATCATCACTGATGACCTAAAATCATCCAAGCAGACCCTAAAGCAGTAGGTAAGGCTAGGGGTGTTAGGGTGCATTAGTAGGGTATCACAAGTCGAAGAGGGAGGTAATAATCCTCTGTACAAGACACTGGTTAGGCCCCATCTGGAGTACTGGCAGTATTGAGGCCACACCTTCACAAGGACATTAACCAAATTGAGGCAGTCCAGAGAAGGGCAACCAAAATGGTGCAGGGACTGCATCAGAAGACATATGAGGACAGATTAACGGAGCTCAATATGTATACCCTTGAGCAAAGGAGGAGAGAGGTGATATGATCGAGGCATTCAAACACCTTAAGGCATAAACAAGGTGAAAGAGTCTAACATGTTTAAATATAAGAAAATAGCAGGACAAGAGGACACAGCATGAGATTAGAGGGAGGCCGATTAAGGGGAATGTGAGGAAATTCTTTTCACAGAAAGGGTGGTGGATGCATGGAATGGCTTACCACAAGAAGTGGTGGCTATGAATATAGTGCAGGGCTTCAAACAGGCATGGATAGGCATAAGGGAGCGATACAAATGACAATGAATAGATAGGCCACTGACAGAGCAAAGGCCGATGGCACATTTATAAGGTAGAAAAGAAATGGGCAGACTGGATGGGCCTTATGTCCTTATCTGCCATCAACTTCTATGAGTAATAGTCATTTCTGGGTGGAGAAATGGCACCCTTCCTGTAGGTGTTCAGCAATGATCCACCACTGGATGGCATCCCACATCACCGAGTCACCATGACTGTTGGTCCAGGTGACCTAGGTACTGAGACCACTGGTGGTCAAGCTCCCACTGCAGGGGTGCATCCACCAGTGGGACCACCAGATGACACTGGTACAGGATGCCATGTACCCCAGCAGCCACAGGAAGTCCTGAGCCCAACCAGAAATGATCGACCAAAGGAGGAAAGATCCACTGCTTGGTCCGCTGGGAGTTGGGCCTTGGTCTGAGGGAGTAGAACTTTGCCCTGATGAAATGGATTACATGCGAGGGTTAGTTTTGATAAGGTTGGGTTGATGAGGAGACCCAGAGCCAAGCAAGTCTGAGGGACAGGTCCCTGGACTACTCTACTGCCTCCTGAGATGAACCGCAATCAGCTAGTCATCCAGATACAGATATACCCGAACCCATTGGTCCCACGGCAAGGCTGCCACCACTGCAATGCACTTAGTGAAGACCCTGGGGCTGAGGAGAGGCCAAAAGGCATGACCCAGAACTTATAGAGCACCCCTTCTGCATGAAACTAAAGGTACCGGTGGGATGGACGGAATGGGATGTGAAAGAAGGCATCCTGGAGGACCAGGGAACAGAACCACATGCCCAGTTCCAGAGAGGGATAATCTGATTTATAGTGACCATCCTGAACTTGCACCTCCTCAGGACCTGGCTCAGATCATGAAGATCCAGTATGGGGTGCCAACCCCCATCCATTTGGGGACCAGGAAATACCTGGACACAAAGCCCAGGCCGGTGTCCGGGACACAAGCTATAGCTCCTTTCTCCAGGAGCAGAATGATGTCCTCCCTGAGGGTGGGTAGCATGTCCTGAAACACTACAGACTCCCATGGGGCATGGGCTTGGTAGGGTGGGAGAGCCTAGAAACTGAGAGGCACCACATCTAACATCCATTTGTCTGTAGTGATGGCAAACAAGGCATGCCAGAAATGGTAAAGCTGACTCCATGGGAAGCTGATGCAGGGACATGGGGGCAGGAGGCAGACACCCCAATCTATCGCTGAGCAGCCATGGAGAGGCCCCAGCACTGGCCACTAGAGGAACACAGCTGCCCTGGCCTCTGGGTTTCTTGGAGCCCTGGCTGATAGACTTAGGTTGCCAGACCTGAGATTGCCCTGACTAGGCTGCTGTGGTTTCTGCTACTGGGCCCAAAAGGGATGAAACTGAAAAGTTTTTTCTTTGGCTTCTGTCCCTTGGTGTCCTTCTGCAAGGACATGACTGAATCCATGGTGGCACTGGACTTCTCGATTCTAGTGAGGTGTCCATCCACCCCAGCCCAAACAGGTCAGTGCCCAAGAAAGGTACATCCACCAGCTTGTGCATGGTATCTGCCATAAAAGTGGAAATCCACAGCCAGGCTCTACATTGCATAGCAACCACTGCAGCCAGACAAAAGGCAGGAATCACCTATGTCCAAGGCCATCTGAAGCTGGTGCTTAGCAAGGGTATGACTCTGGTCTCAAATCACTTTGACTGTTGACTGTAAATCCACAGAAAGGTGGGGAAGGACATTGTCCAGGATGTCCATAAGGGTGTGGCCAAAGTTTTATTTATTTTATTTATTTGGTTTTTGTAACCGGTAGGTACACTAGACAATGGAGTACCTATTTTCAGGAACCAACCAGAAGAATACATTGCTGAAAAACAGCAGGTAAATGGCACAAGTACAGTAAGTCAGCCAAGATACAAATACATTAAAGCTGGCCATCATCATGGCGGTGCTCCGGTCAGAGACCCAGGGAGGATCCTGCGTAAACCTTCTTCACTGCACGATCCAGCTTCTTGTATTCCTTGTCAGGGGCTTGTCAACATCCCTGATATTACCCATCTTGTGAAAGACGGAATCTGCACCAACCCCTCAGCTAAGGGGTGAGGGGTGATCTGAGAACTGGGATAAGACCTGGTCAGATCCACTTACTTATGGACCATACAGGCATATGTTGCTGGACATGATGCCGGATGTTGCCAAAGTCTGATGCAGGACCCAGAATAACCTCTGCCAAGGAAGGCAAACCCAGCGGAATCATCCCAGTTGAGGATTTCCATAGGGGTATTTACACACTTCTGAACTGGCTCCAGGGGTCTATCCATTGACTCAGAGATGAGGCTGAGCAAAGCCTCAAAGGAGACTGGACTATGCTTGGTTGGGAGCTCTTCGCTTGACTCAAAATTAAAGCCCAGGGTCACAGAGGAGTGCATGGAGGACCCATTGAGTCCGACACCTCAAACACCCACTTTGGACCTTCTCCTTGGACTACCCTGGACATATCTGAGTGGGTGACCTGAATGGACAACTGAACAGAAAGACCAGTAGACAGGCATGCAACCTTAGACAGAACCCTGTGTAAGGCCTGCTTGGTGGCGGTTCCACCAGGATTGGTGGCAAAGTCGGTGTAGGCTCAACCAGATGGGCAGGACTGGAGCGGCCACACCAGAGGGATCAGGGGAGCACTGGAGTCTGCAGAAGAGGCTGGCCATCACTGGTACCCATTGCTGCACATCAGGTCCTCATAGCACTGGTGCAACTTGCAGTGGAGCCTCTTATTGTCTGAGGATGAGGAGGAAGGGGAGCACTGCTGGTGCTTCCAGTTGAAGGCCAAGCACAGGAACACCCAGATTCCCAAGACTGCGATCTCAACAGAGATCAGGATCTCAACTGGCAATGAGCGAGTCAACAGAGAGAAGACATGTAAAGAGGAGCTGTGTTCTCAAACAGGCCAGGCCTCTCTCTGAACCCCGAAGAGTTAATCTCTTGGGAGGCGGCATCCTGGTTGACTGGCTTCACCTGCCCTTCCTGAATGAAGGCCCAAAGGACTGGAGTCCTAGAGAGTGAGTCATCCTCGATCTCTTCTGAAAATGGGTTGATTGGGTTGAGAAAGATCTCAACAAGCTGGTAATCTTACGTCTTGCCACCAAGCCCAGTCAGGTTACCAGGAGCTAGCGACCTGCCCTTCAACCGAGGAGCATTGAGCGGTCATAGGCATCACGAGATTGGGAAGAACATGTCCTTTCCTGCCCAACGACATATGATAGATCTGTTTAGACTTTTGGACTTATCCCTCAGGAAGGACCTCCCTGAGGATCTGGAGACTGGCACATGTCCCTGAATAAGCCCATGAAAGAAACCCTGACATAGGCACCCACCCAGAACAACATGAGCACTAAGGACAAGACTGCCGTGAGCTTGAGCCACTGCTTCTTCGAGAGCTGCAACTGAGTCAGAACCGCCACCACCAAAACTGCTTTTGTGGGCATCCTTGGAACAGACTGGGGATCCCATTCATTTGGGTGGCCTAGGAGGAGGAGGCGAGCATACCAGTCCACAAGACAGGAAAGAAGCAGAGACTTGCAAAGCCCAAAGGCCTAAAGATTGTGCTCTGGCCTGAGAGAGTAATGCTTGAGGCATGCACGTGGTACATGACATTCTCTGATTGCACGTGATGCAACTTTAAAACTGTATCTAGTTCTAGGTTCATCATGCTCCGTCAGGGGAGAAAAAGCATTTAATAAAACAAAGAAATTGCATGAAAACAGATGAGGAAAACTGACCTACACTGCGAAGGAGGAGAGCTGGCTCGTTCAGCGGAAAGGAAGATCTGATGCCATGGGCAGAGTCAAGGAGGATATCATCCAGTGGATGGGAGGCGTAGCTGAAGATGTTCTGGCTGCAATTTAAGGGAAAGGAGGACTGCCTAAGTGTAGATAAGTGCACCATATCCACGTCCCTAAAATGAGGAATTATTCCAGCCCAGCAGAGGATCTTTTACACCACACCTGGCAGAGAAGTCTGAGTAGGAAAGTAGTGGATGGCAGGGGAAATCTGGAGCCAGTAGAGCTATTGGGTGTTGGGCACCTAAGAAAGAGAACTCCAGCTGAACCCAAGGCACAGTGACTTAGGGCTGTCTGAGGGGTAGAGGACAAGGGTACCTCAACTTTCAGCAGGAATGTCACCTAGTACATGTGCAGGTCTGGGATGCCAAAGTCACCTAAAGACCAAGGGAGAGTGAGCATGTGACAGCTAAGTCTGGCAGGCTTCCTGTCCCAAAGGAAAGTTGGTATTGTCTGCTGCAATGTTTTGAAGAATTGCTGTGGGATAGAAACTTGGAGGTTAACAAAAACACAAGATTTTGGTACTGTAACCATTGTAAATGCTTTCACTTCACCCCACAGTGATAGGTGCTGTTTGGCCCAATGCTGAGTGTCAGCTTGTGTAACAGCAACCAGAGGATCAAGATTTACCTTAACAGTGGTTGGCATTGTTGATTTCAGAACTACTGTGACAGGGTCAGTGTCCTGTCCCAGTAGATAGGGGAATGTTGGTACCCTCCCCCCCCCATTTTGGTGTTTTGGACTTCAGTATTTTAAAAGTAGAAAAATAACATCAATTTCTACTATTTTCTGTCCTGTCCTATCCTGTAAAAGTCTGTTTTAACAGTATTTCTGTTTCCTGGCAGATCTGAGAACTGGCCTCTACAGATCTGACAGCTCCCCCAAAGACTTATATCCTCACTATAATTACTGGTGACCCTATTTATCAACCTAATTTCAAGTACTGTCAAATGCCATAATAACCTGAAAATGGGTTATTACGGTATTTCTCAAAACCTTCTTTCAGCAGCACTGTCCTCAGGGTGTCACTCAGTTGTAGCTCGCCACTCCATTGGCTCACATTCTGTGTGTTGGCAGGCTGAACAGTACCAGAAACATGGTTACCAATGAGCCGACCTGCTACTGTTCTGTCCCAAACCCTTCAATTTATATTATTTACATTTTTTTATTCTTTATCTGTTTGATCCTGCCTTTTCAAATATCTAGTTGATCCTGCTCTGTGTCTGAATCGAGACACTGAGCGCAAGGGATCCAGGATGCACTGACAGTTACAGAGAGAGAGAGAGAGACTGTGTGTGGTGTCTTTCTGATAAAAAGCTAAACTTAGGGCTGGCCTGGTGGCACTGAGGGTTGAAGTGCTGGATGCCACACCTCGCTCCATGCCAGTGAACCGTGTTCGGCAGTGGACTCGGGTCGCTAGGGTTGGTCGGGGAGACAGGCTTGAGCCTCCAAACAGCTTGCCTTCTCTGGGAGGGTAGAGGCCTTAGCAGTGCACTTGCCTGACTGCAAGCCCCGACCACAGGGATGGGTGGCCTATGTCACGACATGGACGTCGGCGCCTGCACCATAATGTCTGGGGGTTCATGGCGAGGGAAAGGGAGAAAATGGAAAAGAGTCTGCCACTGCCGGGAGATGGGGAGCCAGGGGTCATGCCCATGATGTCCCTGCATCTGCCCAGTGGACCTGAGCAGACGAAACATAAGTTATGGGGTGCTAGTTCCCCACCTTATCCCCATCCTGGGGGTTAAACCGTGGCTCCATGGGGTCTCAGGTTCCATTCGGGTAGGTGCTAGGCAGTGGGATGTCTGCATTGTCTCCCTGATGGGTCGGGGTGGCAGGCTAGGTATGTGAATAAAAGAGTAATTTAAAAAAAAGCTAAACTTGGACTTTCTCATTTTGGAGTTCTGTAACCCCTGTTGGCATGGAGACAGAGGTTGGGTATGCAGGGCGGGCACGGGTCATAATGTCATGGACGCCACCACACACCACAATCACACAGCAGCAAACATCATGGAAACATGCTCGACTGTTTTCCATTTTTGTGGTGGGATTTGCTCCTTGCCCCCGGACTTATTATAATCAGCTCCAAGGGGTGTGAACTTAGGGCAAGGAAAAAAGTTAAAGATTCCTGTTGGGAATGAAACCCCATTCCCACAGGGTCAGGTGCTTTAGCCACTCCACCATGGGAGCGGCTTGACTGAGCATCGGACCGCAGTGTTCATAAACACTTCCTCCTTCATGATGAGCATCAGGGGTAGTGATACTTTGTGTCACTGTAATTCCCCTGACACTCAAAGACATACGCTGCTACTTCACAGCAGTAGTCATGCTGTGTGCAGTTTTCTCCGCATTGATATCACCCAGCAAGTGGTTTCAGTGTGCAGCTGTAGTTTATGTTTAAAACAGGAAAACATTATTTTTTTCTTTGTTAAACCATTTGTTGACTGCACATACTGAGACTTCAGTTGGTGAGCTCTGAGCTAGGTGGTGGTTGTCACGGAAAGAGACATCATGCCTTTCTGTCAGGAACTGTGTGTTCCCTGCACCGGTCATTATGAAAAATAAAGGATAGGCAAGTGTGTTGATGGATTATTTTACACATCTCAGTGTGTGATGACCTCATAAATCAAGCTTTGCCTCGAGGTTTATTGGTCATCACACACCTTGGATGTGTAAAAATCCATAACACACATTTGTCTTTCCATTATTCTCTATATATCTTATCTCCTATTTGCTTTCTTTTATTTTCATCATAGTTACTCCTGATACCCCCATGTTGTATCCTAGAGGTCTGCATTGCAGGCAGACATTTGTGTAATATGTAATGTATGCATTTTTAAAGCATGACGGTGTAGAGAAAAATAAATAGGAAAACAAAACCAATGTAAAACTACACAAAATGATTTAAAGCAGAGAAAGCATGTTTGCCCTTCCACTGTCTTCCACTGAGCTGCTAGGGAAGCCAAGAAATGGCTGCACAGAAAAGAACAACAGAATAAGCACTGGGCCCACATATTCAGAATAGATGTGCGGTGCATCCCTAGATGCGTCCATGCATTTCAGACTTGCAAGGGCTGTTGAGGTTGTGGCAATATTCAGAAGCACCCGATGTGCCCACACCCCGACTGTGTTGCTGCACAGAATATTAGATGCAGGAATGCAAATGAGGGATCCTCCTGCATATTCCCACATCTCAATATTCAAACCCCCTAGTTTAAGTATGGCCAGCTGTGCCGGCACATAGTTACGCTTTCCAGACCCTACTTTAACTATGCACAAGCCAGTAGCTGCCCCATACATAGTCCAGGCAGAGCACACAGTCCCCCTTCCTGAGCCCCAATCTCAAGTGAAATAATGGCACCCCTCAGCCTGAGCCCCGTGATGTCATGTACAGTACTGTCGACCACCTCCTCCATTTAATACCTGGTGAAATAAAAATAGGATCTCTGATTTCTCTTTTTCCATAGTGTAGTGTCCCTATTCCCAGCTTCAATCTCTATATAAAAGTAACAAAGAGCCCCAATTCCCCGTTTTCCATAGTGTGAGGACCCCCTGCCAAAGCTCCATCATATTGAAAATATCCTCAAGACCCTTTTTCCACCGTGTAGGGATCTCCCACCCTCGTAGATGGTAACTCACCACCCCACCCATCCCATCCAGTCCCATGCGGTGACTAGCACAGCCCTCCTCACCCCTGCCTTGGCCAGCCGCCCAAGTGATCATTACCACTCACCTACAGTACATGGTACATGCTCATTGGTTGGCACTGAGCACATACTACTTACTGTTGGTGAGCAGGTACGATCAGTCAGCGACTGGATGTGGCAGGGTGAGGAGGGTCAGCCAGTCGCCGCACGGGATGGGATGGGGTGCAGGGGTGGGTTACCACCATCAGAGAAGAGGGGTGGGGTCCTCACACTACTGAAAAGGATTTCAAGAATATTTTTCAGTATGACGGAGCTCGGGCAAGGGGGTTCTCTACACCATGGAAACAGGTCTAGGGATATTTTTTCAATACGACTTCCAACAAGCTTCCAGCACATCCAACCAAGGAGACACCACACTGAATGTTGCTATCAGTGTAATTGTAATTTACTGAAAAAGTGTTAAATAGCAAACAGCAGCTCAGTGCTCACCACAGCAGAGAGCCCCTAGCACCTTAGCATCAAGCCTTCAAAGGGCCGATTTTCAATGTGATGAAGCTTGGGGGGTCCTTACACTATAGAAAATGGGGATTGGGGCCCATCTTTACTTTATACAGAGATCAGAGCTGGGGAGCACTACACTATGGAGAAAGAGGGACTGGAGCCCTAGTTTTATTTCAACAGGGATCAGGACTGGGGAGGGGGATGGTATTTGTACATGAGACCAGAGCTCATTTGGGGGTGAAATTATATTGTGAGATATCGGGCTTGGGAGGGGGGATGACATTAATTTACATGAGAACAGGGCTGGGGGGACACTACACTATAAAAAGAGGGATCAGAACTCTATTTTATTTCAACCGGATCGGGCTGGGGAGGGGATGACAGTATTGTACATGAGATCAGGGCTCGGTGTGGGGGTGACATTATATTGTGAGACATTGGGCTTGGAGAAGGGGATGCCATTAATTTATGTGAGAAAGGGGATGGAGGGACACTACACTGTGGGAAAGAGAAGGTCAGGAGTTCCTTTGTTTATTTCAATGGGATCAGGGTTGGGGAGGGGCTGGCACGGCACATTCCGCTGGAGCGCCATGCAAATGAGTCCATAATGGGCATGCATGAGGCCACTTTGCACCATGCATACCCAATGAGCTCATTTGCATGTTTGGACTAAATATCACCTATGGGGACTCGGCTAATCCAGGTATGTGCCATGCATACTTCCATGGGTGGTCTTCAGCCCCGCACCCTGAATGCGCCACACCATACATGGCAGCTGCCTGCTATGCACCGCGATTCAGGTTCTGATATGCAAACAGAATGTAAGGATCTGTTCTGATCATGCATTCTGTTTGAATATCGCACAAAGCTGGCCTGCTCAGATTATTTCTCAATGCACTGTTATGCGACATCCGCCAGCTCCAAATATGTCCACCATGGTGTCTTTCTCCCGCATAAGGTCGGAATGAATCAAACACTGAACCTGCTGATAAGAGATAAGTTTGTGTAGCCCCACTCTGGCACCATCCTAGAGAGGCCACAACCCCTACCTGCTGACCAGACCAAGGTTAAGGGCCTGGGTTCCCATACTTATTGTCACGGGGTCCTTTCCCAAGATTACAAATAAATTGGTAGTGCCTCCACCAGAGTACATTTAGTGGGTCTGATGTCAACCAACACAACCCCTAGGATGTCATACCAACCCACCTCCCCAAACAATCGCCTCAGACGGGACTTACCAGGACCAAAATCCCTCACATTCAAAGAGTTGGAATCATTAACTTCAGATAATAATATGCTCAAAATCAGGCTCTTGAGTCATCACAAAAGCCAACAGGCAAAGGTCAACAGGATGCTGGATTGTATTGCTGGGGTATATCCTCAAGGGGGAGGTGATTCTGCCATTGTATAGATCACTGGTTAGGCCACACCTGGAGTACTGCATGCAGTACTGGCACCCGTACCTGAAGAGGGACATTAAGTTACTGGAGGGTGCAGCACAGGGGACAAAGATGCTCAATGGTCTTGGGGACTTACTTATGAGAGTAGGCTGAGGGAATTGAACATTTACTCACTGGAGGAGAGGAGGGAGGGAGATATGATTGAAATCTTCAAGTACATGAAAGGAATCAACAAGTCTGTTATGGAGGGTGGGACACCCAAGGCCATAATATGAGACTGGGGGAAGGTTCAGGAGGAGATATGAAGATACTTTTTACAGAGAGGGTGGTGGCCAGGTGGATAGTGTTTCCAGCACAGGTGGTATCCAGTAGAACAGTAGGCAAGTTCAAAGGGGATGGGACAGGGCAAGGGGAGGGTCAAGGAGTGGGCACAGGAGGGAGGGCAGCTGCAGAATATGGCTGCTAGCTACACAATCGAGCAGATTTGGTAGACCGTAAGGCCTTTTTCTGCTGGCAATTTTCGTATGTTCATATCACTTTTCTGAAACAGTATCATAATTAGTTTACAAGGGAGGAATAGGATGGGATAAGTGGAATAGAGGTCAAGCAGAACATTTTAATTAGATTTGCATTTTAAAGATTTAGCATTTCCCAAACAATCATTCCCTTTGACTCTCAAACCCCAAACTTAAATTAATGCAGCTACCATCTTTCTACCTAGCTATCTGACTGCTGCAGATGTTACCAAACCCAGATCCATTGGTACCACTCCAGAATGATGCCCAAATTATGTCCTTGGTAGCCAGATCTCCAAGTTGCAGGCCTGAGTAGCAGCTGGTCTACCAAGCGTTGGCAGCGCTTGCTGAATTAAATTAACTTTTACATCTTTCTTTGATTACTTACTGGCTACCTATGTCAGTGAGCACATACTTAAAGTGGGACACAGTTTAACCATATGCATCCCCAGGTGCAGGGCAATCCCTGCTTTACTTCACAGTTCTGCAGAATCAGTCCTTTGGTGGCAAAGATGACTGAAGTCCTGGGGTTGTGGAAACAGCAGATGCAGAACCAGATTTGATGCTTGAACAACTTGAAGGGGAACAGGATGCTGCAGCTTGATCTTCAGCTTGATTGAAGTTCTAGCAGCTTTTCCCCTTCTGCTTATAGAGCCCGTTGCAGAGCATATGCAGAGCTCACCAACTACAGAGGACCCAGACCTAGGACTGGACCCACTGTCCATCTCCTTTACCAGTAAGAGTGCCCTAGCACTTGGGTATGACCCTGTGATCCCCTGCAGCCAGCAGACCCCACTCAACAGGGGTTAGCAAGTTCCCCACCTGGCCCTGCGTTTAGGATGGAACCTTTGGATCATCTTTCTTTTCCTCAAACCAACTACAGGGTGTAGCCAAAGAAATCCCTGTTTCTTTCTGTAAATTCAGGCTCTGGTGGCACTACTGAGTCTGAAAACTGCAGGTTCACAGAGCAGTCTTTTTCTTAGCTGTATTTCAGGAGCAGACCGAAGGTACCCAACCAGTTAACACCTGCTCATCCCTCTGCTTTCACAGTCTCTCAACTTTAACACAGAGATCACTTTTGCTCTGGCTCACACACAATTCCAGAAACTCTTTCTCAGTGATTATCAAGGAAAGTCTCTTTTCTCACTGTGCAGGTGTAGGACAAGTACAGAAGAGCTCTCTCTCCAATTTCTCAGAATCTGAATTCCCTCCAGTTTTCAGTAGCCATTTCTCAATGCTACAACCAGTCTTCAGTATCTTCTTCACAACTCTCTCATCACACTTCATGAATCATCCGTGTCTCATCATAGAGGTGCAGGCAAATTCTAAGGAGGCTCTCTCCTCACCAGGATCATTCCATTTCTCCAATCGTCTTTTCATTCTTAAACATCCATTTCTCACTACCTTCACGCTGTGGTGCAGCTTCCTACCACAGCATCAAGATCCTGCAGCTCTCACTCTCTCTGCAGAGCTGCCTACATAGTCCTTCTCTTTTCTCCAGATGGGGAAAGGCAGACAACCAGCCCTGGGGACAGATTGCTGGCAGCCCCAGGCAGGCCCTTTCCCAGCCTTGCAGCTTCATTCTTTTCATAGCAGCTGGGCGCCCTCCTCTGGAGGGGCTCCTGTGGAACTGGCCAAAATCTAACAGTTCTCTCCTTTTGGGAACTTTCTGGTAGCTCCCTATTGGCTAGAGCCACTGTCCTTGACTAAAATTAATATGTATGAGGCTCCTCATTGGCTGAAAAAAAGGCACCTAGACATTCCCCAGTATTTTTCCCAATAGTCTTTCTAATCAGACCTAGAATCCGCCAGGTTAATCCTGGCCCTTTGATTAGCTATAAGAGGGTCATCTGGTTGCCATCATGGCTGAGGTCAACACAGTCTCAACACAGTTTGTACAGTGTCCCCAAGTTTAAATCATTCTGCAGTCAAACCATTTGCTTTCATTCAAATATTTCCCCACAGATTTGTAGCCACCCTGTGCTCTATTAAGAGACTGTACCATTTAACATATTAAATCAGCCCTTTCTCACTGCTGCTGCCGATATACAGTGCATTGCCCATAGGCAGCCTGTACACAATCCCATTGCATTTCATTCAAACCCCCTTCCAACTGTCTTTTAAGCCCACTTGAACACTTTATTTGTTTTCTCTGAAAACAGTAGCTCTACCCATTCCTTTTTTGTTCTACAACGCCATTTAATATTTTTATTCTTTCTCCACCTGTTGCTAGCACCATTCTCTATGCTACCTAGGCACTAGATAGGACCGAGCTCATGAATTATGCATGCCACCTCATTAATATTCATGAGGTGGCATTCCATTCTCGAGCAAAACTCTCTTTCTCTCTCGCTCTCTCTCTCCCCCTCTCACTCTCTCTCTCTCACTTCTCTCTCTCTCTCTCTCTCTCTCCCTCCCTCCTTCTCTGTCACCCCCAGCCCACCTAAGGTCTCTGGTCCTGCTTTTGCTTTGCTCTGGGACTGGGACCACCAGAGGGCAAAACAAAATGGCTACTAAATGGCTGACAAAAATGCACTTCTGCACATGCGCGTGCTGTTAAGCACCGAAGGTGCAGCAAACCCGGCGCTTGGTACATCAGCTCCCTCAGCCCCGCTCTCTAAAACAAAATGCTGGTGCCACCGGGATCAAAGGCACCAGGGGACACAGCAGGAAAATGGGAAAACTGGGAAAAAAACAGGGAAAACAGGGTGACCTCGGGGCTGAATGACCCCCATACAGAGGGTTACATTTGTCTAAAGAAAACATTTTACTTTCAGTGAATTAGTGCTACCTCATGTACCCCTAGGTGACACTATTCCAAGGGCTACAACTCCTGCCTCCTTCTCAACAACAGGTTGAGGGCCTGGTTCAAAATTGCCAAGTACTGGGTGTCCCTACCCTTGGTAAACACACTAGTTTGGTGCCTCCACCCAGATTACGGTTTTGCATGGGTATCTATTTGGACTGGTACAGCCCTCTAGGAAGTTATAACCCCCACAATCCCACCTAGTGATCAATTACCTAGGAGTTGACAGTGACCTAAACAGTATTCAATATGCAATTTGCAATAAGTATTAATAATATGCTCACATTGTCCCACTTACCAGCAGGGTCTCTGGTCCTGGCATACACCCTGCAACCCCTGTAAAGACAGTTTTGAAATACAGCATGCACTTTCAACACATTCAGCGAAAAACATATCACTTTAAATCAGATAATAATATGCTTATGAGTTGGGTTCAAAGTAACACAGTGAATCAGGCTTATTAAAGTATCATAAACAAGGAGGGGAGCAAATCTGGGCAAATGATTACTGTTCTGGAAAACCAGTTTACTAACACAGTTAATGTAGTCCCTTTGCTACTGGGTACCCAGGATCTATGAGTAAACAGATAATGGATGTGCTCAAGAAAGGTGGTGCTGTCCAAAAGCTGTCAGCTATAACATCCAATAGAAGAAAAGACAGTACTCACTTTGGAGTTTTCAAACAATGCTCAGTGCATTTTATTCGGAGTAGGTGCCTCTCACAAAAATCAGCCCTGTGCTTCAACCTTCAGCGGGCCTTCTAGGGTGTATCTGAGGTGTCAACAAACAGCTCTCATTTATACTTTGATTGCTTAAAGTTGTACACACCAAAAGTGCAAAGTGAATAAAGACATAGTGGGTGGGATATTCAAAGCAATTGCACATGGCGTAACTGAGATATGCCCGTGCAGGTGCAGAAATGTGCGAAAAGCGAGATCAGTGGGAGCCATTGCGTTGCACAATTCTCAGTGCGTTAATGCGCAACCCTAATGAATGTATGCACAAGTGCAGGAGGTGTAGCCATGAATAAGTGGTGCAGTGCAATATTCAACAGCAAGCAGGCAGCTAAGCGCTGAGCAACAGGGACATGCGCTGGAGCAAACGTGAGCCCATAAAAAGAGGGAGCAAGCAGGGATGGAGGCTTGCACCACAGGGGAGCAATAGAGAGGGAGAGTGGAGGGCAGGCAGGACAGCAGGAGGGTGCAAGACAGAGATTCAGGTGGGCAGGAAGTGCAACAGAGTGTGGGACTGGGCATGGACACTGATTGTGCTTATGTGTGACTGTGTGTGTGCTTGGTGAGACAGATGCGGGGGCAACAACAGCAGCATGTGTCTTCTCGATACCAGGCATAGGAGGGCAACGAAAGTGCCCAGATGGGTGGGAGACAGAGGCTACAACCAACAGGCCACCAGCTGGGAACCCGACACAGGTGTGCGCACAGCGCAGGTGAACACGCAGTGGCACATCCGAGGTTGCCTGGGGAGACAGCCACCGGAGGGGGCAGGACAGCCCAGGCCATGGCCAGTGCCATCTTCCAGATGGAGGCAGTAATGAGGGTGTGAGGAGGCAGGAGGCAGAGCGGTGTGGTCATGGAAGGGCCTGTCGGCGGGAGCAGCCTGGAACAGGTGGTACCATGCCCACACCACCTTTGAACAGTACAGTCATACAGAGATTGGGGCCGTACCACCTGGAACTGGCATTCTGAGGCAGCTCTGTGAGCTGTGCAGTGATGAAATGCAGGCACCCACAAGACAGAGCCACGCCCTGTCGGTGGAGACCAAGGTCACGACCGTAATGTGCCGGCTCGCCACAGGTACCTTCCAGAGACCAACAGGGACACCACAGGCATAACCCAGTCAACCGCATCACGGCTACTCACACAGTTCCTCAACACACTGCTGCCACATGCTGCAGACTACATCCATTCCCCAGCACACAGGCAGGTGTACAGCGAACATGCAGAGTTCAACAGGGTGGTGCATATGCCTGGCATGCTAGGGGCCATTGACTGCACCCATGTAGGTATCCGCACACCACCTGGCCTGGAGGGTAGCTTACATCAACAGGAAGGGCTACCCCAGCGCCAACTGCCAGGTGTTGTGCGATGCCAGGCGTGCATAATCAATGTCTGTGCCACACCCTGGTGGAGCACATGATGCCTACATCTGGCACCAGTCAGCACTGTCCCACAGGTTCGAGAGTGGGGACATCCCACTGGCCACCTAGTAGGTGAGTATGCTGTTGGAATGGGCAGCCTGGCACAACAGGGCAGGGTGTGGGGATGCTAGGCCAGGGGCATCAGAGGGTGTGGCCGGAAGGCAGGGGGTGCAGCTACACAGACCACCATGTTAGCCACACATGTCAACACACAGGTGACAGTGGATACCCATCCGGCCCTGGCTGATCACCCCATACTGGTGCCCATCGACCCAGCGCGGGAGCGATACAATGAGCACACACCAGCACACAGAACATCATCAAGCATGTGTTTGGTCTGCTTAAGGCCGTTCCATTGCCTGGACAGGTCTGGCGGTGCCCTACAGTACAGCCCCTCAAAGGCCTGCAGCCTATTCCTGGCCTGCTGTATACTACACAACATGGCCACCGACCATGGGATAGCTGTGGAGGTTGAAGGGGAACAGCAGTGGGGACGACGCAGCCGCCAGGCTGGGTGGTGGTGGTGAGCAGCCGCCCGGGTGAAGGGAACACAGGCTGAACAGGATGGCCCAGCAGCACTGGGACACAATTGCAGAGGAGCACTATGGTGCATGCAGGTAGAGTGAACATGACCCCATGCGTCCCAGGACCATGGCACAGAATTCAGGCATGCAAGAGCGGGCCCTATGACAGTAACAGCTGGAGGGTAGCGTGGATGGGCATGGGTCTGGACTTGAGGAAGCACCCTGTACAGCACTGCTCACCCCACCCACTTCATACACACGCACAGCATACACAGGCTCCCCATCGCACACCCAGAGGCCGCCAACAGGCGTGTGCAGATGCTGAACACCAATGCACAGTAGTGGCCAACGTTATGTTGGCATCATCATGCACATGCCACAGTGGGCAGCAGCCAGGTGTGTGTCACAAGGCCTGCATGCGGCATTGACCATGGATGCCACGGCCCTGGAACACACATGCACACGTCACAGCAATGTGCACACAGGGCAGCGGCAGACAGCGGACAGGGAGGATGGTGGCTCAGAATGGCCCACGTGGTTGTACGGCCACTGCGAACACGTGGACAGCCCTGCCGAACCGCCCAGCAGATACGGGCTGTGCGATGGCCACAGGGGTGTCTCTGATGGTCCCCCAGGTGTGTCACTGTGGGAACGACTGGTCCCTCGCAGGTGTCTGCAGTATCCGTAACATGCTCGCTCCAGGCATGCCCAGAATGCCCACAGTAGATCCCGCATCAACACAGAGGGGTTGCAAAACTCCATGACCAAGGGGTGGAGAATGCACTCTGCGGGTCTGCAGTGGACAGCCATGCACCAGGGTGGCCTGTGGTGTTGGGCCGACCATGACCGCAGCACTAAGCCGATCCAAGATTACGGTCGTGTCCTCCCGCATATGTGTGGTCTTGGCCAGGAGCTGTTCATAGTCCCTGTCACGCCTCCTGGGGCCTGGCACAGCTCTGCGTGGAGTGCACACACCTGCCATGACCAGCACCTGTTGCTCCACAGATGCCCGTAGCAGGCGGGTGTGCTCGGTCAAGGGGTCGGCACAATGCCCATGCCCCAGGCGCCGACCCACAGCCCAGCCCCTGTGCTGGTGGGGCTGCACAGTGGGGCCCCTTGGGGCTGCTCATTCTGCAGTGCACCATCAGCAGCCACTGCTCCCAGACCCCCTTCGACCTCATCCAGCTGCCACTGCTGCCCTCCGACCACTGTGCGCCAATCAGCGCCGGTGCAGCTCCACCACCACCATCCCTTCAGCCTGCGCTGCACCGATGGCGCCCACAGCAACACTGGGTGCAGGGCGGTGAGAACAACCACCACCAGGGCACTGTCTGCATTGTCATGGAGGGTGTGTGTATGAGTGCCTCCCTGAATGCGCAACACCACTATCCAGGATAATGGCCACGTCGTCATCGGTCAAGGACCCCACCCCAATCTGTGTCTCGCATACTGGACTCCATGGCTGGTGTCATGCTGAAACACAGCCAGAGCCTCATCAGCAACCACACCACAGGCATCCGGATAGACAGTGGGGTTGGGCAGCCTCGCGGTCCTGCCCCAGACACGGTGGAGGTGGACGGACGGTCCTTCAGGTCCAGGACCACTCCCATGGTGGACACCCCCTGCCGCTGCATGCGGGTGCTCGGAGCTGAAAAGGAACACAGTCGCATTAGTGCTGCTGGCACACCCTGCCTCCCTGCCCCAGGCACTACCATACCTACCATGCAGTGATGGGATGTCCCCATCTGGAACCCGTCGCCGGACACCCCTCGACGGTGCTGCACCACATGGATGCTGCCACCAACTCCTCCTACAGTGACAGCTGTGGCATGTCAGTCTGTCCACCGCCCATGGCAGCATGCGGCCCAGATGGCAACCACCTTCTCCTTAATCCACCTCTGGTCTATGACGACCTTCTACTTGCACTCCTGTGCAGTCCTTTGATGGATGCCTTACTGGTTCATGGCCCTGGCCACACCTCCCATGCTGTTGATTGGGCCTGTGGGGTGCCTGTTGAGCCACTCAGGAGGCTCCTGGTCCAGGTATGCCTCGAATAGGGCATCGGTCTCTGCCCTTGTGAAGTTGGTCCTGTGCTTCCATGCAGGTCCATGCTTCTCAACCTCCTCATGATCCATCATGCTTAGTCCTGTGGAATAAACATGTGGTCAGTAATGGCTACAACCCACACCGCCTCCCATTCCACTGTCTGACAGGCCCACAGCCTGGTGGCTTACCTCTGAAGGATGCAGTACCAATCTAGAGCCTGTGCAGTCCCATGGCACCTTTATAGCGCATCGCATGCAAATGAGGGATCTGCAACTGTAATGAGATGCAAATGCCTCTGATGCGCAGCAGATATGCTGATTAGCTAATCTGCATATGCTGGCTGAATATCGCAAAACTGCGCATGGCACAATGGTGTTGCATATGCCGCAAGCCATGGCGCAACAGTGTGATGTGCAATAGGCCCAGCAGTGTGCATGCGGCGCGAGTGCCATCGAAGTACGCCAGGCGCAGCTTCACACACACTGTGCTATACATACAGCACTCTGCCATTATTGGGCATGTGGCACCTGCAGTTATAAGCCCTATGGTGCCCGGGCACTATTAGCTCATGGACGTGGGCTGAAATGCCCGATATGCCCTCTTGCCTAGCGGGCCTAATCCGCTGTCGCACACAGTGTGCATACCGACCTTTGACCCCACAATTGCCTTGACCTTCCGGGTGACCTGCAAGCGTGTGCCAGTGCTGTACCAGCTGTGTCGCGCATCCCCCATGGCTGTGCGACTGGTGATAGCAGCGCATCACCGGCGAGTAAGCGCACCCACAGCATGTGTGACTTGTGCACTACTGGGTGCCATTTTGGTTGTGCTACTGCAGAAACAACCATGCATGCCACAGCAGTGCCAGGGCACCTAACTGGTCACAAGTGGAGCTGGTAAACCTTGTGGCCCTTGTGGAGCCACATGCAGGCAGTCTGTTCAGCCAGGTGCCCTGAATCAGCCATGGATGGTGGTGTGGCAGGAGGTGGCTGAGGGGCTGGAGGAGGCCACGGAGCACAGCACAGCAGTGAGTAGTGCTGCCACTACTACGGGGACCTGCAGCAGAGGGACCCTGAGGGGCTTGGCACTACTGGCACGCAGCCAGAGGAGTGCCGTGCCACGTCCAGGTAAGTGCACTACGCCCATGTCCATGCCCATCCAGTGTTCTGTGGGGGCAGCAGGGTGCACACCATTCTGCGGGGGCTGGGGCTGTGTGTTCTGTTGGCCATGCCACGCTGTGCCACCACATAGTCAGCTGCGCTGGGCCAGGGGCATTCTGTGCTGGGGGCATGGTGCTATGCCACTGATGTATCTTTCCATGTTTCCTACTAGACCCTGAAGACAGAAGGAGGCATGGCTGGCTGGCACTGCAGGTGGGCCAGGGAGGGTCACCGAGGGCTCGGGTGCAGGATGCAGGCCGCATGGGCAGTGCTGCCGGACAGGCGCAGGGTGCACCGCAGCAAGCAGGTAGGCACTGTTCCGGTATGATGTTGTGCAGGGTGGGGTGGGCCACAGCCCCTGTGCACATGGCCATTACAACTGTGCACCACCCGTGTTGTCCATTGCACCATGCCATGGCTATTGCACATGTGTGTGGCTGCTGCAGGTGGGCTGTGGGTGCACCCGTTCCAGCTGTGCCACTGCCATCCTGCTGCTTAGTCCTGTCACCTGCCTGCCATGGTTGTGGTGTGAGGCACATGGGTGGTGTTGGTTTGCAGTGTTCTGCGTGGCTGTGGATAGTCAGATTGGGGTTCATGTGGGCACACATGCTGCGGAGAGCTGTGTGCCATCTCAGGGGCATGTCACCGCTGTCCGCTGCACATGGTGGGTGGGCTATGGTCATACAGCAATGCACTCATACCATATCCCTCCTTTGTCCTAGGAGTCCGTCGTCCTGATGTCAATACCAGGCTCCTGAGGTGGATCCTTGGTCACCACTGCCACGCTCCAGGTGGCATGGCTGCTACAACAGGCACTGTGTAGGCCGTAGCACAGACATCGCGCGTAGGCACCGTGGGGCATGGATGCCCATAGGACCCTTTGCCTGCAACTGTTTCCTCCCTGTCCCCTCCCTTGCTCCTCCCTTGTACCTGTGTCTAGTCATGTCCCTGTTCCCCTGCCTCCTTCCCCAGCCTCCCAGTTTGTATGTGGCCTCCCATTCCTTGCTCCCTGTACCCAGTTACTTGTTTATATGTATATAGTTATTTTATGCTTGTTTTAATACACGTTTCTATGGTTAGCCATCTGTGTCTGTGTCTGCTTTGCAGCTGGCGTGTGGAGCCATGCTGCAATGATATGCATAGTGGCTGAGTGGTACGTCTGGGGTGGACTGGGGTTGTTCCTGGTGGTCTCCACCCAGTGGCTGGTGGCTGTGCCCTGGGGTGGCCGTGGGCTCTCTATTCATGTTGTGTGGCATGTGTGTTGTGTGCTGTTGGCCTGTGTGTTGCCAGCTGTGGTCCAGGTGGTGTGTCACATGCCTTTCTGTGGGGGTTGCGGTGGCTGTTTGCCAGTGGCCATTGGTGCCACCCTGCCTCCGTGCACCACTGTGGTGTGCATGGTCGGGGCCTGCTGCTGTGTGCCTGCCATGCCTCCCTCCTGGCCTCCCTCTGCACCCTGCTGGCAGTCTATTCCACCCTGGTGGCATGCTCCTTGCTGTGCCTGTTGTGTTGTCCTGTATTCTGGCGCATGCCCTCTGCCCCTTGCGCAGACCTGGTGCGCTATGGCACATGTTGGTTTGCTCCTGGCACAGCCCTGGTTACGCCATGGTGCATCCTGCGATATTCAGCTGTGTTGCACTGGCTCTTGCCATCATGCGCAACCTTTGAATATCGTGTTCAGTGCGCCATGGCTGTGGACTTGAGCTGCGCCCGCTACTGCGCTGCCTCTAGCGCATGTCTGAATATCCCACCCAGTGAAAATAAAAGAATGTTACACAAAGAATATAAAATAGATCATTTGAATAACGTCTCAATAATCAGCTCAATATTCATTATTATTGCTCAGTAGTATTTAAATATAACTTAATGATAATACATTGGAACTTTTTCAGTTTTCTAGTTAGGGACCATATACAAAAAAAGATACCTGAGTCTATCTCATACTCTTTAATGCTCAAAATAACTTCAAATTTGAAGGAATTACAGATACTCCCTAAATTTAATTTACAAGATAACTGTACTTAAAAAGGGCTTTTCTTTTGTGCCAACCCCCAACCCAAACGTCTTTAAAACAAGGTGCATATCTTTAAATTAGTGAGAAAACTGAAGCTGAAATATTTCTTTGGAAAGAAAATCATACCAACAACTGAGGAAATGGGGCTTACAGAAAATTTAAGTGTCGAGAGAAGTTCACCAACATCCATACAGAGTTTGGACTATAGCAGAAATTTTGATGATAACTGGACAGATCATGATTGGGACTTTAATGTTCTGGATAACTTGGATGTAACTGCATTATTAGAAGAAGCTGGTGGTGTATTATTAGAAGAAGCTGATGGTGTAAGTAATATACAGACACTAATAACTAATCAAACAGAGAGAACAAAATTTAAGCCTAAATTAATATTTTGCCCTCAAATATTTAATCCTAGCTGGCCCAGTGGTGCTGAGGCTGAGGCTTGAGGCTCTGGATGCCACACCTCGTGCCACGGTGACCCAAGTTGGAGATGGACTCGGAAAGCCGGGAGTCAGCAGGGAGGAGAGGATGGAGCATTCGGAGGACTGTTCTCCTCTCCCTGGGGTGGGATCCAGGGATATCCAGTGTCCTGGCAGCCCCAATGGAGATTGGGGCACTGCAGGTTCACCGGTCGATGCAAGGTGGAGTGCGGCAGATACCAGCAGGGTGCCATGCACAGGCATCGCTGCACACCACACTCTCAGGGGAAAATCAAGTGGAAAAGTCCCTGCCTTGGGGATAGGTGAAGGCACCTCTGCCCTGGCCCACACTCCCAACACCGGTGCCTCCTCTCCAGGTCCCCACTGCTTGGCTTGGCACCCTATACTATAGATAGAATGCCCTGGGTGGGTTCAGATCTGAGGGGCATGTCAAGACAGAGCGAGGGAGAGAGAAGGAGAAGGGTCTCAGGTGGGAGGTAGAGACCAGAGGTTAGACGATGCTGAAAGGTGAAGAAACAGAGTTCGAAACAAAATATATATATATATATATATATATATAATCCTGCTATTGCAGTATTTGAGAATGTCTGCTTAGTGAGACGAGCAAAATATTCAAAAAAAGTCTTACAGATTTAAAAGAAATATGTCATGTGATGAATTTGAAGCTTTAAGGGAATTAGAGAACCTTAAGGGTATTGTTCTCAAAAAATCTGGCAAGAGTGGAATGTAGTTCTAATGGATCAGAGTAATTATGTGAGGAAATGTCTAGAGTTATTGGATGATCAGAATAACTACCAAAAATTGAGAGGCGATCCCACAGTTAAATATCAAGCGGAGCTTTGTGAGTTCTTGGACTAGGGACTGCATTGTGGGTGGCTCTCAAACAAGAGGCAAATTTCATTGAAACAGACTAGCCAGTGGTAGCTACATTTTACATCTTACCCAAGATCCATAAAAATGCCTTGGATCAGGCCAATTATTTCAGAATTGGTTCTCTCACTCACAACCTCAGCAACTTCATTGTTAGTTTTCTCCAGCCTAAGGTCATCCTGTTAGAATCCGCTTGAGGGACAGCATGGATCTTTTACAAAAACTCGAAGGAAAAATATGGAGTGCAGATCTTTGCTGTCTAAGAATAGATGTTAGTAGCGTCTACACTTCTGTTCAACACAGCAAGAGATTAATGGCAAATGACCATTTTGTTTCAGGGACAAGACATCATTTCCAGCCACTTCCTTCTTTGAGCTATTAATTTTGCCCTCACCCATAATTATTTTTGTTTCAATAAAGAATATTATCTCCTGACATGTGGGACAGCAATGGGGCAGCTTTTGCCAAGTAGTCATGAGGTGTGAATTGATGCTGGCGATTGCACTGAGAGAGTTGGACCAACGGCAAAGGATTTTGTGTTCAGTTCCCTTGGTGCTGGCCTTTGGCGAGGAAAAGAAAGAGGATCGTGATCAAATGAACTTTTATAGAATGACTGGCAAAGGGTTTAAGTTGGAGGAGAAGGAAGATGTGCCTCAACCACAGCAACTTCTGCCTATGGTTCCTTCATCACTTCTCTTCTGGTTGTGGGAAAATGACGGAAGAGGATGAGAAGATGATGGATGCATTCAATGTGGATACTGAGGGAGGGCCTTGCCAGGTTGCCCATCTGCAGCATTTGATTCAGCTCTGCCCTGGTAGCATATTTGACCAGGCTCCACACGTATTGTACTGGGAAATCCCCTAGCATTTCTGAAGGGCTAGCCTCAGTGTGGTCACAGGGGAGTGAGGAGCCAGGAGCATTTGAAAAGCTCTCCTGGATGACCATTCACAGCAAAGGAGAAGCTAGTTGAACCTCCTCAGATGTAGTGGTGGAAGAGGTGTGGAGAAGGGTGGCGCTGAGGAGGAGAACCAAAAGGCACAGAAGGGCATAGACATCTGCCCAGCCCTTCTTTGCCTGCTGCTCACTATCTCCATGGCAGAGAGGAGGCAGGGGTATCAGTAAACCAGCAGGTAACCTCCTAGGGCCCAGGGGTCTCAGCTTGGTCCCTGTCCAGAGGCAGCTACCTGGCAGTGGATGCAAAGCCAGGTTCCTCAGAGTTTGTAAAATCAGTACCAGTAACTCATCAGGAGCTGACTCTAGTGCTACCTGGGACCAGGCTGCAGTGCTAGGGATGATGAAACCTGGTACACAGCTAATCATGAGTGGAAATAAATGTACCAGGATATGTTCTATTCAGGAGGGACAGGGAGGGCAAAAGGGAGTGAGTAGCCCTGTATGTCAAAGAGGTATAATGTCAACACAGGTACAGAGTAGGCAGGGGGCCGAGGCACTGTGGATAACCCTTCAACCTGGAAATGGCACATCAATATGCAGGGGGTGATATGCAGGCCTCCAGGACAGGGAGAGGAACTGGACAGTGAGCTAGTGGAGGAAATACACAAGATGGCAATAAAGGTGAAATTCTACTGATGGGAATTTCAGTGTGCCAGACGTTGACTGGAACACAGTGTAGCTGCTTCAGTCAGAACCAGAGGCATCCTTGATTCACTCCAGAAGGCTGGACTCAGGCAGCTTGTGCTGATCCAATCAGAGATGGGGCAGTTCTAGATCTAGTAATGACCAATGGGATTGAATCACAGATGTCCAGGTATCATGGAATTATAGAATCATAAAAGCTTGACAGCAGAAAAGAACCACACCGCCCATCTAGTCTGCCCTTTTTCTCCCCTACACCTACCTGTCAACCCCTACTCCCCCGATAATCAGCCCCATATGCTTGTCCCATGCCCTCTTGAATTCTTCCACTGATTTAGCCTCCCCACCACTCCGTCTGGTAGTCTGTTCCAGGGCTCTACCACCCTCTCTGTGAAGAAACGCCTTCTCACATTGCCCATGTATCTTTCCTTGCAGTCTGATGCAGTGCCCTCTAGTTCTGACCCCTCCTTCCTCTTAAGTAAACCCTCTTCTCCCACTTTATTGAGCCTTTACATATTTAAAAGTTTCAATCATGCATCCCTTTCCCTCCTTGTCTCCAGTGTGTACAGATCCAGCTCCTTACACCTCTGCTCGGATGACCTTCCCTGCATACCCTACACCATCTTGGTTGCCTTCTCTGAACCCTCTCCAATGCATCTATATCCTTGTGAAGATGTGGCCTTCAAACCAAACCCCATACCACAGGTGCGGCCTCACCATGGCTTTGTAAAGGGGCATTATTATCGCCCTCCTTCTGCTAGTAAGCCTCTGCCATGCATGCCAACATTCTACTGACCTTTCCCACCACCCTGCTACTTTGGTTTACTACACTTAAGGTTTGAGGAGACTATGATCCCCAGATCCCTCTCCTGTTCTGCTACTTTGATTTCCTCCCACCTAGGGTGTGTACCTTGTTCTTCTGTTCCTACTCCCAAATGCATCACAGCGCACTTCTTGGCATTAAATTTCAGCTGCCAAATCCCACACCATTATGTGAGCATCTTTAAGTCCTCCTTCATGTCCTCAACCCTCCCTTGGGTGTCCACCCTATTGCATATTTTCTTATCATCAGCAAATTGGCACACCTTCCCCTCAAACCCTCTGCAATATACGCTGATGTAGATGTTGAAGAGAAGCGGACCAAAACTGACCCCTGTGGCACTCCACTCTTCACCCTCGCTGTCCCAGAGTGCACCCATTTAGCACCACCCTCTGAGTTCTTCCTGCCAGCCAGGCCTCCACCCAGCTTGTTATTTTCCCACCCAACCCCAGGCTTTCCATCTTGCTCACCAGGCTAGGTAGAATGGCAACTGGTATACAGCGATACGACATTGTGTGGTTCAGCATAGGGACAGAAACTCACTCAAGTCATACTAGGACAAAAGTTTTGGATTTCAAAATGTTGACTTTGCTGAAATGGGGAGGATATCAAAAGAGCCCTGGAGAGAAGGGGCAGGAGTGGGAGTGGAAGAACAGTGGAAGCAACTAAAGGAAGCCTTACTGGAATAACAAACCAATGCATCAGATTGGTATCCAAGGGCAATAAAGGGAAAGCTCCTGTGGTTCTCGAGAGGGGTGGTGGAAAGGTCAGGGCAAAAGGAAAGGGTTCAAGAAATATAAGGAGACCCAAGGGAGGAGGACAGGGAGCAGTACAAGAGTGTCTAAGGGAAGTGGCAAAGGCAGTAAGGAGAGCAAAAGCATGGACTGATGAAGGTTTAGCACAGTTGTAATCTCCCAGGTCATGTCTGAAAATAGGCAAATGCATGCCTAGTGCACCTTACTCGTCATCAGAAACTAAATAAAATAAAAATATGTCCATATTGTTCCTTTCATTAGTATAACTTTAATTATTGGACCATCATGAATCACAATTTGAAATCGTTGATTTTCCTTAAGCTATACTTTATACTGCACATCTGTTTTTTACTTTATATTATTCTTATTTTCCTTATGTAATTTGTAGGATTGTTGTAATAGAAGCACCTTGTAAATAGGGCTATTGTTGACCTAAAGGTGTGTTCTCACTTGCCTGTTTGAAACATAAAGATTTTACTACTTTTACTACAGTAGGTAAGCAAACAGAGATGAAAGAGAACTCATTTTCTGTTGTGTGCAAGGAAAGGAGGAGAACCACAGATAAAAGCAGTAAGTAGCATGGATCGGTATAAGTAAGCAATCAGACACGATGGGGTATGCATTAGACAGTTCTAATGCACGGCTAGGGGATGTAGTGAGGCACGCAGGCTGCAGGCGAAAAGGCCCAGTCCCCTAGCCATGCATTAGAATCTGCCTAATGCACATCCCCAGAGTGGCTTATTGCGCATATAAATGGGCCTGTGATTCCAAATGTGGGTTGTAGTTTTAGCTGTGCATTAGACACATCTGATGCATGGCTAACAAACCAATCAGATAGGTTGAAATCCTTTGCCCATTTTATAAATGCAGTTATTGTGGAGGAAAGACAGCACAAACATACCATGAAAGACTGTAATGCATCAGAAGGTATGGACAAGATTAGCTTGCAGTCCCTTTTACCATAATATTGTTTTGTTAATTTGTTACTATATTACTGCAAAACAAATTAACTAAAGTGTAGTCTATTGCATAGAACACCAGCTTGCTATAAAACTGGGTAGAATAGATGCCCCAATGATATAAAAGTCTGCACCTCAGTTGATTTACAGTATTATGAGTAAATTAATTGACTAACAACACTTGTCACCAGAAGGTCCTACAAAGCCCTTTTATTGGTAGGAAGAAGACAACTGACCTATTCTGTCCATCTCTGCTATCCCAGCAGCTGAATCAAGTGACATAATTCATCACCAGAAACTCATCCAGTTTGTATTTAAAACACCCCACTAGATTTTATTGTCTCATAGTGCACTCTGCCCACAGTCCTATCACCATATGAGTGAAGGAAGTTTCTGTTTTCTGTTCTTCCTGTTCCATTAAACCTTGGCCTATGCCTTATTGCCTTCTTTTCGACTGTCAGCTCGGTGTGAATTGAATAATCCTCCCCTTCCTAGGGGTCTGTGTTCATCTGTTGTGGTTTTGGACTGAGCCATCTACACTGTTCATGGATTTGAAGAACCTGGCAATCTGGAGAACTGCGGAGTGTTTGGTGATCATCAACTCGGTGACCTTGCAAGTTTGGCCCCAAGGGTTACCCTTTGGGTGCCCTCCCTTGATTTTGAAGCATCTGGCCTATTGTAAAGTACTGGTGAAGCTAACTTTCTTTGCCTGATGATCTATGGTGGTCTTGCAAGGGTAGAGTTTATCTGGAAAGATCTGTGTGAGCCTATATTTCACACTTCTAAGGGAAGTGCCAAATTAAGCCTGCTAAAGCTGGCCCTTCGTAACGCTTTCTGTTAGTCCCATCAATCGATTAATTTTATCTGGATTATGGTGGTGTGAGTGCCATTTTCCCCTTCTTCCTGAGACTTTAGAACTGATTCATTGGAATCTAATGCCAGGGTTGGATTGATTGCTGATGTTTCTTGGTAACTGCATTTTTCAAACTGTAAACTGATTATTTTAATCACTTAGTGAACTGGAACCACTTTACAGTGCATCACACTTTACTGACTCTCCCATATTTATACTTGTTCTTATTTATTATTTTACTTTAAGTATTGGTCTAAGGAGGAATTATTTTGGGGTGGGAAATTAGTGGTTTTGGAGAGTCAGTGTCTGGGGGTGTGAGTGATTAGTGTAATTTTGTAATTAGATGATTGTGTAGTTGTGTGGGTAGAATTGTTTGAAGTGCAGCCCAGTAGGTTAGTGATTATCCTTGCTATTTAAAAGGGCAAGGCTAGTTGGGCTGTTTTAATAGTTGGTGGTATTTTGATCTGGTCAGGATGTGTTTGAGTCATGGCCCTCCGACTGACCTATGCTGCTTCCCAGCTATGCAACCTTCGCCCTTTTTCTGAACTCCCAGCACCAGCTACTGTAAATGCTGCAGGGAGGTTGGGATTATTAGGGTGTGCATAGATTGATGGTGACAGGGAGCAACATGTGCAGTGGAGGTGGGTGATAGGGGTGGTTAGGTGCAGGAGATGCCCTGGGAATAGATGGGGCCTTAAGAGGCCAGACATATTTGGTCTCCATCTCCAGGGTCCCACCAGACCAAGTGGGCAGGCAGCTGAGGGGCCAGCAGTGTCCACAAATCCCCTTTGGACAGTGCTATGCAATGCCAAGTTGATAAGGAACAAGACCACAATTATAGCGGACTTGATTTCCTCTGTTGACCTGGCTTGCATCATGGAGACCTGGCTGGGTGATGACGCGGGCCAGTTCTGAGGCAGCTGTCCCTGCTGGATATTCCGTAGTGCACTGTCCAAGGAGAGAATGCAGGGGTAGGGGTGTGGAGATCTTTTTAGATTCTGCCTGGGTTTTGCCGTTCACCTGGTTGGAACAGCCAGGTCCTTTGAGTGTGTGGTGGTGCGTGGGGGTCCAGGTGCAGGTTGCAGGATTTTTCTCATTTATCGTCCTCTGGATACTGGAAGATTTCCTGCAGGAGGTTCTGAAATTTGTCATCAACCAGGTGCTGGAGTCCCCAGGGTTTAATCCTGGGGACTTCAAGTCCTAGGTTGACGACAATTCTCCTGGTCAGTTATGACCTCCTTCAGTTGATGTCATCACTGGGCCTAGCACAAGTGGTTACTTCTGTGACCCACCAACACGCCACATGCTCGATCTAGCATTTCGGCTTGGTCTTGAGGTTGGAGCCTCAAAACTGATCAGATCAGTTGGTCGGATCACTGTACAGTGAAATTCACATTTGGGCCCCCAAAAGTTTTCCCATGCAGAGATAGTCAGCTATCACCCTTTAAGGACTTTGTCCCCAGAGGGACTGTTGGTGAGGGCTGACTTATCTAAGGTGGAAGCTGCATGTGTGGTGGCGTCAGGAGGCAGTGGCTACCTATAACAAGGTCGTATGCAAAGCATTTGGCGCCATCACACCGGTCAGTATATTACCCAGATCCTCTCACTTGAGATGCCCTGGTTTGATGGAGATCTCAAGGTGATGAAAATCAAGAGTCTGAAGTTGGGTGTTGCTGGTGCAAGACCCAGTCTGAGGAGGACAAACTGGCCTTAGCGTGCTCATTATGATGGCGCCGAAACAATTACCCATAAGAAGGCAGTATTTCTGTCAAGGAAATTGTCGCAGGGAAGAACAGACCATCTCATCTATTTCAGACTGTAGACAGACTACTTCACCCAGTCTATCTGCAGCCAAAAAACTTTTTCAACCACCTTATGTGATGAGTTTGATCTGTTCTTCTCTGACAGGGTATCCTCTATACGACCGAGGATCCGTCAGTGAGGCAGATTTTGTCTCGCAGTGGTCGGACTGGAAGGAGCAGAGGCACTCTGTCAGTCTGGGAGGAGTTTAAACCTGTGGAGGTGGTCGAGGTCATAAAGGTGATATCAGAGCTAAAGCACACATATTGTGAACTGGACCCAGCCCCAATCCATTTCTTGATGGGATGTGCTGGGGCTGTTGGCCCAGTGTTCATAGAGATTTTCCAGTGTTCGATGTCAGACAGTGTCTTTTCATAGGCCTTGAAAGAAGCCCTGTTGAGACCCCTCTTGAAGAAACCATCTGTCAACCTTGGCGTCCTGGCAAATTACCATCCATCTCCAACTTGCCATTTTGAGCAATGTTGTTGAAAACATTGTTGCGTAACAGCTCGAAGATTACCTTGTGTCCGTTGACATCTACTGTATGAGCCATTCAGTCAGGTTTCAGGGCCAGACACAGCATGGAAGCGGTGTTAGTTAAGGTGCATAATGACCTCCTTAGGGCTAGGGATAGAGGAGACAGGTCAACTCTTGTTCTCCTCAATCTCTCGTCAGCTTCCGTATTGGGATCTCATTGTGCTTCTCGATCATCTCTGGGAGTGCTGCTGACTTGCTGGTACTGTCATCAACTGGTTTGAGTCCTATCTCTCTGACAGGGTGCAATGGGTAGTGATGGAATTTCTCCTCCTCTCTAATACCCCTGTCATGTGGAGTACCTCAGGGTTCGATCTTTTCGCAGATGCTGTTACGAGTACACATGCTGCCCTGGATGAGATCATCCGACAATACAGTGTGGACTTTCACTGCTATGCAGATGATACCCAACTGTATTTGTCCTTTGCCGCTGGAACACACAACACCATAGATGTGATTAACAACTGTTTGGCCAACATCAATGACTGGATGTCCTCCAGCTGGTTGCGACTGAACCCAGACAAGGCAGAGTTGCTGTGATCATGTCAGGTCGTGGGCATGTTGGAAGTGCACCCAGAGTGGGTACAGGATTGTTTCTGGGTTCCACTCTGTTGATGGCCTCTCTAGGGTGCGAGATCTTGGCATGACTCTGGACAGCAGGTTGACTCTTGATGCTCAGGTGTCTTCTGTTGTCAAAGTGACTTTTACCACTTGAGGTTTATCACCAGGATTAAGCCCATTGTTCCTCCCAAAGACCTACCGACACTAGTACATGTCTTTTTACCTGCGAGGCTTGACTACTGCAACTCTCTTTACTTTGGGGTCACTGGAGGGACCCTCTGCCAGTTGTAGCTTGTGCAGAACGCAGCAACTCGGTTGCTGATGGGCCTGTCTGGGTCCAGTCATGTAACCTCAGTCCCGCGTGCTCTGCACTGCTTGCCTATCAAGTGGAGGGTCTCTTCAAGGGGCTTGCTCACCTATTAGGCCGTACATGAACTGAATCCTGGCCACCTGGCTGAGCTCCTCTCACCTGCCACCTTGGTCTGCTCTCTCCGTTCTTTGATCAGGTGCCTCCTGGACATTCCCAGGGTTCGGCTCAAGACATTGGGTGATCATGCATTTAGTGTAGCCAGGTCAACCCTGTGGAACACTTTACCAGCTGCTGTCTGGGAGGCTCTATCAATCGAGCAGTTTAAACAGAGGTTAAAGGCCCACTTATTCCATTTTGCCATTCGGATACTAACATACTAAACTGCCAGCAGATTAGGCCCATTGATCTCTCGAGTCTGCTCGAGTTGCAGCCTACAGTTCATTCACTGCAGCTGTCACCCCTCCCTCTGTGTTACCCTCTTTAGACCCTTTATCTACCCACTCCCTCCCCCAGACTATACCCTTGTGTCTATCCCACTCTCTGCTGAAGCCTCCACTGTCTCCATCCCCACCAACTCAGATGGCAACATGTCCCAGGGTGCCACCACCCTCTCAGTGAAGTAGTGATGCCTTGTCTGCTCCTTAAACCTCCCCCACCAGCAATCTCAAGCTTTGCCCCTTGTGGCTCCATCCTTCCTCATGTGAAGCAGTCCATCAGAGTTGACCGGTTAATCCCTCCAAATATTTAAAACCTCTATCATATCCCTCTATCCCTCCTCCCTTCAGGGAGTACATGTTCAAATCCGTAGTTTCTCTTCATAGGATAGGTCCTTCAGGCCATGAATCATCCTTGACGCCCTCCTCTGGACCTTCTCAAGAAGGGCAACATCCCTCCTCAAGTATGGGTGCCAAAACTGCACTGTACTCCAGGTGCGCCTAAACCAGGCAGTTGTACTGAGGCAGTAGGACCTCTCTCCTCCTTGATATTATCCCTCTGGCTACGCATGCATCATTTTGGCATCTATTGTCACCCCAAGACCACCAGCTTTACCCCTCCAACACTGTAGTCGTACTTGGGGTTCCTGACCCGCAAATGGAGAACACTGCACTTCTTGGCATTGAACCTCAGCTGCCAAGTGTGCAACCACCTTTCAAGTGTTTCCAAATCATCTTGCAGCATCCTTCTCTCCTCCTCCTGGTCTGCTGCTGCACCTAGTTTGAGTCATCTGCAAATAGACTCAGCCTGCTCCTAACTTAAACCCCGATATCTGAGATGACAATGTTAAAAGGACAGGCCCACCCTACAACCCCACTAACAACCCTTCTGGAGGCGAGACCTCACCCCAACCACCACCCTCTAATACCTATCCATTAACCATTCCCAGTCCATCCTAGTATCTTCTCCCCAACCCCAAGCTCCTTAGCTTCTCCAACAGCCTGTGGTCTGGTACGAGTCAAAAGCCTTAGTGAAGTCCAGGTACAGGACATCCACTGGCTTTCTCCTAGCCACAGACCCTGTGACCCAGTTGTGAATTCAACTAGGTTCATCTAACACAAACTGCCCTGGACGAACCCATGCTGTCAAACATCCTGGAGACCATGGGCCTCTAGAACTCCACCAACCATTCCTTTAAGATGGTTTCCAGCAGCTTCTCCACCATGGATGTCAGGCTAACCAGTCTGTAGTTTCCTGGCTCCTCCCTTGGACCACCCTTATAGAGTGGCACATGTGCCTCCATCCAGTCGTGGGGGGCCTTTCTGGTTTGAAGGGAGGAGTTAAATAAGTCCATCAGTGGTGCAGCCAGGACATCTGACAGTTCCCTTAATACCCTGGGGTGAATTCCATCCAGACCCGGACCTTATCACACCTCAGAGACTTTAGAGCCTCTCTCACCTTCCCCAATGGTATCTCCCAATCCAAGAGTACCTCCCCCACCCCTGCTGCATTCTGCCTACCCCTGTGGAGATGGTTCCTGCCCCTCAATCGTAAAGATTGAGCAGAAGTACCTGTTGAGTACCTCCACTTGCTCCACTGCTTACTCGACCCCTTTTTTAACTTATCAATCTGCCCTCCCAACACTGTTGCTTTCCTCCCTTCCTGATATACAGTGGTGTCCCCAGGATGAAACCCACTTTTAAAGCACTCTGCAGTATGCTGCAGCAGACCTACTGAATAAAGCAATGTAATTTCAATGGCAATTAGTCCCGTTGTCATGCAGGAAACTGTGGCATTCACTTCATCCTGGCAGTGTCACATTTACTGAATGACAATGGACATGAAATTACATTACTTTATTCAGTAGGTCTGCTGCAGCATTCTAGAGAGTGATGCAAATGCTACAGAATGGGTTTCATCCTGAGGGATGCCACTGTACCTGAAAAACTCTTTCCCCCGTTTGATCCCTATGCTAACCACAGTTTCTTATCCTCCTTGCCTGTTCTCACCACCCTACCAGTCTGTCTGAATAGCCTCTGGTACTCTTCCCTGTCCACATCCCTCACCGACCATTGATCTTTGGAAGGCCAGCCTTTTCTCTCTACCCTCTCACACCTCCCTGGTCCACCAGTTGGGTTTCTAGTCCTAGCATTTTTGTGGGCGGCCCTAGTGTAGGCATTAGTGGCATCCAGAAGAGCCCCCTTTATTATTTCCCATCTGCTCTTTGTGTCCATGCCTTGCTTGATCCCAGCTAGGTGCGTTTCCAAGACCACTGCCATGCTCACAAAATCTGCTCCCTGAAATCCATCACTGTTGTTTTCATATCATTTCCAATCTTTTCCAGGTCCAGGAGAACCAAACTGTGGCATGATCACTCCCGCCAGAGGGACCTCCACAACCAAATCCTTGACCAAGTCCTCATCTTTCAGCATCAAGTCCAGAATGCATCCCTCTGGTTGATTCCCCACCAGTTGGGATAGGAATGCATTCAGGAAGGCATCCAGGAGACACTGCTACCTTGCCGACAATGACACCATGGTCTCCCAATCAACCCTAGGCATGTTCAGGTCCCCAACACCACTGTCTTGCCTTGGATGATACTGTATGATTTGCCTCAACTAATGGTTAATGAGTATTTGAAGTGGAATTTTTTCTATTTAAATATTGTTCTGATTGTTATATTTTATACTGCTGTATTTTAATTTGTTGTGTTTCGTATTACTGTTTACCTTATTGTTAGGCTCTCAGAGCCTCTGGGATAGGCGCCATAAAATAAAATTTGCCTTGCCTTTCCTTGGCTAACACTAATGGACATCTTCCATCTGCATGTCTTTTCCTCCTATTGCATTTTCTGTTGGGGTTGCTGTTGATATGTCACTCAGACAGTAGGTGATCCTTTTTAGGCTGATGCATCCTACTTGGTTCTTTTGATTTTCAGCTTTACTTTCCCCTCCTGGTTGCTGACTACTGGGGCATCTCTCAGGTGGCTCACACACACCTCACCTCTACTGCCCACTTGACCCTTCCCCAACTGACGAATCAGGTGCTGGGTCCCCCTCCCACCGGGCCCTTACAGGAGGAGGCGGGACCTCGGACAGTCAAGTCATGGTCAGGGCTGGTATTTGTCATGTGGGCTTGTACCAGAGACTCCTCATCACCTTTCTGAGCTGGGTTTTTCCTTCCTGTTTCACCCAGGGCATGGAAGTGTAATGATGTCCAGCACACAACAGCGTGTTCCTGCATCCATGTGCAGGACATCTGCCACACCCCACCCCTTGTACATGCCCCTCTAGCCACAATGCCCCAGGTCTCCACCGGCAGCCACCAAAGCTGTGGGTGCACTACCCTCCCTCCCTCCCCAGGAGAGGAGGCAGTCCTTTGAATGTTGATCCTCTCCTCCCGGCTGACCCCAGTTACCTGAGTCTGTTCCTGAACCGGGTCACCAGCGTGGAGTGAGGTGAGGTGTCCAGCGCCTCAACCCTCAGTGCCACCGGCCAGCATCTCCTACCTGGTTCTTAGAAACTGAAAATTTTTGCAGCCTTTGTGAGATACATCTTGCTGCTAAAGTGCATCAATAATTTTAGTTTCATCTGAAAGAGGCAGATCAACCCTCTTTGATACCATAGTCCACTAAATGTTTTCAGGAGACCATGAGACCAATGTAGACTGCATTTCTAGCATGGCAGATTGACAACTCTGGCAGCAATGGCCATTTTTAAAGCATTTAACAATGTGCTAATGAGCCGTGAATTTGGGGACCACCGAATGAAATCATCTCATTAAAATGAAATATGCATCCCTGTTAAGGGAAGCACTGCTAATAAGATTCAATGGCCCTTAATCAGTGCTCAGGGGATCATCCTGTTTAGCGAACATCCCCTTTAAGCGTATTCCAATTAAGTGGTTTGTACTGTACTGCTTATACCTAGTTTAGCTGTTGGCTCCATGTGCCCTTTAAGATACATGATGCTCCTCAAGGGAACTTACTTGCTGTGTCACATTAAGTTCAGTGGCGGAAGAGTTTTCTCTTTCTGTACCCATAGGCTACTGCCTATGTACATCATATTGATGCTAAGGCTGAAAGTTCCAGTTCATGAACTGCTTGTCAAAACAGATTAAGGGGCTTATCTTCATCTACATTTGTGGCTGACTCTGCTAAGCTTTTTCTTTTCCCAGTTTAACCTCACTGAAGTATCTTAAGATATCTGACATAAAAGCACTTTAAAATATTAATTTATAATGAACATTAAATATATTTAACACCTTTCCTCCATTATGTCAGCACTTTACAAAGCAATGGATAAGATATAGAAAATGTCATGACTGTACAGTATCTAGGTACACAAGACTTGTAGGTCAGGAACATCCAACAAACTGCCATAGGCAATTTTCATTAGCACCTGTTTTATTCATAGGAGTCAATGCCAAGACACTGGGACTATCCCACACTCATTTCAAATACTGCTGCAATTGGATCTTGAAGTTGTACACAGAGAATGACCAGAAATAAGATGAAAGGCTCTTGGCTATACATCTCATCTGAATGCAGTATTACATATGAACTCATGTCCTGGTGTAAGTCTTTGACATTTTGATCTTTGACCCGGCACTGAGTGTGCTACCAAAAAGTCCTGCTCTAGACACTGCTGTTAAATGTAATAAATTGAATGTACATACTCAACTGACATAATGATGATTTAATAATTTATAATAAATAATTGTCATCAATTATGCTCAAAGTTCATGTCCAGTCTTCAAATACATAATAATGACCATGCATAAACATGATTAAACATTATCATAATTATTGGTGACCCCTTTATCAAAGTGTTTACAGGTATCTGTCAAACACCATAATAACAAAAATGAGTTATTACAGTGTTCTCAAAACAAGTTCTCAGTACCATTGCCCTCAAGCATTGCAATCACTTTCACTTTTCTCCGTCAGTGTAGTGTGACCGGCGGTGTTTGTTCCAGTAATGAATATGCCACAGAATGAGCAGAAAGAGTAATGTTTTGTATAAAAATCATGTCATTTGTGGGGTTTAAGGTCGGTTTCCTCAGTTTTTCAAAGCGAGGCCACCGAGTGTAGATCGAATACAGCCAGTGATCGGTGGCTTCAGAAGTATAGACTGAAGCCTGAGCAAGTGTTACTATAGCAACACTCAATCACACTTGTATCTAGTCTTCTGAAGCTGCCAAGTCACTCGCTCTCCTTGATCTACACTCTGTGGCCTCTGTTACTGAAAACTGAGAAAACTGACCTTAACCCTAACAGCTGACATGATTTTTATTCAAAACATTGCTCTTTCTATACATTCCATGGCATATTCCTTTACCAGAATGGACACCACTCAGTCACGCTCACTGACTGACCCATCGAGTCCTCGCCTCCCCGTCTACACTTCTTTACTTGAAACTGAAAACTGACCTTAAACACCACAGCCGACAAGATTTTATGCAAAATACTGTTCTTTCATACAGTGCAATCTTTACTGTTTCAGAAAAATCAAATAGCATAACATCAACTGGAAGCACTTTTCCCCTCTCTCTTATAATAGTGCTAATACAGCAGGAAGTCCATGCACCAGTAATTATAAACAAATTCTGGTCAGAGTTGATATGGCTATGGAAGCTTTTGGGATGCTTTTACCCATTATTATGTTGCTTGCACACATGTGCAGAAACATAGTGCCATCATCCGAGTTTTGAGGTGTGGCACCCCATCTTCAATTCAGTCAGTGAGTTTGCAGGCATGGCGCGGTTCTCCAGTGACTGCTGCAGCTGTCTATGACAGCAGTCAAAATGCAGTGGCATACAGTTGAAAGGAGAGCTGTGCTTCAGTGAGCAGAGCTCCCCCACCACATGCAAGCACGCATGTTGCGTGCTGATCGCTCCCTCCCCACGCACACACTGTATGGCGCAGGGGTGCCCAATCCCGCCTGCTCCATGCCTCCCCACAAAAGCTGTCCAGGTGCCACACTGGAGCCCCCCCAGCATGGCAAAAATGTTATAGCTGATGGGGTGCCCAATCCCGTTGGCTCCACAACTCACACCCCCAAAGCTTTCCAGGTGCCACGCTGAGGCCCACCCAGCATGGCAAATCTTGTTATAGCTGATGGGGTGCCCAATCCCCATCAGCTCCAGCCCCCAAACAGCCTTTCCAGCTGCCACACTGAGAGCCCACCCCAGCGTGGCAAGCGTCCAGCGTCGTCTGAATTAAAAAAAAAACCTGTAACCAAGAAAACGTTCCTTGTCGTCTCCCTGCTCCCCCAAAACCCGCACCCACCCACTGTCACCCTGCCTCCCACACCCCTCATCCCATACTTACCTCCGAGCTCGGCGCGACGCATCTTCAGTGGACTAGAACACGCCTGCACTCTTCAAAGCCGACCGAAACTGAGGAAATGCCGGTAAGCTGTATAATGGAAAAAATAGATTTTTTTCAACTTTGTTGCATATCTCAGGCATTTTTGGAATTTTGGGCCCAAATTTTCAACATGGGGTTTTGGGACCCCTCCTCATAATTCTTGCACTGTCATGGCGTTAATTAGGCCCGAAGGGTGATTTCGCAGTCACTGCCGAAATCACCTTTTGGGACTGATTAAGAAATGACACTGCCAGTGTTCATAAGGTGAGCTCTCAAAAGCCTATGTTGAAAATTTGAATACATTCCTAAAATGACTGTTTTACGAGCATCGTTGCGCAGTTCCTACCACTCATAAGTTCATGAATTTTCATCCAGATTTTCAGCATCACCATTTTGCCACATCTCCTTATGAGCAGTATAGCTGTCATTTTCACATCCTGCTCAAAAGCGTGTTTCCGCACATATAGCGCACAATGGTGCAGTCGGTGTCTTGAAATCAATGTATGGGACACATTAAGAAAATCACAGTAACACTGTTCATGACCAGAGGTCTTAAAATGGCTATGTTGAAAATTTGGTGAAAAATTCCTAAAATGACTGTTCTGGCGTCGTTGTGCAGTTCCTCACGCTTCGTAAGTTCACAATTTTCAATATTTTCACTCCAGATTTTCAACTTTGTCATTTTACCACACCTCCTTATGAGCAGTACAGCTGTCATTTTCACATCTTGCTCAAAACATGTTTCCACCCATGTAGCTACAATGGCGCAGTCGGTGTCGAAATCAATGTATGGGATACATTAAGAAAATCACACTGACACTGTTCAAGAGCAGAGGTCTTAAAATGGCTATGTTGAAAATTTGGTGAAAAAATTCTAAAATGACTGTTTCTGGCGTGCATTGTGCAGTTCCTCCCGCACTCGTAAGTTTGAATTTTCAATATTTGCACTCAATGACTTCAAATACATAAACAACACATACAAGCAAGCAACATTCGGCATTGACAAATGCTTGTTTCTAATAATTTGCACAATGCAGATCTGCTGAGAGGTAGTTTCAACGTGATCTTCCTTGTACACTTTTGTACAATATTTTTCCTGGAATATGCCTGCTGATTCTTATATATTAGCCTGGATAGTTCACAGAAGAAATGGCATCTTATTTTTGGGTGGTGGAGCACTGGTAATAGGATACTGGAATGTGTCATACATAGGCATGAGCTGTGTGAGGCAATAATGCCAAGTGGCCATACACCTCAGGTGCTCGATGCGGATCCATCATCCCAGTGCCGTTGCACTTCTCAGTGCGGGTGACAGCCAATGCTGTGCCCACTCACACAGGTCCTGGAACAGGCATGTTACAGCTAACCTCCCATTTGTTTGTACAATCAGGGAACCAGAGACGCACTATCTATAGTCTGGAGCATACACTACAAATGACATTGCAGGATACCACACCCATGGAACCCAGGATACCTAAGCAGTCCAGAGGGTGGCATGTTACACAGGGAATGGGGATAGTGTGGGCCTGCAGCAGTGTATGACAGCAGGAAGATACAGCATCGACAAGGCATGCATTGGAGGTATGTCAATTCCCTCTCACGGTTTGCCAGGGACATACACATGGCTGCATACACTGATGGGTCTGCAGCTTGTATAGTGCCCCAATGCATGGTACAGCCACTTGGGTCATTTTGGAGTGTAAGTCCCCGACCCGGTTCAGTGCAGTCGGCAGCTAGCCGTGGCAGGGTGTGGAGGGCAGTGCCAGTCTCCACAACAGGTTGGGTAGGGGAAAGTGGGTGGCTACATACCAAGGTGGTGCATGAGGGTCCTCTATGCTATGGATATGGACCATGGTTTCTGCTGGTGTGATTGGGTCCAGGGGCCCTACACTATGGAGCTCTTCAGGGATGGAGTTGGATTGATCGGGATAGGAGGGATCATCTAGTCCACCAGGGCTGCCAGACTGCTGTACACCTGGGTACACTTCACAGCCTGCCTGTTGGTGGTTGGCTGGGTTAAGCCAGCTGTTCATGTCCTAACTGTGTGACGTACTACTCTGGACTGTGAGGGCTGCATTCCTACTGAGTATGCCACAGCATGGCATATGCATGGAATGCACCCTTGACTTGCACGGCATACTATTTGTGTGCACCCTGGCCCATTCTCTTGCAGATGGTGCATCCCACATATTTGAATATCATGCTGTAGCACATTGTTGGAGTTGTGCAGCACATCTCTCTTTTCGCTGGGATGCACGCACATCTCCTTTGAATATGGAGGCCTGAACTAGGCTACCATGAAGAAATACATTATCAAAATGGTAAAATCATGACCCCACTGAAAACAAGATAGTGCATCTAATCTGGGACAGCCTGAATAAATACAGTGCCAAAATGTGTAAATGAAGATCCCTATGACAATGAGATGTAGCATCTCTCCTGCACTGTCCAGGATACAAAATATAGGATAAGAAATATTTAAAGATATTCACTCTAAGCTGAACTTCACAGTGTTCACTTACATAAACAAACAGTTTAGCTTTATAACATATTAGAATGCAGTATTTATTTTGAATGTTGTGGCCATGAGGATGGTGTGTATGGAGAGTGTGAGTGTGTGTGTGTGTACATTCAGGATACAAAATATAGGATAAGAAATATTTAAAAATCTACTCTAAACTGAACTTCACTGTGTTCACTGACATAAATAGTTTCTTGTTTTATAACATATTGGAATACAGTATTTATTTTGAATGTTGTGGCCTTGAGGATGGAGTGTACAGAGTATGCGTGTGTGTGTTTGCTGTAGCTCAATATATTTTTCCCAAAAAGCACAGTTGAAAATGCCTGCTGATTGCTACATATTTAGGTTGGGTAGTTCACTGAAGACCTGGCATACGTCTGAGACAGTACTTATCAGATAGTGTCTTTAGAGGTTAATAAAACAGTGTAAATTATAGATTTGCTGGGAAAGGAATGACATGTATGAAGTATGAATCTTTCTTGAAAGACAATACATTCCCAAGTGAAACTAGTAGCAAAAGCTATTTAAATGCTAAGTATTTAAATGTGTAAGTTGTTGCATTCCGAAGGGGTAAATAAATCTCCAGTTTAACAGGCAATCAATATTTAACAAATATTTAACAAGCTGTTTCAGTTTCCTAATGGCATCTGATAAGCAGCTTGGAGTTATGTCTCCAACATTCTTAACAGAAAGAAGAAAGTATTTTATTTCAGTTGGTATGGAAGGATACATTGGAAAGTCCAAAACATGAGTTCCACAATACTCCATTTTCCAGCTACAGATAGCAAGATGGCTGTAGACTCCACCCACAGCCATAAAAATAAAGTAGCAAGTGTGTGTTTATGGCTTTTTACATGCTCTCGGTGTGTGATGGCCCCATAAACCTCTCAAGCTTCACTCTTTGAGGTTTATGGATTATCAAGCACCCCTGGTGTGTAAAAAAAGAACTACAACACACACTTGCCTGTCTATTATTCTCTATATTAAGGCCATCAATTACAAATCATGATATTATGGGAATGATTATTGTAACACAATGGTTTATTATGATCTCATGGTAAGATCATGATTCAACTGGTCTGTGAGCAACTTAGTGTAGTGCTTGTGTAACACTACAGTTGATTAGTTGACCAGAGCTGAGGCTAAGCTTCATATGCAGTTGAGTCTAGCTCTAACTGCTTGCAGTAGCTCAGAAGTGTTATGCTTCCAGCTAGAGTTTAAGACTGAGCTGAGTTGTGTTGCAGTGATTAGAAGAGTTATGAGGTCATTCACATTATCTGTCTTTGTGGAAATTACCACCCATATGAAGTACCATGAAGACACAGGGACCCTCTTAAGGAGGGTTCTATCCCTAGTGGTGCTCGGAACAGAGTTCTCTTTAGCTAAAGGTACTTTAGGAGAAGTTCAAAACTAAGACATTGAAAATGTCCTAAATGACAAAGAACTCAGCACACCAGGATTCTGAAAGATTTGTTTTAATTAATCAAAAGAGTGCTTATGTGCAAAATGTGCAATTATAGAAAATTACATCCAGAGCAAAGGACACCTCTCACAACAAAAACACGTTCCCCATATGCATTCAATAGTCACATGTTTCCCTCAGGGGTGGAAGCTTTGTTTAGTAAGGCACTCTATTAGTAGCCCACTTCATTTTAATATTCATGAATATTGGTTCAGACTGATCAATTTAGGGCCACTATTTTATATTACATCTGGAAGGTGCTGGGAGAAAGCAATAGTTCTGGGCACACTCAACTATTTAAGTGCCAAACACACAGGTACATAAAAGTGTCAGTGCTCAAAAACAGTGCAAATAAAAAAAAACCTAGTAGAGCATAGGAGCTGCTCAAAATACAGCATTTAATCCAAACAAATATTCTTAGCAAGTATGAATAATCACATTACATTATGATATAATATGTATAGATTACTAGTCTATACATTAGGTGAGTAGAAACTGTCAAATGATTGTCCCTAATACTTCTTGATTCCCTAGCAACATAGAGATAAAGACAAAAGATGTGCGTGATAATTCTCTGGACACAAAAAGAAGCAAAAAATTAGTACAAATATATAAACTTATATACATCATATTGGGATCAGTGTCAAGAACATGGACATAGAGTGAATCAGTTGTGAGGGGCAAATGAGATTTATAATTGTCATTCTTTTTTGTGTTCAAGGTAGAGATGGTAAGGAGGAGGAAAAGAGAGGAAACAGACTAGCAGTGCATTGTTGGGAATTAATGACAAAGTAAAGAAATGGCAAGGTTATTTCACAAGATTCAGTATTTCAAAGCAAGTCAAACATTTCAGAAGTTACAAGGTATCCACATATTTCATTACTTAAAATAGAACAAAGCCTAACATTTCATTCAAGCCTTACGGTGACATAGTATTTAAGTGGAAAGTCTACTAGCTCTCTCTTCTCAATAATTTATTCAGCCTATCTCCACCTCTAACGTTTCTTAGAACATGCTCTAATGCCATGAATGGAAGCAATTGAGATATTTACAATGCTGCTGCAAAATGTGCTCGTTAGAATTGATTGCATCCCTTTCTTAATGGCATGGGCATGCTCTTGGATCTTTTTCTGTAATTACCTTTTGGTCCTCCCAACATAAAATTGTGGGCAAGAACACTAGGCAATATGGATAACAAGATCAGTATAACAACTGATGAAGTGTCTTACTCCAACATGCCTCTCAGTTCCTGGAATTAACCCTGATTTGAATGTCATTGCACGAGTGCAAATGCAACATATTTTGCAAGGTGGAAACCCCAGTAATTTATTTTATAACTACCCTGTTTTTTGTCTTTGAAGTGATAAAGCTAAAGCCTTAAAGCTAAAGCCTATCTCCTAGATGTGGTGACTGGGAAAAGGGTTCTCTGGGGACTCTCCAACTACTCCTCTGATAGTATTTTCACCTGATACAATATGCCAGTTACTAGTGACAATATTCTGTACCTTCTGCACTGTGTTCTATTCAATTACACAAGTTGTTGGCTGACCTTCCTGCTATTTGTGTTTTGGTGTCAAAGGGAACCTCTGTGAGATTCTTTTGCCCTTTGAATTCTTTACTCAGGATTTTATTTGACTAGCCCTCCCCATATAAATCTCTCCTTCAAGAGGGTGACTTGGTTTTGAAAAGTTCTATTGTGGAACCATTCTGCTTTATTTGCAAAATTGTCCTAGCAGAATACTCCTAAAAGCATTGCCCCTGTTTGTTTTCCAGAAGAATCTATTTGTACTGTACTAAAATTGTCAAAACAGAACTTAATATCTAAGAATTCTGCTGTTGTGCCACCTATGTTGTGTGTGAATTTCAGACTGACAGAATTATTATTTAGCCAGTCTAAGAATGAACTTGCATCTGCCTTTGTCCCTGACCATGCAAAAATGTATCTGTATAGTGGTGCCATCTGACAATCTTCTACATCTGCTATTAAAGACAAATTGCTTGACATCAGGCCAGGTACAAATTTGCATACAAGGGAGCCATAGTGGCCTCGATCACTGTACCTTGAACCTGGAGGTGGTACTGTCTGTCAAACCACCTGGAAGAGAAAGTCAGATGCCACTACAGCAACATGCCCTGCAGTTTTACAAGAAAATGTTTTACAGCCTTCAACCCTTTATCATAAGAAGTACTTGTGTGTAGTTTGCAGATTTCCATTGTTAGAAGCATGTAATCATGACTTCTGAACCTCCAAAACACCCTCCTGTGAACAGGAATCTATTGTCATCTCCTTTTGTATCATAGAGATTATCCACCCTTGTCAAGGAGTTCAAGGGTGCAGCCCTGCAACTAAAGAAGTCCCAGCAGATGAAGGCTCCAACACTGGAGATGTGCTTATAGGATGCCCAGATGCTAAAGGAAACTGAGGTTGCTGCTAAACCATAGAAACACAAAAACATAGAATTTGACAGCAGATATGAACGCTATCCACCAGTCTGCCCATTTTTCCCCACCATATTATTACCGAGACTGTACTTGACCTACAACTCTTTTTCCCCACTTCACTATGATTCTTTGTGCCTATCCCATCGATTCTTAAACCCCACCATTGTTTTCCTCCCACCACCTCTGCTGAAAGGGTGTTCCAGGAATCCACCACTCTTTCTGTGAAGAAGTACTTCTTCATGTCTCTCCTGAATCTGTCCCTCTCAGCTTTATAGCATGTCCCCATGTTCTTGAGCACTACTTTTCTGAAAATACTTTTCCCTGTACCTTATTTACCCTGTGAGGTATTTAAAGGTCTCTATCTATCCCCCCTTGTTTTCCAGGATGTACGTACTGAGGTCCTTTAGTCTGTCCTTGCAGGGTTTTGATACAAAACAGGCACCATTTAGCTGTCCTCCTCTAGACTGCCTCCACTCTGTTTATGGTCTTCTACAGATGTGGTCTCCAGAACTGGACACAGTGCTTACTAGCAATCTATACACAGGCAGCTTCACTTCCCTCTTTCTATTGGTAATACCCCTCCCTTGCACCCCATCATTCTCCTAGATGTCCTAACTACCTTGTCACACTCCCTGGCCCACTTCAGGTAATCAGATATGATTATCTCCAGCTCTTTCCTGCTTGATAGTCATCAGCACCACTTCAACCATTTTTTACTCCGCTTTTTTGTTTATGTGTCCTAAATGCATTATTTTGCACTTTGTCACATTGAATCCCAGCTGCCATATCCTTGACCACTCCTCCAGTTTTCTCTGGTCTCTGCTTATCCTTTCCACTCCCACCCCTAATCCCAGAGTTTCTACCCCATTGCAGAATTTGGTGTCATCTGCAAGGAGGCAGACCTTGCCTTCCAGCTCCTCTGCTATGTCACTTATAAAGACATTTATTTAGTTATTTATTTAGTTATTTATTGAAGAGATTAACCAGAAAAACACACTGAACAACAAGTTGCTTGTCTCACGGTGCATGCTGGGGAGGGGATGTGGATATACATAGGTAAAAAGATAACACTAAAATTAAAACAAAAATCCAGGATATATACAAGTATGCATGAGTACAAGGGGCTACATGGCCCTTGACTGAGCATTACAAACAGCAACTGTAAAACGTCGTGGTAAAACATTGAAACATATGTAGGACAATGAGAAGTGTTGTGTTATACAGCAAAGGATATGTGCGAGCCAGTCTAGTTCTAAGTTTTCAGGGAAATGGACAAGTGCAGCTTGAGAGTTTAGTAATATGTAGGGCCAGGAAGAGTAGTAGGAAGAACATTAAAGAGGACTGGTCCCAGAACTGATCCCTGAGGCACCCAACTGGTCACCCTCACTTCCTCGGAGTGAATTCCATTTGCCACCATCCTCTGTCACGTATCCCCTAACCAATTTCTTATCCAGTTTATCACCTTTGGACCCACTTCTAAGCTACTTAGCTTGCTTACTAGTCTCCTATGTGGAATGGTATCAAAAGCCTTACTGAAATCTAGGTACGCCATGTCCACCGCTCTACACTGATCCAACTCATTTGTCACCCAGTCAAAGAAAACTATCACATTCATTTGATCCGACCTCCCCTTGTAAACTCATGCTGCCTCAAGTCTTGTAACCCACTGGACTCAAGGTATTCCATGATCCTTTCCATCAGCAGTAATTCCAATAACTTTTGCACCACTGATGTCAGGCTGTCTGGCCTATAATTACCAGCCTCCTCCCTGCCACTTTTGTGTAGTAGGACTACTTCAGTCCTCCAACAGTCCTCCAGAACCACTCCTGTTTCCAGTGAGCTGTTGGATGTCTCCCTTTCCGGTCCCCCTCTGCACAGTTCCCCTTCCATTTTAACCTGACAAGAACCACCTGAAGAAGAAGGCACACAAGAGAGAACTGCATTGGCTCAGCAGCACAATCCTCTCCTCTGAGTACAAGACTCATGGTACATCATTAGAGACCTGCTCTTCAGGGACTTTGACCAACCCTAAAGGGTACTATTGGAGATCAGCCCATAAAGGCTCATCCTGAGTTGGTCAACAGCCTAAGGTCACTGGGACAAGAACCCATAGCTTGGGGCACAGCTCTTATGAAGTAATAAGTGTATGAAGTAATATGAGTAGAGCTGTAAGCCATATGAGTAGTAGAGAAAAGAATGTTATGAGGGCATAGCACTGTAGATCATGAATAGTATGGGAGATGATTCCAGAGGATATGTGCTGGATGGCTGCCTGGGCAACTGATTGGTGAAAAGCAAAGGCAGTGCAATGGCTTGGAGACTCACAGTTAGACTTAATAGGAGTGTGACTGTAGTAGCACTGAGTTCTATGTAGATCATGAGCCCCATAGTAGGTGGGCATGTGCTCTACAGTACATAGGTGAATGCAGAGTAACAAAGAGGTGTGCCCACTGAACATTGACTTAGTGGTAAGTAATATGATAATGTCTGTCATGTTCCCAGTGTATGTGAGGACATATCATATGCTTTAAATGGTCTGTTGAGGTAGACTGGAAACATGATAAGCAGATGACAGGGATCAAAAGGAAGACCAGAAATGGCACAAAGTGAAGCACAGGCACAGTCACACTGGCAAATGAACAGGAGGAAGCAGCCCCAACAACCACCAGCAGGGGGCCAAGCATGCAGGCAGACAGCAAGCTCATGAGGGACAACAGCCCCAGCAGATCCCCCAGAAAGGCAGCAAGTGGGGTTCAGGAGGCACAGACAAGCAAACAAGAGCATAATGCATGATCAAATGGAGGCAGGTAGGCAGCAAGGCCAGCCCAGCAGCAGAAGAAGAGGAGAAACAATGGTCCTGGACCAGCAACTGAAGGCCTTCAGGCCACTGTATGCAAAGAAAGGCCATGCCAGCTGTTGAGAATGAAGCTACCTTCTGCAAGACAGTAGCTGTTAGAGTCAAGAGGCAAAAGTAGAGAACAGTGAAGACCCGACCTGGGACCGGATGAAGCTGCATGTAGTGGCATATGAGGAAGGAGCCCAGAATCAGGCAACAGAGACCCCGATAGCTGCTAGCACAGAGAAAATCACCAGGACACTTAGCTACATTAGTATCACGTAGGAAGAGGGCAGAAGAATGGTTGAACTAGTTCAGCTGCTAGCAATAAATCAAGCATCTGAAGGAATCTTGAGCATGGGCATCTTAATAGTGCTGGTCAGAGGTGGCACAAGTTGCCCAAATCCCTGCTGCATCATGAGCATATCACCTATACAAGTGGCAAAGCCACTAGTGAGTTAGTGAAGTCCTTCCACCTTACAAATTTCCATTTAGGCTATTGCTTGTTCCTTCCATACAACATCTTTTTAAAACATTTCTTAACACTAATGTCTTACAACCATTTCACCTTTGTTTTACATTGAGGGGTCTCCAACAGCACATCTTGTAAGTTTCCTTATGTGCAGTGTGTCTGCAGAGTGCTGAAATCCAGGGCTGCAGTACTTTTCTTGAGAAGTGGCCCAACCAACCTGCAGTGTTTTGGGCAGGAGGAGGGCAGACCATAAGCCCTCTTTATTTAACATTAAAATTTGAAGGCAAGCAGTAGAAATTAAATTGGCTCTCAGCTAGCCTGTAGTCCAGACCAGCACTAGAAGCAGACAGCTAACCACCAGATTTTATGATTCATTTTGTTTTACTAACCCCAGTAAGGTGAGTGTAGGTAAGAGCCCAGCATGAGGCTTTAAAAAATCCAGTGGAATGGCAACACAAGGCAGTGACCCCAAGAAGCCTGTTTTTTTTTTTCAGGAATCCTCTGGAGCCTGGGAGGAGGAGATGTGAAACACAGAGGGCCACTTTTTAACCAACTCCCACTGAACATGGAATAGAAGAGGCTGCAGCCCCTAGTAGGCCTGTAATTTTTTGTTTTTTACATCTCCAGTAGAGGTGGGTAGAATGGAGGTACTGTAGTTGCCACAAGCAGGTTCCTTTGAATACTACTCCCACTGGACCTGAAATACTGGATGCTGAGGACCAAACTGGACCTTCTAATGTGCTCCCCAGCAGAACAAAGCAGTGCAAATCAGCAGCCCCAAAAGGGGCCTTGGATAGGAGGTAAAGTCAGGTGATGGTACATCCCAGAGAGGCTTTTACAATCTAGGAAGAGAGATCTCATGATTTGCAGCAGGTCTCATGCTATGAAGTGGCCAACAATGTAATGCAGATGGCACCCCATTCATTGTTAAAACAGTTAGTAGCATATTATGTGATACTTGTTGAATCATTCTAGAATTATGAAATCCAGACCTGATCTTCAAATTTTGCTCAAGATTGCCATAGCGGTATATTGAATAATGAACTCTAAAGCCAGACTTTGGCTGTTCTTAGAAATAAATGATTTGTATAACTTCTTTAAATTTATGACAGCTCTAATTTCTGAAAATGACTTAATCCTTTTGTATAAATTGAACAACACTTGGATTTCTCTGCTTCCTTGACAACTTTTCCTAAGTAGTTTTCATTATTATTATTGTTTTGCATTATTTTCTTATTTCTCTCTCTCTCTCTCTCTCTCTCTCTCTCTCTCTTTTCTTTTAATTCTAAATGGACATTAGTTATTGTAATTTACAATATGAGGAGTACCTAACAAGGAAATTATGGCATAATTATATTTTATTCAATATGTATTAAAAATGAAAAGGAATTTTCAAAAATGTGTCCTTAGTTGGTCTGATTGGGCCATCTGTGAAGCTGATTGAAAGTCCAACAGATGGCCATGACATATAGTATACAGTGTTGAAATCAACAGCTGATGATGGAGTCACAGAAAATAAATAGGCTCTTGTTACTTGAGTTACTGGCTTTGATCTGACCACAGTGAATCTCTAAAATATATAAAATGTAATTTCAAAACCACCCTATCAATAGAGTGCACACTCATGCTCTGTAAACATTTATAGTACAAAACATCTGGGCGGCAGGGGTAGAGCTTTAAGGACAGAGGATCAGGAAGGGAAGGATCTGGCAGCCAGCTCCTCCATACAAGGATTTACAATCCTTTCCCAACAAAAGTAAGGTGTGCAAAATTTGAAACTTGGACTGACTAAGTCCTTTACTGGTAGGCCACCTGATGTGGGAACTTAATGAGGACTTGCATAAAGCACTGAAACTAGTAATCTTTAAAGGGAAACATTTATGAACAGTGCCAATAACTGTGTAGTGTGAAATCCATGAAAATCCTCTTTAAATGAAGCATTGGTCTTACCTGTAGCTGAAAACAGTCCAGAAATATTGAGAACCAAGGCCTGATCCCCAAAATCTCTTGGAGGCTTTTGCAGCCATGTATCAAAAGTGTGTATGATTGGGCTGGAGTGAACATGTGGTCCTGCATTAGTTCAACACATCATGAATTAGAAATACTTTACTTTCTGAACTTTACTAATCAGTTTTCAGTAAAACATCAAGGGTGCTAAAGTGCTCCATAGTGTGCATAATTGTAGTAAAACAGCCATTCTTGGGTATATAAGACACTTGCCTTGTGCCTAACCTCTTGAGGTGTGCCATTATCCCACATTATAAAATGGGTAGGCAAAACACTGCATCCTAATTAATGAAAAGCAACCCCTACGCATGTGTTTAAAGAGAACGACCCTGAAGGTGGCTCTTTACTGGCAGCGAGGATGCAGTGCACCTCACAGATCCTATGCCTGCCAGAAAATAAATTTCTGGCAGCCATGTTAGTGCTAAAAAACACCAAACACCCACTGGCTGGGCCAAATGCACAGCGATAAAGCACTAATGCTTGGACGCTGTTGACCAAGGTTCAGTAGTGAGCACAGAACATCATTGGTCAGCCAGTGGGAAGGGTTGAGAGTCCCAGTGGATGCTCTCCTTCCCTGGAGAGGTGAGTCCCATCCATCAATCCTAACCTGCCTTCTGGATGCAGGGAGTGGTTAGTCTGCACTACTCCTGGGTAACTGGGGAGTAACATTAAGAAACTGGCCATGATCAGAGATGACAGTCCTAGCACCAGAATGGTCCAGAGCTGGCAGTCCAAACTTGGTGTCCCGATGACATGCAGATGTTCAAGGGTTCTTGAGGTCAGCTCATACCAACCAGGGGAAAACTATGGCTCACTGGGGGCATTCTGACCAGTACTTGCCAGGTAAGAGGATGGCTCGCCCTGTGGTGGACCTGATGGAGTTCAGCAGAGTCTACGAGGTCACCAAAAATAGAAATTACAAAAAAAAGTGCACACCCACACACAGTCAGATATAGACACACACACACACACACACATATCGATATACATATACACACACTACTGCCCTAAAATATCAAAAAAGTTTTACACTTTTCAATCACTTTCCACTCTCATCCCATATAACAATCAATTAATTAATTAATTAATTAATTACAGTATAAAATCATTTAAAAGCATAATTTCACCTTTGGTTTTATTTCTTTTAGAATTTATTTACTGTAGGTCTGTAGTCTGTAGTTCTCCCTTCCCTGAACTGCGGAGATCCTTGCTCTTGCTCCAGCAGCCCCTGGCTCACTCAATGGCATGCCTATCACCTCACTTGCTGTGCCAACCTGCCAGCATGCCTAGCACCTCACAGACTCTTCTACCTCCATCAGGCACACATGATCAAGGCACTGAGTTCTATTTAGAAGGCATCAATGGCTCGGGAGCAAAACAATAGTGAGCTATCACCCGACAGACCAGTGCAGACTGAGAAAAATCTGAAGTCACTCATTCAGCAAATGTCAGCCAACATAGCAGAATCAGGAACAAGCAACACTTCACAAAAAAAAAAAAAAAAATTGCAACATAACAACATAAATGGATGGTGGGTGACAGCCACAAAGAAAGTAGAAAAAAATGCAAAACAATACAATACCATCCTACAACCTGCATCCGAAATTGTACTAAAGGACTGGGTAATTGTTGGGGTACAAAGTATCATACCAAGACCTTCCAGGATGGTGATGCTGTGACCTTCCAGCCTGTTTGTAAGGATTTTTCCCCGAGCTGCTGTGGTAGTGCCAAGCCACCTTCATACTCCCATTTAAGTCTGCCCCATGTAATGGTAACAAGTCAATACCCTTTAAGTCTTTATGAACTGTAGCTCTGAGAGATAATGGAATTGGGTGCAGAGGAAACTCCACTGTAAAGAAAAGTCTTGTAAAGGTTTGTTTGGTCTGGTTATTTGAGTTGCATGATCGCCAGTCGAGATAAAGTTCCATACTTGGAGGTACTCAAAAACTCAGAGTTAAGGAGGGTAAATTGTTGGGCTAGTTCTTGAAATCTCTTAAGTTGGCCCCACTGGAGCTCTGTGAGAAACTGATAAGCCATTTGTGCTCCCAAGTCATTTAACCTATGTCCATGGTGGGGGCTATGAAGGCATCAGTGTAGTAGATCAGGGATAGAGACCCAGACCATTCAATGTAGGGAAATGTTTCCTGATTTGAATCAGGATCCTTATAGAATGTTACACCCAGGGATCTGTGGACTTAATTTTAGGGCACATAACTTGGTGGTTGGGGAACTGCAAACTGGGGATCCACAACTTTTTGGAGTTCTCCATCATATACTACTGGAAGAGAGAGGCACTGCTTCACCCAGATCATTATAGATGCAGCCTTGGAAGCAAGACTGTAGAGCTTCAGTTCTGGCATTTCCAGGGCCCTCTACCAGTCTTGTTAATGGGGTCTATGACCTGCCCACAGACATTTGGAAATGTCCTAGAGGGTTTTGGTCCAGAAAGTTTCTGGATATGCACTGGGAGGGTCTGAAACAAAAATAACAGCCTGAGCAAAGGTTAATTTTGAAAGTGCTAATCTATCCATCCAGAGACAATAAGAGCAACTTCCATCTGGCCAGATCAGGCTGTAATATAGAGTAGAGAGGAAGGTAGTTAATTGCAGATAATTTAGATAAATATGCAGTCATCTGCACTCCAAGGTATCATACCTGATTTCATCGAGCTCAGGAAAAGTGGACATCTTGTTTGAAATTAGATGAACAGGAACCATTAATTACCACTGGCTCCAATTTTGCATACTTGAATGTACAGCTTGAGAGTTTTGCTAAATTCCCAAGGGTAACTAATACTTTTGGGACTGGATTTTCTATATTTTCTGTATGAGACACAAAATATAATCATCACATAAAGGGATATTTTGTAGACCTCTGCCACAGTGACTCTTTTAATGTTTTGTCTCTAAAGTACTTTTAATCGCTACAGGTTCCAGGCTTATGGCAAATAGTGTAGGGGTGAGAAGAGGCCCACCTGTTGGGGCCTCTGCTCTAGGAGAAAGAAGTTGGAAGTAATACCATTGATCTGGACTGTTGCTATGGGATTCTCATATAAACAGTGATGGTGTAAAAATTTTGGGCAGATGTAAAAGGAACACAGAGTGATTTAGGAAATGGCACTTACCCTGTCTTTTTTCGCATCCATTGAAAATGCAAGTTGAGGTATTGGGAGAGATTCTGTGGAGAAAAATATTCAGCAGTCTGCTGATATTATCTTGCAGAAACTGTCCCCAGATAAAACCAGTCAGATCAGAGTGAATTATGAATGAGATGTGGGATTGGAAGCAGTTAGCTAAAATACCTCCAAAGACTTTCAGGTTGGTGCAGAGGAGATAACTCAATCGATGCAATCAGTACTCAAAAGGTCTGTTTCTGCCTTGTGGAGCACTGTTAACTGTGCCTCTTTCATGAATCCTGACAAGCACCCTCTTCCAGGATATGATGATGAGTATACAGTATCTCAGAACCTGTAACTCCTCTTGGGAGCAGTGCTTGTACCATTCAGCTGGTACACTATCCAGGCCTTGGGAGTTCATATTGTTTTGTGTTTTATGTGGACTCATACCTCCCCTTCATGACTGGTTTATCAATCTCTGTTTAGCTGCTTTCAATAAGGTTGGGATCTGTAGATTCTGAAAAAGGTGGGCTTGAAAGAACCCTCAGACTTGTACAACTTGAAATAAATGTGTATGAATTATTCTAAAATAAACCTGGGGTCTTCCATTCTATTATCAGCACTCACTCAGTGGTCAAGTTGCAGGACTGACTTGTTAGTTTCTTGTTTATTAAGCTGTAAAGCAAGTAGGTACCCTGCCTTAGTACCACTCTCATAGTACTTCTGTCTTGCATATTTTAACAATTTTCTGCCCCCAGCTTTTAATAATTTGTGCAGGCGGCTTTTCTTTTATTCAGTTGCAGCTTACCTTGATCACTAGAAGTGATCTAATGCTCACTCGAGGTCAAAAATGGTGGACTTCAACTCTGGACATTTCTGCACCTCTGGCACTTGAGCCATGAAACAAACTGAATTGTTTCCCAACTGGCAGTGGCACTGAGACAGTCCCAAAGTGTTAGGATGGAAACCTCTTGATTGTTACTTTCAACCAAGAAGTTAGATATTGCCCCCGCATGTAGGATATATAATTCAGGTTATTCGAGACTATCATTCAAGTACCAAAGTGGATTACTGTGGACAGGGATAGTGTCAGTTCTCAAGGTAATAGGTGCATGATCAGAGATCATAAAGTCTTTAATGCTGCAATCCTGCTCAGTATATAGCCTCTTGGAGAAAATGAATAAATGGTCTGTTCTGGACTAGGAACTGTGATGCTTGGAAATAATAGGTGAAGTCCTTCTCCCAAGGGTCCAGAAAATGCCAGACTTCAGTTAAGCTGACTCATTCTGAATACTGTTTGTAACTATTGTCAAGCCACAGACACAGCAATTCCTTTTGAACTTAAAGTTAAATGCAGTTCTTTGCATGCTTTCCAACACTACTCCATTAATGTTCTTCTGGCTTGACCAGGTGGTACTGTTGCCACAAATTGTTCTGTTTATTCACTTGTAGTCCATATCATAGGCCAAGTTGGGTTTCAAACCCAAGTATTCTACTGTGAGAGGAATCTAAAATGTAGACTACCCCAGACACTTATTTGTTTTTCTTTACAACTTACGAGGATAGCCCAAATGTGACACATCATCTTCATTTTGGTGGATCCTGCTTCTGTCTCCTTCTGTACCTGTCTAGACTGGAGGACTGAGAAGTTAACTAACTTGTGCAAAGTCACAAAGTGATTTTTCTTATTCTTTGGTAACCGGACATGACACACTAGGCACAAGTGCCTGTTTCAGGGATGACCCAGGAGCACTGGGTAGTTAAATGACTCACTCAGAGTCGTAGAGTATGCAGTGGAGGTTGTGGAATGAAACCCAGGTCTGCTGGATGTACTACGCTATTCACAGCTTGTTACTCTAACCACTAGGCCATACTGCCAGAATTAGCTCTGATGAGGTTTGAACCTATGATCATCCTATTCCCAAGTCAGTGTTTGAAACACTGACTATGCTGCCTCCTTCTCATTATTTGATTTTCTCATTATCTCTGCTTTTCTCTGTGCTTCCTCCCACACTGTCCCTGTTGTTGAAACTCTGATCCAGGGCTGTGAGAATCATTAGCTTGCAAGACCAATGCCATGTCCCTCCTTGAAGCCAGCTGCAAAGGTATTGTTGACTGATGAGAACAAGGCACCTGCTCCCTCAAGAAGAATTTGTACCTCCACAGTGTAACTCCACAGCTCAGCTGGTTAGTGAGCAGGAGACCTCCCGACGCCTCTCCTGGACCCAGATATGTCATGTTGCACATGATATTTTGTTGCCAACAGGCTTTCTAGAAAGAAAACAATAACCTCTTGCCATTAGTTTTCATTGTAATACTTCTAATGCCCAGAGACAACATGATCTAGTGGCTAGAATCCATGCTTGGAAATCAGGAAATGTGGAGGAAAATCTCCAAGAGCCACATAATTACTGTATGATCTTGAACAAGTCCTTAACCTCTCGGTGCTTCAGTCTAACTAGTTTTTAATATCTCCTTCCTGCTAAACAATAAAATAAAATAAAATAATACATCACAGCTGAGCTATCCAAGATAAACAGTTAGTAAAAAAATTCTCTGAAGCCACACTTTTAAAGACATGGGTTCTGATGCCACAAGTACTTCTGTTTGTCAGCTGTCCCAGAAGCCATGGGGAATAACCAATACAGAGACTGCAAAACTCAGATATGGGGGTACTGATCATCAAACATTTTAAATGAGGACAAACATAGTGGGCAACAGATCACAAGCAACTAAAATCATAGTGTGCATCAAAAGAAACCTTGTAACTATAATGACAGATATTGAGCTGTCCTCCCTGTACAGATCACTGGTCAGACCCCATCTTCAGTAGAGTGTATGGTTCTGCTCCCCATGCCTGAGGAAAGATACTGACAGGATTGAGATTATACAGAGGGAGGCGAACAAGGTAGCTGAGTGCTTGGAAAACATTAGCTATGAAGACCAACTGGCAGAAGTGGAACTATTCTGCATGGATAAGAGGAGACTCAGGAGTGACATTATAGATTGAGAGCACTCATGACTAATCAGTGAGCTCATTTCTTCTGCACGTGAGACAGTCTTATGCTGTGAAGAGTGTTTCACGTGTAGCTGCCCTAGAAACAGGCATGTTTCAGTAAGGGTTTAAAATTAATATATTATTGATTGAGCTCAATCAATAATAAGAGTAGTCTCACTTGGTTCCATGTCATAACAGCAAAAAATATTCGACAACTGCAACTCAGCAAGTACATTTTGCTGAATACAATTTCACCACTATACCAAGCTAAGCAAACATTAATACAGTGATGCCACTACAATTAAACAGTGGCATATTAGATGTCCCCTGCACCCCCATATTTATATAATCATCTCCGTGGAGGCGGACACTGGGGACACAGAAGAATGCATGAGGGGGTGGCACAGTAAACAGGGAATACTGCAGCTGGGACAACGGACCACAGGATGGCCACAAAAATTCTAACACCTCTAAAACTAGCAAAAACATACCTGCATGCAGTCAGTCCCAAACCTGGGACCATCACCACCATAGGCAGCATCTGCATCCACCACACCAGGTGGCCAGCTTGGCAGCAGTAGGCTGCACTCCACTCTTAACCCATTACATCATTTAAATTCCCCATCATTTGCTATAGCCATTCTGTGCCTAATCCCTCAGTATTCCCTCCTGCACTATAACCTCACTGTAGCTCTTTTATACAGGCATGCAAATTGAGTCGCTCATATTTGTTTCGCTCAATTTGCTTTCGCCCACATAACTGTATACCAACTCACCTTACAACTTAGGGTATCGAACTCTCACCTTCAGTTTGCAGTTCTCAGACCCTAAAAATGCATTAGAGACCACTCTTACAAATGTAAGAGTAGTCTTGGCAGTATTAACATACATGAGTACAGTATTCAAATTTCTGAAATGGATAACACCATCAGATCAAATGTAGCTCTTCCAGAGGTGCAAGAATAAGAAGACAAAGGGTCTATTTAAGTATTTTAAAGAAAGAAGTTTCAAGGAAAATACAAAGAACTACTTCACAGAATAAGTGGTAGGCACTTGGAACAAGCATCCACAACAACTGACAGCAGTCAACACTGTTTCTATCTTCAAGTTTACACTATTTATTTTATTTTTATTTAAACATTTGATAAACGGAAAGGCACATTGAGCTGAAGCTTGTTTCCAGGTGTGACCAGGGAAGGGGAAGGATATAAAGCAAAAATACATAATAGATATGTGTGATAAATATACAGTTGTATAAGTTATACGGTAAGTATTGTACATTCAGATGGACTATATATAAATAGTATCATACAATTCTAAGGATTAGATTACTATCCACAAAAACATTTGGCATGAGGCTGGGCCTGTGAGTGGCAAGGAGCAGGTGCAGATGGGGAGGAAGTTGTCAGATTTGGTATTTGAAGCAGCTGTGAGAGGGTGAGTGTCTTAGGAGAGGTGGAAGTTGGCTCCACAAAGAGGGGGTTTGTAGGTGAAGGCAGATTTGTCAATGGACAAGAAAGGTTTGGGGAGTGAGAAAGAACAGAAGTCCCTTAAGCAAAGTGAGTATGGGGAAATGGCAGCTGGTGTTAGCCTCTCTGTCAGGTAAGGTGGTACCAGGCGAACCAGAATTTGGATGTGAAGGAGATGGATTGGTTAAAGTTATGATGGGATAATGGTGTTATCCGAGGGAAGAAAGGAGAGTGTAGTGGTAGGTTGTGAGAGGGAATTTATGGCAAAGTGGCAGGAAAGTGTAGAGGAGGGAGTCAAGCCTGGATAAGGAGGAGGAGTCAGTGCCATACGCTATGTCAGCATAGTCAAAGATGAAAGTGATCATTTTTGCTAATAATATGCATCTAATGGGTAGTGGGAGGGCATCATGATTTCTATATAGTAGGCCTAGCACTGGGCAGACTTTTGATGTGATGGCATCGATGTGATTTGAGAAGTTTAACTGGGGTCAAGCCATACTCCTAGATATTTGAATGTAGAGACAGAATTTGGTGGGGTCCCATCTAGGAGGTGACAGCAAATGGACAGGATATTCTCGTGAGTTTTGAGCAGACCCAAAAGTCATGGAAACAGTATTGGATGAGTTTATTTTGAGATGGTTTGTGTGAAACCAAGACTGCATGTTGTGATAATCATGCTGCAGTCGTGATTGAATGTCGCTTAGAACAGGGCCAGTTGTGAAAGGATGATGTCATCTGCATACATGGATTAGGGATCTTGAACAAACAGATGGGAGGCCGTTAATAAGTAGAGAGAACAGAATGGGACCTAGAATCGAGCCCTGGTGGACACTGGCTATTGGAAGGAGGGGGAGAGAGTCTGCAGTCCTGACTGACTGGAGCCTATTTTCAAGGTATGATCTGAACCAGTGAATTGCAGTAGGGAGAAGTCCGACTACCTGACTTTGTCAAGGAGCAGGGAGAGCAGAAACAGAGATCAAAGGCCTTTGTCAAATCAACAAAGATTGCAGCAGTTAGTTGGCCTTGGTCAGCGGTGGATTGTATGTGTCTGGTGATGCAACAAAGGGAGGATGTGAGTGGAGTGGTGCTTTCTGACCCAGACTGATACTGGAAGAGGAAATTTGTGGATGTAAAACGTTAGTCAGTCTGGACTGGACAAGAGCTTCTTGCAGTTTGGCAAGGCGGGAGGAAGGAGATTGGTTGGTAGTTTCCAGGTACTGAGGGGTCACCACCCTTGTAGACAGGGATTACATAAGCAAGTTTCAAGCTTGGGAGACATTGCCAGAGGAGAAGGACAGGTTTAGTAGGTACTTGAGGGGAACAGCAAATGCAGGTGCAGATATATGCAGACTTTTGGGGTGGATACTATCAGAGCTGGATTTGAGATGTTCAAGGAGTAGAGAGCATGAAGGACTTCTTCCCGCGAGGGGAGTGAGGAGGAAATGGTTTTGGGTAGGGTTTGGGGGGTGTGAGGACCCGGGGGGTAGGTCAGGAAGGGCACAAGTGGTAAAGAAGTTGTTTTAGGGTTTCTGCTATTCTGACAGGGTCAGAAATTGTTTGAACATTATGCTCGAGAGTTGAAGTGGTGGTCTGATGGGGGTCGATAAGGGAGTGGACCACCTTCCAGAAGGAGAAAGGATGGGTGGTGTTTAAATGGGATTAATATATTCAGCTTTGGCTTGTCTTATAGCATTGGTGCAGGCATTTCTAGTGAAGCTGTAGGCCTGCGAGGATTGAGGGAGGGTTTGTGGCTTTAAATGGGGCCAGGCCTTGTCATGAGCTTTACAGAGAGCAATTAATGTGCTGGACATCCACGAGCTGTGGCACTTTTGGACCCTAGCTTTAACCTGAAGGGCATGGGAGTCCCAGACCTTATTAAAAGTACATAGGAAGCTGGATAGGGCTGAGCCAATGTCAGATGTGGAGTAGATAGGGTCCCAGTCTGCATGTTGTAGGCTGTGAAGGAGAGAGATGGTGTTTAATGAATTTAGAGGACGGGTAATGATGTGTTTAGAGGCTAATTTTGAAAGATTAATTATTCTAATGCAATGTAATACAGTGGTCACTTAGGGCTCGTCCAGTACACCAACAGTGGAAATTCTATGTGGATGGGAAGAGAGGATCCAATCAATTAGGGAGTGGTTTGCTGAGCGAGGATTATAATGGGTGGACTCAGTGATTAATTGGGTGAGGTTAGGAGTCTCTTATTTGGATGTGGCGGTTTTGGTGGAGGGAGAGTCAGTCTAGGTTGTAGTCCCCTAGTAGAAGTAGTTCACCGGATGCAGCGGGGGGGTAGGAGGGCATGCAAAAATGAGGGCATCCTGGGAAGAGGCACGGGTAGGCGTAGATCTCCCCAATGAAAAATAGTAGGAGTAGAAGAGGAGGTGAGTTGGGATGAATCAGTTTGTGTGAGCCACAGCAAGATTCCCTCTTGATAACTGAGCAAAAGAGTGGTTGTTCTACATAGATGGCTACACCTCCACCTTTTTGTCATGGTCCTGCCGGTGGAGTGTGTAATCAGGGATGAATATTGAGGAGTCAGGGGTTTGCTGGAAAGCCATGTTTCTGTGAGCCAAGGGCATCAGGGTGTTGAATCACCCAGCAGCTAGGCAGATCTAGCTTAGGTAGGAGATTCGTGATGTTCATATGCATGATATTAAGGCCTTTGTGGGATGTAGTTTGCATTTGTCCTACAGGGGCCTGGGTTTAGCTCGATGTCCCTGCTAGGAGCAGGATAAGAAGGAACATTGAGAAGGTGGCTGGCAGTCTGTGCCCTCTTGTAAGTAGATGGGATTTGGGCACAGCACAGAAGCACCATAGAAGGGTTAAGCAGGGAAGTCATCTGGAAGGGAGTGGCATAGAAGCTATTAGGTGAAAAGAGTGTTGCGGTGTGCTGGATAAGTTGAGGTGGGGGTTGGTGTTAGCTGGATAGGATGATAAGGGGAGCATTGGGGCAGGGAGGGTGGTGTGGTTGCAGCTAAAGCAGGAAGTTGGGGGAGTATGAGGAGTAGAATAGAAAGAATGCTAGGACAATGAGGGGTTGCATCAGTCATGGTATAAGTTACTAGTCTGGACATGAGAGGAATAGAAGAGCAGTGAATCAAGAGACTATCAGAGGAAACAGGGGGAGAGGGATGGGAAGGGTTGTGATTAGGTTGGGGTTTCAGTGGATAAAGATACTACCCATGAGGTGTGGAGAGTAGCAGAGATGAAAGTGTGGGTGTTCAGTATGTTCACTGCAAGAACACTTGATGGCAGTATAACCTATAGCAAGGGGAGCATGGGAGGGTCTAGTATGTTTCTGCCAGAACACTGATGGCAGTATAGCCTAGAGCAAGGGGAGGTTGTGGGAGGTATTATTATGTTCCTTGGCAGAATTCTTTGTTGGCAGTGTAGCCTAGCGTTCAGGCATCATGCTGTGGATGATTCAGGCAGCTGCAGTTCACTACACTATACCTAGAATCATAGACAATGAGGGCAGAAAAAGACCATCGGTCCATCCAGTCAGCCTGTAATACTTTGGGCTAGATTTTCAAATGGAACTAAATGCCACGATCCTGGAGTGCCGAACATATAGTGCATGAGGCTTGTAGCATTCTTCCAGCCGATGATTGAAATTTCTGATCGTGTGTGCCAAGTGCCACAAGTTAGACCAAGCTTTTCTGGTCTAGCTGCAGCAATCCTGGTACCTTTTCTACAGAGTTTGTGCCAAATATTTGGTGCAGGCTACCATAAATTGTGTAAACTGTCATAATTGCACCTGACCTACCAAATTGGGCACAGTTGCAGCAAAGATGTTTGGTGAGCTGTGCCAAAAAGGGTTTGACACAGAGCTTGATGCCACTGAGAGGGGTGACGAAAGGGTACCACAGAGATCGGCACTGAGACTGGTGCTCTTTTGGAATGTTTATTGCAGATATCTCACATGGGATCCAGAGCAAGATCAGTCTGTTCACAGATGATACCAAGATGGGAGCTATGGTTGATGATGTGGAGGGGTGGAAGGGGTTGCAGGAGGATCTGACTAAGCTGCAGGAGTGGCTGGAAACATAGCAGTTGGGGTTAAATGGCAAGAATTGCAATGCTCTGCACTTCAGAGCCAGGAACCAGGAGGGATTATCATTTGAATGGGGTACAGTTGGGGAGCTCCACAGAGGAGAAGGACCTAGGAGTAATCATTACTGGGAGCATGAACAACTCTGCTCAGTACAGGAAGGCAGCAGCAAAAGCCAACAAAATGCTGGGGTGTATTGAAAGGGATCTCCTCCAGAAGGAGGGAGGTTATCCTGCCCTGTATAGGTGATTGGTCAGGCCCACCTGGTACTGTGTGCAGTACTGGTCCCTTTCCTGAAGAAAGACATCAGATTGTTGGAAGGGGTGCAGTGAAGAGCCACAAAGATGATCCAGGGATTAGAGAGCAAGCCCTATGAGGACAGGCTGGGAGAGTTGAATATGTATTCACTGGAGGAGAGGAGGGATGGGAGGATATGATCAAGATCTTTATAAGTATCTAAAGGGACAAAAGACCAACACAAAAGGATTTTCCAGATGAGAAAAGGAGGGACACGAGAAGTCAGGGACTGAGATGGGGAAGGATTCAGGAGGGAGACGAGACATTTTCACTGAAAGAGTGGTGGACAAATGGAACAACTTACTAGACGAGATAGTGTCCTGTAAGATGGTGGGCAGTTTCAAGAGAGGTTGGGACAGGGTGTGGGAAGGGATACTGGGAAGAGGGGGTGGAGGGGCAGCTGCGATTTGAGGTGTTAGCTGCACACTCAAGCAGACTCGATAGACCATGAGGCCTATTTCTGCTGGCAATTTTATATGTTTGTAAGCCCTGCATTGCCCTTTGAAAATCCAGCCCCTTATCTTACACCAAGACCTATTGTCTATACACAGTTTTGTCCACACTGTCCACCCTCACATTCCCTGCCTTACCTTAGCTAGACAAGTGTCTTGCAGAAAAAGGTGACAGTGTGTTCCCACTGAGCTGGTGGAGAATAGAACCTGGTAGGCCAGTGGTTTGTTCATAAATATGTATGTTCATATGATTATAGGTACCTTAGTTCCATGTGTGCTATAGAAAGTATTTGTATAAATAAATACTGCAGGAAATGAGCCTGAAAATGGAGACTCCTTGACCCAGATTTGATGGTTAGCTGCAGTGCATCTATGATGTAAAGCTGGACTGCAGTCCCGTAATGACTGGTGACACCAACAGATTTTAAAAGACTGTCACTATTTGTGGTACATTACCCAATTTACAGCTGCTTGAGGGAAAATTTTACAGTAAGTGATTAAAACATGCGATTCATGTCAAAACCATCATGTTATCGTCTGTGGACCTCAAAGTGCCCCAGCTGTAGCTCATCAATCTAAAATCTGGAAGTGCCACTTGTTGGACACAAACACATTATCTGAGACTAAATGTGATAGGAAAGACATACAGAACAATTCAATTTTATGAAGTTCTATTCATTATGATGCCAGGATATGCAGCATACCATAAAAGTCGATGAAGTATTTCCATCAAAGGAGTTGTGCTTCTTAGTTATGCATCATTAAGTTTGTCTGGTCAAATTTTCACTGATGTTTGAACAAGGCACTGAACAAAGTTTATTCTTATTTATATTGCTGCCTTGCTTTAGATTTGTAAATTGTGTTCATTTTAAATTACTTTGTCAGCTGTTCACATACACAAATAAATTACACTAGACAGATTGTGACAAATCTTTAAAAATGTAGGTGAATACTACAGTATGTCAGGCTGGATTTGCTCCATGTATTGAGTAGAGCTACGGTAAACCATTCAGATGTTCACTTTGTTTATACCTCTGCTAAACTGATTTCCGTGCTGTCTAATTGTCCCAGCCAATTTTCAGGAAAGTAGCAGCAAGAGAATGGAATGGTTTGCCAATGTCACTAAAGCTAATTCAGATGATTAGAAAAATAGAAAAATACAGACAAAAAGAAAAATAATCTTATTTAATTTATAAATGCACTGAATATCTACAAAGTAGGGTAGGCAGCATAGACTGTAAGACCAGACACAACACGAAATAACCCTGGAGTTATGCAAGCAAAACTTGTGAAGAAACTGCAACACAGAGTTAAAGCCCAACTAACACGTAAAGATTAACTCTTCATTCTAAGCATTATTTTCTATTTGATGAAAAGCTGGTCTTAAACATTAATTTATTTTTTACTTCATTAGCATACTGTGTGTTGTGATTATGCCAGTTACATAAATCCTGTTGTTTTGACCTACAAATGCCCCACTAAGCTTCGTAATCATTTTCCTTGAGCAACATGACATGTTACCAATCTCATTATTCTAGCCATGATTTTGTGCAGTATGTTGTGTTGGCAGGAAACTTGTCCCTCCTCCTGGTGACAAGGCAATTGTTTCATGAGAGATGGCTGATGCAAAACTAGTGATGCTTTCCTTATTAACCACACGTGCACTGCTGCATAGAAGCTAGCAGTGCACAGTGACTAAGGTTAATTTTCTAATCTGCAGTTTCCAGCCATCCACTTCCTACAGAAAACAGCAAGTCATGAAGGGTGGGCAGTTATGGGGATGAACAGGATCTGCTTAAAACAAATCCATAAACTATATCACTAAAATCTCCAAGGAAAAGTGATTAAGGGCCTTATCCCCTTTCAACCCGGACTCTGCAGGAAACACCATTACATTAGTACACATTTGCATTACATACTCATTGTATTCTACTTCATTTATAAAGAACAGGAAAACATTGTAGACCTTGAGGCCTTTCCAGCTGTAAATTGCTATATTACTATGCTACCCTTTATGCATCCATGCCTAGAGGTGGGCAAGGCAGGGCAGGCTCGAGCCTGGCTCAAGCTTAGTGCCTGGCATGGCTCAGTTCAACCTCTATAAGCAGTTGAGTGTCAAGCTCAAGTCAAGCCAGCAATGTTCAGAGTAAGCATTTTGTCAGTCGAGCAGTTATTGTAGTGTTGCAACATTAATCTCCTATGTACAGAACAGCCTGCAGTAGCCAGGACTAGGCTCGTGCTTTGGCTCAATGAAGTCAAGCCAGACCCTAGCTCAGATCTGGCTTGGCTCTAGATGAAAACTTCCTGGCTTGCCCACCTTTATCCATGCCCTGCATCTTTTCATAATGGAGTACATGAACACAGGTTTCATACAATGGGTGTAAAATAACATGTACACGTTAAACATGTTATATTGTTACACAACATAAAAGATGAAATGTTATCTTACAAGTTGGGTATGTCACAACCAATATCTTGTAGTTTGAGCGCATCACAATAGGCTACTGAACCAATCAGAAAGCAGCTTTCATAATGCTGATGACATTGGTATAGCACTATGCAGCACTGAAGCTATCAGTTCAGATCAAAGACAGTTAAATCTTCACAGAAACAAAACCAGATATGCAATAGCCTGATTCATAACCACAGTTTATCATCACTTGTGAGGAGGCAGGACTTTCATAACTCATTTGTGGCTCTGCCACTAATGAGTTATAATCTCACCCTCTCACTGGTGAAGATAATTGCATACTTTGAGTCAGGCCATTAAATATCCCTAAGCATAATTCTGTTGAATAGGGCTGGTAACTGCTTCAAAATATCCACATTAAAAACATTGTTTCCTTGGCTAATTCTATCTACAACAAATTCTGGTCAGAGCCACAACTACTGCAAATGTGATAGTATTGATATATTGTTACTGACAACCTGCATTTAGAATTTATAAAATGGAAAAGACCAGGGACCAGATATTAAAACAGAAAGTGCCATGCTAACTGTTTTAGTGCCATGCTGTGTCTTGTATGCTGAAGAGGTTGTTAGTGTGCTTAGTGCCAGCTTCAATGGGACAGTGAGTGCAGTGCTAAACTGTAAGTGCCAAAGTGCTAATGCCTACCAGATATGCACGATAAGACATGTTGGCATAACTGCTCTCTAAACTACCTAAAGTGGGTCAACTCCACCAACACAGGCAATTACAGTTCACCCTTCCCAAAGCAGCAGAGCAAAGGTGTTAGATACTAGCAGTGCAGGAATTATCAGTTATGCAGACAAGCAGTGCACCCATTATACAGTACAGTAACTTGTAGATCAAGCAATGTACGGAAGTAGCATCTGCTATGCCCTTGGGCCAGCAAACAACACTGTAACTAATTTTGACTAATTTGAGCTTTAAAGGGACCTTTTACATTTTTAAGGAAAGTGTTGCCCCTTGACGAAATTCTAGATCTACCCACGAATAATTTTTAATTTTTATTTTAGTCTTTGGCAACCAGGTAAGGCCCACTAGGCACAAGTGCCTGTTTTCAGGGGTGACCTTGGAGCACTGGCTGGTTATGTGACTTGCTCAGAGTTACACAGTATGCAAGTGGAGGTTGTGAGAATCAAACTCAGGTCTGGTCTGCTGGATGTATCAAGCTCGTTCATACCTCGTTCCTCTAACCTCTAGGTTATACTGCCAGCCCTTAGACACTGGTTGTGCAGGGTATATAAAACAAACACGACAGCCATTATACACCAAGGATACAGGCTATAATCAATGCTGTTTACTGTGTTACCCAATCACATGGGAAAGAACAAACGTGCATCAGATCACTCCAGCCCATTTGAGAAGACTGTCTCACAAGTCAGTTTTCATAGCTGTACATTTACTCATCCTTGTTTTGTAAAACAATTCTACAGTGTGATGTAACAATCTGAGGATTTTTCTGAGTACTGTGGGGATGATTATGTAACCCCTTGTTACCCGGGTTACTTAGAATCCCAGTAGACCTAGTGGTAGGCAGGAAGGCAGCTTGTGAAACTTCAGTTAAATGGGTTTCACGCTGTTTCACTCTGTTCTCAGTCACAGCTGAGACTGAGAGATGACATCAACATAGAACTGTCGAGCTGCATAAGCCACATTGGAATCTGCAGCACAGGGAGTGAGATAGAACTTTGGGAGTTTTCAAAGTCAGTCTTCTGTTTGTTTTAAAGCAAGAAGGAAGTCTCCTGTTTACTGTCAAGCAGGAAGGAAGTGTCTTTTGTTTACCTCTTTAAGAGAAGGTCAGTGTCCAGTTTTAAGTGGTGGAGACCGCTGTTCCAGGTCTCAGTGCCCTCCCTCCGGGGAGAAAGTAGTGTCCCTCTGTGGATTCCAGGGCAATCCCTAATATCTACTACAAGAAGAAAGCTGCCTTTTTTCTACAGTTTCTGTTTTGGTCTGATAACAGTGAAAGAAGTTGTACTTTGCCTGTGGGGCACCTGCAACGAAAGGGTGAGTGTTTTACTCTAAGTTGAGAGGGCAAACAATATGTTTCTTCAATTTGGAAAATGTGAAGAAAGCTGGGATGTGAACTACTATTTGGGATGCCTATTGTACTAGGACAAGCAAATGGAGTAGGTTCAAAATTTAAAGTCTTTATGGATTCAAGTAATGTTGTAGAGGGTGCTCCAGGGTCATCCACCGTTTAATCTACATTTCGAAGTTTTAGTTTCTGTTTGTCCAGAGAAATGGCCGGGTATGGGCTGTGGGAGCTGGAGGTGGGAACACCCCATCTTTAGTAACCAGGTCCACCTCTACAGATTTCTTCTGTGATTGCTACTTGCCTCTTGAGCCTGGCCAGTGATGAGGTAGGTACCCAGACGTGGGTCGCAAATTGGAAAATCTCTTAGGAGTTGCAGACTCTAAGTGGTGTGGGAGCCACAACTTGGGAAAATAATTCTCCTTGTTTGATGGGAGTCAGAAGGAAGTAAGAAAACAAATCTCTCTAGGAGTCGCAGACTCTAAGTGGTGTGGGGAGCCACAATGTGGAAAATAATTCTCCTTGTTTGATGGGAGCCACAACAAGTAAATTGGGTTCATTCTTTAAATGGACCGTCAGTCAAGTGGACGGCAGGAGCTGGGCCAGTCGGGCTGTGTATCCAAAGTGCATGCAAGTCCAGGCTGAGTGCCTAGTGGGTCCAGAGCCAGAAAACAGTAGAAATGGGTTCATTCTTTAAGTGGACCGCCTGGTAGTCTCAATCTGCATTTACAGTAAATGTAGCCCTTGAGGGTCCATCTATGCTTTGTTATGTTCAGCTAGTTATGAATAAAAGCCACACTGAAAAATCCCAATCCTGGTTCTGGACATTACAGTTATTGCTTCCTGTAGTCAGATTTACTTAGGTGCTCCTGTGCAGAGTAGCCAAACTAGGGTCCCCTTGTGCCAGATAACCTCATCCTCCTGAACCCAGGTCCCCACCAGGTATTGCTCACCACGCAGCTTGCCATCTGTCGTTTTAGTAAAAAGGCAGGGGTGAGGGTTACAAAAATGGAGCACCGCTTTGGATTTGTTTGGGAAGGAAGGTGCTTGGGCAAGTGGGCTAGCGTTTTGGCTATCTGGCAGTGGGTAGCCCAAAAGCTGAAGCAATTTCCCTAGTGTGTTGCTGTGTGCTGTGAATCTTGTGCTGTTGTGTAAAAATGCCAACTGTTTACCAAAACAGCTGTAAAGCCAAAAGAGTGTGCCCTTGTCCTGCATCAAAAAGTTTACAGCATTTTGTCAGTTTTAAAATGAATTCTGTGAAGGAAAGTGTGGAAAACTAGGGGTAGCAACAGAGAAATTATGCCCTGGACATTTGAAATGTTTTTAAAGTGAATTCTGTGAAGGAAAGTGTGGAAAACTAGGGGTAGCAACTGAGAAATTATGCCCTGGATGTTTGAAATGCTTTTAAAGTGAATTCTGTGAAGGAAAGTGTGGAAAACTAGGGTAGCAACAGAGAAATTATGCCCTGGACGTTGAAATGCTTTCTGTGTAAATGGAGAGACTGCAGAGTTAATGGCAATGTTACATGGTTGAAATAGGGCTCCTGCCGTGGAGTCAGTTGGAAGAAAAAAGAAAAAGTGCATTTAAAGTTTGAATTTGACTGCTCGACGATCGCTGCGGAGGGAGAAGAGCCCTCACAAGGAAGAAGAGGCTCATTTGCATGGTGTCGTGTGGTTGGTCAGTTTGCCATTAGTCCCACCCCTCAGCCAGCTCTTCTGAGACTGCCTCAGCATTCGAGAGAGACAGAGAGTAGTGTGTGTGCGCGAGTGGAGGAGCATGGCGTGAGATATTCAAAGCGCTGTAAACAGTAAAAAGTGACTTCTAAGTTTAAAATCAGGCTCGACCATGTAAATCGATCATGGAAATAGTGAATTTAGTGTTGAAAATGACGATCGCAGAGACTGCCCGCCTGCTTGCATACAGAAGCCTTCAAAATCTGGCTGCAGGCCGTTTTACCCCATCGCAGCAAGTTGCTACAATAACAGTGAGTAAACAATTCAAAACTGCTCAATCAGTGATTTTCAGTAATGCCATATAAAATGTGTGTGTAGCAGTATAGTCGCTTTGCAAGTAACAACCGTGTGAAGTCCTGCCAGCAAGTGCAAGTCTGTAAAACCATTAAATAGTGTGCATGGAAGTAAATAGCCTCAGTTTAAAGTTTGCAGCCGAGAGAGGCTGTGGGTTGTAGCAAAATGCAACACTAGTAGAAGCAGGCAACCCTGTGCTGAACCTGAAACTTTAAAGGGACTGTGAAATAAAATGAGTGTTACCAGCTTGTAAAAGTCCAAGGAAAATCCTGTAAATGTGTGCAAAAGTCAGAACAGAGCAAGTTGTGCAGTTTAAGTGAAAGTTATCAGTAGCTTGGTGTAAATCGGGTGCGCAGTGGCTTGACCCAGATTCAAATGTTGATGCACAGGAGTGCCGCCGCCATTACAGGGTGGGGTAGTAGTAAACACAGCAGCAGAGGAGCCATTTTAAAGCTACAGAGTGTGTTCATTAAAGTGGGACTTTCAGTTACAGTGAACTTTGTTTATTTTTCTGCAGTTATGGCCTCAGGACCAGCTCAATACCCGGATCATGCCTGGGTTGCAGTAACAGCAGCAGTAAACAGACTGAGAGATATTGAAAGTGGTGCTATGGAGGGCAACTGCCTCCTGATGGCAATTCCTAATCATCCAGTGCGCGTATGCCAAATATGCTTAGGTGCTGGAAGGGATGTCTTCATGATTCCTCACTGTGCTGGATGCCTACAAAATATGGCTTGTATAAAGCACCTCCAATTTGTTTGCCCCCCCAAGGACAAAAATTCAGGAACCTGCTGTTGGTAGCACACAGCACCAGGCAGAGCCTGTGGAAGAAGGCCCTCGGGGAGTGTGGCACAAAACTAGAGGTTGCAGAATTAGAGACTGAACCTGAAGTTGAAGTTTTGGATGCTGGATCTCAGAAAGAAAGTCGGATAAAGCATCAATAGACCCCTGGGTGGGGGCAGCCAAGTCCTTAGGTGAAGATGAGATGCGGAGGCCTTTGAATGGGAGGTGTCCTCCACTCCTAGTGATGAATGGATAGTCTCAGGGTGAGAACGACTGCTCACCCTGGGCCAGATCCTCAGTGAAGAGGAAGATGAAGGGGAACCTATGTGGCCTTGTGAGAAAGGAACGGTACACAGCCTCAAGATCTTGCCTCGGAGGAATGTGTTGAAGAAGGTGGTGATGCCACTGTCATGGCTTTACAAGAGGAAGAAGTCAGGGATCCATTTTAATTTCTTTGAGAATGAAGCTGTGCAGAACCAGAACTGGCCACCCCAAGCCAGGCCAGCGGTCTCAGATTAACCAAAACAAATAAAGAGGAGGAGACTGGTTCGTAGAAAGGCCAATGAAATCTATGGTATGACCTTTCCTACCTTTCCTCAGAGAGTCTGGAGGAGATTGACAACTGCAGGAAATCCTAGATCTGAGATGAAACAATGAAAATGTCCATCCATAGGACCAACCAGCATGTAAAGAATAGGCCGTTCCACGAAAAGTATCGCAGTGGAAGAGAGGAAGGACACTGTTTATGGACAGAGTGAGAATAGTGACGGAGGAGGATGTGAAATCTCCCACTGTGTGAATTATGTGCGCCCAGACGGGTAATAATTCAAGCCTGACCCCAGTACTATTGGCCTCAGTGCAAGGACCTCCCAGTAATTAGCCCATGCCTACAAAATGGAGAGCCGAGCAGTGGCAGTTAATACTGCCACACCAGACTGTGAAGTGCCCTTATTGATCTGCCAATGAATAACCAAGGACTCAGGTGCTCCACATTCATCAGTCTACAGTGTACTGTCCTGTTCAGCAACCATCTACTGGCCCACAGATGACTTCAGATCCAGAGAAGACACCAGCCCTGCTGTTTCCTGTTTATTGCCTGGTAATCTGAAGACGTTGGACCAGCTGTTTTCTTTTGTTCCTGTTCTAAGGTTCCTTCTCCATAGATGACATCAGCCCAGCTGTTTCCAGATGTGCCCTCCTGTGCTTCCCGGAAGATGTCCGCCCAGCTGTATCAGAAGAAATGCTGCCAGGGGAGTCTTTGGCCATGGACCAGGTTTGCAGTTCAGTATACTACAAATGGCTGGTAAGTCCGAAACCATTTCTATCTTTATGACATTGCAGTACACCACTACACAGCAGATCAAAAATGTGTGAACTGTCACTGAAGAATCCACCTTCGGGACTTTGGCCTTTAGAACTGTGCTTCATGGGGCCCGCCCAGAGACCTTATTGGACCAGTCTTCGGGCCTTGTGGTCACTAGTTGGGACTTTTAGGCACTCCATCCCCAAATGTGTATTGTAAATAATGTCATTATTGTACTCTAATGTAAATACTGTTTTTCTACCTTTTTAAAAAAAATCTTTTGGGATTGTTCAGTGTTTTTGTGTGGTAGGGGTTGTTGTTAGGTAGGCTGTGTATGCAGATTAGAGGTGTTTTGTCTTTCTTTTTCTTACAGGTGTTCCTGGGAAGACAGAAGAGTAGACAAGAAGAGGAGGAGGGCTCATCGAGTTCCTTGTCAGTGCTTTATTGTGTAGAATTTAAAGTACTGTGTTGTTATTGTTATGGTGTTACTGTATTAACCATTTCCTTCCACAGGTGTGGTTGTGGAGGTAGGGAGGAGGCTAATTTGGTATTTTAATGGTGTAGTTGCAGGTTGCCCAAGGTCGAGAGGTCCCAGGTTTTGTTTTTGTTTTGGGATGTTATGTTAGAGGCAGATAGGTTTTCCCTAGAGGGTTAGGGGATAGACAGGCTGTTGTCCTCCAGTGGCCATAGGGACTGCAGTACTGATCTATCAGGGCTATGCTCTGGATGGTTCTACCAGAGCCATTAGGTGTCCATAGTAAGTGGATAGGAGCAGAGGCTGAGATGTCAGCTACAGGCCTCTAGGCCCTTAGTGTTGCCTGCCTGTGCTTGCACATGGTGGGAGGGGCCTGATCACCCCCTCCGCAGGTAGCACATAGGGTGGGATGGCCCAAGGCCGGGTGCATAATGCATAATTTTCCTGGTCAAGGGCGCAGTGTAATCCTCTGTTACCCGGGGTTACTAGAATCCCAGTAAGACCTAGTGGTAGGCAGGGAAGGCAGCCAGAAACTCCAGCTAAATGGGTTTCACACTGTCTCACTCTGTTCTCAGTCACAGCTGAGACTGAGAGATGACATCACCATAGAACTGTCGCAGCTGCACAAGCCACATTGGAATCTGCAGCACAGGGAGTGAGATAGAACTTTGGGAGTTTTCAAAGTCAGTCTTCTGTTTGTTTTGGAAGCAAGAAGGAAGTCTCCTGTTTATTGTCAAGCAGGAAGGAAGTGTCTTTGTTTACCTCCCTTGAGAAGGTCAGTGTCCAGTTTTAAGTGGTGGGACCGCTGTTCCAGGTCTCAGTGCCCCTCCCTTCGGGGAGTAAAGTGTCCTCTTGGATTCCCAGGGCAGTCCTAATATCTACTACAAGAAGAAAGCTGCCTTTTTTCTACAGTTTCTGTTTTGGTCTGATAACAGTAGAAAGAAGTTGTATCAGTCTGTGGGGCACCTGCAACGAAAGGGTGAGTGTTTTACTCTAATCTGAGAGGCAAACAATATGTTTCTTCAGTTTGGAAAATGTGAAGAAAGCTGGAATGTGAACTACTATTTGGGATGCCTATTGTACTAGGACAAGAAAATCAAGTAGGTTCAAAATTTAAAGTCTTTATTGATTCAAGTAATGTTGTAGAGGGTGCTCCAGGTCATCCACCGTTAATCTACATTTTGAAGTTTTAGTTTTGTTTGTCAGAGAAATGGCGGGTATGGGCTGTGGGAGCTGGAGGTGGAACACCCCCATCTTTAGTAACCAGGTCCACCTCTACGGATTTCTTCTGTGATTGCTACTTGCCTCATGCGCCTTGCCAGTGATGAGGTAGGTACCCAGACATGGGTTGCAAATTGAAATCTGTCTAGGAGTCGGAGACTCTAAGTGGTGTGGGAGCCACAACCTGGAAAATAATTCTCCTTGTTTGATGGGAGCCACAACAAGTAAATTGGGTTCCTTCTTTAAATGGACCATCAGTCAAGTGGCGGCAGGAGCTGGGCCAGTCGGGCTTGTGTATCTAAAGTGCATGCAAGTCCGGGCTGAGTGCCTGTGGGTCCAGAGCCAGAAAACAGTAGAAATGGGTTCATTCTTTAGTGGACCACCTGGTAGTCTCCAATCTGCATTTACAGTAAACGAGCCCCTTGGGGGTCCATCTGTCTTTGTTATGTTCACTAGTTATGAATAAAAGCCACACTGAAAATCCTAACCTGGTTCTGGACATTACAGTTATTGCTTCTGTAGTCGGATTTACTTGGGTGCCCCTGTACAGAGCAGCCAAACCTAGGTCCCCTTGTGCATGGTAACCTCATCCTCCCAACCCAGGTCCCCACCAGGTATTGCTGCAATGCCAATAGCATGCCACCTGTCATTTTAGTAAAAGACAGGGTGAGGGGTTACACTTATAATTTTAACAACCTAGACCTGACAAAGAATAAAACCTCTATAATGTGACACAGCACATAATCCAACAATGTGGTAAATAACACATTAATCAATGGTCTATAAAACTGCATAAAATGTGTTCCAGTGCTTGATGCTCAGATAGTAAGTATACAGACCAACTTTCTATCATTTAAGCAGTTTTGTTTACACCCTTCCTGCCCTCCAAGCACATTGTGTTACCATGCTGGTCTTTGAAGGCTTCAGTTGCTTTGTTGAATCTCCAGTCTATTGATCCCACTAATTACTGGTACAATAAGCAACAATGCTGGCCTCAGCAATATAACAACTTCCAGAGCAGCAGCAGAGCTCAGAGCCAATGGCTAGTGTAAAACTGTGCCTTGCCACACCCATCACAGCATGGTTGTTGTAAACTAAACGAAAGTTGACCAAACTTTTAGGTAACCTAAATATTTCTTTTACTTCAGGCAGTAGCGGGATTATATTTCCAACAAAGACATCCAACCCTGCACTGTCAGTCTGACTGCTACCATATGTAGTCATCGGTGGATGAAAGATGTGGCTGTGATGACATCCCTGATGAGGCCATTTGGACTGAATCTGGAGGATTTGTGGAATGCAGGGTGGTTGTGGTACATGCAGTGTTGGTGACAGGCTACCAACTGCATGATTGCACTGGTGTAGTCCTGCAGGTGACTATGGTTGACTGGCCCTGCAGGCTGAGCTCCTCTCCAACACCTCGCATGCAATTACCTTAGTGGGTAGTGAAATGCCAGCTGTCATAGACCACATAAAAGAGCTCAGTCCATGACCCCAGGCAATTAAATGTATGGAAACATGCATGTCTGCTTAATACACAAATAATATAAATGTAAAAACATTGGTAAGCAAAACGTTTCCAAAACATGGTACAGTGGATAACCTAAATATTTTTTTTTCCTTCAAGGTCTAGCAGGAATTATATCTCTGACAATGACATACAACCTTCCACTGTCAGCCTGACTGCAGCCAGTGCACATTCGGCTGTGGCTAAGGGATTTGTAGCTGTGATGACACCTCTGTCCAGCCATTTCAGACTAAGTGGCATCCCATCACACATGTCTCATGACAACACTCCTCCAGCCCAGGATAGATGCCACTAAGGCCCAAGCTACCCTGGCTGCTGATGGATGGAGGGTGGGTGGGTGCATGCTGCCTCTGAAATTTTGAGGCCTAAATATGAATCCTACACAAATGTATTTATTTATTTAAAAGTTTGGTAACCAGGAAAGGCACACTGATAAGAGGTTAATTTCAAGTGTGACCCAGAGAAGGAATAAAATAGCAGCAAACGAATCAAACAGAAGTGCAAAAGACAGCAATAAATTACAGCAAATACAGTGGCAGCAAAAACATGGTGGTGGGAATACACTGAGGAAAAACAAAGGCAGCATTAGCTGGAGTCAAGTGAGGATTATCGGGAAGGAAACAGGAAGGATGAACTCTAGTGAGGCAAAACCTCAGACAAGAGATGGAGGGTGAGGGAGTGTGACGGCAACAAGTATAGGGTAGGGAGGGCAGGAGGAAGAGAGATGGAGGAGAGGGGAGGTTGGGGAACAGACAGGAGCACATGGAGGGAGGTCAGGGATAGTAGGGAAGGGTATGGTGAAGAAGAAGGAGCCAGTCTGACAGGGAGGGAGCCAGTAAGAGAAGGCAGTCTGTCCAGCACTAGAGCAAGGGTGAGGGACTGAGAAGGAGCTGGGGTCTCTAGAGCAAGGGGGATAGGAGGAGGGATCTGAGGAGGACAGCAGAGAGGACAGATAGGAGGGGATGAGGTGAACCAGTATTTGCCAAAAGAGAGGAGCAGTGGGAATGGCGTGTGAGGGAAAGGGGCAATTGAAAGAGCTGGAATAGAGAGAGCAGTGATGCGATGGGGAGGAGAGTTAGTAGCAAAGCAACAGGAGGCATTACAGATGGTGTCCAGCCTGGCAAGAGCAAAGGGAGGGGCTGCACTGTCAGACTACATCTGCATAGTCAAAATGAGGAGGATCATTTTGACAAGCAGGTCCTTACAGACTTCAGTGGGAGAACAGTCCTTGTTTCAGTGGAGGATGCTTAATTTGGAGCATAGTTTTGAGTGATCTAGCATCAATGTATGCTGAGTAGTCTAGGTTATTGTTGAGCCACGCACAGAGGTATTGATAAGTGTGGACTACCTCAGTTGGATACCGACCAAGGGTGAAAAGATGGGAAGAGGATAACCTTGCTAGTTTCTGGCTGGTGCCAAAGGTCATGGATACTGTATTCTTGGTATTTACTTTGAGCTGGTTGGTCGGAACCAGCATAGTATATCATGAAATTGGTAGAAGGAAAGATGCAGCCACAGATGTGGAGGGACCAGATGCATAGAGGACAGCGTCTTCAGCATACATATGAATATGGGACAAGGCACAGGCAGAAGGAAGGTCATTTAGAAAAATAGAAAATAATATGGGCTAAATAGAGCCCTGGAGAACTCCACTGAGAATGGAGAAGGGAAATAAGGTGCCACCAACCTGCACAGATTGCTGATGGTTATTCAGGTAGAAGTGGAACCACTGAACTGCAGGAGGAAGAGACCAACTGAGGCCAGCTTATTTAAAAGGAGAGGGTGGAATACTGAAATCCAAAGCCTTGTTTCTCAATAAAAATGTCCGCAGTGATGTGATCCTGGTCCATCCTTGTAAGAATAGAATCAGTGACAAGGAGAATTGTGGAGTGGCTTTTTTCTGAAGCCAGACTAGAAAGGGATAGAAATGAAGAGGAGTCAAGGAAGTCGACTAGTCTGGGTGGATAAGTGACTCCTGCAGTTTGAAGGAAGGAAGGAGAGATGGGTCTATAGTTTCAGGGATGTTGATCACCCCTTTATGGAGGAGTGCCTGGCAGTTTTCCAGGTGAGAGGGACAGCACATAGAAGGAGAGGTTTAAGAGATGGGTGAGCAGGAGAGAATAGCAGGAGCAGACATGTGGAGGATTTTGGGGTCTAAACCATCATAGTTTGTATTTTGAGGATTGAGAGAACTGAGGGCAAGGAAAACTCAGAGGGAGACAGGGAGAAATGAAAACCAGAGATGAGGTGATTTAGGATGAGGAGGGAGTGATTGAGAGAGAGCAGCTTATGTGTTGAAGAAATTGTTGAATAGGAGGCAACAGCAAAGAGGGTCAGAGACCAGTGAGCCATCTACTTGGTGGGGGAGGCTGGGGTGGAGGATTGAAGAGGAGTGGATCACTTTCCAGAAGTTGGAAGGGGATTTTAGGTTGCATTGCAGGTTTGAGTTGAAGTAGTGGGCCTTAGCTGCTCTAATAGCCATGGTGCAGGAGTTTCTAAGGGACTTGTAATGCTGGTGGAGAGTCTGAGAGGGAGGTCATAAAGCACACCCAAGCAAGGTCCCTAGTTTTGCATAACTCTAAGAGGTCAAGGGTAATCCAGGGTGATGGAACATTTCACTCTAGTTCTTTTAAGGGGGCATGGATGTCCCAGGAGTGAGTGAGGATTGCAGTGAAGTGCATTAGGGCAATATCAATATCTTGGTGCAAGTAGACTGGGGACCAGCCAACCAATGCTAGGTCACTCAACAAGAGCATCAGTGTTGAGGGACCTTAGGGGTCTGTGCCAAATAAATTTTGGGGAGGATTTTGGGGTGGTTTTTCTAATACAGTAGATGAACAGTGATCACTAAATACATTTGGGAGCACACCAGCAGATGAGATTCGATGGGAGTGGGAGCATAGCACCCAGTCCAGGAGGGAGTGGTTTGGAGAGTGGGGTTTAGCACTAGTGGGTTCAGAGATTAGTTGGGAAAGGTTCAATGACTTAATGGACTTGCTGGATAGGTTTAGAGTCAGGGAAGAGCCAGTTTAGATTAAAGTCACCGAGAAGGATAAGTTTGCCAGAGGCAGAGGGAGGCAACTTGGCAAGTGAGGAAAGGGAGTTTAGGAGGAGGGATCTTAAGAGAGGTATAAAGGACGCCAACAAAAATAGGAAGGATGGAGGGAGAGAGAGAGTTTGAGCAGTAGGAGCTCATGAGAGGAGGGTATAGCCTCTCTGAGGATGACAGAGCAGGAAATGTTTGCAGGTATAAATAGCAATGCTGCTACCATTTACCTCTGTCCTGGTAGAAGAGGTGGAATTCAGGTGAGAAGTGAATCTGGGACTCTAAGGAGAGCCAGGTTTCTGATATACAAAGTATGTCTGGGGAGTGTAGTGAGGCCCATACCTTGAGAGAGTCAAGCTTAGGAGTAGGCTTTCATGCATTGAAATGGAAAAACTAAGACCTTTGGGCACCAAGAAGGGGGATGTGGGGAGAATGGGATTAGGCTCCACATCTCAGCCAGAAGCAGGAGAAAGAGGAGGAGGGCTGCAAAGGATGGTGGTTTATGCTTTTTGGCCAAGGGGGAGAGGACAGGAGTAACAGTTGTGAGAGAGAAGGGAGCAGTGGAGGAATTCAAGGTGAGAGGAGGGGATAGAAAAAGGCAGGGTGGATAGGTAGGTAGGAAGGTAGCGAGATAGGGTGGCAGGCAGTGGGTGGGAGGAGGCAGAGAGGGTAGGGAGTAGTGCGGAGAAAGGGGAGGGAGGAAGTAGGAGATGAGGGGAAGGAGGACAAGGGGGTGAGTAGGGAGAGGGTGGGGAGAGTGTAGGAGGTAGATGAGGAGGTGGGTAGCCAGAAGAACATAGTTGCAGAGTAGACAGGGAGGGAGAAGAGGAGAGGAGAGTAAGAGAGCAGAAGAGGCTGACAGAGATTGAGCAGCCTGAGGAAACAGGGCAGGCAGCCAGGAGAAAGAAAAGGGGTGGTAGAAAGGAGGTGGGGGAATAGGAGCAGAATAGATGCCTTCGGGAGGAGGATTGGTAGTAGATGTAGAAATTTGGGCTGGAAGGAGGAGAACTGGGGTAGGAGAAACAATTATAACAGGCTAGAGATGTGAGAATAAAAAGCAGATCAGAGAGCAAAGTAACAGGTGTGTGGGGACAGCATTTGAAGCAGACACAGGATGTCGAGGGGTGGGGAGAGCAAACAGGCAGTGGAGAGTATACAGGCAAATTTCTAGAGCATAAGGTTAAATGGCAGCCAAGGCAGAAAAGCAGTCAACATGAAATAACCATTGCTATAAAAACAAATGAGCCTTATTTAAAGATAGCTACTAGTTGTAACAGTTGAGCACAATTACATAAAATAAATAAGCAAGCATGAGTTAGAAAAAGAGCTACTTAAGTTGTAACAGCTAAGTAATAAGCAGAGACATGTCAGGTCTGGCTGAAACAGGTAAAAATACAGGTTACAGATGAAACTAAACAGAAGTATGATGCAAACAAGCCTAGATGTAAAAGTATCGGAGACAGTATATGTAGCAACAAAGCTGGACCAAGTACAGCATGCATCATAGGAAACTCAGTGGCAGCTAGTAAGGCCATACACAAGCAGGCAAGCAAGCAAGAGTCAAATTGGTACAGTGGAATGGTAATAGTAGAAGCTCGGCAAGACACTGCTGGAGGGGTCTGCTTTGGACAACATGGCTGGTCGAATGGCTGACTCCAGGCAGACTCCCCAATGTCCTTAGTACATGGTCCTTTGCATGGATGGGCTGCTGTGCAGACAGGCCACTTGGGCAGATGGCAGTATAAATACTGCGAGCAGAGTTTTGATCGGCTGCAAAATCACTGCTCGAGAGGGTTTGATTGTGGCTCCAAAAGGAGCTTGTAACAGGTCCACACAGAGTGGCTGGCTCTGAAGCCCTCTCACAACCCCTTCTGAGGTGTCACTTAGCTGCGGCCAAAAATGCAGCTGGCTGAAAGTCCAAGGGAGAAGTGGTAGCAGACAATGTCCCACCTCCTTCAGCCTGTGATTGGCTCAAAATCATCCATACAGTGATCGGGAGGGTGGACTGGCTGGCTCTGAAGCCCCCTCTCAACTTCTTCTGAGGCATCCATTGAGCTGCGGCTGCAAAAATACATACAGACAAAACCCAAGGAGCTGTAGTAGCAGACAAGGACCGCCTTCTTCAGCCTGTGAGTCGCTGCAAAATCATTGGTGGAGAGGATTTGGAGTGTGGCTCCCCAGAAGGAGATTGTAACAGGCGCACACAGAGATCAATGGGGTGGAGAGGGAACTGGCTGGCTCTGAAGCCCCCTCACAATCCCTTCTGAGGCATACAATTGAGCTGTGGGCACAAAAATAACGACAGCCAAAAGTCCAAGGGAGAAGTAGCAGACAAGGTCCTGCCTTATTCAGCCTGTTATTGGCTGCAAAATCATTGCTGGGTAGGGGGATTGTGGCTCCCAAAAGGAGCTTGCAACAGGTCCATGGAGCGATTGGTGGGTGGAGGGGTACTGGCTGGCTTTGAAACCCCTCATGAATCCTTTTGTGGCCTCCATTGAGCTGTGGCTGCAAAATGCATACAGACAAAAGTCCAAGGGAGAAGTAGTAGCAGGCAAGATCTCACCTTCTTCTGCCTGTGATTGGCTACAAAATTATTGGTGCAGAGGGTTTGATTGTGGCTCTGAAAAGAAGCTAACATGGCCATGTGGCAATCAGGAGGGAGGGTGGACTGGCTTGCTCTAAAGCCCCATCACAACCTTCTGAGGCATCCATTGAGCTGTGGCTGTGAATAGGAAACCCATTAATGAGTGCAGGAGTCAGGGACATTTCACTGTTTTTTTTTATATGGTTCTCAAAATATTCAATGAATACTGAAGCTGTGTGTTGTCTGTACTGAGGCCTCAGTTACTCTGTACTATTGATTTGAAGCTCTGAGTCCCTCACCCCTCCCTGCTTGTATTTTAATTACTTTTTTATCCACCAATAATAATAATATGACATTTCAATGCCTGAAGACATCAGGATCACTGTAATTTCCATGTGTCCAGTCTTCTCTCACCCTTAGTTTTGAATCCATCCTCCATCCTGTATTCCACTCTGCCCCACTCATGTGGATCATTACTTAGAGCTGGCTGCTACTGAATTGTTTCCCAGTGTGTCCTCTCTCTACATGATGGGTGTACAAGTATGCCAGGGTGCGCCACATGGTAAAATTAAATTACACATGGTCCCAGCACTGATGTCTGGAGAGGGAACACTTTGGCCAGGACACAAGCTGACTAAGTTCAACCTAAAGTCTTCACCCTTGGTTCCCCATGGAACTGCTGCAGCAGAACTGGGCAGGCACAGCAGCAACCAGGAGTTCTAGAAGGAGTTGATTCCAGCTCCCTGCAAATTTCTTCATGGCTGGAGCCACCATCTGTGTCTCACACTCCTGACCCCAGCACTGGTTAAGAGGCAAGGACTGGGACCAACATTGCAGGAGCATCATCGGGCATGAAGGACCTGAAGGATGAACTTCAAGCTTCCCAACCTCAAGGCAGGCAGTGGGGTAAGAAGCAAAGAGGGGTTGTTGGAACTATCAGAGGGTGCATATGTAAATGCATAATGGGAGCTGGAGCTCCATTTTGTTAAATCTTGTTGTGCCTATATCTGCCACAGGTCCTAGACTCCAGGAAAGGCAGAGGATCTGCAACAAAGGGAAACAAGTGACGCATGCAGCAGCTGCAGGGATAGTGGCAGCAGGAGGCCACCAAGCCACAGGAAGAATGCTCCCAACCCCACAGCAGGCAGAAGGGTTGGGAGCAGAGCAAATTGGATCCTTTAAAGGTCCCAGACTGGAGGACAGGCAACAGAGATGGAAGTGAGTAGCAGAATTGGGTGTTGCCTGGCCCCAGAGCAGGCAGTGGGTCTGGGAAAAGGGAATTCTGGCTTGGCCATGGCTACTGCTGTCTCACCACCGGTGCCTGGCTTCCCACCATGCTTGACAGACCTTACTCTTGCTTATTGCACTGGTCTAGAGAGACCTGCTGGGAGACACACATCATCATAGTAATGGATGACAAGGAGCTGCCTGATCTGACAAAGCACTAGACTGCAGGAAAAAAGTGCTAGAAAATTTGGAAAAGACACTAGGGCAGAACAGCACCTGTATGGACAGCACTATCAAAAACAGCACTGCACATACAGCACAGACAAGAAAAGCAGCAGGAGACAATGCCACAAACAGAATAAGCGCCAGTGGTAGCAATTGCAAGTGCAGTTCGTGATGGCTACCACTTTAAAACATTATTTTTGGGGGGTCACCCCACCCCCTCAATTAAAATAATCAAATCTGAGTCTGAGTTGGATTATGGGGGGTAGAAGTAAAACTGTGGAGACCAAGTTTCAGACCCTAGTCTCCACCACCTTTCCAGCCAAGCTGCTCCTACATTACCACTACTGCACGCCGGGAGCAGCTTGGCGGCCTCCTCCATTCCAGGGCTCTTGACTTGGGTATCAGTAACATGGACAGTGACCAGTGGAGTGCTTCTTACATGGTGCTGTACTTCCTGTCGCTGTCCGTAGAAAGTGCGATAGACTGAGCTGTTTTATTTTTGCGCTATTATTGAAGTGCTATTCTAACCAGGTAAATGTAAAACATAGGTCTGGTAAGGGAAGAGAGAGGAGGAAGAAGAAGGAAAAAGTGAGAGGAAGCACAGTGCTCTCATGCATACCGATGAGGGATTATATTCTTCTGTGGATGTAGAAGGTAATCAGTAGGCTTCTCCTTTTTTCTCCTGTACTGGCATTAGGTCATGCATAGCTATCACTATGCAGATATACAAATATCACAGTTTACAGAAAAATTAGCGTGGCAGGTATAAATCTTTCTAGATAGGAAAACAGTGTTGTCATTAAGTTTCCGCTTCATCTGGAAAAGTATGCCTGCTTACTGTAAAAGACTTCTCATTAGTTTTCCTTTTAGATAACTATATGTACCATATCATTGTTTGAGGCATTTTGTTTCTTATTTACAACGTCATTTGGAAACCAAAGAGAAGAAGGATGTCTTCTATACCTATAACTGAAACCATATTTAGAGTATATAGTTTTAGTCTATTGGAGGTAGTTTTGTGGGTTGGATTGAGTGCATAAACTGAATTTTCCAGACAACATTTATAGTATCTCAATTATGACTGTATTTGATTCACATTAGAACCCTTAACAAATGATAAACACAACAGAAGAAAGAAATGTAATTTCATACTATACACTTACTCATTTCATATCAAGGTTTCATGCTTAGTGAACTTGCTCTCTGCTTAGTCCTCAGGGTTTTCTGCCCCTTTCATGCGTTGTGAAACAATTTCACACTCCATTGAGCAGTGATGGGGTTACAGTGCACTTTGATCTTTCACAATTTTGTTTTCACTTGTAATTTAGCAGGTCTTGACTATTTTATCATTACTGTAGTCTTAGTGCACGGCATTGATGGAAATGAGAAAATCTATTACGATGTATTTTTGGATCAAAGCAGATGAAAACCCTAACTCAAACATGAAGAATTCTCCTTTATCAATAATGCAGTTCACCTAATTAAATATAGAACACATGGTGGTTGCAATCTAAACAAAATTGAGAAAGATGATACCACATAAAGGCATATTTCTGATTTTTAGGAAATTATTTCAGTGGGTAGTGTCCCTACAAAATCTGTGCATTGTTGCAAGAGCAATGTCACTTCCTATTCACAAAACATCCATTTTTAGTCACATGCGTTTGTTTTTGGGTCACAATACCCACACTTGCAGCCTTTTTGAATGCATAGCTCTCAATATTACTGCCATAGAACTGTGTAATTCAAAATTCATTTAAAAAAAAGATTCTCCAGACCTTTGAGCAGAATCCATATTGCCCAAAGAAGGAGGTTATACTGAAAAGGGTTTAGCGGAAAATGAAAAAGATAGATATTCTCAACCCACTATTCAGTACTTTTGGTCAGTACCAACTGTCCTTTTGTTATGTCCTAGGTTTTTAAAATGCCCGGGACTGCAAATGTTGTGACAGCAGATACCATTAAAACTAACTCCATTCAATGCAAATTTCAACATTAATGAATTTGCACAAAACATGGACGACTATGATCCTATAGATCTTTTCAGCATCAAGCCCTCTGTGTTCACTTATATAGATATTTGCCATTGAGTGAACTGATGCTGTAGTTCCATAAACCTAAAATTTAGTAACCAACAGTATATGGTTTGTAATATGTAGCTTGGCTCAAGAATAAAGACATTTCCATATACTGTCGTGATACATAAATTTAAAAATATATATTTTATAAGCAAGCAGTAGGTACAAGATGTAAGACATCACAGTATTTCCATAAACCTGGATGTAATGGTACAGGCAAACATTAGGCAGATCCATTACCAATGGTGAGGTATACAAAGGTATACAGCAAAACATAAAATCATAGTAGGTGTATTACGTTGTCTAACAAAGCAAGGTAGGTGTACCTGGAATGCCCCACTTATCCCAACAGTGCTATTGACAAGACACCACGTGTTTCAGCAAAATCTCCCAAGGTAGTGCAGTTGTCTCAATTTTAAGCTCTCTCTCTACATGTCACCCTCTCCTCAGCAGTGACTAGGCTCAATTATTTAGAACAATAGGAGCTGAGGACTGATTCCAAGGGTTACATATTTTTGGAAAACAAACACCACTACACACTCCAGAGCCAGGAGGACTGCTAACCCTCCAATAACGATGGTAAAAATACCAAAGGAGTCAATGCTTCTGCAAAATAACTGTATTTATTTCCAAGTACAGACAAAGGTTAGTAGTGGCACAACAAACTGCACTCAAAATACCCTGCACTTCGTCAATTAAGGCTTCATCAGGGGAGGAAGCACGGTACTTTTGTTTTGTTTACATATTTTTTGATACTCCTCCTCAAGCTTGCCAAGGGTCAGGTATTGGTCCTTTCCAATTTCATACAGCCCAACAATGTTGAAATCTGTTGTGCTATGGTTGAGAGAGCTTACTGTTCCCAGCATTGTGCCAGGACCTTTTGGCCACCACCAGCCCCAGTTTCATTAGTGTGTATTCCACCCTCCTTTCTCTCCATATTTAGACCTAGTAGCACCATACCTCTCAACCGTTTGCCACTGAAATGGGGACACGGACATTTTGGATACTCAAAATGAGGGACAATGAGGGACACAGACCCTCAGAATGAGGGACACATCCTCAAACATGGAGATACAAGCTGGAACACTGAAAACCATGGTGTTTTCCTGTACAAAGTTTATTTTGGATTTAGTATTTTAGAATATTAAGAGTTTCTGCTTTAAAATCTGAATTTTCAGCACATTCTTTGTGTAGGCAGCACCTTTTCCATGAGGGACAGAAGAGGGACGTGCAATTTTAAGGGCAATGAGGGGATGTCCTCAGAATTCAGGAACATTTGAGAGGTATGAGTAGCACCCTTCACTTGACAGGGTAAAGGGGGTTTAGAGTTTTAGAAAGAATACCAGTAGATTCTGCCCAGAAGGGTTGGATATGGGGGGTAGCAGGTTTGTGTCATGTGTAGAAAGTTACCAGTGGCTACTTTGCATCTAGGACACATGTCTGTGGTTTCTGGGTCTATTTGATGAGCCAATTCCAGAGTATAGTAAGTTCTGTGGAAAAAGTTAAAGCTTATCTGCTTCAGTCTGTTGTTCACTGAGCAGCGAAGATAATCCTTTACTATCTGATCTGATTCCCCTGAGTCCATGTTGTCCCTCCAATATTCTGCTCCCACTGAGTTCTTATACCCCAGGGATCCACTAAACTGCCCAGTTGGAGCTTATAAAATTGTTGCAGAGATCTGGTCATTAGCCTGGGACTGAGAAATATCTCCTCCCCAATGATCTACTCAGGTCTGGATGGGTCATCACAACCTTGTTGTGCAACTTTGTGTGCATCTGCAGGTATGCAAAAAGTCTCCTGGGGGCAGACAGATCTCAGGTGCCAGATCCTGAAAGGAGAGCTCTACCCCTTCTCAAAGAATGTCTCTTGTTTTGGTCAGTCCTTTGATATGCCATTCCTCCAGGTCTCTCTTGGAGGGAGGCAGTGGAAGGGTCATGATCCCAAATAATAGCCTGGATATCACCCTCAGCTGATAGGCTTAGTGGGTGACCTGTAGATGTGTGTGTCTGCAGCCAAACTCTGAGAGAGTTTCTGGCAAATAGGTTCTTAAAGGACACAGTCAGCGCAAAGGGCCCCACACTCATGTGTGGGCTGGTCATTATGCACACTTTGTGTGGAAAACAAAATAACAGTTTTTGGTTTATTTACTTTTACTGTTTACTGTAGTGTAACAGATTGTATCAGACTAATTTTGCTTTGTTCTAGGCTGTCATCTTCTTGTAATACAAATCCCAGAATCCCCTGCAGTTGACATCGGAACAGCAGACAGCAGTGGTAGATTCAATAGCTTGCAGTGCATGTTAGAACATTTATAGTCTCCAATCAGATGTTTTCCAGGTCTACTTTCTCCAGGGGCTAAGTATAGTCCTCTGTGACTACATAACCCATGGAGGACAGCGGGAACCAGTAAGCAAAAGATCACCACTTATATAAACTCTAACATGCACTGGAAGCTATCGAATCTCTCCTGCCTTGCCTACTGCTCTGATGTCAGTTGCAGGATTCTGGGATTTGTAGTAACAGAAGATGTCAGTATAGAACTAGTTAAATTAGTATGATACAATCTACTATACTACAGTAAATGGCAAGTAAGACAGAATGTTTTGCACACAAAGTGCGCATTGGGACCATTCCACATTTGAGTGTGGGGCCCTTGGTGGTGACTGTTCCTTTTAAGGCTACTTGCTGTCTCTGTTTCCAAGGCTGAGGCCAAGGATGGGTGCAGCATACTCCCCTTAGGGTAAGCTGTTTCCAATTCAGTCCAAGTATGCTTTGTGGAAGGGACAAATAGTATGCACTGTGTACTACCTAGTGCACATGGGTGCAGTTGTACAGCTGACTCCAAAACATAAAACAACACAAATAGTACAGTGCACTCCAAAAGGGTGAAATAAATAATGCTTTATTATGCACATAAATAACTTCAGCTGGAGTTATTTTGTGCACAATATATAGACTAATGGGTAGAGAACCAGGCAAAATAAGGCTGTGTTTCCATTGACAGGGTTGATGACATGATAAACCTCGAGAGTGAAGCTTCAGGGGTCCTTATGATGTCATCACATCCTGAGATGGAAGCAGTCTTGTCTGTGCACATTTTCCTAGCTGTTATTTTACATATAGATGGTTTGAGATAAAAAAAAAACAGAAGAAAAATGTGTTTTAGAATTTTTTTTAATCATTTGGTAACTCTCCCGGCTGCTCTCATCTTTTCTCTGCCTGCTGTGCCTGCTCCCACATGCTTAGGAACTCACCCATACCTCAGAAAATCATGGCAGAGTTGGGAAATCTTTTGGCATGTAGGCTATGGAAAACATAAGTCATCGTTGAACTGAAACAATCTACTGAGCTGCTGTCATACTGTATTGAATGCTAACAGGTTAGCCACAGCACAAGTGAGACAGTACTTGGATGCAAAACAAAAGTTGTACTACAGTACTGCCATAGCTACCACAGTACAATTTTTGACCTTTGAACTGTCCTACAACAGCTTTTGCACTAGATCGAAATCCATCCACAATAATGGGGCAACAATATATTAATGTCCACAGGGCACCACAGGGAGCATTGTTTGACTCTTACCCTATGCCTCTGCCACAGAAGTTGGTAGGTAGCCTCTAAAGAAAGCAAAGTGTTTAAGAGGAACGTGTGCTGGGAGAGTGTGAAACAAGTATAGGCATTGTAGGAGAATGCACATTTTGACTGTATTCACTCTCCTATCAATGACAAGGGAGGGTTAGCTATCTGTCACAGTCGGAGTTTAGTTTTTGCATGACAGGTTTGAGATTGACAGGGTACAGGGCAGATAGTTTCTTTGGGAGGTGTGTGCTGAGGTATTTCAGAGAGGTAACTGGTTTTGGCAATACACCTGACACCTTCAGGGAAACACCTTCACCCTCCCCATAGGGAGTCACTTGCAGTTGGTTCTGTTGATTTTATGACTAGATACCAGGCCATAAATATGCAATAGATAGATGTTTATACAGAGGAGAGAAAGACACGATGTCCATCTAGACAGTCCATTTTACCTAGGGTCTTACCAGTCTAACACTAATTTGGCCTTTTATGGAACACCCGTTCTGCACAGATTGAAAAGTACTACCTCCCCTTTCATTTTGGTCTCCACAACAGGCATCTTTAAAATGTCCATAGGCATATCCATCCATTTTAAAGCTAACCAATGCTTCTATATTAACGAGAGAACTAGGAAGACATTTTCAGTTCACCACCATCTCAGTGAAGAAATATTTTGCATGTCTTTTCTTACATTCCCACATAACAATTTATAATTGTGATCCCTAGTGACAAAACCATTACTGAACTTAAACAAAAGCTGCACATCCACTTTATTGATGCTCTTTAGGTATCTGAATATCTTGATCATGTCCCTTCTCTCCTCTTGGCCTCCAATGAGCACATATTAAGTTACAATATTTCCTCATAGGTCTTTCCTTGCTGACCATGAATCATTTTAGTTGCTCTCTTCTGAGCTGACTACAAAGGATCCCTATCCTTTTAGGCAGGAATTCAAAAACTGCACACAGTATTTCAGATGAGGCTTTAGCAATGAATTATACAGGGAAATATTAACTCTCCCTTTCAACTCAAGAAAGCAGTATCTATACACCCGGTTTCTGCTAGCCTTACTATACATTTTGTTACATTATGCAGTGAACTTGAAGTTGTCACTAATAATAGCACCTAAATCCTTTTCCTCAGCTGCCTTTTCAAAAGAAACTTCTCCCATCCAATAATCATTTTTGAGTCCTCTCCTAAGTGCATAACTTTACATTTCTATCTAGCACTGAAATGTAGTTGCCAAACTATGAGACCACTTTACTAATCTAATTTAATATTTTTACCAGTGCCTCACCAATAAGGACAGTCTTTTGAGGTTTTATGTACTGTGCCTATTTGCATATTAATAATAGGAAGCAACCGGATTGTTGCCAAGTACAACTGTTTGTGTTCAAGTGTACTTGTGGCAAATGTGCTATGTAGATGAATAAAACTCAAACTTGCATGAAAAAGGAATAATAGCTGTTATCCCACCAATGTATCTCTGAGGAGCAAGTAAAATAGAGAAGGACTAATTACCTTTGGAAATAAGACCAAGACATGCACAAATTATTTAGCTAAAGCTAGACATACCAATATAATTTCCTTCTGCCCTTAGAGAATGCCAGATGTGTCAGATATCCAGACACACTCAATGAATACTAATGACCTAATGATTACTACATTCAATTTATTAAGACACCCAGTCATAAGCATAATAGGGACAGAGCATGCTAAATGAAGACTAACAATAGGACAGGACATTCAATATACAAACCAGTTATGTAGTTCATATTAGCTGTTGTTGAATATTAAAAACAAGCAGTACTAAGACAGTATTCAAAAAGATTTATGCTATCCATAGTCTGCACAAAGTTCTAAGTACCAAATCTAGGGAGTGTTTTTATACTTTCAGTTGTAACTATATCATCAGAACTGAATCACCTAAGGGTCAAAGTCCATAATTTCTTATAAAATACTATTTATGATGCATTTCCTCTATCAATGTACTTATCAGTATTAATAGATAGGCACTTAGTAAGTGTCTTTCTAAAAGATAGCAAAGCTTACCTATTAATTGCTCATAAGGATCACACAGGAAAAAGCCCTAGGCCTAAAACTGTCATAAGAGTCAAACAGTGAAGACCAGTGCACAGGAAAATGGAACCTTATTTATGAGCAGAAAATGCCATTGCTGAGTATTTATTTTCAAATGCATTTCATGGCTGTCAGTTTCTGCTCCCATGACTGCATTTGCTAGTCATTTCTGAAGATACACTGTATGCTCTCAAAGTGTCCTCACAGCTACAACGGCTGCTGCTGGAGCTCCATTACCTTGCTCGTGATCTAGATTGTTTAATACTCCATCTGCTCCTCTTTGACTTCTTGACAGAAGCCAGTCATTTGACAGAAGCTAGTCATTTCAGAACACTCTACTGTATATCACTGAAATGTAGTTCAATTTCTTTCCCACAAAAGAAAGAGGAAGGACAAAACCCCATAAGAACCTATTATTTTAAAGTAGCAGTGCATGATTGTGGTAAACGTTGATCTATACCTGTGAGTCTATTTTAGATTTCCTCTTATATCCCATCTTGTATGAGATCTCCACCCATTTTGACTCTGCTTTAGCACTTTTTAAAATATTTGAAATAGTAAATGGAGCATTCATTTTAAAATGGCCAAGTCCTGGTTTTCTCAATTTGTCATGCTGTTTTGAACACCAGTTGCTTACCGTCACTTTATTTGTGGCTAAAATGAACTTGCATGCAATAGACACTGCTCTTTGACCATATGGAACAATATGGGTAAAAAAGTTGATAATACTGATGAGAACCTGGGGTAATCATATTCAAAGGAGCATGCCTTTATTATTTTAATGTAGAAAAGTGATAAATCAGACTCAAATGGTGGAAGAAGGGTATCATACAAGACAGGCGGTACAGGGATATCTAAATTCAAATAAATAGCATAGGTCAACATTTTCTCTATAACATGAACTGCTGCTTTAAAAGTCAATTGGATTGAACATCTGACTTTTATACACTGAAATGTCTGTTTTAAGTAACAACAACAACACTTTTCATAAGGCAACTTTCAGAAACCATACAAAAACAAGTAAATCCAGCACTCACCACCTTAATGAAGGAAAAATGCTTCTCTCAAATAAAGTATTCTGTGCCAATTTTATTCAGGTGCAAAAACAAAAACAAAAACAAACACACTCTGACATATTTCGGATGGCTTTCCTTTTCAAAAGGCACATTTGTTACAAGTCAAAAGTTGCATTATATACGTGTTAAGTGTGACACCACAGACACATCACAAACAAGAGCAACCACATGTATTATACAAAAATGTCAAATTTAAAAACAGTGTAGTGAATCATAAAATAGACACACAAAATTATATAAATAGATATAGATATCACATAAAATCAAAAGACAAGAGATTTTTATTTCTTCTGAAAAGGGCTTATAACTTTAGAAGGGAGAGGATCAGTTATCCCTGTAATTCCCTGTAGGGAAAATCAAACACAGATGTTAAGTACAAGTTACATATGACAGAGTATTTACACATTTCAGATTTAACTCATCACTATATAAGATCATAAACAGCACAAAATACCAAGCACGTTAGAGATCCTAAAGGTCTTGCACAGCTTGCAGTAATATTCTTTTATTGCTGCCTGGGGTCGTACTACCTCAGGAACTGTGGGTATCCTGGTGCTGACCTTACAACCTAAAAAATAAAATAGATATAAAAACAGCATATAGGTAAATCTATGTTATTATATAAACAAGGATGCTGAGGTAATTTGTCTAACTCTCTGTTCTGGTCACTACTACAGAAACACATATGTCCTGGCGCTGAACTCTTAGCCTGCAATATTAAAATGAGGTAAGTATTTTGTAACCACCTTCCTTCCACCTGCACACCCACCTGCAAGTGGTGCTGCCTAAGGGATATAGGTTGGTGCCTGGGCTCATGGTTATAACTGGCTTAGTAAGTGATGCGGTGCCTCCACCTGTGGTAATCCTTCTAATAGTGTACTGCCAGGGTGCTTCCCACAGGAAAATTAATACAGCCCTCCTTGAAACAGATAAGACAATATACAGTCCTCTCCCCACTTATAACTCTAACCATGAAATATTACACTACACAATAATGCAATGGCTACAACAGTTTTCAGGAAAATAAACAACAGGGGTTTATTTTGGGGTGGATAAAGATGTAAGGGCAGTGGAAACAAAGGGAATAAAAGCATTCAATAACATGAATCTAAACTCTATGCAAATCAAGTAAGATAACAACACATTGGCATTCAGAATTAGACAGTACTTTACATTCTAGAATTACCAGTGCCAGATCCACTCCCCACTGGTGCACCAGTTAACCCAACAGTTCCTGTGAGAGCTCTAAATTTGGTGTGCACACAGAGCAGTTGCAAGCCTGTGACATGGAAAAGCTGGGTGCAGCACAGGTGAAAAGCTGGGGTGCTGCAGTGCAGAGTACCAACCACACCAGGTAGTGCAGTGAAAATAGTTTTATTCCTGGCTGTACTTGCTAAGGTCATTGCTAAGGTCGCGCATGCACCCAGATGTAACATTAACTAACTAGCTAGCTGAACAGTTAGAAAAGTATTTGTTTGGGTAAACCCAGTATTCACGACCTTTGGTAAAAAGATGCAGGCTGTTGGGGACATCTCCACTTTTCAGGCAACTTGGAAGAACAGGCACCTTGGACAAACAGGCAGCTTGGAAGAACAGGCAAGAAAGATGTGGATGCAGGCAATGATCCTCTTCACCCCACAGAGGGACTTGTCTTCACCCACCTCGACTGTGGTAGGCAGTCTTCACCCCACAGAGGGACTTGTCTTCACCATCTCAACTGTAGATAGGCAGTCTTCACCCCACAAAGGGAATTGTCTTCACCCATCTCAACTGTAGCTAGGCAGTCTTCACTCCACAGAGGGACTTTTCTTCACCCACCTTAGCAATAGGCAGGCAGCACCAGATCAAGTAAGCAGGCGGGACCTCAGAGCATAGGTCCTGACAGGAAACTTAGTCTCTTTACTGGTCAAGAAAATGAGGCAGTTGCTTTTGTTACCTCAATCTCCACAGCAGAAAATGACTTTCCTTCAGCAGGCTTTGGATAGTTGGGGCACCAAATGTCCCAGTTCTTTCAGCTGAGACAAATCCCTGATCTCTGGGATTCACCAGGATTTAAAGTCAACAGTTCTTAATCTGTGCAGAGAGCACAAACTGCAGGATTTTCTCTCTGACGCAGCAGGAGCTATCAAAAATACACCTTCTCCTTCAAACTCTCACAAGAAAGACACACTGGCAAACTGTAAAACAGAATCTTCATGTTTGAAACTCAGCTTTCATTGGTCTTTACAACTCATGAGCCCTTCATCCTGATTAGCAGTACTGCAGCTACCAACAGGTTCCATGCTGTCCTCAAGCAACCTCAGCAAAGATGGCTGCTCTTGAACAGTTCTCACAAGCTCAGTCTCTTTCTCTCAAGGTAAAAATATTATTGGCACATAGTTGGCAGCATCTGGGCTGGCTGCATGGGTAGCACCCTCCTGGTCCCTTCTGAGGGTCACTAGGGCCAGGCAGTACAAAGGGAGGACAGGAGCCGAGTCACTAGCTCCATTTTATGGGTTCCTAGGAGGAGCTCTGTGGAAAATGGCAGTCCTGGAGCAAAGCATTCTGGGACATGTAGTCCCTGTGGCCACCATGTTGTCCCTTACTCCCCGACCCACTGGAGGCAATGGCAGGGTTGAGGAGTTCTTCAAAGTTATTTTTTGTTTTGTTTCTTGTCTCCCCAGCCCCTTAGGCAGTCTGGTGGGGCTGGGAGATGAATCCCTCATGCGGGCGCTTCTGCTGCTTTTGAATGGTGCTCAGTGGCTTCAGAGCAACTGAGCCTTGTCACTGTGCTCCCCGCCCTGCTGTACAGCAGTTCAGGAGCAGGAAGCAACTGTCCTGTCGGCACTCAGCCACTCTTCTTTTAGGTGCTGGAGGCACCGAATGAGTTTTCGGCTCCCGGCCCTGTCGGCAGTCCAGGATCAGGCCGGGGAGTGAGAAAAGCAAGCAGCTTACAACCCGCATTGGAATCAGATGCAGGAGGCAGCTGAAGAAAGTTAATTGGTTCCCGGCCCTGTCAGCAGTTCATGAATGGGCCGGGGGTGTGAGAAAAGGTTGCAGCAGTTCGTGGGTCCCTCAGCGGCTTCAGGAGCCCAGGTAAACTCCCGACTTAGAAGGGGGTTACATTTAATTCACATGAATATATATATTGGGAGGCAGTATAGCATAGTGGTTAAGAGCACTGAGCTGCAAACCTGGAGACCTGGGTTTGAATCCCATCAGCCCCTATTTGCATACTGTGTGACCCTGAGCAAGTCACGTAACATCTTTGTGCTCCAGGTTGCACCTGGAAATAAGCTTCAGCTTAGTGTGCCTTTCCTGGTTAAACAATGTTTTCCCTTTCCCTATATATTAGACTAATGAAATAGTGTGTCATGAATGTTGCATCGAGTTGTTTCATAAAGGAGTCACAAATATCCAAATGTGAACTTTATAGCTTACAAAAACATGGTGAAGGTGACTTTGGCTTATTTATCCACATGCTAAGAAAAGTACATATACAACTCAGTTGCTAGATGGTTCACTGGTGTTAAAAGCATGCTGTTTCACATAGGGTATGATATTCACATACATTTAATTCACGGGACAATCCAGGTTTAAGAATGCATGGGATAGACATAAAGGAATTCTAGAGGTCAGGGATAAGGGAAATAGACTTCTAGGGAAAACAAACTGAACTTACAAGCTCAAATGGGCAGACTAGGTGGGCCATAGGCCCTTATCTGCCGACACTGTCTATGTATCTATGTATCTATGTATCTATGTATCTATGTATATTGAAGCTCCCATTTGGCCCCGGATATTTACACACTCCCAAAGTATATATCCAGAAGCCCTCTCTTTAGCAGGAATTTGTGAACCCCAGTATTTGTACATACCTTGTCTATGGCTATATAACTGAAACCATGTAACTCAGGATTGTTAGCCTGGCTCATGTGCAGTGCGGGTGCATATTTTACATCTCGGTGCTGTATTGCTCTACAATGTTCACTGATCTGATTCTAGAACTGAGCTTTGATTTCCCTACATAGAATGCACCACATCTGCTCATGGCCATATAAATCACCCCAAACTTTCACAAAATAATGTATTGTCTAATATTGTATTCCCTCTTGTTGTGTGGATTTATGAAAGTTTTGCCCCAGAAATAGTTGTGCAATAGACACACTTGTTACATCTAAAACAGCCCTGGACCTTGTTAACCATGTTGCTGCTGTAGGTTTTCTTTGCTTGCTATGTACCAGAGCATCCCTTAAGGTTCCTGCTCTTCTGTAGGCCAAATGTGGGGTGTTTTAGATGCTTCATGTAGCCCAGGATACCCTTTCAGAACTTGTTTTTGTCTTGATGCTTTTATCCTGAGCACCCCAGCCAAAGGGTGATTCTTTTTGTTGTTGATTTCAGGAACCATGTTAGAGTACTGCCGTTTATAAATGAAAACAACAAAAAATGGTCACAATCATCACAATTACATCAAATGCTTGTAGTTACCTAAAAGAATATAAAGTAATCATCTTCCCAAATCCCCAGGGGGCACCTGCTTCAATGTAAATGGAAAAGAGCCCCACAGGTGTGAGGCCATAACCACAAAGGCCCTGCCTGTGCTCCAGTAATGTCTCGACATGATTAAAAGCCCATGGTGAAAGACACAGACACCACTATGTTCAGAGTTTTATTAACCAATATCAGCACCTTCAAGAAGATTTGCTACTGCAGACCAGCAGGGCAGATTAACTGAAGTGATGTGCTTAAAATAGAACTTTCTAAAAGATACATACCATTGCTTCTATACCAGCTACAAACTGAAGATATGCTTTTCAAACACCCACATATTCCAGTCATGAAGTGGCAAGGGCAGCTAAGTCCTCAGATGAAGGATAGGTGTGTGGTTACAGTAACATACAGTAGTAATGTGGTGATGGGAAGGGCTTTGGATCTATTTGCCGCCTTTCCTGAAGCACAACAGTTTATCAGGTCTGACTAGTGGCCCAAGCCAAACTTCTCAGCTGGATTGCTAGCTTTAATCATGATATGTAACCCTCAATGCCATTTTCCCCAAAGAATATTCGAGTTCTGCATGAAGTTCTGAACAGTGCTAGTATGCAACTTCACTAGGATACTATTCAACATGCTACCCACCCTCTCTGTGTGAACTAATGCTATCTAATATTTTCTCCAAGTTTAAATGCATTTCCTCTTATTCTAGTAGCACTGACCAGGGCAAACATCCATGCAGTCTCCATCCCTTTTAGTGTCCACATCACTATGATCATTCTCTCTCTAGGGCTTGTCTTCTCTAGGCTGAATAACTGGTGCACATCCAATCTTTCCTTGTCACTCTTACCCCTAAACCACTAATCATTTTGATGGTTCTGTACTGAACTCTATCAATCTCTTTAGAATCCATTCTACACTGTGGTGACCAGAACAGGAGGCAGCATTTCAGGTGTAATCTAACCAAGGTCTTGAACTGCTCCTTACCCCATCCTAATGCATCCCCTCTCTTGGTGGCAGCAACACACACATTGCCTTCTGAAATTAGTTTACTGTCTACAGTTAACCTAGGAATCCAGAGCTGTCCACTGTTACACAACACAAAGGGAGATGTGACCCAAATTCATGACCACTAATCAAATTTCTAAACATGCCTCTGATCACTGATGATGCTTAAACCTTAACAGGCAAGTTGTGCCCAAGCTGTACACCCAGGTGGTACAGTGCATACTGACAGTCACCTGCAGAGACAGATAATCAATGCTAAGCATCTCTACAAAATGTATAGATTCATCATAATGAGTATTATACGATGGCATCCTAGAATCACTCCATCTGATTGGCCGACTGGCACCCCCACCCCCAACTGTGGTAAATCCTGATATTACCCATGGCAAAGGTGCTAGTCAGCTGCATCTGGAAACAAATCCATCTGACCTCAACCAAAACTCTCAAAACTGCCATATTGTCTCCCCACTAAGTGCAATGGTAAAGCAGTAGTTTCAAATGTGAAGGAGAAACTGCTTCCTCAAAAGAACCAGCCTGCAAAATAATAGTGTGTGACATAAAGAAAACTCTTTTTTTCAGTAGCTCACCGCCCTCACCACTCAGTTGTGGTCAGCTACAAGAAAAAAAAATACACTTCAGCCCAAAATTCAAAACACTGAACTGCCAGTAAACCCCAATCTGATCGCAGAGCCCTGAACTGCATGCATTGCACCACGACAAACAAAAAGTAAACTGCCTCCAGAAATAACTCGCTGAAAAAGTATGAAACACAATACAATACTTTAAAAGTAATAACAGTTGCCCCTTGCTGCCTCAGGCTCCTGTCACGCTTGCTCTCTCTTCAGCCTCCATAGCAGTCACTCCACACTTCTCCATCCCGCCTCAGTAGCACAACCGTTATCTCCCCAGTTTGCATGCCAGTCCCATGGTAACATTGTTACGTACAAATGAAATAAAAAAAACAACAAATACAAAGGAGACAGCTCCAGTCCGGTACAGTTTTGTTTTGTAGTGAAAAATCTTTGTGAAAATTAACGAATGTAACATCTTCACATGAATCATTAAATAAAACTACATTCATACATGCCAGTATCAGAGGATAATGGTATGGGGTTTCTAGAGTTAAAATCACAAAATAATGTGGGGAGTGGAAACCTAGCATTAGCATTGTACGTGAATCTCACTGACTTTGAATTAATATCGATGTATCTAGCTATATAGCTATCTAGCTATATAGCTATAATTGATATTATTGAGTCATGGATGACCACTGGGAGAACAACTTTATTAGGGAACCCTGAGCAGGAGGCAGAGAGTGACTGAGCTACATTAGGATGATGGCATGTATCACAGCACTTCAGAGGAGATGTGACTTGTTGCTGTCATTGTCAGTGCTGGAATCTCCTCAGCCTCTGTCCATTGGTAGTAGTCAACTCATCTGACCTCTTTACTGTCTCCTCTACTGAGATCAACAATGACATATAAGGATCAGGAATGCTGACCCTGCAATGTAGGATCCAAAGCACTGGCAATTGAGGTAACAGGAGCTCTAAACTTTGGTCCTAAACTGTACAGACCCATCAAAAGGAAGATCTGCCACTCAGTGTTGGAACTCTGAGAAAGAGAAGGTGAAAACAGCTCATGTTTCCTCATGAACATGCCCGTGACCCACTAGTGAGAGGCCCATACAAATGGTGCTGGGCTGAGGCAAACCCACAGTCAATGGATGAAATGCATTTCACATTACTCCTCCTGGAGAACTCCCTTTAACTCCATGGCAGCTTCCTACAATAAGTGAGAGTAATATTACATATATGTTAACTTGTTAAACACACACACACACGTGCACACACACACACACACACCACCTGAGGAATATACTTGAAGGTCCCATTGGTTCAAATGAGTTAACTCCTTGTTTGCAGGATGAGCAGATGTGCCTCATAGGAGTCTGCATTCTGCAGAACTATGCTCAGCCACTATCCTTCAGATGAGGGTGCTTGCTGATGACCTTAAACCCCTTGAAAGGAATGATATACCAACATTTGCTCTACTGAGGCAAAGGAAGCCAGATGGTTCCAGACAGACTTGACCAGCTCCATAGTTGCCTCATTGTCAGAGGACAAAAAGGAAGAATGTTCTTTCAATAGAATGTCCAGGAACTTGTTCATTCCTTGTACTGGGTACCTTTCAGAGGAACATTAGGTATGTTACAGTATACAGTTGAGAAATACATGAAGAATCTGGATCTTCTAAAGGAAACACCAAAGTGAGTTACAGTCTTTGGCATCATCCTCTTCACTGGCAAAGGTTTTCTCATCAGGTTCCAATGATCAAGGTGTCCTTTTACCTGACCTAGCTGGTGATTTACCTTTCAGCCAAGGGTTGTCCAGCAGATGTGAACTGCCCCATGGATGGGAACCCCAGATGCCCCAGTGGGAAAAGTAGGAGGCTGTGCCACCAGCATGAACAGAAGAGGTGGGAAAACTGGAAGAGGAACTTGGGGTAACAGCGTATTTGGCAACTGAAGTGATCTCAGTGGGGAGCAGATGCACTGGGTATACCATTGCACAGCGACTCCCAGATCATGAAGACCACCACAGTGACAGGAATCAGGCAAAATCCATCTGTTGCTGTGGTGGTCTGTTTGGTCATTGGACTGCCTCACTGGGTGTTGCCCCCCCTCCCGATCCAACTCCGACTCAGAGTTAGAATCCTAGAGACCCGGGGATCTGGGGGCTCAGCCCCTTATGGATGCACAGAGGCATCCCCAACACTGCAATGCTGACAGTTGCCACCCGCCGTCACCGTCGGGGATGTTCCATGCCAACTGTCGCTGCGTGTATGGGTAAACCGAGGCACGAACAGCTCCACATGGAGTGCAAACTGTGCCTAAGAGTGCCTGGATGAGCTTTGTTACCAACTCCAGAGTCATGTGCCCTTCCTTTTAGTTGCATCCTTTGTCAGTGGTGGTGTTGCCAAGTCAAATATGAGTCACAGGGCCAGATTTTCAAAGGTTGATGCGGAGTTGCATCAAGCCTTGTGTCAGCTCCTGTTGTTTGGTACAATTGCACCAACTCCTTTGACACAGCTGCACCCAGTTTTAGTACATAGGGTGCAGTTGTGATAGTTTCCACAATTTATGGCAGCTTGCATCATATAGTTGGCATAAGCCCCATAAAAGGTCCCCAAATGGCTCAAATTAGACCATGGGAAACTGGTCAACTTGAACATTGCTACATGTGACAGAAAATACATGATCAGTGCCAAGTGAATGCCACAAGCCCCATGCACTGCATGTTTGGTGCACCAGGGGCTAGAGGCATTGCAAGTGTTTAGAAAATTGGGCCCATGGTGTCAACCATGCTTCTACTCCTTGCCACTCTTGTACCCCTTCCTGTTCTATTGTGGCCAGTGATTGTAGCTGGAGCTCAGTAAAGACCTATGTAATAAGGGTGGAGCCAAAAACAGCCTGGTAGGACATTTCTGGAGAAGCTCTTACCATTGAAACTTACTTTCACCACAGTTTATAGCAATAAATGTCTATTTTACTAAATGTTACTGCTATCTTCTGAATCTACCATTAACTGGCTATTTAATAAGCCCAAATATAAATGAATCTGCTAATAGGCAAGCAAAAATACTTCTTCAAGCTTAAGAGCAGTCAGCCTGCTGCAGCCTTACTGGACACAGTGCATGGAACAGAGGCCCTGCTCAAACTTGAAGCACTCAGTTCTGCTATTTGTAAAATTTTGAAAATCCTGACCAAGGCAGTGGCAATCTTTATAAAGATAAATGGCTGCTGTAGAATGGAAGGCTGATGCCACTCAGTCAACAGTGGGAGTAGCCTGGGATGCCACCAAAGGACCCAAGCAACAGGGAGGCACCAAGTTATCTCATGGCAAGAATGCTGACCTCCCCACAGCAACAGCACAATACCAATGCAGGTATTGTGCTTCCTTTTCAGTGGTGTTTTCTGTGCGGGCTTTGCCCCACACCCTCTATGTGGGGGCTATGCCTAACCCCAGACTCTAGGATTCCAACTCCAGGTCAGAGTTGGTGTGAGGGGAGGGTGGAATACTCGAGGGAAAGGAAACACAGAAAAAGACCATTAACATGAATGTCACCGCAATGGTCTTTTCTGTGTTCTACCGCTGGTGTCGATAACAAGATGGTGATACGTAAAACAGCGTGTCTCTTGCAAGGGAAAATTCAGTGTCCAGTTAATACTTGAACATGTTGAGAAAACTAGAGACCCATATCAAAATGCTGGATATGCTGAAGAACTCTAAGGAGGGAAGAGACTTATTATAATTTATTAAAATGTTTTTGAATACAATGTTAGGATTGGAACCAGGAACTCAAGTAAATATTTATAGAATAATATCCTGCAAATCACTTGGGCTGCACCCTCCTTGCATATAATACTCATGACTGTGGCCAGTCTCAGTGCTGGTATTTGCACAGCATAAGTGAACACTATCTTTAGAAGAGCAACAAATGCACATCTATCAGGATTTGAGCTTTACAGTACATGCAAAGGAGGTGACAGTTTGATGGTGTGAGGAAAAAGCTGACTGAGCAGAATGTATCCTTATATATGATGCTGGCTAAATTGCAGGTACACTACAGGGTCAAACTCTTATTTATCTGACCCAGCAGATGTGCAACAGCTACTGTAGAGAATCATGCAGGAACAAGAAGAAGAAAAAGGTTCCACTGACACTGAAGATTGAAGCCAGGGGTGAGCTATATTAGTTGCCCACCTTTATGTTACTGTACTATCATACTTTTCTCAGACAATAACTGGACTTTTCAACTTAAGTTTATCATGCCTTATTTGATATTTGTTTTTTATTTAGAATGCTTCTTTGAGTATGCATGTTATGGGAAGCCTGGGGATATGGTGGTCTATATATTTTAAAATGGGCTAAATGCCTGTTGTTTAACTACATAGATACATAGACAGTGTCAGCAGATGAGGGCCTACAGCCCACCCAGTCTGCCCATTTGAGCTTGTAAGTTTACTTTATGTTTTCTTAGAAGTCTGTTGCCCCTCACCCCTGGCCTCCAGAATTCCTTTTATGTCTATCCCATGCATTCTTAAATCCCATGATTGTTTCATCCCCACCACTTCCTCTGGCCGGGTGTTCCACTTGTCCACCACTGCTCTGTGAAGAAATTCTTCCTCACATTTCCTCTGAATCGTCCTCCCTCCAACTTCATCCCATGCTCTCTAGTCCTGGAACATCTTTAACGCTTTAAATATAGTGTATTCCTGCACCCCTGTTCCTCCCTGTAAGATACTTGTATGTCTGTATCATATCCTCTCACCTCCTTTCCTCCAAGGAGTACATATTCAGTTCCTTCAACCTGTCCTCATAGGACTTGTGATGCAATCCATGTACCGTCTTTGTTGCCCTCCTCTGAACCGCTCTCTACCTGTCTATGTCCTTCACGTAAGGAGGTCTCCAGAACTCTACACTGTACTCCAGGTGGGGCCTCACTAGTGTCTTGCATAGTGTAATTATGGACCCTTTCCTGCTGGTGATGTCCCTGCCTATGCATTCCAGCATCCTATTTGTTTACCTGCTGCCTGTCAAACTGTTTCCTACCTTGAGGTCATCAGAGATGATAACCCCAAGATCCCTTTCCTGCTTCTTGCATTCTATATCCTCACCCCAAACTGATATATTGTGCCAGGGCTTCTGTGCCCCATATACATTATCTTGCACTTCTTTGCATTGAATTTAACTGCCAAACCCTGACCATTCATCAAGTTTCTGCAGGTCCCTTCTCATTCTGTCTACACCCCTGGTGTGTCTACTTCTGTTACAGAGCTTTGTATCATCAGCAAACAGGGAAATTCTGCCTTCTAGGTCCTGTGCAATGTCACTGATGAAGATGTTGAAAGGACCGTCCCAGCACTGATCCTTGATGGTAACCCTACTCTGGCTCTTCCTCTGTGGAGTGGACAGCCATTTACCACCACCCTCTGTGTCCTGCCCACCAGCCAGTTACCTACCCACTGCACTACTGTCCTGCCCTCACCCATATTCCAAAGTATGTGTAATAGTCTTCTATGTGGCACAGTGTCAAAGGCCTTGCTGAAGTCCAGATTGACCATATCAACTGCCTCCGATCCATCTCCCTAGTCACCCAGTCAAAATTCAATGAGGTTGGTCTGACATGACCTCCCCTGGTGAAACCAGTGCCTTGGGTCCTGTAGTCCATTGACAACCAGATGTTCCATCAATCTCTCCTTCAGTAGTGCTTCTATGATCTTCCCACTACTGAGGTGAGGCTGACTGGTCTGTAGTTCTCCGCCTCTTTGTTCCCACTTTTGTATAAGGGACTACATCTGCTGTCCTCCAGTCTTTGGGTACCTCCCTGTTTCCGTGATCAGCTAAACAGGATTGCCTGAGGCTCAGCCACCACCTCTCTTAGCTCTTTAAGGACCCTTGTGCACCCCATCTGGCCCCATTGCTTTATCAACTCTTATTACTTCCAGTTCCTTCAGGACCCTTTCTTGTGTAAAGGGACTTTTGTCCATTTCTGCACCATTCCCACCTCTTGTACTCCTTCAGACCCATTACCCCTTCTTCCTCAGTAAAGACTGAGCAGAAATCACACCCAGGACAGTGACGAGCGGTGTTCTGAGGCTCAGTGTTGGGACCAGTGTTGTTTGGGATATTCATTGCAGACATATCATGGGACATCAAGAGCAAGATCAGTCTGTTTGCTGATGATACCAAGGTAGGTGGTGGTGGATGACCTAGGGGGATGGCAGGGTTGCAGGATGATCTTGCAAAGCTTGAAACCTGGTCAGACACCTGGCAACTGGGGTTTAATGCCAAAAGTGCAAGGTGCTGCATTTTGGGATGAAGAACCCAAGGAGGAGTTACCAGCTAGGGGGAGTGCAGTTAGCCCAGACAGAGGAGGAGAAGGATCTGGGTGTGCTCATTACAGGGTCAATGAATAACTCAGCACAATGTAGGAAGGCAGCTGCAAGGCCAACAAAATGCTGGTTTGTATTGCAAGGGGTATATCCTCGAGGAGGGAGGAGGTGATTCTGCCACTGTATAGGTCATTAGTTAGACCACACCTGGAGTACTGCATGCAGTACTGGTACCCATATCCGAAGAGGGACATTAAGTTACTTGAGGGGTGCAGCAGGGCAACAAAGATGATCAAGGGGCTGGGGACTTATCATATGAGAGGAGGTTGCAGGAGTTGAACATGTACTCACTGGAGGAGAGGAGGGACAGGGTGACATGATTGAAACCTTTAAATACATGAAAGGAATAAACAAGATGGGCACAGAGGGGCTGTTCAAAGTAAGGAGGGAGGGCCAGCAGGGGCCACAACATGAGACTGGAGGGAGGAAGGTTCAGGAGGGAGATGAGGAGACACTTTTACAGAGAGGGTGGTGGCTGGGTGGAATGAGTTACCTGCAGAAGTGGTATGCAGTAGAACAGTGGACTGCTTCAAAAGGGGATGGGACAGGACAAGGGGAGGGTTAATGAAGGGAAGGGTGGAAGGGTGGAAGGAGGGGCAGCTGCAGAATAGGGTGCTAGTTGCACATCTGGGCAGACTTGATAGACCTCTAGGCCTTTATCTGCTGGCAAATTTCTATATGTTCATAGAAATGCCTGTTCAATACGTCAGCTTTACTGTTGTCATCCTCCACGTGGCCCTCCTCCCCTCTTCAGTCTCACTATCCCTCCCTTGCCTTTCTTTTCACTTATATACCAGTAAAAGGTTTTGTCCCTCTACCCACTAAATTTGCAATGTGCTCTTCTGTCTGAGCTTTGGCTTCCCTTACTGACGCCCCTGCCTCCCTTTGCCTCTCCTGGTACTTCTCCCTATCTACTTCTGCCTGTGTCTTTTGTATTGTCTGAATGCAATGCAATGCAAACTCACAGTGATCACCATGCTATATTGGGCTCCACTATCTTAGTCCACATCTCTTTCGCTGACCATTTTTAATTCTGTAGAGTTTACACCTGCTGGATCTTGAGAAGGAATAACAGCATTTAACTGTGGTTCAGAGCTTAGTGCTTATGTTACATACTGTAGCTGGATGCTGTAGGTTGTGCTGGGATACAGAGGCCAGACCAGTAAGTAGGATAATGCTCAAGGAACTAGTAGTATGAAACGATTTGTGCTTATGTACTTTAGCATAGACATGAGCAAGTCAGTGATTATAGTAATCGTATGAACTGGATAGTATATGCAAGGTGCTTAGATGCTTGAACTGATGAGTCACTGTTATGATTTGATAGTTTTGGTCTTTCTCTGTATCCCACCATAGGAAGGATGCTTAGTCCAGTATTATGAGACCCCCAAAAATAATGATATCAACAATTATTCTGTGTCTGACTGTTGAAGGAGTCAGTACGATGACACCCCAAGAAAGTGAGTAGCAATATGATCACCTCCTCCAACTCTGGAGAGTGTGACCAGTAGCACGCAGGAGGAAATCCCCTTGGGAAATCTCTGAGGACCTATGGCTACTGCCCTGCCAGTCTTTCTGGGCATACTAAAGGAGAGTAATCCTAAATAAAATTTAATTTAATTGGCTAATCCAAACCCCAAAGTTGTAGAACCTGATCCAGAGAAATGGAGAACTGAAGAAGTAATCAATCGTGACATGTCAGGTGAACAGAGAAAGCATCCTCTTAGTAAACTCCAAGTTTGAGAATCCATGTGCAGGCTGGAATGATAGTAAAGTGGAATCCATGGTCGATATGAATTTGAAGGCAACAAGTTGCAGTGGTGAAGCATGCCAGCAGGTGAGGACTTCTCAGTGGAGAACCAGGAAGCAAGGCTAAGCGTCCATGTCCAGAGAATGAGGACAGTTGGGTGCGTGTTCTGCTTGGCAAGCTTGCAAAAAGACCATAGAGGTGATGCCCAGGAACTGGCGTATGCTGTGTGATCGGGGAGGATGGAGCAGCAGGAACCTCTAATACAGAGAAGGGAAGCAGGTAAGTGAAGCAGGTAGATATCTTAGTGCATGAGGTAGACAAAGTCAGATGTACTTCCAGCTGGAGGGCGAAGTAGGTTGTAAAATCGGTGAGTTAGTTGTGATGACCTCTAGGCCCTGTAAGGGCGAAGCAGGTAATAAGAGCAGTAGTAAGAGTGGACCTATGGTAGGTCAGTAGTAGTAGTAGCAGCAGTAGTAAGGAATCCACAAGATGTAAATGTAGTAGCAGAGGAGTAGGACATCATAACATATGCACAATATACAGCGAGGAGCATGAGGAATTGGAAACAGCAAAATTGAAGTATTGTCTGTGATCAGAATAGTTGCATAACTGAAGAATGCATCCACATTTGAAGCCATAATGGTACAGTAGCTGGAACTGACTTGGTGAGAATTGTCTGACGAGTCCTGAATAGTCGAGCAAATGAGTCATAACTAGATAACTGAAGAGCTGAGTCAAATGAAGTAGCGCTGTCGCAGTGTCCAAGCTGTAGAGCATAAATCATGAGACTGAAAGTCTTTGAGAAGCTCAAGCAAGTGTCCTGGAAGGAGTGTAGTAGTAATTCATATGACTGAAGTGACAAGGCAGAACAGTCAAATAACAGATAACATATGGCTAAACAAACCTGTGAGTCCATAGTAGAAAGGAGCTCCTAAGACTGGCAGATATGGTGGCAGGCAGTTGTATAGTAGAATATTATTTATTTATTTAGCTTTTGTTAACCAGGTAGGTACACTAGACAAGACAATTGCCTATTTTCAGATACGACCTGGGAGAGTACATGAATAATAGATTTAGGTACATATAGACATTGTACAAATTAGACATGTTACAGTTCATGTGAGGATACAGATTCAACACAGCATACAAAACATGGTAAGGCATAGATTATACAGTATTAACAAAACAAAATAAACACCTTGTGGGAGATAAGAGCAGTAATGTTACAGATTCAACACAGCATACGAGGTGGTAAGGCATAGATTATACAGTATTAACATAACAACATAAACACCTTATGGAAGCCAAGAGCAGTTCCAGGGGCACAGTATCAAATCCTTCAAATGTGACACTATATACAGCTTAGCAACCTCTTGGAGTCTGGTCTTTTGTCCAGGAGTAGCTCCAGAGCAGAGGAGTGCTGTGATGGATCAATTCACAGGGCTTGGGGCAGCCACAGGCTGAGGCAAGTTTGAGATGGTTCCGTGAGGGAGGAATGGAGACACATCTGTGGTCGTGGCACGGACCTGAGCAGAGAAGGAGTTCCACAGTCTCGGAGAGCGAATGCAGCAAAGTCCCACCCACCCATTTGAGTCTGTGTAGCCGGGTGTCCTGAGGAGGGCCTGTCCCTGGGACCTGAGGGAGTAGGAGGAGAAGCGGATGGGACAAGAAATTTCTGAAGCCCTGGAGGGTGCCAGTGCCATGGACCTTTCGGTGAAGCACCCTAAGACAAAGCCTATGTGATTAGCAGGTGAGAGCCAATTTAGCCTGCTACAGTGGTCACAATGGTGAGTGAGGCGGGGCAGCCAGCGTGAAGCAGCAGACATTATTGTAGGCAGTGGACCACCTAGTGAGGTGGACTTTGGATGAGTGGGAAAACAAGAGGAACCCATAGCAGAGCGAGGTGAAGCACCTTGGCAAGTGCAATCCGAGCTGCCAGAGTAAGATTACTTTTGCTCTGTATGCCAGACCCAGTTTGCAGTTTACAGTCTTGCAAGTGTTCTGAATGTGGCAGCCAAGGTCAAGCTGCAGGTCCAGCGTCATCCCAAGGTATTTAAAGTTGTCAGTGGTGGGATCTTGACCCGTCGACAGCAGAAACACATAGTGGAGTAGGGGCAGCCTTAATCTTGGCCTGAGACCCAAAGAGCATGGCCTGGGTTTTCCTGAGATTTAGAACCAACTTGTGTGACAATATCCAGGATTGGATGTTCCTCAAGTCCCTGCTTAGGTGGGGATTTATGACCCCTATCTCAGGAGTGAGTCAGGATGACCAGGTCATCTGCATAAGGATAGGCTTGCAGTGGATAGCAGCAGCCGGGGAGTTTGTTCCGCGAATAAGGAGAAAAGCAGGGGCCCAAAAGGAGCCTTGTGGGACACCCATGGTGACAGGGATAGTGTCCGAGAACTCCTTCCATACTTAACAAGTTGCTGTCTGCCGCTTAGATAGTTGGAAAACCAGTTGAGCACCTCAGGTGATAGACCATAGGAGCTGAGCTGGGTGGAGGGCATGGTGTGATCTACAAGATCAAAGGCCTTAGAGAGATCTATAAAGATGGCTCCACAGAGTTTGCCTTGGTTCATAGCCGCTCTGATCCAAGATGAGACCCGTGACAAGGGTAGAAGTTGTGCTGTGCCTTTCCTAAAACCATGCTGCTCAGGGACAACAGGTCATGAGACTGCAAGTACTCGAGAGTTGCCCTGCCATGACCTTCTCATAGAAACATAGAAGCTGATGAGATAAGGACCACAAGGCCCATCCAGTCTGCCTTCTTTTTCTACCTTATAGATGTGCCATCGGCCTTTCTCTGTCAGTGGCCTATCTATTCATACTCATTTGTATTGCTCATAAGCCTATCCCATGCCTGTTTGAAGCCCTGCATTGTATTCATAGCCACCACTTCTTGAGGTAAGCTATTCCATGCATCCACCACCTTTTCTGTGAAAAGGAATTTCCTCACATTCCCCTTAATCGGCCCCCTCTAATCTCATGCTGTGTCCTCTTGTCCTGCTATTTTTCTTATATTTAAACATGTTAGACTCTTTCACCTTGTTAATGCCCTTAAGGTGTTTGAATGCCTCGATCATATCACTCTCTTCCTCCTTTGCTCAAGGGTATACATATTGAGCTCTGTTAATCTGCCCTCATATGTCTTCTGATGCAGTCCCTGCACCATTTGGTTGCCCTTCTCTGGACTGCCTCAATTTGGTTAATGTCCTTGTGAAGAGTGTGGTCTCCAATACTGCACACACAGTTACACTCCAGATGGGGCCTAACTGGTGTCTTGTAAAAAGGATTATTACCTCCCTCTTACGACTTGTGATACCCTACTAATACACCCTAACACTCCCTAGCCTTACCTACTGCTTTAGAGGTCTGCTTGGATGATTTCAGGTCATCAGTGATGATGATGCCCAAGTCTCTTTCTTCCTTTGTGACTGCTAGCAGCTCCTCCCAGCCTATAGGTGGCTGGGTTTCTCTTCCCTATGTGCATGATCTTGCACTTCTTTGCATTAAATCCCAGTTGCCACTCTTCTGACCATTTTGCTAGTTTATCCAGATCTCTTCTCATTCTGCCCACCCCATCTGGATCATCTACTCTGTTGCAGATCTTGTGTCATCTGCAAACAGACAAACCTACCCTCTAGTCCATCTGCAAGGTCACTAATGAAGATGTTGAGAGGACTGGCCCAGGACTGATCCCGAGGTACCTACTCTGTGACTTGCATCTCTTCTGACTGTATACCATATACCACCACTCTCTGTTTTCTGCCCGTCAACCAGTTTGCCACCCAGTTGACCAACTTCTGACCACCCCAAGCCTACCCAGCTTATTTATCAATCTTCTATGTGAATAGTGTCAAAAGCTTTGCTGAAGTCAAGGTAGAGACATCAACTGCTCCCCTTGTTCACCACTCTGGTTACCCAGTCAAAGAAATCTATGAGATTAGTTTGACAGGACCTTCCCTTTGTAAACCCATGCTGTCTTGGATCCTGTGCCTCTATGGATTCTTGGTGTTGGACTATCCTTTCCTTAAGGAGTGCCTCCATAATCTTGCTCACTACTGAGGTAAGACTGACTGGTCTGTAGTTCCCTGCTCCTCCTGCTACCACTCTTGTGGGTGGGATCACATGAGCCCTTCTCCAGTCTTCTGGGACCTCTCCTGTGCTCAGAGGCTCACTAAACAGTTCTGCTAATGGTTCTGCTGGTTCCACCTTTAGCTCTTAAGTACCCTGGGATGTATGCCATCAGGTCCCATTGCCTTATCCACCCTGAGCTTAGCAACTCTTGTAGAACCCTTTCTTTTGTGAAGGGTGTAGTGCTCACCTCCCTCCCCATGTGTCCATGATGCTGGGCATGGGCCCTGCCTACCTTCTCTTCAGTAAATACTGAGCAAAAGTATCTATTTGGGATAGATGCCTTTACAGGGTCCTCCTCCTCACATGCTCCCTTTTCTCCATTAAGCTTAGCAATACCCCCTCTGGACTTTCTCCTTTCACTAATGTATCTATAGAAAGTCTTGTCACCTTCTTTACTGTTCATGCTAGTGTTTCCTCAGTTTGGGACTTTGCCTGCCTTACTGCCTTCCCTTAGGGCAGTTTGGTGTGCCTCCCTATCTTCATCCTGCTGTGTTCCCTTATATTTCCTGAAGGCCAGCCTTTGGCTCTGACCTTTTCTGCTACTGTATTTGAGAACCAAAGTGGTTTCCTTCTTCTTTTACTTCCTTTCTGTCTAACACAATGGGATGTTGCTTCAAGTATTGCATCCTTAATGCTTGCCCACTTTGCCTGTACCCGTCATCTGTGTTTCTTTTTGCCAGGGCTAGCTTAACTCTGTTGGCCATCTTATCAAAGTCAGCTCCTCTGAAGTCCCATATTTTCACCTTGGAATGGGATGATTTAGATGTAGTAGCCATATTGAACCATACCATGTGATGGTCACTGGTCAGGTGACCTTCTACCTGGAGATCTGTGATCCCTTCCCTGTTAGTCAGTACTAGATCTAGGATAGCCCTGTCTCTTGTGGGTTGCTGTACCAGTTGTTTGAGGCCCTCCCTGCAGGAATCCACTATGTGTCTAGTTCTGGCGGATGTTCCTTCTGGTATTGACCAATCTGTATCCGGCATTGTTGAAGTCTCCCATTATCAGAACCTCCCTTTAGCTGTCATGTTTTGTATATCTTCTAACAGTAATGTGTCTATGTCTCCCCTGGTCTGGGGGCCTGTAGATAACCCCAGTTCTTATGGCTGTCCCATTTCCTGTTTCCAGGGTGACCCACAGTTCTTCTGGCTCCTTATGTGTATTTTGAATTTCTGTAGATTTGATATTTTTGTTGACATAGAGGCCCTCCTCCCCCTTTTTTGCACCTCGGTCTCTTCTGAACAATACATAGCCAGGTATTGAAGTCCCCATGTGGTTACTGGTAAACCACGCCTCACTAATTGCTACTATGTCCAGTTTAGCCTCTGACATTGTGCCTGCAGGTCTGGGATCTTATTTCCCAGGCTGTGAGCATTGTGTACTATGATTTTCCATTGGCCAGATTTGGTGTGTTAGTTGTTGGGTGAGGTTTGGCATTACCCTGTGTGTCGTATGGAGACAAACCTTTTCATACCTGGTGATGCAAATGAACTGCAAACATGCTGAATCCCTGTTTGACCACTAGCTGAGGGGAGGGTGTTCTTCCCATTCGATATGGGGTGCTGCACCCCTCTCCCCATTGCTAGTTTAAATATTCTGCAAGACGTCAAACTTCTGCCCCAATGCACTGACTCCCTCCTTAGTCAGATGCAGTCCATCAAATTAAGAACTTTTGCTCCCAGAACTGTTGCCAGTTCCCTACAAATCTGTGTCCTTTTTCCTGGCACCAGCCCTTGAGCCACGTGTTTAGCTCCCCTATCTCCCTTCTCTGACCTTCCGTCCATCTGCTCCCTCTCCCAGACTGGCAGGATCTCAGAGAAGGAGATGCCAACGAAATGGATGATAGTTTGTCACCCAGCCTGGTCAGGTGTTCCTTGGTCTCCACACTGACCAGCTGGCGAGATCATTAGTCCCTATGTGTACTAGGACATCAATGTTTCTCCTGCTTTGTGAACAATTTTTGCAATGCAGTCAGTGTCTCTCCATGCTGATGTACCTGGGAGACATCTGACCATTACCTCTGGCTGGAGATGGTTATCAACTCCCGAATCATGGAAACTCCTATGATCAAAGTTTTTGGATTTCCTTTTTGCTTTTTTTTTTGGTTCCTGATTTGGGTGAGTTTTGTTGTGCTAGCTCCTGTGCTGCAGTGTCCTGCTCTGCAGTGTCTTCTGCCTCTTTGTTTGATTTCAGAGATAGAGGCAGATACCTGTTTGTAGTGTTTGTATGGTTTTGGTGGTAACATGTTGGAGAGCAGAGGTGATGGGGCACCCGATTTGCCTCCCAACCACCTGCCAACCTCCTGGACAACTATCTCTGTGGTCGAGGTTTTCTGTTGGATGCTGGAGAAATGGCGGGTGGTTCTTATAATGTATTTCCTCTTGAATATGAAATTTGAGGCATGCAATCTCTGCCCATGCTGCCCGGAGCTGAGCCCTAAGATCTCCAAAGGCCCAGCATGTAGGACAATGTCCTAAATCCTGTAAGACTGTCCTTCTGAAAATTGTTCCACAGTACCTGCAGTTAATGATATCCATTCCAGATAAATTGCTGGGTTTATAACCTAGTCAGAGTAATTAGAAGGAAAAAAGGAAAAAATGCAAGTAATGGTTTGATTGTGTTTTGTTTTGTTTAACTTGTTATAACAAGTTAAATTACTAGTGCCCTGTAAATGAGCTTCACCTTGTGGAGGCCCCACTGATCCACCCCTTCCTGCTCTGCCACAGGAAATGTCACAACTGTGGTACCCTATAAAAGGAATGTAGTGTGGGTGGTTGGGGATGGGGTGGGTGGCTGGGCCTTCCCCTGCTGAAAAAGAAGAACCATGGACGAAGAACAAGGAGGTAAGAGCAGAAACAATCAGTCAACAACAAATGCAGTAACCCTGAAAGCTTATCCTAATGTTAGATAAAACTGTAAAACCTGTAAAGCACCACCTGTAATAATTTCAGAAGATATACGCTGTAAGAAACACTTTGCTAGAGAAAAATAAAGCAGTAACAGAAGATATACCTTGCAAAGACATTTGAATCAGAAGATTACAGCAGTAATCTGTTAGCACATACCTGTAAGGCACACCTTGTAATAATGCAGAAGAAGGTATACCAGCAACAACAATTTGAATCAGAAAAATAAAGCAATGAAATGTTAGCAACAAACAGTAGCAATCCTGTGAGTAAAAATAAAAACAACACCACACAGTAAATCTGCTTAGCCAAAATAAGTCTTAATCCTTTTCCCTTGCTCTGGTAAGTTTCTCTACTCTGCCTTTCAAGCAGTCTTAGAAGGAAAGAGCTCAGGTGAAGCTAGGTGCCTTGGCCAGCAAACCAAGTCTCGCTTGACCGCTGACAGTATGGATATTGGACTTGTAGTTTTCTGTGAGTTCGGGTTTTGTTTAAGTATTGGGACCACCTTGGCTACTTTCCATATTTCCGAATGACACCTGACTAGCGGAGGGACAGATTAAAGATATGGGTTACCATGGGGGCAATCTCACTGGCACCAAGACTCTGAAGTTTTGGCTCCAATCCATCATGTCCAGCACTCAGAAGTGGGAGAGCCGAGGCAGTCTCTGCACCTCTTGCACCACCACCACCTTAAAAGAAGGGGCGGTAAGATGAGGATGGTGCAGCCCATTTTACTTTTCCCCTCCCCATGGGGAGTGATGAGGTAAAGGTAGATTGGTCGAGAAGTATTGGTTGAATGCATTTGCGTGACGGTCAGGAAGTTGTTGCAACTGGCATCATCGATGATCATATCCGAGGTCTCTCCACTCGGGTCCCACTGACTATATTCTTAATGTTTCTCAGAACCTCCTGGAGTCCCTAGCTGATGCAGCAACACAGATCTGCAAAATTCCCCTTTGGCCTCCCTAATAGCCTTCTTACACTGACTTCTGAGCATCCTGTACTGCAGAAATACGGCTTGTTCCACTGTGGCCTTGAATTTTGCCCAGCACTTATCTCTGTACTTCATAAGGGTCGCAGAATGCCCTGCAGCTACTTTGTCACCGAGCCCTGACCTCCATCTGATGAGGGGGCATTTTATCCTGCAGCACCCTGAGCGCGGTGAGGACATGACTGGCTGCTGATGAGGAGTCCTGTGTGCTCCATACTGCTGACCATTCAGCGTGCTGGAGATCAGTATGGTAGGAGCCAAGATAAAACCTTGAGTAGTCTCGGACCTGGATAATTTTATGTGGGATTTTCAGAGAAGGAATCTTCCACACCCTGTACATGGGAGAGTGGTCCAAGATGGAGTCAGAGAGGATGCCCGATGAGCTGATCCTCTATGGTCGATTTGTCATGACCCAGTCCGAGAGAGAGCTCCCTCCACCATTGGGTGGGCATCTAGTAGGCTCCTTAATCAGTTCGACAGGAGAGACCAGCAAGGAGTGGTTCATATACTTTGGAGTTGCAACCAAGCCAGTTTGGGTTGAGATCACCTAGAATAATAAGTTCATTATGTCAGGTCACAGCACCTACAGTATCCAGGAGGACGGACAGCCCCTCCAGGTCAGCCCTTGGGGGATTGTAGGTGACTACAACATGATTCTTTTGGTCATCCGAGCAACAGCACCGGGTGCAGGAACTCCAAAGGGACTGCACAGGTTGTGACAGGGTAGCACTGACACATTAAGATGGCTTTTATAATAGACCAAAATGCCACCCCTCCTCTTTTTTTCCTGGGTGATCAAGCCTGAGGAGGTCATAGCCGGGAGGGCACATGGAGTTTGGTATGGTGGGTTTAAGCCAGGTTTCTGTTATTCCAGGATGTCCGGGGTGTGGTGGGTGACCAAGCCAGTAGTTCTGCCAGTTTGGGCAGGATGCTATGAATATTGAGATGGGCTATTTTCAGCCTTTGACCACCTTCCCACCTAGAGCAGCAGGGCTGTTTGGCAAGCGGGCCAGGGTTTCGCTCGATGTCACCTGATAGTGCTAGGGTCACCAGGAGTAGCCATAGGAGATGTTTTGAGGAAGGGAGCCATCCCAGTTGCGCTTCCTGCAGCCATATCTCCTGACCAGACGTGCATGGCCCAAAGCACCTCAGGTCAAGACTGCAGAGAACCCAGGGAGGATCTGACTTCTAATAGGTTGGAGAACATGAAATCAGTTTCCTCCAGCAGGGAGCAAGTGCCCCATGGTTCACCTGCTCTAGGGACATCTGCACCAATATACCAGTGGATGCCAAGGACAGTGAGGATACCACAGGCTAGTGTGCACACGAGTGGATGCAGCCGTATTCACTTAAATAGGGTACTGAGGGTTCCCCATGTTCATACCAGTGATAGACTGACCGAGGGAATGGTTCAGAAATCAGTGCTGGTCACTGGCCCCAACTCCGTGGCCAATGGTGATTCCCACACCACTACCAGACACCTGATATCACCCTGTTCTTCAGCAGTACCTACCTATTATTACCACCTATCTATTCTCACCACAACAGTTCAGAGCTCATACCTCCAAGAGTACCAAACTAAGCCCCTAGTTGGTGAGCACCGTGCTATGTTGGTAGGCAGGTCACCTGTAACAGATTGGGAATTATAAAACAGTACTATTCACAGGGATACTAATGCTGTTAGAGTAGTCAAAATATAAGCCAGTGCAGTTCAGTTCATAGGGTACTAATGCTGTTAGAGTAGTCGAAATATAAGCTAGTGGACCCTCGATGCCCCACTAGATATAGGTGAACGTATGCCAGCCCCTCAGCAAACTGTACAGCCCTCTTAAACAAAGATATATCTTACACCAAACAAACTGCTCTAAATATTGTGTATTCTCTGCTACTAGTTAATGGTTGTAATACAGGGTACTGAAGGAACTGATGGAACAAATTATGCTGATATTGTTTGTCCAATCAGATTACTTAGTGTTTGCTATAATTGCAGTGCTGGATAGTATATATCAATTTTAGGTTAAGTTAGAGTTAGAACTTTATGGTGCCCAAGATCCGCCTCTGGCCAGCGCCCGATTAGCGCTGGTCTGTCAGAGCATGGCTACCGGGCATTTAATGGGAGAAGGGAACAGGGTGGGTGGGCCTAAAACCTCATGCTGCAGCAGCTCCTTCTGATGCTGCTTTCTTTAGCTCCAAACAGTCCTTTCCCCAAAGGCACTAGCAAAGTCCCAAACAGCGTTCATCGGGGAGAACCACCCGGTTTACCGCGCCTCAACCCCGAGTGCTCCTTCCTTGTCCTGAAATGCAGGTGGAGCCTCTCAAGAGCTGCCCACCCCTCTGCAAAACAGTCCAGAATGTGTGTTGAAGATCTGGCTAGCCTTTTCGCTGGAGCTTGCCCCAGCGTCACTTTGTGCAAGAGCCAATTGGTGCAGTTGCTCTTTCAAATGGCAGTTTGGCCAAAATTCAGCTGGGGCTGTATGTGGGACAAAGGTGATGGTGTTTAGTGGATGGTCCCAAAAACCCAGCCCATGCTGCAGCAGCTCCTTCTGATGCTGCTCTCTCCAGCCCTAAACAATCCTTTCCCCCATAATAGCAAGGAACTGTAAGGACACAGTTGCAGTGGTTTTGAGAACAGGCCAGAAGTTTCATTTGTTCTTCAAAATGGTTGTTGGATAGATAGCCCTTAGAGAGAAGTACATTAAGAATTGATATCAATTGAAAATGTTGATACCTGGTTACTTAACAGTCAAAAGCTAAAATAAATGATCAACAGTTGAGGTTCACAGTCACAGAATGTGTTAGAATTCCTGAAAGGATGAATGCTGCTTAGCATATGCAGGATGTGAAATCCTTTTGTCTGTATGCGCCTTTGTCATTCAAAGAGGTCTTGAAAAGCCCAAATACAGATCATGGGACAGGTCAGATGAAAATGTGGATTCAAGCAGGACCCAGAGTCACTGAGTTTGTCAGATTTCATTGCTTCACTTCTGTTTTGCTTGGGATACTTTCCAACAAGTTGATTTTAAAATGAAAATGCAGATACCTGGTGATGATGCTTTGTAGAAATCTAGTCCAGGAGACTTTCACAGATGTGGTGATCAAGAATGGTGTAGATAATCCAAGCAGAAAACCATGTAAATCCACAAAAACTAAGCTACAGACACAGACAAACACAAGCAGCCACCACACAGAGGACATTGCTGAATATACGAACCTCCAGGCCCCAAAGCTGGGCAAGGCAGGTGTAGTGTAGAAGTAGCTGAACCCCAGGCCTGATGGATGAAGCAGGTCATAGAAGCAGGTGATTAAGGCATAGTAATATAACAGCAAGGGACCTCCAACCCGTAGGGTACAGGTCTGTCAAAGTGCGATAATTGAACCTCCGGCACCAGGGGCGAGGCAGGTTGTAGAGCAGTGGGAGGTAAAGCAATAGTAATGTCGAATTACATGCCATGAAAATAGTAATGAGGTAGTAGGGAAGAGATTGTAATGGTATTGTAAATGGTAGCATAATCCTGAGCCAATTCTGAGCAGCGAGAAATATTCTGAGGCATACATATGAGAGCAGTAGAAGGGTGCTGTAGACTGTCATTTCCTGATAATCGAGGATGGTAAAGTATGCAATGAAAAGACCTGGGTGGATGAGTTGTCATCTCAACCAGAGGTAATAGGCATCCAAAACCTGTAGTAGAACTATGTCGTGACGCTGAAGCAATGATAAGGAAGGCAGTACGAACAGTAGTTGCAACTCAAGGAGTTGAATCAGTAACATAGAAACATAGAAACATAGAATTTGATGGCAGATAAGAACCTCTTGGCCCACTTAGTCTGACCATTTCCCTACCTACCGGATAAGCTGTAGATCCTAGTTAACCAAAAGCCTACTTCCTCCTATCCCCACTAGAATTGCCTTATGTCTGTCCCATACATTCTTGAATTCCCCACTGTTTTTGAAACTACCACCTCCTCAGGAAGGCTGTTCCATGTATCCACAACCCTCTCTGTGAAGAAATACTTCCTCACATTATCTCTCAACCGTCCCCTCTGTCTTCAAATTGTGCCCCTTGTTTTTGCACATCTCTTTTCTGAAAGATGCTGCTCTCTTTGACTTTGCTGATTCCTTGATGTATTTGAAAGTTTCCATCATGTCCCCTCCTTTCCTCAAGGCTACATCTTTAGTTCCTTTAGTCTTTCTTCATATGTCTTCTGATGCAGACCTTGCATCATTTTGCTGTCTCCTCTGGACCGCTCCACCCTGTCTATGTCTTTGCAGAGATGGGGTCTCCAGAACTGTTCACAGTTCTCCAGATGTGGTCTTACCAACTGTCTGTAAAGAGGGCCAACAACTTCCTGTTTTCTACTGGTGATGCCTCTCCTATGCATCCCAGTATACCCCAGCCCTCCTTACTGCCTTCTCACATTGTTGGTCCACCTTTAGGTCATCTGATATGACTACCTCAGGTCCCTTTCCATTTTTGTTGTTGTCAGTATCTCACCCCCACTGTGTACTCTTCCCTGGGTTTTGTTTCCCAGGTGCATTACTTTGCACTTTTTGCATTGAATCTAAGCTGCCATACATTTGACCATTCCTCCAACTTTGCCAAGTCCCTTTTCATCCTTTCCACCCCACCTTGTGTATCAACCCTGTTGCAGATCTTGTGTCATCTCCAAAGAGACATACTTTCCTTCTAGACCCTCTGCAATGTCACTTATAAAGACATTAAAAAGGACTGGCCCTCAGTACTGAACTCCTCGCGTGTACCCACTAGAAACCCTCCTTTCATCACTGTGGACTCCATTTACTATTACCCGCTGTGTCCTGTTGTCCAACCAGTGTTTTATTTGGCTACCACCCTAGGACCCACTCCCAGGCTGGCTAATTTGTTTATTAATCTTTGTGTGGGACTGTGTCAAGTGCCTTGCTGAAGTCTAGGTAGGCCATGTCCACAACCCCTTCCTGGTCTAATGCTTTGGTCACCCAGTCAAAGAAATTAGTTAGATTTGTCTGACATGACCTTCCCGCTGTGAATCCATGCTGCCTTGGGTCCTGTGCCCCACTGGCCTCTAGGTACTCAACAATTCTTTCCTTCAGAAGTGATTCCATCATTTTCCCTACCACTGAGGTCAAACTGACAGGTCTGTAGTTTCCTGCCTCTGTCTTGCTCCCACTTTGTGAAGTGGAATCACACCCACCTCCTCCAGTCCTCAGGTACCACCCCATCCTCCCATGATTTATTAAAAGGGTAGTCATTGATGTTACTAGTTCTTCCCTAGTTCTTTTAAAATCCTGGGGTGAATCCCATCAGGCCCCACTGCTTTATCCACCTTCAGTTTAAGAGTTCTTTCAGAACCCTTTCTTATGTGAAAGGACTAATATCAACCCCTCATCTAAAGTGCTTCTATTGACCATATCTGGTATTTCCCTGCTTTTCCATTGTGAATACTGAGCAGAAGTATTCATTCAGTATCCCTACTTTTTCATTGTCGCTCTCTGCCCAACCACCTTCCCTCTTTGTTCAGCCTCAGTATCCCCTGACTTAGTAGTTCTTTGCTCCTAATGTACCTATAAAATGTTTAACCCCTTCTTAACCAAGTTGGCTATCTTTTACTTGGTTTGGGCATTTGCTATTCTGACTGCCTTACCGCTTCCTTCTGCTTTAACTGGTACAGTTCTCTGTCCTGCTCCTTCTGTGTTTCCTTATACTTTCTGAATGCTATCTTTTTCCCTTACCTTCCCTGCCACTTCTTTTGAGAACCATAGTGTTTTTTTCTTTCATTTTGATTTGTTTATTTGCTTCACACAAAGACGTGTTGCCTCTGTGATGGCGGTTTTGATGTTTCCCATTATGTTGCTCCACCCCACCTTCTTGTCTGTTTGCTAGTGCTTTTCTGAGGCACTCTCCCATTTTGACAAAATCAGCCCTCCTGAAGTCCAGTACCTTCACTTTTGTGTGGCTTGACTCTACAGCTAAGTTTATCGTGAACCACACTATTTGGTGGTCGCTTGTTCCCAGATGGCTACCCACTTCAAGATCAGAGATCCTCTCTCCATCCCCATTTGAGAGTACCAGGTCTAAGATTGCTTCTCTCGAGTGGGTCCCAAAACTAGCTGTCTGAGGCATGCACCCTGTAGGACATCGAGAACAGCCCTGCTTTGGATGTGGCTGCAGCAAAGGTGCTCCAGTCAACATCTGTCATATTCAGGTCCCCCATCAGCAATATCTCCCTTTCTCTGCCATCCCAAGGATGCCTTCTATCATTTCCTTGTCCATTTCCTCCCTCTGAGATGGGGGTCTGTATACAACCCCTGTGCAGATTGTGGAGCATTTTCCAGTCACCAGGGTGACCCACCGTGCCTCCTGTCCTCCTGTTTACCCTTTAGTTCTTTGCTTTGATCCCTTCCCACCATAGATAGCTACTCCTCCTCCTCCTCTTCTTCCCTCCCTGTCCCTCCTGTAGATTGTGTACCCTGGTATGTTGACATCCCAGCATGGTTATCTGTGTACCATGTTTCTGTGACTGCCACAATATCCAGGCATCCCTCTTCCATCAAGGCCACCATTTCAGGGAGCTTTTTACCTAGACTATGGGCATTGGTACTCCTTGCCCTCCATTTTTATGGCTTTATTTCTTTTGCCCCATCCCTGTCCCTACTGCCTTTGTCTTTTTCTCCATTTACCCTGCCCTTCTCCATATCAACTGCTCTATTTTGGTGTTTACCTCACTAATTACCCTGATTTTTGGGGCTAGGATTTGCCTTCTCCTCTTCAGTGTCTCCCCCTTGGCTAGTTTAAATGCTTGCCTCTGAAGCATTTAAACCTATCACCTAGAATCCTGGTTCCCTCCAGGATATATGCAGACCATCATGCCTCTATAGGCCTGCATCCCTCCAGGTAGAGCCCCAGTCCCCAATGAAGCCAAATCCCTGAACTCTGCACCAGCTTGTCAACCAGTCATTGAATCCCATGGTGCGGATTGCCCTAGCCTCATCCATGCCATAGACAGGTAGCACTTCCGAGAATGTTACTGTGTGTGCTCTTGTCTAAGGCCCTCCCCAACTCCATAAACACCTGTTGGACTGCTCTGATTCCATTCTCTGCCAGGTCATTCTTCCCTAGGTGGATAATGACATCCAGCTCCTCCCCTTGACGCTGCTCCCACGATCCTAAGGATCATTTCCTGTCCCTCCAAGCCTTGGTGCCAGGCAGGCACCTTACCTCCCTTTCCCATCCCTCCCCAGTTATACCTCCCTAACAATTGAGTCCCCCACCAGGAGTTGTTTCCTTCCCTGTGGGGTCCTGGGCCACCCTCCTGTGGGTCTCCATTGTGGAAGTTCCCAGCATTCTCCTTGGTCTCCACTGCAGGTGCCTCCATAGAGGAACCACGCTCTCACCAGAGTGGTGAAATGAATTGTGCAGAGGCACAACTGAGGGATGCCTCTGTTCCACCACCTCACCCTCCCTGAGCCCACCGTGGTCCAACCACCCTCTTTCTTGGTAACCTCTGAGGTAGTGGCAGTGACCTGGGTGGTCCTTGGGTGGGGAGCAGTGTCCCAAATCCTTGCCAGGTCAGCATGGGGACAAACAACCTCCTCCCTCAGGCCAGAGAAGTGCCTGCAAATAGGGCAGTGATGCAGTTTCAGAATGTCTCCCGAAGACTGCTGCTCCACAGCAAAGCAAGAAGCATCCTAGGGAATTGAGGCAGGTAGATATCCATATTTACAATACACATATCTGATGTAAGCCTGAATTAAATCCAATGGAGGAAGAAGCATTTCCATGTCAAATAGAAGTAAGGGAGAATGGCAAATGAGGCCACAATGTCCAGGATCCGGGTAGTAGGACCGTGAGGGAGGAATAACTGATGCCTAACCATGAGGATAGCATGAGCTGGACCCTACATAGGGTCAGCTGGTAAAGTAAGTGAGGTAGCATCTAGCCCTATGTAGGCTAGCATGTGTAGCAGGGCCCCACGTGAGGTCAGCTTGTAGGCAGTTAGAGTGGCAGCTAGGAGGAATGTGAGAGACAAGGCCCCAGCTAGGAGGGCGTGCATACTGCTGCATGGAGGAGTGCAGAGCAGGGATTGTGAGGTGAACTGAAGTGCATGATGAGGTGGTGGCACAGCAAGGCTGCTCAAAGATGGAGGCAGGATAAGAATGAAGCAGGATGAAGCAGTCAGCCAAGCAGAGGAAGGAAGTGAAGGCACTTAAGTAAGTACACCAATGCGCAAGCAAAACCCCAAAAGAAAAGAAAACACAGAAAAGAAGCAGAATGAGGAGTGGGGGAGCAGCAAACAAACAGCAAGACAAAAGAACAAACAAGCAGTGAAGAGGCAGGGGTGGGAAGGGCACACAACAGAAGAGAAAGGAGGAGCAGCGAGCACCAGCAACTCCACAAGTGAGTGCGACTTACTCTAAGCAGGGTGGTGTGCAGCCTGCTGGCTTAAATAGGATGTGGGGAGGAGCCTTTCTCCCACTTAACTACAGGCATGACCCTACATTTGTCAATGCTGGATGTTTGCCACTGGTATAGGAGCTCTGGGGTACCAGATGCGTTGTGGTACACTGTGTGGTTTATGTATTAGCAAAGTTAGCAGCCTGCTTTTGTGAATTTCACTGCAGGCTCATAACTTTGTTTAATATTCTACCCCAAATTGTCAACATAGCCTTCTTATGACCCCACCTCATGAACAAGTGCAGAAAATGTTTGTCTCCAGTCTGAAAGGTGATTTCATACAGGGACTGCAAAATCAACTTTTGGGAAGCAAAACACGTTTTGGACAGGATTTGAAAAATAGCTGTCACATTCATGAGTTCTGTAAAGAAATGGCTATGTTGAAAATTTGGGTACAAGTACTGAAAACTGCTAGAGTTACAATCCTGCGTTTACAAAATTTATTGTAGACTCATACTCTTGTTATTTTTTAATATCTGTAGGCCAAATTTTCAAATAACCTTCTTATGACCCTGCCTCATGAACAAGGAACAGAAAATTTTGAACTCCTGCCAAAAAGAAGATTTTGCACACCAAAATGAGATTTCCCACAGGTACTGCAAAATCACCTTTCAGGATGTAAAAACACATTTTGGCCAGGATTTGAAAATGACAGCTGTCACATTTATGAGGTGCTGTAAAGAAATGACTATGTTGTACATTTGGGGTAAAATATAGAAAATTACCAAAGTTACAGGCCTGTGTACATTATTCAACTTAGGTGTATAACTTTGTTTTTAATATTTTTACGTCAAAATTTCAACATAGCCTTCTTATGATCCCGCACATTAACAAGGGCATAGAAAATGTTCCGTTCCTGTCTGAAAGGTGATTTTCGTGGGGACAGACAAATCACCTTTTGGGATAGATTTGCCTAATTTCTCTGAAATTGTTCATGAGGTGGATTACCAAAAGGCATGGTGAAAATTTGGGCCAAAATATGCAAAATGGCCAAGTTATGGCACTAAGTTCAAAACTTCATTGAAATATATTGGACCACATACTGTTTCCTCAGTTCACGGTCCGGCTTTGAAGAGTGAAGACATGTTTGTGGTCAAAGTCTATGGATGGACAGTGTCACACCTCTCAATAGCCAACTACCATAACAAAATGTTCATTGGCGCATATGCTCATGGCAAACATAATAAAGAAGTTGATCTGGTGTTTGTTTGATAGGTTGTGTTTACAGAGTGATACTGATTGTTTGTAGCAGTGTTAATAGTTATACTGGAAAAGGCTGAATTGAGATTAATCCTTACTCCTTGCATGAACAGTACTGTAGCAAGTTGTGTAACAACATTTTATATATTCATTTTCCATTTAAGGTATTCCTCAAAGAAAAATGTTTTGTTGCTTAAAGAGACTTTTAGATCCCTAAGGTTTTGCTGGACGTTGCCCTTCTGCAGCATTGCACTAAATCATTTTGTTGAATATGCTTGAAAATGACCCAAGGGTTAAATATGCCCAGTCAAAGTGTGAGTCCATTTTAAATATTCTTTTAGTACACAAGAATGTTAATAGTCATTCTCATTGCTGTAACTGTAAAACCATTCATTCTTAGAGGTAGATGACAAAACAGCACTCCAAACTGAAAGTAATGATGTGTCTTTATTAAAGCTGGTGAGGGTGCCCACATATAAAAACATTCAGTGATTAGAGACCTTCTGATAACTTTCTGACAACAGATCATCCAGTTCTATTTACAATATATGTCTTACAAAAATCCACAGTAGTCTCAAGGACCCACCTGGTCACCCCATTATGGCAGGTATAGATTCAGGCCTCTAAACTCTATCAGTTTTGGATAACTTTATTAGTGATTTCACCCAAAACCTTAGGTCTTATATACAGGATACAACCTCAGTGCTGCAGATTCTCGATGACATCATACTTAAACAGGGTTTATTATTGGCAAAAATAGATATCAAATCATTGTATATTAATATTTACCATGAAGATGGATTGCTTGCTCTAAAATACTATTTAGATGAAAGACTTGGTCCACACTTCCCATCATCTACATTTTTGATTGATTTGGCCCATATAGTTTAGAAGCATAATTATTTTGTTTTCAACAAGACCATTAGTGAAAGAAAGAAGATCAGGGTGGGATTGTGAGGTTAAAAAGGGAGGGAGGGGTGTAGCGAGGGACCTAGAAAAGCAACAATCCTGAACAAATATATATTTTTTAATTAAAGTTTATTGATTGTTTTCCTTAAGTAACTACATATACACCACACTCACACAATTGTTTCAGAAATAAAATCAATCAATATACCAACAATAAAGTTATTAAATTAGACATTTCTTCCAAATTTCTCTTAATGAATTAATACAAATAATTTCTTTGACAAAGCAAAGCTAAAACAATAAAACAACATGCTTTATAAAGACAGACATAACCAACCTGGGAAATTAATATTTTCTGCTTCAGATCATAGGAGGGGAGAAAAATCCCCATTTGAGGTGGAAGAGGGAATGAGGGAAGGAAGGGCATGGGATTCCGTGACCACCAGTTCCGTCCCACCTTGTAAATCATCAAGAAGGAGAGGGCACCCAGCAGAGGAGAGGAGGAAGAACCCCCAGTGATGTTTATGGACTAATAGTCGCAGTTTCTTTAGGTGCAGTGAAAATGTAGTGGAGAAAATGTTGCCGATATGAGTAGTCGCTGGCATATTAGTCATGGTAATGTAACCACGGAGTAGTAATAGAGAATGTCACACTGGAATGTTGCACCACGGATTATATCGACATCAATTAATTAATTGATAAGCAGGTGATCAAACCATACTTACATACGTAAGGTCATGATGTAAAATCAGAGTGCATCGATTGTTGCCTTTGGTTACAAGGTCAGGTGTAAATCAGAGACATCGATTGTTGCCTTTGCTGACGTGATTTTGTTACCACACAGAAAGGCAAGAAGAAGCTGTGTTTGGACAATTTCCTTTGTACTAAAGAAAAGGATGGGGCAGAAGATAAAATTATCTGGCGATGCGAACAACGGACATGCAGGACTGCATGCACACCCTGGGGACAGCATTGCAAAAGCACCGACTGAGCATAACCATGCTCCAATACCGGCTGTGCTCAAGTTATTAAGGTGTGTGGTGGCATGAAAGAAAAGCTGCAGAATCAGAGGAGTGCACACAAAATATCGTTCTGCAGGCACTCCAAGAGGTGGAAATTTCAAAATGCACATTTATTGCTGAGTCAAGAGACTATGCGGCGTGAGTGCGTAGACACAGACAGCTATCTTCCCCACTGATTCTGACATCTCAGAATTTTCCAAGACAGTGAATGGGAAACAGTTCATTAAGGTTGAAGAATACAGTCTGATTATATTTGCTAAGCGAGACTGACTTGCAGGTGCTCTGAGACCATCAAAACTGGTTTTGTGAATGGACTTTCACTGTAGCGCCGTAGCAGATGACCAATTGTACACAATACATGTGCTTGTCCAGGGGGTCAACAGACCTTGCATGTATGCCTTACTGCCAGGACATAGTGAGGAGGTGTATAGAAGGTTGTTTGTTCACCTGATAACATTGTTGGTAGCCACATAAGCCCAGTCAGTATAATGACTGACTTTGAAATGCTGCTATAAAAGTGTTGTCCGACATGTTTCCTTCTTCTGAGCTATCGGCGCAATTTCCACCTGGGGCAAGCACTGTGGTGATGTGTCCAGCAAGAAGGTATGCAGCAGAGATATGTGCTGGATCCTGATTTTGCTCAAAGGTCTGCTGCATTTAGGGTTGGCTTATGTACCGACAGAGGATGTAGAATGATACTTTGAGGCACTACAGGATGACACAAACTTTGATGACTTGGAATGCTTATTAGATCACTTTGAGGATGTTTATATTGGAAGGCTGGCAAGAAATTGGAAAAAGCGCCGACAGCCCAGATTCCCTCTGCAGTTCTGGAATCAGCACAACAGAGTACTGCATGATTTGCCTCAGTAATAATGCCATTGAGGCTTGGCACCATGTCTTCACACACCTGTAAATATTAGCCACCCAACTAGAGCTAAGCTGGCTAGAAAGTTGCGGCAAGAGCAACATGCTGTTGCACTGCAGCATCGGCAGATGGAGCTAGGACACCAAGCTCCAAGAAAAACAGTAGATATATGCGCCTAAACAAAGTGTACAGATCGATATGCCTAGATGTGAAATCACGTACTCCAAAAAAGTTTCTAATGGATATAGCCTCTGTTATTGAAATCAATGTAACATAAGCAGAACACTTCACTAAAGTCTCCTGATTCCTTAAGTTGCACAGAGTTCCACATTAAATAAAGAATGGAACTGTTTTAACCATTTTTAATTACTGAAATCCTTCCATAAAGTCTGCAATTGAAACAGCATAAGTCAATTGCACAGTTTCCAAGATTAAATAAATAAATAAAGAATTGAACTGTTTTAACTGTTTCCTAAAGTCTGCAATCAAACAGAGTTCAGCACATAAGACACCATTCCTTTCTAAAGTCTGCAATCAAAACATAGTTCAGCACAAAAGCACACAATTCCCTTTCTGTTCCCTCTCTGAGACTACCTTGGACGAGAGCTACTGCTACACTTTGTCCGATGCGACAACAGCGGTAACTGCCAGTTGTCCTGGTGACCTTAAGTCCACACTACAACACCACGACAATTTGTCCAGGGACTAAATGGTTGCATTCCCCACCCAGTGAGGACCGTGAACAGTAGCCAGATCAACTGATATGACATAAACTGCTTTTTGTTCCACTGTCCCCATGGTCAGTCTTGCATAGCTAGGGTATCAGTAACAGTAACATTTCTTCCGTGCGTGTCTGCTTTAAAATGAAAAAATGACACCCATCTGCTAATAAATTTGTCTTTATCTAGCCGTAATTGAGCTCTCAATTGCTCCATAATTAGTATACTGTGACAGTTGTTTAACCATGTCTCAACAGTGGATGCATCGAGGTTATCCATTTTGCGTTAAAGTTTTAAGAGCAGCAGCTACTACAATATAACATAATATAATATAATGTAATATAATGTAATGTAATGTAATGTAATGTAATATAATATAATATAATATAATATAAAGACTTTTGTGCCTTGAGTTTATCCCTGGAGGATGTAGTCCCAAGATCCAGAATTGAAATTCAAGTGGGAGGATTACCCCAAATATATCTTCAACTTCTCCTTCACCTTTTCCCAATATTCACATATTACTGGACATGTCCAGAAAATGTGAGTATGAGTTCCACTTCCTGGCAGCCCCTCAACATGTATTTGATGGGTTGGCCATGAGATATTTCATCTAGTCAAAGTCCTTGATTGGTGGGAAATGGAAAACAACACCCACCATGATCTTCCTGTTTAATTAGGTCTTCCTGGACCTCAGGTATTAGTCCTTCCTGAGTAACTTGCATCTCTTTTGAATTTCAGTTTTAATAGAGATCTTTATTAATTATATTTATTTATGTTGATATTTTATTGTTTTTCTAAATTGATTTGTATTATTGTGTTGATAGCACGTTTTTTATTGTCGCTTAGAACCTCCAAGATTGGGCGCCAGAAAAGTAAAAGTTGCCTTGCCATTTGCCATCTGCTTCATTCCCACATCACCTGTTGCCGAGTAACAATCTGGCCGTTCAACCGACTTGTCCCCAGCACTTCATGTATTTGGGTTCTTCTTGAGCCCTGCAGCTAAGTCTGAATGTAAAGGCAGGATCCCTTGAGTGCATTGGAGGCCACAGAATTTCTTGGATGATGCCACTTTCCACAGTAGTTCCTCTATTTTGCCTTCTGCTAATTCCTTTTTCAGGTCTGGTATCAGAACACTCACATTTTTAAGCTAGGAGGCAGCACCTAGGAGAGGAATCGAAGACTTTGTGGTGGATCCATCCTGTACCCAGAGCTGAGCAAGGTACCGAACTTGTGCTTTAGGCCCTTTTCTCTCAGCTGTTTCACTACTTGGAGGAACTTCTTCCTCTTGGCCAGTAACAGAGGAGGGTAATTTTGGTCTACATACACATTTTGTCCATCAAGATTTAAATCTCTTTTGCCCCATGCAAGCTGGAGATTTTTTTCCTTTATTGAACAACTTAAAAATGTAATTATAATCGGCGGGCAGGTGTGCCTGGTCATAGCGTTAGGGCAACTGCATAATGCACCTGCACAATACCCAGCTTAGAGTCCAGAGACAAATCCAGTTCTTTTGAAGCCAACTTTCCAAAATCTAGGCATGTCCTCTTGCTCTGCCTCTTTAGGGATTCCAAAGACTCTTATGTTTTTCTTTGTGAGTGGATCTCGGCATCTTCTGCCCTCACAGTCAGCTCTTACCCTCTCTTGTATAAATAACATAGGGATTGGCCCAGTGCCATATGCTCGGTTTATAAATTTTCGACCTGGGACTCCAGGTGGAAGTGCCCTGCTCCAGTTTCTTCAGATCTTTCTGGATGTGTGACTTTCCCATTGATTTTGTGAAGCATTTTCAGGATGGCCTGGGTGTCTGCTCTGCCCAGGCCCTTTTCAACATCTAGAGCTGCCCTCGCTCTCTCTATCACCCAACCCAGTCAAATATGTCAAGTTCATGATGCCACCGAACTAGCAACGCTGCCATACTTTTGTCTGCAGCATTTTCTGAACACCGCGATATTGCGACCTGAATTTCATGTACTGCTCATTCAAGTTTGATTTCTAATGTTCGATGCAACAATTTCTCCAGTTTTGCAGTCATAAATAAAGGGATTACAGTAGATTTAATTGTATGGGGCTCTGGCCTACTTAGATTTCAACAAGGCCTTGACACCATCCCACATACTGTAGGAGGTTGGTAAATAAGCTGGGCAGCTTGGGAGTGGGCCCCAGGATGGTAAACTGAGTCAGAAACTGATTGAGTGAGAGGACACAGAGGGTGGTGTTAAATGGCGTTCAATCCAAGGAGAGGAGGGTGGCCAACGGGTGACACAGTAATCCATGCTGGGCCAGTCCTCTATAATGTCTTCATAAGCAACACTGCAGAGGGGCTGAGGGGAAGGTGTGCATCTTTGCAGATGACACTAAGATCTGCATCAGGTCGACACTCGGGGTGGGAGGGTGGAAAACGAGAAAGGACCTAAACATGCTTGAGTAGTGGTCAAGAGTGTGGCAGCTAAGATTCAATACAAAGAGTTCAAAATCATGCACTTGGGACACAGTAATCCAAGGGAGGAGTGCAAGATTGGGGAGAGGTATTGACAGCTACCAATCAAGAAAGAGACCTGGGGGTAATCATATCTGATTGCATAAAGGTAACCAAACAATGTGAGAAGGCTGTGGAAGAGCCAGTGAGATGCTAGGGTGCACAGGGAGAGGTATCACCAGCGAAAAAAGGAGGTGGTTATGCCACTATACAGATCACTAGTAAAACTATATCTGGAGTACTGTGTCCTGTTCTAGAGGCCACATCTCCAGAAGGACATAGACAAAATAGGGGCAGTCCAGAAAAGGGCAATAAAAATGGTGCAAGGAATACACCAAAAGTCATATGAGGAAAGACTAGAGGACTTCAATATGTATTTCCTGGAGGAGAGAGAGAGGGGGATAGGATAGAGACATTTGAGTATCTCAGGGTATAAACAAGATACAGAAAGGTAGCAACTTTCAGAAAAGATGGTGTACAAGAACAAGGGGCATGATATGAGCCTAGAGGGGTAGGCTCAGGGGTAATGAGGAAGTACTTTTCACAGAAACAGCCTCCTCATGGAGGTAGGGGGAAAATGGTAGGGGAATCAGAATGCACAGTATAGACATAAGATTACTCTTGCAATAGGGAAGACAGGGTAGCTGCAGATCAACTAAGGTCTGTGGTATTGCATTAGGTAGGGAAAAGGGCAGAACTAGGTGGGCCACATGTTCCTTACCTGCCATCAACTTCTATGTTTCTAAAAGTATTCACTAGCTTCAAATTAAAGGTACCTCTATGGGGAGACTTTCACCACTAATTTTTCTAATTTGTACCTTGGACAATGGGAAGAGTAGTACATTTGCAATGTCTCAAAAATCCATTCTATGATAAAATAGTTTTCTATGACAAAATATATTTTATCATAGATACACAGATGATTGATTTTTATTAGGAAAGGTGATGAAAATGAACTTCAGCAATTTCACACTTTTTGGAAGCAAGTAATCCAAATCTGTGATTTTACAGTAAATGGTCCATTTGCATGAATGCTATGCAGCATGCACGTGTCACCAAACACATGTGTGTACATGCATATGTGCAGTAGGTGCACACACAAGACCAAGCAGCATGCATGAACCACACGCAGCTGCATGCATAGGTAGCCCACGCAGAGCAGTGATGAGTCTGTGTTATGTATGGGTGGAGGGCATTGCCACATAACAGCCTGTGCACCACCCGCACACGCATGCACGACAGCAGATATGGAAGCCTGGTGTGTGGTGCAGTGCATAGAGCCCTACAGCAGGTGGAGGGCTGCTGCAGCACCGTGCAGCATAGCTGCAGAATGAATTACACAGATTGTAGGTTCCAAGGGAAGAGGCACAATCAGTGCAACACACTGTCACATAGCAGCAGTGCGCCCCAAGCATAGGGATGCCAATCACCCTACACACTGCACAACACCGCAGTCATGTGGGGAAGTCCCTGTGACAGGTGTATCCATGGGAAGCAGGGGACAGCAGGTCATGCGGCAACACACACAAAGGTCCCATCCACAACGCCTGGCTGCCACAACAGGATGCCCTGCCAGTGATGGACCCACTGTGCACCAGAAAGCAGGCACTAGATGTGCCACCACAGACATGCTGGCAACCACTATTGCCAGCTACAGTGGCACTTGTATGCACAACAGAGCAGCACACAGCACCTGTGGCACTGGCTCAGACCCCTCATGGCCCCCACCCAGAAGGGAACACAGTCCCCCTACATAGCCCACAGCCAGTGGTGTCATATCAGCAGGATCACAGGTGTTGCAAAGCACATCTACCCACCAAATATCAGGGAAACACATGCCAGAGAAACCATGTCCCAAATGTGCCTAGGGTTGCAATGGACAGCAGAGGGGTTAGAAAGATGTCATACTGTAGGTTTCCCAACCACAACACCTGGCCACACCTAGATGAGGACCCTGGTCCCAGCCCCTGCAGCCTACAGACCAGTGGTGTGCCCCCAACTGCAACACAGCAGCATCACCCTGAAATAGGGACTAGGACACAGGTGATAAGCAAACCACAGTTTACTGCCTCATTGCAAAAATGAACAAAGTGCAAAGGCGCAACAGGCAACAGCCCATGGACAGGGCATACAACAACAAACACATGCACTGTGCATGATAATGAAAGTCCACTGTTGGATGTCCATGGCCAGTGGACCATAGCAGTGTGGCAAAGAACAGGGAGGTGTGGCAGGCAGCAGCTAGGCAGCCCCTCCTCCATGGAGTCTTCGCTGGACCCAGGCAGTGTTGTTTGGGCAAGCCTCATCACTGCAGTGACAGCCGGTGCAATGGACCTCTGTAGCCCTGCAATGAGAAAATCATAGAGGAGGACCGGCATAAGCAGGACAGACATGCTGGACAAAACATGTACAAGTGCCACAAACAGGTACCCTACCATTCCCAGCACCTATCTCTAGGGACTTGACCACCCTCCTCATTTCCCCTACCTTATTTTTAAAGTAGATGGTTGTGATCCCCACTCATAGGAAGAAGAAGTACAGCACCAGCTACTGTCAGTGTGCCCTCCATGGCATCACCACCACTGACCTGGCACCATCGAGCTGCTCTCACATGACCGGGGCCAGTTCATCCTGATGGTCGCCTTGATCCTGTGGGAGACAAACACAAAGCAAAATGTTTGATGTATGGCCCACACCTCACATGTAATGCACATAGCACACACCCAGCAAGTTGCATACCCACCTGGACAGGTACCTCCACCTCGCAAATCATTCCCCTCGGGTTCTCCAGATAGGACATCCTCAGATGCCCTCCACAGATTTGGGGGTATGCCCAGCCCTGCCAACCTTGGTGCAAAGCCATAGCTGCTATCCCCAGCTGCTGCCATCTTGGTACCTGAATGGAACTGTTGCCCAGTGACACCCAGGCATGTGACGCACCATGCAGGTGTGGTCTGTTCACACCCTTTTAGGAGTGCATGCATGCATTGTGGAGGGCTGTGCACATAGGCAGCCACATTGACATCTGCACACCTGCCATCAGGTAGGCCACCATGTGTTGCAGGATGTGTTTGGGGATGATAATGAATGTCCTCCTGCTGGAGGGCAAGTTGGAGTGTAAGCAGCAGGGTGGGCAGATCCACAGCCATGTGTCTTCAGGCCACATCTGGATACCTTTTCATGTGTAATATGCATTGCATTGAGTGATTCCAGTTTGAAAGTGCCACCATTGCACATCTGTGTGACCTTGTAAGAACTCCATGGCACCATATACCTGTAAGTTCAAGGTGATATCCATGGAGATAAATGGCTCTGTGCACTCTCCTACTATGCCACCAGATCATGCCAGAGGGTGTCAGGGGATATCAAAAGCATCAGCCAGTCTTGATGTCTATGGCACTGGCACTGGTGCAGGTCACTTATGCTCTGCTGCATCAAGTGCATGACCACATCACATTCCTATAGTTGCCATGGATGTACAGGCCATGAAAGAAGCATTTTATGCCTTGCATGACATGCCAAATGGACTGGGGATGATAGACTTCACCAATGTGGTGATCATGGCACCATCAGTGGATGAAGAGCACACAGGAACAGGAAGAGGTACCGCAGTATTAACTGCCAGTTAGTGTGTGACGTGGTGGGTATCCTCACCAATGTATGTGCCAAGTACCCTGGCTCCTGCCACAAAGTTTACATTTTCAGTGGATCCAAACTGTGTGCCCTACTCACTTCACTGGGGTGGAGAGATGGCTGATAGGTGAATATACACCTGCAGAATCTATGCTAGTCATGCGGCTGCCTTACCACAGGTCTTTACAGTGTCTGTTCAAACAACATGAAGTCTTGCTGTATTCTGACAATATGCAGTTAGTCCCAGCACTTGAACTGCCCAGGAGAGGAAGAGTTAACTCTATGCAGAAGCATAGAATGTTGAGCTCAAGCTCGGTTTTCAAACCTTTCTCTGGTACTTGTCAGTGTAACCGTCAGATTCTTTACTCTGCCTAACAGTGAAGTCGCTGTGGAATTTCTCCTCTGCTCAGTTCGGTAGAGTTTGAATTAGAGTTAATTATTTAAACCAATTTATTATTTTTCGATTTCCAGCCTCTGTCTACAGTTCAGGTAGTGTGGTAGGTATGTGGTGGCGTGTTTCATTTAAATTTCTGTGAAATTGTTTTTGTCCATTTCTTATTGGTCGCTCTGGTTAGGAACCAACCTTTTTGCTTGTATTTGATTATTTGTATTTTGCTGGGATTTAGTGTGGTGTTCGGTTCCGATCAGTTTCAAAAAGAACATGACTTTTCTGGTTCTTTTACAAAACCGTAACATGGTTTGTAACCAATCGGGATTTATTACCTGGCTTAAAAGCTTTCAAGGGTAATTGTTTAGGTTGGCCATGTCTGAGAAACCCTAGAAAAAAACAGTCCCACTGGGTTTGAGCACTGTACTGAGTGTGGGGAGGCCTTTGCCAAGGCTGACCCCCACCTCAGCTGTGTTTACTGTCTGGAGTTTGACCACCTCAAAACAGACTGCCAGATTTGCAAGAATTTTCCTAAAGCCACTCTGGAAAAGATTGAGTAGGCTGAAGGAAAGGGAGGCCGAGAAGTCTGTAGATCCGGATGGCCAGTCCGGTTCGGTTGCAACCTGGACCTGAGGAGGTGCCTACTGACCTAGGCAATACCTCCTCGGAAAAATGAGATCCAACTCTGAGGAGTTGGTTCAGTTATAGGAAACGAAAGTCAACCTGTTCGGATCCAGCACCGTATACTCCAACCGCTGATGAGATAGCCAAAGCGATTAGCATAGTTCAATCGCTCTGCCTGGTTCAGTCCGAACTGGTACCACCGGTTAAGCAGTCAGTTCATTCGGATCCAACTCCACTGGATTATGATCCAGATGCTTACTATGATGTGGAGTGAGAGGGAGATGAAGAGTATCCCAATGATGAGGATGAAGATAATGACTTTGAAGGTCTGGATGTGCCCATTGAACCGGACATCTCCCCAGACAGACCCTCCAATGTCTCCTTCCCAGGCTTTCTGAGTCCTTTCACATTTCTTGTTTTACAAGAAGGTGGCTGAAATCCTCCAGCTCCCAATGGTTGAAGCTGTTGAGGAGGAGGAAGAGCCTGATTTTGTTGAGATGTTGGACATCCCAGAGTGGAAAAGATTGTATATCCCTCTTCACAAGTCCTTGGGGAAACAGACAAAAGATTTTACAGACACCTAACTCCTTACCTCCCGTAGACAAGAGAATGGACAGGAGGTATATGCTATCAGGCTCAGGTATGGAGTTTTATATAGTCATTGCAGCCATGTTGGGGTAGTGTAGGCTGCAGCCTGTGACAGGGCTAACATTCCTTTGGCTCACACCCCCACACAAAGACACCAGGAAGGTCGATGCCATGGCCATGAAACAGTATTTGGCATCTTCTTTGGGACTCAGGCAGGCTAACTATATGGCCTCACAGCCAAGTACCAGAAGTCCAGGTGGGATACGGTTCTGGAACTGGCTAAACAGGCCTCCCCAGCTAGCCTAAGAGCTGGAGGAGGTGGCTGCTGATTGAACTGAGGCATCCAAAGTACAGTTCCATGCTGCTGTGGATTCCAATGATGTGGCAACAAGAGGCATGGCTACATCTGTGTCTCTCAGGAGACATGTTGGCTCAGATGTACTAGCCTTTCACAGGATACCCAGGCTAAGGCTATGGATTTCCTTGGTGGGTAACTATCTGTTTGGGGAGCAGACAGAAGTTTACATGAAGACAATGGATGAGTACAGGACCACCTACAGGAGTGCACATGGCAAAGAGAGGCAAGCCACCCTCAGAAGCAGCAGTCTAGGGGCAGAGGCAGGCCTTTCTACAGGCCTTCTACCAAGCTCAGGCTTCTTCTTCCTTCCCACAGAGGATTCTTTCAAGGAGAGGCAGGAAGGGATGAGCAGGACTGCATCCTCTTCCCAGTCCAAGGCTCCTGCCAAGCAGACATCCTGATGTGTCAGCCGGTCGACTCCCCATTCCAGTAGGAGGCAGACTGGTTTACTACTTCAGGCCTGGAAATCTGTTACCTCAGACAAGTGTGTCCTGGTGGTAGTAAGCCAGGGACTGGCCTCAGCTTCAAAAGGTTCCCAAAACTGAGGATCGGGTCTTTCCACCTGCATCCATCTCAGAAACCCTTGCTCTAGAGGCAGGTTTCTTCTCTACTGGCTCTCAGAGTTGTATAGAAAGTTCCTTACTCAGCACAGGGGCAAAGGTCCGCGACTCCAGGTACTTCCTTACCCCAAAAAAGACAGGGAGTGGCAACCCATCCTACATCTAAGGTATTTGAACAAACACATCACAAAACCAAAATTCAAAATGGTGACTCTGGGAATCTTTCTTCTCTTTCTAAGGTCAGGGATTGGCTAGCATCCTGGACCTCAAAGATACCTACTTCCATATTCCTATCAGGTGCTCTAACAGAAAGTACCTCAGGTTTAAGTTGCCTTCAAGCCATTATCAGTTCAGAGCCATGCCCTTCAGCCTAACATCAGCTCCAAGGGTGTTTACAAAGTGCCTTGCTGTAGTAGTTGCCTTTCTCAGAAAGCAGGGTATTTCCATCTTCCCATATCTGGATGACCGGCTAATTGTAGGTCAGTCCTCCGACCAGGTCAAGTCAGCGCTACAGATCACTCAAGACTTGCTCATTTCTCTGGGTTTCTCCTCAATCTTCCAAAGTGGGTTCTCGAGCCAGTACAACTTCTTACTTTCATAGGAATAGAGTTGGATACTATTCAAGCAAAGGCCTTCCTCCCATTGGCAAGGGTAAAGGCCCTCACAGATATTGCTTCTTCTTTTCGACCTCTGATCTCTCACCCAGCAAGGCAGTTTCTTCAACTCCTGGGCCACATGGCAGCTTCCACTGCAGTGGTATAAGGAGCCAGATTTCAAATGAGGGACATTCAGTTCCATCTAAGGTCCTTTAGTCTCAGAAAAAGATTCTCTCACCAAACTGGTACCAGTGACTCAGACTGTGGTCCAAGCTCTCCAGTGGTGGTTGGACCAGGACAACCTCAGACAAGGTGTTCCATTTTCTCTCAAGTCCCTCAGTAGTCCTAACTACAGATGCTTCTCTCTAGGCTGGGGAGCCCATTTGGGAGCCCTCACGGTTCAGGGTTTTGGTCTCCACAAGATCTCTCCTTCATATCAATCTGCTGGAACTCAGGGCAGTCTTCCTGGCCCCTCAGATCTTCTCAGAATCCATCAGGGGCAAGGTGGTGCAGGTCAGGACAGACAACACCACCACAATGTGATACAACAACAAGCGGGAGGCACTCGGTCCATGGCCTTGTGCACAGAGGCCATGAAACTGTGGTCTTTAGCCTATTCCTTCAGACTTCCCTGATAGCAGTTCATCTCCCAGGAAAAGACAATATATTGGCAGATGCTCTGAGCAGAGATCTCCCAGGGACATCACAGATGGTCCCTAGACCCTTCCATCCTACAGGTTATCTTCACCAGATGGGACACTCAGAGATAGATCTCTTTGCAGCCCCAGACAATCACCAACTTCCTCTGTTTTGTTGCAGACCTCCAGTCCTGGGGACTGTTCCCTGGATGCTCTCATTCTGGATTGGAAGGGCAGGTTTCTCTATGCCTTCCTCCTTCCTCCCTTCCCCTGTTGTCCAGAGTCCTGATCAAAATCAGATCTCAACCCTGCACAGTTATACTGGTGGCTCCAGATTGGGGCAGACAGTCTTGGTATCCTCTACTGCTGGTTCTGGCAGTGTCACGTCCCTTGTCTCTTCCTAGAGATACAATCTCTAACCTTCTCTCGGGAGGATCTGGTGCCCCTATCTCCAGTCTCTCAACCTCAAGGCCTGGCTCTTGAAGAGTTAGAATATGCAGGCCTGCATCTTTCTCAGGAGTTCTGGATATTTTTAAGGTTTCCAGGAAACCTTCCACTAGAAAAATGTATAATTCCAAATGGAAAAGATTCAGTATTTGGTGTTCTCAGAAGGGCATTTGCCTGATCCTGCAAACCTTGCTACAGCCTTAGAGTATCTGGTTTGCCTTAATGGTAAGCCTGCAACTCTGAAGGTTCACCTAGCAGCTGTGTCTGCATTCCTTTCAGCAGAGAAGGGCTCTCATCCTGTTTTCAGTAAGTTCTTCAAAGGTCTGGTTTAGATTAACCCTCCTTTTGAGAGCCTACTCCAGCTTGGGATCTTAATGTCTGCATTGCTCAGCTTATACAGCCACCCTTCGAACCTCTGGCTTCAGACGAGCTTAAGTACTTGACTTGGAAAACTGTGTTCCTGGTTGCTATTACTTCTGCCAGGCGGATTAGTGAATTACAGGCCCTGTCAGTTGAACCTGACTTCATCTCCTTCCATAGGGATAAGGTGGTCCTAAGAACCAGTAGGAGTTTCTTACCCAAAGTGGTGTCAGATTTTCATCTGAACCAGTCTATGTCTCTTCCTGTGTTTTTCACTGACCACTCTTCTTCAGGAGAAAGAAGGTTGCACAGTTTGCATGTTAAAAGGGCTCTTAGTTACTACATAGAGAATACTAAGGCACAGAGGCATGACTGTCTTCAACAGTTTCTCACTTATGGTGAAGTGGGGAAAGGTACAGTAAGCCTGCTGCTAAAGGACTATTGCCAAGTGGATTGTCTCTTGTATACAATTCTGCTATGACAAATTGGGCAAAACACACCCTCCAGGCCTGAGGGCTCACTGGATTAGGGGTATAGCTGCCACTCTGGTTGTGGCCAGAGATATACCCTTGCTAGAAATCTGTTAAGCAGCCACCTGGAAAACAGTCCATACATTCACTAAACATTACTCTCTGGACATCCAGGCTAGGACTGATGCTAGGTTTGGCACAGCAGTACCGCAGATCCTGTTCCCAAAGTAGGTTCTGCATTCCTTCCTCCTGGGGAACTGCTTGGTAGTCTGCATATTGTCAGAATACAGCAAGACTTCATGTTGTTTGAAGAAAAATTACTTACCATAGTAATGTTGTTTCTTCTAATGGATCTTGCTGTATTCTATTCCTCCTCCCTCCCTCCTGCCTCCCCTCTCAGAATCTAGTTTTGGGATGTGGGCTGGCAGATCAGTGTTGCACCTCAGGGTTGTACCTTGTCCCCCCTCCTCTTAAGGGTGGGGTAGTTGTACTGTTGTTGTTGTTCTGTTTATATATATTATATTGTCACTACCTTTTTCTTGAGTTCTCGACTTGAGTCTTTTGGGACCCAAATTGTTGCCTTTGGCTTAAGTAAACAATTTCAATGTTTAGTACTAGTTAGTTTGCTTGTAAGAATCTGCGGTTACACTGGTAAGTACCAGAAAAGAAGTTTGAAAACCGAGCTCGAGCTCAACGTTCTATGCTGCTGCATAGAGTTAACTCTTTCCTCTCTGGGGCAGTTCAAGTGCTGGGGCTAACTGCATATTGTCAGAATACAGCAAGACTCCATTAGAAGAAACAACATTACTATGGTGAGTCATTTTTTCTTCTGTACCATCCGATAGGTGATGGTGGATACACACTAGGGCCATACTTAATGGCACCATTCCTGAGCAATACGGTGCTGCAGAGGAGGCATTCAATGATGCCTACAAGAAGACACATGCTGTCATAGAGAGAATCATAGGGATGATGCAGATGAGGTTCCAGTGCCTGGATCGGACAGGTGGCACAATGCTACTTGTCCCTGGGTAGGCCTGCAAGGTGTTGATAGCATGCACCATGTTGCACACTGCCCTGTGCCATGGTGTACCCATGCCACAGAACACACATGGAGATGACTTGTTCAGCATGGACATGGGTCAGGATCACCTGGGAATGCCTTGGAGACACTGACAGGATGTGCAGTACACTGTGCACTCATGCAGGGGTATTCCGTCATTAAGGGAGGTGGGTAGGTGGGGCACAGTGATGACTGCAGTATCTGAGTGCTCCCTGCTCTGGAGTGGGTTCATGGGTATGTGGTGCTCACATATACGGCATTGGAGGGCTATGACTAGGAGGTGATGTACAAGGTTATATGCTGTGGTTGTGTGGCATAGGATTGTGTACATGATGCACTGACACTGTGCTGTGTGTGTGTGTTGCCAGTGGCTGCCATCATGACTTCTTGCATGATTTTCATCCTAGTTGTGCAGAGGTCCATGTGCCCAGGTGCTGTGATATTGCTGGGGCCATGCTTCCTCCATGTGGATGGTGGTCAACATGTGTCCCTGGCCTATGCAGTGGCTGGGTATTACCCTGGTCCACTAGTGTGCTGTTGCTGGTGGGTGCCTGTGGGCTTGTGCCTGTTCCCTGGGGCTCCATGCCTGGGGACTGGTGGTGCCCATGGGCTTGTGCCTGTCACTTGGAATGTAGTACCTGGGGGGCCTGGTGGATGCCTGTGGTGTGGTGCCTTGCAGCTCTGCCTCAGTCTCTGGGCAGCCGCTGGGTGGTGGTACAGATGATACATCCTGCCATGGCATGGTGAGCCCTGGTTGACTGTGCTGCCCCTGGATAGCAGGCATTCTGTCAGCCTCTTGAAGAGGTCACCCAGTCTGCCAAGACCACAGAGCATACCACGCACCTCATCCATCAGGGCCACAAGGCCTCTGGGTTTTGTGCTGTGTCTGCAGCCCTCCTAGTCCAGCTGCTACACCTCTGTGTAGTAAGTGTACAAGACTTCAAGTGTGTGTGTCCTCCATGCCCAGCTGGTTGGTTGGGTGGAGGGGTGCTCATCCCACTGTCTTGAGGGTGGTTCTGTGGTGGGATCCATGCCCCGTGCCAACCAAGTGTGGCCATTGGGTAGTGGTGTGTGTCAGTTGTGCTTCCTGTTGTGCCTTTGGCATTCTGGTGGCTCTGAGGGTGGGAGCTGGCTGTCCATAGGGATCATGTCATCATCCTTCTCTGACTTGTCGACAGTCCATGCCTGTGTGGCTTCCAAATCTGTTTCCACACCCACTGGTGCTTTTATAACCAGCTGTGTACCTGAGGGTGAGATAAAGGGACATATATTACATGCAGCATGCCTGCTTTGGAATTCCATGGCATGGTCACGAGCACCCTAGGGTTCAGCCACCTGTGCTGTCTTATTGTCCCCAGACATATGTGAGTGGTGTGCGGTGCTGTGGGGCTCCACTGTAGGTTCTGTCACTTCATGAAGGGTGTGCCCTGGTGTGCCAGTGTCTGTAGAGTGCAACACATGGGATTAGCAGTTCTATGGTGTCCAGGCACTCCTGGCCCCTGTCTCTGCATGGTGCTACTTACCTGGCACTGTATCATACTAGGAGTTTTAGGACAACAGGGGCTCAAGCCCATTTAAATTGTTCCCAGTATTCAGTGGAGGCAACCAAGGTTACCAACCAAAATACATTTATCCAACCTGGTCTTAAATCTATTGAAACTAGGTGCTCCCTCCACTTCTTGAGGCAGCCCATTCCATAGCCTGATTGCTCTAGGTTTAAAGCTGTACCTCCATAAGTCCATCCTACACTTTGGTTCAACTATCTGCAAATCATGCCCGAGGCTATAATTTTGTTCCCTATATCTGAGGTCCAGATCTTTCCTTAGCACTTCCTGTTGGATAATTTTATATAATAATAACAAATCCCCATGCACTTCTAACTTTCAGTGGCCATAGTTAGTCTTTTAGCCTGTCCTTATAAGGTACATGTTTGAGACCTGATATTAATTTTGTAAATGACTGTTGTGGTTTTATGACCAATACCTTATCCTTTATAAGAATGGACTCCAGCTAGAGAGCAGTAGTCCAACAGTGGCCTAATATATGTTTTGTATAGTGGTAATAATACTCCTGTATTATGTGAGAAAAAACTCCTACGAATACAATGTATGAGAGTCATTACCTTGTTTGCAACAATTCTACTATGCACCCCACTTTTCAGGTTATTTACAATATGTATCCCCAAATCTTTCTCCTCAAAGGAATGTCATAATCTAATTCCTGTAAGTAATAATCCTGCTGAATATTATTTCTTCCAATATGCATGACTACATTTATTCAAACTAAACTCCATTCTATTCCTCACTACCCATTCACCAATTGATAATATATCCTGCCCAAATATGCCTCTCGTCAAATGTGTCCACCACTCCCCAAGTTTTACATCATCTGCAAACTTATTAATCTTATTTTGACTACTGATGTTTAAGTTGCTTATAAAACTGTTGAACAACATGACCCTGGGGCACCCCACTAGTCACCTCACCTCACCAGACAAGTAACCATTCACTCTCACCACCTTCATCCTGTCTGTCAACCAATGTTTAATCCAGCTGAATAATGTGCCATCAATCCCCAATTGTACTAATTTTGAGATCAGAATTCCATGTGATACTTTATCAAGAGCTCTACTAAAATTCAATATGACTACATCCACTGCTTTCCCTGATCCACATTATTGCCAACATAATTATAGAAACTAATTAAATTGGTGTCATATGATCTATTTTTTCTAAATCCATGCTGCAATTCACGAGGTTTCTACCATCCAAATAGTTTTAATTTATAAGCAATTATCCCTTCAATTAATTTACCAACCACCGAGGTCAAGCTAACCAGTCTATAGTTAGCTGCCCTCAGCCCTAACACCTTTTTAAAATAGATGCCCTCCATCTCCTCATGCATGGCCTCCTCAGTGATGGTGCCTGCTACTATCCTCTCCATGGGGTTAGGGTGATTCCCTATGTGGGTGGCCCACTGCCTGTCCCTAGCCATGCCTGGGCACTGGATGCCACCTTTCTTTGATGGCTGACAGCAGATCCCACCATTTATGTTTGATGGCTGCTAGTGTTCATGCCTTGGGGCCAGCTGCATTCACGGCAGCCTGTATGTTGAATCACAGGTGGACCTTCATCCCCACAGGCATTGTCAAGATCTATGCCCCATAGATAGTAGCATAATGGGTCCATCTATTTGGACACTATGGCTGCCACCTGCCCTCTGGTGAAGTTTGTGGTGCACAACCATGCTGTTCATGGATACGGCACATCCATGGCATGGTCTACCACTCTGTCTGGCAGCATTGTTCCCTGGTGGTGGACCAGATAGTTTGTGTACAGCTCTCCCATCCTCCCATCCTCCCCATTGCATATGTCCTGTCTTCCTTAGTGGTAGTCACTTTCACAGGTCAAATAAGGTGGCCCAGTTGCCCATATATGGTGGGGTCATGGGGCAGGTCCACATATTCCAGCACCACCTGGGTTGCACCGTGCATGTCCTGTACATGTCCCTTGGACATGCCCCCCATCATCATGCTCTGTGTGCCCATTTGTGCATGACATGATCCTGGGATGGCTTGCATGCCACGTAGCTGCACAGCAGTATTGCATCACTTTTCATGCACTTTCTGTCCTTTCATATATAGAGTCCAATAGTATTAAGACACCAATTAATTTTCTAGATATCCTTATATCAGTATCTGATATAGGAATTATAGTCATAGATAATTTTAGGAAGTGTAGTGACTACAATACAATTTTGTGAGCTGAGAGTTACTATCCATAGCATTTGGTCAGAAGTCTGCCAAAAGGCAATTTCTGTACTTAAGAGGAAACTGCAGCACCAATGATATGTTTCAAACAAACTCTGGTCAGAGCCAACATGGCTGCTTCAGAGCAGCAGTATGTGTGAAAACTACTCCAAGCTCCTGCGCAGCTGACGGTATACTTGTGCCAGTTCAACAAATCAAGAGGAACAACAGGCATGAGACTGAAGTCCAGGAGTGATAGCAATTTGTGGAGATAAAAAAGCCAGACTGGATCAGTACCTCCAATTGCAGGAATATTTTAAGTTATAGCTACACAGAGAGTGCTGTATTTACCTAGTGCTTCAGACATAAACTCAGTTATGTCCTACATCAGAGGCCCCAATGAAAACAAGAGTTGAATCCTGAAGTATTAGGTAAGTGTAGTGCTCCTGTGTGGCTATGACATAATAAAATGTTCCTACATTTAATGAGACTAATCCAATCTGTGTTTTTTTTACCTCTACAAACTGGTGTTACTCCTGAGTGTTGTTCCTTGCCTGCTTTGATAATAAGAACACCCTTGGAGTGAAATAGCTCTGAGCTACTCAGGTGGTGGGGCCCCAAAACGCTGCAATCATTTTCAAGTTTAGTTTAGAATAGCAGAATAGAAAAGAATTTCATAAATGCTTACATGTACAGTTACTCGTCTCTTATGGCTATAAGAGTGCATTCTTAAGTTCTTCAGGTGACACAACTGCAAAGCGAATGTGAGCAGTCCTGGGAAACAAATGACTTGAGCAACAACTCTTGTAGCCACAAGACACAAGAAAACTGTACGCATAAATGTATTATAAATCATGTTAAAGATTTCTGTTAAGAAATGCAACTTGAATTTAAAATACAGCTGTTAGATTTGTGGAAAATTAGAAACCCTGTGTGATGAAATGGACTATGCTATCTAAATTAGAATTGTAGCATTAAAACTGTTTGCATGAGATATTTCAAAGGAAAGATAGTACTTGAAATGTTTAGAAATAAACAATCATGATTAGACAAGAATAATGTCAAAATTTATAAGTTTGTGTATAGAGGATAATGGATGGTCAGCCAAGTCTGTGTCGTCTCCAATATCAAGAGTAGTCAGAACCCTGCTGGCAATGCAGGCTTGTTATGCATGTAACTGGACATCCACTGTTTTATACTGTATATGTTTTTTATCTTAAAAAATACACTGCTGCCCCTCCCCACACACACACAAAAGCACATAATTTTAGGAAATTTTAAAACTAATAAACCCACCCTACACCCAACTGCTAATACTTCTTGTCATGTTACTGAAAGTTTTTGTTTTAAAATCTTTTGAAAAAAGTTTACTTCATAAACAAATTCTGGTCAGAGCTGATACAGCTGTGGTGAGCTTTTGGAGCAGTGAGAGCACTGAAAAGAATATGCAATGCACTCCCGACTGGTCAGACATAACTGATACTGCTGCAATTACAGAACAATGCATGTGATACTGCATGCGGCTTGTTTGCCCCTGAGTCAGCTATAAGTAACATGGCAGCACTGACAGGACTACATATGAGCAACATTCACATATGCACAGTTTAAATCAGTGTTGCACACGGCATCCATCAGTATCCCAGCAAAACTATCCTGTGTCAGTACATTGCACATAGATGTAAACATGAGTAAAAGTAAGACCACACTGAAAATGAGATACTGCATCTCAGCCAGGCTAACCTGTATCAGTACATTGCAAAAGGGGTAAAATTAGGATCCCCCTAAAAATGAAATACTGCATCTTAGCAAAGCTATCCTGTGTCAGTACATTGCCAAAATAGATAAAAGTATGTCCCCACTGAATATGAGATACTACACTCAGCCAGGCTATCCTGTGTCAGTACATTGTAACAGGCCTATAATGCCATCAAGAGGTTCTGGGGACATGTGAACCTTGAGAGATTCCAACATTTTCAAGAGCTTCCGCATATGTTGCAGGTGAGTTTTACCATTTAAAATAAATAAGAACACATAAAACAGCCCTAACATTTGTTACAGTGATTTTGCTGACAGGCATAATGAAGTCAGTTGTGCACTGTACATGTATTGATTTGAGCACACATGGAAATGTACAGGAGTTTTGTCCCAGTTCTACATGGAAAATACAGGAAATGCTTTGTTCAATCTGGGAACACTGCAGTTGACACCATTATGATTTCTTTGTAATTCCCTATGATGCCCCTTGCAACCTCTGAAAACCCCTAAAACATTAGCTGCCTAGCATTCACCTTTCCTACAAGTATAAAACCATGAGAGTTCCAATGCCACTAATTAGATAGGTCCTGAAAGGGTTAACATAAATCAGCTCTTCAGAGGAAATACTGTAAATCATTGCTACACATATACACACATTGGGAGATGACCAAGAATGTCATTTGAAACTACTCTGCAGTTAGATGTTGTATCCTCTGTTGGAAGTCAAACATGGGAAAATTAAGGCCCCCTGAAAATGAGATCCTGCATCTCAGCAAAGATATCCTGTGTCAGTACGTTATAACAATGCTATAATACTATCAAGAGGTTCTGGAGACATATTAACACTGGGAGCAATGCTTGAGAGATTCCAACATTTTTCCAGAGCCTTTGTGATATGTTGCAGGTGAGTTTACCATTTGAAATAAATAAAACACATGAAACAGCCTTAACATTTGTTACAGTGATTTTACTGACAGGCATAATGAAGTTGTTGTGTACATGCATTGATTTGAGCATACAGGAAAATGTACAGGAGTTTTGTCCCAGTTTTACATGGAAAATACAGGGAAAGGAGGGTGCCCTACAGGAAATGCTTTGCTCAGTCTTGGAACACTGCAGTTGACACCGTTATGATTTCTTTGTAATTTCCTATGATGCTCCCTTGCAACCTCTGAAAACCCCCTACAACATTAGCTGCCTAGCATTTACCCTTCCTACAAGTATAAAACCATGAGAGTTCCAATGCCACTAATTAAATAGGTCCTGAAAGGGTTAACATAAATCAACTCTTCAGAAGAAATACTGTAAATCATTGCTACACACATACACACATTGGGAGAGATGACCAAGAATGTAATTTGAAACTGCTCTGCAGTTAGATGCTGTTATCTATTGGAATTCTGTCAGTAAATTATTAGTCTCCAAAGATATCAAGTCACATTGCAATAATAAACAAGCTGAAAAAATAGTGTTGGAATTGGCTACTCAACAGAGACAAGGGAGTATTTTATTTAACTGGCAAGTTCAATCAATCAATCAATCAATCAATCCAAATCTTTATTTAACCAGGCAAACACTGTTGAGTAATGCTCATTTTGAGATGGACCTGGACAGAATACATAGTCGTAATACAACACAATGTTTACAACAAACCAACCATATAAAAAATTGATCCAGGATCAATTACAATGTACAAGGTAACAACAGTAGCAAAAGCATAGGCAATAATGTGTATAGAATATCTAAGGAGTTTCCAGTGGCAGAAGTTAATATTTACACAAGGAACCTAGAGGATACCAGAAGAATGAAAGAAAGAATCATGGATAAGGTAACAGGGTATACGGATGATATCGATGGGGAGGAGGAGGAGGATGGAAGCAGAGGGAAGGCGAGGAGCTCATAGGTAAGCCACAGAGTACTGGGGACTGATGGTGTAGTCAAGTGGAATAAGTACAGGCTCCAAGTTGGGGGGTAGTAGAGAGGTCATTCACAGCAGAAGGGTACAACCATAGGATACGGTTACAATAACCTATAACAGTGACAGCAGAATGGAAAGAATAAAGGGATACTAATATGCAATTGGAGAAGGGAGGGAGGGAGGGAGGAGACAGGATGTTAATGGGACCGCATATGGAAGGCTCTAATTCAGGGATAAGGCAAGATCAGGGAAGACACTATTTTCTAAGGATAAGGCAAGGATCAGGGGGCGAATTACAGTTGAAGAACGATACACTGAAAACTCAAAAAATTGTGTTCCACGATACTCCATTTTCCAGCTACAGACAGCAAGATGGCTGTAGGCTCCACCCACAGTCATAAAAAGGAAGACCTGGGTGATGAGCAAGAGCAAGATCTACATTTAGGTGCTTCCATTTAAAATGAACATGAATTCACAAAACTACGTTATAGTGCAGATCATGCTCATGCTTGTTTCCCAGTTCCTTTCATTTTGTAAGTAAAATTCTTTTTAAATGATTTTGAAAGCAAAACACTATCAGTGGCACTGGGTGGGACATTAGCAGCTGGGTGCAGGGTGGGTTTATTAGTTAAAAATTAAATTAAAAAAATTGAAGTTTGTTTGGGTCTATGTGTGTATGTATGGTGAGGGAGATGACAGTTGTGAGAAGAACAGAGCACAGATGGCACTAAATTTTCATTCTTATCAAAAAGTTATTACACCACAGATAAGTGCAAAGCATACTATGAACTTTGACCTGTAGTACCAAAGCATTTTAGTTTGGATGGAAAACCATGCAGAAGAGACCAAACTATATAATATACTGCATTTCATACACACTGTAACCCTAAGTGCTTTACAAAGCACCAAGTTATGTACAGGTAGTAAGGGGTTATGTGCAACACACATACAGAGGCCCATGAGCACACTCATATGATACATAAAGGCATACTACAATAAACCAGTGGTTTCAAGCCACATATCTGGAAGGCTGCACAGTGCAGCCACCAAAACTACAGGTGGCCTTTCAATTTACATTTTCACCCATTCCCTTAATACAACAGATCTCTTTTTCCACATAGTACAGTACATAGCAAATGAAGTTCCTATTGTCTTTATTCTTTTTCGTAAGAAAAAGGCCAAAGGCTGGCATTAGTGCAGTAGTAGAACTACCATTCATAGGATCAGCAATCTGAGTTCTGGAATAAACCAGAGTCATTTGAGGCTGGCCAGGAGTGGAGGACTAAGTTCCTCCAGGACGCCCCTCCTCCCGGTGGGAGTGTCTGTCTCTACCACAATGCTGCTACCTGGGTTGATACAGGTGGAAGTAGAATGGAATCAAGGTGGGGGTGGGGATCTGCTGGGCTGACAGGAGGCATGCAGACATGCATACTACTGCTCTGAGCTATGTGTGTGGATGGCCTAGTGATAGGGAGAAAACAGCAAAAAAGCTCCAGCAGAGTCAGAGATGCTCCTCCAGTATATCTGGAGGACTCCACATCACTCCCACCATGCTGTTTAATGCAACATTAGAGATATGAGGAGGTTGCTGCCCACTTCTGTCCCTGTCTGGGGTGCAGTGCCATGGTTTGATGGAAGTGGTATATTGCAGTCAAAGTGATAGAGGTCTGGTACTTTGGGTAGCAAAGAAGAGCTGCATCTGAGATTGGAGGAACATAAACATAAGTTAAACAAGCAATGGGGTGCTTACCATTTGTATGGTGTTTAAATTGGCAGTGTCAGTGGCTCAGTAGGTAGCACACTTCGCCTCTGAGGCCGGAGATCAGAGGGCTGTGGGTTCAGTTCCCACATCTGGCACTAGGTTAATATCCCAGTACTGACATTATCGTGCAGCATGAGAGGGTGCTGCACTTCTAAGGTGCCGTCTTTCAGATGAGATGTTAAACCGAGGTCTCATCTGCCTGGATTGGTGGTAGTTCAGGTGGATGTTAAAGATCCCATGGCACTTATCGAAAAGAGTAGGAATTTCCCGCTGTCCTGGCCAAATTTCTGAAAATACCACCAACAGCTTAATCTGGTTCAAAGTCAGTTGGCATTCATCTGTATCCCCTCCCCGGTCGTGCCTGAAAATAGGCAGGATTTGTCTAGTGCACTTACCCAGTCAACAAAAAATAAATAAAATAAAATAGCATTTCATTGGTTTGGGGAGGTTGAGGAGGGTGCAGTCCTCCTGGACTGCCATATGCCTACAGGAAATTAAACATAATTTCATTAAACACCACCTGGTGCCTATGAGGACTCCCAGCACACTCCAAGGACTGGGGCTGGAGAAGATAGGGCCAAACAGGGTATGTTGTTTGTGAACAGGCAGAGGGGCCACATAGCTGCTACTGCCGCCATTAGGCAGGTGTAGCTAATGGCCCCTACTGACCTTATGCCTCGAGGAGTCTGTGTCCAGGATCGGGTGGATACTGGTGTATGTCCCCTGGCAAGCCACTGTCCCACCTACCTGCATGAGAGGCATGCTGGCCAGGCATTTTAAACTGTTAATTTATTTGGATAGCATGTTAAACAAGTTTTCCAAAATATCATCATTGGAATTCAATTCAGCAGTATGGGCATTCAAGTCACCCCAGAGTTGTTGATTTGCAAGAGGACAATTCAGAGACAAAATATACACTAACAAGACTAATTCATCAGATAACTTCTTATCCTATATGAGGTATTGGTAATAGTAGGAATAAATAGAAACATAGAATATGACAGCAGATAACGACCAACGGTCCACCTAGTCTGCCCATTTCCCTAATTGGTTTGGCAATCCCTACCCATATCTGGACTGCCGTTTCCCGCTGTGCTGCACAGCAGAGGTGCCTTCATCTTATCCCATGCACTTTTGAATCCCAGTACTGTTTTTACTTCCACCACCTTCACTGGTAGCCTGTTCCATGGATCCACCACCCTCTCTGTGAAAAATACTTCTTGCATTCCCTAAGCTTCCCTCCCTCCAGCCTCATGTTATGTCCCCATGTCCTTGTGCACTTTCTTCTGAAATGTGCTCTCCTCATGTACCCTATTTATTCCTCTAAGGTATTTGAAAGTCTCTATCATATCCCAGCTCTCCTTCTCTCTTCCAGTGAATAGATATTAAGTTCACTGAGTCTTTCTTCATAAGGCTTGTGGTGCAGTGCATGTATCATTTTGTTGCTCTTCTCTGGACTGCTTCCATTCTGTCTATGTCCTTTTGAGATGCGGTTCCAGAACTGGACACAGTATTCCAGATGAGGCTTAACCAGTGATCTTACAGTGGCATCACCACTTTGCTCCCTACTGGTTATGCCCTTCCTATACACCCCAGCATTCTGTTTGCTTTCCCCACTGCTTTTTCACATTGTTTGGATGACTTCAGGTCATCAGACATGATAACCCCCAGGTCTCTCTCCTGACTTGTGGTAGCTAGAACCTGCCCCCCATCTTGTATTCCTGTCTTGGGTTTCTGTGTCCCAGGTGCATAATCTTGCACGTCTTGGCATTGAAACCTGACTGCAAACCCTTGACCATTCCTCAAGTAGTCTTAGGTCATTTCTCATTTTATCTACCTCTCCTGTGTGTCAATTCTGTTGCAGATCTTGGTGTCTTCTGTGAACAGGCATGCTTCCCCTCCAGTCCCTCTGCAATGTTACTTATGAAGACATTGAATAGGACTGGACCCTTCAATCCCTGTGGCACCCCATTGGTCACCTCCTCTTGAATTTATGCCATTTACTACCACCCTCTAGGTCCTGCCTTTAGCCAGTTTCCAACCCATTTTACCACTTTAGAGCCCACACCCAGATTCCCCAATTTGTTAAGCAACCTTATATGTGGAACGGTGTCAAAGGCCTTGCTGAAATCCAGGTAAGCCACATCCACCTCCCTCCCTGATTCATCACCCTGGTCACCCAGTCAAAGAAATCAATAAGATTAGTCTGACAGGACCTTCCTCAGTGAATCCATGCTGCCTTGGGTCTTTTGCACCGCTTGACTCCAGGAACTTCACTACCCTCTCCTTAAGCAGGAGTCCATCAGCTTCCCCCACCACCGAGGTCAGGTTTACAGGTCTGTAATTGCCTGCCTCCTCCCTACTTCCACTCTTGTGCAGGGGACTATCTCGGCCCTCCTCCAGTCCCCAGGTACCTCCCCATCTCTAGTGACTGGTTGAAAAGGGTTGTCAGTGGTCCTGCTAGGACTTCCCTGAGTTCCTTCAGAACTCTAGGGAGAATCCCATCTGACCCCATTGCCTTGTCTGTTTTACTTTCCTATTTCCTCCAAGTCTCTCACCCCGAAATGGAGTGGTGTCCACCTCTTCCCTGTAAACCTTTCCTCGTGAGTCTTGGCCCTCCTGCCTGTTTCTTGATAAATACTGAGCACAAATACTTGTTCAGTATCTCAGCTTTTCAAGGTCATCCTCCACCCACCCACCCTCTCCCTTCTTTAGCCTAACAATACCATTTCTGGTCTTCTTCCTCTCACTAATATAATGGAAGAAGGTCTTCTCTCTCTTAAAGCCTGTGCTATTCCTTCCTCCGTTCTTGCCTTAGCTCCTCTGATGACTTTCCAGTTTCTCTCTGCTTCTCCAGATATTTCACTCTGTCTTAGTCTTTCTGTGTTTCTTTGTATTTCCTGAATGCCTTACTTTTTTGCACTTTCTGGCTACTGACTTAGAGAACTACAGTGACCTTCTTTCTTTAGCTTTTGCTAAGCAGTCCGACACGTTGACTGCTATGACTCTAGACCTAACCCATTTTCTTCTACCCCTCGTCCTGTACCTTCTGCTGCAGGGGCAATTTTGAGCTGTTCCCCCAATTCCACAAAGTAAGCCTTCTGGAAACCTAGGACCTTAATCTTTATATGGCTTTCTTCTGCCAACATGTTGACTCTGAACCACACAGTTCTGTGGTCACTGGTACCAAGGGACTGCCTACCTCAACATCCATGATTCTGTCCCTGTTTGTCAACACTAAGTCCTGTACAACCCCTCCCTGGTGGGCTCAACCATAAGTTGCCTTAGGTTTGCTCCATACATGGCAGCGTGAGGTCCCTGCTCCTTGATGTACTCGCAGTCTAGGTATTTCAGTCTGCATCCGGCATGTTGAAGTCACCCATTAGTAGTACTTCCAGTAGTACTTCCCTTTGGTCACCATATCAATCAATCAATCAATCAATCAATCAATCAATCAAAATCTTTATTTATTCAGGCGAACATCATTGAGCATAGCTCATTTACAAGATGGACCTGAGTGGTCATAACAAAAAAGGTTACAGAGTGTATACAAAAACATGATATTGAAATAGCACAAATACAAACATTTATGAGTGAGATAGATGTACAATTATTTACATATATACAAGGCAAAGGACAGTAAACCAAAACCTATTAAAGGTGAGAAACAAACAGTCTGGTAGGGATATGGATTGGATAATGGTACATGGGTGGGCATATATGTTTGAGGTTTGATGTGGAAAGGACCAGAGGAATGATAGAAAGAATAGGGAGGAGCTTTAGAAGGGGGTGGGGAGAGAGGGTGTGGGGGTGTGGGAGTGTGGGAGGACTAGGCCTTGTGGAAGCAATTGCATGAATCTGGGATTAGGCTGGTGTACAGCTTTTTGAAGGATGTAAGGGGATCAGTGTTTCCATTTTCAATGTCTTTTGGATAGAATTCCAGATAAGTGCCAGGAATAACTGATTGCAGCTCTTCCATACGGGTGCAGGTGATAGGAATCTTCAGCAGGATCAGTTTGTTGATCCTCAAGGTGTAGGGCCTGGATGTGATCTGGTTGAAGCAGTCTGAGATGTAGGAAGGGAGTTTGTTTGTCAGAGCTTTGTAGATCCAGGTAGCAGCATTTTTCTTCTTCTATGTTGCAGGGATGTCCAGCTGACTGCATTGTAGAGAGAGCAATGATGGGTGCTAGAGGGAAGGTCAGTAATGAATCTAATAGCTCTATGATACAGGGTGTCTAGTTTGTTTAGATGGGAGAGGGAGCAATGACCATAGAGGAAGTCAGCATAATCAATGAGGGACATGAATGATGCAAGGATTAATCTTTGTTTGGAATCTTTGATCAGGTAGTGTTTGATTCTATAGAATAGACCAAGTCTTTGTCTTAGCTTTTCAGGAGCTCTTCAACGTGGGTAGTATAGTCTAGTTTATTGTCTATCCATACTCCTAGGTATTTGAATTTGTCAACATATTCCAGATTTTCACCAAGGATGGTAGAGAGTTGTGGGAGGGTGAATGATGGATAGTGGAAGAACAGTTCTTGGGGCAAAGAACATAGCTTTGGTTTTCTTAGCATTTAGTAATAATTTCTTTTTAATAGGTTATGCTGGAGGAGGAGAATTGAGACTGTAGGAGTTCACAGGTTTTTGATGGTGAGGGATCGCTCACATAAAGTACAGTGTCATCTGCAAAAGGTGGATATTAGAAAGAGAGAGATTGAGTCAATATTGTTGATGTAAATGGCAAAAGGATGGGACCCAGGATGGAGCCTTCAGGTACACCTCTTAGGAGTGGCTTAAGGGTAGATAGATCACCATCATTCTTTACCAGTTGTAGCCTTCCAGAGAGATAGCATCTGAACCATTTAATAGAGAGTGAGTCAAGGCCTATGGAGTTTAGTGAGGTGATTAGAAGATCATGATCCACAGTGTCAAAGGCTTTGCTTAGATCCAGAAACACAGCACAGGTATTATTCTTTTGTCTAGGGCAGTCTGCCAGTCATTTGTGATTTTGCTAGTGCAGAGATGGTGCTATGATAGATCTAAACCCAGATTGAGCTGGATTTAGGAGATTGTTGGTATCAAGGTAGGCAGTTAACTGAGAGTTTACCAGCTTCTCAAGCATCTTGGATACTATTGGTAAGATGGAGATGGTCCTATAATTATTGAGGTCCATGGGATCACCTGCCTTAAGTAATGGAAACACTTGAGCTGTTTTCCATATTGAGGATAGTACCAGTGACAAGTGATAGATTGAAGAGGTGGGTGAGGGGCGGTTAAGGCATACAGTGCTACTTTTAGAAAGTAGGGATCCAGGGAGTCTGCACCTGCACTTTTGGTGGAATCTAGTTGGAGTAGGAGGTCTCTACTTCTTTGAACAATATTGGTTTGAATGAGAATGTGGAAGCAACCTTTTGACTCTCAGTAGATTGTAGGTTTAGAGATGATCTTAATAGGTTTGCAGGAGAGGAGTCAAAAGCCAGGCCAGCTGTAGTGAAATGGTCATTGAAGGCATTCAAGATATTTTGCTTGTCGGTGATTTCAATATTATTTAATTGAATTTTGGATGGTAAGACAGGGTAGAGTTTGACCTAGGATGCCCTTTATGGTACCCAAGAACCTGGAAGGGTTGTTATAGGAGGCATCTAGTTCAGCTGTGTAGAAGGTTGCCTTGGCTTTTCTTACTTGTTTTGTGCAGGAGTTTCTGGCTTTTCTGAATTGGAGCCAGTCATTTGGGTCCTTTGTCTTTCTTGCCCTTTCCAGAGTTTGTCTCTGGCAAGCAGTCTTGGTTAAAGGTCGGCAGAGAACCAGCGACAGGATTTGAGTTTGGTTCTGACACTGGTGAGGGGTGCATGTGAATTGAGGGCACTTATGATTATATCATTTAGGATTTGAAGAGCTGACTCTATTGAGGCTGTGAGATAGAATTCTTGCCAACGTGTGGTGTGGCACAGATCATGGAGATATCCTGTAATATTAAAGTTCTTTTTGACCTTCGTGGGAGGAATTTTGCAGGATTGGGTGGCTTGATTGTTGATCTAATGGCAGCTATGGGACAGTGGTCACTTATGTCACTGAGAAGTACTCCTGCATAGGGATAATGATGAGGTTTATTTACCAATATAATATCCAGGTGTGCTGTTGAGAGTATTCTTTGGGTTGATCCTTGTTGGTTCTTTGATTAATTGAGAGAATCCATAGGTGTCACAGAAGGTTACCAGGGTGCAGATGCATTAGTCAGCCAATTTAAGTTCATGTCTCCTAAGATGATGGTGTCTTCAGGGCCCAGATTAAGTATGGATCCTAAATGGGATAGGAGTTTGAGGCCTGCAGGGGGGCCTATAGCAACCAACAAGTTGAAAGGAAGATGTGTTGGGAAGGGTTATTTTAATAGACAAGCATTCGAATTCCTTTGGTTGAGATGTAGAATTGAGGCAGGATGCAGAGATATTTGCTTTGACATAGATGGCTACCCACCGCCCTGGATGAGACGGTCAGATCTGAAGAGCTGATAGTTAGGAAGGTTTATTTCACTATCTTTGTTGCAGATTTGAGCCATGTTTCAGATATAACCAGACAGTCCGTGGGGTGTGTGCAACCCAGGCCTGTATTGATGAGAACTTTTTAGGAGGCTGCAGGCATTGAAGTGAAGAAAACTCAATCCATTTATGGAGGTTAGGTCAGTTGGAGAGATCGAGCTTTCAGTGGGTCCAGGGTTGATTTCCACAGTGCCAACACAGACCAGCAGAAGAAGAAGTAACTTGATGAGGGCACCAAGTGATAGGAGTAGTGAGCAGTCAAGCAGTTTTTCTTCTTTCTTGGGATCCAATATATAGTGGGTGATGATCCTGCTGCATGGTTATCAGTTTATCATAGATTGCCAGCTTAATGGACAGGCGTGGGAGTAATTGTAGTGCCAGTATGGTAGCAGGGGATAGAGGAGTTCCAAACTGGTTGTGAGCCTTTTTGGGATTCCCAAGGATTATTGTGCAGAAGCGGTAGTATAAGTATGTAATAGTTTAGGGGTATCCACTGGGGACAATAGAGGGGTAGTGTTGAGTGGTCACCCTAAGCACCTCGGTATGGGTTCCAACAGTTATCTCATCTGGATCTAAGGAAGGTGAGAAGCAAAGCAGCAGTAGTAGGTGCAGTAGCATGGTGGCGGGTAGGAGGGTTAAAGAAAGTAAGATGATGTGAAGAAAATGAGCTCGGGAATTGGCTGGGAGAATAGCTATGGGGGATGAGATTTGGCGGGAAGGTGTGTATAATAGAAACACCCTGAAGAGGGGGGGGGGCAAAAATTTTCGGCTTTCCATTGCCTTTCTGGCTTTCTCCCTGGCCTCCTGGTTCCCTTACCGAACTGCGGTGGCCGCCATCGCTGGCGCTCAGAGCCACTCTGGTGTGTGTGTCCTCGAGGGCAGGCCGGCTAGAAGGGAGGGGACAGAGGAGGGCAATCAGAAGAAGCACTGCAGGCAGTGGCTTGCTAGAGGTGCTAGGTGTAAAACTTTGCACAAAAAGACTGGGAGGGTGGGGGGTTAGGCGCCTGGCGTCTGCAACACAAAATTGACCCAAAAGACTGTAATTACTATCTAAACAGGTAAGTATGCATTTCACAGAAGTACACAGTAAAACAGCAAAAACAGCCCTTTTTTAGAAGTTAACTTTACAGTACAAACACAAGCAATCTCGACCAGTTTGGTGGTGCAAAGATACAGCAAAGTCAATGGGAGAAAGCGCCCAATCAGAGGCTGGCAAAGTCGGCGGTCACCCTCCGATTGGCTGTGCGGCTTTCCGATACCTTTCTGGCTTTCTCCCCGGCCTCCTGGTTCCCTTTTTGGCTATCGGTGGCCGCCGCCCGGCTGGTGGCTCGGAGCCCTCTGGTGTGTGTCCTCAGGGCAGGCCGGCTAGAAGGAGGGACAGAGAAGAGGGCAATCAGAAGAAGCACTTGCAGGAAGTGGCTTGCTAGAGGTGCTAGATTGTAAAACTTTGCACAACAAAGACTGGGAGGGTGGGGGTTAGCGCCTGAGCGCCTAGCCCAACACAAAATTGACCCAAAAGACTGTAATTACTATCTAAACAGGTAAGTATGCATTTACAGAAGTACACAGTAAAACAGCAAAACAGCCCTTTTTAGAAAGTTAACTTTACAGTACAAACACAAGCAATCTCGACCAGTTTTGGTGGTGCAAAGATACAGCAAAGTCAATGGGAGAAGGTGCACCAATCAGAAGCTGGCAAAGTCGGAAGTCGCTCTCCGATTGGCTGTGAGGCTTTCCCGCACTCTTCTGGCTTTCCCCCCGCCTCCTGGTTCCTTTCGGCTATGCGGTGGCCCGCCTGCTGGCGGCTCGGAGCCCCTCTGGGTGTGTGTCCCCAGGGCAGGCCGGCTTTCTGGCTTTCTCCCCGGCCTCCTGGTTCCCTTTCGGCTATCACGGTGGCCGCCCGCCTGCTGGCGGCTGGAGCCCTCTGGTGTGTGTGTCCTCAGGGCAGGCGGCTTTCTGGCTTTCTCCCCGGCCTCCTGGTTCCCTTACCGGCTATACGGTGGCCGCCCGCCCGCTGGCGGCTCGAACCCCTCTGGTGTGTGTGTCCTCGAGGGCAGGCCCGGCTTTCTGGCTTTCTCCCCGGCCTCCTGGTTCCCTTTTACGGCTGTCACGGTGGCCGCCCGCCGCTGGCGCTCGGAGCCCCTCTGGTGTGTGTGTCCTCGAGGCAGGCCCGCTTTCTGGCTTTCTCCCAGCCTCCTGGTTCCCTTTTCGGCTATCGGTGGCCGCCCGCCTGCTGGCGGCCTGGAGCCCTCTGGTGTGTGTGTCCTCGAGGGCAGGCCGGCTTTCTGGCTTTCTCCCCGGCCTCCTGGTTCCCTTTCGGCTGTCGGTGGCCGCCCGCCTGCTGGCGGCTCGAGCCCCTCTGGTGTGTGTGTCCTCGAGGCAGGCCGGCTTTCTGGCTTTCTCCCCGGCCTCCTGGTTCCCTTTCCGGCTGTCACGGTGGCCGCCCGCCGCTGGCGTCGGAGCCCTCTGGTGTGTGTGTCCTCGAGGCAGGCCGGCTTTCTGGCTTTCTCCCCGGCCTCCTGGTTCCCTTTTCGGCTGTGCGGTGGCCGCCCGCCCGCTGGCGGCTCGAACCCCCTCTGGTGTGTGTGTCCTCGGGGCAGGCCGCTTTCTGGCTTTCTCCCCGGCCTCCTGGTTCCCTTTTCGGCTGTACTGTGGCGCCCGCCCGCTGGCGGCTCAGAGCCCCTCTGGTGTGTGTGTCCTCGAGGGCAGGCCAGCTTTCTGGCTTTCTCCCCGGCCTCCTGGTTCCCTTCTCGGCTTCGCGGTGGCGCCCGCCCACTGGCGGCTCGGACCCCTCTGGTGAGTGTGTCCTCGAGGAAGGCCAGCTTTCTGGCTTTCTCCCCGGCCTCCTGGTTCCCTTTTCGGCTATACGGTGGCCGCCCGCCCGCTGGCGGCTCGGAGCCCCTCTGGTGTGTGTGTGTCCTCGAGGGCAGGCCGGCTTTCTGGCTTTCTCCCCGGCCTCCTGGTTCCCTTTCCCGGCTATGCGGTGGCCGCCCACCAGCTGGCAGCTCGGAGCCCCTCTGGTGTGTGTGTGTCCTCGAGGCAGGCCGGCTTTCTGGATTTCTCCCCGGCCCCTGGTTCCCTTTTGCTATCAGGCGGTGGTCAGCCTGCCCGCTGGCGGCTCGGAGCCCTCTGGTGTGTGTGTACCTCGAGGCAGGCCGGCTTTCTGGATTTCTCCCCGGCCTCCTGGTTCCCTTTCGGCTATCACGGTGGCTGCCCGCCCGCTGGCGGCTCGGAGCCCTCTGTGTGTGTGTCCTCGAGGGCAGGCCGGCTAGAAGGGATATTATGGATGGCCTCCACTGTCACGAGATCTATATCTTCCCCTGTGTGGGAGGCCTGTAAACTACTCAAAAGAGATGACTGTTTTGTTCCCGACTTCAGAGTGACCCACAATGCCTCTGCTTCTTCCCTGGATCCCTGAGCCTCTGTAGCATTAACCCCTTCCTTCACACATATAGCAACCTCTCCTCCCTCTTCCCTCCCTATCCTTTCTAAAAGTGTACACCCTGGTATGGCTGCATTCCAGTCATGGTTCCCTGCTTACCATGTCTCCATAATAGCCACAATGTCCAGCTTTGTGTATGCCATCAGTGCCGTTAGGTCAGGGATTTTGTTTCCCAGACTGCAGACATTTGTGCACATGACCTTCCACTCTGTGTACCCCTTAACGTTCCTTGTTGATTGGTCTTTGCCCTGTGCCTCATTAGCGATATACCTTCTGTTCTCTCCCCATTGTAACCATGGTAGTTTTATGGATAGATATTATGATAGTTATTGGGTCCTTACTGCTTTCAGGTATGTCCTGTATGGGAGGGGCTATGATGATCCCTTGACTGTCTATGTCTGCCCCTTGGCAAGTTTAAATGATCAGTAAGGATGCGCTTAAACTTCTCTGAGAGGATGCCTTTCCCCCTTGGATAGATGCAGACCATCTGGAGAATATAGTCCTTCATCCCTTCAGATGAGGTTCCAGTCCTCAGTGAAGCCATACCCCACCTCTCTGCACCATTTCTTCAGTCATTTTTTGAATTCAGTGATGTGGATGTCCTTCCCTTCCCCTTGCCATGGACCGGTAGCACCTCCGAGAAGGTCACAAAGTGTGCTACTTGCTCAAGACTCCTCTCCAGCTCCCTGTACTCTTCCTGTACTGTACAGGTCATTAATCTCAAGTGAATAATGCTGTCCAGCTCCTCCCTCCTTGCTACTGCCCTTGCAATCCTAAGGATTCACTTGTCCTCCTTCCAAACTGTGCCTCCAGCTACTCACATTACCTCCCTCAACATTACTACCTGACCCCAGCTCAATCCACTGGACAATGAAGTCCCAACCAAGATTTGCTTCCTAATCCTGTGTGTTTTCCTTGCATCTGCCCTTGGAGTTCCATCCTGGATGACCCCTCAACCCCCACAGTGTTCACTTCTGGAGATGCTACGCAATCTCCATGCTCTGCCAGGATGGCATACAAGTTGTGAATGACACCGGCTGGGGATTGTGCCTCCATCCCACCTCCCTCACCCTCCCTGAGCCCACCGTAGTCCATCCTTCCTCCTTCTTGGCAACCTCTGAGGGATAGGTGGTGGACATGGTGGTCTCTATAGGGGTGGAGGTCACCTGTATCGTTGCCAGCTCTGCTTGGAGTCTAGCTACCTCCTCCCTCAACACAGAGAGGTGCCTGCAGATAGGGCAGCACCACAGTGTCCAAAAGGTCTTCCTGAACACTGCTGCCCCACATCCACTGCAAAGCACCACACCCATCATCTTCCTTCTCCTATCCTTGCCCTAACTGCCCCTTATTGCCCTGTGCTATCTGCTTCTCTTTCCTTCTATACCTTGTCCAGTGCCCGCTATATATACATATATATATATATATATATATATATATATATATATATATATATATATATATATATATTAGTGCTGTCAATACTCATTAGTGGTATAATGTATCAAGGAATGTTGATTTATGTCAGGGTATGGTGTGCAGCTGTGTTGTGTACTGAAATAAAAGCGCTAACAGTGTGTGTATGCAGTCAGTTGGTATTGTATGATGTCACAGGCTAACGATATAAAGGAAGCAATTTGCTAGTAGTGGGTGGGTGTGGGGTGGGGGACGGTCCCCTCCTGACCACCAGAGACAATCAGCTACACCAACAAAAAAACAGAAACACTCGGCTGCAACAGCAAAATCCTCAAACAGGTACATTTCCAAATGAAGCCAGAAAGCAACCTGGTACCAATTGAAATCAATGATAAGCTGCAAAAGAAACAATAACAACAGCAATACAATTAGCAAAAATCAACAGTCACTTCCTGAAATTAAGCTGATTCCTTCCCCTTCCAGACCCTTATGAGAATCCAAAAGGTAACCATCTACACCACTCTGACTCAGGCCTGCCTCCAGTTAGCAAGTAGCTCTTCTGAGGCCTCAGGCCAGACAATTAGCACCCTCCCCCAATCTACAGGGCTAGACAAAAACAGGTCCTGCACTATAATGTTAATGGCAAAAAAAGCACCACGACAGAGGAATTGTGTATGAGCACTTATACACAACAAGGTTATTTTCTGATCGAGTGGTTTCCATGGTGACAAGAGACCACTACATTCAATGTTGTTATGCTGCACTGGTGACGTACTCAGTGCAGCATAACAACATTCATGATATAGCCAAGACAAGACAACAGTGCTGTTCTGAGCATGGATTTCCATGCTGAACAGCGTTCCTCATACACTATATAAATGTTGTTTTATAATTAATCCACCATGTTCATAATTAATTAACACCATGTTCATAACTCATTATGATGGACAAGAAATTTGAACTTGAAATTATTATTGATTCAACCAATCCCAGGCTGATTGATAATCCAATCAATAGTCCTCCCACTGGATGACCATTCTCATTATATTTTACTGAAGAAATCTGAATGATTGAGTACGTAATGAACACCAGATCTTTTGACATGTACCTGGTTTCTTGACAGACAACATCATAAATATAGATACTTTGTTTATTTAAAATCTGGAAATGTCCATGGGCCAAGACCCATTTACATAGGCAACCAGATAGACTTTCAAGAGATTCTTCATCAGCAATTTTAGTTAAGGCCTCAACAATATTTCAGAAATAGTCTGAAGCCAAGATATAGAATCAATGAAGTAGCAAGGTCATGTTTTCTTGAAAGGCTATTGCCTTTAGTTTAGTGGGGTGAAGCAACCAGCCACATCCCTTCCTGAGCTATATAAGCAGTCCTCAGCCTCCTCTGAAGCACTTTTTCTTTGCCCCACCTTCCTCCCTCTCTCTAATGGAGCGCCTTTCTTCTTGGGGCTCCTTCTTAAGGTATCTTTAGCCAAAGGAATCTTTCCCGTGGCACCTCTGGAGGAACCCACTTCAAGGGCTCCTTACCTTGGTACCCCTACAGGTGGAAATTCCCGTGGAATAGAGAGTGCAAACAACAAACAGTTATCACAGTTGCACAAGCATAACACTACTCTGGTTACTTAGACCCATTGAGTTATAAAGTGATCTTCACAGCTTTGTCAACATTGCACACCCATTGGAAGAGCTGAAAATCTGTTTTCAAGAGGAGCATTTAAGATCAGTTTTTGGACCCTTCATTTAGTTTTGAAGAAACAAGATATAATATCGGACCAGTTTTGTTCCTTTTATTTATAGGGTCTCCCATAGAAAATAAGCTTAAAATCTCTGTTGCAGGACTCTTAATATAGCTAAATAATACAGCCCACTTGAAATTTGAAATATTTCAGTAAAGATTTCAGCTCTCAGCTGTATCATTACAGTGCCTTGATTTCTCCAGCCATAAAGGCCATCAACAGATTTTACTTCTTTACCACGAGGGATATACCAATAGTGCCTTTAAACAGTCCACAAATAACCCTTATTAGTGACCTACTAGTCCCTATTGAGCCTTTGCTTAAACCATGTAGTAATAATCTCAATCAGATGTGGCAGGGTATCCAAACTCCAAGGATTTTCTACCTCTGCTTTAATATTCACTAACAAATCCTACAAGTCTGAAATAATTGTATCATGTTTTAAAGGTGTGTTCATAAGCTGAAGTTATTATCAAAACTTCCTCATCCCACTCCCTGGTCTGATCTCCTAGGTCTAATTGCTTTTACAATATTCTCATCTTGGAAATCTGTGCACATTTCATACCTAAAAGATAAATTATTTATTTTAAAGAGTATGGTGTTTTATATATTTTTAAACATGCCATGAAGGTATAAGAATTCCTCAATCCTATTTACTAGTAAACTATCTGTATTTAAGGGGAGTAGTATTAATATAGGTTATTAGCCTGGAGTAACATTTCAACTGCAGAATTCAAGGATTCAAAGTAGTGCATGGTTCTTGGATAGTGACCCCATTACCATTTGCATTTTACTTTGTTTCAGCTACTTCACTGAGTATTCTTGCCTTCTTTAGAACCTTGATTTTCCTGGAACATTTTTTTTCTGTTTTTGGACTTAAAGTTAGTCATACATCCTGCATAAGTAAATTTATATTATTACTTTCATTTAGCAACTTTGCTGAACTTACTGATTTTGTTTTGCCCTCTTTTGCAAGGCTGTGCCTGTAGTTCAATGGGAGGAGCAACAAACACTCCCCCATCAGGCCTTTAAAGGCTGCTCCTTCTGGCTAGTCCAGGATTAATTTTGTTTCATTGTGACTGGTGGCCACTCTTCCTTGCTCTCCTCTGTTTCTCCTAGTTTGGGGATCTTGCCCATCTTTCCTCATATGCATGCAGCTTTCTCTTCTGTCTTTTACCACCCATGCTTTCAAGGGTGTTGTCCTCCCTTGCAGCTCATCCCACTGCCCTCTGTCTTGACCACCCAGTCCTGTCTGCCACTTCTGTTTTGCCCCCCATCTCCCTCTGCTGCCTATTCCCCATACCTCTCGCTGCTTCCTTCTGTTGTGTTTCCTCTCTGCTGCCTTGAACTCTTCCTTTGGCCCCAACTTCTTTTCTCCTGCATGTTCACCTCATTTGCTCCTTTGAGCTGCCACTCCATTTCCCCTGTTACTTCCAGGTTGTGAGCCATTGTGTCTCCCAGCTTCTGCTGTCCTGCAGCTCCTCCACCGGCTTCCTGGTGCCCTGTTGGACTCCTCCTCATATCGCTCAGCCCCTCCTGTCTGCATTTCTGTTTGTGGCTCTAGCTTGGGAGTATTCTGACTTTGGCTGCATTCCTGGAATGAGCTTCCTCCACCACTACTTTTTCACCTGATTTGGATTGACTGCTACGGCCCCTGTCTCTCGTCTACACCTCTCAGCCTGGTGCTCTGCATTTCCATTTTTCTGGAGCATGTTCATCACAGATTGGCTTTCCACGGGTGCATAGCCCATTCACAACTCCACAGACTACAGCACTTTCCTGTGTCACCACCAGGTACTCATTCCTTACCTGTTGCTACTATAGGCTGACCTTTCTTCCTCTCTCCCTTCCTCCTTCCTGGCCATGTTCTACAGTGCAGTAGAAGGGAGTGGTGGCCATGTATTATGGCCTTCCTCTCTCTCCTTGCTCTGTTCTGCTTTGCCCAGCACCTTCATCACCATTACTTACCTGCCCCTGATGCCCTCTTCTGCCTCAGACTTTCTGATCTCCTCCTCCTTCCCTTGCTTCCCATGTTTTTCCCTCAGTAGCTTATTTTTGGGGTTCTCCTACCCTGCAACTTTCTTTTCCTCTTTGCATATTATTGCTATTATAGTCCAATGTTCGGGACCCTCATCACCATACCAGACTAGCTACAGCACTGGCATTACCTTGTTTCATTAATCTCTCCTCCTAACTCGCTGTTTGGTGTCACGGTGCCCAGTCCTTGGCTCTCTGTTTTCCCATGGCAGGGGACTGCTGAGTTATGGTGGGTGCCATGACTCCAGGTAGCTGGCCTTCTGCTGCCTCTTCTAATCATATCACTACATCCACATTTTGCTGACCCTCACTGTTCCTGCCTTCTCCTGCTCCCCATTGCTCAGCTTGTGTCACCCTCCTTTCTGGTCAGACTCAATTTGTCTCAAACCTCATCCATCCTATGCTGATTTTGCTATTCCTCTGCCCTACCATTCTACCTCATTTACTCCTAGTACGTGTACTTCAACTGTCAGCTGCGACTTGGCGCAGTCACTCTCATCTCTCCACTCATGCAATTCAACCCACTTCTACTCTGACTTATTTATCACTCCATTCAGCTGAGTGACTCATGCCTTCTTCAGTTGTCTGATGTCCCAGTGCCTCATCTGTGACTTCCCTGTTTTGCCTTTGGTGGGGACTGTGGCCACTGTGGGCCTTGTGGCTCCTGGTGGCAATGCTGCTTCTCATTCCATTCTTCTCCCCAGTGTTGGCACACCCACCCTATCTCCTCGACATTTGCTTCCTCTCCTTCCTCAGTCTGTGCTTTCTTTTGGGGGTGTTTTCCTATCCTGCCACCCCTATATGTATTGACTCTTTCTCTTACCCCAGTCCTCCATTCCAGACCACTGGACCTATATCTTACTCCACTCTGTATCAACCTCCATTTGTTCTTGTTCCTTATCCCTCCATTACCCTACAGGCCATCATACCTCACTACTCCTGGTACTTTGTGCCTCACCCATCAGCTACAGGCTCACCCAGCCATTCTCATTTCTATCTTCAAGCAGTTCCTCCCTCCTAATTTGCCTTTTCAATGGACCCAGTAAGCATGCACTTCCGTGGTTGATACTGCAACCTGCATCCTCAGGACTTAAGTTAGGGTTGCCTTCACTCAATCTGACTTCTTGTAAGTCTACTCATTCACATTGACTGTCAATCATTACCTCTCAGATGGGTCTCATGCTACCTCGACTTGACTTGCTCTCCACTCAGAGACATGCCTCCTGTGTCCATTGCTCCATGGTTCAGGGTTAACCTGTAGCTGATGGTCTCACTCTGCACCCACAAAGTCAGATCCAGAGCATGTGAAGCTCACAGCAGGGTCCTTCTCTGTGGCCTATAGTGAGAATGTCTTCACTCGGGTGGACTATCAGTCATCCCTCATTTCAGCGACATCTCTGGATGTAGAATTTATAACTTCCAGCTGTGAGAGGTGGGTTCTCATCATCAGTGCCCTTTGGCTGCCAAGTGGGTTCAGAGGCACCTTCTATGCCATGCTCCATCTGACCACCTCTGGTTCACCTGGTCTATTTTGTAGGCTCATGTAAGCGGCTGAGTGCCTTGGCGGTCATTTCTCTCCTCCTTGCTTTTGGGCATCTAGTTGCAGAGACATCACTCACAACCCTCAAAAGCTTTCCTGTTAGAAAGACAGAGTGAGAGCTTCTTCCAAGTGGAATCTTTTCCTCTTTTCCTGATCTTGACTCTAAATTGCAGTAGCTGAGCCATCATTAACAAAACATCCTTCAGCCTGGAGGAAGGTGACCTAAACCTTGGATTCACAGGTTTCCTCCTCAGAGGGTGTTTTCCTTTCCTCCATGCCAATGGTCATAATATTAGACAGGGTTAGTGCTTTCATAGGTTCTGTAGTTAGGTTCTGCTGTTGGATGGACTCAGATGGTGGCCCCAGCTGTTCCCTCTCTCCTTAGGAAGTCCACCCTTCTGCATCTTGTCAGCCTTCATTTCATTCATCGTCCTCATCCTCTCTTGTTCCTCTCCTGTCCTTCTCATTTAAGTCCATCAAACTCCATTTCCATGCTCGATATCTTCTGACTTCTCACCTCCTTCAATGCTCAACACCCTTTTGGGTATTCTTTTGGCTTCTTCCTAAGCTACCTTTAGCCAAGGGAATCATTCCTGCAGCACCTATATGGGTGAAACCCTTCACTAGAGTTTCTCACCTTTGTACCTTACAGGGTTGTATATCTCATGGATGAGAGGCAAACAGCCACAGTGTATCTAAGTCACACAAGCATACATCATACTAGTTGTGTAAACACATTGAATTGCAAGGCTATGTCTGTAGTTCAATGGGCGAGCAACAAACCACTCCCCATCAGGCCTTTAAAGGCTGCTCCTCCTAGCTAGTCCATGATTCATTTCTTCATTGCCCCACCAGCCTCCCTCCTCCTTCTCTAGCGGCACATCTCTCTTTCCTGTGGGCTTCTTCTTGAGCTACCTTTAGCCAAGGGAATCATTCCACGGCACCTACAGGGTGGTATATCCCATGGCTAGAGAGGTGAACAGCCATAGCATATCTAAGTCACACAAGCATACATCATACCAGTTGTGTAAGCACATAATACTTTTGTTTCTTCAATTTAATCTTCCCAAAACATTTCCTTTTGTTATTTTAACACTGCTTACTCGATATTTCAGAGCTAGAGATCATCATTCAAGTATCACTGAGTATATACACAGAGAATGATATTGTTTTGGACCTCCTTTTAAAACTATTCTATGTAAATATCTTTAAAAGGCATATTTATGTAAATTTGTTCAAATAGAACCTATGGTCTAAAGTCTGCACCTGTGGCATAGCTTCACTTTCTTGTGGTTGCAGAGGTGTGATGTTCCTAGTTACCTTTCACTTCTTCTGGACTGGAAAACTATTTCAGCAAATCATCTCTTTTATTCATGTTTGTGGACTGCAGATCTTGTTGTTGGCAGCTGGGCATTATCAGCATATGGCCTGCCAGCCTCATGAATGTTATCACTTTAGCGATCTTGAAGTTAGGCAGATTTTGTGAAAATTCTCCCTTTCTAAGTGAATGTGCCTTTCAATACAGTGAAGCCAACCACATTTCACCTTTGATTGGTTCTTACAGTATTTGTCTTCATTTAATGGTTAAAATGTATTGCCTATAAATGAGGTGGACTTTCCACCTGTCAAGCCATGTTTACAACATAGGTGTTTTCCACTTGAAAAGCCTTATGTTTATCATAGTTCTTACAGTAACTCCAAAATAAAGTTCTTCCAGGATTAAAGCACCTTTGTTGATGTATTTTTTCATCTCTGTCCATCATGACAAGACCTTTCCAAAAAATTACTTTATATTTCTGTCAAAACATCAGTGCACTGTGCTTCAGGAAATTACACAAAATATTTCAAAAAATCTCAGTTGTAGTAGATGCCCTTGTGAATGTATCTGCATAAAACAGATCATGAGACCACTCTCAGCTTTTGAAAAGGCTCAAAAACCATGTTTGACTGCAAAAAATATTTTATAGTATATGGGTACTGCCTATTGTGCATGGATTTCAGCAACTGCTGAAATCTTGTTGTAATACAGTTCAAAGGTCAAAAAAAGTTGTTGTACTATCGATGTGACATCACATCGATAGTACAACTAACTTTACCATGACCTTCCGCCTGATTGGCTCAGGCGTGGCTCTCAAGAAAAAAAAATAACATGGCGGCACATTTAGCGGCGCCGAGCAGCCAGTCATCGACTTTGAAGTTGGGAGTCAGGACACGGAGAGCCATACATAGCTCCCTTTCTGAACACACTTTTTTCTCCACGATTTTAAAACTATGTAGAGGAAAACTGACAAGTTGAGCAGGGCGGCAACATAAAGCGAGCGGAGCACCAGACAGAACAGGAGCAGCGCGTGCGTGACAGCAAGTAATGAAAAAATAAACCAATGTAAAAAACAACCCATATACTATATAAAACAGTGGATGGTGAACATCCTAACTTAGGCTGCGTTCCCATCTCGGGCAGTTGATGACATCAGCTAGACCTCTCGAGCTTAAACTCGGGTCTCTGTGATGTCATCCAACTCCCCGACACTGGCCTTGTTGAGATGTTCACCCATCCACTATTCTATATATTTTATTTACTTCTTGCCCAAATGTTTACCATAATAGGCTTCCTCAATGAGCTTCTACAAAAAAAAAAGTACAGTAATTAAATATTTGTACTTCATAATATGATGCAATATATCACTATAAATATACCATGACTCTCTGTAAACCTGTCATACCTTTCATATACGCAATTATCTGCTCTCATGCAGTTTTATTTAATTTGTCACTGTCTGCCTAAACAAAAATATAAAAGCATACAATATAGCAATTATTTCTTTTAAGGTATACTGTGCCATCATCACTAGTGATAATGTGCTTTGACACTTTGGTCTTAAATTTGGCACAAATGAGCATTTACATTATTAAGATACCTGCTTGGACCATAGTGCTATCTTGGCTACCCTACCAAGTTTAATCGATTCACCTATATTGTATCTGAACCCTTCTCATAGAGTTTATATCATTCACATCAGCATTTATTCTGGCAGAGAAAGAAATGTGCTATGCATTAATATAAACAAAGAACTGGCTTGCAAAATGTGTATATTAATACTGTTGTTATCTTTAAGCCACAACACATGATCACTGTACTTGGTAGTGTTGTGCTTGGAACCATTTGTGAAGTGCTGTAATGAATTCTATATTTTTAGTTTATTTCTTTCTTGCTATGCACTCCAATATACTGCTCCAAGCACCCAAGCTTGCAGCTGTAACATTTTATTTTAAAACTATGAAGGCAATAAAATGTTTATAATATAATTAGCTGGTAGCCTGGTATTATTTCATGACTTGCCTCCCTGATTTATTTTACATTATAAATTGGGCTTCAGAATCCTGCAGAATTCTAGCAACTCCATTGGTCTAAACAATGACTTGAATATTAATTATTCTCTGGTACAGGCACAGTTCATAACTAATTTACCCTAAGCTACATAGCAACATCCTAACTAAATTAAAATAAAACCTTTCACATAACTAAATGAAAATAAAACCTTTTCCATTAAAATAAAAGACTTTACCACTTTTATACACAAAACCTGTAACAGAAAATATATTTCTTTAAAAAACACTCTGAGTTCATTCAAAGGCACTTTGCCTTTGTCACCAAATTCACATATTCTAGCTAGCAACAAGTTAATTACAGGAAAATAAAATCTTTCCATATTGTTTAAGTGCAATAACCATTCCAGTGCATGGGTTTCTTAAGAATTAATTAACAGTGGGTGCTTTGTGTTTCATTCCACTGTTGGTCTTGTGCCTTCCAATTCACCAAGGGCATGTATTATTCTCTAAAAACATATAGCAATTGAAGCAAAAGCTAAGCAATAGGAGTCAGAGGGTGGTGATAAATGGGGTCCACTTTGGAGAGGCAAGGTGACAAGCAGGGTGCCACAGGGGTCAGTACTAGGCCTGGTCCTCTTCAATGTCTTTATTAGTGACACTGCAGAAGGGCTGGAGGAAAGTATGCCTGTTTGGATGACACAAAATCTACAACAGAGCAGAAACACGGGGGATGTGGAAAGAATGAGGGATGACCTGAAAAAGCTGAAAGATTGGTCAAGGGAATGGTAGCTAGACTTCAATGCAAAAGTGGAAAATCATGCACTTGGGGCACAGAAACCAAGGAGCAATGTACCAATTGGGTGGGAGGTATTTATCAACCACAAAACAAGAAAGAGACCTGGGTAATCATTTCTGATGACCTGAAAGTAGCCATACAGTGTGATAAGGCAGTGGGTAAGGCTAGCAGGATGCTTGGGTGCATAGGGAGGGGCATTGCCAGCAGAAGGAGGAGGTAGTATTACCCCTGTATAAATCATTAAGCGGGATCACTTTTTGGTTTTACCAGAAAACCAGGTAAAATTCCAGAATTGGTTGCCTGAACACGGTAAAACAAAGATTTCATGGAAACTGCCATTTTATACTAGATAAGTAATTCTACAAAACTTGTATTTTCTTATAATTGCTTCCTGTACTATTTTCAATTTGCTTTTTGAATCTCCGTATATAAAGAATTCCTTTATTCTGATTATTTATACACATACTAAAAGAATGACAGCAGAATCTTGGTAAAATCCAGAAATTAAAGTAACAATCTGGAATCTGAAGTATTGACAATGGAATTTCAATGTTTTAATCATCGTAAATCAGTGGCCTTGATCATTAGTAAGACCACCTCATGTACTGTGTCCAGTTCTGGATGCCCCACCTCTGAAAGGACATAGAAAGGGTAGAGAGGCAGTACAAAGGAGGCTACCAAAATGGTGTGGGGCCTTCATCAAAAGACATACAAGAAAAGACTCATGGAACAAAATGTGCACTCTCTAGAGGAAAGGAAGGTTATGATAGAAACAGTCAAATACCTCGCAGGTATTAATAAGGTTCAGGAAGGTAGCATTTCCACAGAAAAAATGCTTCACGACAAGGGTCACGCTATGAAGTTGGAGGTGGGGAGGCTCAAAGGAGATGTGAGGAAATACTTCTTCACAGGGTAGTGGACACCTGGAACAGCCTCTCTGCAGAGGTGGTGGGTGCTAAAATGGTAACAGGATTCAAGCATGCATGTGATAGACACAATGAGACCTTAGAATTAAGGCAAAGGGAGAGAAGACTAGAGACTGAGTAGGGTCTGTGGTGGCACTGTAGGTAGGGAGCATAGGGCAGACTTGTAGGCCAAGAGGTCCTTATCTGCTGACAACTTTAATGTTTCTATGTTTCTAGATGCCCTGTTGTGGGTTTTGCTTACATTATTTCATTTAGCTGCCAGACTTTGTACTCTTACTCTACATGCTTAAGTACATTAATTTGTGCAATGCTCTCTTTTAGAGTCGCGGTTAACTGTTATATGTGTTTGTATACTGCTTATGTTCCTGCTTGAGATTTCTCCGCCACTCTTCAAACATAAAATATTTTGTGCACTTAGTTAATGGCTCCTCTTTGTTCTGTGCTTGAACTCTGCTGTAACTGCATATTTTGTGATTTCTTCCAGCTATATATATATATGTGTGTGTGTGTAGTAAAGTTTTTGTTTGATCAAAAGACATTATACAAATATAAACATCATACAAAATACATATAAATACATAATTATATTTGACATATTGTAAATACAGCATCAATATAATTGGTCACTAAATGATAGTGCATCAATATTTCACGAGTTTAAGTAATAACTCTTTTCTTCCAAGTATATTTTCCAAAATGTTCCATCATTTGGCAAAATATAACAATGGCAATATAACTAGGATATCACAAGACAATAATACATCAAAATATAACCCTCATTTTCACGTTGGTTAATAGCCTTTTCCTACAAATATGTTTCATATATTCTTCTGATAGTTTCTAATCTTTGAAATTGCTAACAAGTAGGCTGCAACTGCCCTAACTGTTATTTCATCATTAGTAGTGAATAAAACCTTCAGAATCAGACCTGTGTTTGTCTGTTGCATAGTATCCCACAATGGTTGGAGATATTGCGTTCTCGGCTTGAGATACCAGCTACAGTTAAAAATAACATGATGTAAATCTTCTATTTGAGATTGTCTACAAGTACAAAACAGGATTTTTCATCAGTATTCCTTCATATCTTGATTTTAGAACATTGCTATAGAATAACTCCAGGCGATATTGAGTTTATAATTTTCATTTTCATCATCGGCAAGAATATCCAAATAATGTCATAGTAATGCAATATATCATTCTGGGCTAACCAGCATAAAATATAAAGTTTAGTAATATTCTCTAGATCACGTAATTTATAATATTCTACTAATTTATCTGTAACACACCTCTGATATTTTTAATTTATAACAATACCTTTGTATTACAATATTCTAAAATAGCCAGATCAATCAATTTTAGAATCATCTGTACCTTTTGTAACCAATTGCCATTTGTCAAACCATTTTCTGCTCAGTATTTTTTTCCTGGAGACATCTATAGGGGATATGATGATTCCCATAATTGAGCAGTCTAATCCAATAACTTACTTTTTGGCATAACAATACCCTGCTAGGCCTGATAAGCCTCGCTCAGCTCTTATTACTACAATAGGAACTGATTTTCCCAAACCAAGAGATGCTCTGAGTAATTTATTCATAGGTCCTTCTATAGATTCGAGTTTGCTGATAATCAGACTTCAGCACTATAAAGTGCTTGTGCATTATATTTTGCTTTTAGAGCAACTATAAGAGGTTTAAAGGTATTTCCACCATACTTCCTATTAAATAAGCTAAGGGAAGTTGTGGTTTGTTTAATTTCACTTTCAATAGATTAATATGGCTGGACCAGCTGCCATTTATAGAAAATATAAGATCTAGGTATGTGTACTGTTTTACTGTAGTCAATTTTTCCCACCAAACTGCCAAATTCTATTTATACTTTTGCCACTGAAAATCAAGATCTTGCTTTTTTTCATCCATTTTAAGTGAATGTTCTAAGGTATAGTCTATTTTTGTGTAGTCCGGACTGTGTGAGTGAAAACAAAACTAAGTCATCCGCATAGGCTAGAGCTGCACAGCCCTTATCCAAGATTTTGGGAATCTGATTCACTTATTTCTAATTGTTGAAGCAAATTATTTATATAAATACCAAAAGAAATGGGGCCAAGACACAGCCCTGTCTAACTACCTTGTTGGTAGGAAAATTGTGAATAACTGACCCAATTTCCAGTCTAATCTGTGCCCATGTCCCTGTATATAATTAATTAATAGTGGCAATAAGAGAATCTGAAACACCCATTGTTTCATCTGTTTCCATAGAGTGTTACGTGCAATTGTATCAAATGCTGAGGTAAAGTCTATAAAGCTACGATACAACTTTTGTTTTCTAAGCTTAACATACTTCTCAATTAAATGTTCAAGTATGAAACAATTATCAATAGTGGAATAACCCTTCCTGAAACCAGCCTGTAATTCTGATAGGTTACCTAACTTATATATCTGTTCTTTAAGTCTATCTAGGATGATTTTTGTAAATACTTTACACATGTTGTCTAAAGCGATATTGGTCTATACATAGCAGGATTTTTTTATCTCTCTTATAAATAGAAATAATCAGTGCCCCTTTCCAAAAAGATGGAAATACTAATGTGATACAGCAGTTATTAAAAATGGTACTAAAATTTTGGTCCACGCAGATGGAGTAGCAAAAATGCTTCAGCCGAATTTGGTCCAGACCAGAAGCCTTTCTCCATTTTAATGTAGTAATTGCAAAATACACTTCAGATGCGAAATTTTCCTAAATTGAGTCATGTCTGGTTTAATTGTACTTAATTGTACGTCCATTGCTGAATCATAAAAATTGTTGAATAGTAATCGACCCATTCCTGCATCGTAATGTAGGAATCAATCTCATACTTTAAATTATCAGTTCTTTGGCTACTATGAGCCAATATGACTAATAATCATTCTTTTCTATTATTGTTAACATTTTTATTCCACTGCATTAACTGATATTTCTTTGTTTTCCCAAAAATGCCTTATATTCTTTTCTAAATTGATTAAGAATCTTGATTTTGTTTCTTAATTCACTATTTTTGAAATTTTAATAAACCAAGTGAGTTTGGATTTTCCAATCCACATTCGCATCAAACCAAGTATTCTGCCTACTGATGTTAGAGCCTTGTGATATTGCATTTTCAATTAGGTTCTTATCATCGCACAACAATTAAGGATCAGATGATTCAATTCTTCTGTTGTGGTGTCATTATCTATTTCATCAGTTAAAGTCTGAACTTTCTGCTTGATATTGTCTTCTTGAGAATCTTTACATCCAGTTTTAATATGATCCCTTATTTCCATCTGTGGCAATGCCTGTTTTATATTATCCTGAGAAACTGTAATTTGGGGCTAATTATAAGTGTTAAATGATCATTCTCAACATGCTTAATTACTTTACAGTATTCCCAAAACTGTTGTCCCACTCCATAATAAGTAACCTATTACAGAAGGACCATGTACAGAAAGATGGGTATAATTTCCTGGTATATCCTCTTCTATTCTCCCATTCATTGGTAAGAAAATTAGTAGACATCAAATTAATTAGTTTATGTCCTGCTATGTTAACTTTTAAATCAAGTGAAACTTTGTTATGTATGACAGCCTTGTCGTCAGACCAGTTGTGTAAAAGTATTGTCAGCATATCCATCATAACTGCCAATTTGGCATTAAAATCTCCACAGAGAAGAACATGATCATAAGTGGATGCAGCCTAGATCTTATTCATTTGATCATCCAACAACTCCCAAACCTCCTCTGTATAAAATTTGGAGATTGATCGAGAAATATAAATGTTTATAATGCAGAATTTATATTGATAAAACTTAATATAGATTGCCAGCATATTAAAGTTAGAGAATATTAGCACAGCCCAATATGTTTATCTAACTTCACCCAAGTAACAGACCCCTGCATATCTACCTGTTTTACTAGTTTCCAGCCTCTTACATGATAACCTTGATACCCATTTCGTTATACATCACACTCAGGTGTATGCCGAGTTTCCTGTAAGCATATAATAGTATGTTTATCAATGAAATCTAACCATTCCTTATCTGCAAATTTTGCATGCAAACCTGCTATATTCAAGTAAGAGATAAATAATCATTTTCCCTTGGGATTATTCATCCACCTGTTTACTGACTGTCAATTGTTTGATAAATTCAAAACATCAAACCTATTTGACGAGTAACATTAAACAATGTTTCCACACAGGTACTGTCTCTATTTTCACCATCTCTTTTCTGTCTGGTGACCCCATGATCACAAATAGGATCTACGGTTTGTATTTCAGTCTGGACTAAGTACAGGCCCATAGTGTCTAAAAGACCCGTACTGGCCAGAAATTTTGTTGAACAAGCTTTGATATTGTACCGTTATCAACATTCGATCACATTCTAAGTCAGTTCCATTTCTAAATACTGATATAGCATCCCAATTTTCTATAGATAGATATATTAAGTAACTGTTCTATCAGGTCTACAAATATCTGTTTGAGTTTATTATTATTTTCATTTTGGTTCTAGTCATGCCATATAGCATGAAAGTATTTGTCACTTTGTCTTCATTCTTGCCACTAAATCTATTTTTAATTCAGCATATTAATTAGCTATCTACTATATGGAGATCAGTTTTATCTAGAACAGTAGCCTTTTGTAATATTAAATCAGCAGTTCAAAATCTTTGATTATTATGTCTACTTGTCCATTTTTGAATCAGATTTCCATCTATGAGCTTTTGTAATTTCAATTTTAGATGGGTCAATTTTCAATCCTGTGTGAAAATATTGCAAATCCTTTCTTGATTTTTCCACATTTTCTTTTGATATTGGTTTCAACCCAAATATACTGATCTGTTTCCTGGAAAACTCTTGCTTTTAGGAGCAGTAGTCTTCTTCTATTTATGTAAGCCACTTCATAACCATATTTCCTAAATTTCTGGTTATTGATCAGATGTGATTTGCTAATCTGTGTACTATACAAAAATATAACTACAAACTATCCTTTGTAATCTTGATCTTTTCACATTTGAACAAAATCATCCTCCATTATCTCGGCTCCAGTTACTGCCCTGAAAAGGTTCACAATCTTGTTTTTGTGTCAGTCACGATATTAGTCTCTTTATACAGATACCCATAGGGACTAAAATTGCACAGTTCTCAATATCAAGTAGATCCTTACTCACTCCCTGTTTTACTGTTTGAACATCTGTTTGCAGAAAGACTCCTCCTTTATTCTGTTTTTTTATTTTTACTGTTCCGTGGCATCTTCACGAAATCTCTTCTCCGCCCTCAGCATTATTCTAAACCAACAGATGGTCCTACCGGCACTTGCTGAGCCAACCAATCAGCAACTTCAATATACCCCGATAAGCAACTAACAATATCTCTCATAATGGGGAGTTTACTTCTGATACTTCTTTCACTGTCAGCCATGGGGTTCCACAAAGAAGATGTCCCTGTCTCACAAATTGGGTGATACATCCAGATCTCTCTGAACCATCCCTTTGGTTGATGCTCAAACCCTCACATATGCCCTACCATTGCTGCATCGACTACAGTGGTGTGACCACCAAAGAGACACATACCACCACACATGTATTTAAATCAAGGCTCCACTACTGGATATACAGATCCCCTAAACCTAACCACCAAACTGCTACTTGCTATCTTGACACAATACTGTTGAAGCAAGTAGAGGCTCTATATGGAAACTGGATACCAAAAAGCACAGGGCAGACTCTCTGGACCCTACTTTCTAAAGATTGTGTGCCATGTACTTGCAGTCCCCTAACACACTCTTTAACCTATCTCTAAACTCTGGCTCTATCCCCACACTGTGGAAGACAGCCCAAGTGGTTCCCTTCTAAAATCAGGGACCCTATGGAACTTAATAATTACAGGCCCATTTCCATTCTACCAGTGCTATCCAAGATGGAGAAATTAGTGAGTAACCAGTTAAGGAGTATCTTGACAATGCTAACCTCTTAAATCCAGCTCAATCTGGATTCAGGGCTACATAACACTATCACTGCACTAGCCAAGGTCACAAATGACTGGCAAACCTAATTAGATAAAAAGAATAATATCTGTGCAGTATTCCTGACCTGAGCAAAGCATTCGATACTGTGTACCACGAGTTCTACTATCATCCCTGCACTCCCTTGGCCTAGATTCACCCTCCCTTAAGTGGTTCAGATGTTATCTCACCGGTAGGTCACAGCAGGTAAAAGCTGAATGGACCTATCCCTTTAAAACCGCTGTTAAGAGGAATCCCCAAGATTCTATCCTGGGTCCTATCCTTTTTGCCATTTATATAAATAATATTGATTCAACCCTCACCAATTCCTCTGTACACCTCTTTGCTGATGACACTGTTTTGTATGTCAGCAACCCTTTGCTGCAGCTGCTCGTGAAATCCTACAAACAGAATTCTACTTGTTACAATATCAGCTACTTGAGAAAAAGCTTCTGTTAAATGCAAAGAAAACTAAAGCAATGATGTTCACAAATCAAAGCTCCACCAGCACCTCCTCCTCAATCATTCTCCCAGCTATGCACTATACTTGGAAAACCTGGAGTATGTAGAAAACTTCAAATACCTAGGTGTGTGGATTGACAACAGACTCGACTTCACTCATCATTTAGAAGAACTGTTAAAAAAGCTTCACCAAAGGCTTGGCCTTCTCTATAGATTAAAACCCTTCCTAAACAGAGACTCTAAGATGAGGTTAGTCAGGCCATTTTCTATCAGTTGTTGACTATGCAGACTTATAGTCACTGCCCCATCTCCTATCTTCACAAGTTGGATACCTTATATCATAGAGCAATAAGATTCATTACAGATCTGCCATCTAATACCCATCACTGCTCTCTTTATGCTGCAGTTGGGTGGGTTTCCTTCACCTCAGAAGGAACAGAAATGCAGCACTATGGATTTATAGGCGTTATCAAAAAACTTCCAAACTATATTCTGGACTGTTCACCCAGACCATTCCTAGCTCCTATGCCCTAAGAAGCAACAACATCATCCTGCTCAAATTGCCCAAATTCAGCACTCGGATAGGGAGGGCAGCAATCAGCTATTCTCTAGCTAGAGCATGGAACACACTACAAAAATCCTAAAACTGTCCAATATCATAGGATTAAGCACTAGGTGGTGTGAAGCACGTTAGGCCACTGTGTATGGAGTAATGGAGGTTGGCAGCCTGTAAGCCTGCAGTTTGTAAGGAGCCTGTGAAGAGTGGGAGCACTTGTACCTCATATGTTGTGTAAAAAATAAAGAAGCTGGATTTGAAAGCGATGGTGCGGTGTGGATTCCTTCGGTGCATACTTTAGCACATAATCACTTGGCAGTAAGCACACAAAACCTTATTTGGCAGGCTTGGACAAAGCACTCGCTAGTTTTACCTGGTGCTGGCAAACTAATTTTCATTATATCCATGGATGGGAAGCATGCAGTGGCCAGCGATTATGAATACTGCAGCCTCCGCACACCCATTTGCAGGGTGCAGAGCCACACCAGACCAGTTCGTCCTGTTCCGAGGTAACCTGCCCCTTTATGAATCATGGGCATTGTCCCTTGTTCACATTGTTTTTACTTATTTAGTATGATACAGACTATTCCGTAATACTCATTTTTTGATTCATCACATTTTCAAAGGGTCAGGATTAGCTACAATTCCTTTTTTTAAGTTGCTGTCATAAAATATGCGATCTAACAAGTTACCTTACATCTATGTTCACGTGTGCAGCATTTCTGCTCCATGACCTGCTTCAGCAATATTTAACCCTAGCACTTCCTGATTCTATCTTTTCAGGTTTCACAGTCATGCATAATACAGCACAATCTGTTTCAACCTCAATCTCTCTTGTCACATTTCTTATGTTGCTACATTTAACTCCAGCACTTCCGTACTGCTTATCCCAGTTTCAGAGTCATGCATGATACAGCAACATCTATTTTATTTCCAAATCTCTGTCCCAGTTCTAACTTCACCTTTTACTCACAGTATTCCTCAGTCTGCTTATGTTCTATTGTTTAACAAAACTATTGCTAACATGAACAACCTTCTCAAGTGTAACCATCTTTAAACCATCAGTTTGGGCTATTTGAATGCATACCATGAAGTAGGATTCTGACTTTCAAGGAATCATTTTATCTAAATGTCCTGCTTTTACAGGAGCTGTTAAGTAAGTGAAAGTTGTTCAACTTATTTTCAGGTGTTTGCAACTAAATATGTGCTGGTATCATCGAGAAACCAAAAGATTGTCTACAGTGGCATCCCCAGGATGAATCCCAATTCTGCAGCATGTGGCACTGCCAGGATGAAGTGAATGCCATAGTTTCCTGAATGACAAAAGGGACTAATTGCCATTGAAATTACATTGCTTTATTCAGTAGGTCTACTGCAGCATACTGCAGAGTGCTTAAAAGTGGGTTCCATCCTGGGGATGCCACTGTACCAGTTCAGCTTCCCATTCATGTGTCACAGTGAGAAAACTCTACTACATTGTTCACTGTGTTTCTGCTTCTTTAAAACACTGAACAAGGCAGCAGTATCAGTAGGAGACAGTCACACTCTGCCACCTCACTAATGAGTGTGTCGGTGCGCCCCTCTGGTCACCCCACTGATGGTTGCTATGCAACCCCAGTACACACAGATCTGGCCCACACTGAGGCAGATACATGGGTCCAACTCCATGTGCACTTGGCACCCCAGGTTCAGTAATGTAAAATGGCAATTTCCTTCTCACTGCTATAGCTGCAGCTGGCGAACAGTTGTGCACTTTCATTTTAAAATATTTTACTCCAAGCCTGTATGGTTTGGTTTCCATTTAATCTGTTTTGTATCTATCCTCTACTATTCCCAGTTTTAACTGTTAACCTAAGCAAACCACTTGTTCTCTTCTCCTGAGAGCAGTGGTGGTGGTGGGTGGTGGGGGTATGATGACCAAGATCCAAGAGTACATGGCAATCCCAGCGTGTTGGTGTGGGGGCCCAGAAGGAGTACATGAGAGCAGAAATCCTGTTTGATGTATTAGACACTATTCTCTATGTCTTAACTGTAGAATATATATATCTACTATAATGTACTCTCGAGATGGTTGCAGCTTATAGCTTATTGTTTAAGGGTTGTCCCAGTGATAGTTCCAAATGTAACCCCCTGCAAATGAGGGTTCCTAAAAGTCTTCCTTGAGCTTGCCTAATGCTCACTGCCAGGCTGGTGTCCTGCGTTTAGCAGATAAGCGTTATTGCCAGAGTGCCTGTATAGCCTCTTTGTACTGTCTCTTTAAGGGCTGCCTAGATTGCAGTTATAATTGCTCTGGGAGGGACGGGTGCTTCCATGCTCGAGTCCCACTCAGGCTGCCTGATAATCACTCCGTTCTGCTATTGCTAATTTGCAGAAGGAGCTCTGTTAAAAGATGTACTTGTTGGCTGATTATCTATTACAGCAGTAAAGATATTTTAGTTTTTCTAACCTGCCTTCTTTGCAGCATGGACAGTTTCTGCTTATCCCCACCATTTTGGTCAGGGACTGCTGAATTGGACCAATCAGTACCTTTGGGGACTCTAAATGGAGTCTGTCCCAGGGCTTGTAGGAATTGTAGTTTTGGACTTTTGGCACCTAACTGAGCCTGGAGGAGGGCCCTTGTTGTGACTGACAGAAAGATCAGCCAACTGAACACTTTGGATCCTGGGAAAGTCCCAGGCTTGCTGCAGTTTGAGTCAGAGCTAAGTGGAGAGTGAAGAAGCAACAGCTCGAGACAGTCGAGCAGCCGTGCTGTGTAGTTTCACATGGGAGAACTGTGGAAAGGCTTGAGTTTGGCCTGCTTGTTTGCCTCATGCCCCTGAGAGGTAGAAGAATTATTTCAGACTGAATCCGAGTTTGTGAGAATGAAGTAAGCCACTGAATTGTTACCAGGCTCACACCTGAAGAAGAAGATTTGCTGCATGCAATCGGCCTGTCAGGACTTCCAGCCACCTCTGAATTCCCGGTTTGTGCAGAGACTTTGTAATTCGGACGGATAGTAATCTGTCTGGTACAGTAGAATTTCTTTACATGTAAATGTGCTATGTGCTGATAGTGGGTAGTGATTTGGTTCCCCATTTTGTGAATTGTGTTCTGCTTGATGGGCGGCATCCAGCTCCAGCGGACTAAATCTGTTTGCATCTCCTTTTGGCCTGGGCCTTGCCACATTGGCTCAGCCAGACTACCCGCTGCATGGAGAAAGCCATCAATGAGAGACCTGCCTTGGGATCAGCCCCTGTTCAACGCCTGAACAGGAATGACACCTCGGTGATTCATGTGGGCCCTGCTTCTCCTGGCACTCCAGCTCCACAACATGCAGTCTAAATTTCATCCTGCCTGTGTCCTGTACTGGGTAACATGAGTAACCATCAGGGTAGCTCCTGCAACAACAGCTAAATCTGAAAGTGTTGTTATCTGATTGTCTTGCTGTCTTTCTTTCATGAACTGAGCCCTCCGGCTCCAGAATACAAATAGTGTGTATTGTGCATGTTGCTTTCTTCCATCACAGGGCCCCAACCAGCTGCGATGCCAGCCTACCCTGGGCAACGTTCCTGGCTTAGCCACCTCTTCCCCACCTGGGTACCCAGAGTGTGTGATTTTGTAGGGACTCTGAAGTGTATGCATAATTGTCTAATTGATGTAGTTTTGAGCAAATCAACCTGATTACACTCCTCCCTTGTTCAAGCCCCTAAATAAATCAGATCTAACTCTTTTGCATTTAACCTGACTGTGGTTACAGCTTGTGCCAAAGTATTATACTGTTGCTGTTTGCTGTGCTTAACTTTGTTTTACAGTGGGTCTTCAGGGTCGAGCTAGAGGAACCAGTCCTGGTGGTAAGTGCAAACAGTGTGGTAATTGCATAGTGAACAAGGGTCATTGTGAAAGTGATTATTGTGTATTGTTCAGGCCACTAGAAGGAAAAAGGGGTTACAGTGTCCTGGAGGGGCTGTGCCAGGTTAGCTTGACCACTAACAACCCTGACCACCAGGTGGGGCACCCGTTTCATCACAGGCCCCTTAACCTGCAAATAGCCAAGCAGGCAGAGGTAGTAGCCCTTGGGGTAGCACCACCTAGGGGTTACATCTTGAGGCACCACTGGAATTTGCGTCTGCTAGTGGTCAAAGGAGGAATTACTCTTGTATTTTCAGAACTGGTGAAAAAATGGAAGAGCTTTTCACGCTAAGCTAAATTGCCCCCATATGCTGTTAGTACACGAATGATGGGGTGGAGTGATGCTGAGGGATAGATCCCAACAGGCCCTCCTGCTAATAGATGTCCCATTAGGGAGTGATAATGTTGTTATTGTAGAAGCTGTGGATCATGTTAAGTGTTTGGGAAAAGTTGAAGTGAAGGGAGGGATTCAGACCTGTTTGACCAGACTATGGTAGTTTTACTTTCCTGCAGCTTCCCCATAGATCCAGAGAAGGTACCCCTGTTATTCTGTCCAAAGGGGCCCAGAAGGGTGGGCGTCATCCACTTACACAGTGATCTGACTATCTCGGTGGATCCCCAGTATAGAGGGTTGAAGGACAAGTTGCTAAGCTGTTAGCTTCTGAGGGTGAACCACCCAAGAGTTAGTGAAGGTGCTAGACCTTTCTGAAGAGCCCACACCATTACATTCCCAGATAGTGTCTCCTGCCTCCCCTAAGGGTTTCCCATGGTCATCTCCCCATAGTAATCCCATTTGTGTACCTGGACTCTTACCGTAAACTTGGACTTTTCTTGGGCACAGTCCCAGTGCCTGTAGGGAGGATGACCTGAAAACATGGATGGTCTATGCTACCCCCTGGTCCAGGAGTGGCAGTGCTTTGAGAGGAGAAAGATAGAGACTCATGGAAAGTTTGAGGGCCCTGCACTGGAGGCCATTCACTACCTATGAGCCACTAGCCCATAGGCTACTGCGGCTGAGTACCTCTCTGCATTGGAGGAATTTTTGGAAGTACTGAGTCAGGGGACAATTTACTGTGGAAATTTAAATCCACCAAGCAATGGAAGAATGAGAAGTTGTCTATGTTTGTTACCAGAATTGAGAGGGCTCTGCAGAGGTCCCACAGAAAAGGAGAGGTGCCTGCTAAGGAACTGAATTGGGTCAGATTGGACCATATTCTCAAGTCAGCCAGGTACTCTAGTATGATGATGCTGAAACTTAAATTGCAAGACAGGAAGGCTAATCTTCCTGAGTACTGTCACCTCATGAAAGAGATTCGTGAGGCAGAGAATGATGAAGAGGGCTGGGAGCCCTATGCTGGGGTTGTTCGTACCTGCCAGACCCTGAGAGAAGTGACAAAGATGAAGCACAGCAGATGAGAGAGTTGATTAAAGAATTGACAGAGTTGAGGGTCAACCAACAAGCTGCTGAGGTGGCCAGAGATCCTGACCTCTACCAGACACCCCCTGAGTTATAAAGTGGGGTGGGGTGCATGTTGTCTCTTTGGAATCCCAGACTGAGGGTAACCTATAGGAGGAAGTACAAGGATTGATAGCCATGGTGGGGATTGTCTGAGCCACACAAACCCCCAAATTTGGTGGAGGTAGAAGATCGGGATGAAGTCACAAGTCCAAGAAGACTCGACATGCCCCTGATTCACCCAAACAGGAAGGCCCCCCACCGCACAGAGGCTCTAGAAGAACAGTTTTGCTACCACTGCAGGGATGGGCACACCCATTTCTTTTGTCGCTCACCGGAGAATCTGAGAAAGGTTACCGCTAGACTATTAGCCTTAATTGATGGAACAATAACCAGCTGCCAGGTGGAGCTGCTCAAAAAGTTACTCTTTAAAGGCCGCTGCCAAGTCGACATCAAGCCTGCAGTCCTTGAATGGTCCAAGTTGGTGAGCCTTCAATGGAAACTACAGTAAAAGTGGCGATTGGGTCCACCTGGGCGTGCTTGACAGTGGGTCTCAGTGACTAAAGTGTTCCAAGACTGGTATCAAAGCACCTGCCTGATGTGCCTCTACAACCCTTTTAAGGCTTGCATGTGAGGTGGTTGAGCGAGAAGTCTTATCCTTACTCAGGGTATATTGGATCTGGCTGTCTTTCCCTACCTGCATGGCTGGAGTAGATGAACAAGTCGAGACACTAGCATTAGTTTGTACCCCTACTGGACTGTATGACAGGGTTCCCTTGTTAAGTGGGACAAGCGCCCATATGTTTGGGAGACTGGTGCAACTCTGCCATGAGAAACAAGGGCCATGGACTGGGAGGGCTCTCAGAATTCTGGCTCTGATCAAGAGGGACTATGATTTGCAACAGAAACCCAAGAAGTAGACCAGGATGAACTGGTGGGGATCGCGTGGAAGAAGGACCCCTACTCAATGGTGCTGGCCCTTAATGCCCAGTGTACTATTCAGGGGAGGTCTGCCTCTAAGAAGATGTCAAGAACAAAATACTGATGTTGGATGTGCCAGGCAATGGAAAATTGCCAGAAGGTTTATTAGGTCAAACCCAGCATCTTGCCTGTTCATGCCCACACCTATGCACGATGAGTGATGGTCCAGATTCAAAATGTGTCAGATCGGGAGATCCGGGTGAAGAGAGGGTGCACCTTAGCTACAGTACACTGCACAGACACTGCAGTATTGCCCAGCAACAAGTGCTCTGGTGAGAAGGGAGAGTGACCCCAGACTTGTTTGATTTTGGAGACTCCTCGTTGCCAGCTGAATGGAAGACTAGAATTAGCAAGAAACTCGCCCAGAGAGACCAAGTGTTTTCGTTAAAGAATGGGATGTGGGGTGTGTCCAGGGTGCAGAGCATCACATATGCCTGCATCTGGACTGGCCATTTTGAGAGAGATCCCCACACCTCATCCCAGTGGACATAGATGATATGAGGAGACACCTGCAGGAAATGCTCACTGTTGGCACGATACAAGAGTCAAGGAGACCATATGCCTCTCCATTGTAGTTGTACATAAGAAAAATGGGTCTGTGAGGATGTGTGTTAATTATTGAACCCTGAACAGCGGACCATCCCAGACCAATACACCATGCCCGTATACAAGGCTCTGGACTGCTTGAATGGGAGCAAATGGTTCTCAGTGTTGGATCTTCTCAGAGGATACTACAGCTTCCGATGGCCCCAGAGGACCATGAGAAAACCACCTTCATTTGTCCTTTGGGGTTTCTGAAATTTCTGAGAATGTCACAGGGATATCGGTGCCCCGCCACCTTCAGCGACTGATGGAACGTGCGGTGGGAGATATGAATTTGCTGGAATGCCTGGTGTACCTGGACGATGTCATTCTGTTTGGGAGCACATTAGAGGAGCATGAGACCCGACTGTTTAAAGTCCTAGACTGACTGGAAGTTTTTGGCCTCAAGTTGTCCATTGATAAGTGCCAGTTTTCCAAACCTCTATGACGTATGGGGCACACTGTATCTACAAAGGGATAGAGACTGATCCCAGTAAGGTTGAATCACTGACTGCATGGCCCAGCCCATAATTTGAAAGAACTACAATGTTTCCTGGGGTTCTGTGGCTACTACCGCAGGTTCATAAAAGACTATTCAAAGGTGATTCGCCACTCTTGAACCATACCCAGGGTTACCCTCCTACCAATCGTAAATATAAACAAGCATTTGTCAATGCCGAATGTTGTCTCACTGGCATTGGCATTGGTAGTCTTTGGAGTTAGAGACACATAATAGGAATGGCAGTGAAGTATTGGGTGACAACCCCACCCTCACCCTGTGAGACCAACAGGCATTGGGTTGTTTCTTTGGGTTGTTAGCTATAACGCCTCATGCTATTGTACCTCACCCTACCCTGTAGACACTGACAAGTGTCATGGTGTGCTTTGGGTCTTTGGGCCTTATACTTACCCTATTCCTAAGGAAATACACTGAGGTGGGTGCAGTATAGAAGAATGGGGTGAACTTTGTGGCCAAACAATGGAAGGCACACACGATGCCTGTCACTGGCTGCAGAGTGGGGATGGGTGAAATGGCATGAGTATTACAACCATGATCCCATGTCACACCTGATGCCTGTCAGTCTCTACAGGGTGGGTGCAACAGTTGGAAACCCTAACACCATAGGCAGGTGTTGGTATTTTCACTCAAATTTTCAACATAGGCATTTTGTGAGCCCACCTCATGAAAAGCAGCACAATCAGTTTGTTAGCTGAAAGGTGGTTTAGTATAATGGCTATGCCATTTGGTGACACAGGGACGAAAACACATTTTGGGCAGGATGTGGAAAATGACAACTGTATTGTTCATGAGGAGGCATTAAAAATGGCAATGCTGAAAATCAGGAGTGAAAATATGAAAAATTGGTGAAGTCATGAACATGCATAGAAACTGCGCAACACACGTCCGTAACCCAATTATTTTGGGAGTTTGGTAGCCACATTTTAAGATAGACATTTGGGACCTCCTCTCATGAACAGTAGTGCTGTGATTTTGTTAATCTGTCCCCAGCGACCATGCCATTGTGGCCACAGGTGCAGAAATACCTTGTGGGCAGGATGTGAAAATGACAGCTGTACTGTTCATAAGAGATGTGAAAAAATGACAGTGTTGAAAATCTGGCATGGAAATATTGCAAATTTAAGGGTTACAAGGTGCGTGGAAACTACGTAATGCACGCTTATAACACAGTCATTTATGGACTTTTGGCACCAAATTTTCAACATAGGCATTTTAGGACCTCCCTCACGTCATTTCCTCAAACTGCCCAAAAACCGATTTTGCACAGCGACCAAGCTATTCTCGCGGACATGCGAAAACACATTTTGCCAGGATGTGTAAAATGACAGCTGTACTGTTCATCAGGAGGTGTGAAAAATGCCAATTTTGAAAATCTGGAATGAAAATATTACAAATTCACGAAGTTCAGTGTGCATGGAAACAGCGGCAACGCACACTTGTAAAACAGCCATTTTTGGATTTATTTACCAAATTTGCAACATGGGCTTTTGAGAGCCACCCTCTTGAACAGGGGGCACTGTTGTTTCATTACTCAGTCCGAAAGGTGATTCTGCGCAGTGACCACAAAATCACCTTCAGGACCAAATAATGCCATGACAGTGACTGAATTCATGAGAGGGGTCCGATAACCCCATGTTGAAAACGTGGTGCAAAAATTCCAAAAATGCCTGAGATATGCACCAAAGTTGAAAAAACCCTCTTTATGCCACTATACAGCTTACTGGCATTTCTTCAGTTCGTGGTCGGCTTTGAAGAGTGCAGATGTGTTCCTGGTCCACTGAAGACCATTCGCCAGACTCTGGAGGTAAGTCTGAGGTGAGGGGAGGCAGGGCGTGCAGAGTGGGTGCAGATTGTGGGAGGAGCAGGAAGATGGTGAGGGAATGTTTTCTTTTTCACAGGGTTAAAAGGAAAAAAAACATTGTGGGATGGTTTTATTTTCATGGGATTTGGCACACTGGGTGGGTTCCCAGCATTCAACCTAAGTGTTTTGGGGACTGCTTTAGCTGATGGGGATTGGACACCATCGACACACAATAAAGCAGGGGAGCAAGATCCAAGGGGATTAGGCACCCCCTTGGCACATAACAAATGGGGGGTGTAGATGCTGACAGGGTGGGGTCCCCGTGGCACATACATTGGGGCAGAACATTCTGACAGGGGTTGGGCACCCCAAAGTCAGCATGATTATGGCAAGCAGTGTGCCACCATGTTTGTTACTTTTCACTAGGACAAACACGTTGGAAGGTGCAGCTGTGTGTGACGAGCTTTGCTCGCATTGCAGCGGACCTTTCCTAGATGTGCTCACCACATTATGTATGCATGGTGTGGCGCTGGCATGCAGGCTTATTGGAGAATGAGGATGCACACTCCTGATGCGTGCCTTGCATTCACCCAACAGTGACCGTGCCTCAAAATCTGCTACTACACGCAATATGTTGGTGCTGCATGCGTGAGCCAACATAAAAGAGCCGTCAAAGAAACAGAAAGTATAACTCTACCAAGGTGAACTCTTGAGGCCCCACTGGATGCCCAACTGTGAAGCAGCCTTCCATGAAATTATATGCCAGCTCACCCACACCCCATCTCGCATATGCTGACCCCACAAAACCCTTTGTGCTGCATATGGCGCTAGTCTGCAGGGGCTAGGAGCTGTGCTGTATCAAGACCATGGGATGGCTTGAGACCAGTGGCTTTCGCCAGTAGAGCTTGACCCCATCAGAATGAAACTACCCTGTGCATAAGTTGGAGTTCCTTGCACTAAAATGAGCCATCATCAGCCAGTTTCATGAATACCTCTATGGGACAAAGATATCAGTGAAGACCAACAACAACCCATTAACCCATGCACAGACTTCAGCTAAGTTAGGCAGCCACTGGGCACGGTGGCTTTCCACTTATCAACCCATGATTCTGCTGTTGAATACAGGCCAGGACTGAACCATATTGATGCTGATGCCTTGTCATGAAGGCCAGTTTCCAAGATTGATTGGTCAAGTTATCTAAACCTGACATTCGAGCCTTGTGCCAAAAGTCTGACCAAGTTGAACAGATGTCTGCAGACACAGTGGACTGTTTAGGAGATTGCTTGGGCCCTCCTGATACCTGCATACCAGCTGCTTTTGCCAATTCACTGCTCTAGATATTAGTACACTACCTCAATTTGACAATGACAGCATTCTGTGGGCTCAATCCCAAGATCCTATGATTCAGCCAGCGTTTGATGCCCTGCATGCGGGGAAAGATGTATCCAAATGCGTTCCTCTGACTTGCGAACTGCTCTATTGTTTAAAGAAGGCCCCAGGTTGAAGTTGCTCAATCAGTTGTTGAATAGAGAGACAGTAGATTGTAGTGGCCAAGTAGATAAGCAACAATTGGTCCTGCCATGGCCTTTAAAAATATGGTACTAAGGTCCCTCCACAATCACATGGGGCACCTCGGTATTGACAGAACCCTTGATCTGGTACATTCTTGCTTTCCAAAATGGGGGCAAGTTGAGCACCATGTAAAGACTTGTAGTCACTGCCTGCAAAGAAAGCCCTGCCTCAGAGGCTGCCCCCATTAATATTACTACCAGCACCCCATGGAACTAGTCTGCATAGACTTCTTGTGTTTAGAACCTGATCAGCGAAATATTGGCAATGTGTTAGTGGTTACAGATAATTTCACATGCTATACAAGCTTTCCCCACCAAAGAGCAAAACGCCTACTCATGGTGCTAGTGGAAAATTTATTCATCCACTATGGTGCCCCAGTGGATCCACTCTGACGAGGGCAGAGACTTTGAGTCGACTAATCAAAGAAATGCTGTCCCTATGGGGGTGCATAAGTCAAGAACCACCCCTATCACCCATGAGAGACCCTCAACCAGAACGTTTTAACCACACCTTCTAGACATGCTGGTCACCCTCCATCTGAATGACAAGCATAAATGGAGCCAGCAGATTAGCTCCTTGGTACATGCATACAATTGCATGAAAAATTATGCTAGTGGGTTTGCCCCTACCTCCTCATGTTTGGAAGGAGGCACGACTACCAGTTGATGTCTGTTTTGGGGTCTCTCCAGATGGTGTCGAGCCAAAAACAATCTGCTGTATGTACAGAAACTGAAAGCTCAATTGAACCATGCCTATCAACTGGCCCAGACAATGGCTGCCAAGAGAAATCTAGCCAACAAAGAGAGGCATGATAAAAAGTAAAGGATCAAGAACTTCTACCTGGAGACCATGTGTTATTCGCAATTTGGGACTGCATGGCAAACACAAAATTGCTGATTGGTGGCACCATCTTCCCCATGTAGTAGTTGGAAAGTTGGATGATTTACCCATGTACAAGGTGTGCCCAAAGAAAAACTCCAAAGCCGTCAAGACCATGCACCGTAACCACTTGCTACCTATCGACCAAGTCATAATTGAGGCTGAACCATCAGAAATCGATTCCCCTGGCTGGTAACTCATGCTGCTGCAAGAAAGAGACAGAGTCTACCTACCCCAATGGTCACAGATTTGAGGTTTCCCCACAGCAGGTCCAGACTGATAGTGACTACCAGTCTACCTCTGATGATAGTGAGTGTGTTAATGTCTATTAACCTCCTATGAATTGAGTCAGTTGTTTCCAGAAATCCTATGCTGAATCATGGGGATGAAGCTGGGCCTTCTGGATTATCTAACCCCCAGCTTCGTCCTTGGAGCCAATGCTCCCTGAAAGTGAAGTGCAAAGTATTACATCTGAGGCTGCAGACTCCTGTGTTTTGTGGAAATGTGTGAATTGCCCGAAGAAGGGGCTGATAGTCTGAGTCTCCTGGTGACACACCAGAACTTGAAGAACAGTATGAGTGCTGACAGCCTTTCAGTGTCCCAAAGCCAAACTGTGCCTGAACTTTCTCAAAGTGGGTCAAGTGTTGTGGAACCAGAGCCTACAGAACAAAAGAGCTGACCGTGCTTAAAATTGGACATTCCTCCATGCAGATCCAGAAGCAAATGATTTGATACCTTTTAATGGACCAACATAGATTTAACAACAAGAACAAAGTGCTCTAGCTTTCGGACCAACCAGTCCTTCTTCAGAAGCTCATGGCAGTTGTTTAGAAAATACAATACTTATAACAGCTAGATAATGCAGAGAAAAACAGAAAAAATCCCCATTGGTTTAAAATACTCATTAAAAAAAAAAAAGATGATGTCAGAGAAGTTTAACAGTACAATACTGCCTTCAGCCAGAAAGAACCTTGGGTCAGATGTGCTGGTGGAACACACATACAAAGAATCCTACTGCATATAAATTTAATTGACATAAGATAACACTGCTGAAGCAGATAACTCCTAAATCAAGCTATGAGTGTCACAGTTAGTATAAGGATGTGATTGCTGAAAACCCCACCCATATTAAAGACAAACTAAGATTGTTATAAGGCTCATGAAATTTCAATGTTAGCATTATAGACAAGAATTTACCAGTAAAGTTGTTATAAAACATCAGTGCACACTGTGTGATGTGAAAACCTAGCTGGACCTGTCACCCAGCTGTATTCTCAAGCTAGATATAAGGCCCAAGAAATTTCAAAACCTCAGGACTATATAAATGATAATTTAAATATAAATTGATAATATTAGTGTCAAACAAAAACTCTAGTCGAGGAACCTCAAGGAATTAAGACCATGTAGCCTGATATGTACTGATGTCCATATATACTGAGAATGTAACAACTTGATGTACCACAAGTGTCTAAGGAATCTGAAAAAGAAATAAAATGTAATTTCTCTCTCCTCTTCATACAAACAATACAACCTAACCCACCCCACATCACAATAATATGGATGGGGAGATACATAACAAAGGAGATGTTATCTCCCCCCTCTCTCTCACTCTCTCTCTCTCCCACAGACACACACACACACACACTCTCCTAGTGAACCTATGTTAACTTCAGTCACTGCAATTGTTCCCCAAAGGAATTCAACTTGTCATGAAATCCTGAGTAAAAGGGCTTATGTCTCCTAATATCTACAGAGCAAAAATGTAACACTATTTAACCATACTACTATCTGCAAAGTAACATTTCCAAGGATACTAGATAGAACTACTATGAAATAAACCTGCCACCCTCCCAGGATAAGGTAACTAGAAGTAAATATAAAGTATATGTAAGACCAGAGGTCTAACATACCTACATATCCACAAATTACTACAGTATTAGCCTAATGTAAAAAATCTGTGCAGGACCCCGTGCAAATGAGATCATGCATCCCAACATGTACAGAGTTACAAAATTATATATAATAGTATATGATAACACTACTGTATGTACACTAGCAGGCTGGGTAATCTGAATATGGTGCAATGGAATCAATCCCCTCACCCAGGCAAAGATAAAAAGTAAGGAGGAATTAATATTCATTATGTGTGTGAAATAAGAATAGTAACACATAATAACTCCATATATCTAAATAGAGACCTACCTCAATGTGACAGCAAGCCCACATCTGTTATATCACATACCTCACAACACATACACACACATACATACATACACACACGCACCCACATCCCACATGCTGAAGTCCTATAATATGTCTGTTCGAAAAAGAAAAGGTCTGTGGATGTTGGTTTCTGTAGTGTCCCATAAAGCCAAGACCAACGTTCATCCCATCTGCTACCATATTGAGATGTAAAATAAGTTTAATCTCAAAAGCTTGTCTCTGTTGTGTGTTTTGAGATTTCCTTTTAAGACCATTACTGACATATCTGAGACTGAGTGGTCAGGCTGGGAGAAGTGGTGACCCACTGGTTTTCAGTCTTCCTTGCTGTAATAGTATGTCTGTCTGAGTTCATTCTAGTGCGGAGCTGTTGGCGTGTCTCTCCAACATAACCTGTTTGTGGACATCTCTTGCACTGAACGAAATAAACAACATGTTGTGACATGCATTATAACTCCCATGCACCTGGAATTGTCTGTTTTGTGATGTAACCACACAGTCTGAGGTAGAAATGAGCCCACAAGTCTTACAGGGCGTTGATTGCAGGTTTGTGCCATTGTGTGACATGGTATTCTGTTCGGTGAAAGTTTGCTCCTAATAATTAGGCTGGATAAATTTGGTGGTTGTTTAAAAGATAGTAAATTTCATGAAATTTCATAGCCCTATAACAATCCTACTTTGTCTTTAATCTGGGTGGGGTTGCCTTTCAGCAATCACATCCTTATACTAACTGTGACACTCATAGCTTGATTTAGGAGTTATCTGCTTCAGCAGCGTTATCTTATGTCAATTAAATTTATATGCAGTAGGATTCTTTGTATGTGTGTCCACCAAGCACATCTGACCCAAGGTTCTTTCTGGCTGAAGGCAGTATTGTACTGTTAAACTTCTCGACATCATCTTTTTTTTTTTGTGAGTATTTTAAACCAATGGGGAGTTTTTCTGTTTTCTCTGCATTATCTAGCTGTTATAAGTAATGTATTTTCTAAACAACTGCCATGAGCTCCTGAAGAAGGACTGGTTGGTCCAGCTAGAGCACTTTGTTCTTGTTATTACATCTATGTTGGTCCATTAAAAGGTGTCAAATCATTTGCTTCTGGATCTATTCTTGCAAGAACCAATAGGGAAATACTAAATCTAGATTCCTCCATGCAGAGGCACCCCTCCCAAGTGATAAAGCTCCAAGACTATTGCTGAAAGTGCAGAGACTGTGGTTGTTCCCCAGAAAGACTGGCTGAGCTGTCAAGCCAGTAGAGCATTCAGTTATGATTCTCCTGGAAGGCCAGTGGATTTACCTCTCAATGTAGTCCACTAGGGTGTTTATGTTTCTCAGAGCTCACTACCCAAACTGAGCTTAAGTGCCAATTCCAGATTGATTGTTTCCCTTCTTAACATGATGTCCATGCCCCATGAGCCCCAAGCTAGCTGATAGGAAGGGCCCCTCTTACGCTGTTTAATGTATAAAGTTATAACATGAGACAATACTGTAAAGTTCAGGGTGTAATACTGATTCCTCTATGATTATCCTATGTATGAAGCAATGCATAAGTAATGTCATTGTGGATATGGTGTAGTGAACTATGGTGAAATGTGTAGTAACATGATGAGACTTGTAAACTGGCGTAGATAGTATTTGCATAGCATACCAATGTTATACATGTCTCTTATGTACTATACTCCTAATGATGTGATGGTACCGACTTGAGCGACGGCCAAGTTTTCTCCATACAGAAGGATGTAACCCCTGCAAATGGGGTTCCCGAAAAAGTCTTCCTTGAGCTTACCTACATGCTCACTGAAAGGCTGGTGTCCTGCATTTCATCAGTTAAACGTTATTGCCAGAGTGTCCTGAATAGCCTCTGTGTACTGTCCCTTAAGGGCTGCCTAGATTGCAGTTATAATTGCTCTGGGAGGGGATGGAGTGTTTCCATGCTTGAGTCCCACCCGGCTGCCTGATAATTACTCCGTTTCAGCCGTGCTGATTGCGCATGAAAGCTCTTTTAAAAGATGTACTTGTTGGATGACTATCTATTACAGCAGTAAAGATACTGTAGTTTTTCTAACCTGCCTTCTTTGCAGCGTGGACAATTTCTGCTTATCACCACCATTTTGGTCTTGGACTGCCAAATTTGACCAATCAGTACCTTTGGGGACTCTAAAATGGAGCCTGTCCCCAGGGGCATTGTAGGACTTGTAGTTTTGGGCTTTTGGCGCCTAACTGAGCCTGAAGGGGAACCCTTGTTGTGACTGACAGACAGATCAGCCAACCAAACCCTTTGGATCCTGGGGAAAGTCAAAGGCTTGCTGCAGTTTGAATCAGAGCTAAGTGGGAAGTGAAGAAGCAACAGCTCGTGATAGTAGAGTAGCCGTGCTGCCTAGTTTCACATGGGAGAACTGTGGAAGGCTTGAGTTTGGCCTGCTTTTTGCCTCATGCCCTCTCAGAGGAGAAAGAGATTATTTCGGACTGAATCCGAGTTTGTGAGAACAAAGTAAGCCACTGAATTGTTACCAGGCTCACACCTGAAGAAGACAGAAGATTTGCTGCATGTAATCAGCCTGTCAGGACTTCCAGCCACCTCTGAATTCCCGATTTGTGCAGAGACTTTGTAATTGCGACTTGATAGTAATCTGTCTGGTACAGTAGAATTTCCTTACATGTAAATGTGCTGTGTGCTGATTGTGGGTCATGATTTGGTTCCCTACTGTGTAAATTGTGTTCTGCTTGCTGGAGGCAGCATCCAGCTCCAATGGACTAAATCCTTTTGCATCTCCTTTTGGCCTGGGCTTTGCCACACTGGCCCAGCCGGAATACCACTGCACAGAGAAAGCCATCAACGAGAGACCTGCCTGGGGATCAGCCCCTGCTCAACGCCTGAACAGGAATGACACCTCGGTGATTCATGTAGGCCCTGCTTCCAGGCACTCCAGCTCAACAACCTGCAGTCTCAATTTCATCCTGCCTGTGTCCTGTACTGGGTATCGTGAGTAACCATCAGGGTAGTTCCCTGCAACAACAGCTAAATTTGAAAGTGTTGTTATCTGATTGTCTTATTGTCTTTCTTTCATGAACTGAGCCCTACAGCTCGGGATTACAAATAGTGTGTATTGTGCATGTTGCTTCCTTCCATCCAGGCCCCAACCAGCTGTGACAACGCTTACCCTGGGCAACGTTCTGGCTAGCCCACCTCTTCCCCACCTTTGTACCCAGAGTGTGTGACTTTGTAAGGACTCTGAAGTGCATGCATAATTGTCTAATTGATATAGTCTTTGAGCAAATCAACCTGATTATGCCCCTCGCTTGTTCAAGTCCCCTAAATAAATCAGATCTAACTCTTTTGCATTTAACCTGACTGTGGTTCCAGTTTGTGCCAAAGTATTGTACTATTGCTGTTTGCTGTGCTTAACCATGTTTTACAGGGGTCTTCAGGGTCGAGCTCGAGGAACCAGCCCTGGTGGTAAGTGCAAACAATGGGGGTAATTGCATGGTGAACAAGGGTCATTGTGAAAGTGATTATTGTGTATTGTTCAGGCCACTAGAAGTGAAAAGGGGTTACAGCATCCCGGAGACTATTGCCCAGATTAGCTTGACCACTAACAACCCTGACCTCTGGGTGGAGTCACCCGTTTCATTACAGGCCCTTAACCTGCAACTAGCCAAGCAGATGGGGTGGTAGCCCTTGAGTCGCGCCACCTAGGGGTTATACAAAGCAAACCTATTGTGCTGTTACCAACATGACAACCAGTTTTCACCCTCATTTAAACCCAATCTATCATCAGTAGTATCTAGTATAAAAATCCAAGACATTTATTTTCTTTCTAGGAGTTTATTCCAGTCCCTCCATGCACTGGTGCATCTATTCTGTCTTTGCCCCAAAATCTTAGCAAAGCTACTGTATGGTTTCTGTGGCAAACTGCATGGCCACTGGACCATTTTCTTGTCTAGTCCTGATTCTACTTTTGTGTTCACTGATCCTCTATTTGAGGGCCTAGTTGTTTTCCACATACATTTTGGAACAAGGACAGGTCAATACATACACATGATCAGTGTCACATGTTATGTATGAATTTTATTGTATTTTGTATTGCCATTGAGATGTGAGATTTCTGTTTTCTTGGAGGTGTTCCCACAATGATGGCATTGTCCACATGAATGCATTCCCTTTTCCAGTGGTCCCAATAATAGTTGCTGGCCCTTCTGTATCCTAGAATCTTTGAGTTCAGAATGTACTAACGGTCTTTTAATGTTCTGACCTTTTTGGGCTATTATTGGTTTCTGGTTATGGTTTGGTACTCCAGTTGGTTGCAGAGTGTCCCAGTGTGTATATACTATGTCCTTTATATGTTTTGTTAAAGTGTAATAGCCAATGATAATACTACTCTATTCATTTCAAAGTTTTCTGCCTCCTTATTCCTTTAAGTGCTTTGTCTAGCTTTATTTTTGCACATGAACTGTTTTGTTCTTGTATCCTCTTACATTGAATCTAGTTGCCGTGTTTTCATGCTCCTGCTATCTTATTTCCATTTGGCTGCAATTCGGTTTACTCTCAACATTTGTGAGTAGGGATTCTAAACCCATGTATTCTTCTATATTCCTAACTCTCTGCAGTCTGCCTCCTAAGTAGAGCTACCTGGAGCAAATGGAACTTTATGCAAGTGAAAGAACTATCATTGGCTCATGACACACATTCAAACTGCTGCCCTTATCTGCTGCAACGTTCCATCAATGTCTCAGATTTCCCCTTAGGTCATTTTGTGGCTCATTACAGAATATAAGTATTTTATACTTTAATATTCTTACTGCTGCCTTTATTTATTGTTAATTTCTTTCATAGGTTTAGTTTAGTTTTTAAAGTTAATTGTGTTATTTTTCTCGATTCCTCACAGTTGGGATAACCATTGAGAACCAGGGATTTTCTTAGCTTTTGCAGAACTTTTCCTCTATTTTGGATATACTTTAGTTGATTAATTCTTATTTAAATAACTGTTTTGAAACCACTGACCTAGTTTCTTTCAACGCTAACCTGGTTGCTTTGAACCGCTAACCGGTTCGAGTTTAAAACTCTCGGTTCATTTGGAACCTAATCGGTTCCAGAACTGACTGCAAAAGAAAAAAAAACGTTATCTTGTTTTGCAGTTGTGGTTTTTCTCCTGGAAATGGAGTTATCTGAAAACCCAAGAAAAGACTGGTCCCCAGGTTTTGAAAATTGCTTGAAGTGTGGGGAATTTTTTCCAAGAGCAGACAAACATAAACACTGTGTAGTCTGTCCGAAACTGAACATCTTTCTACAGATTGTGAAATCTATAAATCTTTTCCACAAAAACAGTGGAAAAAGGGTTGGAAAGGTTGCAAAGAGACTAGACAAGTGTGCTTGGGCTCTGACCAGCCAACACCCTCCAAATCTGCAGGTGAAACTGCTGTCTCTTCCTTACACACCCCAGAGAGGGTGATACAGGCACTTTAAAAAGGATGAGTGGTCCAGCTGATTCTCCGGTCCCCTCAAGAAAACCAAAAAGACAAAGCACATCAAACCCCAGGCTGATAAACCTAGAGGGGTTTTTCTGTGCCTCACAGCCTGCCAACTCGCGGAAGAGATTGCACAGACCATGAAAGTCATTCAGGCTATACAGGCTTTTATACCTGCCTCTGCCCTCCCTCCTCCATGGGTTCAAGAACCAACTCCTTCCTCTGAACTCCCTCCCAGGAGATGGAGTATGGGGATTATGACGAACCAGACAGTGATGATGGTGAGCCCATTGAACCAGAGATCTCACCAGAGCAAGAATTTGGCTCTCCTCCCAGACCAGAAGATTTTCTTCCCATTTTCCTTTGTAAGGAAAATAGTTCATGCTCTTGACCTAGATACTACAGAGATCATAGAGGATGAGGGGAGGCTAAATATCTGGAGATGATGGGTTAACACCCACAAAGAAAATTCTCCTTCAATAAATAAATTCTTTAAAAAAATTTAAAATCTTGCAGAACCCAAATTCTGTTCTGCCTCTGGGTAAGAAGGTGAATAAGAAATATCCTCTGAACAGACAAGTGGCTGAATTTCTTATTCTCACCCGGATCATCAGGGCATAGTCCAGCAGGCAGCCTGTGAGAAGGCAAGGGTTCCTCTATCCTCTCATCGACCTAAGAAGGATTCTAGGAAGATAAACAGCATGTCTAAGAAGGGTGTTTAGCTGCCTCCCTGGGGTAAGACCGGCTAATTACCAGGCCTATGCTGCACAGTACAAAAAACACTGTAGCAGTCAATATTGCCAATGTCAGAGAAGGCTCCTCCTCTCTCTGAAGACCTAGCAGAAACAGCAAGGTTTGGACTGGAAGCATCTAAGTACCAGTTCCAAATGACAGCAGATGCCAATGACAATGCTGCTAGGTGGATGGCTCTGAATGTAGCCCTGAGAAGGCTGACATGGCTGAGGGCTACCAATTTGACACAGGATCCCCGGCTAGGCCATGGATTTTCCTGTGGAGGATCACTCTCTCTTCAGTAAACACACTGAAGATTATATGAGAAAGGTGGGCGAGTACAAGGCCACCTATAAAAATAACTACTCAAGGAAAGGTCTTCTTCCAATAGGCCTTATCAGAGGGAGGCAGAGGAAGAACATCCTATGGTAGGTCCTTCTATCAGGCACAGGCTGTTCCACAGCTGCAGCCTTAACCACAACAGACCAGGTACTTTAGGGCCAGGGGTAGAAGGGGCTCCAGAAGAGGCTTCCACTCTACCCAGGTTTAGTCACAACCAAAACAAAATCACTGACTCAGCTGTCAAGGCCACCTCCTTAGCACCAGTAGGGTGCAGACTGACTTACTTGTTCCAGGCCTGGCAGGCCATCACCACAGACAAGTGGGTTCTGGAATTAGTGAGCCAGGGTCTGTCCCTGAGTTTCAAGTCTCTTCCTCCTCTGAAATCAAAGCTGTTCAAACCAGCTTCTCTTACAGAAAGGAAACTCTTGGAAAAAGAGGTTCAAACTTTGCTCCACATAAAGGCAGTGGAGCCTGTGCAAAAGCCTTAGAGAGGAAGAGGTTTTTACTCATGGTATTTCATCACCAAAAGAAAAATGGGGAGTGGCAGCCTATTCTAGATCTCAGACTTCTGAACAGGTATCTAGTAAGACCAAGGTTCAAAATGGTTACTTTGTCCCCAAACTTGCCAGTCATTCAAAAGGAGACTGGCTGGCATGTCTGGATTTGAAGGATGCCTACTTCCACATCCCAATAACAGTCACACAGGAAGTACCTCAGGTTCAGACTTCTCTCAGGTCACTACCAATTCTTAGCCCTTCCCTTCGGCCTCACCTCAGAGCCCAGGGTGTTCACAAAGTGTCTGGTAGTGGTAGTGGCATATCTAAGTAGACTGGGAATCTCAGTCTTCCCCTATCTCAATGACTGGCTACTCATGGGAAAGTCATCACAACAGGTGAAAGATCACCTGGTAACAATACTAAAATCTGTTACAGTCTTTGGGGTTCCTGATAAATTAGGAAAAATCCAATTTTTAATCCACTACAGGTCATTCATTTCATTTCATAGGAGAGAACACTTTGCAAGGAAGAGCTTTCCTTCCCAAGGACAGGATCAAAGCATCCTGCAACTAATTACCTCATTCAGGTTAAGCAAGCCATGTCCAGCAAGGCAATACTTGCAAATCTTGGGACATATGGCTGCAGCAGCAGGAGTTTCTTGGGAGCAAGATACAAAATGAGGATATTCAGTTCCATCTCAGAGCACACTGGTGCCAAAGGAAAGACAAAATGTCAAAGCCAATTCCAATAACAGAAACTGTGTTTCAGTCTCTACAGTGGTGGAAGGAAGCACACAATCTAAGGGAAGGGTTCCTTTTCAAAGGAAAACCCATCAGTTATCCCTTACAACAGGCGCCTCTCTGTTAGGATGGGTACTCACTTGGGAGAGCACATTACCCATGGCACCTGGTCAGGTGCAGAGTCCCTCCTCCACATAAACTTGTTGGAGTTCAAAGCAGTATTTCTGGCTTTAAAAGCTTTCTCTCATCTGGTACAGGGCAAGGTGGTGCAAGTCAGAACAGACAACACCACAACAATGTACTATATAAACAAGCAGAGGGAACAAGGTCAGACCCTCTGTGCACAGAGGCCATGAAAATATGGGACTTGATCTACTCACTAAAGGCCTCCCTGCAGGTACCAGGCAAGGACAATATCCTGGCAGATGCTCTAAGCAGAATCAACCAGGTACATCACAAATGGTATTTATTTATTTTTATTTATCAAGTCTAGGATTACAAATACCTTTGAGCCTTGGCTCTTTTACAAGGTTACATGTCAGGGAAATACAAATTATGGGGAACATCATGACAGACATTACAACAATGTGGACATTGCAAACACAGTACAGATTAATACAATTCAAGGGTATATAAACGACAGGTACTGTACTCAGTGTTCAGAAGGTGTGGTACCTCTTTGCCTTCCAGGAGAACCACCTCCTGCCCCCATTCTGTTGCAGACCACCAGCCAAGGGCACAATTCCACTGGATGCTCTGGCTCTAATTTGGTCAGGAAGATACCTGTATACCTTCCCTCCTTATCCTCTCATCTTCAGGGTCCTGATCAAGCTCAGGTCACAACCTGCCTCTATGATCCTTATAGCACCAGACTGGGCCAGACAGCCATGGTACCCCTTAGTGCTGTCCATGTCAGTGTCCAAACCAATACATCTCCCCAGGAGGCACAATCTGTTGACCTCCCACCAAGGGAAAATCTTGTATCCAAACCTCAAGTCTCTCAGACTCAAGGCTTGGTTCTTGAGGACTTAGAATAGTCAAATCTAAATCTCTCAAGCTGTCCTGGATATCCTGAAAGGATACAGAAAGCCTTCCACTAAGAAAACCTATTCAGTAAAATGGAAAAGGTTCTCTATTTGGTGTGATGCCAATGAATTTCTCCTTCCTAGCAGAAATCCCAGTGTTACTGGAATACCTCACATACTTGCATTCTCAAGGGTTAAAATACACATCCCTGAAAGTTCATCTGGCATCCATTTCAGCTTGCATTTCTGCTGGAAAAAATGTTTCCATAGCAGCTAATCCCATTTTCAAAAGGTTCTTCAAGGTTTGTGCCATATTCACCCACCTATTAAGAATCAGCCCGGTGTGGGACCTGAGCGATGTGCATTGCTCAGCCCATGAATGCTCCTTTCAAGCTCATGTCTTGGCTCATCTTCAGTATGTCACATGGAAAACTGTGTTTCTGGTTGCAATTACTTCTGCCAGGAGGATAAATGAACTACAAGCACTATGTGGAGAAGGACTACCTCTTTTTCACAATGACAAAGTAGTGCTTCAAACTAACACAATATTTCTACCATAGGCGGTTTCTGATTTCCACTTAAATCAATCCATAACACTGCATTTTCTTTACTGAACATACCACTTATGGGGATGTGGGAAAAGTGCCCCAACTTCAAGAGATCTATTTCTCACTGGATAGTCAATGCATTCCATACCTATGGGCACCACCAATTTTGATGGTCAAGTAGCCGAGCAGCTCAGAGGCCCGCCCTACCTGAGCTGTGTTGTATGTCTAAGATCCATCAGGAATAAGACTGCAATTATTGTAGAGCTTGTTGGGTCGGCAGATCTGTTGTGCATTACCGAGACCTGGCTGGATGAGAATGCAGGCCCGTGTTAGAGGCCGCTATTCCGGCCGGGTACTAGGTGTTTCACCGCCCTAGGTTGGACCGTGGGAGGGGTTGTGGTCTGTTTCAAGACCAAACTGGGCCTCATGAATGTACCAGTTGAGGAGGCTGAGTCATTTGAGTGTACTGTAGTGGCAGGTGTGGCTTGTAGGATTGCCCTCATCTACCATCCACCAGGTGATGAGAAGCGGTTCCTGCAGGAAGTAGTGGACTTCATGATTGACATGGCATTCAAGTCACCCAGGCTGATGATCCTGGGTGACTTCAACACCTGGGTCGATGACAAACTGTCGCAATTTGGACAGACTTCCTCCAATTAATGACATCTTTGGGCCTTACACAGTTGTTGCTTCTGCCACTCACAAAGGCGGTCCTCCCTTGACTTAGTCTTCCTCCTGGGGATCAAAGCCTTCGATTTGGGGTGGAACCTGTCAAATGGATTGATCATTATACAGTGGGGTTCAGTTTTTGTGCCCCTTCATGGGCCTACCCTGTGGAGATGGTCCAGGTACCGCCCTTTGCAAGATATAAGCTCTGAGAGCCTGGCAGTGGTGCTTGACCTATTAGAGCTCTCTGAAGTGAGCAATGACCCAGAGGCCTTGGTCTTGGCCTATAATAAAGCCATCTCCTCGGCTCTGGATATCACTGCTCCTGTCTGTGTCCATCTCTCCCTTTCACCCTGAGTCCCCATGGTTTGATGGGACTTTGAGGGAGATCGCGATAAAGATGAAGATTAGATCGTTGCTGGCAGAGATCTGCCATTGATGCCGACCATTTTAGATTGATGGAACATTATCAGGTCTACCATTCTGTAATCTCCTGTAAGAAGGCAGAGTTCCTGTCTGAGGAGATTGCGGCTGCTCAGAACCGACCAGCTCATCTCTTTCAAACTGAAGACAGACTGTGCAACCCAGCCTGCCTGCAGTTTCAGCTTTATCACAAGTAGAGTGTGGAGGCTTGCTCACTTCTTTGTGGCTAAGGTGGCTGACATCGGGTAGCACTCCAACCTCCATCCTCTATGGGGCTGTGGATCAGTGCCTGGTCAATGTCCCTGGGCTCTCCTGGAGCTCCTCCTGACCGGCGGAGTTCACTTATGTTATGCAGATTGTCCAGGGTATCGCCCTACATGCTGTAGTTTGGATCCGGGCCAACTTCCCTGATAAAGGGTTGTTGTGATACTATCAGTCCGGTCCTAGCACAGATAGTTTGGTGCTCCTTGGAGACAGGTGAGTTTTCTAGCTCCCTGAAGGAGGCAGTGATGATGCCCTCCTGAAGAAAGCTCCTTTGAACCCAGACTGCCATGCTAACTACAGATCAATCTCTAACCTTTCCTTTGTGGGAAGGTGATTGAGAAAAGTAGTGGCCATACAATTGGAGAACCACTTGACCATCTATGAACCATTCCAGTCTGATTTCCAAAGAGGCATAGTACTGAGACTGTGCTGGTTCGGGTGATCAATGATCTCTGGATGGCAAGGGATCAAGAAAGCCATTCCATCTTGGTCCTTCTCGATCTCTCCTCAGCATTTGACACTGTGGCCATGGGGTACTTCTCGAACATCTGAGGTTCATCTGTGGCCTGTCTAGTACAGTCCTCAGGTGGTTTAGATTTTCTAACAGGCAGAACCCAGAGGGTGGTGTCGAGATTAATTCCTCGGACCAGTCTCTCTGTCATGTGAGGTTCCTCAGGGTTGGTGTTGTCCCCATGTTGTTCACAGTGTACATGCTGCCTTGGAGACATTATAAGAAGGTATGGGCTGAGGTTTCACTGCTATGCTGATGATACCCAGCTCTAGCTATCTTTGCACCTGACCAGGATAGAGCTCTCTCTGTATTTAACAACTGCCTCACTGAAATCCAGAACTGGATGAATTTGAGCTGGCTGAGGTTGAACTCAGAGAAGGCAGGGGTGATGGTTGTGGACCTGGGTCACTGGATAGAGGATGGGAGCTGGTTTGCCCTCTGGACTTTTCTGGGTGGCTCCCAGCTCCCTATCTCTGAATGTGTGTGGAACCAGGGGTGATTTTAATGATGGGCTGACACTGCATTCGCAGGTGTGGCAGTCATCAAATCATCCTTTACCATCTGAGGAACATCTCCAGGATTAAGCACCTAGTTCTATCCAGTGACCTGCCTACATTGATCCATGCCTTTGTGACCTTGCACCTTGATTACTGCAACTCCCTGTATCTAGGGCTTCCAGGGGTTGATATCTGATGCTTGCAGCTTGTGCAGAATGCTGCAGCCCGGTTATTGACGGTACTCCCATACCTGTCATATTTCTGGTGCTGCACAAACTGCACTGGCTGCCAATATAGTGGTGGATCACCTTGAAGTCAGTCTTCTGACTTATAAAGCCCTACATGGACTGGGCCCAGACTACATGAAAGAGCTCCTGGTACCCTACTGCCCTAGGTGATCACTCCGCTCAGCAGGCGAGGGTTGCTAGAGATTCCGAGGTTTTTTTTAATCTTCAGGGCCCATGCTTTTATGTTTGTAGCCCAACTCTTTGGAATTCTCTACCCCATACACTTGGAGTGCAGTCTTGGAGAAATTTAAACAGGCCTTATTATTCAATTTTGTTATTCTAAAGTTGGAAAACAGGTCCCAACAGGCCTGAGGGCCCATTCAACTAGGGCACAGTTGCTTCTATAGCAGCCTCAAGAGATATTCCCTTGATGGAGATCTGTAAAGCAGCTACTTAGAGAACAGTACACACTTTTGTTAAACATTACAGTTTGGACATACAGTCCAGAAGTGATGCCAGGTTTGGCACAGCAGTCCTGCAGAGCCTCTTTCCTAAATAGGTTCTCTGCCCACCTCCAAAGATACTGCTTTGAAGTCTGCAGAGAGTTAAGAACATAGAAAAATACATGGGGTTAGTAATTTTTCTTCTAACCCCATGTATTCTTCTATAATCATAACTCTCCCTCCTGCCTCTCCTTTCAGAACCAGAGCCTCTGCATTCCTATCTGAGTCTTTTGGTTTATTAGTCCCAAGCACAGGCATACATGTTTTAATCCTGTGGAATTGATTCTCCCTTTCTTTTCCGGTGATTCTGGCACTTCAGAAAGGGGTCTTGTTAGTATTATTATTATTGTTACTGTTATATAGATTTTATATTGTCTTCAACCGATTTAGTAGTTGTACTACATAGGTGTAGTTAGGTAGTATAATATGGGTTGCCTTGTAGGCTTATTAGAAATCTGAGATGTTGATAGAACGTTGCAGCAGATAAGGGCAGCAGTTTGAATGTGTGTCATGGGTCAATGATAGTTCTATCATTTGCATAAAGTTCCATTTGCTCGGACAGTTCTACTTAGGAGGCAGACTGCAGAGAGTTAGGAATATAGAAGAATACATTACAAAAACATGATTACTAAGGTGAGTTATTTTTCATACTATCAATCAAGGGGTTGGGATGGAACTTTCAGCATGTAACAACGTATTTCTGTCTGTCTCTTTCCTGTATATTGTAGGACAGTTTTCCATTATGTTTGAACTGTATAGGTAACTCTAAAATGCAACCTCTTTGCTGCTAGCTACCATGGTGAACGTCAGATTTTCTGTCACAGAATTCATGTACCTGTGGAACTCATCTAGTTGCACCATGGTCCCAGTCAAAACATTAGAATATCATCAATAAAGCATTTGTAATGTCTGAGGAATTTATAATATGGATTGTACATTGGATTAAGTATGTACAGCTGCTTGAAATGGTTCATATATAAATTTGCATAAGTGGGTGCTAAATGCTTCCATGTCTGTCCCCATTTTTGTCTGAAGTATTTTCCTTCAAACCTAAAATAGTTGTCGTAGAGTACCACCTAGTCAGTTCTAATAGTGTACTTATGGCGGTATAGCTTCACCTCACTTTTATGTAATGCTATTTCTAAGCTGTCTAGGCCTTCTTCATATGGGATTGATGTGTATACATCCTAATATCCATGCTGCATAGGATGAAATCATTTTCTGTTTCTTCTAGGTTTATTTTATGTATTAGTTTCAAGACATCACCAGTGTCTTTAATGAAACTGGTCATAGTGATCACTACCGGTTGTGCAAAATGGTTTACTGAAACCCGACAAGGGTTCCAAGATGAGTCATCCCTGAAACTACTGGTCTCCCGGAGGTTCTAGCATCCTTATGTACCTTTGGAACTGCATAAAATACTGGGATTTTTGGAAGGGACTTCAATAGTTCTTTTTGTCACCTTTTGAGGTGTTTCAACTCGGGGCCTTCTCTAGCACCTGTTTTATGCTAGCTATTATTCTTCAGTGGGGTCTTGTGTCAACAGTTCATAATTGTCTTTTATTTTTAAATTTTATTTTATATATTTTCGTCTGTGTACCAGACACAAATTATGGTATATTCGAGTTACAGTACTCTAAAAGGAAAAATACAATGTCAATAAAGGATGTGTCTACTATAACTTTTGTCATATCATAATGAAGGGTCTCTTTAACATTAAATTATAATTAGAGTCCAAAATAATTCACGAAAAGATCCTTGCAGCAAACACATGGACTAACTAATCGATAATAGTGGCCTTCATTTTACCAGGTGTAAAAACACCAATTAACACCATAGGTGTTTTAAATGTCCATGTTCCTTTCAAAAGCTAAACTCCAACATAGTAATGGATTGTACTATAACAGGAGATGTTGTTCACAGAAAAAGAAACTAAACACTGTAAGGCACTTAGCAGAATAAACAATATGAAAGGCCTGAAATCTCTTATGAGACAAACAGTAACAGGTAGTAATGTATTCAAATCATTACCTACTCACTGAATACTATATAATCAAGAGAAGGTTGTAAGAACCTTTACATAAAGAGTTCGGTCCTCTCCTCTTCTTCTTCTTCTTCAAGGGCATGAGGTCGACACTTATAATCCCATTTGATGGCCTCTAGCCTTTGCCCGCATCAGTAGGGTCAGAGAACAAGAATGTCTTACCAGCATAGTGGACCGAAGATGTGCGGGTAGAAGCAAGGGTGATTTATTTCTAATGCCCGTAAGCCCACTCAAACAGCATCGAAGCTTTGCGTCTTTGTCGAGTTGCAAAACTCAAGTTTGGGAAAAAATATATCTGGGGCTCCGAGTCCAGTTTGAAAGGGCCAGAGGATTTTGCTGCAGCAAGAACCAAATCCCAAACTTGTACTCGGCAGCAATAATCATGATGGTACCGGGATATTTTCAGTAGGTCGTCTATGTGGGCTGAATCGATAGGTCTTGATGATTTGACCCTGTAAATTCAAATTAAGCTGTTGGGTGATTAAGGCCAAAATAAATCCCATCAGATCATCTTGTTCCAGGTCTTCCGGTACCCGAGTAGCGAATATTATTAGCTGCATGTTGTTCTCTAAAGTCTCGAGCCAGTGGCGCATGAGTTTATTTTCAGCCAAGATTCCTGCCACAGCTGCTGCTGAAGTATTTGCAGAATCCACAGCTTGTTTGGCTTCGAAGCAACTACATCAACTCGGGTCTCCATTGCTGTAAATTGGGTGCTAAGGCCGTCCATTTTTATCTAAGTCCCAGATTGCTTGTAATAGAGTGCTGTTGGAGGGTTCCAGGGCCCTGCTCCCTTCTGCTACTAGGCCTCCACCTGATGTAGTCTCCTCAGAGACATTCCCTTGCTGTCTGACTTTGAACTTTGTCTTCTTTGCCCATTTCGGTTCAAATTTGATCCTCCGATGTCGTCTAGTGGACTCTAAATTGCAAGGACAGAGATAGAAGTCGAATGCCTGACAAAGAAATTGCCTTTTATAGGTATTTTATTTGAATGTAAACAGGAGCCCTGTTGAGCACATCTGCTCTATCTAGCTGCTGACCACGCCTCAGTTCATAATTGTCTTGTACCATCAATAGGTTATTACTCATATTAGTGTATTTCTCTCTTGCCATCACCACTATTCATCCCCTTTATCTGCTTCATGTATTATTATGCTCTCATCTTTTCAAGATTTTTCAATACCTCTGATTCCTGTTTAGTAAAGTTGTAGCTTGGTGTGGTAAGGCTAGGATTTTAAACAATTCCTTCACATCAGTGGTGACCAAAGACACAAAGGCCTCTACGCTATGGTTTCTACCTGTCAGTGGGTTATATTGAGATTTTAATTTGACTACTGTTCTAATCTCCACTCTAATGGATCCTGAGGTGCTTCCAGATGAAACTATTCCTTAATCTTATGGTTCTGAAAAATCTATGTAAATCAGACATGAGTTCAAATTTGTTAGGATGTTGATAAGGGGCAAATGATAGCCCTTGCTCAATACTGCCATTTCAATTTGTGATAGTTCTCTGTTACTCAGGTTGAATAGTATTAAATCCTCCTGCCCTGAGTGTTCCTCCTCCTCCTCCCCTCCCCAACCACATCCTCTGCCTCCACCACCTCCTCCTCCTCTCCCTCTACCTCTGCGTGCCTGATAACTATGGCCCTGTTCTATAATCCGAGCCTTGAGCCCTGGTATAATATTTTGGTTGTCTTTCTTCCTGTTGTAAAGGGATAGTCCTTCCTCTGGTTGTTGCTGTTCTGAAAAAAAAAGACCCTTTCATGTTCTGTTCTGTTTTGGGGAGCTCTATCTGTCCTTCTCCCATAGCTACCAGAATGGTCAGAGTCTGTACCTTCTCTTTGTCCCTGTATGGTTGCACCATTTTCCAACTATAGACCCTATTAAGTCTGTAATCATTAGTGTCCCTTATTTTTTTATTTTGTCTTTTTCAATTCTTCCTCAAAGGTCTGTAACCTTTTTGATTTCTTCAATGTCTTTTCTTTTAAATTGCTCTTCTTCAGTTTTTAATTTCAATTGGTTCTGTACTTTAGTTATTTCCTCTGTTAATTGGCTTCTGCCCTCTAGTGAAGTTTCAATTAAGGCATACATAAAATCATTAGAACATACATTTTGATACCTTCTCATCTTTCTTCAAGGCGTTTGGACTCTACACCTCAGTTGGGCTCTATTAGCACCCTTGTAAAGGCTATGCCTGTGGTTCAATGTGCAGAACAACAACGTCACTCCCCATCAGGCCTTAAAGGCCACTCCTCCTGGACTGTTCCAGAATTTGTTTCTTCATTGCCCCACCATCCTCCCCATCTCCTCCAGTGGCATGTCTCTCTTTCTGTGAGCTTCTTCCTAAGTAACCTTTAGCCAAGGGAATCATTGCTGTGGCATCTATAGGGAGGAACCCGCCTCTAGGGTTCCTTGCTATGGTACCCTATAGGGTGGTACATCCCACAGATAGAGGGTAAGCAGCCACAATGTATCTAAGTCACACAAGCATACATCATATCAAGTTGTGTAAGCTCATTGAACAGATTATTCAAAAAGAAGAGATGAAATTAATTTTTATGTTAGGGACAGTAGACAAACTTTGAGGCCTGAATGAGAATTCTAATTGACAACCTTGTTAGTAACCAGTAAGGGTAAAGCATGGGTAACAGCAGCTATAATTCCATTTATTTATTTGAAAATTGGTAACTGGGAGAGACACACTGAGCTGAGGCTTGTTTCCAGGGATGACCAAAGGTAAGGAACATGAGATGCTGTAGACATTACACAGTCACATTTCTTTAAAATGCAGTTGCAGTACAATAATGAGCCAATGCAGTAAGAGCAAAATACAGCAGCATGGTACAGTGAGCAGAAATAATCTACAGAGACCTGCAAGGTGGAAGGATGGCAGTGCAGAAGTAGAGAATAATGGAGCTTGGATATAGGCTGAGGAGAACAGAAGGAGGCCCAACACATGGACAGTGTGGTCTCCATGCAGAAGAAGTGTCAGGGAAAGGGGTCACAGGTGTAGGTTGGAGAGAGGAGGAGCTTCAGCTGGTGTTTGGGGAGACAGGGGAGGTGGAGATGGGAAGAAGGAGGGCAGGTTCAAGAGTGTGAGAAGATGACAGGAGAAGGCTGATTGCCCAGCAAAGGAGCAGGAATGTGAAATGAAGAATGCTTGAGGATCCCTGTAGTGGAGAAAGCATGATGCATAGGGGATGGGAGAAAGGAGTGATAAAATGTATGAGGAAGGGACCCAAACCAGTATTTGGACATGAAGGAGGCACAGTGGGACTAGCAATGTGAAGGTAAGGGAAGATAGATAGGGAGGAGTAGAGGAGCAGTGGTGAATATGAGGGGAAGAGTTGGTAACAAAACAGCAAAAGGTGTTACAGAGGGTGTCCAGTCTGGCAAAGGAAGTGGAGGGTGCAGTGCCACATAGCCACGTCTGCATAGTCGAAGAGTGGGAGCAGTATTTTGCTTACAAACTCCTGGCAGACCTGTGAGACAAACAATCATTGTTGTGGTACAAGACACCACGTTTGGAGCAAAGTTTGGCATGGATGGTGTAAATGTGGGCTGAGAAGTCAGGCTTATTGTCAACAGTCTTGTAAATGTGAGAAGCAAACCACACAGCAAATATCTTTGGAAAAATGTATTTTATTATAGTATTTCATAAAACCACAATCCCTGGATTGTCCAAGATTTCACCAGTTAGAGCTTCCTCAGGGCTAGGATCTATGGTAAATACATAAAACTTCATATTATACCATCTTATTATACTGCATATTATAAAAAATATAATTTCATAATTTTCAGGTCACATGATACTCTAAATCTAGAACACTACTTATACACATGTTCATGTTCAATTCATTTTCTTTCATAATTCTTATGTATCTTTTCTAATAGGCAGAAAGCTCAGTCCTCAGTCCTCCATACAAAGCAAGGCACAATATATCAAGGATTCAGGCAGATGCAGGGAACAGTTTCATGTTATATTTAAACTCTTTGTATCAATTGTGAGTTTTAAAGAACAATGATATTGTCATAAACATATAAAATAATACTAAATAGCTTATTCATATATATATATAAGGCTGTATTTACTGTAATTCTTTATCTATGAAACCTACTTCTAGGTTCTTTCCTGCTCCAACAGCTAAGTATAATTTATTTTGTTCACCCTCTGAAAAGCTGAAAGTAGTTTGTCTAGTTTGAAGGCTTATGATGATTTCTTGCAAAACTATCCATACCAGTACACCAAACAGTCTTGAAATCATCAATCAAACACTGTCACTTACTTATGTTTCTCAAAAGGTATAATCAATGTCCAACACTGTGAAATCGTGTCCAGATAATGCATCATATGTGATCTGTGTACACTGTCCAGAGACATTATGTTACCTTAGAATTTCCTTATATGGAAAAGTGAAGTCTAACCACCCTAAAGTGATGTCTGTTCCACCACAGTGCCAATCCAAGATGCAAAAATATTGTATAGGTGGGTACTCTTCTTGTTTCAGATAATGAGAATGTTATATTCAGGGCTAGTAAATGGAAAAGTCAGCAGTTTTGTATATGAGAGAAGCCAGCAACACATCAAATATAGTTTCATAGTTGTCACAAAGCATATATAGACTTTCATCCTTGTCTGCTTGCAAGAGTTTATTTTATCATCAAGTGAACTAATTAATAAACTAAAAACTTGGATCAACTATAATCATCCAATCTTACTTTAAAAATATCTAAAGTTGGACTACTAACTATATTATGGGAAGAGAATTCCACCTTGAAACAACCCTCTGACTGAACCACTGTTTCCTTTTTGAGATTTCCACTTTTGTTGTTTAATTTGTCTACAATAAGCTCTTGTATTGTAATTTCTAACAAATAATTCAAGTCCTAAATCTTCTCTGAGAGTGATATCTTGAAATTATCTATAGACTAAGATCATATCACCCCTCCATCTTCTATAAACCAAGAATACAGATCCAAATTGTCCAACCTTTCCTCATATGTCATATTTTAAGTCCAGTATTGATTGGGTAGCCCTTCATTGCACTCTCTCCACTCTCGCTATCTCACCCTTGGTGTAAGGGGTCTCAGACCTGGGAACAATACTCCAAATGAGTTCTAACCAATGATCCATACAGTGGGACCACAACCTCTTTGCTTCTACTTACTGTATGTCTCAGTATACAGTTAAATGCCCTATTAGCATTTTTATAGTTTGATCACAATGAGCAGTAAAGAAAGGTCATTTTGTAATAACACCCAAATCCCTTTCCTGTATCACATGTTTTAATTGTTTGTTATTGATAGTGTCATTAAATTCCAAATTCTTCTTCCCATGTGTAGGACAATACATTTATCCTCATTTAGTTTAAGTTTATGATCTACTGTCCATTTCTCAATATATTTGAGTGCATCCTTAAGTCCAATATAATCTGAAGGTGAATCTATTACTGCTCCACTCTACAGTCATCGACAAACTTGGTTATCCATACATTTCCCTTATTATATTGTAGCGATGATATATATATATGTTGAAGAGGCAGGGCCCAACACTGAGCCATAGGGACCCCATGTCACAGAAAGCCAATCAGATAACAGCCCATTAATCACCATTCTCTGCCTCCTATGCTCCAACCATTCTGATATCCAATTTACAAGGATCCCATTAATATTTAGTACAAGAAGGGATTTAATTAGTTCTTCATGAGGTAATTTATTGAAAGCTTTTGAATAATCTAACTGGATTACATCCACTGATCTATCCTGATCCAAAACATTGCTAACTTCTTCATAAAACTCAACAAGTTAGTTTGACATAGTGAGTGACTTTGTAAACCCATGTTGACTACGATCAACAAGGTCGTTTACAATTACTTGGTCTTAGATATGATCTTTTATTATGCTTTCAAAATTTTCCCAAGTGTAGATGTTAAACTGACTGGTCTATAATTATCAGGGAATCCTTCTTCCCTTTAAAAATGGGGACAACATGAGCTTCCCTCCATTTACTAACAACCTTGCCTCTATCCAATGACTGTTGAAAAATAAAGGCTAATGGATAAGCTATTACCTCTGCTATTTCATAAATCAGTCTAGGATATATATTGTCTGGCCCAGGAAATTTATTAGTCTTAACTCTCTTTTATCTATCCATCACATATTTTATGTCAATTTTAATCAGTTTTCATTTTTTATATTATATTTAGTATTAGTTGTTACTGTATCGTTGGGGTTAAACACAGTAGCAAAATATTGATTTTAGTACCTCAACCATTTCCTTATCATTTAATAAGTTGCCACTGTCATTCCTAAAGGGGCCTACTGTTTGTCTATTCCTTTTTGTTATTTATATATGCATAAAATGCTTTGTAGTTATTTTACTTCTAGTTGCTAATTTAATTTCACAATTTGTGTTGGCATCTTTTATTAATTTCTTAACATATTTAACCTGTTCTTTATACTTTGGCATTAGGTTTGTATCAAGTTTTGCTGATCTGTACAGTTCATGTTTTCTTTTATCTGTCTTTTAATTTTACAGGTTATCCATTTAGGAGAAGCACCCAATTTAAATTTTTACTTGTGTATGGTATATTTACATCTGCAGTCTCTTTTATTTTATCCACTAAGATGTTCCACATTTCATCCAATATATAGCGAAATCTGATTTCCAATCCCATGAAAGTAATGCCTGTCTAATTTTATGAAAGTCTGCTTTTTAAAATTGGGAATTTTATATTACTACCCTGTTGAGTAGCTAATTCACTTAATTGGAAAAAACAGTGTTATGGTCACTATTTGAAATATCTTTGGAAAAAATTATTTTATTGTAGTATTTAATAAACACCACTATCCCTGGATTGCCCAACATTTCACCCAGTTAGGGCTTCCTCAGGGACTAGGGTCTATAGTAAATATATAATTATTCAATGGGGTATGAAAACCCTGTAACCTCATTGGTCAAAACACATCACATGACTATGGTATATCCTGCAATAACCCAAGGCTGAGAAATGGCATTTATAAAAACATACTTAAACACATTTTAAATCGTTTTACATGGGTCCATTCTATAATAGCAATAAAGGCACTCCAGGGTGTGGGTTATTGGTGGATTTACCATTTCTTGTGTGGTTAAGTCACTCAGCTGTGCCTCGTGACACACCACACAGGTGTGGGTAACCCCCAGCAACCTATAACCTGTCATGCCTATATTGCTTAAATATTCATATTATACCATCTTATTATACTGTATATCATAAAAATATCATTTCATAATTTTCAGGTCACACAATACTTTAAATCTAGAACACTACTTATATGCATGTTTTATTCATTTTCATTCATAATGCTTACATATTACCTTTCTAATAACTTTGTTATTGTTCTTAATTTACATCTGGCACAATATTGTGTGCAAAACACCTAATATTTTCATGTTATATTTAAACTCATTATATCAATTGTGAGTCTTAAAGAATAATTATATTATCATAAACATATAAAATAATAATAAATAGCTGAATCATAGCTATAAGGATGTGTATACTTTGGACTGTCTTGGTGCTTTATCTTATAGTTTTAGTAATACCATTATTCTGAGCAACATTCTTTCTCTGTAAACATAATCAAAAGTAATTCATATTATCTTCAACACTAAACTATGTTTTCCATATATTGTCCCCTTGTTCACATTGTTTTTACTTGTTTAGCATGATATAGACCATTGCATAATACTCAATTTCTGATGCATCACATTTCTTCAAAAGGTCAGGAATAGCTGCAATCTGTTTTCAAAGTTGATGTTTGTGATCAAATATGCAATCTAACAAGTTACATCTATGTTCACTTGTGCAACATTTCTGCTCTGTGACCTGCATTAGCAGTATTTAACCACAGCACTTCCTGGTTCTACCTTTCTCCAGTTTCACAGTCATGCATAATGCAGTGCAATCTGTTTCAACCTCGGTTTCCCTTGCCACATTCCTTATGTTGCTACATTTAACTCCAGCACTTCCTGGTTCTGCTTATCCCAGTTGCAGAGCCATACATGATCTAGCAACATCTATTTAATTTCCAAAATCTCTGCCCCAGTTCTAACTTCACCTTTTGCTCACAGTATTCCTCAATCTGCTTATGTTCTATGGTTTATTTTTATTTATTTATTTTTGGTTATTACTTTACTCCTCTAGCCAGCTGTCCTCCAGAGGTGCCCCTGCCCCATCCACCAGCATCCACCATCAGCACGGACCCAGACTCCCAGAGCTTGTCCCCCATGGAGCCAGTGGGATTCCCCAATCCCCACTGGAGATCAGATTCAGTGGGCCGCACTGTGGCTGGCTGGGAGCAGAGCCTACAAGGTGCCCTCCACCATAGTGCCATGGTTTACTTTTTCCTGGTGTTCTCCCAGGAGCTAGGAGTGCAATGATGCCCACAGAGGAGCATGCAAGCATCTGCATGCGCTCCTCCAACATCTGCCCAACTCCTCCTCATACTGCAGCACAGCATGCTTGTCCCCAGCATCTGCTAGGGGCAGGAGCACTGACCACTGGTACCCCCTCCCCAGGAGGAGGCAGTCAGTTGGATGCTCAATCCTTCTTCTCCCTGCCGACCCCAGCAGCACATGCTCATTCACCGACATGGGTGTGCCAGCGTGGCCTAAGGTAAGGCGTCCAATGCCTCAGCCCTCCAGTGCCACTGGCCAGCATGGTCTACTGTTTAACAAAATTCTTGTTAACATGAACACCTCACAAGTGTAACCAGCTTTAAACCATCAGTTTGGTCTGTTTGAACACATGCCATGTTTGTAGGCTTCTGACTTTCAAGGAAGCATTTTGTCTAAATTTCCTGCTTTTACTGTAGCTGTTAAACAAGTGAAACTTGTTAGACTTATTTTCAGGTGTTTTATTACATATATTTATCACAGACAGCAACTTTTAAAAAAGCAATTACAGCTAATACTGACCCTTTAAAAAAATGTGATGAATCAAAATTTAGTAGTATGCTATAGTCTATATCATAATAAATAAGTAAAAACAATGTGAACAAGAGGACAATATGTGGAAAACATGGTTTAGTGTTTAAGACAGTATGAATTGCTTTTGATTATGTTTGCAGAGAAAGAATGTTGCTCAGACAAAGCGGTATTAATAAAACTATAAGATAAAGCACCAAGAAAACCCAAAGGTAAATACAGCTTTATATCTATGATTAAGCTATTTATTATTATTTTATATGTTTATGACAATATAATTATTCTTTAAGACCAATATAATTATTCTTTAAGGCTCACAATTGATACAAAGAGTTTAAATATAACCTGAAGATATTCCCTGCATCTGCCTGAATCTTGATACATCGTGCCTTGCTTTGTATGGAGAACTGAGGACTGAGCTTTCTGCCTATTAGAAAGGTAATGCATAAAATTATGAATGAAAATGAATTGAACATGAATATGCGTATAAGTAGTGTTCTTGATTTGAGTATCATGTGACCTGAAAATTATGAAATTATATTTTTATAATATGCAGTATAATAAGGTGGTATAATATGAATATTTATATATTAACCATAGATCCTAGCCCCTGAGAAAGGCCTGTCTGGGTGAAATCTTAGGCAATCCAGGTGATTGTGGTTTTATGAAATATTACTATAAAATAAATGTCTCCAAAGATATTTGATGTGTGGCTTGCTTCTCACATATACAAGATTGTTGACAATAAGCCTGACTTTTCTCATCCACATTTACACCATCGATGCCAAACTTGCCCCAAACTTTGTGTCATGTACCACAACGTGACTGTTTGTTCCACAAGGCCTGCCAGGAGCTTGTTAACAAATGCCATCCCGGCTCTTCGACTATGCAGATGTGGGCTATGGCACTGCACCCTCCACTTCTGCCAGACTGGACACCCTCTGTAACACCTTTTGCTGTTTTGTTACCAACTCTTCCCTCATATTCACCACTGCTCCTCTACTCCTCCCTATCCATCTTCCCCTCACTTCACGTTGCTAGTCCCACTGTGCCTCCTTCATATCAAATACTGGTTCAGGTCCCTTCCTCATACATTTTATCACTCCTTCTCCCACCCCTATGCATCATGCTTTCTCCACTACAGGGATCCTCAGACATTCTTCATTTCACATCCCTGCTCCTTTGCTGGGCAATCAGCCTTCTCCTGTCATCTTCTCACACTCCTGAACCTGCTCCCTCCTTCCTCCATCTCTCCACCTCCCTGTCTCCCTCAAACACCAGCTAATTCCTCCTCTCTCCCACCTACACCTGTGACCCCTCTCCTGACACTCTTCTGCATGGAGCCCACACTGTCCATGTGTTGGGTCTCCTTCTGGGTTCTCCCCTAGCCTGTATCCAAGCTCCATTATTCTCTACTTCGCACTGCCATCCTTTCACCTCGCAGATCTCTCTGTAGATTATTTCTGCTCACTGCGCATGCTGCTGTATTTTGCACTTACTGTATTGGCTCATTATTGTACTGCAAACTGCATTTTAAAGAAATGTGGCTGTGTAATGTCTTACAGCATCTCATGTTCCCTACATACAAACATAGAATTTGATGGCAGATAAGGACGCTTGGCCCACCCAGTCTGCCCATTTCCTACCTACTGGATAAGCTGCAGATCCTAGTTAACCAGCAGCCTACTTCTTCCTACCCCACCCCTAGAATGGCCTTATGACTGTCCCATGCATGCTTGAATTCCACCACTGATTTTGACTCCACAACCTCCTCAGAAGGCCATTCCATGCATCCACAACCCTCTCTGTGAAAAGTACTTCCTTAAATTACCTCTGAGCTGCCCCCCATCTTCAAATTGTGCCTTCTTGTTCTTGCACACCTCTTTGTTTGAAAAGATGCTACCCTCTTGACTTTGTTGATTCCCCTGAGGTACTTGAATGTTTCTATCATGTCCCCTCCTCCTTTCCTTGAGGCAATACATATTAAAGCTCCTTTCGTCTCTCTTCATATGTCTTCTGGTGCAGACCCTGCACCATTTTGGTGCCCTCCTCTGGACAGCTTCCATCCCTGTCTCGATCTTTGCGGAGATTGGGTCTCCAGAACTGCACACAGTACTCAGATGGGGTCTCACCAGCTGTCTGTACAGAGGATAATACTTCCTGTTTTCTATCAGTGATGCCTCTCCCTATGCATCCCAGTATCCCCCAGCCCTCCTTGCTGCTCTCTCACATTGCTTGCCCACCTTTAGGTCATCTGATATGACTACCCCCAGGTCCCTTTCCATTTTGTTGTTGTTAGTATTCACCCCATTGTGTACTCTTCCCTAGGTTTTGTTTCCCAGGTGCATTACCTTGCACTTCTTAGCATTGAATCTAAGCTGCCATACATTTGACCATTCCTCTAACCTTGCCAAGTCCCTTCCGTCATCCTGGAAACAAGCCTCAGCTCAGTGTGTTCTCCCAGTTACCAATTTTCAAATAAACACATAGGATTATAGCTGCTGGATACCCATGCTTTACCCTTACTGGTTACTAACAAGGTTGTCAATTAGACTTCATTCAGGCCCTAAAGTTTGTCTAGTGTCCCTAACATAAAATGTCATTTCATCTCTTCTTTTCTAATAATCTGTTCAATGTGCTTACATAGCTTGATATGATGCATGCTTGTGTGACTTAGATACATTGTGGCTGTTTGCCTTTCTATCTGTGGAATATACCACCCTATAGAGGTACGATGGCAAGGAACCCTAGAGGAGGGTTCCACTCTATAGGTGCACAGGAATGATTTCCTTGGCTAAAGGTAGCTTAGGAAGAAGTCCACAGAAAGAGACACATGCCACTGGAGGAGGAGGGAGGATGGTGGGGCAATGAAGAAACAAATTCTGAAACAGCCCAGGAGGAGTGTCCTTTTAATGCTTGATAGGGAGTAGCGTTGTTGCTGCACCCATTGACCCACAGGCATAGCCTTTACAATTCAATGTGCTTATGCAACTTGATACGATGTATGCTTGCAACTTAGATACATTGTGGTTGTTCACTCTCTATCCATGGAATATACCACCCTATAGGGGTATAATGGTGAATAACCCTACAGGAGATTCCACCCATATAGGTGCCATGGGAATGATTCCCTTGGCTAAAGGTAGCTTAGGAAGAAGCCCAAAAGAATACCCAAAGTGTGTGGAACATCGAAGAGATTAGAAATCAGAATATATCAAGACCTGAAATTAAGGGGATAGACGTAGATGGGAAGGACAGGAGAAGAACAAGATAAGACAAGGATGATGAATGAAAGGAAATCTGACAAGATGCAGAAGGTGGACTTCCTAAGGAGAGAGGAACAGCTGGGGCCACCATCTGACTCCATCCAACAGCGGAACCTAACTACGGAACCTAAGAAAGCACTAACCCTGTCTAATATTATGACCATTGGCATTGAGGAGGAAAAAAACCCTTTGAGGAGGAAACCTCTGAGGGATCCATGGCCTAAGTCACCTTCCTCAGGCTGAAGGATGTTTTGGTTAGTGATGCTCAGCTACTGCAATTTAGAGTTGCTATAGAGGAAGAGGAAAAAGTCCAATTTAGATGAAGCTCTCACTCTGTCCTTCTAACAGGCAAGCTGTTGAGGGTTGCGAGTGATATCTAGCTATGAATTCAGAATGGACAAGTGGGGATGAAGATGAATATGAAGTTTGTTGACAGAAGGAGGCTAAGAAGGTCAGCTGGACTGCTGAATAGGGAACAAAGGTGAGATGAGGATGGGTGGACAAAGTCCTCAGCCTACAAGGAGTAGAAGTTGATGCTGGAGGACAGAATGGTCAAGAATAAATGAACGATAAATGATGGTGAATTGAAAGCTTTGAAGGCCTGAAAGGTTTATGGTGAGGAATGAAATGGACAATGTAAGAATATGAAATGAAGCCTAGAAGGCGGTATGGTTAAGGTAAATTATGAAATGGATGATGTACAATGATGGAAGAAGCCTTGAAGGCTGGAACTGTTAAGGTGTGGTATGAAATGAATGATATCGATGATGGAGAAAAGCTTTGAAGGCCTGAATGGTTTAAGTGAGGAATGAAATGGATGATATGCGATCATGAAATGAGGCCTAGAAGGCCAGTACAGTTAAGGTGAAATATGAAATGGACGATGTAAGATAATGGAGAGAAGCCTTGAAGGCTGGAGCGGTTAGGTGATGTATGAAATGGATGCTGTACGATGATGGAGTGAAGCTTTGGAGGCTGGTATGGGTAAGGGTATGTAAGAAGGCAAGTAGGGTATAGGAAGGATGAAGTTCGCAACAATGGAGGTTGACATAGAGTGGAAGATATACAAATCGAGTGGTCCAGAATGTAGAACTAGGAAAGATGAGGATACAAATAGGTATGGTGATAGCAGGATAGGGAAACACCAAAAGAAAGCAGAGGATGAGGAAGGAGAAGAATAGAAGGGCAGGAGTTTGAGATGAGAATGGCAGGGTGAAGCCCACAGCCAAATAGGTAATGTGAAAGGGCCAAGGGTCAGAAAATTAAAGTGTTGCAGGAAAGTGGTGGTGGGCCAACATGGAGAGCCCAAAGAAGGATGCAGAGTGGGTGCAGAAGGCAGAGGATGAGGCATAGGGAGAGGTGAAGGTCAGGTCAGAGATGGAGCAGCTGGCAAGAATGGAAGAGAAAGGGTGAAGGAGAAGTAAGGACCACCCATAGATCCCATGGAGTACCAGCAGATGGAAAATCGAAACAGCGTAACCGAGGAGAGGGAGCAGAACGAGTGCACCTGAATCATACACAAATGAGTGCACTAAAAGGAGAAAAGAGCCAAGGTAGATGCCAGAAAAGGGGAGGCAGAACCCACCAAAAACAGCATCTGATACAAGCGGGAGAAGGGATGGTGCATGAATGGACAAACGAGGGTAGAGAAGCAGAGGTCAAAGTGCAGAAATTAAGTAGGAGCAGCAACACTCAATGAGGCGGATGAGTCCCAGCAGCACTAGGCAGAGCACACAGTCACGGAGGGTGGATGACAAGCAGCTAGAATCCAGGGACAGGAAATGGGCCTGAACAGGAGGATGCCGAAGCAGAGGGGCATAGTGGGTGATGGCACACCTGCGCTCCAGCGGGTCGAGTGCAAGGAGAAGCAGGCAGCGGAGGCCAGGAGGTGACCAGACAGCAACAGGGCAGGAGCTGTGGGCAGACAAGAAAGAGCACCGGAGTGCTCCATGGGAAAAGGCAGCACAAGTCAGGGAGCAGAGGGTCCATACTGCAGATCAGGTTGTTCGGGAGGGCGGAGCTCTGCGCAATGGTAGGGCAGCCTGCCAGATGTGGAGGAAGGGCTGGGCAGTGAAGAGCCGGTTCCTTGTGCTCTGAGGGGAGCAACACTGCCGTAGTCTGGGGGTGATGGAGAGAGAGAGCTGTAGAACCAGTGGCTGCAGGAAGGAGTGAGCAAATGGACGAGCAGTAGTAGAAAAGGAGCCTGCCAGCATCCGGAGGTGCAAAAAAACACAGCAACAGCAGAGAGGAGAGACACAGAGAAAGGGGTAGGAGGAGCGGCGCTCCAACGCAACGAAGAAATTAATCCTGGAACAGTCCAAGAGGAGTGGCATTGAAAGGCCTGATGGGGGAGTGTGGGGAGTGATGTTGTTGCTCTGCCCCTTGAACCATAGGCATAGTCTTTACAATTATGATCTCCTCCTCGCACTGGAGACTAAACTTGTAGTCCAAAAGCAAAACATTGCTTCAGTATCTCCCCTTCTTGAAATGTCTAGCAATACTGGAATTAGGGTCCTCATCTTATTGCACCTTTGTGTTCCATAATGCAGATCATAGCAAGCAGTCTAAGGGCTAGCAGGGTATTGTTTTGGGGCTGTTGGAATTTTGAAACCTATTTTGGTGTGCTGTAAGTGGGCTGATTTTTTTGTTGTTTCACTTGGTAGTAGGCTGAGTTTTTCTTACTTCTTAAAGGGGCTATTTGGTGTGCTGTAAGAGGCTGATTTGTCTTGTTTCACTTGGTAGCAGGCTAAGTTTTTCTTACTTTTTAAAAGGGCTAACAGGAAACTGTTTAGGAGCTGTTGAAACTTTGAAACCTATTTTGGTTTGCTTTAAGTAGGGCTGTCATTTCTTTAAATTGGAGGCCTGTTTCTTCTGAGTCTTCTGATTTCAGACCTGTTTGGTGTGTTTTGTAGGGCTGTTCTGATGGGGCTGTTTCTTTTGAATTGGAAACCTATATCTTCTAATTTCAAGCCTATTTTGGTGTGTTGTTGGTGAGGCTGTTTGAACTGGAGACCTGTTTCTTCTGACATCAAATCTATTTTCTTTGCTTTTAGTGGAGTTGTGATTGTTTTTGCTGTCTTCACTAGATGAAAAGTTTAGTGCATGGTGGGGGAAGGTGCTAATTGTCTAGCCAGGGGCCTCAGCTACCTGATTGTTTCTGGAAGGCAAAACTGGTCCCTCCCTGCCCTCACCCACCCACCCCAGGTACATAATTTCCTTTATACTGGGGATTCTGACATCTCTTCCCAAAAGGGCAAAGAACATGCACATGTCATAGCAGAAGCAGACGTCCAGGAAAGGAAGAGCAGTGTGAAGAGAGATGACTGCTATCTACATGGAAGGGAAGTAACTGCAATAAATGAAGACTTTCATTTTAATCTATTTGTATTGTAGAAAAGAGGGTAGAAGTTAGAAGGAGGCTGTGCAATAGTTACTTACAGTTTCTTTTGGGTGTGGACAGGAGGAATAGGAACTTAAGGCAGCTGCTCAATCTGTCTAAAGTGTATGACAAAGAGGGTAAGGAAATTAAGAAAGGAGAAGAATGTTTTGCAATGTTAGCGGGGAGAGTGGAGACTTGGGGGAGCATTGGGTATCCTTCATCTGGAAGGGTGGAGGGTCACTAGTGGGTAACGAAAGCAATGAGTAGAGGTGGTAGGCTGCAACAACTGCGGTGCACCAGTCTCTCTCAAAATTGCATGGAGGGTGGGGGATGTTTAGTGTGCAACAAAATAGAAAACTTAAAAAGGAGACTGAGGGTCTGCAGGAGGAACTAAGACAGGCAAAGTAGACTGGAGGAGGTTATAGCCCAACACTGGAGGGAGGGAGGAGGGGAAATGAGGAGGAGGGAGGCAATCTGGGCCAATGGGAGGAGAGGATCAGAAGAAGGAAGCAGAGGCAGAGGCTGGGTCCCAGGCCAAGAAGAATAGCGTCAGGAAACCAGGTCAAGGGAAAAAGACAACAGGAAGGAGGAGAAAGGGACTTGTGAGGGTAGGAAGAAGTAGCAACAGTCATGGAGCTGAAAGGAGGGACAGGCTACTATGAGGAGAGAGGAAGTGGGTTTTGGTGAAGGTCTTCAGAAAATTGTTTTGCAGTACTAGAGGGGAAGGAGGAGGAGGTGATGAAATGGAGGAGTAACTGACAGAAGTCTGGATGAAACTGGAGTGGGAGAAGTTCAGCTAGGGAATTACAACAGGGGCAGAAGGGAACTACTGTGCAGGAGGAAGAGGATGAGCCGGGAGTGAGAGGTGGAGAGGAAGGAAGCAAGCAGTTAGTAAGTGGGGTGGAATCTTGAGTGCTGAGGGACTCAGTACTAAGAGGAGTCAGGTGGAGTAGCAAGGGAGAGGCATAGTCGCATTTGGGTGGAGGTCATACCGGAATGACAGTGGAAAGGGTGGGACAATCTGTTCTAAAATATGCTAGAAGGGTAGAAACTAGCCTCATTTAATTATACATTTGGGGATGAACAACCTGGATGACAGGACGGTATATATAGTCCAGAGGAGGTCTGAGGAACTAGGACAATTATGTGAGGGGCAAGAAGATCAGTAACTTTCTCAGAGATACTTCCAGTGCCCATGGCAAGTACAGCAAGAAAGCTGAGAATAGAGGAATTTAATGGATGGCTAAGAACCCAGTGTCATGCTAAAGGGTATGGGTTGCTGGGGGTGGGAGGGACCTGGGAGGACAGTAGTCTCTATGCCAAGCATAGACCACACTTGAGAGAAGAGGAAAGAAAGTGTTGAAACAGAGGACAGAGGACAGAGGGTACATAGAGGAAGTTGGGAATTTAAACTAGGAGTGGGGATGGCAAGTGGGCAAGGGACCTGCAGAGACCACAGGTTGGGAAGCCATGAGCTTACCCCCATAACAGTGACAAAGGACAAAGGGCAAGTACTAGTGAAGATGCTAGTAAAGCAGGGCAGGATGGCATGGGGAAGAGGAAGTGGTGGAAGGTGGTCAACCTGAATGCTAGGAGCCTGGGATGAAAACTGCAGAGCTACAGACTCATGGCAGAGGGGAGGTGGACATTGCAGCCATCACCGAAACATTGGCCACCAATACAATGACTGGGACCTGTTGATACCAGGGTACAGGTTATTTCATAGGGATAGAGTGACTGGGAAAGGTGGATGGGGTGGCACTATATGTGAGGAAGGACTAAAGTGTGTATGGGAGGAAGAGGAGGAGGGTAGTATGGAGTCACTATGGATGCAAATCCAGGATTCCAATAATAGGACTCTCAGGATGGGAGTGGTGTACAGGTTGCACCCTCAGACAGAAGAGTTAGACAGGGAACTAGTGGGACAGATCAGGAGGACCTGTGAGAAGGGTAGTGTGGTAATTGTGGGGACTTCAACATGCCAGGGTGGATTAAGTACCCCAACAACCAGGAATAGAAGAGAGCAGGTACTGCTGGATGCCTTCTAGGACAGCTTCCTGATGCAAATGGTCAGCAAACCAACCACGTTAGGGAATACCCTTGACCCCGTGCTGGCAAATGGGGAGTTTGTGAGGGAACTGGTGTGGAATGAACCGCTGGTGGGGTGACCACCACTCAATATGGTTCACATTGGATATGGGTAGGGAAGGAGTGGAATCTCCACAACGGTACTGGACTTCAGGAGTGCCAACTTTGGGAGGATGAAGGAAATGATAAAAGGGTACCTGGACAGAATTCAACCTAGTATGGGCACTAACCAGAGGTGGGAGCTCATAAAGCTGGGGATAGTGGAGGCAAACAGAACCTGCAGCAAGGCCCACAGCAAGAAGGCTAGGGCAAAGAAACCTAGTTAGGTGAGCAAGGAGGTCATGGAAAGATAATGAGGAAAAGAGTTGCTTTTAGGAGGTACAAAAACAGGGAGGGAGAGGACAGGGAGGTGTACCTGAAGGAATTGAAGGAGGTGACATGGGCAGTAAGGGCAGCCAAGGTGTCTCTAGGAGCTCAGGCTGGCACAGGGCATTAAGAAGGGGAGACGGACTTCTTCAGGTACATCAGGAGAAAAGGAACTGAAAAAACCATGTAGTAAAGATTAGGAAGGAGGAGTTTTGGGTGGAAGCTGGGGTGATAAGGCAGAAGTGCTAAATGATTACTTCTGCTCGGTATTTACTAATGAGAAGAAGGGAGTGATGTCCAATGGGGAGGGAGGGCAGAAACAGAGGGCAGTGGGTGACAGACAGGGAAATCATGGAGGCAGGGTTCTGGAGGGTTTGAGGGCACTGAGAGTGGACAAGGCACCAGGCCCAGATGGCATCCACCCCAGGTTACTGAAGGAGCTGGCAGAGGTCCTAGTGGGAACTTTGGCAGATCTATTTAATGCTTCACTACACTCAGGGTGTGTACCTCAGGACTGGAGGATGGCTCATGCGGTGCCCCTCACAAGAGTGGCCCCAGGATGAACTGGGAAACTACAGACTGGTGAGCCTCACATCCATCATGGGTAAGATGATGGAGACTATTCTGAAGGAGAGCTAGTGGCCCTCCTGGAGGCCAAAGACTACAGTACAGCAGACAACATGGCTTCATAAGTGGCAGATCCTGCCAAACCAACCTGGTGGAGTTCTATGACTGGGTAACTAGGCAATTGGATGGGGGCCATGCAGTGGATGTCCTGTACCTGAACTTCAATAAGGCATTCGACTCGTGCCACATGGGAGGCTGGGAAGTAGTTAGAAGGCACAGGGGCGGGTGCAAAGCTGGTGAGATGGGTAGGGAAATGGCTTCAGGAAGGTAATAGAGGGGTGGATGGGAGCTCTCATCCCCAAGGCTAGTGACAAGCGGTGTTCTGAGGGCTTGATGTTGGGATCAGTGTTGTTTGGGATATTCACTGCAGACATATCATTAGCATCAAGAGCAATACCAGTCTGTTTGCTGATGACACCAAGATGGGAGCAGTGGTGGATGACCCAGGGAGGTGGCAGGGGTTGCAGGATGATCTGGCAAAGCTGAAAACCTGGTCAGACACCTGGCAACTGGGTTCAATGCCAAAAGTGCAAGGTGCTGCATTTTGGGGTGAAAAACCAAGGAGTTACCAGCTGGGGAACTGCAGCTAGCCGAGACAGAGGAGAAGGATGTGGGGTGTTCATTACGGGTCAATGAACAACTCGGCACAATGTAGGAAAAGCAGCTGCAAGGCCAACAAAATGCTGGGTTGCATTGCAAGGGTATATCCTTGAGGAGGGAGGTGATTACGCCACTGTATAGATCACTAGTTAGCCGCACCTGAGTACTGCATGCAGTACTGGCGCCCGGATCTGAAGAGGGACATTAAGTTACTGGAGGAGGTGCAGTGCAGGGTGACAAAGATGATCGAGGGGCTGTGGGACTTACCATACAAGAGGAGGCTGAGGAGTTGAACATGTACTCGCTGGAGGAGAGGAGGGACGGGATATCATTGAAACCTTCAAGTACATGAAAGGAATAAACAAGACAGGTACAATAGAGCAGTTCAAAGTAAGGGAAGGAGGGACACCGGGGCCATGATCTGAGACTAGAGGAGGAAGGTTCAAGAGGAGATGAGGAGACACTTTTTACAGAGAGGTGGTAGCTGGGTGGAATACGTTACGGCAGAAGTGGTATCCAGTAGAACAGTGGGCTGCTTCAAAAGGGGCTGGGACAGGGCAAGAGGGAGGATCAAGGGAGGAGAAGGGTGGGAGGGAGGGGCTGCTACAGAATAAGGGGTGCTAGCTGCACATTTGAGTAGACTTGATAGACCTCTAGGCCTTTATCTGCTGGAAAATTTTGTATGTTCGTAGTATTTGCTTGTCACCATGCAGTTTTTTTCAGCAATAATCTAGTTCTGGCAAGAACATCAGTATACCTATTTTACTTTTCATTTCTTTCTTTCCTGAACTAAGATGCAGAATTTTGAAGCTTTTAGATGTTGCCACTCCAGTGTCATGCCCGCAATGAAAAATTAAATATTTTTGAACAGTGCTGTGCTGTTTACCATCACACATATGTGGCAACACCATCCTAATGCATCCAAGGCATGAGTCTAGTATGTACATTCAACAGGTAACCTCAATGGAAAAGATTTTAAAAATTGCAGTTGTACAGGGAAATTGTGCAAGCAGCAGTATGTTAAGAGGAGAAAAGTGAGCTGGCCTGGGTCATGCTCGCTGGTGACCGGGTTGGGAATGGACTCGGGTCAGCGAGGTCGGCTGGGGAGGGAGGATTGAGCGTCCCAACAGATGCTCTCCTCCTCTGGGTGGGATACCAGGGTGCTATATGCATCCGATGTTCTGAGAGAGCCAGTGGAAACACGGGCTCACAAGGTTGACGGCTCCGCCTAACGGAGTTGTGAGGGGACGCTGTCGGGCACTTGGGAGAGATATGCTTCAGCATCGCCACCCTCTGGACGATGTCTCGGGGCCGGCACCTCAGAGGGCTGGGAAAAAGGGAAAACACAGAAAAACAGGAAAAAAACCTCGACAGTCCTAGATGACGACCGTTCCGAAGCATCCAGACCACCAATTCGGGACAGACCCCGCTGTGTAGGTGGAGAAAAAGGAGGGCACTCTAGGGCAGATCCTGAGTTCGGGGCTAGAATGGAATGAACGGCCTGAAGAAGTGGACACCGAGGGTAGGTAGGAGGGATAAAAGAAAGTTTAAAAAAAAAAAGGAGAACAGTGTATTTAATTTGTAATCAGCTAGTAGTAATACAAACACACTACCTGAGGCGGAGGCTGCATCGTGTGCAGCAGCACAGTACGCATGCAGTGCTGTCATTCCAAGGTGTCCATACTGAAATTCACCATAGAGCAGTAGCCCCAGCATAGGTAGTACAGGAAACCTGACAAGCAGCTCTATATTAAGAGGAAAGCATTGTTTTGTTTTCATGACCAACCATGAAATACAAGCACACTATCCATAGGAGGTCCTGAATAATGCACAGCAGAGCTGTGCATGTGCAGTGCTGTCAATCCCAGGTGTCCACACTGAAACATGCAGTTGCCCCAGAAAAATGTAGCCCCCATACAAATGGGGATCCCTGAAAGTCTTCCATGAGCTTGCCTAAATGCTCGCTGTCCGGTTGGTTTTTCGCTTATAGCCGCTTAAATGTATTGCCAGTGAGTGCCTGTGTGGCCTCCATGTACTGTCGCTTTAAGAGCTGCTAGTTGCAGTGATAATTAATCTGAAAGGGGGCAGAGTGTTGGCATGCTCGAGTCCCACCCGGCTGCTGGAAAATAGCTCTGTTTCTGCCATCGCTAATTGTGCAGAGGAGCTCTGCTAAAGGATGTAACTATTTGCTGAAAATAATTTAGAGTAATTAGGATAATGTAGTTTGTTCTAACCTGCCTTCTTTGCAGCAAAGACTATTCTGATTATCTCCTCCATTGTGGCCCTGAACTGCCAAATTGGACCAATCAGTAATGGGGACTCTAAAATTGAGCCTACTTATATGGGCTGTATAGACTCAAAACTGTGGGAATTGTAGTTTTGGACTGTTGGTGCCCTTTTGCAGCTAAAGGGGAGCTCTTATTGTGACTGACAGCTGAACTGACCAACTGAACCTTGTGGGTCTGAGGGAAATCCCACGAGCTGTCTGCTAGCTAGCTAGATCTGAGTTGAAAGTTGAGGAAGACGCAGCTTGCATAGCTCGAGCAGGTATCTGTTTAGATTCAAACAGGAGAGCTGTGGGAAGGCCTGATTTCTGGCCTGTGCACTGTTTTACTGCTCTGAGAGAAAGAGAGAGAGAGAGAGAGAGACATATAGACTAGATCCGAGTTGTTGCGAACCAAGTAAGCTACTAAAGAGGATCAGGCTTTACCTAAGGAGGAGCCGAAGATTGTGCTGAATGCCATCAGCCTGCCAGAAACCTCCTTTCCCTTCAAAGCTTCTCTGTGGTGCATTGAACTTAGCGATTGGGACCGGGGAGTGCTGTGCCTGGTTCAGCAAGCTTCCGTGCATATAAATGTGTTGTGTACAGAGTGGGGTCGAGATCTGGTTCCCACATTGCGAACTGTGTTCTGCTAGCTGAAATTGTGTCCAGCATAAACGGACTGAATCTGCAGTTAGTCTGCTTGAGGCTGGGCCTTGCCATGAGGGCCCCGCCTCCCTACCCTGCTGCACAGAGAAGAGCCATCGATGAGAGACCTGCCCAGATCAGCCCCCTGCTCCTTGCTTGAACAGGAACAATGCCTTGGCAAATCGTGTGGACCCAGCTTCTCCTGGCGATCCAGAGAGTCCATCTGCTGCCTCAATTTTCATACATCCTGTGTCCAGCCTTGGGTATCATGAGTAACCACCAGAGTAGCTCCTTGCAACAAATAGCTCAATCAAAAGTTTGTCACCTGATTGTCTTATCTTTTCTTTCTCGAACTGAGTCATCTGGCTCAGATTACAAATAGTGTGTTGTGCAAGTTGCTTTTCCATTTCAGGGCCCCAACCAGCTACAATGCGGCCTACCGAACAACGGTCCTGGCTAACCCACCTTCCTTTCACCTGGGTACCCAGAGAGTGTGACTGTTGTAGGGACTCCAAATGCATGCACAGCATTGTGAATGATAGAGTATTTAAGCTAATTACCCTAATTACGCCCTTCCTTGTTATAGCCCCTGAATAAATCAGATTTACTCTTTTCTGCAATTCCACCAGACTGTGGTTCCAGTATGTGCTCAAGTATTGTATTGTTGCCATTTGTTTTGTCTAACCTTGTTTTACAGGGGGTTCCCAGGGTCAAACTGGAAAAACAACCCTGGTGGTAAGTGTAAATTGTGTGGGTACTTGCAAAGCATATCAGGGGTATTGTAAAAGTAATTATTGGGTACTGGGTGGGCCACTAACAGGAACAGAGTGGGGTTACAGTGTCCCAGAGGGCTGTGACCAGGCTAGTTTGACCACTACCAACCCTGACCTCTGGGTGGAGGCACCTGTTTCAGAACTCAGGCCCCTTAACCCACTGGTTGCCTAGCAGGCAGGGGTAGTAGCTCTTGGGGTGGTGCCACCTAGAGGTTACAAAATATAAGGAAACTTTTTATTGTGCTCACCCAGTGGTATTACTGGCTGAAACTGCACATTTTAAAGTGATTTTGTGAGGTTTCTCAGATGCCTTTTTCACATAGTATGCCATTGCTGCCCATTCTTCAGATGTTGAAGCTGCAACTTGTTTTGTACAAAACCTGTCATAGTCATGTTACAGTATGTTACATTTTATCAGCACTTGGTCCGCCAGCTTTTTCTATGATGTGTTTTCCACCGTGAGCCCTGGCAGGTGGTTGTGGTCCTCCTCACAGAAGAATTCACTCTCCAGTCCCACACTCCCCGCTCTGCCAACCCCTAGAAATCTCTCGCAGATTGCCCTCGTGAGCGGGGCCAGGGAGGAGGGTGCCAGCTCCCCAGAGATGGAAGGAAGGAAGGACAGATATTTGAAAACAGTACCTGGGTGTTACATATAACATATTTGTTACCCAATAAATTATCTTCATCCACTCAGGACAATAAAATGACTTAATCCAGAAATAACCAACAAAACATTTCCTGTTAATGTTTATGCCTCAGTAAATGACTCATGAATGTTCAGAAACCTCTGTTGCCATAGTTTCATAGGCAAAAAATATGCTGTGGAGACATAACGTCCTTTTACAGCATTCATCTGGGAGGATTAAGTGGTAGTTTATGAGAATGGTAATTATAGTATTTTAACATTTGGTGTTTTACAGGCATCTTCAAGAATGTGACTTGAAAACATCCTGCAGCGCTCACAGTAATCAACTGCAGTGCAAGACCAGGGTTTGTGTTAGGAAAGAGCTTCATAAAACAAATCTAATTAATTAAAGTTCCTACATTTCTGCCAGCCCAGTGGCACAGAGACAGCAGTTAGCTTTGGCAAGAGGGCTTGGGTTTTATTGTAGTCCCCAAGCTTTCAGTGTGGCTGGTGAAGGAGACTAATGCCATCATAAAGTCAACAGTTTGATTCTTCAGGGCAGGGTTGTGGGTCTAACTAGTAAGCTGAGCACTGTCATGCAGGTCAATTATCCCTCAGTCGAAGGAATACTAGAGTAGGGCTTGGGTTGTAGAACAGACGGAGAAAGGAAATTATGGAGACCCCCATTTTACATATTAAACTCCCATTAGATGTATTCTACATAAACAGACAGTGACTAATATTTTAGATTGGTTTGATCCTATCAATATTACCAGCTGTGGGATTTTACACTAAGTAATGTGCAGAAGGGACATTGAAGGTATGAGCCGCATAAAAGAAAGTTCATTGAACCTAAGGGTAATCCTGGTCTGCAGGATATGGATTCATTGTTTTAACTGACCATCCATTCTCTGCCAAAAGTAAAAATGAAAGAAAACTTAACAAAATACAATGGGCAAATGATGCTTCATACAGTAATTTATATACCAGCAGGCTGTGTTCTGCTTCATAGCCTTCTGATTCATTGCACTGATTAAACAAAGTCATTTGTAGTTTAAAATTGCTTCGTATGTCAGGCATAAAGTAAATGTAGTTAGTGGTCGGGGACACAATTTCAATTACTATCAGAAAGATTATTCTTCACCTTCCATGGAGTGCCACTTAATCCAATATGGTGTGCTCTTCAAAATGAAAAAAAATCTGAATTTTGTTGAAAAGGGCACCAGCTAACCCACCCACTTTTCTATACTAGTAACCATCCTCTCCTCTATTAAAGTGGAACAGTCAGCATTAACAGCTCTACACCCAAGTGTAGGGCTGGTCCCAATTTGCACTTTGTGAAAAAAAAAACGATGCACTGTTTATTGCAGTGTAGTACATTGTATCAGACTAATTCTGCTTACTTTCAAGCTGACATTTTCTGTAACTACATTCCAGAATCCCTGAAGCTGGCATGACATGAGGGCTGCAGCAGTTGGAGATTCAATAGCTTGCAGTGCATGTTTAGAGTTTTGATAAGCTCAGGTCAGATGATTACTGGTCCCACTGTTCTCACAGGGTTAAGTACAGTCCTCTGTGACTGTACTTTTTAAACTACCTATATGTTTATTGTTTTGAAAACATATATTCAGTAAAACAATCAGACATAGAGCATAAGGTGGACACAGCAAGGGTATATGGAGAGTGGCACTCCTCTTACAGTAATGCAATTAGTGTTATCACCTTATTTCATATAGCTACATCACTGGGGTGAACCAAAATATATTAAATTATATCTATAGTCAATGTTGAAGAATAGCAGCCGTGTAACCGAGTCCATGAGCTACCTGGCAATACTGTGACAGTCCAAGAAAAAGTCTTTTAATGGGTTTGCCTCCTAGTGGAGGAAAAGAGTTTGACATGATTTATCAAAGTTTCCATACTGAGAGTGTGGAACACATTAAGATTGCTGCACAGATCTCGGCTTTCTAAAATGGTACAGCTACTTATAACAGTGTGTTATAACTAAACCACAATTTTAAGTTACAAAACTGGAACCACATTTGAGATGCAAATAATAATCATACATTTATTAGGGTATCCGTCAATGCTCCTGTAAAACACTGGGAATAGAAACATGAAATGCAAAAGGCAAAAAGATCCATGAGTCCAGTTATATATGTGATCAAGTTTTTATATTCTCGTCATCAGGAACACCGATACATTTTTAATGTGTAGAATAGTTTGTCCTACCTGAATAGTATAGTTGTGAGGATTTTTAAATCAAACCTGAGATTTAAAGTACCAACAGTCAACAGTCAAGAATTGTCCTCTATGCCTGTACTTAGCACAGGGAGAACAGTGGGACCAGTAAATAAAACATCAAAGAGCCTGATAGTCAAAAGTTTGTGTCCCACTGAGTATGATTGTGCTTGTATTGTGTGGGAATTGTGCCACAGCACAATATTCAAAGGAGGCAGTACTGCATGCTAATAGGTTAGCGCGACACATGCTAAACTACTATATGAGGTACACAAAGGGAAGGGCGGGGTTGTGCATACTGGCAAGCTCTATATTCAGCACAATTGTGTTGCACAAAGGGTTAGCATAGACCACTAGTGCTGCATAACGTCCACCTATGAAAAGGCTGACTTAAAGCTGGGCAAACCCCAGAGCAGGCAGAGACACTGCAGCCACAAAGCAAGATGGCGGTTGGAGGAGCACCTCTGCTGTAGATGCTGCAGGAGGCTGAAAAGCAGGAGGAGAGGAAGATGCCCACCCTGGGCCCATACCTAGGCTGCAGTGGTGCTATGCTGGACACAGACATTACCAGCCATGAGTCACATTTGAGGTCCTCAGTGACAGCCACCTCGTTGGCTGGCACAGGCTCATCAAGGCCATACTCAGGCAGCTCTATGAGCTCCTGCATGCTCAGCTCTGCAGTAACACCCAGTGAAGCAATGCCATGTCCATAGAGCTGAAGGTGACAGCTGCATTGTGTTTCCCACCCACAGGGACATTTCAGTCACTGGTGGGAGAAACCACCATTGACTCACAGTCCGTCACCTTGAGCCTGTTGGGATAATTCCTAGATGCACTGCTGCAACATGTTAGCGAGTTCTTCATATTCCCCAGTACCCTGGCAGAGAACACAGCAACCATGCAGCAGTTCCATTAGGTTGCTCACCTACCTGCAGTACTCAGTGTCATTGACTGCACCCATGTTGCCATCCGGGCAACTATCAGTGTAGGGTGGACATCTATCTGGATAGGAAAGGGTACCACTCCATCATTTGCCAGGCAGTATGCAATGCAACATGGCACATCACCAATGTCCTGGTATGGGGTATAAAGATGTAGAACCACATAGGTATACCTCATTGTGGGAATGGGAGGCTGGAAAGGTACACAGGATGGCCCAATGGATGTGAACTGTCACTACAACACAGATGCTGCAACTGTTATAACATAGTAACATATGCCCTTCCTTACAGGTGACAGTGCCTATCTCCTGTGCCTCTGGACCCTCACATGTCCTTCACCCTGCATCTGTAGCAGAGGACAGGTACAATGCGACACACACCACCACCACACAACATCATAGGCATGTCTTTGGCATGTTCAAGATTTGGTTTCAGTGCCTGGTCTGTTCTGGTGATGCTCTACAATATAACCCTCACAAGGCCTATACCATTTTCCTAGCCTGTTGTATGCTACACAACATGGTACTCTTCCATGGAATATGTCTGCTGATCCAAGAGGTACAGAGTGCATATGATACAGAGCCAGAGGAGCAGGGCATACTGTAACAGCTCAGTAGGTGAGACCCCTGAGTGGCCAGGAGGACCCAGGAGTACAGTGTATCATGCCACAAAGGATAATACGTGACACCTGTGCATCTGGCAGGTGAGAACAAAACTACACAAGACCCTATTCCATGCTTCACTACTGTATTATGAGCCATACAGAGCACCAGTAACAACAATAACAGTAGCAGCAACAGTAGAAAAGCAACAGAGAAAGCATGAACATTATAAAAATGCAAACAGTGCTGGATGGGCAAGGAAGTGGACAAATGGGTGTGCCTAACATATATATATCCATACCAGAGGGCAAAGATGGGGACTTATATGGTACACAGATGGAAGCAGCCATGCTGGCTGGTGGTCCAGGGCTGCCATCACTGAAAATGGCATGGCAGGTGGAAGGGCCAGGGGTGCTGGGCGGTAGTGACCACCGACATGGGTGTGACACATGGGGTTGCCTGGACCACGACTGTGTGGCTTCAGCAGGTGTGTCCCATGTCAGGTAAGGTGTGTACAGTAGAATGCAGGGGCCACTGTCTTCCCAGCACCCTGAACACAGGGCTGCAATGCATGACTGACCACCCAGGGCATGTTACATGCCATCACCACTGATGCTGCACCTTCTACATATTGCACCCCGGTAGGGCCACGTGACCCATCTGACACATGACTGCAGCATTGCCCACAGGGATGGCTGAGCTGCACAGCTGTCCTGGCAACCCAGGATGGGTGGAAATGAGGGGTGCAGCCACCCCACCCAGCCGGTCACTTACTAGGTGTAAAGTGTGACGCCATTGTATAAAACACTGGTAAGGCTTCACCTGGAGTACTGAGTGCAGTACTGGAGACCACACATGCATAAGGACATAAACAAGGTGAAGACTGTCCAGAGAAGGGCAACAAAGATGGTACATAGTTTGCACCACAAAACATTTGAGGAGAGTCTAACAGACCTCAATATGTACTCACTGGAGGAGAGAAAAGAAAGGGGTGATATGATAGAAACTTTTAAGTACCTCAAAGGCATAAACAAGGTGCAGGTGGAAGATTTTTCCAATGTAGAAAAGATACCAGAACGAGGGGGCACAATATAAAAGTGGAGGTGAGTAGATTTAACAGTAATGTGAGGAAGTTGTTCAACACAGAAAGGGTGGTGAATGCTTGGAATAGTCTGCCACAAAGAGGTGGTAGGGGCAACACAGTGGTGGGTTTAAACATGCCTGTGACTAACACAGGGGAACCTTGGGTGGGAAGGGAGTGATGAAAGTTTCATTAACCACTTAAGGTGAGTGGATGCATACTTGTATAGGGCCTACAGGCAGACTGGATGGGTCTAGCAGTCCTTATCTGCCAGTTTCTATGTTTCTATGGACAAAGGTGATCAAATGGTCAGTCAATTTTGGTACAGACAGGCATGTCATGAGTAACCCCCCAAAAAAGGGTTCACACAACAAATACTTGTTTCCATCCAGATTGTAATCTGTGGTGTGACACCCCCACCCCTACTAACTGACTGAAAGCAGATTCCAGTGCATGGTTCCTTGCTACCCACCAGAAGGCCTGGCCCTTTCTTTTCATGTGTAAAGTATGACCACTGAGGCTTAACGCAGTAGGCCATAACTGCAGCCCACCTCCATCAACAGTATTCAAGCTGTCGTTTGTCAACATCCTGCTGATACACTGAAAGCCAAAATGGGAGTGCATAGAAAGTAACACTGCTTACTGCACATCATGCATGTTACAGGCACATACCCCCTTATTGCTACAGTAACATGACTACAAGAACTGAGAGGACTAGACCCCTACCTCTTATGACACTGATAGGGCCATGGCCATAGTGCCCCATTCTGGCACCCATGCTACTGGATCACCCTACAGTTGGGGACAGAGGGTCGGTTCTGGAACATTCTGTGCTGTCTGGCAATGGACATGCATGTCCGTTGTCCCTGTGTGAGAACTTCCCTGCATCTGGGCCACTGTCGCAGATATCTGTATGCCCAGTTATGGGCCCCATTCCATGGGTGGTGGTGGGGTGGTCACCAAACTGTCGACTGAGAGCTGTGAAGGCCACGCATGAGGGGCTAGGAGGCCTGGACCACAGGCATATGCCCGCTTTAAGTGGGGCCCTGTGGGTGGCTACTTTAGTGCCATGCAATTGGGATACATGGCAATCATTGCGGCAACACACAAGGTATCACAAACACCACCCTACCCCATGCACACCCCTGTACACCTACCTTTGCTGGCGAGGTGATCCCCATGCTGTCTAAGTTGGCTGCATTTCCACTGTGCTGTGTAAGTAGTGCACTCTTCCCTTAAATAGCCTGGGTGTAATCAGGCATGCTAATATACGCAGATCTGCCTGGAATTAGATGTTAATGGACCCATTTTCCCTAGACTGCAATGACATGACTTGCATACCCTGGCTGAATATTGCAAGATTGTGCATCATGCTAACCCTATTAGCTCTAGCACCCAGTGCCGTGGGACAGCAGCATGTTAGTGCCACACTGGTATGATGACATCACCGCCAGTGACATCAACTGGCTGCATGACCTCACACATATAGCGCTGCAAAGTTCCACAGAGTGACGGAACATAGACATACGCAGGTAGCATGCACAACCCAAACATGTGTCACCTGGGCCATGCATGGTGTGTGCAACATGAAACAACACTGTACTGTGCACACACTGCATTCTAGAGCACAAACATCACACCGCCTACACCAGGAAGTAGTGTGCACAGATCATTCTCAGCACACCACTAGAGTACAGCATGGCTGGCAAGCACTGAAGACCAGTGGTACAGCACAACCAGCAGTGCACAGAGAAGGAGCTGGATAACCTGGTCAACTTTGTGATCAAGAGGAGGACCAGTCATGGTACAGGTCATAATGTTGCAAGACATTATGCACCATACTAACTAGCTGCCAATACAGTGCGATTTATGCCATGCAGCATAACTCTTTTTTTCTGTGGGTGGGCCCGCCCCTACACCCCTATTGCAGGAGGCTGCATCCCCCGACCCCCTAAAGATTCTCAACTGTTGGAAGGGGTCCAACTCGAGTAGTGCACAAAGGTTAAAAAAAAAAAATGTCTGGGACGGGAATCAAACCAGCCCGGACACAGTGCCTGGGGTTCTTGCTGCTGTGGCTCTGTCCAGTGAGCCACAGCTGCTGCTCAGTGGAATCTACTCCCAGCAGAGGTCTTATCCTCTGCCTGGGAGTGTATGAATGGTGCAATACCGTGTACAGCAGTATCGCTATATTTGCCATTTGCTGTCTAGACAGCTCTTATGGGTTATTATAATGTTGTACGCCATTGCCGCATCGACATTGGCGAAATCCAGTAGGACCAGTTACTAGGGAGGTGGCAGGGTGTACAGGCCTTGCCACAAAGTCTGAGCTTCTATGGGGTGATGACTGATGTGGAGCACGGGTGTATTGTGCACTGGAGCCCAGTGCCACTACTGATTTAATGACCTCATGTGCTGGGAGCAGGGCCTCCTTAGTGATTTACTTGCCATTGTGGCCGCGAGTTACAGTCCCCAGACCAGGTGAGTGAAGTGTGGTGTGTGGCTGGCATGTAATGGCGTGTGGGTGAATGGATTCCTGGGTATGTCCCAATAGGACAGAAAGTAACCCTCTGATGCTATGGTACTTCGGGATAACCCGTTCTCAGTGTGCTCCCCATACACCTGCTAGCCACAGGTGCTATGTGGGTGCCCCATGGCACTGGGATGACTGTGGTCCCACAAGGCCATCAGACCTGGATGACCATGGGGGCTAAGGCACAGCCATCCAGCATGGCAAGCTCTGGGGTGCCTGCAGTAGTGACACAGGTCTTTCAGCCCCTATCTGGCAGCACCCTCTAGACACCATACATGGGTTGGCAGGGGATTCCACCACCACATAGCCACATCGTGCCATACAGCCTGGCAGGGTGGCCACCACCATAGCTGCCCAAGTGCTCAACCTAGGGGCTACATGCTGTGAGGCCCAGTACCTTTCTGGAACTGTATGGCACACAGGTCCACCCATCACCACATAACTGCTTCTTCACAGGTGTCGTGTACTGTCTGGGATGTGTGCCATGTGTCAGGTCACCCACTGTGACAAGCTGTACTGGCATATGCCCCAAATATGTGACACCTGGGTCTCTGGTGCCCATAGCCCATGCCACCATTGTTTTGTGGCAGTGATCAAGCCATGCATACCCATGCAAAGAGTGCATGGACTGGGGCAACACCCACCATGTCTTAGCGCTGCCTCATGGCTGCAGGATTGGGGCCCACTACAGGCGTCCCATACCCCTCAGTGCCACCACCCAGAATCCTGGGGGCATCCTGTGCACGCTGTGTGCACCTACAGCTGATGACAAAGCTATGCCATGGGCTGCCCACATACCCTTCCATGACTGCCATGGGTGTCAGGCATTCCCATTAGATTTGAACAAATAGTTGCCTAGGGTGTGTGACCTGCATGGGGTGCACTACTACATGGTGGGGTTTTCACTAGACCTTATCTTCTCTCCCTACAAATCTCAAGAGCCAGAAAGACCACCAGGAGCAGCAGGACCCACCAATCACATGGCACAAGATGTCTCAAGATCAGTCCTCAGACCATGATGGAGCCCACACCAGTGCCAGCAGGAGACAGTGAACACATGAGTACTCAACCTTGTGTGTGTCCCCTAGGCTCTATATGTGTGCGCAGACAATGCTGGTCTCCATGACACACTGCTACACATGGGCCACATGCCTGCATGGGTCTCTGAGTGGCTGTTCAGGGTGTACAGAACTGTTGTAGTGGAATGGGTGGACTACTCCATGCCAACTTAGCTTACTGGCAAAAATTTCATTATTTTGGCAAAGCCTATTTCTGACATCCTTAGATTCATTCTTGGTGTATGTTTAGCTTCTCAGATAGTTTTAAAACAGCTTTTAGCTTATTTTGTAGTTAATGACTCACAATCTTTTTAAATCTCTTCTGCTGAGGTTACCTGTTGAATGTACATACTAGATTTATACTGTGGATGTTTTAGGATTGTGCTAACATGTGTTTCTGATGGTAAGCAGCCTAGCAATGTACTTAGGCATTCATTTTTATGTTGATTGCGCCGCATGCCAAGAAACATGTTGCGCAGATTTCTCCAGAAGCAGGTTGTGGAGGCGTGGCACCGTTATGCACAATGCCCTCAGCCTGCAAAGGCTTGTCCCCATCCCCACGTTGTGGCACGCTGCTGCTGACACTAGTTCAGCCAGCGTGCCACAACTTTCTGAAAATCAGTCACTGCAATCAGGGGCCGCCGATCATTGCAACGCCAGCCATCGGCTGAAATGAGGAGCGACCAGTCATTGCAGAGCAGGATGTAGGACCCTGATATTGTTTGTGAACATGGTGGTGGCTTGCTGCTGTATTCACAAACAATATTTTACCTCCCATGTTTATTTGTCACCGGGGAGCCCACCCCTGTTGGCATAATGTACCTCCTGTTTTATTGTCTGCCGATGGGTGCCCAATCCCCATCAGCACAAAGAACCCCCTTTGTTGTTTGCTGATGGGGTGCTCAATCCCTGTTGGCAGAAAATAATTCCCCGCCCTGTTGTTGTTTGCCCGACAGGTGCCCAATCCCATCAGCTACAGCTGCCCCCAAAAAATGAATTGCAGCACGCTGGGAGCCCACCCCAGCGTGCACATGCCCTTTTGTTGTTTGCCGATCAGTACCTAACACCCCATCGCTACTTTTGCCCCCAAAGCAAGAGTCCTTAGTGGCATGCTGGGAGCCCACCCCACTGTGCCACATGCCCTGTAAAGCTAAAAACGGTATTGCGACATTTTTTCTTTTTATTACCTGAAAAAGGAAACGGTCCCTCAGAGTCTTCCTGCCCCTCCCACAACCCGCACTCACCCACTGCACATCCTGCCTCCTCACACCCCACACCCACACTTATCTCCGGAGCTCGGCGTGACGATCTTTGCTGGACCGGAACACGCTCTGCACTCATCAAAGCCGATCGCTGAACTGAGGAAATGCCGGTAAGCTGTATAATGTAATACATGGGGTTTTTTCAACTTTAATGCATATCTTGGGCATTTTGGGAAATTTTTCCACCAAATTTTCAACATGGGGTTTTGGGACCCCTCCTCATGAATTCTTGAACTGGCATGGTGTTAATCGGCCCCGAAGGTGGTTTCCACGGTCACTGTGTGGAATCACCCTTCAGGGCTGATTAGCGAAATGACAGTGCGATATTCATGAGGTAGGCTCTCAAAAGCCTATGTTGCAAATTGATGAAAAAATCAAAAATTTACTGTTTTACGAGATGTACGTTGTGCAGTTGCTATGTACTCGTAACTCTCGCGAATTTACAATATTTCATGCCAGATTTTCAACATTGGCATTTTGTCACACTCACTTGTGAGCAGTACAGCTGTCATTGTTCACATCCTGGCTAAAATGTGTTTTCGCAGTTCCTGCACAGAATGGCATGGTCACTGTGGGAAATCAGTGTTCAGGACAGGTTAAGAAAATGACAGTGACGCTGTTCATGAGTAGAGGTCCTAAAATGCCCATGTTGAAAATTTGGCAACAATACTCCATAAATGACTGTGTTACGAGCGTAGTGTTGCGAGTTGCACGCACTCATTAACTTCCAATTTATATTTACTCCAGATTTCAACATTGCTATTTTCCCACAGCTACTTATGAACAGTGCAGCTGTCATTTTTCCCATCCTGGCCGAAATGTGTTTTCAAACTTCCGCACAGAATAGAGCGTCGCTGTGGGAAATCACTGTCCGGGACAGATTAAGAAAATGACAATGATACTGTTCGTGAGCAGAGGTCCTAAATTGCCTATGTTGAAAATTTGGTGATGATAGCCCATCAGTTGACTGTGCTACAAGTGTGCTATGCACTTTCCATGCACCCTTGTAACTTGCAGATTTGTAATATTGTCACACCAGATTTTCAACAGTGCCATTTTTCACACCTCCTTATAAGCAGTACAGCTGTCATTTTTCACATCCTGACCAAATGTGTTTTCTCAGTTCCGTGCAGAATAACGTGGTTACTGTGGGAAGTCAGTGTTTGGGACAGATTAAGAAATTGACAGTGGCACTGTTCATGAACAGAGGTCCTAAAATTCCTATGTTGAAAATTTAGTGACGAGACTCCATAACATGACTGTGTTACAAGCGTGCATTGAACTTTTCCATGCACCCTTGTAACTTGCAAATTTGTAATACTGTCACGCCCATATTTCAACAGTGGCATTTTCCACGACCTTTTGAACAATACAGCTGCCATTTTTCACATCCTGGCTAAAATATGTTTTGCACTCCTGCCGGACAATAGCACAGTCACTCTGGGAAATCAGTGTTGGGGACAGATTAAGATCGACCGAGTGAGAGGGTGCAGCGACCGAGCTCAACTGAGCTCTGTCGGGACTGCTGCAGATTTATTTGTGGGCAGACAAAGGCCTCAACACAAGAGCCCAGTACAAAAGGGCAGCCTGCAGCACTGGGAGAAACAGAATAAGAGAGCGAGAAGGAGGGGAGTGAGCAAACTCACCAAAGTGCTGTCAGGAATGCTGTGGATTTCTTTGTGGGCAGAAAAGGCACCAATGCAGCAGGAGCTCCATACAAAGGGTAGTAGCAGCACCAGGACAAACAGAATGAGCGATAAGAAAGGGAGACTGGCGCGACCTCAACGGAGCTCTGTTGGGACAGCTGTGGAGTTCTTTGTGGGCAGACAAAGGTGCTAACGCAGCCAGGAGCCCCATGCAAAAGCACAGTCTGCGCACCAAGAGAAACAGAATGAGCGAGTGACAGAGTGGTAGTGAGCAAGCTCAACGGAGATCTACTGTGACTGCTGCAGATTTCTTTGTGGGCAGAAAATGTGGCAATGCAGGCAGGAGCCCAGGTACAAATGGCCAGCTTGCAGCGCTGGCAGAAACAGAATGCGAGAGTGACAGAGGGGGTTAGCAAGCTCAGTGAAGCTGTGTCGGGACTGCTTCAGATTTCTTTCTGGACAGAAAAAGCCACCAATGCAGGCAGGAACCCAGTACAAAGGACAGCCTGCAGCGCCAGGAGACACAGAATGAGTGAGTGAGGGAGAGGGAGTCAGTGAGCTCAACAGGGCTTTGTTGGGACTGCTGCCGATTTGTTTGTGGGCAGAAAAGGCAGCAATGCATGCATCCAGTACAAAGGGCAGCCTGCAGTGGCAGGAAAACCAGAATGAGTGAGTGAGTGAGCTCAACAGAGCTGTATTGTAACTGCTGCAAATTACTTTGTGGGCATTAGAAGGCAGCAATACAGGCAGGAGCCCAGTAGAAAGGGGCAGCCTGCAGCCAGCAGAACAGAATGAGCGAGAGAAGGGGAGTGAGCAAGCTCCACAGAGCTTTGTCAGGACTGCTGCAGATTTCTTTGTGGACAGAAAAGGTGCCAACAGAGGCAGGAGCCCAGTACAAAAGGGCAGCCTGCAGCACCAGGAGAACCAGAATGAGTGATTGAGACAGGTGGGTGAGCAAACCTCAACGGAGCTCTGTTGGGACAGCTGTGATTTCTTTGTGGGTAGAAAAGCTACCAACACAGGCAGAGCCCAGTACAAAGGGCAGCCTGCAGCGCCAGGAGAAACAGAATGAGCGAGTCAGAGAGGGGAGTGAGCCACCTCAATGGAGCTCTGTCGGGACAGCTGTGGATTTCTTTGTGGGTAGAAAAGCCACCAACACAGGCAGGAGCCCAGTACAAAGGGTAGCCTGCAGCCAGGAGAAACAGAATGAGCGAATCAGAGAGGGGAGTGAGCCACCTCAATGGAGCTCTGTCGGGACAGCTGCGTATTTCTTCCTCAGCAGAACAAGGTGCAATGCAGGCAACAGCCCACTACAAAAGAGCAGCCTGCAGCACTGGGACAAACAGACTGAGCCAGTGACAGAGGGTCACTGAGCGAGCTCAACAGACCAACACAATCAACATTCGGCATTGATAAATGCTTGTTTTCCATGCCATGCATGGCATGAGAATGGAACACTTTTAAGACTTCAGAACCCCATATCGTAGTTCAGCAATAACAGAAAACAACAAGAAAAGTGGCCACATTACTACTGTATGTTTGCCAAGAAAGAATATTGTTGATAAAAACTGCACGATGATCTAACAAATTCTGCTGCTTTAACATAGTCCAGTAGGAACAATTATATAGGCTAAACTACCCACAAGAATAAACACTGTAAAGGTAATTGCATCCAAAAGTAGTCAAAGCAATCTAACAAAGAAAGATCGCAGCAAACAAAAAGCATAAGCATTGTCATGTACTGTAGATGATCTATGCTTTCCTTTAGTCTTATGTAGAATTTGTGGCTTTAACTCCTTTCACACCACGGTTTTCAGAGTTTTGAATAAGGACCCACCTGTGATTTATAAAATAAATAAATAAATAAATAAATAAATAAAAGGTGCGAGACATCACAGTCGAAGCTGTAAGCGAAATACTGCACATGGATTATATATTTGCCTATTAGAAAATAATTCCCAAATACTGTTGTTACTGTATTTGTGTTTAGTGATAAATTAGGGCAGTTTGATGGCCCAGAGAAGAATCGTCACCATGAATAGGAATTGGATCACATGTTTTTAAAATGCACTAGAGTGATTCTATCTACCCTAGACCCTTTCATTCTGCTTAGAGTGCGGTTTGTGCAGCTGAGGTCTGTAAACATACAGTATATCTGCAAATAAAAGTGCAGTATATAGTGGTATCAAGCCAAGGCTCCTAAAACATGTTACATACAGCTTATCTGCCCCACAGCAAAACTCTTCAGTCCATCACTGATCACAGGTATTGTCCCTTACTTATGTAAATTAGATAATTTGGTACCTACCTATAAAATGGGTAATCCAAAAGATATTAATAATTGTCAGTCAGTTGCCATATTGCCTGTGTTAAATAAACCTCACGAGTGGTAGCAGCACCTCCTTTCTCCTGTTGCTGATCCCACTGTCTATGCAGCCCAACGTCATATTTACCCTTCCTACCACCTTTCCTTCCTACCACCATTTATGACTTTTAGGCTTCTTGTGTAAGATGGCTGAGTCTTTTAAACATCTGGGTGTTATGTTTCATCATACCTCAATTTTTCACTGCACATAACATGCAGTTTCTAAATCTATAAAGTCTAGCCTTGTATGCAGAGGTAAACAAAATCTAACCTGTATGCTCACATGGCAGTAACTAAATGAATCCTACTGCCTAAATTAAGCTGTAGTGTCTTGTTTTATTTCAAGACTTTTACATCCAATGTGAAAAGATGGAACATAACCTATAGCAATTTATACAATGCCAGTGGGTATGCAAAATTGCAAATAAATGCATTTATTTTCAGTGAAAGGGAGCTGGAGTGAAAATAAATAATTTATTACCACTCCAGCTTAGAGAACAATTCCTTGTTTACATGCACACTGGAACTGGGTTCAAACTCCAATTTCAGTGGAATCAATACTGTTTTCCTGAACTGGAAGTTCAAGTAAACTTATTCTGAGTTGGTTTTCTGTTTCAGTTGGAACCGATTCAACTGCAGTGGTTCAAAAGCATTGATTCTTTTGCACTCGTTACTTTGTACACGTAAACCTGATTCATGAATTGATTCTGCTATACTTACTGTTGAAACTGCTGCAAAAGAATGCAACCAGATTCAAAATCTCATTGCTGTGTGTTTACATGCAGTGGAAATCAGTCATATTGTGATTAACTCAGTCTGAGTTGATTACAAGGTGACTGATTCTATTCAGTGTAAAACACACAGCAACTGAGGATTTTGAATCTGGTTGTTCATCCTCATCAGTCCAACACCATGTAAGCAAAAAAGGATTGCAATCTGAATGAAAATAATTGATTATAAAGTAATTGATTCCCACTACATGTAAACATAGCAAATTAATATCTCCTCTCCAGATTCATAATGTTCTAAACATAATCTTCCTTTATATCTAACATTCTGTCCAAGCCTGCCTATAAAAAATGGCAAAAACATTATTTTATGACTGGTATTGGACAACTCCAACATGCCATGGCCTACATGACATTTAAGTAATTTATTTTTAATGGCTAGGTTGACCTCTATAGACCTCAGTCATGGCTCCACCACTCATAAGTTCAATAGAGCTCATTCAAGATAAATTATGTTCATGTAGCCCATGGCATATCCCCTGTATATGCTATTTTGCCTTGGTTACTTCTTGTCAAACACAGCAATGTTTACTTTTTGTTTTGGTAGCCCCCACTCTCTTCCTGAAATACCACACTGACACAAGCCTTGAGGAAACGGCTGCAGCCATGTGTTTATTTTACATCACTACATTACTGGAGAAGCATGTACAGCAGGAGAATCATCAGACTCCTCAGACCCCACCACGTGCCATTTCTGGCTGTGCCAATCCTCGTGTTTGCCTGATAATCGATGCACCTCTTGGGCTGGCACCCAGCCCCATGAGTGGGGAGGTGATGTAGCCAAGTGCCAAGTGACCACTCCCCATCCAATGCTACCACCCTTGTAGTATTACCTGATGAGGTTGGATCATGATCCCTCGCCAACCGAGTCCAGGTTGTGCTGTCCCCTGGCCTCATGCTGACCAGAGATGAGGAGAAGAATCAACTCATCCTCCCTTTTTTCCTGTACCATCAGTCTGCGATATTCCCGCTGCTACAGGACAGGTGCAGTCCTACTCCCATAGCAGCTTACTTCAACTGTGTTACCAAGACCGTGAAAAAATTCAACATCAAATCCCCACCTTCATCCTGTAACTGAACCCCATCCTGAGCATAAAATCCCTGGCAGGAGGGGTTGATTTCCGTGTCTTACCACAATTCCCCTATGGCCTCCATGAAAGATCACAGTTCTCTATTGATATGAATGCATGCCGTGTTCAATGCTTTAGAATTCCCTTGTAAAGTGGAGAATGCCTATGCTGTATCAGGTGTAAACAGATAATCACTGTCTTGGGTCACCACCGTAATATGGAATGCAGATATCACTTCATCGAAAGCAGCAGGTCAGTCAACTTTGAGACCCCAGATCTTCATCACCAAGATAGAGTGGCAGAATGTCCAGGCACTGCCTGATTCTCACCTCCCCGCTAACCTGGGGAGCATTTCCGCCCAGTGTATGCCCTCAGTGTCCATCCACTGGATCTGCCCTGTCTGTCAAGATATGGCTAGGTTCTGCCCCACAGGCTGGAGGGCCAATCTCCTCTGCCTGGTTGATAAAGGAACGCCCACAGATCCATATGCTCTTGAAGCTCTCCAGGAAACTAGAACAGACAAAGGAAAGTCTTTACTGCAACTGCAGTCAAATGTAAAGCAAGAACATCTTGGATTTCCAATGCCTCAGCACCTGTATCTCAGCCTCTGTCAAACGTTGGCTTTGAACAATCATTGCCTCACTGACCAAAAAGAATTGGTGATAAATTCACTCATTTAGCCCAGTCTGACAGATTGCAAGACCTAGAATATGCAAAACTTATAGGCTGTCACAGGCTTGCCATCCTCATGCTGAAAGAAAGCCCCACCCTCCGATGGGTGGGAGGCCATGTATTCTCTCACCCAGGCTGGGATGTCCAAGAGAAGCCCACTGGAGCCTTCACCAGGCACCATCAACCCAGGCCCTTCTTTTCTTTTTTTTACCCCAGCCCTCCTGGCCAGCCACTCCTTCTGGCTGCCAAGGGACCCCACTACCAGACCTCCTGTCACTATCTCACCGCCCCATCTGTGCTGAAGCCTCGGTTAACTCTACATATCCCTTCATCAGTGGGTCCCCCCCTCGTGGTGCCACTGTTAGGGAGACTGGCCAAACAGTGCACTTCCATCTACGTTGGGACTCAGCAGGGGAACAGTGCAGACACCTCCGTGCTTTGTGGCATATGGGGATTGGCTGCTGACATTCAGCTGTCCAGGTGGCCTATTTTTGTGGTTGCTTTTCCCCTACCCTCCCACCGCCACCCACTGTGCAGCTGCAGACCTGCAGCATCCATGGCAGGATGTACAGTGGCACGTGGTCACCCATGCCGCAATGTGCGATGCTCCATCAGGCTGCCAGGAGCCGCTTGAGAGCAGTGCGGTCTCACGTCCACCCATCCCTAGGAAGGAGAGCATCCTACCAGACACTCAAAGTCCTCCCTGCTGGCCTCTGCTCCTGTTGTCCTGGGCTTGGGCATGAGCCAGGGTCCAGCATGCCTGGCAATCCCCATTACTAGGTGCCATGCAGCCAGCACCCTAGGCCCTTCTGATCAGTCTTGCTCCTCGCAGCCACACAAAAATCCCTGCCACTGTCTTCAGCAATGCCCTCATCCATGAGGTTTGGGCTCCCTTTTGGCTCACTTGGGTCAACTCAGGACCCAGAGAGCCCTGCATAGTGCCACTAAAATGCTGTTTCAAAGAGCCTTGCCTCATATGCATTCCAGCAACCCCCAGTAGTGTGTCCCAAATCCATGCCAAAATGGCCAGCATAATGGGCTGTCACCTATCGGGTTGCTTGAGCAGGCTTTGCCCCAACCTTCTAGGACCTTTCAGACCTTAAAGCCCAAGTGGTGTCTCGTGAGCCACATCACCCTAGAAAACCAGGATGATCCTGACAGATGCCGCCTAACTACCTTTGATGTCATCCTTGCCCCTTGGCTACCATGATGAAACTGCATAACTGATTGACTGGGATCAGTCACATATTAGCCACCCTGCCTCTGCCCAGGTCATGATATAGTGCTCCATGCCTCACTGATAGGCCATTCTGGACTGTGGAGCAAAGGAATTACCTATGCACATCCAAGTCTCGAGGTCACCACTTCTATAGGAAAGATGGGAGCAGCTGTGGCTGTTCTTCCGCTGATGGAGCCAACTCCTGAATCTCTGCCACTGTGAATGAGATAAAGCATGAGCGATTTCATTTTCAATGCCAGGAACATGAATGGCCTTAAAGTGAATATTCAACAACATGTACTTCAAAACAAAGATTCTCATCAAATCTCCCAATGGGCCTTTTGCCCCAGTTGGCCGCTTATAGTGTGCACCACTCCCATATTGTCTGAACAAAAAAACTTGTGTCCCACAACCTGAGCCCCCAAATGCATAATGTCACCACAGTTAGGAAGAATTACAGCATTATTATCTGCTTGTGCAGCCCAACCATCTCCATTCCGGGGCCACCTCATGGCACACCATTCGCCCTGGAAGTGCACACCAAATCCCAACCCACTGGCTGCATCCATGAACAACTCCAGGGCTTGACTGTCTCCAGTCTCATGCCACATTGTTACTATGTTAAAGTGAGCTGCGAATATCACTCAGACTTGCAAGTCTTCACAGAAACCCTCCATGACCCTGTGATGAGGCTTCGTGGCCTACTTTCCCAGCTTTGCCATGTGTCTCAGAAAGATCCTCCTTGGGTATAACCCATCATGTGATGTTTAAGTGGCCGCTAACTACTGCAATTCCCATAGGGTCCCCTTAGCCTTACTCAACAAGGCCCTCAGAGCCTCAACTTTTCCCCAGGAAGCGACATCCCACCTGATGGTGTCACCTCAGTACCCAAGAAGGGTATCATCAAATTTGTGGCTCCACCTTCCCTGAGCTACAGGCACACCAAGACATTCACACAGTTCTACTAAAGTGGCTAGTGTCTGTCCACAAACCGAGGATCCTGAAGGTCTGACAAACAAGAAATTATCAAGTAATGGACTATGCCTTGATTCCGGATGCCTGCATCATGGCCCAATGCAGGAAGGTGCTGAACCTTTCAAACACACTGTGCAAACCACTGCACCACCCATGGGCATGCAGTTGTCCATGTTATACTCCTTCTGCTGGATGTACTGGCAACAGGTGGAAGGCTGACTCAATGTCTGCCTTGGCCATCTTGACCTGAGGTCCTGCTGCCAATACCATCTCTATGGCCCTGTCAAATGACTCATAATGAACCAACATAAACTGTGGAACAATATGATCATTCACTGATTCCCCATCCAGATGCAACAAGTAATTGATCATCCAGAACTCCTCCAGATTCTTCTTTGGCACTAGCCCTATCAGTGACCCTTAAGGTTGGGCAGGGGCAGAACCTCAAAGAACCACACACTCATTCTAGTCACGCTCTTTTCCAGTTTCTCTCAGACCACCTATGGACAGTCCCTAGCTGACTTCAGGTTCATTGTCTCATAGCCCTTTGAGGGCCCATGTATGGAATCCTGAAGCCAACCGTAAAACCCTCTTCTAACAGGTGGGTGGTATCCCAGTCCAGGTACTGGTCAAGGTCTAAGCTTGTTCACCTTACTGGGCTGAGCAGACCTACTCCTCTGCTGTTTCTTGTGCTTTCTCTGGGTGGTGCAGAAGCCACCTTTTGGGGTCCTCAGGGAGGTACATTGCACCAGTGGGTGCTGCTGCCCTCAGGCAATACATCCATGGCAAAACCTACAGTTGTTCCTCTGCAGTTCTCTTGGTTGAACGTGAAGCAAACCTGGGGTGGCATCCTGGCCTCCTGCCACTGTGGCTGAGACCCTGAGGGTAACCCACTGTCTATATGGATGACACCACCCTGTGCATCACATCCACCAAGGCAGGGGCATGTCAGTATGCCCCACCCTGTATAACATACATGCCTCTGGCACCAGAATTCTTCATCGTATTTAAGCTATGCCACTACCCTTTGTGCCTATGCATAAGCATAATCCTATTACCATAATTAATTAAATCCATCCTCTGTTCTGGCTCCATCTGCAGTATTGTGGCAAACACAAAGAAGCCCACCAACCAACTGTCAAACATGCATGGCACTTTCACTTTTCCTGCTGGGCTCCTTTGACTTCTCCTTTTTCATAAGATTCATAAGATTTAACAGGTCCAGTGAGCGTTAGCATATTGACCTGAGCCAAACTAAGTGCTCACTTGAAAGCACTTGCAATCATTACATTAATCCAGTTCAGTTTTCAATCCATTCATAGTACTATTTGAGACTATGGCCATAGGCAATGAATTCCAAGAAGACACAACCCTCTGAGAGAACCAACCTCCTCTAAGGTTTTTATTAAAGTGTTCAGCCCTTAACTGGAGATGATGGCCTCTAGTATTTATTACAGTAGCTTTGAAGTCAGTCCTAAGCATTCCTAAATATCATTATTAGAGAATGCCCTATACACAAGGCATATGTCACCTCTATACCTCCTATATAGGAGCTAATAGACTCTAGTGCCCCAAGTCTCTCCTCATAAATCATACCATGACACTCCCCCACCATTCTGGTAGCCCTTTCTACGCCTCAATTCTCCTCTGATCCTCTTTAAATTAGGATACCAGAACTACCCACAGTACTCTAGATGGGGTGTACCAAAGAACAATACAATGGGACAATCATCTCCCTAGTCCTGCTTTTGATGTTCCTGTTAATTGCTGCTAGGATCCCATATCTTTCTTTGAGACTCCAGAGCAGTGTTCTGAAAATCCCAAGTCACTTGATATTTGAACTCCCAGGTCCCTTTCAGAAATGGTACTGGATACATTAATTCCATTAATATGGTAATCAAATTCTAATTCTTCCTTCCCAAGTGCATGACTTCACACTTGTTCAAGTTAAACCTCAGTTTCTTTGTTCTTGCACTATCAGCTAGTTTGTCAATATTCTCCTGGAGCAGCATAGTATCCCTCATTTCACCACCAGTGCCCCTAGTTTAATGTCATCAGATAATTTAGATAATCGCACGCTGTTATTACAGCCAAGGGATGACACAAGAATATTAAACAGTGTAGGCCCAAGAACGGATACCTGAGGGACAACATTGGACACCACTGCCCAGTTAGACAGATATCGCCTAATGCACACACGCTGTTTCCTATTTGTAAACCATGATATAATCCAGCATATTATTCCCCATCCAAATTGATCTTGATCAAGGTATTTAACAATTCAGTGTGGGAAACACTGTCAAATGTCTTCTCGAAATCAACATATAGAATGTCCACCGGATGTCATTGTCTAGAGCTGCACTCACAGGATGAAAAAAAATGTACCATGTTAGTGAGACAAGATTTTCCTAGTCTAGACCCTCGCTGATATGGATCTACTATACCCTTGTCATGAATGTGATTTTCTATTTCTTCTTTTATTAATGACTCTAATGTTTTCCTATAATACTTGTAAGGCTAATAGGTCTATAATTGGTTCGATCTGATCTTGGTCCTTTTTATAAATAGGTACAACATGGGCAATTGTCCAATCATGTGGGACCACCCTTCCTGTAATGATTTCTGGAATAGTGCCTTAATTGTGTCACACAATACTCTTGCTAGTTCCTTCAATAATCTGGGGTGAATTTTTCTCCTCCCCATTCTTCTGGCCTATTAAGGAGTGAAAACATATCTACATATTCCTTGTTCTGTGCTGTTGTCTAACCTTTTGGTCAGGTGGATCTCAGTGGGCCTCGCCATGCTAATATAATTGCTAGAACTGTCACCACTGATGCCTGGCCTGAAGTGGTGCCTGCCTCGTCCTCCTATGCCCCTTGACTGTCCCCGAAGGGGTGCTGACCTGGCCTCCATGACCATCCCCACCATCAGGTTCGTAATCTTACTCAGCTTCTCATCTGCAGTAGACCCTTCTTTGGCCTGCTGCCATCCAGAAGCTGAGCTACGGAAGATCCAGGTATGCCCAACTGATTTCTGTGGCAGAGATATGACAACCAGATCCTCACTGTGGTTCACTACCCAATGGGGCCTGATAGCCCCTCACTTTCCTGGTCTGTGCTACCTCACCCCTCAAGGATCACTCCCAAAGTCATAATTACCATGTTCCAAATGTGCTTTTCAGAGAACTGACAAGCCTCAGAACCCTGCTTACCTTGGAGGCATCCTGGGTGCCTTTAATTTTTGGAGCCATCGCTGTTGCTTCCCCATGACATAGATGGACCTTTGAGGATCTCTATGTGACATCCAGCCACTGCTGACATTTCTTCTGATATATCTGTGTAGCTGGGTTTCCAGTGCTGCTGTGACCTTCATTGTGGGAGCCTTCTTCTTGCTTGGCATCTTCCAACTGCAACAAGAAACTATCACACCATGAAGAGGATGTTAGAACATGTTCAAGTAACCTGGATGCACCAGCGGAGGGCCTTGCCACTGCTGGCTGTATTCTACCACCGCTGTCCCTGCCCACACTCACCAAGGTCCTTGGCCATCGCCTACCAGTTTGCCTCTTAGCCCAGGTTTTCAGGGATGAGCCTGGCTGCAGGCCTGCTCAAGCTCTGGCCCTACTTATGCTAGCAGGGCTAGTACATAGTTACCCTATTTACCTATAATTTTCTTTTAATTGCTATCCCAATTTTTACCATTATATATAGCATTACCAGGGCTCTAGCGATGGGGGAGCAGGGATTTCCATTTGCCTGGCATGCTCAATTTTCCTGCAGCTGAGCAATCCAGTCTGGTGGACCCTGGGCAGCAGCCAGTCCCCAGAATAAGTGAAGGGCATGTGATACAACCCCAGGTCCACCGGCTGCACGAGCTCATCCATAACCTGTTATGCACTCCCTAGGATGCCCCCACCAACCTCTTTCTCCTTTTTTTCTTTTATTTTTTTGTGTGGACTGGCCATGGAATCCTGGCCTCCTTTTTCACTGACATGAGCTATAAGCCACATCCGGAAGCTGAACCTCCTGCCCTGCACCCAAGCCCCCACAACTGCACTGGCAAGTTGAGGCATTCTATGGACCTTGTTGTCATCACCTCCCTACCCCTGTCACTATAATGCAGAACACACCCCCAACAAGGTGCTACATATCTCCCTGATAACCTAGCTGCATTTCAGAGTTGCTAAGGGAAATGCCAGCAATACCAAAAGGTGCCTAAAACAGGATAGCTTATTGGAATTTGAGTAACAGTACTGCTTAATCACCAAACAGCAACTGATTCTAGCAAAACATACATACTATAGCACAAGAAAGCACACAGGATGCTCAAATTCATCTACAATTTTTTTTTACATCTGTTAAAGTATCTGTTTGCATTTGGATACTCTAATACTATCACTAGACCTCACTGAGCAGCTTGACCACAGATCTATTGCATGGTCATTCCCTTGTCTGTCTTAAACATACTCACTATGCTAATCTAATGTTTGTGGTTCACCACTTTATTAATTAACAGAATCTGGTCAGAGCCAGGATGGCAGCTAATATATTAAGTTAATAAGAGGATATAAAATTGATGTGTGGTTGAGATTGGGGAGACAGGAGGCTGCTAGAAAACAGTTTACCATGATTTCGTCTTCCCTGCTCCACCAAACAGAGAAACCGCTCCTCCAGTCTTTGATGGCATTTGTTGTATCAGTAAAGGACATACCAAAACATTGCCACAGTCTTCAAGGAGCAAGCTGTTTGTTCATACATTTATTTATAGTGCAAGTACAAGGTTAAATCCATTACAGCTTTACAATTGCTGTCTAAAGTGGCTATGCTACTAAAACATCAACCATTGCTACACATTCAGTTTAGCAGTTGAGCAACTTGACATAGATGCAGGTTAAATGCAAGTTAACGTACTGTTTTAGTGCAGTGACGTGTGCAAATATACAACAAAGCATGGCAAACGTTAGTTCAGGTACAATAGGAATTTTAGTATTACAGTAGAAAAGAAAAATTACTCACCTTAGTAATGTTGTTTCTTCTAATGGAGTCTTGCTATATTATGACTATTGCAGTTTGCCCCAGCCTTAGAACTGCTCCGAGGTGAAAGAGTTAACTTCCATGCAGAGCATGGAGCTTAGAGTGCGAGCTCGGTTCAGAAGCTCTGTTTGGCTGGTTTCAAACCGAAACTGTCAGATCTTTACGAGCAAAAACTCACTAAGGTTCTGTGTGGAAGCTGTAACCTACACTAGCCAACTGGCTACTAATATATTAACACATTTTCACTGGTCCCAACACAAAGACTCAAGTCAGTGGACCAGAAAATTAAGATAAAATAACTAAATAAACACAACACCCAAACATGAAAGAGGGCATCAATAAATGCCAACAGAGGACTACCCACCCCATACCCCAAAGTAGGAGTTCTGAGAGGGGCAGGCTGGGGAGGTCATAATATAGCAAGACTCCATTAGAAGAAACAACATTACTAAGGTGAGTAATTTTTCTTCAGACAACATGAAGTCTTGCTATATTATGACTATTGCAGACTACACAGCAGTACCTCCATGGAGGAGGGACAGAACCTACTTAGGGAATAGGCTCTTGAGCACGGTTGTGTTAAACCGGAGCATCCCTCCTGGCCTGAATGTCCAGGGAGTAATGCTTGGTGAAAGTGTGTACTGTCTTCCAAGTAGCTGCCTGACATATCTCCAAGATAGGGATGTCTCTAGCAGCAGCTAGAGATGCAGCTGTACCTCTGGTAGAGTGAGCCCTCAGGCCTGAGGGGGAACCTACCCAGCTTTTGATAGCAAAATTGATACAAGAAACAATCCACCTGGCAATGGATCTTTTAGTGGCAGGTCTCCTTCCCAACCTCACCATAAGTGAGAAACAGTTGGAGGAGTCAAACCTGTGACCCTTGGTACTCTATGTAGTAACTTAGGGCCCTCTTAACATCTAGTTGTGCAGCCTCCTCTCACCAGAGGAGGAATGGTCAGTGAAGAACACTGGGAGTGAATAGATTGGTTAAGGTGGAAATCTGAAACCACCTTAGGCAAAAACTTCCTGTTAGTCCTGAGGACCACTTTATTCCTGTGAAAGGAAATAAAGTCAGTTTCTACTGATAAAGCCTGTAACTCACTTATACGCCTGGCAGAAGTGATGGCTACCAGAAATACAGTTTTCCAAGTCAAATACTTAAGCTCTGCCGAAGACAGAGGCTCAAAGGGGTTGCATTACTGAGCAATGCATACATTAAGATCCCAAGCCAGGCAGGGTCCTGAATGGAGGATTGGTGTGAAGCAATCCTTTAAAAACTTGAAAATACAGGATGAGCAGAGAGAAGAGGGCTTCCTGCTGAAATGAAGGCAGAGACAGCAGCCAAGTGCACTTTCAGGGTGGCTGGTCTCAGTCCCAAAGAATTAAGATGGACCATGTAGTCCAACACAGTAGGTAGATGAGCAGATTCTGGGGAAACATGCTTCCCAGAACACCATATGGAAAACCTTTCCACTTGGAGTTATAGGTAGCCCTGGTGGAAGGCTTCCTAGCAGCCTTCAGGATTTCGAGAACACTTTGAGAAAGTTGCAAATCGGCAACTCTAACTGCTCAAGAGCCAAGCCTTGAGGTTGAGGGATTTGAGATCGGATACCAAACTCTCCCTGAGCACAGGTTAACAGATTGTGGTTCCTGGGGAGACACAGGGAAGATGGACTGCTAAGGACAGAAGGAATGGGTACCAGGCTGCCTGGCCCAGTCTGGAGCAATCAGGATCATTTTGCAGGGCTGAGACCTGACTTTGACTAGTACTTTGAACAGGAGAGGGAAGGGAAATGCATAAGAAACTTCCCTTCCCAATCGAGGAGAAAGGCATCCAGGGAACTGAGCCCAACACTGGGGCCTGCAACAAAACAGTGGAAGTTGATAATTGTCTGGGGCTGCGAAAGATCTATCTGAGGAGTGCCCCATCTGGCAAACACTATCCCCAGTACTAGGGGATCCAGTGACCATTCGTGATGGCCCTGGGAAATCCTGCTGAGGGCATCTGCCAGGACATTGTCCTTGCCTGGGAGGTGAACTGCTATGAGGGAAGTGTTCAGGGAGTAAGCCAGAGACCACAACTTCATTGCCTCGGTGCACAAGGCTGAAGACCGAGTGCCCCCTTGTTTGTTGATGTACCACATTGTAGTGGTGTTGTCTGTTCTGACCTGTACTACCTTGTTCTGAACAGATGCAGAGAAAACCTGAAGTGCTAGAAAAACAGCTCTGAGTTCCAACAGATTGATGTGGAGCAGAGATTCCTGAGGACCATAATCCCTGGGTGGAGAGGTCGCCCATGTGAGCTCCCATCCCAAAAGGGATGCACATCTGTAGTAAGGGTCAAGGAATGGGACAGAGGGATGAAAGGCACCCCTGTCTCAGATTGCTCTGATCCTGCCACCACTGAAGGGCCTGGATCAGGTTCAAGTCACTGGGATTAACTTGGATAGAGGATCTCTTCTTTGAGACCAGAAAGCTCTCAAATGGAACTGAATGTCCCTCATCTGAAATCTTGCTCCTTGCACCACAGCTGTGGAGGCAGCCATGTGCCCTAGGAGCTGCAGGAAATGCCTTGCTGGTCAAGAAACCTGCAGAGTGAAGGAGGCCAGGGCCACTAAGGTCCTTACCTTTCCAGGGAAGGCTCTGGCCTGCTTTGTATCCGTTCTGTGCCTATAAAGGTGAGTACCTGGACAGGTTCCAAAACTGACTTTGGAAGATTGAGAAGAAACCCAGAGAGGTAAGCAGCTGCTGGGTAACTAGCAGGTGTGATTTGACCTGGTCTGGAGACTGACCCACAATGAGCCAGTTGTCCAGGTAGGAAAATGGCAATCTTTTGCCTTCTTATGTGAGCGACTGCTACTGCCAGACACTTTGTGAACACCCTTGGGGCAGAAGTGAGGCTGAAGGGCATTGCTCTGAACTGATAATGGCCTGAGGGCAACTCAATCTGAGGTACTTTCGATGGGAGCTTCTGAAAAGAACATGAAAGTAGGCATCTTTGAGGTCCAGGGAGGCTAGCCAGTCCCCTGGCCTTAGGGAGGGTAAATCATTCCAGTGTCACCATTTTGAACTTTGGCTTTAAAAGGTGCTTGTTTAGATATCTTAGATCCAGGATAGGCCGCCACTCTCCTGTCTTTTTGGGGTAAGAAGTACCTGGAGTACAGACCCTTGCCTTGGTGAAGGGAGAAACCTTTCTACAGCTCTGAGAGCCAGGAGGTTGAGACTTCTGCTTAGGCAAGAGTCTCTAAAGAGTTTATGGAGTGGAAAAGATCTGGCTCTCATCTTTGGAAATTTCTTGAAGCTGAGAACCAGACCTGACTCACTACTTCCAGGACCCACCTGTCTGAAGTTAAAGACTGCCAGTCCTGGACGAAGTGAGCCAACCTGCCCCTACAGGTAGTGGAGAGATGACCCTGGGCATCCCATCAGGGTGCCTGTTTGGCAGGGGCTTTAGGCTGAGGGGTGGGAGCAGGCCTGCTCAACCCCATCTGCCTCTCCTCTGAAGAACCCCTCTGTACATAGGCTGAAGAGGAGGGGCCTGAGTCTGTAAAAGGCCTGTGAAAAGGCTCACCCCTACCCCTGGGGCTGCCTCTGAGGAGTGGCTTGCCGTTCCTTGGCTTGTGCACTCCTGTAAGTGGTTCTATATTCATCCATTTTCTTCATATAATTCTCTGTCTGCTCCTCAAACAGAGAATTTCCCACCACAGGAAAATCCATAGCCTTAGACTGGGTATCCTGTGAAAGTACACCTGAGCCAGGCCAATCTGCGAAAAGCCATAGATGTAGCCATGACTCTAGAGGATACATCATTAGAATCCACTGCAGCATGGAAGTGCACCTTAGATGCCTCAATACCATCAAGGGCCACCTGCTCCAGCTCCTTTATGAGCTGGCCAGGACCTGTTTGCTAAGGCCATGACAGTATCCCATCTAGATTTCTGGTATCTTGCAACATAAGCCATATAGTTAGCTTGTCTGAGTCCCAAGGATGCTGCCATGTATTGTTTTTTGGCCATGGCATCAATCTTCCTGGAATCCTTGTCAGGAGGATGTGAAGCCAGTGGAATATTAGCTTTATCACAGGCTGCAGCCTGAACTACTCCCAACATGACTGCATTGCTGTGAAAGAAAATCTGTATCAGGACCTGACAAAGTGTACCTCCTGTCCATCTTTTATCCACAGGAGGCACAGAATTAGGAGCTTTTAAAATTTTTATTGTTTGTTTTCTAAAGGATTTATGTAAAGGGATGGACAACCTCCTGGACTCTGGGATATCCATCATCTCCACATAGTCAGGCTCCTCTTGCTCATCAAAAGCCTCCTCTGAGGGAAGCTGGAGGGTCTCAGCAACTTTTATAAAACAAAATGAGAAGGGACTCAGAAAGCCTAGGGGAGACTCACCTGAAGGTCTGTCTGGGGAGATGTCCGTTCAATGGGCACATCCAGACTTTCAAAGTCACATTCACACTGATCATAATCCTCATCCCCTCTGGTTCATAGAACTCTTCTATATCATAATCCTGAACCACTGGAACCGACCGAACCGACCTTTTGCCAGACAGTGGCGGTTCAGAGAGAACTGGGACAGGGACTGGACAATCTGTATTGCCCTGGCTATCTCAGCAGCAGTTGGAGGAAGGAATTTTGGACTCCAAACCTGCTGATTTTTTAGATTTCTTTGCTGGAACTGGCTCCTCAGAGCCAGCTTTTGTTGCCGAGGAAGTCTCGCCTGGTCAGAGGCACTCCCTCCGTTCGGTTGGCACCAAACCGGCTGGCCATCCGGTCACGGACTTTTGGCCTCTCGCCCCTGAGCCTGCCCACTCTCTTGTCCAGGGTGGCTGCAGGAAATTTCTTACAAATCTGGCAGTCTGAATTGAGGTGGTCAAACCCCAGACATAAACACATGTAGTGTGTGGGTCAGCCTTGGCAAAGGCTTCCCCACAGACACTACAGTGTTGAAACCCAGTGGGCCCAGTTTTTCTTTTGGGTTTCTCAGACATGATGCCAGCCCTAACCAACCAACTTGACCTTTTGATGGCAGTGCCAGGTAAGACACCCTTATCGGTTCCAAACCGTGTCACGGGTCGTGGAAAAACCGTAATGAAATCCGCTTTTTAGAACCGATAAGAACCGGGAACCGCTGATTTCAAAAGCCTTAAAAGGCTTTAAACTTATATTCAAATACAACTCGTCGGTTCAACGAACCGATAATACTTTACAAGTTCCACACAGAAAAAACCCTATCTATTACTTACGATTACCATAGACAGACCCTGAACGATCGGTTTTGCGGTTAAATAATGAAATCGCGGTTAAATTCAACCGAGAAATAGCGCTTTAAACCAAAGAAATGAACCGAGCAACAGGAGGAATCTCCGGAGGCGACTGTTCAGTGAGGCGGAGTAAAGAATCTGACGGTTTCGGTTTGAAACCAGCCAAACAGAGCTTTGAACTGAGCTCGATTTAAGCTCCATGCTCTGCATGGAAGTTAACTCTTTCACCTCGGAGCAGTTCTAAGGCTGGGGCAAACTGCAATAGTCATAATATAGCAAGACTTCATGTTGTCTGAAAAATACACTGCGCTCTATGAGCCACACAAATACCAGAAACAGGAATCAGTCTCTGCCTGCAGTTACCCCAGCTGTTTGGTCCTCACAGTCTTCATCTAGAGGCATGGTACCTGTCAGTTGGTAATCAAATGGCACAGTTTTTGCCAATTGCCCGTGAATTACTAAAGGAATAATGCACAACAGAGTGGGTGTTGTGCTGGCATAACTACCCTGTAGGGTGAATGGAAAATAAGGTGGACACAACACAAGCAATTGCTCTTTCAAGACACCAAATGGTGTATTTACATTTATTTTCAGAATTAACAGCAGTAACGGTGCAAACTGAGCACGCCATAAATAAAAATAAATAGCAAAGCAATTAGCAGCAAAATAAGCAATACACTGCTAAGCAATAGGATATGGAGACAGCATGTTCTCACTCTTCTCTGGTCAGAAGCACTCTGACCAAGCTATCTGAAGTGTCTGGTAACGTCATCCCTTTTATACCTGCCTACAGGCTCATGTGACCTTGAGCCCACCTTTCTGGATTCAAAACTTTTATTTTACAATATACAGGATGTTTTAGTTCGTTTCACAACCAGCACTACTTTTATCACATTAAAATAAAATTTCAGTGGCACAAACTGCTTTTTAATGTATATTTTAAACAACACAAAAGAACTCCGAGAGAGGGATGACTTCCTCGTCCTCTTTCTCCTTTGTCTCCTTGTTGGTCTTCGGAGAGGCCTGGTTACCGGATGGGGGGTTTGGCCCTATGATTGAGGGGCTTGTGGTCCACCGCCTTGGGAGCACCTCACCAACACCAATTTTGCAATGACTAGACAGAAATGCTTTAGATCTGCATTATAGTTAAATTGTAGGCCTGGGTCCTCTCGTAGAGAGGGCTGGGCACCCTGCATGGAAAAACAGGTCGAACTGACATACTGAAGGGCCCGAGAACTAATCTCACTGAACGAAAGGCCAAGAAATCTAAGTAAGAACTATCCTGGCTTGGGCACGGCACCACTCCTGGACTCCTCTTCTTTTATCCTTGTATTAGAATGTCATGGAATGTTACACTCACTGAGTCTGATTTTGAAACTTATGTACCTTTAATGCTGATGGTATGGCTGACTTGTGTGTAAATAAGTTAAAATATCAATAAAAAGGATACTTATAAAAAAAAAAAAGAACTCCATGAATTATTCATGTGGTCCGCCTCCTTTCTAATGGTCCTACCCATGTCTGTATAAATACAGTGGCTGAAAGGGCTGGCTGGCTCCTAAAGGAGACCTGAATTTATGCAGGAAGGAGCAGACCGGGTTAAGTTAAGCTCCTTTACTAGGAGTGTTAAAACTTGCTTTCTTAAGTTTACTTTTTAGATATATATAACTGAGTAGGATTCCTTGTTCCTTGTTTTGTTGGAGACAAAAAGTAGCTATTGTTTTGGAAACCCTGTATTGACTCAAGTACAGAAAGGAATGTAAAACATAAGAGGCCTGAGGCCTGAAACAAGTAAAACTTCACCAAACCATGTGAAGCTTTAAACATTTCAACAGGCATTTCCTTTTGCACTGGTAGAAACTACCTTATAAACATATGAACATACGAAGAAGCCAGCAGAAGAAGGCCATTTGGTCTATCAAGTTTGCTCATGCAGGGTCCACAGCTTGGGCTAAGATCTCTGCTCCTCCCCACCTCCCATCCTCCCTACCCATGATCCTTACCTTCCCCATGCCTATCCCAGCCTCTGTTAAAGCTGCCCACTGTCTTCAATGAGATGACCCTTCTGGCAGTGCATTCAATTGTCCACCACCTCTCTGTGAAGAAATGTTTCCTGACATCCCTTCTAAACCTCTCACCCCCAGCTTAAGACTGTGCCCTCATGGTATGGTTGCCACCAGCTTAAAGAGACTCTCCTTATCAACCTTATGTATCCCTTTCAAGTACTTGTAGGTCCCAATCATGTCCCCTGTCTTTTTCTGTCTTCCAGGGAGTACATGTGCAGTGCCCTCAGCCTCTCCTCATATGCCTTACCCTGCTGACCCACTAACATCTTTGTAGCCCTCTTCTGACCTTCTCCAGCAGGTTAATGTCCTTTTGAGGCGTGGATACCAGTACTGAACTTCATACTCTAGATGCAGCCTTAACAGTGACCTGTACAAGGACAGTATAACCTCCTCTCTCCAACTGCTGATCCCCTAGATATGCATTCCAGCATCTTGTTTGCCTTTGCTGCTGCTTTCATGCACTGTGTGGAGTGCTTCAGGTCACTAGTGATCATCACTCCCAGGTCCTTCTCCTCCTCTGATGCAGATACTCAGACTCCACCCAGGTAGTACCTGTCCTGGAATTCTTGGCTCCAATATGCATAACTTGCATTTCTTGGCATTGAAGTCAAACTGCCAGATCCTGGACCACCTCCCAGCTTTTCCAGATCTTTCTGTAGGTCCTATATTCCTTCAGCAGTGTCCACTCTCCCACAGAGCTTGGTGTCGTCCACAAATAGGCACATTTTGTCCTTAATGCCAGCCCCAAAGTCATTGATGGAGACATTGAACAACACTGGCCCAGCACCAAGCCCTGTAGGACCCCACTGGTTACTCTCTGGTGCCAGATAACTCTCACCCCAGAACCACCATCTGGGTTCTGTGCCTCAGACAGTTTTCCACCCATCTGGACATCTTTCTCTAACCCTGAGATCTACCAACTTCCTGATCAACCTTTTGTGGGGCACAGAGTCAAAGGCCTTGCTGGAAATCAAGATAGAGGATGTCACCACTTGGCCCCTATTCACTGTCTTAGTGACACAGTCAAAGAAGTCAATCAGATTTGTTTGACAAGATCTGCCCCCATGAACCCATGCTGCCTCACATCCTGGAGACCATGCTCTAGATATTCCATTAACCTTTCCTTTAGTATGGTCTCCATGAGCTTGTCCACAATGGAGGTCAGACTGACTGGTCTGTAATTCCCTGGGTCATCCTTGGGACCACTTTTGTGGAGGGCACTACATGTGCTGTTCTCCAGTCCCGCGTACCACGCCTGACACTAGTGAACTATTAAATAGGTCTGCAAGTGGCCCTGCCAGTCTCAGCTAGTCCCTTTAGTACCCTTGGATGTACTTTGTCAGGGCCTGGTGATTTGTCCACTTTCAATGCCAGCAGCCCTCCCCTCATGCTAACCTCCTCTATCACTACGCCTGTGTTCCCCTAAAGGTGTTCACCTTGTAAATGTGAGGCACATAGCATTTTAAATCCATACTTCAGGCACTTTAAACCATTTTACATCATTTCTGTGGTTCATACCTTTTGATGCCTGTAGCACTCAGCACTTTATTTGATACCAAGGCCCTTATTTCTTATGCACTTTGCAGTCTTGGGAAAAAATAAAATAAGGGACAGCAGAGAACAGAAGAAATAGAGAACTAAGAAGATAGAATTGCAGGTGGTCAGTCTGCAATGAGAGAGAAAGATAGGATAGCTACAGTAAAGAGGAAAAAGGGAGGGGGGGTCAGTGCTTTTCTTAATCCAGCAGGATTCCTAGAGGCAGGAATATCACCTGCCACAATCCTGCCTTGGGTGGTTCCGAGAAGGGATGTTATCCCAGCATGACACCTACCCTGATAGAAACATAGAAATATAGACTTTGACAGCAGATAAGGACCGCTTGGCTCCTAGTCTGCACATTTCCCTACCTATAGGTTAAGCTGCAGATTCTGTTTAACAAACAACCTATTTCTTCCTACCCCCACAAAATTGCCTTATGTCTGTCCCATGCATTCTGAATTCTCCACGTTTTAGACCCATAGCCTCTCAGGAAGGCTGTTCCATGCGTCCACCACCTCTCTGTGAAAAATACTTCCTCACATTGCCCCTAAGCCATCCCCTCTATCTTCAAATTGTGTCCCCTTGTTCTTGCACATCTCTTTCTGAAAGATGCTACCTCTTGGACTTTGTTGATTCCACTGAGGTACTTAAACGCTTCTATCATGTCCCCCTCTCCTCCTTTCCTCAAGGGTATACATATTAAGCTCCTTTAGTCTCTCCTCGTGATAGCTTATCTTGCAGACCCTGCACCATTTTAGTTGCCCTCCTCTGAATTGCCTCCATCCTGTCTATGTCCTTGCAGAGATGGGGTCTCCAGAACTGGACGCAGTACTCAGATGGGGTCTCATCAACTGTCTGTACAGGGGTATAACAACTTCCCTTTCTCTGGTGATACCTCTCCTATACATCCCAGTATCCCCAGCCCTCCCTACCGCCTTCTCGCATTGCTTGCCAATCTTAAGGTCATCTGATATGATTACCCATAGGTCTCTTTCCATTTTTGTTGTTGTTACCACCTCCCCCATTGCGTAATCTTCCCTGGGTTTTGTTTCCCAGGTGCAATACTTTGCACTTCTTTGCATTGAATCCAAGCTGCCGCATTTCTGACCATTCCTCCAACCTTGCCAAGTCCCTTCTCATCCTTTCCATGCCTCCTGTGTATCAACCCTGTTGCAGATCTTTGTGTCATCTGCAAAGAGGCATACTTTTCCTTCCAGTCCCTCTGCAATGTCACTTATAAAGACATTAAAAAGGACTGGACCTAGTACTAAACCCGCGGTACTCCCACTAGTAACCCCTCTTCTTCAGAGTGGACTCTATTTACAGTTACCTTCTGTGTCCTGTTGTTCAGCCAATGTTTTACCCAGGCTACCACCTTGGGACCCACTCCCAGGCTGGTTAATTTGACTACTAATCTTTGTGTGGGACTGTGTCAAATGCCTTGCTAAAGTCTAGGTAGGCCATGTCCACAGCCCCTCCTGGTCTACTACTTTGGTCACCCAGTCAAAAAATCAATTAGATTCATCTGACATGACCTTCCCACTGTGAACCCATGCTGCCTTGGGTCCTGTGCCCCACTGGCCTCTAGGTACTCAACAATTCTTTCCTTCAGAAGTGATTCCATCACTTTCCCTACAACAGAGGTCAAACTGACAGGTCTGTAGTTTCCTGCCTCCGTCTTGGTCCCACTTTTGTGAAGGGGAATCACATCTGCCTTCTTCCAGTCCTCAGGTACCACACCATCCTCCCATGATTTGTTAAAAAGCGTAGTCAGTGGTTTCACTAGTTCTCTGCTTAATTCTTTAGAATTCTGGGGTGAATTCCATCTGGCCCCATTGCTTTGTCCACCTTCAGTTTTAGGAGTTCTTTCAGAACCCTTTCTTCTGTGAAAGGACTGGGATCAACCCTGCCTCCAGAGTGCTTCTGCAGAATGGATTAGGCCCTCCTCCACTTCCTCTTTTGTGAATACTGAACAGAAGTATTCATTCAGTATCCCTGCTTTATCACTGTCCTCTCTGCTCACCTACCATCCATTCTATTCAGCCTCACTATCCTCCTTTGTCTTTCTCGCTCCTGATATACCTATAAAAGGTTTTATCCCCCTTCTTAACCGAGTTAGCTATCTTTTCTCAGTTTGTGCCTTTGCTATTCCTACTACCTCCTGCTTCCTTCTGCCTGGAGTGCATTTTTCATATTATACAATGGCTCATAAGCATAAATGTTTATTTAATGTGTAGGTTTACTTTAAAAAATAGTGCTGATTTACTGTTTTGACTAGTAGAGTGGAGCTTGTTGGAGCTGTTATTGTGGCTCTGCACTGCCCAACACGTTTGTGGCTGGTTCATCATTTCTCTGAAGTTTAAATGTGCAGTTTGCATTGATTTCCCTCTGTTTCCCTACTTTGCTGTTTCAGCTGCCATGTGAAATGAGTCATCGTCTCACCCTCTCTTAGAATGCAACCACTTGTTCCTTCTGTAGGATGGAAGTAGGAGAAACAGCTCTGCACCCCATCTCACTGTTAAAGCTGTGTCTTCTTCTGGTATTAGCCCACTGGCCTCTCACGGGGGGCAGGTTATATGACCCCCAAGAGGGTGGGGCAAGGAGGTCCGCCTGCAATCAAGGAGGCGGCCCCGAGCAAGGGCCCAATCGAGGATCTCCTTGGGAGGGCTGCCGAACCCTTCCTAGAGGGAGGGTCACGCAAAGGTACTTAGGAGCTGTCCCAGGGATCTCGCCTCTCCTGAACAGCGCCCTCAGCAAAAGAAGTTTTAGTTTAATTTCGCCTCCGGTTTTTCCGCGCCTAGCGCCTTGCAGTTTCGCTTCTGCCTACGAATGGGTTTTCTTTGCCAGCCATCCAGTTCTCTCACCGACCGCCGGCCTTTTTTCATTCTACCCGGCTCCAGCTGTGTGTCGCGTTTTCCGGCTCGTGAGGTAAGTCATTTCTTTCAGGTTGCTTGTTTGTCTAATTGTCGACTAGTTTACAGCACACAGCTGGGCTCCTGTGTTACTAATGGCGCCTTTTGTTGTGCTGGTGTCTCTTCCATCATGACCCCCCACCATGTTACAATCCCGGTGTTCCACTCCAACCACGTTTATTTCAGTTCATGTAGCCACCTCATGAGCGCTTTCCAGGTTTCCTCCCAGTGTTGTGCCTGAAGAGCCCCCGCTTATGTTCCATAAGTCTGGGCAGCCAGCCTCAAGAGCTTTTTACCCCCTTCCACCAGAACACACCTTGGGCCAGTGGTCAAGGATGTCTCGGTCTCCCCTCATGCCGGCTCAGCCTTCCATGTGGCTTCTTCCTCGTCCTTTTGGACCCAGGCGCTGCCCCCATCTCGCTTTCTGTGGCATTGGTATATTTGGCTCTCCTCCTGCATGGCAGCCTCAGTGAATTTTTCTTTTAATTGTGTAGAGGTTGGGCTGGTAATTTTGTTGTTGCTGTGCAGTCGTTCTTGCTTCTGTGCCGTTTTGGGCTCCAGGCGTTCGTGGTCTCTCAGAGCTTGGCCTTCTCAATGCTGCCATGCTTTCTTTGCTCCCTTGGGTGTGCTGGAAGTTCTGTCATCCCTGCTGGGGGCGCTTTCATGGGAATGAGCTCAGCTCCACGTGGTGTGAGCTACTTGGCTAGGGTGTCTTTCCCCACAGTTAGATCCACTTTTCTCTGTCTACCGTAGTATCAAGGTTATTACTGAGCATTGCATAAACTTATTGGGAATAAGCATAGCATCATCGGGGTCAGTATTGTGCAGAGTGAGTATGGGGAGTAACTGTATCATGGTGGGTTCATTACTGTATTTAAAGGGAAAATTGTGGGAGCAATAAATGCAGTGTTGGGAACTGAACTCATCAGGAACATATGACATGGTAAGTTACATATAAAGTTGGGAATTTTTTTTAGCACTATTGTTGTGAGTGTGGGTGAAATGCAGTAACTATAGCATGAAACTATGGTAGTTGGAGGTAGCATGGGAGAGGATTGTTGCAAGGTGATACAGTATTATGAACCAGGCCGCGTGGCAGGATCAGTCAAGTTCTTGGCTTTCAGCTCGGTGCATCCAGTAAAGTGTGACATATACCATAGAATTATTTCTATAGCACTGTAATGGGAAGCGCAAATGTAAACAACCTATGATTTATTTCTTGTTGTGCTGCAGCCTCATCTTCAGCTTCAGCTGCTCTGGCTCCCCTCTCCCAAAAAAAGGCAGTTTTCTCTTGTAATAAATGTCTCACTGCCGTGATATTGCCAGCGCCTGGGGGTCCCAACTGCATTCTCCGAGACGGCTTGGCTTATTCCTAGCCTCGTGCCTTGCAATTCTGGGGCAGGGTAAAAATATTAGGGACAGACGAGTCCGACCACAATCTGGGAAAAAGCTTAACAATGGGTAATATTAATTCAAAAAGGATCTTACAGTGTATGGTTTAATTGAAAAGCATTTTGTGATGGAGAACTAGCTTTAGCACAACTGTCTGATTAGTATTGGATGCTTCAAATCACTTCATTTCAGGACAGAAATAGAAATTTTAGGAGGGTCAGAGGAATTAGTAAGGCAGAAGCAGGGACGAACAGTATTGTTTCCAAAGTAAGGTCCACTCACCCAGATTAGGACAGGGGTCTAAAAAAGACTGAGGTGTGGTGTTTTTTTTTTATATTAGAAGAGAGGTTCAACACTGTCAGTACTAACGGACTGTGAGACATTAACAGTAGCAAGAGGATATTTATTTATTTATTTATTGAAATTGTTTTACCAGGAAAGGCACACTGAGCAACAAGCTGCTCGTCTCCCAGTGCGACCTGGGGGAGGGTTACAGTGGAGGCAGTTCATATAACAGATGTAATAACAGACAAGAAATAGATTACAATGTAGGTGATGTACATAACTGGGGGATAAGCTGAAACAATACAGTAGAACTATAACGATTTAACAAAAGGAGAACAGTACAGAGATCATACATGAAGGATATGGTATACATAACATGGACCATTCCGGATTAAAACATGTTTAAGTGCCAGTAACAAAGCATGAGTGGCGGTAGCAGTTTAAGTGCCAGTAGCAAAGCATGAGTGGCAGTAGCAGAGCGATTGCTAAAGCGAGGTGCAGCAATTTGACAAGTAGAAGTAGGAGAGGAGAAGGGGTAACAAGGCTGGGAGGGTGAGCAGTAGAGTGCATGAGGGTGAGCATGGATAGCGGGGGGAGGGTGGAGAGAGGAGGTGGGGAGGTAGGAGGGCAACAATTGGGGAGATAAGTGGAAGAGACGGTGTATAAGCCAGGCAATATGTGAAGGCCAAGCCGCTGGTCAGGCACAAGGGAGGGATGGTGGGAGGAAGCAGGAGGGAAAGGGTCAGGGGCAGAAGCAGAAGCAATTAGGTGCAAGGAAATTAGTGAGAGCCGAGGATAGGGAGTGTTTGGATTTATGAAAGGTGGATCTGAGCTGGCAGGTGATTCCAGAGTTTAGGAAGCGGTAAGAGAAGGCAGACTGAGCCGCCGGCGTCCCGTGTGAGGATGGCCAACAGTCTTGAATCAGCAGATCGGAGGGAGTGGATGGGGTGGGGGAGGATAGGGAGGATGCGACGAGGGAGGGGAGCCGAGCCAAAAATTGAAGGTAAATTTGGCACAGTGAATTAAGCGATGGTTGCTCAGGAAGGCAGGCCCAGCGATCGATTGAGCTTGCAGTGGTGACAGCGGGGGAGCATCGAGGCAAAATGGCAGAAGACATTAAAGAGGGGTCAAGTTTGGTTAGGGTGGTCTGGGGTCGGAGTTATAAATGACATCACAGTAGTCAAAGGAGGGTAAGATCGTTTTCTGGACTAGTTCCTCTGACCGGTAGAGGGAGACAGGAGCTGTGCGATAGAGGGCACCTAGTTTTGGACGAAGTTTAGAAATGATGACATCCACATGTGAGGAGAAGGTGAGGTGTCGATCCAGCCAAACCCCTAGATATCTGAAGGAGGCACATCCTCAAGGATGGAGTTACTTAGTGCATGGAAGCTGAGGGGAGGGTGAATTTAGATAGCCACTGTTTAGTGCTGGAAAGTCATAGAGACAGTTTTTTTGCGTTTAGGGATAGCTGGTTGGAATTGAACCAATGTTGGATTTTGTCGAAGTCAGTTTGGAGATTGGAGGAGACTTCTTCGTGGGTCCGCCGAGGTATAGAGGACTATGTCATCCGTGACATATGGATTGCGGTAGAGGAGCAGGAGTTAGGTAGGTCATTTAGAAGGATGGAGAAGAGGATGGGGCCAAGGACTGAACCTTGGGGACACCGTGGTGATGGGGAGGGGAGGTGGTTGGCAATTTTAATGGATTGGGTTCTATTGATAAGGTAGGCCCTGAACCGTTAGTGGCAGATTCAGTTAACTCAGATACCAATGTTTTGTCTCATAGGTATCAGCCACTGATCACTGCTTTGCCCCTTACAATCAATAGCTAAAATGGCGAACCTCAGAATAATCAGGTTCTGGACTGCCAGGCCCCCACCTCTCTGCACAGGCACAGGGTACGGTCAAGACCTTTCTGGGCTAGGAAGCCAGACACAATGTGGCACAGGCTATCCCCGCACAAGGCAAGACCAAGCATTCTGGCGAGGCCCTGCAACACCTAAAGGACATTGGAGGGTCGGATTGGCTGACAACCATGTCCAGGTTGGAACCTGAACTGCTAGTTGCCCATCCAGGTAGGCAACAGCAACCTGTGGCAGATCCTCCCACCCTATTAGAGTATAGGCCGCAAGAACCGCAGAGATGAGGGTCGCAGCCCAGGCATAGTCAGCCATCGGCCTGATTGTTGGAATCCGTGGCTCAGAGAAAATCCGTTGCAAAAAGGGGCAGGGTAGGCAGAGTAAGCAGAAGTTTCAACCAGTGACAGAGACTGGAAAAAGCAGACAGAGGAAAACGGAGCACAGCAGACTACAGCATCCGTGGCCCAACCCAGGACAGAGAATGAAGGAAAGGAAAAATAAAAAGTGGTACCGGTTGCACAGCCATAGATCGGTGAGTATGAGGGAGATCAGGACAGTGATGTATCAATAGATTTAGTGCGGTCTGATTCAGATAGGAAGAGCAATCCAGTGATAGCAGGGAGGCCACAAAGGTAAGAAGAACAGGAATAGAAGAGAGCAAGGCACATGGGAGATAGGATTGGGGCCATGGGCAGAAAACGGTCAGAAAAAATCACAAAGGGGTCAAAGGGTAAGCAGCCATTTAGGATACCAGGGGCTCCAGGGTTCAATCCGGGCTGATGATACCAGGGCATCAAACATGGCAGCATAACCCTCTATGTGGCCATTTATGCATCGGGGACCAGGTAACATGCCCATCTCTTGGCCAGCAATGAATCCTTGGGGCTCCTTCACCCTCGGTTTCCAACAACCCAGCAGGATGGAATGGCCAACCCCATCGTGGGGCCTCAGGCAATTCAGTCAATGAGCCTGGCGAGGATACCTCTCTGCGCACAGCCAGGGCCTCTGGGCCAATGGATAACTATTGATGTGGGGCACACCAGTGGACCAAATCTCATGGGGCAGAACAGGATGAATCCTGTTAAGTCACATGGGAGGCAGACAGCAGATCACCACGGGGTCCAGGCTCATTTGATCCAGCCTCCTCTCTCCATTGTCCCCAAGGGGCCTCAATAGAAGGGTAACACACAAGGGGCAGCGGTCAGGTATAGACAGGTGTAGGGCCTTCAACAATTCAACCCCCCACTAACAAGGAAATCTTGACACCAAGCTTACAAGAGCGTGAGATGGTAGCTCTAAAATAGTTACTGCTCCGATACGGCAATGGGGTAAAATCAAACAGCACATTATCAGCATCTCTGGAGCGTGGGCATATGCCAGGGTAGAAGATCCATTGGGGACCACTTATCTGACGCTGTCCGGGAAAAAATCTGGAAAGGAGAATTTGTAGACATGTTCTCATTATTGCATAGAGAGATCCCGGAAATGAGCAATGAAAACAAATAAGAGAGGCCACGGCGCAAGGTACCTTTTCACATTTAAGAATTTGTCAGCAGCCTTTGACATATTTATGTCAGTTTATGGGATGAAACATCCTGATAAGCTACATGCTCTGCTAAAATACAGGGACACCATAAAATTTGCACACCTGTCCTTTGATGGATATGCGTGGTTAAAATATGATGAGCAGTTTCATCTGAAACTATCTAGGCAACCCAATCTCAAATGGAAAAACACACATAGACCTGTGGGTCCGCTTATATGACGATGGCCTGCCCAATGTGGTAACTTATACTGACAGTGGTCATGTCATTGTTAGACAAACAGGGGAGAGTACAGGAAGGAACAGAGGAAGGGGCAGAGAGGAAGGCATGCTATGACTACAATAAAAGGAAAATGTTTTTGTTCCTTTGTAAGTACGGGCACATATGCAAGTTTTGCAGAGGAGAACACAGGTTATCCGAATGCACATGACAATCTCTAAGAAATCAAACATTGAGGGAGCAGGCAGTGAAAAGGAAAGGGTCTGGGAAGTTTAGCTAACTCACCAGTGCGGTTGAGACCGACTGGACCCTGGCTCAACTGCTACCGGAAAAAACAACAGCCAAATATATACATGAGCGGTTTCAAGTATGGTTTTAAGATACCATACAAGGGGCCAAGGGTGAAACCACAGCTCGCAATCTCAGGTCTGCAAATTTACTTCCCAACATCCTGGAAAGGAAAATTGCCAAGAAATACAGGCAGGCAGGGTGTGGAATCATTCAATTACCCACCCCTGCACAACCTCAGGGTATCTCCATTGGAGCTGGTCCCAAGAAGGAAGTAGGGAATACAGACTCATTCATCACCTGTCCTACCGAAGGCAATTTGGTAAATGACTTCATCAACCCAGAGGATTTCACAGTGCAATACACAGCGTTCGATGTGGCATTGCGCCACATACAAGAACTAGGCCGTGGGGCAATGATGGCAAAAGTGACATCAAATCCGCTTTCCGCTGCTACCAGTACATCCAAATGACCAGGATTTACTGGGTTTCAAAGTGGGAGGCCAATGGTATATGGATAAGGCTATGCCCACGAATGCTCCGTAAGCTGCTCAGCCTTCTAAGCTTTCTCAACCTTCTTGGAGTGGGCCACCAGAGAACACACATAACATACATATAGTTCATAATCTCAACGATTTCTATTTGTGTGCCCCAGGAGGGGAACCACATGTCGGAGACGCTGCAAGGTTTCACCTCATTAATGGGGTATTTTGGTGTCCCGCTAGCAAAGGAAAAACGGAGGCGCTGCTACCTGCTCTCATACCTTGGCATAGAAATAGACTCTGAGGCTATGGTTTCCCTGCTACTGCAAGACAAGGTGGCACTTTGAGCACACTGTCAGGGAGATGGGAAGGGCAAAGAAGGTGACCCTACAACAGCTGCAATCTGTTATAGGCCACTTGAGTTTTGCATGCTGGGTAATTTGCCCAGGCAGGCCATTCCTCAGGCGGATGGCGCCAGCCACTGGGAGGACTCTAAACCATACCATCACATCAGACTAACACAGGGCATAAAAGCAGACTTACAGGTTTGGGAACTCTTCTTGCAAGATTTCAATGGTATCACCATCTGGCAGACACCGGCAGACCACTTGTTAGAACTGCACATGGTGACCGATGCTTGAGTGGCACTGGTTTTGGGGCATTCTGGCAAGGAGCATGGTTTGCAGGATGCTGACCACAGGATTGGGTATCGAGGGGCTCACAAAAACATCACCCTTCTCGAATTGTTCCTATCATGGTAGCCGTAAGGGTGTGGGGCACAAAATTCAGAATAACACTTTATCACAGAAATAGTTTATGGAGACCTTGCACTTTATTATGTCAGTGCCGATTCTGAGGTTGGCGGAGACCGCTGATTCCAGTGGGGAGAGCACCACCTGCAGAGCAGGACTTCTGAAGTTGCTTGTATGGATGGCTGTGAGAGATCTTGTTTAACATTTAATGTGGTTGTGAGTGTGCTGGGACTAGAGCCCATGTTATACTGGGATAACATCCCGAGTCCAGTCCCAGTCTGACCAATTAGGGACCAGCATTCTTTCTTGCCCTTGTATAATAAAGTGCAAGGTCTCCATAAACTATTTCTGTGATAAAGTGTTAAGGGGACTGAAGGGAATTGTTTAACCAGGAAAGGCACACTAAGCCAGAGCTTGTTTCCAGGAACAGCCAGGGAGCACAAGGGAGGTAAATGACTTGCTCAGGGTCACACAGTATACAAGTGGGAGCTGATGGGATTCAGAGCCAGGTGTTCAGATTTGCAGCTCAGTGCCCTTAACCACTACACTATACTACCTCCTAAGTGGCATGCATAACCATTTAAAGTGACAAAATAACTTCTAAAACTGCACATATTGAAATCCCAGTCCTTCACAATACATTTATCAGCAATGGAGAGGGTGAGAGAGGTGAGACTGCTGTAATCTGAGGCAGTACCTTTTCATATAAGGATCTTGTGGACGGGTGTGGGTAGTCAGGATAACATAACTAGGCAGACTCAGGATTCAGTGTATAAAAATGCCAAAGGTATTTATCATTTGATTTTGCATCCTAAAATGGAAGAATTTATATACAGAAATCGTAAAATAAAGTGAAGTTTGTTAGTTCACTCAGGCAAAATAAAATAGAAAAGACCACTGCTTTGCCTCAGCAGGGTCACAAAGCTTTTCCTCAGCCCAACCAGTAATAGCTAGTGTGGATCCACACCACTTGAGGTCTTTATCCTACCTCCATCAACTGCTTACTGACTTCTCTCTCCATGATGCCTCTAGTGGCAGGCTTTTATACACTTTGTGGGGTCACCTCACCTGGCCCTTATCCAATATACAAAAAACAAGCATTTGTCAATGCCGAATGTTGCTTGCTTGTATGTGCTGTTTAGGTATTTGGAAGTGACAGTTTCATGCCTTCCTCCCAAGACATCCACTGTGTCTTTCCGTCAGTATTCACAGAAGAGTGGAGGGCAAAGGACACAGCAGTACAGCAGTTGCCAAGAGGGTGAAGAGGTGGACAAGGTCCTGCAGGAGCTCACTAAATTGAAGGTAGACAAAGCGATGGAACCAGATGGCATACGCACAAGGATATTAACAGAACTGCGTAAGGAGATAGCAGTACCTCTGGCAGCCATGTTCACTGAGTCATTCAACATGAGTGAATTGGAGGAGGGCACATGTGGTCCCTCTACACAAGTCCGGCAGCAGGGAGGAGGCAGGGAACAATAGGCCATTCAGCCTCACCTCAGTAGTGGGGAAGATCATGGAGACATTGCTTAAAGAAAGGATAGTGGGGCATCTAGATGCCATCAGAACCCAGGACCATAGACAACATGGATTCACAGTGGGGACATCATGTCAGATAAATCTGGTTGATTTATTTGACTGGGTGACAAAGGAAGTGAATCGGGGTGGGCAGCGAACAACGCTACCTTGATTTCAGCAAAGCCTTGACACCATCCCATATAGGAGGCTGATAAACTAGCTGGGTAGGCTGGACATGGGGAAAGGGTGGTAAACTGGGTTAGAAACTGGCTAACAGACAGGAGGCAGAGAGTGGTGGTAAATGGTATGCAGTCTAGGAGGGGCGACTAGTGGGGTGCTGCAGGGATCGGTCCTGGGGCCAGTTCTGTTCAATGTCTCCATTAGTAATATTGCAGAACATCTGAAGGGAATTTTTCACCAAATTTTCAACATAGCCATTTTAAGACCTCTGCTCATGAACAGTGTCACTGTGATTTTCTTAATTTGTCCGTACATTGATTTCGCTTTACCGACTACGCCATTGTGTGCTACATGAAGGAAACTCGTTTTGGGTGAGATGTGAAAAATGACAGCTGTACTACTCATAAGAAGGTGTGGTAAAATGGCAATGTTGAAAATCTGGAGTGAAAATATTTGAAAATTCGCTAACTTACGAAAGCGCAAGGAGGAACTGTACAACGACGTAAAACAGTCATATTTTTGGAATTTTTTCACCAAATTTTCAACATAGTCATTTTAAGACTTTTGCTCATGAACAGTATCACTGTGATTTTCTTAATTTGTCCTGTACATTGATCTCGCACACCGACTGCGCCATTGTGTGTTATATGGGCAGAAACACGCTTTGATGAGATGTGAAAATGGCAGCTGTACTACTCATGAGAAGGTGTGATAAAATGGCAATGTTGGAAATCTGGAGTGAAAATATTGAAAATTCGTGACCTTACGAGGCAGTATAGAACTGCGCAATGCACGCTCGTAAAAGTCATTTAGGATTTTTCACCAAATTTTCAACATAGCCATTTTAAGACCTCTGCTCATGAACAGTGTCACTGTGATTTTCTTAATTTGTTCCAGACATTGATTTCAAGACACCCACTGCGCCATTCTGCGCTACATGGGCGGAAACACATTTTGGGTGAGATATGAAAATGACAGCTGTACTACTCATAAGAAGGTGTGGTAAAATGGCAATGTTGAAAATCTGGAGTGAAAGTATTGAAATTCGGCGAACTTACGAGCATGAGGAGTTTAGAAGACTACGCTCGTAAAACAGTCATTTTTGGAATTTTGGCCAAATTTTCTAACATGGGTTTTGGGACCTTCTCATGAATGATGTCACTGTCATGGAGGTACTGGCCCAAAGGGTGATTTCGCAGTCACTCGCGCAAAATCACCCTTCAGGCCTGAATAACACTATGACAGTGATATCATTCATGAGAAGGGGTCCCAAAACCCCATGTTGAAAATTTGGTGCAAAATTCCCAAAAATGCCTGAGATATGCAACAAAGTTGAAACCCCTATCTAGCCCATTATACAGCTTACCGCATTTCCTCAGTTCACGGTCGGCTTTGAAGAGTGCAGATGTGTTCCGGTCCACGAAGATCGTGTGCCAGAGTCTGGAGGTAAGTATGGAATTGAGTGGGGTGTGGGAAGCTGGGTGAGCAGTGGGTGAGTGCGGTTGTGGGGGTTGGAGGCGACGCGCGCAGGACCGTTTCGCTTACAGGTTTATAAAAAAATGACTACGTGGATGTTTGCCACGCTTGGGTGAGCTCCCAGCATGGCACAAGAACGTTAATGGGGTGTTCAGCCGACGGGATTGGGCACCCGTTATCCATGTCATTTGTTTCCATGCTGGGATGGGCTCCCAGCGTGGCACTGAGGCAGGCGTTCAGCCGGCGGGGATTAGGCACCCCGTCGGCCAGAGGCGCTTGCCACGCTGGGGTGGGCTCCCAGCGTGGCACCTACTACTGGGGGCAGCTCAGCCAACAGGGATTGGGCACCCGTCGGCTATACAGTGCGTGTGGGCGTGCGCCTGCGTACGCCTGTGGGGGAGCTGCGCGTGAGCAGCCGATATCTTATCGGTGCTCACTGAAGTGTAGCCCTCTTTCAACTGAGAGTGTTACTGCATTTTGGAGCATGTCATAGTCAGCTCCAAAATGCATTGGCTTACAGGCCGCGCCTGCCAGCACACTGACTGAATTGGAGGAGGAGGTGACACACCTCCAAATCTCCGATGATGGCACTATGTTTCTTGCACATGCAAGCAACATAACAACTAACTGGGTAAGCCTACATCACCAGGTGACCCACCATTATCTTTAGGTAAAAAGCATTTGAGTTATATCAAAATAAAGGTAAAAGACTTTGATAAAGGCTGCAGCAGCTCCATAATTGCTTAACAACCTAGTATTTAAGCTTAGTCCCTCCTATATTCTCTGTGAATGAAAGCTTTAATTACACAAACAGACTATAGAGGGTGCTGCTCCCCCATAGTAAAACACTTTCAGTCTTTCACCCAGGTAAGCCACATACTTTACTTGTCCTGGTTTAATTTCATATTAACAGGTAAATAAAACCAACTTTGTAATATTTAATAAATAGTAATATGTTTATTACCAGGTAACAGGGTTCTTAACTACTTTGTAGCATGAGGGGATTCTGCTTACTAGGGCTCATATATTTTCTTGTTCATACCCTAAAGACACTCTGTATGCCCCATGCTTTCATCAGGTACTAGGGCAAAACAAGCAGCATTTTTATTTTCGTCCAACAGCTAAAATTTCAGCCCATTGGCTGTCTTTTCATTGTGGCCCATTACTTTGTTTTGTCAGCAATGGCCACACCTACTAGTTCTACTATTCAGCTGCTTGTGCATGTGGCTTATCTGTAACAGGCAGCTACAGGGTTGTGAAGCAAACTGCCTAGGGACAGCATAGTCCCTTTTGTTTCAAAGCACTCACTTTACAGAGCATACAGTTTAATTTAGGAAGCAGGGTGGCTGAAAGGGAAAGTAAGAGCAACTGCCACCCGCTTTACAACTGCGACACAGCAGTCTGAGAGAAAGCATGAGGAGCTCCTCTTTATTAATCCAACTGCTCTCTTTTCTCTCACCTAAGAACACCTTCTTCATCTGACCCTTAGGGTCTCTCCCAAAATTCTTTCACCCCAAAAGTAAGAGGGGTAATTAGCAGACATGGAACACTTTACTTTCAGCAGGGAATGGCGGCTCAATTTCATTATATGGCAGTTTGCCAGCCACTCACTCCTGCCCTAGACAGAAATTTACTTTTCAATAACCAGGGCAATTGAGCTCCCTTTCTTTTTTTTTAGTTTCTACCTCCTTCATTAATTTTGTCTCAGAAAGGGGCAAGGAGGTTTTAAAATATTATCAGGTGCAAGCGGTGAACTTTTCAGAACAGTGGCAGAAAGTGAAAGTTAAAACGTGCGCTCCATTTCTACACTGCACTCCATGAACAACTGTATCCCATGGGGTTCTATGTCATGACAATGACCACCAAAAGGCAGTCACTGTTAGGGTGACTGTACATTGTCGAAAATAAATTTAGGCGTTAACCCCCCAGCTCACAGCAAAAGGTGCGAGGACTTGGACCTAGTATTTTATGTGGGGTCTGTGCCCCTACACCCCTACTGAAAGATTCTCAACTCCAGGGCGGTGCATGTCAGGGGTGCAAAACCACAAGAAAAAAATTTGGACCAGGCGCAATAAAACGTACCTGTGCCAGGACCGAACCCAACACCCTCACAGCCCCAGCCCTGACCCATCCACCATGCCATGGAGCCAGGTCGGCAGCTCACCATGGCATCACCCTCACAAACCCTCCCTTTCCTCTTGCCCCTCGCTAAGCGCGCTCACTACCCCCCCACACGCTTATATATGTAGCAACATCCTGTCGCTATATGCACAAACCCTCCCATCCTATCACCCTCCCCGGGGTAGCCCCAATGACATGCGTCATGATTGAGTCACTGTTTGTGTAGGCAACCAATCGCAATCGCCTATGTCACAGGATACCATCCTATGGGAGTTTCTTTTCCTGGGTGGTTGTAATAAAGAAATATAGTTTAGCCATTGCAATAGATTCCGTGGCTGTCTGGCAGTATTTTTCACTATTGATTCAGACAGACAGTCAGGCAGGAGTTCACAAGAACTGCACAGAAGAATCTTAATAGAAGTGTCACAGAATGGCAGCATAAATAAATGGTGAAGCAGTAGCCACTCCGTGAAGGACAACAATATCTCTAAAAGCTATGGCAGGGGAACCAACTTGTCCTATTTGTTGATCTGACATTAGTGGTACCTATGGGCCTCTCAGAGCTGCTTGCAAATTCAGCAGCTCTGTGTAACAAAGTACCTTTTTCTATACCAAGAGGGGCTTAAACCTAAGACAGGGTCACACTGTCACAGATATGATTGCCTTTACCAGCGAAGCATTTAAGAGAAGATAGTAAGAGTCTGGAAATAGAAGTGTTGCGTGTTCTTTTCATTATCAGAGAACTCTGAAATATTTTCTGAAGTGTTCTCCATAGGAAAGACCCTAAAATAAATGGAGAAGGAAACCAGAAGGAAATTTACAATTCAATAGACTTCTCTGTCAAACTAAAGCAACCCTGTTGAGAGAGAGAGAGAGAGAGAGAGGGAGCAGAAACTCCAAAGGTACTCTGTGCATAAACTATAGTACTGGCAGCAGCAGCAAGAATGAGCATAACCTACCAGGTGTCTGCAGTCCACAGTCATTTCAGGAGGACCCTCCAGTCGTACTGTGGAGGTTTCTATGACAGGAGACCAGACTGAACACAGGAGAAGACAAAAAGTGAATATGGCTAAACAAGCAGTTATTTTCAACTCTGCTGGAGTTGGTGGTGCTGCCAGAGAGGCTGAGAGATTAGATCAGGACACAGTAGATGCAAAATCAAACCCAACACGATTGTGGCTTAATTGAAACTGCAGAGGACTTATGACACTTCTGTTAAAGGAGTTCAAAATTATGTCCTTTTCCATTTCCCCTGATATTTGAGGAGTGCACCATCAGAACAACTGCTGACGTCTGTAAATTAGGAAAAGAAGCAATTAATTTTAACTGCAGCATCTGCAACAGCCGTCCATCCCTGGGCCTCTTTGTATGAACTAAACTATGCTGCCTACATTAGCACAGAGCCGGAGGGTGACAAAGGTTCAGCTCCTATTGATTTTATGTTTGCTTGCACACATGTGCAAGAAACATAGTGCCATCATCAAGATTTTGGAGGTGTGTCACCTCCTCCTCCAATTCAGTCAGTGTGCTGGCAGGCGGCCTGTAAGCCAATGCATTTGGAGCTGTCTATGACACGCTTCAAATGCAGTGCTCAGTTGAAAGGGAGCTACGCTTGAGTGAGCAGCGATAAGATAAGGCTGCTCACGTAGCCTCCCCCACAGACGCCCGCAGGCGGCGCGCCCGCACGCATGCACTGTATAGCCGATGGGGTGCCCAATCCCCGCCGCTGTGCCAGCGCTCCTTCCCCTCCCCAAAACGCTTACAAAATGCCACACTGGGTGCCCACCCAGCATGGCAACTAATCATATAGCCGACGGGTGCCCAATCCCCGTCGGCTGCACTGTCCTCCCCCAGTGAGTGCCACGCTGGGAGCCCACCCTCGCGCAAGCACCAGAAGCAATGGGGTGCCCAATCCCCGCTGGCTGAATGGCCGCCTCAACATCCTTGTGCCATGCTGGGAGCCCACCCCAGCGTGGCAAATGTCCCACGCCGTCTGTTTTTTTTCCTGTGAAGAAAAACGTCCAACGTGAGTCTCCCACCCTCCCACAACCCGCACCCACCCACTGCCACCCAGCCTTCCCACTCCTCCAACCCCATACTTACCTCTGGACCTCGCCGATGATCTTCGTGGACCAGGAACACGTCTGCACTCTTCAAAGGCGACCCTTGAACTGAGGAAATGCCCGGTAGCTGTATAATGGGCTAGATAGGGGTTTCAACTTTATTGCATATCTCAGGCATTTTTGAATTTTGCACCAAATTTTCAACATGGGGTTTTGAGACCCTTCTCATGATTGATGTCACTGTCATGGCTTTACTCGGGTCAAAGGGTGATTTTGCATGATGACTGCGCGGTGACTGCGAATCACCCTTGGACCTGGAATAACACCATGACAGTGACATCAATCATGAGAGGGATCTCCAAAATCCCATGTTGAAATTTGGTGCCAAAATTCAAAATGACTGTTTTACGGCGCATGCAGTTCCTATGCAGGCTCGTAGTTTTAATTTTCAATACTTACCCAGATTTTCAACATTGCCATTTTACCACACCTTCTTATGAGTAGTATAGCTGACATTTTCACATCTCACCCAAAATGTGTTTCTTCCCATGTAGCGCACAATGGCGCAGTCGGTGTGTCAAGGTCAATGTCTGGGACAAATTAAGAAAATCACAGTGACACTGTTCATGAGTAGATGTCTTAAAATGGCTATGTTGAAAATTTGGTGAAAAAAGTCCAAAAATGACTGTTTCTGGCGTGCGTTGCGCAGTTCCTCGCTTGCCTTCGTGGGCGATAATTTTCATTTTTCCTCCAGATTTTCAACATTGCCATTTACCACACCTTCTTATGAGTAGTACAGCTGACATTTTACATCTCACCCAAAATGTGTTTCTTCCCATATAGCGCACAATGGCTCAGTCGGTGTGCGAGGTCAATGTTCGGGACAAATTAAGAAAATCACAGTGACACTGTTCATGAGCAGAGGTCTTAAAATGGTTATGTTGAGAATTTGGTGAAAAATTCTAAAATGACTTTATGAGCGTATGCTCACAGTTCCTATGCATGCTCGTAAGTTTGCAAATTTAATATTTTCACTCCAGATTTTCAACATGTCCATTTTATTAACTTCCTTATGAACAGTACAGCTGCAATTTTTCATATGTCACCCAAAATGTGTTTTCGCACATGTAGCGCATTAATGGTGCTGTTGGTGAGCTAAAGCAATGTTTAGGACAGAGTAAGAAAATCACAGTTACACTGTTCACGAGCAGAGGTCTTAAAATGGCTATGTTGAAAATTTGGTGACAAAAGTCCATAAAATGACTGTGTTACGAGTGAGCATTGCACAGTTTCCACGCCTCGTTAGTTCATGACTTTGTAATATTTTCAGTCCAGATTTTCACCAGTGGCATTTTCCACACTTCCTTATGAGCAGTACAGCTGCCATTTTTCACAACATGGCAAGTGTGTTTTCACACTTTCAGTGTAGAGATGCGTGGTCGCTGTGGGAAATCATTGTTCGGCACAGATAAAGAAAATCACAGTGACACTGTTCATGATCGGAGGCACCAAATGCCTGAGTTGACAATCTGCTGTAAGAAATCCCCAACCTAACTATATTACGGTGTGCGTTGCACAGTTTCTATGTACGCCGTGACTTCACCATTTTTTTAATATTTTTACTACACATTTGCAACATAGCCATTTTTACACCTCCCATGAAGAGTACAGCTGTCATTTTTACATCCTGTTCGAATATTTTTGCACCTGTGGTGCTAAATGCCGTAGTCACTGTGCATAAGCAGCTTTCGCTAACAAACTGATATTCCCCTGTTCATGAGGTGGGGTCACAAAACAAACATGTTGAAAATTTGGAGTGAAAATACCAATGAATGCCTGGGGTATTAGGCTTTTCAACTATAACGCCCCACCCTATAGAGAATGACAGGCATCAGGGGTGAGACTTGGGATTCTTGCCTGTGATGCTCATACCATTCCACACCCTGCAGTCACTGAGAGGCATCGAGGTATGCCTTGACTCTTTGGCCCCAAAGTTCACCCTATTCTCCTATACCGCACCCATCTCACCGTGCTTCCTAATGGAATGGGGTGTGCATAAGGCCAAAGATCCCAAGGCACACCGTGACACTTGTCAGTGTCTGCAGGGTGGGTGTGGTGAAATGGCATGGCCATTATGCCTGATGACCCAAAGGCACACCCTATGCCTGTTCGTATCTGCAGGGTGATGGCGGGTTGGCTTCAGTTCAATACTTCACTGCCATTCCTATTATGCAGCTGTCTAACTCCTACACACCAATCCCAATGCCAGCAAGCAAACATTCGGCATTGACAAATGCTTGTTAAACACTGTGACAGTGGTACTTAGTTAATGTCTGTCCACTGATGAAGTAGCAATCTGACAGCAACCACTGTCATGAGTGTGAGGTGTGCAGCTGTTCTTTTAGAGCTGCTGAACTGGAATTGAAAGGACAAAGCAATTAACAGATTGATGCTGAAAATCAAATACCGCTAGAATGCTTAGGGCTCCTCAGAACTGCTCTGAAGGCTGCTCTGTACATACATGCTAAGCAATGTAGAGCAGTAGTTACTGTGTGGGGCTTTTGAGAAAGTGAAGTGGGTAAAGAGAAAGCGTACTGATTCATTCAGTACTATATGTGATTCAACTCTACTGGGTGGAAATCTGGAGCAAACAAAATGCTGTGCATTCAGTATCCATCCACAGCCACCATCACCCCCACACACACACACACATATGATAAGACAGCTGATCGAGCCTTACTGTTTGCTATTTGAGTACACAGTAGGCATTATAAGATTGCCTTATGGTGTATATTTTTTTACATTATTTGATTTCACAATGTAGTGAGGCTGCTCTAAGAAATGTGAGGGCAGGGGGTAGAGAGAAAGCCATGCCCCCAGAGCCCTTTTAAGCAATATGTCAGCAATACATAAGCGTAGGCTCTGATGCTGCTATAAAATGACCAATCCAACTATGGGACTGGAGGCTAAGTCCCCTTTGAGCTGTGCCTGGGTGTGGGTAAATAACCAACTCTGATCAGTGACATGACCGGGCTTGTCTAGAAAATAACTTTGTCCCTTTTTTTGTTTAAACTCATGCCCCACTACCATGGAAATTGGGGCACTCAGATGGAAAACCAAAGCATCCACTGTCCTATTGACTGCTACTGCACTAAGTGGGAGTGGGGATGGGGCGTGGTGGGTATTCCACTGTCCTCTTGCATGAATGAACAAAGCCGTGGGGCAAGCAAAGTGAGTTCCTATGGAAATCTGCCCACTAACAGTCTTCTAACACTGTGACCTGAGAGCCTTTATATACAGACCCTGCCGCAGCTGACTGCCCAAGTCGAGAAAGTGCCCAGCCTGTCCTTGATTCCTGAATGGGCCACGGAGGGCTCTGGCTGCCAGAGGACTCACTGATTCTATGACATATGGATAACAATCCCGGTGACTCCAGGACGCCCAGGTTCTGTATGTGTTTTGTTTGTTTAATAAACCTAGAATCACAAGCCCTTCAAACAGCCTGGAACCTTAAAACACTGTTATGGCTTTGTAGTTTAGTTGAACAACAAAGTCACTCAGCTGAACAGATGTTTTTCCATTAAAGTTTTCACTCCAGTGAGATATTTAACAGGGAATGAAACAGACATCCTTAGATAACTGACAGTTGCTTGGATTTGCCTTTACCTATCCTTCATACTGTGTAAACCAAAATGGATTAAAATTGAGCTTCTTAGTGCCTTTTTGCCCTCACACCTTTTTCAAACTGCTAATATAATACTGTAGAGAACATGAGCTGGGGTCAGGAAATGCCAATAGAAATCTAGAGCTGCTGTTTTTTTATTCTTTTAATTCCAGTGTCACCTGTCTTTAGGAGTTTTAAGAAGTGTCTGGATTAGTATATGAGTGAGGAGATTAGAATTGTATACCACAGCTGATTGTGAGATGGTCTCAAGGGTGATCGCGAGGTTGCCACCCCATGGCCACTCAGCTCTGCTGTTCTTCAAGGCAAAAGCCCTCAACTTGCCCCCCAACTCCCGTCTTACTCAGGGTGAATCAAGGGATCCCACACAGGATTGATCCCACCACTCTACAGAGCGTGGCTGCAGGAGTTCATTTCTCTTTTCTCCCTCTGTTTTTTAATAATAATGAGCTGCTGACCACAACCCATTTACCCTCTGAGGCTTAGCAAGCTAATTTCTGAAGCTGAGCCTAAGGAGATGACCCATATTAAACCAAGTACTTAATTCCTGAAGGAGCTACTTTCCTTTTGTTTTTGTTTTTGTTTTTCAGGGACACAGATGGCCCTTGCTGTTCAGCCAATGCCAGCAGAGGCAACCTGCCCCTTACCAGGACATCTTCCCTTCCCCACACATAAACCCATCTTAGTTAAACCCCACACCCTCCAAACAAATCGATACCTGTGTCCTGAGTCTGGGAGTTCCTGTTCAGTGGCTATCCGAAGAAGGAGGAAAGAGGGAACTGTTGGCCTACAGCTCTATTTATCCCTCTCTCTCTGCCTGTCTCTCAACAGCCTCCATCCTGCGGGTGGCCCTGTGGATCCTCCTCATGGGGTGGTGCAAGGGTCTGCTCACCATCCCTTGAGGAGGATTTTCTAGTTTCAGGTCAGGGGACAGGAAGGTGCAAGGCAAACTGCCAGCTGCTGCAATACTTCTTCAGCTCTCTAATTCCTGCCAGGGTTGGCTTTTCCTGCTGCTTATACAGTCGCTTTTCAACCTTGGGTGTCTCATTACAAAGTACTTTAACACAAACCCCTTATGCTACAATCTCAGTAAACTGACTGGGCCGTCTTTGTAAATCTTTCTAAGGCTTTTGATCTGACAAACCATACCTCCTTTGTTCTCAACTCGTTCTCTTGGATTGTCTGCCCCCACCATAGCCTAGTTTACAAATACCTACAGGAAAGGAAGAGTTGGTCAAGTATAACATGGTGTTCTCTAAACAAACTCCTGTCAAGGTTGGTGTTTCAGGGGTCAATCCTGGGACCCATCTTATTTTCTCTGTTTATTAATGATCTACCACAGGTGCCAGTCCATAGTAGTGCTACCTTTATACGGATGACCTGGTGTTACTAATCAGTTTTCAGGACATCAACATCATTAACTCTCAATGAAAGTCTGATTTTGCCAATTACAATCTTGGCTCTTGTCAAATAAACCTAACCTCAGGAAAACACAGGCTATACTCTTTGGCACTTAGGCTAAAATTAGAGCATGTCCTGAACCCCTGATTGTCAGTGGTTTTGATGGATCCCTTGTGACAGTAGCTGACTTTTTAAAGACCTGGGAGTCACTCTTGATCCTCAGCTAGACTTTCTCCTGCATATCTGCAATGTTAGCAAGGAAGTAAGCTGCAAGTTAGGCCTGGCCTATCAGGCCATGCACATTCTTACATCAGCTGCGGTCTTGGCCTGGTGCAAGGAGTACTCCTTCCCAACATTAGTTATGGGCTCTTACCTTTACTGATACTACCAAGTCCATTCTATCTAAATGGTATGTGGCTTATAACAATGTATGTTGGTTTGCCCTCTCTGCCCACCCCGCTCACTCATCTTAGTGAACTATATAACAAACTAGACTAGTTGTCCCTGAGGAATTATCATACTTTCGCTCTGAGCTGTTTTATTGATAACGTTTTAGAACTGCCACCCCACCAATTTTGGCATAACAACTAAGAACTGTCATTTCAACTACCCCTTAGGTCCAATGAATCATCTGTGTTCATTGTTCCTGAAACCCATGCAATGATGGGTGACTGGGCCTTTGCTATCTTTCCACCTAGGTTATGGAACTCTCTTCCACTACATACTCATTGTGCCGCCTCCTACCACAGTTTTAGAAAGTCCCTATGGGTTTACTTGAAATCTAACTCTACCTGTAACTGCACTTAATTTCTGGTATCCTCCCCAATGAGTGGTGTACTTTACTGCATGGTCTAGCTCTATTTAGATCTATGCTTGCATAAAATTCTAACTTGTATTTATACTGTTTATACCTAGTGTATTCCTTATCCATTGTTACCTTTTTCTATTATGTTGCTGCCTTCTCACTGTTAAGTTTTGCACCTCTGTATTATTCTTGTAACCTCCTGGGTCCATACCTGAAAATTGTCATATATTTGTCTAGTGTGCTTACCTGGTCAATAAAAGCTAAATAAATATCCTTATTGTTACAGTATATGTACATTAGTCGCCATGTAAATGGATCTTTGGCCCATGGTCTAACCAGTTTAAATAAACAAAACAAACAAATAAATAAATAAGTACAATCTGTTGCTGGTATGATGCATATGTCTGATATTTACAAAAACCTTTAAGCACTGTGTATATTTACAAGAAATGGGCTGTGTCATAAGCTATGCCAAACTACCAGTGCAAGAGAGTTCTGTACAGGAAGTGAGTGCTGTTATTTCTTCTATCACTAAATAGATTACATTCAGGCTGTGCATCAATGTAACCCTAGAGCTACCGTTCTGATTTTGTTTGTTCTTTTTAGTGTTGCTCTAGCTTATCACACTAATTCTTGTACTTTTTGTAGTATAAAATATACAAAATTATACAAGTGTATAAGGAGACATCTTCAGTATATTTTATGAGAAACACAAAATACATTTTTGAATTCTTTAAAATATATTCAAAACAGACTGAAACAGACTGCACAAAATAATTAAATATGTTCCAGGCTACTGAGATACAAGGTCACAATTACTGCAAACTAACAATTGCTAGCATATAGAAAGACTGAAGAAAAGCAGTCTGGCACTATCTCAGAGCACACTGGGACAAAAGCATACCTCTATAGCAGAAGACAATTCACATGTATCATGCAACAAAATGTAAAAGTAAAATAACGTAAAAGGCATTTAAAGAGGTGTTGTAAAATTAGATGATGGAAAAATAACCTCTTTTTACATTTTGCTAGCCATGGAATATATTTCTTTCATCCTGTCATTTCTGTTTCCTTCTTTGACAAAGTATCCATTCAACCTGATTTTGTCTCACCCATTACTTTGAATTACTTTCAGATGTTAACTGTTACTTTGGGTAAAGAATACATTAAAAACATTTGAACTAATTTAAAAGCTGGGATATATTTGAAATGTGAAAAGTAAAACTAGCAATACCAGCTGAGAAATATTTGTTTAATATAATTATTTAATTTGCAGTCAAATGAAAGAAAACTATTATAGGACTAACACTTTATCCATAAGATATTTTTCTAGATTTTTTTTATTTAAAACTTGTACTGGCTCACTTAACATTTTTCCATTTCAACATTTTTATTGCCATGCAATAGGCTGTTATGAGTTTAGTAACTGTTAAGTTTCCCAATAACAATCTAAGGACTGTAATTCCAGTCTATGAAAACTAGAATGTTTCCATGTAGGAAATCTTAAAACAGACTGAATGAACTGGACAGATCTTTCTCTGTCCCTCTCTTTCCTATGTTTCCATGTTTTAGGTAACAGCAGATAACCTGAGTGCTTATGCACTGTACACTGTACATTTGGTTTATTCCTATAAATATTTAAAGTTGCAGCAATTAACATGGTCAGATATTCCTGAAATGTATGTGATATCTCCTAAGAAATTCCTTGCCTAGCTGCAGTACCACTATAGGGCCGCCAGATAGAATCACTTACAGATACTGCAAGATATATGGAATTATCTGGCCATGTCAGTTGCTGCAATTGTACATCTTAAAAAGAGGTACCAAAAGATAAGGACCTTGAGTCTAAAGGGAATACCTAGATACAGTGGCCTGGATATTCAAACTGCGCCATTCTGAGGCGCAAGCCCTTCGCTGCTCAAAATAGTTGCGCAGGGGTGTGGCGGGTGATATTCAAGGTTGGCTGCTAGCAACTCTCTTGGATATCACTCCCCAGCCACAGCACTCTGCGCATGGCGAGTGGAACTTGCGCCACCACAAGTTGCCAGAGATGAGCATTAAACTTGCGTGTGGCGCAAGTACCTCTGCGCCATCCGCAAATTTCCGATATTCAAAAGGTGACATGCAAATGGGGCCATAATTTATGCAGGCATGAGGGCCATTTGCATCTATTTATAGCCCCATTTGCATGCCATTTGGAAAGCGCTGACTTCGAGGTCTTGCGCCTGGCCACCCTGCCAGGCAGCAGCCGTCGGGACTGATGATTCGTAGTTCGACAGTAGATTGGCAGGATGCTGCCGCCCACCCGGCTGTGGGGAGCGAGGTGGTGGGCTAAGTGGTGGGTGGGGTGAGACACTAGGTCACCAGGAATGTGTTTGGGAAGTTGCCAACCACATCCCGATGACTGAGATTTTGGTCCACTGACCACCAGGGACATGGATCGGGAGGTGAGGGGTGTTTGAATACCCAGCCTTACGGACGGGAATACTCAGTCCACTGACCACCAGGGATGTGTTGGGGACACATTGCTGCCCGCAATCGGGCTGATGAGGGGGCACAGAGAGAGCATACCTCTCCAACTGTACCACATTACAAGGACGTTCCTCATTTTACTTCACAAAAGCTCCCTGTTCCACATTGTGAGGACTTGTCCCACATTCAGTGTTAACATTTTAAAGCAAAACTCCATAGTAAATGATGCAAAATATGTAATTTTAATTAATATCAGACTTTCTGAACATAAATGCAAACATTTTCAGTGTTGTGAGCTTCTAATGTAAAGATTTGATTAAGTGTTCCACATTTTGCCCATTCTTTCCACATTTTGAGAGGCAATGTTCCACATTTGGGGACAAAAGGTTGAGAGGTATGAGAGAGAGTGGGTTGAGGCCATGCAGGTGGCAGCTGCATGTTGTGCCTGTACTGCAGCAGCTCACCTGTGGGTGGCCCTCAACTTGATCCTTTTTTTGGCTCAAAGTTGTGCAGGCGGTTGGGGTTGCGCCTGCACAACTCTGCACAGCCCAGCTGAATATCGGGCTGTGCAGTTTATGCATGGTTCCTCCTCCAGTTCAGCATGCATTCATTTGCATTGCGCTGTTGCTCAGCATGTTTTCTGTGGCGCAACTGCCTCCTGCTGAATATCGCAGAATGGAGCAAGTTCGGACTTGCGCAGGCGCAACGCTATTGCGCATGGCGCAACCCTTTTGAATATCTGGCCCATTGTGTTTTTGCATTTCATGTTACTGAAAGAAGATAACAGAAAAGCAGGGTGCACAATGTGTGGTATGACTATTAGAAGGGAGAATTCTCTGGCAAATGAACAACCACCTACTTAAAGACCCACCAAAAGGTCAAACATTCCCAGGTGTTTAAAACACCATGGTTTGTGCCTGTGGTTCTATCAGACCCATCTCATGGTGATGATGCAGGCAGTGGTGCTGGTGACACTGGCAATGTCACAGAAGGTGCTGCCTCTGAAAAAAAGATGCTGCACCTGCTCCTGCTACCATTCCATCTCCTTCAAATCCAAAGAGTCCTCCATGCACTCTCAGCACTCCTGCCAGTCACTAGTCCCCTGCTGTTTGCACACCATCTGGCAAGCATAGAACATCCCCCCATCCATGGTCATTTCCAAAAGTGGAAGTGTTCCAGGCCAGAACTAAGCACCAGGCATCCCTTCCAACAGCTCAACACATAACACAGCTCATAGGTGAAATGATGACGTTGGATCTGCAACCCTTTTCACTTGTGGAAGACACTGGCTTTCATAGACTTCTGCAGGACTTGCAGCCATGGTACCAGCTCCCATCATGTTCCACATTTTCACAAACAGTGGTGATAAAGATATATGAGGGTATAAGATTAGCAACTGCCACACTACCCTCAGAGGCTGTGGGTGGAATTTTCCACTGCATCTCAGACATCTGGAGCAGTACAGAATCCATGCAATTATATCTCTGCTTGACCACACACTGGTGTATGCAGAAGCCTATGCCTCCTGTTGCATATTCCTCTTTTTCTCCCTGTGTCACTGGCTCTCCCTTCATCGCTCCACAATCTGGCAGTAACTCCAGGTCTTCTCTTCTAAATGTTGGGCAATTGGAGAAAGACCACACATCAACAAATATCCAGGTATTCATTCAAGACACACTGCAGTCATAAACTGTTTGCACCAATCTACATTTTTTTTGTCATGGATAATGGGGCAAATATGATGAAAGCAGTTCCTGTTGGAAATTTTGTCAGCATTTGTTGCTTTGCCCATGCCTTGAATCTAGCAGTCACATCTATGCTACATCACAGTACATGCCATCTGTGCTCACTTTCATTGCTCTGTGCAGGTGACTAGCCAACTAAGAGAAGTACAGCAACACCTTGGTCTGTCGGAACTTCAGTTGATACAGGATGTCAGTACCAGATGGAATTCATCATACCTAATGCTGTCTAGACTGCTGGAACAGAAACACGCACTTCATGATATGGCAATGGACTGCGACACTGGTAAAGTCTTAGGCCACCATGAGTGGTCACTGGCTGATGCCATGGTGAGAGTACTTGGGCCATTTCAGAGCAGCTCCCACTATCTAAGTGCATCCATGTTGAGTCAGGTGAGCCCAGCAGTGCATATACTGAAAGCATCCATGGAGAGATATGTAGAGGAAAACAGAGATTCCAGATGAGGCGGATGTGCTCATTAAGCAGCTGCAAGTTGAAATGGATCCAGGGTTTGTGAAAGTGCTGGACAGTCACAGCCCCATTTTGGCAACCATTCTAGAGACCCAGTTTAAATGTAAAATTCTTCACATCACTATGGATAGCCACAGAGTGATTCATTTTCAACAAGAGGTGTGTGATAAGGTGACTGGTTGCATGCAGGGACTGGTGACACCAGCAGCTGATGTAGAAGGTCATGAGATAGAGGGAATTACAGTACATCTGGCAGGTCTGGTTCTACTGGTGGAGATGGGAAAGAAGTATTTGTTACTGACAGTAGCATTGGTGGGAGTGCGTGGGCACTGTTCAGCACATCCTAATGTCAAGAGCAACAGAAAAGGACACAGTCCCAGCCTTTTTCTGCAAAAAAAATCTTGAACTGCAGTTTTGCAGAGCCTCTTGAGTCATTTCATGTTGATCTATTAGACTACTACTGTAGGTGTAGAAGACACATTTATCCCCTCAACTGGCACAACTGACTGCAATATATCAGTTACCCCCACGATGCGTCATCCACGAGGATGTTTAGCACAGCTGGTGACGTTGGTGAGCCTCATTGTTCAACACGTCCAACAGCTTGCCTTCATCAAAATTAACTTGCCATTATTTGAGTACAAACAGGGGTCAACCTTAACCTTTGTTTGCACTAGCCAGCAGGGCAAGTTGATTCAAAATGGCACTAGCCCGCAGATGGTTGCACTAGCCCTCAATTATAACAGTACATTTTGATCACTTGTACAGGAAACAATAGAAGCCAAGAAATACTCTGATTTTTGCACATTTATCCTGCTCCCACATTGCTTCCAGCTCCCCAGCAGAAAAAAAAGACTGCAATGCCATCACACAAAATAAGCCCCCCTTCCCGCATTGTTTTGTACCATGGCCTCCTCTCTTCCTGTTTCTGCCCCACACACACACACACACACCAAACCAGAGGACATCACAACAGCAAATGTTCAATCAAGGGTCCTAGCTCTGCACACACAATAGCTGACATCATCATGCACCTCACCACACTGTCACTACCACCCACAGGGCAATGAACAGAGTCAGGCAGAGAAAGACTCTCTCAGCCCCCACCCTATAGTCAACTGGAGACCTGCACTTCTGGAAGTTTTTGTACAGTCTCAACTGAGCCAGGAGCACATCTAAGATTTCTTTGGGGTAGGAGCTACACAAACATAAAGGGCTTGGGAAATAGAAAATTATGACATTTTATTTTTAAAAGCATTGATGTTCTGCCCCAACAATAACATATTTTTCTTTAACATTGTCCTTTCATCAGCCCAGGGGAGACAGTACACAGGCATAATGCTGTACTATCTCTATGTCTATATAGGATGTTCCATGTACCCCAGGAATGCATGTTTTAAGTTTTCAAATTATGTATTTTATTAAGATTTATTTTTGTACCATACATGATCCAAAGCTTTGTTTTTAGGATGAAAGGACATGCTGGGTGGGACTGTATGGATAGTGATTGCTGGCATGGTCCATTTAGAAGAGCTGAGGACCCCTACACTTGCCAGTAATGGCAGCTATGGACCTGCAGATGGTCATTTCAGAGTCTGGTCTGCAATGGTGTCCAGGAAAAGAACAGAGTTAAAAGATTTGGGGGAGATAGGGAAGTTATGGTGAGGCTGGGATAAAACCCACCACTTGCAGGGTCAACCCAGTATACCTCCTCACATTTTGTCACTGAAATGTTGGACACAGACACTCAAAGTGTAGGGAAATGAGGGGCACTGGTCTTAATAATATGGGACAAATTGTTAGAGACATTCAGAAAACTGGAAGCTAATGACTTTACACCACTCTACCCTTGATCACACCCTGGACACTAGCTGAAAGTCCTAACAGTGGAGTGATAATGACTCACATTAAGTCTTTTGTGGGATCCCTCTCTTGAACTGCCAGATAATTGCAGTTGTTAATGAGCTGTTAATCACACCAGGCTATCTGGAACATTACATATGAATATACGAATTTGCCAGCAGATACAGGCCTTGTGGTCTATCTAGTCTGCTCGAGTGTGCAGCACATCAGTCCTTTAGACTGCAGCTCCCCCCCCACCCTCAATTACCAACCCCCTCTCCCTGTCCCCTCCTGGGCTGTACTCTTCCTCTGAAACTGTCCCACCTCCTCGTGAAGCTCCCCAATGTCTGCAATGGTACGACCTCCTCCAGCAGTGCATTCCACCCTGTCACTGCCCTCTCTGTGAAATAGTGTCTCTTCATTTCCCTCCTAAATTTGCCCCCCTCCAATTTCAGAGAGTGTCCTCTTGTTTCCCTTCCATTCTTGAGAGTGAACACACATCCATTGTCCACTCTGTTCATCCCCTTCAGGTACTTAAAGGTTTCAATCATATCTCCTCTCTCTCTTCTATCCTCCGCAGTATACATATTGAGCTCTCTCAGTCTTTCCTCATAAGGTCTATCCCCCAGCCCCAGGATCACCTTTGTTGCTCTGTGCTGCACTGCCTCCAACAGTTTGATGTCCCTTTTTAAGTATGGGCACCAGAACTCCAAGTGAGGTTTCACCAGTGACTTGTACAGGGGCAGCACGACCTCACTACTTCTGGAAGTAATCCCTCTTGTTATGCACCCCAGCATCCTGTTTGCCTTGGCCACTGCCTTCCTGCACTGTGCTGAGTGGTTCATTTCCCCAGTCACCAGCACTACTAGATCCTTTTCCTCCTTGGATGTGGATACTTGGACACCCCCCAACTAGTAACTGTATCCTGGGTTCCTTGCTCCCAAGTACATCACTTTGCACTTCTTGGCATTGAATCTGAGCTGCCAGTCATTCAACCATTCCTCCAGCTTTGCCAAATCCTCCTGAAGTACTTTGCCCCCCCCTTGTCCTGGTCCACCGCACCACAGATCTTGGTGTCATCCACAAAGAGGCTGATCTTGTTTTTGATCCATACAGTTATGTCAGCGATGAAAATGTTAAACAGGACCAGTCCCTGTACCAAGCCCTGCAGGACACCACTCGTCACTGCCCTTAGCTCTGATGTCTCCCCAACCACCACCACCCCCTGTTGTCTATCCTGCAGCCAGTTTCAACCCATCTGCCTAGTTTCCTCCCCAACCCCAGTCTCTCTAGCTTTCAGATGCGCTTACCGTGTGCTACAGAATCAAAGGCCTTGCTGAAATCCAGGTAGAGCACATCCACCGTATGGCCTCTGTTCAGTGCCCTTGTGACCCAGTCATAAAAGTCAATGAAGTTTGTCTGACAGCACTTACCAGAGGCAAACCCATGCTGCCTGTCATCCTGCAGGCCATTTTCCTCCAGAAATTGCACCAGCCTTTCTTTGAGGATATCTGGTCTGTAGTTCCCCAGCTCGTCCTTGGGCCCGCTCTTATGGAGCGGTACCACATGTGCCTCCCTCCAATCCCTGGGCGCACACCCCATATTTAGAATGGTGTTGAACAGGTCTTCCAATGGTCCTGCCAGGACCTCTGCTAGCTCCCTCAGCACCCTGGGATGAACTCCATCTGGCCCTGGAGCTTTGTCCACCCTCAGGGACCTAAGGCCCTCCAGCACCCTTTCTACTGTAATAACCCCATCTGTGGTTACCTCACCCCCCCTACCTGCCACACCTTTCCCTTCAGGTATCGGCCTGTCCCTCTTCCTTGTGAATTCTGAGCAGAAGTACTCATTGAGTACTTCTGCCATCTCATCCCCCTTATCTACCCACCCACTGCCTCACCTGATCCTAACAATTTGGTCCTTACTCTTCCTCTTTTCCCTGATATAGCTAAAGAAATCCTTTTCCCCTTCTTTTATCCCTTGTGCTAATCTCCTTTCACTGGCCACCTTTGCAGCCCTTACTGTTCTGCTCACTTCCCTGGATTTTCTCACATAATCTTCTCTGTCCTCTGCTCTATTGGTTCTCTTAAAGGTTTGGAATGCCTTTCTCCTCTCCTTCACCTTCACCGCTACCTCCCTAGTCATCCAGCTTGGTTGTTTGGTCCTGGATTTCTTATACCTGCTCATGATACAGGCTTTGGTGGATTCAGTCAGTCCCAGCTTGATGATCACCCATTTCTTTTCTGTGTCCATGTCTGGGTGGATGCTGTCTGTTTGTTTACTCATTATGCCCCATCCTTCCAAAGTCTGCCCTTCTGAAGTCCAGGACCTTAGTTTTCGTATTGGCTGCCTCCCTCCCCAAGTGGATTGAGAACCACACTGTGCAGTGATCACTACCCGCCAGGGGTTCTTCCACCTGAACAACCCTGACATGTTCCCCATCCTCCAACACCAGGTCAAGAATGTTCTCCTTTCTTGTTGGCAGTTACTCTTTGGGTCAGGAAGCTATCCTGGAATGCTTCCAGGAGGATCTGCTCCCTGGCACATGTGGTAGCTGGGATGCTCCAATCCACACCTGGTAGATTAAAATCCACCACCACCACAGTGCTCCATTTGCCTCCAAGTCTCCTTAGCTGCTCCCCCAGTCTCTGTCCTCTTTCTGGGTTGGGGCCTATAAACCACCCCCAATCAGACCTTAGTTCCCATCTGGGCTTGAAGCTGCAGACAAATCACTTCCAATCTACCCTCCTCCCCTTCTTCCCTATTTATTCAATTCCTTCTCTAACATCAATTGCTACTCCTACCCCTTCGCTTTTTCTCTGTCCCTCCTAAATAACTTAAATCCTGGGATGGCCAAGTCCCAGTCATGGTTCTGAGTTGCCCATGTCTCTGTAATGGCAGCTATGTCTACCTCCCCTTCTGCCATCATCACCTGTAGGTCAGCCATTTTGTTCCCTAGGCTCCTAGCATTTAGTGATAACACCTTCCACCCTTTATATCTCCATGATGCCTCCTTACCCTCCCCCTCCTCTCCCAATCCTAGTCAGATTTGGCTCCATGCTTCCTGTGGGGGGAGGTCCCCTGGGCCCCCTCTCCTGGGTTCAATCCACCCCTATAACCCCTCACAGCTAGTTTAAATGATATCTTTCACTGATAAATTCCCCCAGTCTCTGCTTTCTTACTGAGATGCAGCCTATCCCTAGCATACAAATCTGTGTTCTCCCATGTGCTACCTCACTCTCCTACCAATTCATACCCCATGGACCTACACCATTCCCTCAGCCACTTGTTGAAGTCCATGATTCTGCACTTCCTGTCTGTACTTGCTCGCAACACTGGCAGGACTTCTGAGAACACTACTGTCTCTCCCTCCTTGCTGCATAGCTCCCCCACTACCCTGAAGCTATCCTGAACCTCTTCTAATCTTCTTCCTTCCAGATCGTTCGTTCCCAGGTGCACAATGATGTGTTTTTTCCCCCACCCTCCTTACACATCTACAATATGTTGACCCACCAATTCTACTGTCATGCCGGGCATGCACTCCACCCAGATGCTACTTTTTCTGGCGCACCTCCCCCCCTCATCTTACCCCCTTAAGTATTCAGTCCCTCAGAATTATGACTCTTTCGCTCCTATGATGATCATTCCCATGATGCTTGGCACTATCCCATTCCCTTGATCCCTCCACCCATTCCCCCAGTTTACCCCCTTTTCCTCCCTGTTTTGTGCCCTGTTCTCACCCCCCCTTTCAACTGTGACCGGTGTGTCTGCCTCCACTTCCCGACCAATCCCTTTGTGTTCCCCCATTCCTTCCCTTTTTATATCTGCTGCCATCCTGCCTCACCTTCCACTTCTGTTCTCCTGTGCCATCCCTGATTTGTGATTTCCCCTTACTTGTGTTCCTCTCCCCCCCCACTCCAACTACACATGGGCCACCTGTTGTGTTCACCTCTCAAATATCTCCTTGCTCTTCTAACTCCACTGGTGTTACTGCATTGCTCCCTTCCTGTTGCCCCTTGCCTCTATGGCTTCTTAGGCTGCTGCTAGCACCTTCTGGGTCTGTGCTGCAACCTTTCTCTCCTGTGGTGCACTTCCCACTATTTGGCTCAGTGGCTGCACTACCCACATCTTCATGCTCCCTCAGACTAGCTAAAATATGAAATCTGTTTGTGCTCATTTGTTTCATGTTTCACTATGTATCAGTCTGCATTTGTGGAGGCCTATTTCTTCTGATTTAAAACCTATTTGGTATGATTTTATTGGGGCTGTTTCTTTGAATTGGAGACTTAGATCTTCTAATTTCAGGCCTATTTTGATGTATTGCTGGTGAGGCTCTTTGAACTGGAGACCAGTTTTTTTTGGTAGCAAACCTATTTTTTGTGCTTTGAGTGGAATTTGGATTGCTTTTTGCTGGCTTAACTAGCTGCAAAGTTTAGTGCATAGTTGGGGAAGGGTGCTAATGGTCTGACCAGGGGCCTCAGCTACCTAATTGTTTCTGGAAGGCACGGGCTGGTCCCACCTGCCCTGCTCCTTACCCCATCCACCCCAGGTCTGTGATTTCCTTTATACCATGGGTTCTGACATTACTTCCCCAAAAGGGAAAAAGACATGCACCTGTCATAGTAGAAGCAGACATCCAGGAAAGGAACAGCAGCAAGTGAAGAGGTGACTGTTATCTCAGTGGAAGGGAAGTAACTGCAAAACAAGGAGCTTTCATTGTTACTTCTTTGCATTGCTATTTGCATTACGGAAAGGAGGAGTAGGAGTTTGAAGAAGGTTGTGTAATAATTACTTAAAGTCTCTTTTTGGGTGTGGAGAGGAAGGATAGGAATGTAAAAAGCAGCTGATCAATCTAGCTAGACGTGTACGACAAAGGGGGTAAGGGAAATTAAGAAAAGGAGAAGAATGTTTTCCACTGATGGGGGGGAGAGGGAAGACTTGGGGGCGTGTTTGGTATCCTTCATCTGGAAGGGTGGGGGGTCGCTGGTGGGTAATGAGAGCAATGGGTAAGGTGATAGGCTGCAGCAACTGCAGTGCATCAATCTTTCTAAAAATTGCCTGAAGGGTGGGGGATGTTTAGTGTGCAACCACATAGAGGAACTTAGAAAGGAGATTGAGGGTCTGCAGGAGGAACTAAGACAGGCAAGACAGACTGGAGGCAGGTTTAGCCCAATACTGGAGAGAGAGAGGGAGGGAGGGAGGAGGGGAGATGAGGGAGGGCAATTTGAGCCAACAGTGGTGAGGAGAGGGTCAGAAGAAGGGAAGCGGAGACAAAGGGGCCCAGGCCAGGAAGAACGATTGCTGGGGAAACCAGGTCAGGAGACAAAAGACAAACAGAAGAAGGAGACAGGGACTTATGAGGGAAGGAAAAGAAGTGGCAACAGTCATGGAGTGGAAAGAAGGGAACAGGTTACCATGAAGAGAGAGGAAGTGGGCATTTGTGAAGGGTCTTCAGAAAATAGTTTTGCTCTGCTAGAGGGGAAGAAGGAGGAGGGGAGGTGACATACCTCTCAACTGTCACACATTACGAGGTACGTCACTCATTTTAACCCTCAGAAATCCTTTGTCCCACATCGAGGTAGTGATAGTCCACATTTCTCACTGAGGTTTTAAAGCAGAAATTCATAATGATCTACTGTGTTCAATTATCAGCAAACATTATGAACACTAGTGCACTGATAGCCACAGTGTTCTGAGCTTGCAGAGCCGTGTTTGATGATATGTCCCACATTTTACTCATTTGTCACACATCTTGTCACACATTCTGCTGAAGAAAGGTTGAGAGGTATGGGAGGTGATGTAATTGGATGAGTAATTAATAAATGCCTGGACCAAACTGGAGCGGGGGGAAGTTGTGCTGAGAGAATTGCAACAGGGGCAAAAGGGGGAAATAATGTGCAGGAGGAAGATGAGGAGCTGGGAATGAGAGATGGAGATGAATGGAAGCAAGCAGGGAGTAAGAGGGTGTGGAATCTTAGTGCTGGGGACTCAATACTAAGAGGAATCGGGTGGGGTAGCAAGGAGGAGAGGCATAGTCGCATTTGGGTGGAGGCCATGCCAGGAATGACAGTGGAAAGAGTGGGACAATCTGTTCTGAAATATGCTAGAAGGGGTAGGGACAAGCCTCATTTAATTATACATCTTGGGACGAATTAACTGGCTGACAAGACAGTAGATATAGTCCAGAAGAGGTTTGAGGAACTAGAACAATTATGTGAGGGGGCAGGAAGACCAGTAACTTTTTCAGAGATACTTCCAGTGCCCAAGGCAAGCACAACAAGAAAGCTGAGAGTAGAGGAACTTAACAGATGGCTAAGAACATTGTATCATGCTAAAGGGTATGGGCTGTTGGGGGGAAGGGACCTGGGAGGACAGTAGTCTCTATGCCAAGGACAAACTGCACTTAAGAGAGGAGGGAAAGGAAGTGTTGAAACAGAGGATGGAGGTGTACATAGAGGAAGTTGGGAATTTAAACTAGGAGCAGGGGGTAGCAAGTGGACAAGAGGCATGCAGAGACCACAGGTTGGGAAAGCATATGAGCTTACCCCCCATAACAGTGACAAAGGACAAATGGCAAGTACTATTAGTGAAGCTAGTAAAGGGGGCAGATTGGGGGGGAGGGTGGAAGGTGGTTACCCTTAATGCTTGGAGCCTTGGGAGGAAAACTGCAGAGTTACAGGTGCTCATGGCAGAGGGACAGTTGGACATTGCAGCCATCACAGAAACATGGGCCACCCAATACAATGACTGGGACCTGTCTGTACTAGGGTAAAGGTTATTTCATAGGGACAGGGTGATTGGGAAAGAAGAAGGGGGGATGGCACTATGTGTGAAGGAAGGAAGAATTGAAGTGTGTAAGGAAGGAAGGGGAGGAGGGTAGTACGGAGTCACTTTGGATGCAAATCCGGGATTCCAAGAATAGGATTCTCAGAATGGTAGTGGTATACAGGCCGCCCACTCAGACGGAGGAGTTAGACAGGAAACTAGTGGGACAGATCAGGAGGGCCTGCGAGAAGGTAGTGTGGTGATTGTGAGGGACTTCAACATGCCAGGAGTGGACTGGAGCACCCCAACAACCAGAAATAGAAGGGAGCAGGTACTGCTGGATGCCTTCCAGGACAGCTTCCTGCTGCAAATGGTCAGTGAACTAGCCAGGTTAGGGAATACCCTTGGCCTTGTAGTGGAAAATGGGGAGTTTGTGAGAGAACTTACAGTGGAAGAACTGCAGTCAGGGAGTGACCACCACTCAGTATGGCTCACATTGGATATGGGCAAGGAAAGAGTGGAATCTGGCACAAGAGTGCAGAACTTCAGGAGGGCCAACTTTGGGAGAATGGGGGAAGTGGTAAAAGGGTACCTGGCCAGAATTCAACTTAGTATGGGCACTAACCAGAGGTGGGAGCTCATAAAGCTGGGGACAGTGGAGGCAACCAAAACCTGCTGCAAGGCCCAGAGCAAGAAGGCTAGGGCTAAGAAACTGAGCTGGTTGAGCAAGGAGGTAATACAAAAGGTAAGGAGGAAAAGAGCTGCCTTTAGGAGGTACAAGAAAACAGGGAAGAGTACCTGACGGAATCGAAGGAGGTGACACGGGCAGTAAGGGGAGCCAAGGCATCTACAGAGCTCAGGCTGGCACAAGGCATTAAGAAGAGGGAGAAGGACTTCTTTAGGTACATCAGAGAGAACAGGAGCTATAAGGACCACATAGCAAGGATTAGGAAGGAGGGGGGTTGGGTGGAAGCAGGGGCGATAAGGCAGAAGTGCTAAATGATTACTTCTGCTCAGTATTTCCTAAGGAGAAGAGGGGGGTGATACCCAAGGGGGAAGAAACGGCAGAACAGGGAGGGAAGGGGTGACAGATGGGGAGATCATGAAGGGCAGAGTTCAGGAGAGTTTGAAGGAACTGAGGGTGGACAAGGTGCCAGGCCCAGATGGCATCCACCACAGGGTACTGTCAGGAGGTCTAAACCTCACTCTCAGGTTCTTGGCAATAATGGGAATGCAAGGAATCACAGACACGTTGCATAAGAGTAATGTAACCCCCAGGGGGCGCTACCCTTAGGGCTACTACCCCTATCTGCCCCCACAGAGGCAGGGCGAGGGGCCCAGATCCGTTGACGGGTGCCTCCACCCAGAGGTCGGGGTTGGCACAGTTAAGACTACCTCAGTTACAGCCCTCTGAGCTACTGCAACCCCTTTAGTCTCCATAGTGACTCACACTGGGTACCAACAATTCTGTTCACCAATACACTTACCCCATGGATAATATATTCCAGCTCCCTTCGGGGACCCCCTGTAAAGTAAGGCACAGTTATGTTGCAATCACCAGGCAGCAGTTCACCATTAATGTACACAATAGCCAGGATGTAGCTGTACAAAAAGTAATCTGATTTATTCAGGGGGAAAACAACAAGGACAAAGGGAATCAAGTTGATTAGCTTATCACTAAACTTATCTACCTAGGGTTCTGTGCACAGGCCTAACCCTACAGCTTATTGTCCCGGGGTACCCAAGCCCTAACAGCTAGTCCACATGTGGCAGCTGGTTGGGGCCCTTAGCACACATAAACATAACAGTCCTGAGCAGGTCAAAGTAAGAGGAAAGTTCAGTTAAGTAATCCACAGTTAAATGGTGCACTGAAACCACTGCATAGACACACTACAGGGAGCGACCCTGAATTAGTACTCACAACCCCAGCAAATGATGATTCCTTCACCGCTACCAGAATGGAGCCTGATTTTCACCAGTCTTCTTACACATTTATATGGTAAACAACAACAGAGGGGTACCACACCAGGCAGCTGCTTCCATGGCTCCCACAACTCCCAACCAGTGGGATACTGCAATGGCAGCTTTCTCTTTTCCTTCGGACCGAGCACAATTCAGCAATCCTCTCCAGTCCCCATACAGGTCAAGCCTGGTGGGTAGCTGCACAGGGCACAGCCTCCTCTGACCGCCCACTGACGGATTTCAGGACGAACTCGCTCGCAGAGAAATGGCCACTTTAGGCCTTCACGCGCTTCCCGTGCGAACACTCTCCAGCGCAGAAGCACACAGCTCCTCTCTCTTCCTCAGCCACTTTCACTCTGCCCCTCTATAGCTTGAGGCACTCCTCTCAATTCGGGCATGACCCGATCCAATTGGCTGGTTGAGCCTGCCAGTCACTTCCTCCAGTGCTTAGTGGTGTAGAAAAAGTGCCATAGCCCATAATACCTTTCCCAAAACAAACGGCTCCTCTATTGGTTAGTCAACTCTACAGGGTCCCGAGGTACTGATTGGTCCAATTCACTAGTTCTGGACCAAAATGGAGGAGGCAATCGAAACAGTTTTTACTGCAAGAGAAAACAGGTTAGAACAACTACACTGCCATTATTATTTTACGATATTTTAAGCAAACATACACATCCTCTTAAAGAGATCCCTTAGCACCACTAGCGATGTCAGAAAGGGAGCGTTTACTCTGCAGCCCGGGCCGGATTCGAGCATAGCAACACTCAAACCCCCTTCCTGATCAATCATGACTGCAACCCAAAGCAGCCCTTAAAGAGACAGTATACTGAGGCCTTTCAAAGAGCTCACTGGTTTCCCATTTAAACGGCTTTAACGCCGAACTCCAACCAGGCACGGAGCATTTACCCAAGCTCCGGGGAAGCCTTTAGGAACCCCCATTTGCAAGGGGGTTACACCCTCCCTGGCCTGGAAAAGCTTGGCGTCCGGCTACAACTACCTCCTGTGGTCATTTAGGCTAACACCCAATTAACACTACATCACATTTTAAATCACATACAGAAATATTACATTAACAACATATTATGATTCATACACATTGTACTCATAACTCTAGTTTCCTTTGTTTTCAAATCAGGTTACTAATTCTGCTTATGGCACGGGACTGGGGAAGCCCCTCTTTTCTAGTCACTGGTGCATCACCCTGAGCAGAAATACTACACTCAAAGGGTAATACTAACAATCTGGAGTTATCCCCCAAGGCTAACTTAGGCAAAGAACTTGGGGACACATATACCCCCTTGTGAACCACATTTAAGGGCAGGTCCACTGGCTGACCCAGGGATTCATAGCTCAACTTGATTACTGGCCGTATCTGTCGGCTGGATTGTCTAGGGGTCTCAGGGGATTCTGAACCAGGCCCTGACTCCACTTCCATGTCAGGGAAATTAGCAACGGGAATCCCTTCAAGGATCAGGCTCTGATACTCATAGTACTATTAGGGCTTGACCTTCATCCCTGAACCCACCCCACTGGGCTCATCCAGGGCTGTTTAGGTACTAAAGGGGAACCATCAGGGCATTCAAAATATCCTTCCGATTCTGACATATCGCTGCCTTTGTCTCTGCCTCACTCTCTTCTTCTGAAAAGTCAGATAACTCAGCCAGGCCAGACAGTTCAGCCAAGCCTAAGGACTCATCCCCTTGAGTTTGTCTGCTACCTCATTCATCTTCTGGAGGCATTTCCTCCAGGGACAAAGTAGAGGGCTCAATCAACACAGATGGGCCAGCTTCAGTTCCTGAGTTAATAAGGGGATTGCCCCGAAACAATTGACTTAGTTCATAGGAGGGATAGTATTCAACATCATCTTCGCTGTCTTCTGACACTGAGTGATGACCATCTCCTTCTGCAGGGGGGGTTGGGCAAGGCTCCCTTGGTGGACTTGTTGAAGGCTCCACGGGCTTGGTTCCTCTCTTAGTAACAGATCTAGTCACGGGCCTGGAAGGAGAGGTAGAGAAAGGGTCAGCTTCAATCAAGATCTGCCCAATTGGCAGCAGATGATTTCTGTGTATGGTTTTCACATCTTTCGAATTGTTTTCAGGCCGCACTTTATACACAGGTAGGTCTGCCAGCTGTCCCACAACAATATGAGGGAGGTGATGCCATCTGTCGGCAATTTTATGTTTGCCATGCAGTCCCAGATTTCTCAACAACACTCTATCCCCTTCTCTCAACTCTACTGTTTTCACTTTTTTGTCATATCTCTCCTTGTTAGCCAAATTTTGTTTAGAAGCCATGGTCTGGGCCAGTTGGTAGGCATGATTTAACTGGGCCTTTAATTTCTGTACGTACTGTAGATGGTTTTCTGCTCACACCCCATCAGGGGAAACCCCAAAACACACATCCACTGGCAATCTAGCCTCTCTTCCAAACATCAGTCGATAGGGGGAGAAACCTGTGGCATCACTTTTCGTACAATTGTAGGCGTGAACTAAAGTGCTAATCTGTTGGCTCCATCTCAATTTATTTTTTGATTGTAAGGTGTCCAGTATGTCAAGCAATGTACAATTAAACCTTTCAGGCTGAGGGTCTCCTCATGGATGATAGGGGTGGTTCGTGATTTTACATTCCCACAAAGATAGCATCTCTTAATCAAGCCGACCTCAGAGTCCCTTCCCTGATCAGAATGAACCACTCATGAGCCCCATAGTGGACGAAAAATTTTCAACAAGTATCTTAGCCACTGTAGTTGCTTTCTGATCCTTGGTCGGAAAGCCCAGCGATCGGGTGAAATGATCAGTGACCACCAATATGTTGCTAACACTTTTCAGATCAGGCTCTAAACTCAGGAAATCAATACAGACCAGTTCCATAGGAGCACTAGTAGTAATGTTGACCAGTGGAGCAGCTCTCTGGGGTAACGCTTTCCTTTGCAAACAATGACCACAGGTCTTGACATACTGTTCCATGTCCGCACTCATCTTCGGCCAGTAGAATCGAGCCCGTACCAAGTCAAGTGTTCGATCTATGCCCAGGTGCCCCATTTGATTATGCAATGACCTGAGAACTAGCTCTCTAAAACCACTGGTAGCACCAGTTGTTGTCGTGTACCCGACCCTCCTTATTCAACAGTCTCTATATAGTAGTTGGTTGATCAGCTTTAACTTGGGCCCTCTTATACAACAAAGCAGTCCGTATGTCAGTGGAACGTAGTTTGATACATCCTTCCTGCCCGCAAAAACCTCTACAGCCATTCTTATCATAAGATCACAGGATTGAGCCTGTTGGAGATCATCATTGTTGAGTTGTGGCAGGAAGTTGGTGTCCAAGACAGAGAAATGACAGTAAGCAGCAGGTATACAGTTTTCCGGTGGCCCCAGACAATCTACCACATAGTCCACCGTATCAGAAGACGCCTGTTCCTCTTTGTCAAATTTCTGGCAGAGGGCTCTTATGTCAGGTTCAGACAACTGGACCCATTCAGTCTGGGATGCAGGCCTCCGAGAGAGAGCATCCGCATCTATATGGTTTAGGCCCGCCCGGTATTCTACAGCATAATCATAAGTGGCCAAGGCAGAGAGCCACCTATGCCCAGTAGCATCCAATTTGGCAGAGGTCTGTACATAGGTCAGAGGGTTGTTATCAGTCTTTACTAATATCTTGGCACCATACAAATAGTCATGAAACTGATCAACAATGGCCCACTTTAGAGTCAGAAACTCTAGTTTGTGCACGGGGTAATTTTTCTCTGAAGGCGTCAGACTTCTACTGGCAAACACTACAGGTCTCAGCCCATTCGGAGTGCTCCTGGTATAACATAGCCCCAGTCCTGTAGACTGGCATCAGTATGAAGAGTGTAGGGCTTGACTGGGTCAGCTAGGCCAGTACTGAGCCGTGAGGTTGATATATAATGTCGTGAAAAGCTTCTCACACTCAGCAGTCCATCGATCCCGAACATATTGTTTGGCCGAAAATACTTCTTTCCAGGTCAGTGTACACACCTTTCTTATATTTTTGTGAGTAGGTGGATACCCTGGAGTGAGATTAAGGAGGCTAATTACTCGTGAATAGTCTCTGACAAACCGCCTATAGTATCCAAAAACCCCAGGAATTGTTGCAGCTCTTTTAAATTCCTGGTTGAGGCCAAGTGGTCAACGCCCACCTTGCCAGGGTCAGTCTCTATGCCCTCGTGGACACTATGTGGCCCACATATTTCATGGAAGTCTGGAAGAATTGACACTTGTCAATAGACAATTTAAGGCCGAAATCCTCCAACCGATCCAGGACTTTGAATAATCGTTGCTCGTGTTCTTCCAATGATCGGCCAAACACTATAGCATCATCTAAATGGACCAAACACTCGAGTAGATTCATGTCCCCCACAGCTCATTCCATCAAGCACTGGAAAGTGGCTGAAGCACCCGAAATTCCTTGAGGCATCCGAATAAACTCATAGAAGCCTAAGGGACAAATGAAATAAGTCTTCTCCCGGTCGTCTGGGGCCATCAGGATCTGGTAGTATCTGCTCTGAAGATCCAATACAGAGAACCACTTACTACCATTCAAACAATCCAAGGCGTCTTGTATGTGTGGCATGGTATATTGATCCGGAATGGTCGGCCTATTCAAAGTACGATAGTCTACACACATCCGAACTGCCCCATTCTTTTTCCTTACTACTACGATGGGGGAGGCATAGGGGCTCCTAGACTCTTGAATTATGCCAGCAGCAAACATTTCTTGCAGATGCCACCTTACATCATCTATGTCAGCAGGAGCCAGGCGTCGGGATCTCTCTCTGAAAGGTCTTTCATCGTGCAGTCGAATGTGATGCTCAGCCCCTTGTACACATCCTACATCCCACTCCTTCAGGGAAAAAACCTGGTCCCTCTTGGCAAGCCTCTCACTGACTCTTCGTTTCCAGTCAGCGGGCAACGGGGAATCACCGAAGTCAAACAGATCAGCAGTAACTCTATCACCCGTCCGGGAACTCTTTCTATTTGGTAATACAGCAGTATCTTCACAATGAACGCTAGCCAGGGTACACCCTCTTCTTATTCGAATCTCTTTATCAGACACATTGTGCACTTGAACCATCACCCTCTTAACATAGGCATGGGCCCTAGCCGGCAAAATGCTGGGTTTGAGCAACAACCCCTCAGGTAACCCTCCTTCCCCAGGCGCATCCAGCATCAACAACTTATTCTTGACATCAGTCTTTAGTCATACCTCTCCATGCAAAACACATTGTGCATTTGGGGCAAGTACCACGGGGGCTGGATCCTTTTTCCACACCACCCCCACAGGGCCTTCGGGTTCCTCCAGACTACCCATCTTCTGAGTGGCCCTGACCTTTTGAATCACAGCAGATACACTCAAAGCTCACCCAGTCTGGAATGCTCGCTTCTCTGAGCACAATTGGGCCAGTCATCCAAACGTGTGTGCATTTGTCCCAATCAACAAGGGCACCCCATCGTACAGTCCGGTGGGTGGGAAAACTAAAACTAAGGTTTCCACTTGCTCATCTATTTCATTCACAGTTGCAGGGAAAGATAACCAGACATGGATGTACCCCAGATACGGATAGGCCTTGTCGCTCAACCCCCATACATGTAGACCAGTTAGAGGCTGCAGGGGCACGTCAGATAAGTGCGCTTGGTACCAGTCCTGAAACATGATGGTCACCTGGGAGCCACTGTCCAGTACAGCTCGAGTGGGAATTCCATTTACCCACACCCGGGTCTCCATAGATGGCCCGACCACATCAGACCAGTTGGGGGTAGCAACATTGGTAGCCCGGCGGGCATGGGCCTGAGTCACAAAACTTTTTCTTGGGGGCCCAAGACTGGGTCTGGCGGTGTTGAGCGATCAGTCTGCTGTTAACTTTCCTTAAATTCTCCGGCCTCTGGCAGTCAGGCTGGAAATGCCCATCTTCCCCACAGTGATAACAAAACTTAGGGTCCCGGGGATCACTATTCTGAGGGGGGCCCTGAGGGGAGGGAGAAAGCTCTCTAGGGCTAGGGTTCAGGGCTCTACATGACTTAGGGTCCCCGGGCCAAGTAGGGTACACAGTAGACTGCTTTAAGTCCCTCACCAGTTCCTGTAAATTCTTGATCTCAGCCCTCAACTCACCCTCCACGTAGGGGTCAGAGGAAACAGCCTGCATCCCCACAGTACCTGGGAAATCTGGGGACCCCTCGGACCCTCCAGGTGAGCCAGTCTCCTCAGGGGTATTAGACTCAGGGGTCCCACTAGGGTTCACTGCCCACACACAGGGTTCCCACCCCTTCTTCATCAGTCTCCACTTCCCAAATTTCCCTCATCAATTGACAATATTCAGGCGGGGTGGCCCGCTGATCATGCAACTTGAGTTTCAGCAGCGTTACACTAGAGAATCTGGCAGACTTTAAAACATGCTGTAACCGAACCTGATTCAGGGCTGTAGCACTGATTCCCTTTCTATAAGTTTCCTTCTGCAAGGCCTTCCACTCTAGTAACAAAAGCGGACAGTTTTTCATTTCTCCACTGCTTAGCAGACCTGAATTTCCATAATAAATCTTCACCAGTCTCTGTACTCCCAAAAACCCCTTCCAAAGCAGAGAGATACTCTGCAGTGGTGGCTTCCGGACGGGTGGCCCGGAAGAATCTAATGGCTTCTAAGGCAGGACCCCGCAGACTCTCCATCAGCCTCTTCCGTTTCTCTCCCTCGGAGCATTGCCACTCCTGGACCAAAGGGGTGGCATAGTCCATCCAGGCCTCCAGGTCATCTTCCCCGGAAGGCACTGGTACCGTGCCAGAGAAAAGTTTTAATTTATGGTAGGAATCTAGCTGTATAGAGGGGACTGCCAGGGGCAGAGAAGCCAACACTGAACTCTTGGGCGGGCAAGGGGATGTGCCCGGGGAACCCCGAGGGGTAGTATCACTGGATAGATCCAAGGCTTGTAGCAACTCCTGGGTAGTCCTCCCCTCCCTTTATCTTTAAAACTGTTCATTTGAGGAGACCCCCCAGGAGTGAGTGACCCACTTTGGATATGGATTAGCCTCCACCCCTGGGACGCACCCTCCGGTTAAAGTACAGGAGGTACTTTCTCAGGGTCGATGGCCACACTGCATAGGAGTAGCACCTGCAATGTCTGGTCAAGCAAATCAGCCATACGCCCTTTCACTTCAGCCTTACCCAAACACTTTACTCGTTCTGCAACAGAGACAATATCAGCAGCTGAGGTACCCAAGGGCACATCTAACAATAATACAATCTTCTGGGAATCTAGCTCTTCTGCTTCACCCCAACCCATTAGTTTGTGTACCATGGTTTTGATGGGTCCCAGCTTAATTTTTTCCAACATATCCCCTTCCATTTTTTCCATCTTTGGGGTATCTCCTCACTGAGCCACTAGGGGACGCTAATCCCAGCGGTGCCTCCAATTTGTAACCCCCAAGGGGCGCTACCCTTAGGGCTACTACCCCTATCTGCCTCCACAGAGGCAGGGTGAGGGGCCCAGATCCGTTGATGGGTGCCTCCACCCAGAGGTCGGGGTTGGCACAGTTAAGACTACCTCGGTTACAGCTCTCTGAGCTACTGCAACCCCCCTTTCGTCCCACTAGTGACTCACACTGGATACCAACAATTCTGTTCACCAATACACTTACCCCATGGATAATATATTCCAGCTCCCTTTGGGGACCCTCTGTAAAGTAAGGCACAGTTATGTTGCAATCACCAGGCAGCAGTTCACCATTAATGTACTCAATAGCCAGGATGTAGCTGTACAAAAAGCAATCTGATTTATTCAGGGGAAAACAACAAGGACAGGGGGAATCAAGCTGATTAGTTTATCACTATACTTATCTACCTAGGGTTCTGTGCACAGGCCTAACCCTACAGCTTATTGTCCCGGGGTACCCAAGCCCTATCGGCTAGTCCACACGTGGCAGCTGGTTGGGGCCCTTAGCACACACAAACATAACAGTCCTGAGCAGGTCAAAGTAAGAGGAAAGTTCAGTTAAGTAATCCACAGTTAAATGGTGCACTGAAACCACTGCATAGACACACTACAGGGAGCGACCCTGAATTAGTACTCACAACCCCAGCAAATGACGATTCCTTCACCGCTACCAGAATGGAGCCTGATTTTCACCAGTCTTCTTACACATTTATATGGTAAACAACAACAGAGGGGTACCACACCAGGCAGCTGCTTCCATGGCTCCCACAACTCCCAACCAGTGGGATACTGCAATGGCAGCTTTCACTTTTCTTTCGGACTGAGCGCAATTCAGCAATCCTCTCCAGTCCCCATACAGGTCGAGCCTGGTGGGTAGCTGCACAGGGCACAGCCTCCTCTGACCGCCCACCGACAGATTTCAGGACGAAGTCGCTCGCAGAGAAACGGCCGCTTTAAGCCTTCACGTGCTTCCCGCGCGAACACTCTCCAGCGCAGAAGCACACAGCTCCTCTCTCTTCCTCAGCCACTTTCACTCTGCCCCTCTATAGCTTGAGGCACTCCTCTCAATTCAGGTGTGACCCGATCCAATTGGCTGGTTGAGCCTGCCAGTCACTTCCTCCAGTGCTTAGTGGTGCAGAAAAAGCGCCATAGCCCATAATACCTTTCCCAAAACAAACGGCGCCTCTATTGGTTAGTCAACTCTACAGGGTCCCGAGGTACTGATTGGTCCAATTCACTAGTTCTGGACCAAAATGGAGGAGGCAATCTAAACAGTTTTTACTGCAAGAGAAAACAGGTTAGAACAACTACACTGCCATTATTATTTTACGATATTTTAAGCAAACATTCACATCCTCTTTCAGAGCTCCCTTAGCACCACTAGCGATGGCAGAAAGGGAGCGTTTACTCTGCAGCCCGGGCGGGATTCGAGCATAGCAACACTCAAACCCCCTTCCTGATCAATCATGACTGCAACCCAAAGCAGCCCTTAAAGAGACAGTATACGGAGGCCTTTCAAAGCTCACTGGCTTCCCATTTAAAACGGCTTTTAACGCTAACTCCAACCAGGCACGGAGTATTTACCCAAGCTCTGGGAAGTTTTTAGGAACCCCATTTGCAAGGGGGTTACAGTAATAAACTTGCTTATTACTACCAAAAAGGATTAATCACAGTTGCCCTAAGCAGTTCTTACCAAATGCGAAGTGGGAGCCAATGTTAAGCGTTCCCTTTTCCTCAAGGATTCTCCATGTCTCTTGGGGTCTCCGAGGTGGAAGAAGTAATGTCCTACATTATATACCTATGATAATTACTATGGTTACTGTGAGATAGAAACATTTCTAGTTACAGAGATGAGCCCTATTGGCTAAATTAGAGGTAGTTCCACAGTCCAAGATAACATTATACAATTCTGTAGTAGTCATCACTTTGTAAAGACAAAAGAAGCATAGTTGTATATATATATATATATATATATATATATATATATATATCTCAGTGTAATAGTACAAATCACCAAAAGGTGGCAATGCTGACTTATGTACCATAATCATTACAAGGACACAAGTGTCCAAACATCTTATAAGCAAGAAATACATATATGTATTAGAAAGCAAAGTGTATAACAATAATATGCATACATCTCCTGACATCTACTCTTCTACGGTAGATGCCCTATACCCTATATGTTAGTATAACATATGCCTAAATGCTGGCTGTCTACAGTGTACCTCTGGGGGTACCAATAAGGGTGCAGGGACCTCGTGTAACAGTACTGAAGGAGCTGGCAGAGGTCCTTGCAGGACCTTTGGCAGACCTATTTAATGCCTCACTACACTCAGGGTGTGTACCGCAGGATTAGAGGATGGCTCATGTGGTGCCCCTCCACAAGAGTGGCCCCAAGGATGAACCGGGGAACTACAGACCAGTGAGCCTCACATCCATCGTGGGTAAGCTAATGGAGACTATCCTGAAGGAGAGGCTGGTGGCCCTCCTAGAGGCCAAAGGACTACAGGACAGCAGACTGCATGGCTTCATACAGGGCAGAGCCTGCCAAACCAACCTGGTGGAGTTCTATGACTGAGTAACTAGGCAACTGGACAGGAGCCATGCAGTGGCTGTCCTGTATCTGGACTTCAGTAAGGCATTCGACTCGGTGCCGCATGGGAGGCTGGGACGTAAGTTAATAGGCACAGGGGCGGGTGCAAAGTTGATGAGATGGGTAGGGAACTGGCTTCAGGGAAGGCAACAGAGAGTGGTGGTGGGTGGAGAGCTCTCACACCCAAGGGTAGTGACAAGCGGTGTTCCACAGGGCTCGGTGTTGGGACCAGTGTTGTTTGGGATATTCATTGCAGACATATCATTGGACATCAAGAGCAAGATCAGTCTGTTTGCTGATGATACCAAGATGGGAGCAGTGGTGGATGACCTAGGGGGATGGTAGGGGTTGCAGGATGATCTGGCAAAGCTTGAAACCTGGTCAGACACCTGGCAACTGGGGTTTAATGCCAAAAAGTGCAAGGTGCTGCATTTTGGGGTGAAGAACCCAAGGAGGAGTTACCAGCTGGGGGGAGTGCAGCTAGCCCAGACAGAGGAGGAGAAGGATCTGGGGGTGCTCATTACAGGGTCAATGAACAACTCGGCACAATGTAGGAAGGCAGCAGCAGCAAAGGCCAACAAAATGCTGGGTTGCATTGCAAGGGGTATATCCTCGAGGAGGGAGGAGGTGATTCTGCCACTGTATAGGTCATTAGTTAGACCACACCTGGAGTACTGCGAGCAGTACTGGCACCCATATCTGAAGAGGGACATTAAGTTACTGGAGGGGGTGCAGTGCAAGGCAACAAAGATGATCAAGGGGCTGGCGTACTTATCATACGAGAGGAGGCTGAGGGAGTTGACCATGTGCTCGCTGGAGGAGAGCAGAGACAGAGGCGACATGATTGAAACCTTTAAGTACATGAAAGGAATAAAGAAGACAGGTACAGTGGGGTTGTTCAAAGTAAGGGAGGGGAGGGACACCAGGGGCCATGATATGAGACTGGAGGGAGGAAGGTTCAGGAGGGAGATGAGGAGATACTTTTTTACAGAGAGGGTGGTAGCTGGGTGGAATGCGTTACCTGCAGAAGTGGTATCCAGTAGAACAGTGGGCTGCTTCAAAAGGGGATGGGACAGGACAAGAGGGGAGTCAATGGAGGGGAAGGGTGGAAAGGAGGGGCAGCTGCAGAATAAGGGGTGCTAGCTGCACATTCGAGCAGACTTGATAGACCTCTAGGCCTTTATCTGCTGGCAAATTTTGTATGTTTGAATGCAGGTAGTTCAACTTACCTGGTTGTGCCCCGTCCCCTCTCCCTGGGGCTTATACCCCTTCACTGGACCTGTTGCAGCCTTGCTGCGTCTCCTGACCCACCTCTAGTCTTCAGTTCCAGCCCATGGCTGCATGTGATTATGTGGGCCACGTCTTGTTACTACTAGTTTTTCCATTTGTTGGCCTGTTGCTGGTTGCAGTGGATGACTTTGTCGGGTTCCCCTCGTGCCTGCACACCTCTGTAACTCACCCCCCATGCCTCTAGCTCCCCCTTCAGCCACCCAATCTCCTTCCTAAGCTGACCCACCTGCCAGCACACCATGCAGCCCCCAGTCCTCCATGCCATCCCCAGGAAATTGGCTGCTCCACACCCTTGGCAGCATACCACCCTCTCTAGCCTGTGTTCTGGCTGACTGCCTCTTGCCATTCTCCCTACCTATGGATTAGTGTTACTTCATTCCCTGTTACCCTTCCCCCAGGTTGGACTTCCCCTGTCCATGCTAAACTGTACTAAATGGACTGCACCTGGCAGTCCCGTCCACCAATTATGGTGCAGCCCACCCCCTATAAATGTGCAATAGAGCAGGGTGGGTGGTATAAGGGCCTAACTCCGGCTCACGCGAGAGTGTATCAGCCCTGCTGCTGCTCTGCACTGTAACCTCCAGGCCTGCTATCGAGACTCCAGCTATTCTCCTTGCCCCTCATTAAGTCCAGTCCCTGCTGGATGAAAGATAGGAGAAGCTCAGCTATCCGTTTAAACAGCCCCCTTGAGTACGATTCAAATAGTACTAGCAATACAAATTTTTTTGTACACAATCAGAAATCCCCCTCACACACAGTAAAAGTATAAGCACTTCCCTGTGTCCTGTTCTAACACCCTCCCTGCATTTACTGTGCTTCCACAGCACCAGATTTCTTCACCGCTCCCCACTACCCCCCGCTATTCGCGGCGCACGTCCACCTTTCTCCCCCCAGGCTCCACCCAACATGAACACATTTTTATACCCCAACCGTTTAAAGCCACCACTCCTTTGTTTGGGCTTTGCTCCCTTTTCCGGTGGCACTGATTGGCTCCCCACTCAACTTCGGCTCTGGCAAGAGTGTATCAGCCCTGCCACTGCTCCACACCGTGACCTCTAGGCCTGCTATCAGGACTCCAGCTATTCTCCTTGCCTCGCATCAAGTCCAGTCCCTGACGGATGAAAGGTAGGAGATGCCCAGCTATCCATTGTAACATCCCCTTGAGTATGATTCGAATAGTACTAGCAATACAAATAAATTTTTTTGTGCACAATCGGAAATCCCCTCACACACAGTACATAAACAGTAAAAGTATAAGCATTTCCCTGTGTCCTGTTCCCCAACATGCTTGCTGCAGCAACTGTGCCTCCTCAGCGCTGGATTTCTTCACTGCTCCCCGCTACCCCCCACTATTCACAGCGCATGCCCACCTTTCTCCCCCCATGCTCCACTCCACAACATGAACCTAGAAGAGATCAGCATGAGGACTAGAGCCTGCTAAAACAGAGACTTTTTTAACTTCATTAACAGCCATGAAAACCTGCACAAGTCAAGATGGACAAGTAGAGAGTTAGCTGCACTAGCCCGGGTCAATTTGCACTAGAATTTGGGCTAGTAAAACAATGTTAAGATCGACCCCTGGGTACAAAGATGAGTTACCCCATGAAAATAGAAATTCAGTCCCTCAAGTCTGCATTTGCTGACTGTTTTTCTTCATAATGTTAACCTGCATATTCCCCCTGCTTCCTTCCTGCACATTCATTATGCAGAGGATAAAGGATGGGCAACAGTGAACAACAACACTGTGTTCACTTTGAGAGGTTGTCATGACAACCAAGTAGACCTCAAGAGCGAAGCTGGAGAGGTTTGTGGTTGTCATGCAACCTTGAGAAGTGTACATAGCATTGTTGTTTACTGTTGCCCATTCATTTCCTTTATAGTATATGGGCAACAGTTAAATAACAATGGGGCATATATATATATTTTTTTTAAACACAGCATAGCATGGTTTCAACACCTCCCCCACCCAGTGATCAAGCAGCACTCCACCCCCGCTCACACAGACTCAATTTTTGTTTAAAAAAAATCAGAATGAGCCGACTTGACAGTTGTTCTTATATCCAGCTGGGGTCCAAAGTCTCTCTGAGTTCTCCATAGTATGTGTAACCCCCCCTACAAATGGGGGTTCCCGAAAGTCTTCCTTGGGTGTGCCTACATGCCCACTGCCAGGCTGGTATCCTGTGTCTTAGCACTTTAAAAGTGTTTGTGTGAGAGTGCCTTAATGTCTCTGTGCACTGTCTCTTTAAGAGCTGCCAATAACATGGTGCTTATTTAATCTGGGAGGGGTCTGAGTGTTTTTATGCTCGAGTCCCACCCGGGCTGTCAGATAATCGCTCTGTTCTGCCATCGCTATTTGCGCAGAGGGAGCTCTTTTAGAAGCTGTACTTGTGTGCTGATCATCTATTAGCATGGCAATAGTATTGTAGTTTGTTTAACCTGCCTTCTTTGCAGCATGGACTTTATGTATTGCACCACCATTTTAGTTTTGGACTGCCAGTCAGCACCTTTGGGGACTCTAAAATGGAGCCTGTCCCCAGGGGTCTTGTGGGAGCAAATTTCTGTAGGAATTGCAGTTTTTACATTTTAGTGCCAAAACAGACCTGGAGGGGGAGCCCTTGCTTCGACAGACAGATGGATCAACCAACTAGTTCCTTTTGGACCGAAGGGAAATTCCCAAGCTGCCTGCTGCAGTGAGTCAGTCTGGAGTTAGAGTTTGCAGAGTAAACAGCTTGAGTGATTCAAGCAGCAGCTCCTGCGTAGTTCGTGCAGGAGATTGGTGGAAAGGCTGAGTCTGGCCCATCTGCCTGTAGTCCCTCGAGAGGGAATCCTTTGAAAGGCTTAATACTCCAGACTGTATCTGAATTGAGTGAGAGAAAAGCCACTGAAGCGTGACCAGGCTTACACCTGAAGAAGACTGAAGATTTGCTGTATGCGATCGGCCTGTCAGGACATCCATTCACCACAGAACTCCTGGTTTTGCTCACAGACACTGATATTGCTGCCAGACTGCTATCCACATTGTGGTATGGTGATTGCTTTACTATAAATGTGCTGTGTGCTGTTAGTGGGTTGCGATTTGGTTCCTCACTGTTTAATTGTACCACACTTGCTGGAAGCTGCATCCAGCCTTCCTGGACTGATTTCCAAACTGTTTTACCTGGCCTGGGCCCTGCCACACTGGCGCAGCCAGCTACTTTAGGCACAGAGAACACCATAGACGAGAGACTTGCCTGGGGATCCAGCTCAACATCTCGAACAGGAACAATACCTTGGTGATTCATGTAGGCCCTGCTTCTCCTGGCATACCAGTTGTGCCAACCCAACCTGCAGTCTCCATCTCATCCCTCCTGTGTCTTGCATTGGGTAGCATGAGTAACAATCAGGGTAACTCCCTGCAACAATGGCTAAATCTCAAGTGTTGTCATCTGATTGCATTGTTGTTTTTCCTTTCACGAACAGAGCCTTCAGGCTCTGGATTGTAAATTGTGTGTGGTTGTGCTTGTTTTTTCTTTTCATCACAGGGCCCCAACCAGCTGCGACGCCGGCCTACCCCGGGCAATCTTCCAGGCTAGCCCACCTTACATCCAAATGGGTACCCAGAGCATGTGACAGTGTAGGGACTAAAAGTGCATGCATAACTGCCTGACTAGATCAATTTTCAAATCAACCTGATTATGTCCCTCCCTTGTTCCATTCCTCTGAATAAATCAGATCTAACTCTTTTTGCATTTAATCTGACTGTGGTTCCAGTTTGTTCCAAATGCACTGTACTGTTATTTGCTGTGCCTAACCTTGTTTTACAGGGGGTCTCCAAGGTCGAACTGGTGGAACCAGCCCCGGTGGTAAGTGCAAACAAGTGTGGGGAATTGTATGCTGAATAGGGGTTACTGTGAAAGTGTTTGTTGCATATTGTCTAGGCCACTAGAGGGGAAAGAGGGGCGTTACAACATCCTGGAGGGAAGTACCCAGGTTAGCCTTGTTACTAACAACCCTGTCCTCCGGGTGAAGGCACCTGTTTCAGTACCCAGGCCCCTTAACCTGCAACTAGCCAAGCAGGCAGGGATTACATCTTGGAGGCACCAATGCTGGGTTTAGTGCCCCCTAGTGGTCAGACATTAGAATTATTGTTCCCAGAATATGGCTACACCAGTAGAAGTCGTTGAGCACCAGTTGGTGGGGGTGATATACGGAGCAGGAGGTTGACACCCATCATGCCATGCTTATACTAGACATTCCCTTGAGTATTAGTAAGGACACAGTAGAAGGGGTTCTCTCCAAAGTCAAAGGTTTGAAAAACACTGTGGTGGTGTGTCGGCAGGCAGGTTTAATGACCCAAACCCTCATGGCCTTGGTGGAGTGTAGTGACCCCATGGATGGCACTAAGGTGCCAATGACCATTACCCCCGAAGGTTCCCCAACTGCTTGGAGGGTAATAACTAAAGATAGTAAGGGTCCCTTAGAGGATGAGCCCCCACCATTATCTAAGACTTTTGAGTGGAAATTTGCTAAGCTGTTGCTGGAGGAAGGGAAAACCGTAGAGGACTTTAAGCAATTATTCCTGCCACCTGGGGTGCACCTTCCCCCACGACCCCGTCACTTCCAGTACCAGCTCCAGTGCTGGCACCTACATTGGTGCTTGTAATTCAGTCATGACACATACTGCAAGCTGAGGATGTTCTCAGGTACCCTCTCCACCCCACAGGGGGAGGATGCCTGGGAGACCTGTATCGACTATCTTGCCCCCTTGGTACCTGAGTGGCAGTGTGCAGAGGCTGAGACGTGAAAAAAGATCATGGAAAGTTTGAGGGGTCCGGCCGTGGAAGCCATTAGATTTCTGAGGTTCACGAATCCTAAGGCATCTGCTGAAAAGTACCTGTCTGCCATGGAAGGCAATTTCGGAAGCATTGAGTCAGGGGAGACTTTGATGTGGCAGTTCAAAGGTACCAAACAGTGGAGAGGGGAAAGTCTGTCTGTGTATGCTGCTCAACTAGAGAGGGCCCTGCAGAGAACTTATCAAAAGGGTGGAGTAGCCACCAGTGACTTGAACCGTGTGAGGCTGGGGCACATACTACAGCATGCCAAGCACTCTAAATTGCTGATTATCCAGTTAAAGCTCCATGATAGGAGAGATAACCCTCCTGACTACTGTGACCTGATAAAAGAACTCAGGGAGGTTGAAGGTGAAGAAAGAGATTGTGATTATGGGGTGGGTGCAGCCCGAGCGACCACGGCACAGGAAGACCTCTCTGAAATGGAGACCGCTAAGGATATTCCACCATGGGCTGAGCGGTGGAGAGACAAGCTGCTGAAGGAAGTCATAAGAGTACCAGCGGGTGCCTTTACAGAGGCCTCCACTGCAGACAAAGACCCTGGTCCCTCTAAGAACATGACTACCATGGGACTGGGAGTGCACCCTCAGGCATCTTCTACCAAAACTTACCCCCAGGCTGAGATCAAAGAATTGACTGCCACCCTAAAGGAACTGTTAAGACATGTTGCGTCACCTTCACCGCTGCAAACAGGTATCGGACCCGATCCCTTGCTACTGCTTCAGTCTCACATGCAATGTCCTCTCCAAGGATGACCCCGGAGTCTATCATTTGTTACAACTGTGGAAAGGATGGCCATGTGAACAGAGAATGCTGGTCTTAGATAAAGTTGTGTACAGACTTCAAGGAGATCTCCGGAAAGCGAGACCTTGGTCGAGGGGCGCTGGCAACAACCACAGTGAAGAATCAAGAAATCCTAATTCAAACTTTTTTGTGGCTAAACCATCTGTCCAGGCCCCTGCTACTGTGTCTCCAGACTGGTCCAAAATAGTAGGCCCCTCAATGGAAACTACTGTGACTGTCAATGGTATCCATGCTCGGGCTGTGCTCGATAGTGGGTCGAAAGTGACCATTGTATTCCAGGACTAGTATGACAAACATTTATCTGATGTGCCATTACAATCTCTGGATGGCCTACATGTGTGGGGCCTGAGCGACAAGTCTTACCCCTACCTAGGATATGTCTGGCTCTGGCTGTCTTTTCCTGCTACTGTAACTGGTGTAGATGAACAAGTAGAGACACTAGCCCTGGTGTGCCCTCCTTCCGGACTGTATGATGGGGTTCCCCTGCTAACTGGAATGAACACCCACATGTTTGGGAGACTGGCACAACTCTGACATGAGAAACAAGGGCAATGGACTGGACAGACCCAAAGAATTCCAGCATTAATCAAAAGGGCTTATGACTTGCAACAGAAACCCAATGAAGTGGACCGAGATGAGCCAGTGGGGATAGTGTGGAAAAATGATCCTGACTCCTTGGTGTTGGCCTCCAATGACCAGTGTACGATCCATGGAGAAGTCTGCCTAAGGAGAGGTGTAAAGAACAAAATATTGATGATAGATGCCCCTGGTGAAGGGAAGCTGCCAGAGGGTTGATGGTTAAGCCCAGTATACTGCCTGCATGTGCCCATGCCCGTCGAGTGATGGTGCAAGTGAGAAACATGTCGGACAGGGATGTTCGCGTGAACCAGGAATGTATGCTGGCTACAGTACACTGTGCAGACACTGCAGTATTACCCAGTAACAAGTACTCTGGCGAAAAGGAGAAAGTGACTACGGACTTGTTTGACTTTGGTGATTCCCCTTTGTCTGCCGAATGGAAGACCCGAATTATCGGGAAACTTGCTCAGAAAGACCAAGTGTTCTCACTAAAAGAGTGGGATGTGGGGTGTGTCCATGGTGCTGAACATAACATACACCTGCATGATGACTGACCATTTTGAGAGAGAGATCCCGATGCCTTGCCTCAGCTGACACAGACGATGTTAGGAGGCACCTACAGGAAATGCTCGCTGCTGGCATTATTCAAGACTCAAGAAGCCCATATGCATCCCCCATCATAGTGGTGCATAAAAAGAATGGGTCCGTGAGGATGTGTGTGGACTATCAGACCCTCAACCGGTGGACTATCCCAGATCAATACACCATGCCACGCATACAGGATGCCCTGGATTGCCTGAACGGGGCCAGTGGTTCTCAGTACTTGATCTCCGCAGCGGATATTATCAGATTCCAATGGCCCCAGAGGACCTTGAAAAAACAGCCTTCATCTGTCCTTTGGGGTTCTACGGATTCCTGAGGATGCCACAGGGGATTTCGGGTGCCCCTGCCACCTTCCAGAGATTGAAGGAACGTGCGGTGGGAGACATGAACTTGCTGAAATGTTTAGTGTACTTGAATGATGTCAATGTTTTCGGACGCACACTAGAAGAACATGAGACCAGACTGCTCAAAGTCCTCGATCGTTTGGAAGAATTCGGCCTCAAGTTATCCACAGATAAGTGCCAGTTTTTTCAAACATCTGTGAAATATGTGGGACACATAGTGTCTGCGGAAGGGATACAGACAGATCCCAGTAAAGTTGAAGCTTTGACCACCTGGCCCCAGCCCAATAACCTAAAAGAGCTACAGCGTTTCCTGGGGTTCTGTGGTTACTACCGCAGGTTCATCAAAGACTATTCAAAGGTGATTCGGCTGCTCCTTAACCTTACCCAAGGCTACCCCCCTACCAACCGCAAATACAAAAAGGGGGCTATCAAAAATCAAGAGAAAATGTATTTTTGAACAGGTGAGCCTTTTGGGACTCAGTGGACACCCAAATGTGAAGCAGCTTTCTTTGAAGTCATATACCAGCTCACCCACATCCCAGTCCTTGCCTATGCTGAGCCTACCAAGCCATATGTTCTGCATACAGATGCTAGTTTGCAGGGCCTTGGGGCTGTGCTATATCAAGACTATGAAGATGATTTGAGATCTGTAGCTTTCGCCAGTAGGAGCTTGACCCCGTCAGAGCGGAACTATCTGGTCCACAAGTTGGAGTTCCTCACCGTAAAATGGGCCATAGTTGACCAGTTTCATGAGTACCTCTATGGGGCCAAGATATTAGTGAAGACTGACAATAACCCACTGACCTATGTGCAGACTTCAGCTAAACTGGACGCCACTGGGCACCATTGGCTTTATGCCTTATGAACTTATGATTATGCTGTTGAATACAGACCGGGACTAAACCACATTAATGCTGATGCCCTGTCACAAAGGCCAGCTGCCAAGGACAATTGGGTCAGATTGTCTGAACCTGACATCAAAGCATTATGCCAAAAGATTGATACAGATGAACAAATGTCTGTGGACACAGCAGACTGCCTAGTAGCTTGCTTGGGCCCTCCTGATACCTGCATACCGGCTGCCTATTGCCATTTCTCTGCTTTAGATATTAGTGCACTACTTCCATTCGATAGCGACAGTCATGGACAGATTAATGGATGTGGGAGCCCTACTCCAAGTCATATTTTGTGGCCCGGGGGCCCCTAAATGCCAACATTCCACTCTTCTGCAGTAACGACCAGGGTACTCAAGCAGGATGTGGTTTATAATGCTATGTGTTATGCCACATGACTTGACAGGTCACATGCCCTTGATTATAAACAACACAATTCAGAATGACCAACTACTGCAATAAAGAGTTATTTATCAGTACAATATTAACATTTGTAAATGTTCACTTTTTAGTTACATTTAACTCGTCTTGTTTTTCCTTGCCACTACTGTACCTTGTAACTATTTTTATTATTATTAATTATGGATCCTCTTTCTTCCTCTTTTTCCTCCCTAGACACATCTGGACATTAGACTTCAATTAGTGTGCCCTGCCTGCCCGGATATCAAATTCAAATTCCATATATAAATTAATAAAAATGGTTACTAGCAGCACGATCTCCCTGTACATGCCTCCTTGAATACCTATTCTCTCTGCCAAACCAAAAACTGGAAGCATGTATTGAAGCAGTTAGTGGGCTCCCAGCTCCCTCCCATTATTTCCTTGCTCAAGACTCCTCGAGCTCCAAACCTGAGACATGCTCAAGCTCCCTTGCCTCTGCAATGCATCTGCCACAATCACCCTCTGTGCAGCTATCTTTGTCCTCAATTCTGTCTGTTCTCCACTGTCTCCTCTCCTCCATCTCCATTGTCGTTTATAGTTTTGTTTGTCAGCCTAAAGTTGCTTTGCTGCCAATGCTGAGTTGCTACATCCTTGCCCCTACTCCAAGTCATTGATGCCAAAGCAGCTAAACAGAGTTGTGCCAAAAAGACTGAGCCTTAAGAACCCTGCAGAACCTGCAGGTGTTGACTGCAGTCACTTCAGAAATTAAGTTTCCTAGAGCAACCTGCCACAACTTCCCAGTAATGCATATGACTCAGATCAAACCAAGACAAAACTCTGCCAGCAAGAGCAAGTCGTACATGTTAGTTCCCCTCAGGTGACTTATTAGTATCCCATGGTCCACTCAGTGCCAAACTCAAATCTTATTAAAGAGTCAGTACACTACTCAGGTTACTGAACACTCACAGACAGACCATGACCAGAGGCAACCACAGCTTAGTTTGTTTCTCAATGCAATCAAACTAGTTGTTCTGCAGCAAATGACTTAGACACTGCAGCACGCATGACGACTAGTCAACTCAACATACCTGTGGGCCTGACTGATGTGAATGTGACTTTGATGAGTCCAGTCTGTACTCTTGATTGTTTTCTTAAGATCACACAGGCGGTGGTGACACGACTCAGCCTTGCAGCATGGCCTGGCATGGGAGGACTCCTTAGTCACAGCAGGACCAAAGACCAAACTAGCAGCAGCACTGACTGACACTGGCTAGTGGCTACACTGAAAACACCAGCAGCATGTGATGCTGCACTGAAGCCAAATCTGACTCCAGGTGACCCCCCGTGGCCTACTTTTGTGTCTTTAGACAGAGACTGCTTCTTCTTTGATGAGCCGGACCAACCACCGGCACTGATGACTGACTGCCACAGCTCTCTCTCGTTCTCCTCCTCTACTCCTCATTACTGCCCGCGCCATGTCCTGATGCCATGCCATGCACACACTGATTCCTGCTCCCCAGTAGCCACACCTCCAGAGGACCTCTGATGGACATGATTGGTTTGTGTGGTGGTGGGGTCAGGGGTGGATCCGAGGTGAAGCTGGAGCAGCGTCAGCAGAGAAACTGAGAGCTCACTTGCTCAGAGCAGTTGGGGGAGGTCATCATTCACCAGGCTGACTCAGTGAGGGTGGGGGCTGGCTGACTCAAGGAGGGGCTGCCTTTTGGGCAATTCACCTGTCAGCAGTTGTCAGTACAGCAAATTAAAAGTAGCTGTAAATAGGATTTAACAGTGGGGGCCCTCCTGAACTTCGGGGCCCTACGCCATGGCGTAATTAGCATACAGGTTAATCCAGCCATGGCGACAGTATTCAGTGGGCTCAATCCCAAGATCCCATGATTCAACCAGCACTTGATGCCCTGTGTGTGGGGAAAGATGTGTCCAAGTTGCGTTCCCCTGATTTGTGAACTGCTCTATTGTTCAAGGAAGGCTCCAGGTTAAAGTTGCATGATCAATTGTTATACAGAGAGAGAGAAAGTGGATCATTGTGGTCAAGTAGACAAGCAACAGTTGATCCTACCCACGGCCTTTAAGCAGCTGGTACTGAATTCCCTCCACAATCACATGGGGCACCTCTGTATTGACAGAACTCTCGACCTGGTACGATTCCGATTCTACTGGCCAAAGATGGGGGCAGATGTTGAGAATCATGTCAAACTTGCAGTCGCTGCCTCCAGTGGAAAGCTTTGCCCCAAAAAGCTGCCCCACTTGTCAACATCACTACCACTGCCCCCATGGAACTGGTCTGCATAGACTTCTTGTGCTTAGAACCCGATCAAATGAACATTGGCAATGTGTTGGTAGTTACTGATCATTTTACAAAGTATGCACAAGCCTTCCCAACTAAAGATCAAAAGGCCTCTACCGTGGCCAAGGTGCTATTGGAAAAATTAATTCGTCAGCTATGGTGCCCCCCCAGTGGATCCATTCTGACCAAGGCAGAGACTTTGAAAGTAGGCTAATCAAAGACATGCTCACTCTGTGGGGTGTGTGGAAATCAAGAACCACCCCCTAACGCCCACAGGGGGACCCTCAACCAGAACACTTTAACCGCACCCTTCTGGACATGCTGGGCACCCTCCATCCAAAAGACAAACATAAGTGGAGCCAGCAGATCAGCACCTTGGTACACGTGTACAATTGCACCAAAAGTGACACTACTGGGTTCTTCCTCTACCATCTCTTGTTTGGGAGGGAGGCCAGACTGCCAGCTGATATCTGCTTTGGGATCTCTCCAGACTGGGTCCTAGTCGAAAACTACTTGCAGTACGTACAGAAATTGAAAGATCAGTTGGATCATGTCTGTCAACTAGCTCAAACTATGGCTGCTAAGCGAAATCTCACCAACAAAGAAAGACGTGATCGACAAGTAAAAGCCCAGCAGTTGTTGACCGGAGATAGGGTGCTACTACGCAATTTGGGACTGCATGGAAACACAAAATTGCTCATAGATGGCACCATCTTCCCCATGTAGTAGTTGGTAAATTAGATGATCTGCTGGTGTACAAGGCACGCCCAGAAAATAACTCCAAAACTGTGAATACCATGCACCACAATCATTTATTGCCCATCGGCCAAGTTATTATTGATGCTGAGCCAACCCCTGAAACTTCTCCTGGGCCAGTGACTCATGCTGCTGCTACAGAGGAAACAGAGCCAACCTGTCCGTGTTGTTCCAGATGTAAGGCTTTCCCCTCAGCAGGCCCAGAGTGATAGTGATGACTGTTCATCAGTCTCTGATGAGTGACTGTGATAATGCATATTATCCCCCATATGAACTGAGTCAGTTGTTTCTAGGCAATCCTCTGCAGAATCATGGGGATGAAGCTGGGCCTTCAGAACTGCCTAATGTGCCAGCTTCTTCCCTGGACCCAATGCCCCCTGAAAGTGAGGTCCAAAGTATCATGTCTGAGGTTGCAGACTCTGTGTCTTGTAGAACAGTTTGATTTGCCCGAAGAAGGGGCTGATGGTCTGAGTCTCCCTGGTAACATACCAGAACTTGAAGAACAATATGAAAGTGTTGACAGCACCCCTTCAGTGTTACAAAGTTTAATTGTGCCACAGTCTCCTCAGAATGAGCAACCTGGGCCCTCGTCAGAAGATAATAATGAGCAAAGTGTTGTGGAAACAGAGTCTGCAGAGCCAGGAGCTGATAGTGTTCCCAATCTGGACATTTCAATCATTGCAGAGGCATCCCTCACTACAGGAGAAGAAATCAGTGACAGTATTGACTGCCCAGAGCCTGTGTCTGTTCCCCCCAGAAAATCTGGGCAACCTGTTAAGCCAGTGCTATGTTTTAGTTATGATTCCCCTGGGAGGCCTGTGGACTTGCCTCTCAAAGTGGTCCATAAAGGTGATTATGTTTCCAAGAGCTCACTGCCCAAACTGAGCCTGACTGCCATCTCCCAATTAATTGTTCTTCCTTCAGAACATAGTGTCCCTGTCCCATCTAGCCCCAAGTAAGCTAATAGGGAAGGGCCCCTTCTGCATTGTTTACTGTACAAGAAGTTATAAAGTGAGGTTGCTCATCTCCAGGCTGAGTTGGCCAGGATTTGTGGGACCTCCTCTTCCATCTAGGGACCACCAGTGCCACTGCCGTTGCCTCAGAGGTTGCCAAGAAAGAGGAGCGGTTGGACCACAGTGGGCTCAGGGAGGGTGAGGGTGGTGGAACAGAGGCACATCCCTCCAGTTGTACCTCTCCACAATCCTATGCCATTCTGGCAAAGTGTGGTTCCTCTAAGGAGGCACCTATAGTGGAGACCAAGGAGGATGCTGGGAACCTCCACAAAGGAGACCCACAGGAGGGTGGCAGGGGACCCTGCAGGGGAAGGAAACAACTCCTGGTGGGGGACTCCATTGTTAGGAAGGTAGAACTGGGCAAGGAAGGGGAGAGGGAGGTACGGTGCCTGCCTGGCGCCATGGCTTGGAGGGACAGGGAGCAAATCCTCAGGATTGCCAGAGCAGCTGCACAGGGGAGGGAGCTGGATGTCCTTGTCCACTTAGGGACAAATGACCTGGCTAAGAAAGGGATTAGAGAAGTGCAGGAAGAGTTTGTGGAATTGGGGAGGGGCCTTAGTCAAGTAGCATGCACGGTAACCTTCTCGGAGGTGCTACCCATCTATGGCATAGGAGAGGCTAGGGTGTTCCATACCATGGGATTCAATCAGTGGTTGAAAACTGTGTGGAGCTCAGGGATTGGCTTCATTGGGGACTGGGGTCCACCTGGGTGATGCAAGCCTATACTGGCATGATGGGCTGCATCTGTCCGGGAGGGAACCAGGATCCTAGGTGATAGGTTTAAATGCTTCATTGGCAAGCTTTTAAACTAGCCAAGGGGAGGCACTGGAAAGGAGCAGGAAAATCCTAGCTCCCCCCAAACAATCTCGGTAGTAAGTGTGGCAAACACCAACATAGAGGTGTTGATAGGGAGAAGGGCAGGGGTAAATGGAGAAAGTGACAAAGGCAAGAAGGACAGGGATGGGGCAAAAGGGGTAAGGCCATCAGGAAATGGAGGTAATGAGTACCAATGCCCGTAGGTCTGGGCAACAAGCCCCTGAGCTGGTGGCCTTAATGGAAGAGGGATGCCTGGATATCGTAGCAGTCACAGAAACATGGTACAGAGAACCATGACTGGGATGTTAACATACCAGGGCACATAACCTACAGGAAAGACAGGAAGGGGAGAAGAGGGGGAGGAGTAGCTCTCTATGTAAAGGAAGGGATAAAAGCAACTGAACAAAAGAGTAAACAGGGAGGAGAGGAGGCACTGTGGGTCACCTTGGAGACTGGAAAGGGCACAATCCGCACAGGGGTTGTGTACAGACCCCCATGTCAGGGGAAGGAATGGACAAGGATATGATGGAAGGCATTCTTAGAATGGCAGAGAAAGGGGAGATACTGTTGATGGGAGACCTGAATATGCCAGATGTTAACTGGAGCACATTTGCTGCAGCGACATCCAAGAGCAGGGCCATTCTTGACGCCCTACAGGTGGCAGGCATTAGACAGCTAGTTTTGGAACCCACTCGTGAGGGAGCAATCTTAGACCTCTACTCTCAAACAGGGGCAGTGGGAGGATCTCAGATCTAGAAGAGTGGGTTGCCATCTGGGAAAGTGACCATCAAACAGTGTGGTTCACGTTAAACTCAGCTGCAGAGTCAAGCCATACAAAGTGAGGGTACTGGACTTTAGGAGGGCTGACTTTGGCAAGATGGGAGAGTGCCTCAGAAAAGCACTAGCAAACAGGCTAGAAGGAGGTGTGGAGCAACAATGGGGAATTATCAAACTGCCATCACAGAGGCAACAAGCCTTTGTGTGAAGCAAATAAACAAATCAAAGCGAAAGAAAAGCCACTATGGTTCTCAAGAGAGGTGGCTGTGAAAGTCAGGAAGAAAAAGATAGCATTCCAGAAGTATAAGGAAACACAGAAGGAGCAGGACAGAGAGCTGTACCAGTTAAGGCAGAAAGAAGCAGGGAGGGAAGTCAGAATAGCAAAGGCCCAAACTGAGGAAAAGATAGCCAACTTAGTTAAGAAGGGGGATAAAACCTTTTATAGGTACATCAGCAAGTGTAGAAAGACAAAGGGAGGGATAGTGAGGCTGAATTGAATAAACGGTGGGTGGGCAGAGGGGGACAGTAAAAAAGCAGGAATACTGAACGAATATTTCTGCTCAGTATTCACAAAAGAGGAGGGGGAAGTGCCTAATCCAATTAACAGAAGCACTCTTGATAGGGGGGTTGATCCCAGTCCTTTCACAGAAGAAAGGGTTCTGCAGGAACTCCTAAAACTGAAGGTGGACAAAGCAATGGGTCCTGATGGAATTCACCCCAGAATTCTAAAAGAATTAAGGGGGGAACTAGTGAAACCACTGGCTACTCTTTTTAATAAATCATGGGAGGATGGTGTGGTACCGGAGGACTGGAGGAAGGTGGATGTGATTCCCTTCACAAAAGTGGGACCAAGACAGAGGCAGGAAACTACAGACCTGTCAGTCTGACCTCTGTGGTAGGGAAAGTGATGGAGTCACTCTGAAGGAAAGAATAGTTGAGTACCTAGAGGTCAGTGGAGCATAGGATCCAAGGCAGCATGGGTTCACAGCGGGAAGGTCATGTCAGAGGCGAATCTAATAGATTTCTTTGACTGGGTGACCAAAGTAGTAGACCAGGGAGGGCTGTGGACATGGCCTACCTAGACTTTAGCAAGGCATTTGACAGTCCCACACAAAGATTATTAGTCAAATTAACCAGCCTGGGAGTGGGTCCCAGGGTGGTAGCCTGGTAAAACATTGGCTGGACAACAGGACACAGAAGGTAATTGTAAATGGAGTCCACTCTGAAGAAAGAGGCGGTTACTAGTGGGGTACCGCGAGGGTTCAGTATTGGGTCCAGTCCTTTTAATGTCTTCATCAGTGGCATTGCAGAGGACTGGAAGGAAAAGTATGCCTTTTGCAGATGACACAAAGATCTGCAACAGGGTTGATACACAAGGAGGCGTGGAAAGGATGAAAAGGACTTGGCAAGGTTGGAGGAATGGTCTGACTGATGGCAGCTAGGATTCAATGCAAAAAGTGCAAATAATGCACCTGGGAAACAAGAACCAGGGGAAAATACACAATGGGTGGGAGGTAGTAACAACAACAAAACAGGAAAGGGACCTGGGGGTAATCATATCAGATGACCTTAAGGTTAGCAAGCAATGTGAGAAGGCAGTAGGGAGGGCGGGGTATACTGGGATGTATAGGAGAGGCATCAGCAGCAGAAAACAGGAAGTTGTTATCCCTCTGTACAGACAGTTGGTGAGACCCCATCTGGAATACTGTGTCCAGTTCTGGAGACCCCATCTCCGCAAGGACATAGACAGGATAGAGGCAGTCCAGAGGAGGGCAACTAAATGGTGCAGGGTCTGCAAGAGAAGCCGATGAGGAGAGACTAAAGGAGCTTAATATGTATACCCTTGAGGAAAGAAGGAGAGGTGGGACATGAGAAACTTTCAAGTACCTCAAGGAATCAACAAAGTCCAAGAGGGTAGCATCTTTCAGAAAAGAGACTTGCAAGAATAAGGGACACAATTTAAAGATAGAAGGAGGGTGGTCTAGGGGCAATGTGAGGAAGTATTATTTCACAGAGAGAGTAGTGGATGCATGGAACAGCCTTCCTGAGGAAGTTGTGGAGTCTAAAACTGGGGGAGAATTCAAGAATGCATGGGACAGACATAAGGCAATTCTTGTGGGGGGCAGGAAGATATAGGCTGTTGGTTAAATAGGATCTGCGGCCTATCCTGTAGGTAGGGAAATGGGCAGACTAGATGGGCCTAGCGGGCCTTATCTGCCGTCAAAGTCTATGTTTCTATGTTTCTATGTTTCTAAGTCATAGGTAACTGTTCATAGTATGTTAAACATAATAGAATCAGCATAGAATGTTTGAAACATGCATAAGTATTGTCAATGAAGATATGGTATAGTGAAATGTATAGTAATGTGATAAGTTTACTTTAACTGATGCATCAGATAGTATTTCCACAGTATGCTAATGTCACATATGTATTTTATATATTGATTCTTCAATATTGTGATGGTGTAGACTTGACACAGACACCAAGTTTTTCCTGGCAGGGAAGGGTATAATCCCCCTACAAATGGGGGTTCCTTAAAGTCTTCCTTGGGTGTGCCTACATGCCCACTGCCAGGCAGGTATCCTGTGTCTTAGCACTTTAAAAGTGTTTGTGTGAGAGTGCCTTAATGCCTCTGTGCACTGTCTCTTTAAGAGCTGCCAATAACGTGGTGCTTATTTAATCTGGGAGGGGGCTGAGTGTTTTTATGCTCAAGTCCCTCCCGAGCTGTCAGATATTCACTCCGCTCCATTCTGCCATCGCTATTTGCGCAGAGGGAGCTCTGTTAGAAGCTGTACTTAAGTGCTGATTATCTATTAGCATGGCAATAGTATTGTAGTTTGTTTAACCTGCCTTCTTTGCAGAATGAACTTTATGTATTGCACCACCATTTTGGTTTTGGACTGCCAGTCAGCACCAATCAGTACCTTTAGGGACTCTAAAATGGAGCCTGTTCCCACGGGTCTTGTGGGAGCAAATTTCTGTATGAATTATAGTTTTTACATTTTGGCACTGAAACAGACCTGGAGGGGGAGACCTTGCTTTGACAGACAGGTGGATCAACCAACCAGAGCCTTTTGGACCGAAAGGAAATTCCCAAGCTGCCTGCTGCAGTGAGTCAGTCTGGAGTTAGAGTTTACAGAGTAAACAGCTTGAGTGATTCAAACAGCAGCTCCTGCATAGTTCACGTGGGAGATTGTTGGAAAGGCTGAGTCTGGCCCATTTGTCTGCAGTCCCTCGAGAGGGAATCCTTTGAAAGGCTTAATATTCTGGACTGCATCTGAATTGAGTGAGAGAAAAGCCACTGAAGTGCGACCAGGCTTACACCTGAAGAAGATCGAAGATTTGCTGTATGCGATCGGCCTGTCAGGACATCCATTCACCATAGAACTCATGGTTTTGCTCACAGGCACTGATATTGCTACCGGACTGCTATCTGCTTTGTGGTATGGTGATTGTTTTACTATAAATGTGCTGTGTGCTGTTAGTGGGTTGCGATTTGGTTCTCCACTGTTTAACTGTGCCACGCTTGCTGGAAGCTGTCTCCAGCCTTCCCGGACTGATTTCCAAACTGTTTTACCTGACCTTGGCCCTGCCACACTGGCCCAGCCAGCTACTTCAGGTGCAGAGAACGCCATCAATGAGAGACTTGCCCAGGGATCAGCCCCCTGCTCAACATCTCAAACAGGAATGACACCTTGGTGATTCGTGTGGGCCCTACTTCTCCTGGCATACCAGTTGTCAGCCTGCAGTCTGCATCTTGTCCCTCCTGTGTCTTGCATTGGGTAGCGTGAGTAGCAACCAGGGTAGCTCCCTGCAACAACAGCTAAATCTCAAGTATTGTCATCTGATTGCATTGTTGTTTTTCCTTTCATGAACTGAGCCATCAGGCTCTGGATTGCATATTGTGCGTGGTTGTGCTTGCTTTTTCTTTTCATCACAGGGCCCCAACCAGCTGCGATGCCGGCCTACCCCGGGGAACGTTCCAGGCTCACCCATCTTACTTCCAACTGGGTACCCAGAGCGTGTGACGGTGTAGGAACTAAAAGTGCATGCATAATTGCCTGACTAGATCAGTTTTCGAATCAATCAACCTGATTACGCCCCTCCCTTGTTCAATTCCCCTGAATAAATCAGATCCAACACTTTTTGCATTTAATCTGACTGTGGTTCCAATTTGTACCAAACACACTGTACTGTTGTTATTTGCTGTGCCTAACCTTGTTTTACAGGGGGTCTCCAGGGTCGAACTGGTGGAACCAGCCCTGGTGGTAAGTGCAAACAGTGTGGGGAATTGTATGCTGAATAGGGGCTATTGTTAAAGTATTTGTTGCATATTGTCTAGGCCACTAGAGTGGGAAAGAGGGGGTTACAGTGTCCTGGAGGGCTGTACCCAGGTTAGCCTTGTTACTAACAATCCTGTCCTCCAGGTGGAAGCACCCATTTCAGTACCCAGGCCCCTTAACCTGCAACTAGCCAAGCAGGCAGGGGTTACATATGGCACTCCCAGTACAGCAGCACACAAGAAATTAAGCAGATGCCAGGAAACGTTGTTTGAATGTCAGCGCTGCAATCGGAGGCAGCAGCAGCACCACCACATGTCAGCATTCAATGCTGTTTTACTATCATAGTGACGTACTCAAGATGGTACAACAACCTCTTGACGTCACAATGATGGTACAACAACAGTGGGAGTCTGCTGATTTCTTTACTAAACAGCAATCTCCCATACATTATAATATAATTAAATACATTAACTTTTTCTGAACCAGATATAACTTCTCTCTTTGTTGTTTTAATGCATTTTATTATCATGCATCTTAGCAAGGATGCTGAACAAAAACACAGTTATAACAGTCCCAAGGTAAACCAAAACCCAGTGAGTGCTAATAACTTGCTTCTCATAACTTATTTCTTATGTTATCACTTCATAATAGAGGCTGTGAAACTGGGAGCACTGCACAGTGCAATACTCACCACTCCACCTTTGCACAAAGTCTACAAAAAGCCTACAAAAGGCCGGCCCAATGGTGCTGAGGTGCTGGATGCCACACCTTGCGTCACGCCGGTGACCCGAGTTTGGGAGCAAGCCCAGGCCATTGGGGTTGGCAGGGGAGGGAGAGGATTGAGCGTTCGGAGGACAGCTTTCCTCTCCCGGGAGGGTGGGAGGTCCGTGCTCAGCGCTTGACTGGCCTCTGGCGGAGGCCAGTGGCATGGCAAGTGCAGAGCAGATGTAGAGAGACAGGGGAGTGGCGATGCCATCAGTGATGCCTTGGCATAGGGTGCGTGCCACTCCCCCACACAGAAAAACAGAAAATGCCTGCAACACACAGGAAGGAGCGCCCGAAGCACGCCTCCAATATGCCCTCGCCTGCCTGACTACCTCCAGTCTGATGAAATATGAGTATCGGGGTGCTTGCCCGCCCCACTTATGTTCTGCTTGGGGGGGAGCCACAGCTAAATGGAGACAAGAGAGGTGAGTCTGGGTAGGGCAAGTGAGGCAGAAGGATGACTCCTTGGCGGTCCCGAAGGGTTGAGTCTGCAGGATGTAGGGGGTAGAAAAAGTGATTTAAAAAAAAAGCCTACAAAAACAACATTCCCAAAATCTTCTTGCTTCTCAGTTTCCACATTGGCCCAATGTTTCCCAGATACAGCTTGTTTAGTGGACTGTTTTTGTTACTTTCATCATTTTGCTATCCCTTTCTTGCTTGCAATTATTTAGATCACAAATAAAAAAGGTTACCTGTATTAACTGCTGTTTTAAAATCCTTTCATTTCATTTCTTTTTCATTTTTCATTTTTCATACATCCACATTGCTTACCTGCCATCTGACACCTAGCTTACACTAGAACGTGATGGCAGTCTCACAGGGGGGCACTATCTGTGCCCCCACTTCCCCAGAGAAGAGCCATCCATGTGATGCTCAACCTTCTCTCCATTGACCAGCTCCTGGGCAACCAAGGCCCATTCAGAATAGGGCTGCAAGTTCAGTTTGACCATTCTGCCTAAACAGTCAAACCCCTGGTGTACGCAATAGCCTGCGGATGCTCGAACATATGTCTGAAGTTTGCAAGCTTTGGTTCAACTGGTTCACCCCTACAATATGGTTAAAACTGCTCCACTCTCCAGCCATAGAGGAGACATCATGTGGCATGTCTCTGTGCCTGCCAATAGCCAATCCCCCCCCCCAATCAGCCTTAGATTCTCGCCAGGAATGGATGTAAACTGGTGTGTGATTGGCTGCTGTAAAAAGGCTGTATCAGACAACTGGCTATTGGAGCTGGCAGCAAGAGAGTCATGTGGGTGACTAGCTAACAGTCAGCAGCAATTCCTTTCTGTGCAGTTTGGGTTGGAGAGACAAGCAGTTAAATTTCTTTCATTCTCTGTCATTGTCATCCACCTCTTCCTCATTGAGTGCGGTGGCCATGGGTCAGAAAAAATAAACTAAAGGGAAAAAATAAATATTGCTGCCTGCATTTAAAATTAAAACTAAGACAGTTAGGATTTAGAAGGACTCACTGCACATAGGGCATTGTATATCGGACCCGGGGCGGGGGGAAATCGAGCAGAAACACCAGGAAGGAGTGTGGGTGCCTATGGGTGGTCACTGTACAGGATGGCTCTCAAAGTCCTTCATGATGAAAATCAAGTCACCAGCTTTAAAAAATAAATAATTTAATTACAACATCAGTTCAGCACAGCATTGCAGTGTGTGTGGGGAGGGAGGAGTAAGAGACGACTCCGCTGTCGTCACAAGTCTCAACTCAGATTGAGGAGAGTGGACGGAGTGATTAATTGTGCACGCAGTAGTTGACTCGCATCTATTTGATTTAAAAAAATACATTCAGCTGAAGTCAGATTCATTCTATTCTGTTTAGGCAGTATCTTATTCTTGGGGCAAATTATTTTTCAGTGTTTTCTGTCTTTGAGGGAGAGAGCAATGCAACAAGCTAGGCAAAGGCAAGGAAGGGTTTTTTTTTTTTTTTGTTTGACAGTGTGGTCTCTGACTGAACAACTTACTTACCAACAGTTTAAAGTTTAAAAAAAAAATCAGCTTCTCTGTGCTGTAAATTTATAGACCTTTTACTACTTGGCAAAGCTTCTGAGTTTGGTGAGTGCAGAGGAACTGGGCAGTCTGCATAAATAAAAGAAACATAGAAGCATAGAAGTTGACGGCAGATAAGGACCGCAAAGCCCATCCAGTCTGCCCATTTCTTTTTCTTCCTTATATATGTGCCATTGGCCTTTGCTCTGTCAGTGGCCTATCTATTCATACTCATCTGTATTGCTCCCTTATGCCTATCCCATGCCTGTTTGAAGCCCTGCACTGTATTCATAGCCACCACTTCCTGAGGTAGGCCATTCCATTCATCCAACACCCTATGAAAAAGAATTTCCTCACACTCCCCCTTAATCGGCCTCCCTCTAATCTCATGCTGTGTCCTCTTGTCCTGCTATTTTTCTTATATTTAAACATGTTAGACTCTTTCACCTTGTTAATGCCCTTAAGGTGTTTGAATGTTTTGATCATATCACCTCTCCTCCCTCCTTTGCTCAAGGGTATACATATTGAGCTCCATTAATCTGTCATCATATGTCTTCTGATGCAGTCCCTGCACCATTTTGGTTGCCCTTCTCTGGACTGCCTCAATTTGGTTAATGTCCTTGTGAAGGTGTGGCCTCCAGTACTGCCACATGAGTACTCCAGATGGGAGCCTAACCCAGGTGTCTTGTAAAGAGGAATTGGTACAAAGCCTTTTCGACTTGTGATACCCTACACAATACACCTTAACATCCCCTAGCCTTACCTACTGCTTTAGAGGTCTGCTTGGATGATTTCAGGTCATCGGTGATGATGATGCCCAAGTCTTTCTTCCTTTGTGACTGCCAGCAACTCCCCTCCCAGTCTATAGGTGGCTTCAGGGTTTCTCTTCCCTATGTGCATGATCTTGCACTTCTTTGCATTAAATCCCAGTTGCCACATTCTAGAAAATGTGTTTTTCTAATACTTGTCTTATTTACATCAATTCACACTGCCCATTGCTTATGGGGAATATAAATCTCCCTCTGTTACTGTTTTCACTACTTAAACTACTTAACTAGAGTCCTCAACACAGCCGGCAGTGCTGTACTGACCTGTTTGGGAATAACTCTCCCTGTGTTTTCACTACTTAAATTAGTTGACTCAATGCAGCCAGCATTGCTGTATGGACCTGTTTTGGAAAAAATCTCCCTGTGTATTCTCTGTGTAAACTACTTAATCTGATGCAGCCAGCAGTTCTGTACTGACCTGTGTGAACGAATCTCCCTTAGTTTTCACTACACCTACTTAACACAGCCAGCAGTGTTGTACTGACCTGTTTGGGAATAAATCTCCCTGTGTTTTCACTTAAACTACTTCACTCAACACAGCCAGTAGTGCTGTATGGACCTGTTTGGGAATAAAACTCCCTGTGATCTCAAGTTGATAATGCAGCTAATAGTACGTTACTGACCTATTTGGAAATAAAGCTCCCTGTTCTTGTAGCTACTCGACACAGCCAGCAGTGCTGTACTAATCTGTTTGGGAATACTTTTCCCTGTTTTCATGGCTTCTTGATGAAGCCAGCAGTGCTGTACTAACCAGTTTGGGAATAAATCTCCCTGAATTTGCATCTAGAGATGTGCCCACCGTTTGCAATAACAAATTTAATTAGAAACAATTATCATTTCCATTATGGAAAGACAGTAAGCATGTGTGTCAAACCCTTTAGGAAAAATAATGGGTGGTTAGAAAAAACAGTAGCAGCACTTCTCAGGCAATCCAGGGAACAGTGACAATGGTACAGAAAATTCAGGACATTGCAGGAGTAACCAATCATGGTGCTCAGAGGATAAGCACAAGGTCCATCACAGTGAAGCAGCCAGTCTTAGTATTCAGAGTGATGGATGATAAGAAGGAGAAGACAGATGAGGGGGAAATTAGTGGAACAGATCCTGAGTTTGTAGTACATAAAATATCAATCAGTCTGTCAAGTAGCAGTAGCTCTGGGGGGGTGGGATGAAGAGGAGGAATACAGGGCCAGAAAAAGAACAAAAAGACTTCTAGGAAGGATGGTGGTGGTAAAAAAAAATTATGATAGTGGGGCATAAGGAGACACCCGCACGTGCAGATGAACAACAGAGGATAGAAGGTGGACAGGCTTCCACAGGAAAAGAAACAGAAGCAGCTGAGCCAGTCAGAAAGGCTGTGCATCAAAAAAGCATACAGATGGACATGGAAAGACCGCAGAGAGATACTGGAAGAAGTAATGGTTGTAGTGATGGTGAACATACCCTCCCCTTAAGCAGCAGTGCAATAAAATCTGTGAACTCCGTAGTGTGGGACTTTTTCCACACAAGATAAATCATCTTGTAGCCATGTGATTTTCAAATTATGCAAAACAAAACTAAGTTGAGGCAAAGTGGAAACTCGGATAGGAACAACAACAACGATAAGACATTAGAACAAGTCTCACATTTATCAGTATCAAAAAGCACAAAAGGAAGCACACACAAGTTGTTGCACTGCTGCACTTAGCTGAGGAGGATGAGGATATGGATGTTAACCAGGATGAGGAAGTAACTGATGAGGAGGGGGAGTATGATCAAAGTCTGCCTTCCAATCAAAGCACAACATCTTCAGTTTCTCATTTCTTTACCCCTCTGAGTCCACCGCCACAGCCTAACAGGAGTCTTATACCATCTATGACCACAACATCCACCCTTCATGGCAATAAAGGTCAAGGGAAGCAGCCCCCAAAAAATCAGGTGATATCAGCAAGTGTAGCAGCCAGCAAATTTCTTTGAAAGACAGAAATATAACCCCAACAGGCCTGAGGCAAGGCAATTAAAAAAGGAAAGTGTAGAGAAGATAGTCACCGATTTGCTCCCATTTTCCTTTGTGGCTGACCCAGGTTTTAAGGTACTAATGGAAATCACAGTGCCAAAGTACCAGGTCCCCAGCCGGACCTATTTCTCAACTGTTGCCAACCCAGACTTGTATGACGCTGTTCAGAAAAGTGTGTCTGATGCTCTGAAAGGTTCAGTGGGCAGAAAAGTTCATGTCACAACAGATATGTGGACCAGTGGCCAGATGACTGACTATATGGCTGTGACTGGCCCTTGGGTAAACTTTCGTCCCTCCTCCTCATCATCATCACCATCATCATGTAGTGGCACTGTCAGCAGCAAGATGCAAGGGACTTCACTGTTCATAGGTAGGCAGCATTATGCATTTTTGGTTTTGAAAAAGACCAAAGCAGACCATCATCTAGAGGGCCTTCAAGAAACATTTGCTCAGTGACTGACTCAAAAGTTCTTGCAACCTGGGTTTATAGTGTCTGACAACACTTCAAATATCGTGAAAGCAGTAAGGCTTGGTAATTTTACACATGTACCATGCTTTGCACACATTATAAACTTGGTAAAAGACTTCATCAATGAAGACAGAAATGTTCAAAACTTGACTGCAGCTGCCTGCACTGTGTGCACCCACTTTAGCCATTATGTTAAAGCCCAATAGTTGTTGCGGCAGATTCAGATTGAAAATAGCCTCCCTCTCCACCAGATGATACAGGACATTCCAGCCCGGTGGAATTCATTTACTACTGTATATGCTGCAGAGAATGCTTGAACAACAGAAAGCCATCCATCGATATGCAGTCCAACATAGCACAGGGAAAGGAGATGTGAATATCAACCCTAATCAATGGTGCCTGATGGAGAAACTTTGTTGTGTCCTTAAACCCTTTGAGGAGGCTACCAGAGTGGTAAACTCCAATGGTGCCGGGCTAAGCCAGATACTACCCTTAATTTCACTCAGGCTGAGACTGGAGTGCCTCGATTCACAGTTTCTTGTGAATGATGATGTCAGTGCTGCATCACTTGTGTGGAAAAATGTTAAAAACCTTACTGGGTAACGAGCACATTATAAATATGTGCAAATGGCCACACTTTTTGATCCTCAGTCTATGGACACAATTGAAACATTCTTCAAACCACATGACTTTAAGGACCTGGAATATTATTGTGAACTATTAATTGAGAAAGTGTCAGCATGTATAGTTGAGAAAAGTAGTATATCATCAGGGCCTTTCTGGCTATATTCAAATTCTGCACAACATTTGGTGGAGAGAGAGGAAGCACAACTGCTGCTACTACTGGGGTGACTGCTGCTACACCACAAGAAGACAAACCACTGTGTGGCACGCTATCAGGCTTTGGTCTGATAAAGACAGCTGGAAAGGCTCAATCAGCTATTGTGGTACCACAAGTCCCTGCTGCAAAAATGGTGAGATAATATGGAGAAGACTGTGCATCTCACCACAGATGATGAACCATTGCTGTACTGGCAACAGAAGAAATCAATGTGGCCTTCTTTAACTGAGATTGCAACTAAATACCTCAGTTGCCCACCCGCCAGCAAATATTCAGAGAGAATTTTCAGTGCTGCTGGAGCAATAGTGAATAATAAAAGCACGTCTTTCCACAAAAAATGTAGAGAGGCTCACTTTTCTAAAAACGAACCTGCCACAATTCAAAAACTTATACTGTCCAAAATGTATGCACGTTGACAGCACCCAGATGGCGTGTCACACAGATAATGACGATAATGGCGAGGGATTCTGTTGCCACTAGCCTCTTCACCTGCCTTTCCTCCTCTGGTGGGTCCTCCCGGCTCCTCCTCTTCCATAAGTTTTAATCATTTCTCAAGCAAAAGTCTACTGCTGGTTCTCATTTGCCACTGAGGCACAACCTAGCACCAGCAGTTGCAGGGCCACTACAAACTGTTCAGCTAAACCAGCCATAAATGACTACACATTAGTATCACACAGTTCTTCAGCCATTTGATTTTATTGCCATTTCTGTTAACTACAGATTCAATATTTATTGGGCTGTTAAAAACCATAAATAAAATAAATAATAAATAAATGGTCTTTCTTCAGGTCCAGATGGGGATTTAACCTTTTTTTTTTTGCTGCGATGTCCATTTTCCCTTCTCTGTTTCAGTGCTGCACTCAAGGATACATCCAAGGCTTTAATACGAAATGAGCCATCCTCCAGATACAAACTGTTTTCATTCTAACCTGGAAAATGAAAATAAAAGACTAGAATTAAAAAAAAAATTGTGCTCCCATGCAATGATTGACCATCTTGAGAATAAAAATAATATATCCCTGATCTTACTCTAACCCCCCAACTCCATGTCTTAGACCCCCTGGGCCACTCCCTCTTATAAATACAATCCATTCTCCATTGTTAGATCCTCAGCCCCACAACTGGCATCATAAAGAAAAATTGTTGACAGTAGATGGTTATGGGTTTTTTCAATGTTATGAGAAAAGAAGCCAGTTTCGCACCCATCCAACTACCCCCGGCCCCCAGTCCCAGTCCATCCAATTTATAAATTAGTCCCCCATGTGGTACAGAATCAAATGCCTTCCTAAAATTAAGATATACAATATCCATCGAACCCCCTTGTTCCACCCTCCTAGTGACCCAGCTGAAGAACTCTATTAAGTTCGTTTGACAGGACCTTCCTTTGGTGAATCCATGCTGATGCTTGACAATAAGGTCATTTTCCTCCAAATAATGCAGAATCCTGCCCTTCAGTAACTTCTCCATAATTTTACCTACTATGGATGTTAAGCTCACAAGCCTATAGTTACCTACCTTCTCTCTATCCCCCCTTTGTGGAAAAGGACCATGTCTGCCCTCCTCCAATCCTCTGGGACCGGCCCGGTCTCCAGGGACCTACTAAAACTGAGCTGCCAAGGGAACTGCCAGAATATCCCTAAGTTCCCTTAGCACCCTAGCATGCACCCCATCTGGCCCCATGACCTTATCCACTCTTAGCTGCTCCAGCTCCCTCAAGACTGCACCCTCCTCAAATGGGCTCGTATCAACCCCTATCCCTGCCTTATCCCCAGTACTGGTGTCCCCAAACTCCTCCCCTACCCCGAATACTGAGCACAAAAAGTTGTTTAATAACTGCGCCTTATCCCCATCTTCCTCCATCGAGACCCCCTCATTGTTTCTAAGTCTGTTTATCCCGCTACCAGTTTTCCTCCTCTAACCTACATACCAAAAAAAAACTTTGACTCCAGTCTTGACTGATTTGGCAATTTCCTCTTCTGCGCCGGCCTTCACCCTTCGCACCTCTCTGCCCACCTCCCTTTGCCTCATCTGGTATATTTCTCAGTCCTCCCCCCTTTGCATTGTCTTGAACCTCTTGAACGCCCTACTCTTCTTCCTAACCCTGCCTGCCACCTCCCTGCTAAACCAAAGAGGCTTCCTCTTCCTTCTTGTCTTATGAACCCTCCTGACAGAGACCTGTCGCCCCAGTTATTGCCTCTTTAAAGCACTCCCACATGTCCTCTACCCCCTTCCCGCTTATCACCCCCCCTTAACACCTCCCACACATAGTCCCCCATGCTCATAAAATCTACCCTTCTGAAGTCAAGCACTTTTGCCTTGGTTCGAGTACCCACCTCAGATGTTTGCACAGCGAACCAGACAACACTGTGGTCACTTGAACCAAGGTGTTCCCCCACAGCAACTTCACCCACCCTGTCACCATTTGTCAGGGCTAAGTCCAGCAAGGCCCCTTCCTGGTGAGTTCCCTAACCAGCTGCCTTAGAAGGGCTGCCTGCAGACAATCCACTATAGCCTTGCTTCTCCCTGATTTGGCTGATGAAGTGTCCCATCTGACGTCAGGTAGATTTAGATCCCCCATCAACAGCACCTCATCTTTATTAGCCACTTTTATTATTTCCTCCAACATTACCTCATCCTTCAAGTCCTTTTGTGAGGGCGGCCTGTAGATCACCCCAACACATACAACCTCCCCCTTCCCAACTGGCAATGCTACCCAAATGGACTCTGCTCCCCCTGTTCTACTTTGTACTTTCATGACCCTGATGTCCTCCCTCACATACAGTGCTACCCCCCTTCCTTTTCTATTCTCCCTATCCTTCCTGAACAATGTGTACCAAGGTAATTCCATGTCCCAGTCCTGGTCCCCATGACACCAAGTTTCCGTTATCCCCACCAGATCAAGGCCTGCCTCAGCTATGACTGCTACCAGGTCTAGAACATTGTTGCCTAGGCTCCTTTCATTTGCACATATTCCTCTCCACTTCCCCAACTCTGTGTTTCCTTGATCACCCTCTATCCTACCCTTCCTCCCCCTCTCCTCAGTGTATCTGTTCTTTTCCTGTACCTATACCGGTTTTGACTTATGCTTTCGCAGGGCGGGTGCTGTCTGTCCTCCCTAAACCTCCTTCAGAGGGTTGCAAAATCCTGACACCCCCCCCCCGCACTAGTTTAAATTTAGCTTACCCTCCAAGAATTCTTCCATCCTGCATCTAAGCACTGATACTCCCTCCCAATTTAAGTGAAGCTTATCTGAGCAAAGAGACTTTCATGCCTCCATGTATCACCCCAGTCTCCCAGGAATCCGAACCCTCTCTCTGCACACCAGCCCTTTAGCCAACCATTGAACTCCTCTATTCATTGCTTTCTGTCTGAACTCGTCCTTGGAACTGGCAGCACCTCCAAAAACTTAAGCAACTTAAACCCCAACCCACTGCAGAACTTGGCCAGTGCCCCGAACCTAGCCTGCACCTCCATTACACTATTTCCCGCTAGATTGTTCGGCCCTAGATGGAATAACAGGTGTGTCTTTACATCCTGGGTTTTCCCCCAGGACAGAATGTAATGAATAATGTCCTTTGCCATCATCCCTGGCAAGCATTCAGCCCATATGCCCCTACACTTTTTTACCTTCTCACCCCCTCTCATGCCCTTTATTATTGAATCCCCCACTATTAGTACTTTCTCCTCACCAACCTTCTGCTGTGTTAGCCCTCCCCCTTGCCTGCCCTCCTCAGTTCTCCTGGACCAGCCTCCTTCCTCATAGTTTTCCCCCAGTTTTGCCCCTTCTTCCCTCAAGCATACCCCCCTTCCAGAGGAACTCCCCCCTTGCCTGGCCCTCCATATTACTCTGCCGCATTTTCCCATTCCTATATCCCCCATTTCCTTACCTTTTCCACTACTCCCCTTACCACCTCGCCTTTGTCCATTGGATGTCCTGTAATAGACTTCCCCTCCTCCATCTGCTCAGTGCCCCCATCACCTTGACCTCCTCTTCCTCTTTGTCTGAGATATGACACACCCGGAGTGTGTCCACTTCCCCCTTACATCCCTTTCCTTTCCATACCCTTTCCTTTTGTTCACTTTTTCCCTCTACCCTCCCTGCTGAAGATATTGTGACCTTAAGCATTCCCTCCACCACTTGCTTTGTTTCCCCCAATATCCCAACAGCTGTTCTACTTTCACAAGTCTGTTTAACCTGGAGCGGTTTCACACTACCCTCTCGGTCCTGAATTACTTGGTTTACCCCCCCCGTCATTTCTCCTCTCATGGTCCTTGTAGTGGGATGCCCCCTCACTGGCCTTTGGTTCATTCTTATCTGCTCCTGATCCCTTCCATCTACATTTTCTAATTCAACCATCCCCCCCCCCGACTGCCAGAGTTGCAAGTGGAGCGAACCTGTTTCTAAGTACCGTGACCCCTTTCCTCTTCTTTCTGGACCCATCTTGCTTATTTAACTCCTACCCTCTCATTTGTGTGCATCCTGTGGTCCTATTTCTAACCATCCTCCAAGCCCCATGCTCCTCATCCCTCCACTATTCCACTCATGATGTCCCTGAGCTCCATCTTCTACTTCTTCACCACCCCCTTTTAGCCCCAAGCTGCCCCTTCCAAGTTATGTCCTCACTGCCTCTGCTGCTACTCCCCTTGAGGTTTCCACCCCTACTGCCCCTGACTAGTATGCCTCTCCTGAGCCCCATCTCCCCACCCCATCTCCCAGGGAATCTCCATTCTCCCTTCAAACATGCACTCTGTACCATCCCCTCCCACATCCTCAACATTTCCCCTACTTCCCCCCCTAGCCGCTCCGGGTTCCTGCACACCATACAACCCCCTTCTTCCAGGCTACGTTTCAATACAATGGCCGACATGCAGCCAGTGCATCATATAATTCTACCAAATCTTCCCCCCTCCTTCTAGTGTGAGACCCCCACCTCATTTCATACCTCCATTTATATCCGCTACCTCTATCCCTGACCCTCTCCTTGTCATGGTCCTTTCTGCCCTCTACTGTGCTCCCTGGCATAAGGAACTCTCCTTCACTGTAACCCAGATACTGCCCTCCCATGTCCTGTCTTATTTGAGATGTTACCCCTCCTCCTGCTGTGGTAATCCAGCTAGAAAATTAAGATGTCGGAAAGCACTAACTACAGCAGGAGTTAATTGATGACATAGTGGCTAGCATCCCCGCCTTTACTGTCAAGGCTCAAGGGTTTAGTCCTTGACTTGGGCTTCCTTGTGAGGACTGTAGATGGCAGACATCTCCGGGTTCACTGATTCATCAGGCCTAGCAACAAGGTTAGGCGTCTAAGACTCCGGGACTGATATAGCCAGGACAAGGGCTCCTCAGCATCTCCTATTGGCAGGATAGTTACTTGACCTTTGCAGAAGTTTGTCAGGTTCTCCACTCTTTGGCAGCACCCTGTGGTCAGCCAATATAACCTGCAAAGGAGGAAATGGGAACTTTGAAAAAGATGTCTCAATCACGTCACGTTACGTTTCCTGCACCAACCATAAATTAGACGCCGGACCTTGGTGAGGGGGGGCGGATGGGGAGTCAGCGGGAATACACTACTGTCCCCCAGTCTCTCCTCTGTACCTGCTGGATTTTGCAGGCCGACCCCCTTGCACTGCTTTCCTCTCTCAGGAGGAGGAGAGGCTTCTCCACCGCCCTCACTACCTCCGTCAACGACTTGCAAGGATATGAATAAGAATCATCAGTCCCCAGCTTTAGACCCACAGGCAACCCTCCCCCTCTGGTATCAGCTTACTGCCAGACAAAGGACTGACTGCTCAGCTGGAGTTCCCTTGTAGGGGAAGGTAAGTCCCTCTCTACAGCTCAGTTCTCCCTACTGCCCTTAACAAAAAAGAAATAAAAACAGTGCAATGCCAGGCACAAAACACAGCATCACACCATACAGCAGCAATGGACCTTCCAAGAAACATGCATAACATCTGTAAATTCATGTACACAATACTCCCTCCCTGTCTGTTAAAGTTCCCTTCCCACAGGGCCAAGAAACAGCATGTAATCCCCAGGCGTCGGCCAGCCAGAGTCCATCAGTATTGGTTGGCCAGCGAGAAAAGTACAATGCAATCCATCGCTCACAGAGTCCGTTTGCCTTTTTTATACTCACAGCCAACACTACTGTCCCCAAGCCACTCCTCCATACCTGCTGATTCTTGCAGGCTAACCCCCTTGTATCCCTTTCCTTTCCTGTCTCAGGAGAGAGGGCTTCTCCACCGCCCTCACTACCTCCATCGATGACCTGCTGATTCTTGCAGGCCGACCCCCTTGTATTGCTTTCTCTCTCGGGGGGGGGCTTCCCCACCACCCTCACTACCTCCGTCAATGGCCTGCAAGGATACAAACATCCCTCTAACCCCCTCCTCCTTAGCAATATCACATAGATAATTTTCCCCAAACACTATGCTCTTAGGAAATGTCTACAATCCTTCTTCACTATTCAGTGAATGCTACCAAACAGTGAAAAATCTCTTGGCTCCCTTTTTCCTCCTCCATCCATTGAATTCCTCCTTCCAGTTCACTGGACACTCTCCTGCTTTTCTTGGTTGCACTTGCACCTGACCAGTCTATCAGAAACAGCTTCTTCTCTCTCTCTCTGTCTCTCTCTCTGTCTCGCTCTCATAGGGAAGTAGTACTTGCTGGTTGTCACTACTACTCTATATGATATAAGCTGAGAAGTTATGTTGTTAGGGAGAGAGGTGGGGAAGGGGTGTTAGGGAGAGTGGGACAAATGGAGTAATATTGACATACAGTAGTTAACTTATGGAGAGTATGGGGAGCAGGGCAGGAGAATGTACTAGAGGGACAGGCAAGAACAGGGGGTAATATCGCTATTTAGTCAAAATAATAGAACACCCAAAACTTATACCAGATGCCAGACACCCATGCATTTCTTTATGGCCCATGGTCACAGCCATTGGGCTCTATCTGTACCTGGGTCCAACAATGGGGGAAGAACTTAAATTAATGTTACAGGGAGTAGCTCAGGGGGTTAACCCTTTGGGCTGCAACCAAATTTAGAAAGTGAAAGATGTCAGGGATGATATACGAGTCATATTACCCCTGACCTCTATAGCTTTCAAATCTGTTTCAAATAATTATTTTATATATATTGAGTATACCTAGGTTCTGCAATATACAACCAAGTTCTACCTGGTTCTGCTCAAGTAAAAAATCCACATATTTTGCATGTTTTGAAAGTACTACGATTCTAAGAATGGTTAAGTTTTGCAAAGTTTTGGTGCACGGAGACAGAATCCTATGCACCAAAACTTTGTAACACATACCATTCTTAGTACTACATGTATGTTCCCAAACATGCAAAAAAATACTTTTGTGGAATTCTTAATTAAGCAGAACCAGGTAAAATGTGGTTATATATTGTAGAACCTAGTTATACCCCGGTGGAACCTGTTTTTTTTTTTTTTTCAGTTGTTTAACCAGGAGTAGCACACTAAGCTGAAAGCTTTTTTACAGGAGCTTCCTGGGAGCACAGGGAAGTTAAGTGACTTGCTCAGGCTCACACAGTATGTAGGTGGAAGCTGTGGAATTCAAACCCAGGTCTGGTTTGCTGGATATCACCAGATTTGCAGCTTAGAGCCTTAAACCACTGCACTATACTGCCTCCCTAACTTTTAACTTAGTTATAGCTGGTAGAACCTGGTTATAGCTAGTAGAAACCAGTTCTAACTGGTAGAACTTTTTTGAGTTCTACTCCGAAAGTTCATGAGGTAAAACTTTTGGAGGTTCACACAGCCCTAATTCAGAAACTCAGTTCATCAGAGTAGTTAGCAGTACTGACAATATTGTAGCGCTATGGGGCTGGCTCTTTCTTTTCATTTTAAGAAAGTAAAACATTGTTTTTTAATCTATTATTTTCCCCTTCCATTGTCCACCAGGGATATACCCTGTAATCAGATAAGGACGTACCCACAAAACAGACAGGAATATACCCTGCTCTGCAATCACACAGAGAATTGGATATACCCAAGGCCCCTGGAATTCTGCAATTCTGCAGTTGAGGAATTTTCCGCAGAATTTGCATCATGCTGCAGAATTCATATAGTGCTGCAGAATTCATTGTTTTTGGTGAATTTTCATTCAAATATACAATTTTCCCATAGTGCCAGGCTCCCGTATCCATCCTGTTTATCCTGAAGCCCCTCCTTTATGCTTGGCAGGTGATGTTATCTATGACATCACATCATATTTTAGCCAATGGTAGGACTGCATTCTGCCACAGAACTGAATAAATCATGCTGCAGAAATTTGAAAATACTGCCGCAGAAGCCTAGGAGCCCTGCCGCAGAAATCAGAAAATTTTGCCGAAGAACACTAGGGGCCCTGGATATACTCTGTTCAGGCTCTATGAGCTGTCACTCAGACAGCAGGGAGTTTTTTTCAGTCAGAGGTCCATTACACCACACAACACTGACCCAGCTCTACTCCTTCTGAACATGGACCATTGGGGTGGCCACACAACCAAAACATTTTGACTATGCCAAGTTGGTCTCCTAGTCAATTGTGGACCCCTTCAAAGAGACCAATATGACACTTCATAAAACATATTCAGCTAGGCCCTGCCTTGGGCCCTCCTTGAAAATGAAAGGATGTGAAAAACAGCCATAAAACCATGCAGCCTTTTTATTTGTGTGATAATTATAATAACTGGTCTCCATTTTTTTCCATAGGGAAACGTGGTAATAATTCACCATTATAACTTGACTGATTATAATGATGAACACACACTGAGTTTCCCCAATGAAAAGCCATGCACCACAGTTCATCTTGCACACTTCATTGATGGTTTTCAGCAAATACTTGAATTAATTCTGCCTCTGTATACTGCACCTGAGGTAAAACTGTTGCTTACTAATCTCACATGACCGCAGTGTTCTATAAACTGCAATTCTGGTTCTAGATCACGTAAAAAAAAAAATAGTGAAAGGGCCACCCCATGGTTCAGCAGTAGCACTACGTGCTTCCATACTGGTGATCTGGGTTCAGGAGTGAGCCCGGGTCTGCACAAGTTGGGCAGCCAGACTAGGGAGTGCTCCTGTTGGGAGGCGAGCCAGATGGGGCAGGAAGACAGCCTGGACCCGGTGCAGTAGTGGCCCCTTGCAGCAAGCCGGGGAGCTTGCTCCCTTGCTCGGGGTGGCACATGCCTAGTGTACTCTACTGCATCTGAGGCAGTCAGAGGCTATGCCAGACATCTGGGGTGGAGGGTAGGATTAAGGGAGAAACAGAGGGAAAAATCCAATGTGCATGGCCGCCATGAGTGACGGCCCCCATGGTCCTCCAGTCCTGCACTGTGAGGTCCCTGCCAGCTTGACAACGGGGGAAGTGGTGACTGGACTGGAGACTTGCAGGAGTGCCAGATGGTAGGTGTAGGTGGTGGCCAAGGCCAAAAAGGCCAAAAAGCAAAAAAAAAAGTGAAAGTGTTTTTGTGGCTCTGAAGCCATACCTCAGCCAGACTGCATATACCACTTACTGCTACCATGTGGCTCTGTTCCAGCCCCCACCACTTTGGCTGCCACAGCAGACTATTTAAAACAAAAAATAAGGCCAATAAAAAAATTAATGCAGTATAAAAGAGAGAAAACAGTACACCATTAACAGTGTGCAAAGCAGCACCACCTAGTGGCTGAACTGAACATGATTACGAATATTCAAATCATCTGGGGGAAAAAAAACAGACCCTAGATATTATATAAAATAAAACATGAGGAGGTGTGTAAAGTTTGAATTGTACACACACCCTCAGTGTGGGATGTTTTTTTAAACCAGCACCCCACACCTCAGGTGTGTGTAAATTTCTCATTATGCACATCCCCCATGTATTTATTCTATATATTACAAGTAAGAAAGGAACAGCAAAATGATGGCAACAGTAAAAACACCCCCTTAAACAAGTCTTATTGGTAAAACATTGGGGTTAATATGTGTGGTTTTAATGGAAAAAAATGCAGCAACTTAATACTGGACATGTTCTGTTATTTTTTGACTTTGTGCAAATTGCAACTGCTGAATGAAGCACAAGTAATGGATAATTGGGACTTCCAAATACAAATGCCTGGCAAATATTCAAAATAAATTATTTGCACACCCAAAATTCTCTGTGCAAAACATTTAATCACCATTGGGACATATACTGTACAGTTAGATCCCTTTTCACAGAAATATACTCTTGTTTTTAGACTTTTTTTAAACCTGTCTGACTGCATTGTTTATTACTTTGATGGTACGTTATCTACATGTTACGGTCTGTCTCGCTGATTGTGTCACACAGTATTGGCCCAGTGCTTAAAATATGGTTGCCACTCAAAATACTGTACCTTGCTCCTTCTGGGATGGACCCATTGTCTTACTGGTGTATTTCTGTTTACAAATACCTGCTCCTGCACAGAGGGGATGTAGCTCTGCAACAGGGACAACCAACACAGCAAGGACCACTAACACAGAAAGGACCACAGGCATAGAAAAGGCCACAGACATAGCAAGTACCACAGACACAGCAATGTCCCAGGACACAGAAAGGAACATTCAGATTTATGTAGTCAAGTTGGCTGTTTAAAACATCAACACCAAGATGAACTTGGAAGTTCAGCTGTTTCTCTTGAACCATATCAGCCTCAAGAGAAACAATTTCCCAGTATCAAAATCTCACAGACAGAGACTACAACACTGTATTATGTCCTGTGTGTTCATTGACATATAACCTAAAATGATGGTTCTTTTTATTTACTGTACTTTGTCCTGTTTTACCCAACTGGCCCATCAGAACCTCCGCACCCAGCCGCATCATCCACCTTTTCTAGGACTTACCTTCCACTGCCTGGTCCACCCTGGCTTGCACCCCAGGGTGGAGCCACTGGCGGGAGGCACTAGTTCCCCCTGAAGTTTAGCACACTCGGTGGTGGGTGTCACAGTTGGCAGTGTGTGGCCTACAGCAAGAAGACAGCTTCACTCTGCACATCCGGAGTGGTTTCTGCTTTCTCCCCACCTCTAGGATGCTGATAATGAGCCATGGCTGTTGTTAAATTAACGTGGCTGGTAGTATAGCCTACAGGTTAAAGTAACAAGCTGCTAATGAGCTTGGTACATCCAGCAGACCTAGGGTAGAATTCTCAAAGAACAGCAAAAATTCTGTATCTGCGGGAAAAAAGCTTGCAGCACTGCGGAAAAGCAGTTGCGTGATGTTCTTAAAGAAAATCCCGCAGCTGAGGGAATTCCGCAAAAAGTCCCGCAGCTGCGGAATTGCAGCAGCTGCGGGAATCCTGCAAGTGCTGTGAATTCGCAGCTGTGTAAATTACTGAGGTGGCACAGCAATAGTAAATCTATGTAGCTGAAGCAGCAGACTTTAACATTGCTGCCATAATATGAAGCTGACAGCACACACAGAGACCAGCAACCAGTCCCCAACTGGGACCACAGCAGCACCACAGGTACCAGCCATACCTTGGTACCACAGTGGCTGACTGTCCCTGCTGGTCGTCCCTACCTGGGGTGTTTCTGTGGCCTGCAGGGGTAGCACTCGCTGCTGGCTGGTCAGGCTCTACTGTTTGTGGGGCTCTGTCATGGGCTGCACTGGGTCTAGTGGTTGTTGCCTGTTGCCATATCACGGCAATGTGTGCTTTCAGTGCTGTAACATCAGCCACTGCTATACTGTCTGAGATGCTATTACCTGTGGTACACCTCCACCTTAATTGATTCCAATTGCTGGGGCACTACTGCAGTGTGCTGAGGGAGTGTTACACCTCATTCCACTGTGTGTAATATTCTTTCCTCAGCTGTGGAAAAAAACTGGCTGTGAATAGCCTTTCAGGAGCTGTGCCTTACTTATCTCACACCTTTTTGTCATGAGGGACTTCCGCAGCTGCACTTTTTTCCACAGTCCATAGTGTTTTTTCCCGTACCTGCGAAGGGTTTTGTGAATAGCACTTGGAGCAAACTCCCCTTTTTTTCCATAGCTGAGGAAGTTTTGGGGACTTAGGGAAGGTTTTGCACCTTCTGAAAGTTTTTAGAATCCTGCCCCTGGAGTTTTATTCCCCCAACCTCCATCAGCACACTTTGTGACTCTGAGTAAGTCACTTAACCACCCCAGTGCTCCTGGGTCGCCCCTGTAAACAGGCGCTTGTGCCTAGTGGTCCTTACCCAATTACCAAACAATAAAATAAAATGGAACCTTATTTTTAAGCTGTTTGGGAACATTCAAAATGATAGATCAGACAGTTTTCAAAGTTCAAACACCTAAACTCTATTTTACATTTGTTTTAAAAAAAAAATTTGATCCGATTTTCCTTGTTTATGCAGTAGGAATAAACTGCCTCTCTGTGATTGTCTCTGGTAACTAATTCTAGGTCCACATTCAAGCTATACTGAATTTCATCTCTCCCAAAGCTTTCATCAGCTTTCCCTGCTTTCAAGTAGTAGTAGTAGTAGTAAATCGTTTTATTATTCACAATGAATAAAAGGATACATTCAATTGAGCAAAGCTCATTTTCAATGAAGTTCCAGGTCATAATTAATTTAAAATAAGTTTCCACATCTAATCATTAAAACCACATATAGTTAACAACTACACAATACATCAAAAATATAACCAAAACAAACAAATCAAGAAAAATCACATTACATGATAACATACATAAAAACATAATAACATACATAAAGACACTAACAGTTTAAACACCTAATATCATTGTGTAATACAGTAGTACACCAACTCCTCAATTCACTTTTATTATAACTAGTTCTATTTTTCTCAAATCCAGGGAGCATTATTGCATATTCTTATTCCTCTAGAGGGTATGGAAGATCTTCAATACTCAGGTTATATTTAGTTGAAACAAATTGGGTTCCATTTGAGGCTCTCAAGCATTCCTTTGTCTTCCTAACTTCAAATAGGTCAGCTACATATTTGGGTACTTCCCCAAACCACACCTTAATCATAAACTGTAACAAATGTAGATCCTTCACATCCGGTTTATACCAGTTTAGTTCCTTAAAAGTGTACACCTATGAGTTCTATAAGGGCAACAATATAAAACGAGCCAACCTACAGAAAACTAGGTCCACTTTGTCCAAATACTTCCCAATAGCCCCTCCATAAAGCAGGTCTCCATAATCAATTACTGGGAGTAAAAGAGAGTCTACCACATTCAAACGAATCTCTAGTCATAAATTTTTATACTTATAGAGAACACCTAGTCTCCTATTTATATTTTTTATGAGGAGTCAATATAAAGATCCCAGCTCAAGCATGGATCTAACCAAACTCCCAAATACTTATATGTGTCCACCTGCTTAATAGCTATACCTTCCTTGGTATTAATTTCTAAAAATTTTGTTTTTATTATTATTTTAAACAATAATGACTGTGTTTTATTAGCATTTAAAATAAGATTGTTCAACTTTAAGAATTCTGTACTTCATCAAAAGCCAATTGTAGTCTCATATTGATCAATTCTAAGGTATCGCCCTCTACATATAATATGGTATCATCTGCATACATATGATACCGGGCATCAGATGATGTAATTTTAAATTCATTCATATAAATGTTAAATAACAGGGGCCCTAATATTGAACCCTGTGGTACACCATTTTTACCTCCAATACCCTAGATTTATGAAGACCCACTTACAAATTAGCGCGGTTAGTCAAGTAAGAAGAAAACCACCTCACAGTTTGGGCGATAAGCCAATCCCGCTGAGTCTGGACAGGAGGACCCATGGTTAAGGGTATCAAATGCCTTTGAAAGATCTATAAATAAGGCTCCAATCATTAATCTCCTGTCCAGACTCAGCTGGATATTACTTACAACCTCGTCAGAGCTGTTTGTGTACTATGGGAAGTCCTAAAACCTGATTGAAAAGATGACAATTTATTATTATCTTCAAGAAAGCTTTTAACTGATTAGACACGATCTTCTCAAATATTTTAGAATTTGAGGCAAAAGCGATATAGGATGGTAATTGCCTAACGCTTTTTACCAGATTTATATATAGGCCTAACCTTTGCAATCTTCCACCCATCAGGAAATTCCCTCTTGAATAGATAAATTAAAATATAAGTCAGCGGATATGCCACACAAGGAGCTGCATATTTCAACAGTCTTGGTGGTATTTCATCTCATCCCTTTGCTTTGCATATATCTAGCTTCAAGAGTTCAGAACATACCTCTTGTGGGAGATGTAGAAAAGTCAAAACCGCCTATATCTCTATCTCTTATATTAATTTCTGTAAAATTAGACTCAAAGTCTCATTTTGTTCCTTATAAGTCTCATCTAGGGACTTGGTGACGCCACACTAGAAAATAATCATTAAAGGCATCAACCATTCCTTTTCCTGGTGGTAACACAACATCATCCTTCACTATTTTATTTATACAAATTTGTTTATTTTTCCCCATTAAATTTGAGATAATTCCCCAAAATCTCCTTGAGTCTTTTTTATAATTAGCCTCCAATTTAGAACGAACAAACTGTTGTTTTGCTACCTTGATTTTAGTAGTATATAAATTTCTGACCTGTCTATAGGAAACCCAATCTTGATTTAACATTGTCTTCTTAGCTTTCATCCATTTTTTATTCCTATCCCTTCTAATTTTATGTAGCTCGGGAGTAAACCAAGCATTTCCTTCCTTTTTTAACAATCTTGATTTCAAAGGTGCATGTTTATTACAAATGCTCAGAAATTCACTCAGGAAAAATCCCAAGCAACTGATGTTGTGAGGATCAATTCCAGTCTGTTCAATTTATATTTTCTACATCAATCATGAAATTAACGTAGTCAAACCTCCTAAAGCATCTCCAAAATACTCTAGACTCAACAATAGGTTTGACCACGCTATTTCTGATTGAATAAATAACTTGATGGTCGAAAAAGATTCTGGAAGAACACCTGCTCTAGAAAACAAAGCAGGAGAATTTGTAAACATCATATCCAAGATTGTAGATCTCTTGGGGTCTTTATGATTAATTCTGGTCGGTTCCAGAATTAGTTGGGTCAAACCCAAACCAATCTGGAAATCGACCAATTCATGGTTCACATCAACATTCAACCAGTCCACATTAAAGTCTCCAGTAATAAATAATTCATGAGAATCCCTAAAACCTTGAAGAAATTCATGTAAGTCCTGAAAAACTTGTATACTAATCTTAGGTGGTTTATATAACCCTATTAACAATAGAGATTTACAGAAAGGTATTTCTATTTCCAAAATCAACAGTTCCAGTCTATTATTGGGGAAAGGAAAAATAACCTCTTGGACAGTTAAATTTTGATCAATATAAATAATAATTCCTCCCCTTTTCTTGTCCTATCTCTTCTAAACATTTAAATCCTCTAAATCAATAACTGAATTATAAATCCTATTGTCAAGCCAAGTTTCTGTTAATACCAGAACCCCTGGCTTGACTTCTTTTACCCAATCTCTCACTTCGACAAATTTATTTCTAAGACTCCTAACATTCAAGTGGGCAATGATCATAAATCCTTCAAGCAGGCCTCCAGGTAGACTTCCCCAACTCTGCTTGTCTCCGGCTTGTAGGCTTAATCTCCCTCTATACATTCAGTCACAAGTTCTTCAGAGTTCCCCTTCAGCTCTGTGCTCTGCAGTTTGCTTCTCCCTCCCTGCAGATTCCAGCCCAAAATAGAAAAAAAACACATCACATTGAGGCATGCTCATTTTAATCAGCTCCTCAGTTGCTCCCAATTAACATAGAAACATAGAAGTTGATGGCAGATAAGGACCGCAAGGCCCATCCAGTCTGCCCATTTCTTTTTCTACCTTATAAATGTGCCATCGGCCGTTGCTCTGTCAGTGACCTATCTATTCATAGTCATTTGTATTGCTCCCTTATGCCTATCCCATGCCTGTTTGAAGCCCTGCACTGTATTCATAGCCACCACTTTTTGTGGTAAGCCATTCCATGCATCCATCACCCTTTCTGTGAAAAAGAATTTCCTCACATTCCCCCTTAATCGGCCTCCTCTAATCTCATGCTGTGTCCTCTTGTCCTGCTATTTTTCTTATATTTAAACATGTTAGACTCTTTCACCTTGTTTATGCCCTTAAGGTGTTTGAATGCCTCGATCATATCACCTCTCTCCTCCTTTGCTCAAGGGTATACATATTGAGCTCGTTAATCTGTCCTCATATGTCTTCGATGCAGTCCCTGCACCATTTTGGTTGCCCTTCTCTGGACTGCCTCAATTTGGTTAATGTCCTTGTGAAGGTGTGGCCTCCAATACTGCACGCAGTACTCCAGATGGGGCCTAACCAATGTCTTGTACAGAGGGATTATTACCTCCTCTTACGACTTGTGATACCCCTACTAATACTCCCTAACACCCCCCTAGCCTTACCTACTGCTTTAGAGGTCTGCTTGGATGATTTTAGGTCATCAGTGATGATGATGCCCAAGTCTCTTTCTTCCTTTGTGACTGCTAGCAACTCCTCCCAGCCTATAAGTGGCTTCAGGGTTTCTCTTCCTCATGTGCATGATTTTGCACTTCTTTGCATTAAATCCCAGTTGCCACTCTTCTGACCATTCTGCTAGTTTATCCAGATCTCTTCTCATTCTGCCCACCCCATCTGGCTCATCTACTCTGTTGCAGATCTTGGTGTCATCTGCAAACAGACAAGCCTTACCCTCTAGTCCATCTGCAAGGTCACTAATGAAGATGTTGAATAGGACTGGCCCCAGGACTGATCCCTGAGGTACCCCACTTGTGACTTGCATCTCTTCTGACTGTATACCATTTACCACCACTCTCTGTTTTCTGCCAGTCAACCAGTTTGCCACCCAGTTGACCAACTTCTGACCCACCCCGAGCCTACCCAGCTTATTTATCAATCTTCTATGTGGAACAGTGTCAAAAGCTTTGCTGAAGTCAAGGTAGGCGACATCAACTGCTCCCCTTGGTCCACCACTCTGGTTACCCAGTCAAAGAAATCTATGAGATTAGTTTGACAGGACCTTCCTTTTGTAAACCCATGCTGTCTTGGATCCTGTGCCCCTATGGATTCCAGGTGTTGCACTATCCTTTCCTTAAGGAGTGCCTCCATAATCTTGCCCACTACTGAGGTAAGACTGACCGGTCTGTAGTTCCCCGCCTCCTCCCTGCTACCACTCTTGTGGAGCGAGATCACATGAGCCCTTCTCCAGTCTTCTGGGACCTCTTCTGTGCTCAGAGACTCACTAAACAATTCTGCTAATGGCTCTGCTAGTTCCTCCTTTAGCTCCTTAAGTACCCTGGGATGTATGCCATCAGGTCCCATTGCCTTATCCACTCTGAGCTTAGCAAGCTCTTGTAGGACCCTTTCTTTTGTGAAGGGAGTAATGCTCACCTCCCTCCCCCCTGTGTCCATGATGCTGAGCTGTGGGCCCTGCCCTACCTTCTCTTCAGTAAATACTGAGCAAAAGTATCTATTTAGGATAGATGCCTTTACAGGGTCCTCCTCCTCACATGCTCCCTTTTCTCCATTAGCTTAGAAATACCCTCTGGACTTTCTTTTCACTAATGTATCTATAGAAAGTCTTGTCACCTCTTTACTGTTCGTGCTAGTGTTTCCTCAGTTTGGGACTTTGCCTGCCTTACTGCCTTACCTGCTTCCCTTAGGGCAGTTTGGTATGCCTCCTATCTTCATCCCGCTGTGTTCCCTTATATTTCTTGAAGGCCAGCCTTTTGGCTCTGACCTTTTCTGCTACTGTATTTGAGAACCAAAGTGGTTTCCTTCTTCTTTGCACTTCCTTTTCTGTCTAACACAATGGGATGTTGCTTCAAGTATTGCATCCTAATGCTTGCCCACTTTGCCTGTACCCCTCACCTGTGTTTCTTTTGCCAGGGCTAGCTTAACTCTGTTGGCCATCTTATCAAAGTCAGCTCCTCTGAAGTCCCATATTTTTGCCTTGGAATGGGATGATTTAGATGTAGTAGCCAAATTGAACCATACCATGTGATGGTCACTGGCCCCCAGGTGACCTTCTACCTGGAGATCTGTGATCCCTTCTTTGTTAGTCAGTACTAGATCTAGGATAGCCCTGTCTCTTGTGGGTTGCTGTACCAGTTGTTTGAGGCCCTCCCCCTGCAGGGAATCCACTATGAGTCTAGTTCTGGCAGATGTTCCTGCTGGTATTGACCAATCTGTATCTGGCATGTTGAAGTCTCCCATTATCAGAACCTCCCTTAGCTGTCATGTTTTGTATATCTTCTAACAGTAATGTGTCTATGTCCTCCTCTGGTCTGGGGGCCTGTAGACAACCCCAGTTCTTATGGCTGTCCCATTTCCTGTTTCCAGGGTGACCACAGTTCTTCTGGCTCCTTATGTGTATTCTGAATTTCTGTAGCTTTGATATTTTCATTAACATACAGGGCCACTCCTCCCCTTTTTGCACCTCGGTCTCTTCTGAACAATACATAGCCAGGTACTGAAGTCTCCCAAGTGTGGTTACTGGTAAACCACGTCTCACTAATTGCTACTATGTCCAGTTTAGCCTCTGACATTATTGCCTGCAGGTCTGGGATCTTATTTCCCAGGCTGTAAGCATTTGTGTACATGATTTTCCATTGGCCAGATTTTGGTGTGTTAGTTGTTGGGTGAAGTTTGGCATTACCCCTGTGCATCGTATGGGGAGACAAACCTTTTTTCTTACCTGGTGATGCAAATGAACAGCAAACACGCTGAATTCCTGTTTGACCACTAGCTGAGGGGGGAGGGGTGTTCTTCCCATTCGACATATGGGGTGCTGCACCCCTCTCCCCATTTGCTAGTTTAAATATTCTGCAAAGACGTCAAACTTCTGCAAATTATCTGACTGACTGCAAGTTTGCAGGTCTCCCAGCACTATCATCTTATATGACAACTTGTTAAATCCTGGTTTGACTTCTACCAGTGCTCCTGACAAAACCACCTCTGGTCCTGAAAGTTAGGGAGGAGGACAAAAGGCAGACCTACCCTGTCACATACCCTTGCACTTAGAGTAATGCTCAGGGAAGCCTCAGGAATGACCACCAGCACCATCTCCTCATGAGAAGAAAAAAAAGAGTCCTTGCTCAGTACTCTTCTAGCATCATGGGGTACTGTACTGCATTCCCAAGGCTGACGTTTCTGAACCCTAACACCGTAGGTACCCATTTGAGTGCACTGTGCATTTTTCCAATTTATTTTGTCATCTCTACCAACTTTTTCCAGCCTATCTTTCCTCCTTAAAATAGACTGTAACACTGTAACATCTCATGTGGACTATATGGGATCTGTGACAGTCGGTTGACAATTTTGTTGTCGACCGATGTTACAGCGATTCCTTTATGTCGACCACATTTGCGGTTGTCATAAAGGGAGTCACATCAGACTTTGTTTTCTTTGGGGGCTTTGCCCCCCGAGCCCCCATGCAGGGGGCTCTGCCGCCGCTACTTAAATAATCAACTCCGAGTCGGAGTTGCTTTGGGGAGGGGGCACAATATCCCCAGAAGGCAGTGCCATGGTCACGCGCCAACACTACATTGACCTGGCGCTGTTGTCGCTGTAGTGTGGGTCACAGTAAAGTTGTCACCATAGCGACGGTATACCGACTATGTGCCTGTAATCTTTCCATAATAAGATATGCCATCCTGTTGGACAGTTGACCATGCAGTATATAGTATGTGGTGAGAACCTCCTGGATGTTGGAGGCACCTCCCATATTATTCCCCTCCAATACACTATTATGTTGTCCCAAATATTCACATCTGTCTTCATAAATTTCCACAACTTACACTTTACATGTTTTGAACATTATTTCACTGGATCATCACTCTTACTATTTATCAGGGCACAAAGTGCTATTATACCATTCACATCCCTATCAATCACTTTTGCTTTGGGCACTCCTGCCATACCCAGTCTTATCCCTTCCAAGAGAGAGGGTTTTCTAGCATATCTTTTTAATTGGGTCCTGATACTGTTTGGAGCAACCATTTGGTCCTCTGCACACAATGGGGACCTATTTTCCAATCTTTAGGCTACCCACTTGGCATTCAACCTTAGGTCAGTATTTGTTCCATGACTTCCTTCCTTTCTAAACATTCTACACAAGGAAGCACAGAAGTCACTTCAGGTAGCACTAATCCAGGGACCATTACTTGGCATGGCAAAACCCCTGTCTGATTTCCATGTACCACTCTGGGCAGACCTCTTATCTCTGGTGTGTTTATTACCTGATACCCTGCTATTGGTACTTGCTATGATACCCCTTCGAGTGGTTTGCCAACTTTTTGCTTAAAGAGCAACCCTCTATTATAATAAAAACCTTAAATACACTAGAGGTACACCAATTATGTTTTCATTATATTATAGTATGTGTGCAGCATTTGTTCTCAACGGAATTTGATGACAGCTGCAATGCTGTTGTACCATCGATCTCACATCACACTGCTATTGTACTGTACCATCGATCTGATGTTAGATCAATGGTACAGCAACAAGCTGTCATTAGAAGCACATACCACAGTGAAAGAGAGAAAAAAAAAGTATCAGACATCACTGTTTAAATCCGTCAGAGCTTCCATCAATGATACATGTAATGAACGAGAATAATAATGGACACTTCGACACAGACTCTAAGTGAAAGATTTGAGTAAAGAAAAAACTTGTTTCTTGTTGCTGCCAGTTTTGCTTTTGTTGCAGCAGTTTTGTTTTCATAGCAGCTTAGACTTGTTTTAGACTAGAATTCAAATAATTAGAAAGTGACTGTTCTTAGCCATTTAACTTTTTTATTCATGTATTCCGGTCCTTGTTTGAATCTGATCTGAATATTACTACCTGACATCTGAGGCCGTCAAGACTCTCTACAAACTGTAAATACCCTTTTTATTTTCACCATTTCTGGGTCACTTACCAGATGCTGCCAATATACTATAAAAAACAGTGGGTTGGTGACCATCCACAAGGCTGTTTCTATCTCAGGAGTTGCACTAAAGGTCTCTATGATATCATCAATTCCCTCGATGGAAACACAGCCTTGCTGTGGATGGTCACCCATCCACTATTCTATTTGTTTTGTAGTTCTTTGTTACATTTTTCTTTTACTTTCTCCTGCTGTTGGTCTACTAAATATTGTAGCTAATGCAGCAATCATTTCACTGAGCCTTTCAAAATGTATCTGACTCTCCCCTGCTAAGCACTCAACTGCTGTCTGTGACATCATAGTCTTGTTATGGTGTGCACTATCAAGTAATAAACAAAGGCACTATGAGGTATAAGGGGAGAGGCAAATGTTTTCAGATGTGTTCTACACAGTCTTTTTAGGTGGACTGCCAAGATGTGCTGTAAATCTTGGGAAGAAACATTGAAAATGAACAAAATGTATTCTCTAATAAATTGCAACAGCTGAAACATTTATGATCACATGCTGTTGGGCAGAGCTGCTCTTTAACAGATTTTTTTTTACACCACCTGCTCTGATCTCCGGGAAGGTTGTTTGACTTTCTAAGAAAGTGAACTCTTTTTCAGCATTTTATGCTACACCTTCAGCAAAGGCAATCTCTGCCTCCTCATTTGTGACACTGTTCTGAGTATGGTTCTTAACAAGGTCTACATACCTTCCCACAGGCCCCACGACCTCCCATCTTTGCAGAACCCTCTACATGCTCACAGTTTTGTCTTTCTGTCTCCACCTTGGCATTCTGCACTGCCTGTATCACTTCTGAAAGGTTTTCTAACTTTTCCTCTCTGTACTAGTGAGTGTCCACTTTTCTCTCAACCACTTTTTCTTCTGACATATAAAGCTCATAAGCTAACTGCACCTCGTCCTGTATTGACCTGGAATATTTATTTTTTAATTCAGCTGTCCATTCTTGGTTTTGTTGCACTTCTCACAAAGCTTATCTACGGCAGCCCTGAACATTTCAATTTGCAGGGTCTCCCACTTGGGAACTACCATTGCCACTTTCCCCTTTTCTGTTTGTTCCAATACCCTGAAACACGACATTTGAATGGCACATAATTCTTCTTGTTTTTGCAGCAGTTTCTCATTTAGTTCCTCTTTGACTAACTTGAGTATATCACTTTCTGTTGCTAACTTGACCATATAACATTGTTATACCTCTCAACTATTTTTAGCAATATCTGTCGGCTAAATACACTAGATTGTTTTTTCACTGTCAAATCCTTGTATTTCCCAGTGTGATCCCATGGTGTTTCTGTCTTGTGCTTTAAGGGTACCACTTGCTGGGTTTAGAGCATAGTTTTAGCGATCCGTGTTCACCTGTACTTGCTAACAATCTATTGGATATAGCGACTACTGAATTGTGAGGAATTGACTTGATTTAGGCAGTTATTCTGCAGAGATTGTTGTATTTACCTGCTGTGGCTCTTTCTGTTTCTTCTCTTCATGGCTCCTGCTCCATGCTGGCTACACATGTACAGTTTGGACAACCCATCCCCCGGCTTTTCCAACCTTTCCCACCCCACTGAATCTGTCCTTTGTTCTATTCTCTTGCACCTCCCCAAGTCCAAATAAGCCACTAACTTTTTTCTCTTTATCTTCCCATGGCTCAGCCATTTCCCCGTGCAGCCCAGCAGTGGAGGAGTGCTCTAAACATAGAAACACAGACTTTGACGGCAGATAAGGACCGCTTGGCCCATCTAGTCTGCCCATTTCCCTACCTACAGGATAGGCCATAGATCCTAGTTAACCAACAGCCTATTTCTTCCTACCCCCCACAAGAATTGCCTTATGTCTGTCCCATGCATTCTTGAATTCTCCACAGTTTTAGACCCCATAACCTCCTCAGGAAGGCTGTTCCATGCATCCACTACCTCTCTGTGAAATAATACTTCTCACTTTGCCCCTGAACCGCCTCTATCTTTTAAATTGTGTTCTTTGTTCTGCACGCCTCTTTTCTGAACGATGCTACCCTCTTGGTCTTTGTTGATTCCACTGAGGTACTTAAAGTTTCTATCATGTCCCCTCTCCCTTATTTCCTCAAGGGTATACATATTAAGCTCCTTTAGTCTCTCCTCATACGGCTTCTCTTGCAGACCCTGCACCATTTTAGTTGCCCTCCTCTGACTGCCTCTATCCTGTCTATGTCCTTGGGAGATGGGGTCTCCAGAGCTGGACACAGTACTCCAGATGGGGTCTCACCAACTGTCTGTACAGAGGGATAACAACTTTCTGTTTTCTACTGCTGATGCCTCTCCCTATGCAACCCAGTATACCCCCAGCCCTCCCTACTGCCTTCTCACATTGCTTGCTAACCTTAAGGTCATCTGATATGATTACCCCCAGGTCCCTTTCCTTTTTTGTTGTTGTTACTACCTCCCCCATTGTGTATTCTTCTCCTGGGTTCTTGTTTCCCAGGTGCATTATTTTGCACTTCTTGCATTGAATCTTAGCTGCCATACTTCTGACCATTCCTCCAACCTGCCAAGTCCCTTCTCATCTTTTCCACGCCTCCTTGTGTATCAACCCTGTTGCAAATCTTTGTGTCATCTGCAAAGAGGCATATTTTTCCTTCCAGTCCCTCTGCAATGTCACTTATGAAGACATTAAAAAGGACTGGATCCAATACTGAACCCTGAGGTACCCCACTAGTAACCCCTCTTTCTTCACAGTGGACTCCATTTACAATTACTTTCTGTGTCCTGTTGTCCAGCCAATGTTTTACCCAGGCTACCACCCTGGGACCCACTCCCAGGCTGGTTAATTTGACTATTAATCTTTGTGTGGGACTGTGTCAAATGCCTTGCTAAAGTCTAGGTAGGCCATGTCACAGCCCCCTCCTGGTCTACTACTTTGGTCACCCAGTCAAAGAACTCTATTAGATTCGTCTGACATGACCTTCCCACTGTGAGCCCATGCTGCCTTGGGTCCTGTGCCCCACTGGCCTCTAGGTACTCAACTATTCTTTCCTTCAGAAGTGACTCCAGCACTTTCCCTACCACAGAGGTCAGACTGACAGGTCTGTAGTTTCCTGCCTCTGTCTTGGTCCCACTTTTGTGAAGGGGAATCACATCCGCCTTCCTCCAGTCCTCGGGTACCACACCATCCTCCCATGATTTATTAAAAAGAGTAGCCAGTGGTTTCACTAATTCCCCCCTTAATTCTTTTAGAATTCTGGAGTGAATTCCATCAGGCCCCATTGCTTTGTCCACCTTCAGTTTTAGGAGTTCTTGTAGAACCCTTTCTGTGAAAGGACTGGGATCGACCTCTATCAAGAGTGCTTCTGTTAATTGGATTAGGCACTTCCCCCTCCTCTTTTGTGAATACTGAGCAGAAATATTTGTTCAGTATCCCTGCTTTTTCACTGCCCCCTCTGCCCACCCACCGTACATTCTATTCAGCCTCACTATCCCTCCCTTTGTCTTTCTATGCTCACTGATGTACCTATAAAAGGTTTTATCCCCCTTCTTAGCTGAGTGGGCTATCTTTTCCTCAGTTTGGGCCTTTGCTATTCTGACTTCCCTCCCTGCTTCCTTCTGCCTTAACTGGTACAGCTCTCTGTCCTGCTCCTTCTGTGTTTTCTTATACTTCCAGAATGCTATCTTTTTCTTCCTGACTTTCACAGCCACCTCGCTTGAGAACCATAGTGGCTTTTTCTTTCGCTTTGATTTGTTTATTTGCTTCACACAAAGGCTTGTTGCCTCTGTGATGGCAGTTTTGATGATTCCCCATTGTTGTTCCACACCTCCTTCTAGCCTGTTTGCTAGTGCTTTTCTGAGGCAGTCTCCCATCTTACCAAAGTCAGCCCTCCTGAAGTCCAGTACCCTCACTTTTGTATGGCTTGACTCTGTAGCTGAGTTTAACGTGAACCACACTGTTTGATGGTCACTTGTTCCTAGGTGGCAACCCATTTCTAGATCTGAGATCCTCTCACTGCCCCCGTTGAGAGTATGAGGTCTAAGATTGCTCCCTCATGAGTGGGTTCCGAAACTAGCTGTCTGAGGCCTGCCACCTGTAGGGCAAGAAGAATGGCCCTGCTCTTGGATGTGGCTGCAGCAAATGTGCTCCAGTTAACATCTGGCATATTCAGGTCTCCCATCAACAGTATCTCCCCTTTCTCTGCCATTCTAAGAATGCCTTCTATCATATCCTTGTCCATTCCCTCCCCCTGACATGGGGGTCTGTACACAGCCCATGTGTGGATTGTGGTGCCCTTTCCAGTCTCCAAGGTGACCCATAGTGCCTCCTCTCCTCCCTGTTTATTCTTTTGTTCAGTTGCTTTTATCCCTTCCTTTACATAGAGAGCTACCTCCCCTCTTCTCCCTGCCTGTCTCTCCTGTAGGTTATGTACCCTGGTATGTTAACATCCCAGTCATGGTTCTCTGTGTACCATGTTTCTGTGACTGCTACAATATCCAGGCATACCTCTTCCATCAAGGCCACCAGCTCAGGGAGCTTGTTGCCCAGACTATGGGCATTGGTACTCATTACCCTCCATTTCCTGATGGCCTTACTCCTTTTTGCCCCATCCCTGTCCTTCTTGCCTTTGTCACTTTCTCCATTTACCCCTGCCCTTCTCCCTATCGACACCTCTATGTTGGTGTTTACCGCACTCACTACCATGATTTTTTTGGGGGGCTAGGATTTCTCTGCTCCTTTCTAGTGCCTCCCCCCTTGGCTAGTTTAAATGCTTGCCAATGAAGCATTTAAACCTATCACCTAGGATCCTGGTTCCCCTCCTGGACAGATGCAGCCCATCATGCCAGTATAGGCTTGCATCACTCCAGGTGGACCCCCAGTCCCCAATAAAGCCAAATCCCTGAGCTCCACACCAGTTTTTCAACCACTGATTGAATCCCATGATGCGGAACACCCTAGCCTCTCCTACGCCATAGATGGGCAGCACCTCCGAGAAGGTTACCACGCATGCTACTTGTCTAAGGCCCCTCTCCAATTCCACAAACTCTTCCTGCACTTCTCTAATCCCTTTCTTAGCCAGGTCATTTGTCCCTAGGTGGACAATGACATCCAGCTCCCTCCCCTGTGAAGCTGCTCTGGCAATCCTGAGGATTCGCTCCCTGTCCCTCCAAGCCATGGCGCCAGGCAGGCACCTTACCTCCCTCTCCCCTTCCTCCCCCAGTTCTACCTTCCTAACAATGAAGTCCCCCACCAGGAGTTGTTTCCTTCTCTGGGGTCCCCTGCCACCCTCCTGTGGGTCTCCTTGTGGAGGTTCCCAGCATCCTCCTTGGTCTCCACCGGTGCCTCCATAGTGGAACCACACTTTGCCAGAATGGCATAGGAATTGTGGAGAGGTACAGCTGAGGGATGTGCTCTGTTCCACCACCCTCACCCTCCTGAGCCCACTGTGGTCCAACCGCTCCTCTTTCTTGGCAACCTCTGAGGCAACGGCAGTGGCACTGGTGGTCCCTGGATGGAAGAGGAGGTCCCACAAATCCTGGCCAACTCAGCCCGGAGATGAGCAACCTCCTCCCTCAGCCCAGAGAGGTGCCTGCAGATGGGACACTCCTCACAGCCTACAGCCCCCATATGACCAATCCAATGGCTTCAACTTCATCCTCGATTACATCTCCAAATTACCCCAGCCCAAGGAAGTAATACTACTTGGTGACTTCAATATTAATTGGCTCTCACCGGATGCCAACCCCTACAAAAATGCTGCCACATCTATTGATCTCACACAGGTTGTGACTACCCCAACCAGACTCAACTACAGGACTGGAAATTGCACCCTACTTGACTCGGTTTTTACAAACCACGCAGAGCGGATAACAGGTACAGAGTGTGACACTTGGACAGCTGGTTCTAATTAATCTATGCTTTTTGTAATATAAAAATGTATTATTGAGTGTCTCTCAAGAGACATGCTGTTTCAGCTAAAAGATAAAAGCCAGGAGATAATTAAAGGTTAGAAGAGACCTAAATTAAGGATCTCCTGTTTATCTAGCTTAATTGTAGCTGCCAGCTGCTAGGCTGGAAAATCATAAACTTTTATGATGTTTAGAGGAAGAATACAGGTTATGTCACTTAGGTGCTATGTCATAAATGCTCCTTTGATGTCTGTGAAGAGCAGGATGCTGCTCATGGATGAAAGAAAGAAAGAACTTGGAAAATTACAGACTTGATTGGGAAGTCATATGGGGAAACAAGTTTTTTTTTTGCTGATGTTACCTATTAATTTATCTCCTGACACAAGACATCCTGATAGTATAATTTAAAAAAAACAGAGGAGGAGCTGGGTGACATCATGGACAAGGCAGGCTCAAGACAGTTGTTTTAATTATGCTGTGACTGTCCTTTAGACACTCACATGTTTGAACTCTGAAGCTACAACATCTTTCAGCACTGTAAGATTAGAAGAATACATTAGATAAGTCTAAGTGTATGGTTGGTAGGAAATTGCACTTTTAAACCTTATTCTTTTAAAGTGAGTGTACGTTTTGTGATATATTGTTCTGTATTTACATTTTACATTTTTATCTATTTTTAAGTAAACTTCTCATTTTAAGGGACTACTTGGTGTGCCTTTGAAATTCTTTATTTGACAAGTGAAGCATATATGGTTAAAGCTGACACTGTGCAAAGCTTACTGGTTTTACCAAACTAGGAAAAAGGTAAGAGTTTATCTGAGGTCTTTTCATAGAGTTTTAAGGGTTACTTTTGTACACCTAGCTAGGTGCTGGTAGACAAAAGATATCTGGCCCCTCTGAAGAGCAGAATTATCTGAGCCTGTACATTGGGTACGCTAGCAAGATGTTCACAGTTTGAATCCCTCCAGAAACTTGAGACCAAAGGTTGATTCAAACCCACAAAACAGACAGGAGGGTTACCCTGTTTCTGTTTCCTGTTCACAAGACTGCGCTCAGAGGTTGGCACTGTAAGAGCAGAGAGCCTGACCTGCTGAGTGGGTTTGTGACAGATTGGTTGGCAGCGGTGTGCATAAGTTTGGTATTACAAGCTTTTATTGTTCAGTGTGTCGGCTGATACTGTCAGCTCACTTGCAAAAAAAGAAAAGGGCAGCGATTTATTTTTAAAAGGAAACAGAACTATATCACTTGGCTTACAATTGAGTTCCTACCTGTTTTATTTTTTTTCTAAAGTGCAAGTCAGAGTAGCCATAGTTAGGGAAGAAGATGGCTTCCAACTACAGTGGGCACACTGTAGACTACTTAAAGCAGTTGTGCAGGGACATAGGAGTCCCGTTTGAGGTGAAAACCACCAAGCAGAACCTTGTGGATGCCCTGATGGTAGCAGATACCCAGAGCATCAAGTCACAGACAGTGACTGTAAGGGACCGAGCCTTGAGTGTGGAAGGGCTAGCAGCCAGTGCAGTGTCCAGATCCAGTGAGGATGACAGCAGGGCCACTGTCAGCAAAGGGCCACAGCAGCAGGCAAAGGTCACCAGTATCCTGGATCCAGAAGTACTCAGGCTGCAGACTGAGTTGCACAGAATGGAGCTGGAGTTCCAGAGAGAAGAGAAGCGAGAACAGTGAGCTGCAGAGGAGAAGGCTGAGCGAGAACTCTGAGAGGCAAAGTAAAAACAGCGAGCTGCAGAGAAGAAGAGGGAACAAGAACAGAGGGAGGCAGAGTGAGAATGCCGAGAGGCAGAGTGAGAACAGTGAGACACTGACCATGAGGAGCGTGAGTGCCAGAGGCAACACGAACTGGAGAAGCTAGTACTCCAACCAGCAGCACCAGAGCAGGTAAGTGGCTGGGGTTTAACTGGGACTACAGGACTGGGTTACAAATTGAATTCCAAATCGATAGCTGAATTTAAAGAGGGGGAGGATATGGATGCCTTTTTAAATTCTTTTGAAAAAGTTTGTATTCAGGCTAAAATTTCTAGAGAGTCCTGGAGCTTCCAGCTATCCCCGCTACTTACCGGGAAAGCTCGGGATGCATTGGGTCAAATGGACAATGAGGACAGTGATGATTACAGCAAACTTAAAGCTGCACTGTTAAATAAATCTGAATTAACTGCTGAATCATACACAGCTAAATTCCATAAGCTCAGGAGAAGCCCTGACATGAGCTATGAGGAGCTAGCCATGAAACAACGTCAGTTTTTAAAATGTTGGTGGAAAGGAATTGAAGCAAACTCTGTTGATAAAATTGAAAATGTGATTTTGTTAGAATAGTTTTTCTGGGCATGCCCAGCCAAGCTAAAAACCTGGCTGGAGGACCAAGATCCCAAAACAGTGCAAGAGGCTGCTGAACTCTTGGACCACTATGTCAAGAGCAGACCTGCCCTGAGAGCGAATGGGGTGGGCGTGGCAGTGCAGAAAGGGAAAAGTGCACCTTCAGGGCAGCTAAAACCCTCACTGCCTCCACCGAAACCAGTTAGCCCCAGGTTTCAGAGAAAAGATTTCTCTGAGAAAAGAAATGAATGTTGGTTGTGTAAAGAAACTGGGCATATTGCCAGACAGTGTCCCAAATGGACGAGCAATAATACGCAAGGTGGTGCTAGGAAGGAAGTGGGTTGTTTGTGTGTCCCTCAAAGCATGCCTGTGAACATGAGGGAACACATGCACCCAGTCATGGTGAATGGTGTACAGATGCAAGGGTTAAGGGACACAGGGGCATCCCTGACATTGGTAAAAGGGGATCCAGTACAGCCTGGTCAGCTTATACCCAATAAATACGTCACTGTACAAGGGGTCACTGGGGAAGAGAAAACATTGCCACTGGCCAGTGTTCTCCTGGACTGGGGTGAAACAGGGGAGACTGTGCAACAGGTGGCTGTAGCCAAAACCTTAGCAGTGGATGTGATCCTGGGCAACAATCTAAAACAGAGGATGGTGTGTGCAGTTACCCATAGCCAAGGCCCCTAGAATTCTGTGGCCACAGAATTTTGCACAGAACTTGCAATCTACCTGCAGAACTTCTGTGGTGCTGCAGAATTCACTCTTCTTGGTGATTTTTTATTAATATTTCTGTTTATCCATAGAACCTGGTTCCCATCCCCTCTTTTTTATATCCAAACCCCCCTATATGTTCAGAATGTGATGTTATCATCGCTATAACATCATACATTAGCTAATTAAATGGCTGCAATCTGCAACAGAAATGAAAAGTCACTTATCTACAACAGCTCCCACTGCCAGAGACGGTGGCACAGCACATCATGCATGGTGATATTTGCTCAACCTGCACTACAGCCTAATACAATTTTCAGTCTTAAATTATTGCAATAGGGCCAACTTAAACAAAACCTTGTCAATAGCACAGACCTGTTAAGTCCATACCTCACTTTGTACAAACCTATTTGTGCCTTTAAGGTATAGAAGCACCATCTGAAATGAATAACTGGTAAAATGAATTTAACTGTCATTTTTAAGAAAAATAAAGTAATTATGCCCTGAAAAGTGGAATATAATAATGTGTAGACCTGTTGAAAGAATAGACCTGTTAAATAAATAATTGCCCTGTACGCATTTTTGCCAGGGTTATTGATTACATATTGTCATTGGTTGATAGAATCACCTAAAAGTTATGGAGAAATGTTGTGTGCAGGGACAGCTGTTGGGCCAGAGGGTAACATGCTGTGTTTCCATGCCGGCAGCTCAGGTTCAGAGATTAGCTCTGTGAGCTGGCTGGGCAGCACAAGGATTGGTGGAACACATCACCGATCTGAGCCTGGGAAGGTATGGTGCAGTGTTCTGTCACATGGTGGACACATTGTGATGGGCTAGAGAGCTCTATCTCACAATCAGTTCACATGCATGTCATGGCCTGATGGTGTTACGCAGTGTGTCAGGGAAAGCAGGTTGACATGAAAAATAAGTTTTGCAATAACTCCTCTATTCCATTTCTAATGGGACCTGTATGAATGAGGATGAAAGTTCACACACATACATACAGTATCTCTGTCTCTCTCAACACACACACACACACATATATTTATAAGTATGTTATAGATTGCATATAAATATATAAGTGATACACAGTGGGAACCTCATGAGTGGTGTAGAAAGCACATACAAATATATAAGTGATAGACAGTGGAGACCTCATTAGTGGGATAGATAGCATGCATATAGAAATACCCTATTTATCACATTAGATCCCCTCTGCATATGTCATTTATGCAACAGGCTAGGACCTTAAGGGAGGACATTTGTTTTGCTTTTTTAGGCATAAAATTATTTTTATAAGTCTTTTATTTTTTGAACTAGTGTTACTGTGCTTTCCACCATCCTGATTGCTATAACCACTGCCATGAAAGTGAAGTCAGGATGATAAGCTGACACTGGGATGTGGTAGTTTGTTAGTGCCGCAGAACTTCTACAGAAATTACAAACCACCGCCGCAGAACTTCTGCGGCAAATGGTAGTCTTGCCGCAGAACTTGGTCCCACTGTGCCACAGAAAAGTAGGGGCCCTACCCATAGCCAAGTGGCAAGGGAAAATTGTAGTTCCCTGGATCCCTCAGACGCCATTGTGAAAACCACTGGGAGGCTGGTTCCCCAGCCTGTGTCTCCAGATGGGGAGACCAATGAAAAGGGGATAGAAATTTCCCCAGTAGCAATTAACCACACAGCTACAGAGGGTTGTTCCGAGGAGGGAGGGGTAACCCAGTGACAGAGGGTTGGGGTTGCAGTGATATTGAGTGCCCTGACACTAGTGCTAGGGACCCTAGTTCAGCGACTGAAAGAGACCTGTCCCATGCATTGGGAATGTGTGAGGGGTTTGCAGCTGCTCAGAGAAGTGACCCTAGTCTAGAGAAGCTGAGGGCTTGGGCAGACTCTGAAGGAACACAGGGAGGTAACGGCAGACATAAGGTTTATTGGGAAGATGGACTGATGTATACTCAGGCTGTGCAGACAGAGGGAGGGGTGCTAGGCAGGCAGCTTGTCATTTCCCCAAGGGTATCGTGAGCAGTTGCTCAAGACTGCACATGATATTCCCTTGTTGGGTCATCTGGGAATCGTGCGCACTATGCAGCAGTTGGCCCAGAATTTCTATTGGCCTAACTTCACCAAGCAGGTGAAGGAGAATTGCAGGTCTTGTCTTCGGTGCCAAGAAATTGGGAAGGTGGGCAAGAAAACTCAAGCCGCCCTGATTCCATTGCCCATAGTGGAGGAGCCATTCCAGAGGGTGGGAATGGATATTGTGGGGTCTTTACATACCCCCAGCTCCTCAGGGAAGAGATTCATCCTGACTGTGGTGGATTATGCCACCCAGTACCCAGAGGCAATCGCCCTATCCTCATTGAGGACAGACAAAGTGGCAGATGCCTTACTTGGGATTTTCTCCCATGTTGGGTTTCCACAGGAGGTTATTACCGATCGAGGGGGTTCCTTCATGATAGACCTGATGAAATGTTTATGGGAGAAGTGTGGGGTGGTGCAGAGATGCACAACACCATATCACCCACAAGCCAATGAGCTTGTGGAAAGAGTCAATGGTACCCTGAAGTCAATGCTCTGGGCTTTTCCTGAACAGCATGGGAGGGACTAGGAGAAATACCTTCCCCACCTGTTGTTTGCATACGGGGGGGTTCCCCAAGAATCGACAGGATTTTCCCCCTTTGAACTCTTATATGGATGCCGGGTACATGGGCCCCTAGACTTGATCCGGGAGGACTGGGAAGGCAAGCATGCCACCCAGGGAACTCCCAAAATGGATTACGTCCTTAAGTTTAGGGAAAGGCTGAAGGAGCTTATGGGGACAGCCCCAAGCAACCTGGCAGCAGCCCAACAGAAACAGAAAGTGTGGTATGACCACAGAGCCAGAGCTCGCTCGTACATGGTGGGTCAGGAAGTCATAGTCCTTATTCAAGACAAGCTGCAGGCTGAGTGGGCAGGACCATACAAAGCGGTTAGGAAGGTAAATGATGTGAACTATATTATAGAGTTATCTGACAGAAGACAGACAGAAATGATGTACCATGTCAACATGATGAAGCCATATGCAAATAGGTCTGACATGGTGTTTGCAGTGTGTAGTCCTGGGGAGGGGACGGATGAAGGAGACCTCCTTCTGGACCTGCTGGAAGAAAGTAAGCTGAAGTCCTCTGTGGAGGCAGTTAAATTGTCTCCCCAGCTGACCCCAGACAAGATCCAGGAAGTAAGGGAGGTTTTAGCAGACTTTGCCCCACTGTTTAGCATCAAGCCTGGGCTAACTCCCTTAGCAGCGCATGATGTGGAGACAGGGACACAGACGCCTATATGACAGACAGCATATCGGGTGTCAGAGGCTGTCCAAAAGGACATTAGGAGGGAAGTCGAGGAGATGCTGGATTTAGAGATCCCACAGCCCCTGGGCCTCACCCGTAGTCCTTGTGCCCAAGCCACATGGCTCTACTCATTTCTGTGTGGACTATCGTGGACTGAATGCAGTCACGAAATCAGACACCCACCTGATGCCCCAGATGGACAAACTTTTGGACAAGTTGGAGGGGCGACCTACCTTACGACCATTGACCTGATTAAGGGGTATTGGCAGGTAGAGTTGACAGACAGAGCTAGGGAAGGGTCGGCCTTCATCACTCCGATAGCCTTATTTGAATTTAAAGTAATGTCTTTTGGAATGAAGAACACCCCGGCCACTTTCCAAAGGTTGGTGTACCAGGTGTTAAATGGTGCTGAGGAGTACGCCATGGCATACCTGGATGACATTGCCATCTTTAGTGCCAGATGGGAAGAACACCTATCCCACCTTAGGGAAGTGCTGGGCAGGATACAGAGGGCTGGGCTCACTGTCAAAGCAGAGAAGTGCCAGGAGGCCATGGGAGAGGTGGCACACCTCGGGCATGTGGTAGACCAGGGACAGCTCTGTCCTAACCAAATAAAAATAGAGGTAATCCAGGCATAGCCCAGACCAGAAATGCAGAAGCAGGTCAGGAGTTTTCTTGGGACAGCAGGGTACTATAGAAAATTTGTACCCAGTTATAGTACCCTGGCTGCTCCCCTATCTGACCTGCTAAAGAAAAGGATGCCAAAGAAAATTACCTGGGGACCAGCCTGTGAAGAAGCCTTTACCAGACTGAAGGAGGCACTGTGCAGTGCTCCTGTTTTGACAAGTCCTGACTATAGCAGACCCTTTATAGTTCATACTGATGCCTCAGACGTGCGTATTGGGGCAGTACTGAGTCAGACATCCAGCCAAAGGAAAGATCACCCTGTAGCGTATCTGAGTAAAAAGTTACTTCCCAGGGAGCAGGCATACTCCACTGTGGAAAAGGAGTGTCTTGCCATGGTGAGGGCCCTAAAGAAGTTGGAGTCAAACTTGTATGGCCAGCATTTTGTGGTACAAACTGACCACAACCCCCTGGTTTGTCTGACACAGATGGGAAAAAAACAATGGTAGATTGCTAAGATGGAGTCTTGCTTTGCAAGGGTATGACATGACAATTCTACATAGGGCTGGAGCGAAAAATCATAACTCAGATGGGTTGTCTCACATCTATGGGGAGTTGGGAAGCTTATCCCATGCAGGGGATAGAGCCCCCAAATTCAGTCTGGGTAGGGAGGATTGTGATGCTTGAACAGCTGGTTCTGATTAATCTATACTTTTTGTAATATAAAAATGTGTTATTGAGTGTCTCTCATGAGACATGCTGTTTCAGCTAAAAGATAAAAGACAGGAGATAATTAAAGGCTAGAAGAGACCTAAATTAAGGATCTCCTGTTTATCTAGCTTAATTGTAGCTGCCAGCTGCTAGGCTGGAAAATCATACACTTTTATGACATTTAGAGGAAGAATACAGGTTATGTCACTTAGGTGCTACATCATAAATGCTCCTTTGATGTCTGTGAAGAGCAAGATGCTGCTCATGGATGAAAGAAAGAACTTGGAAAATTACAGACTTGATTGGGAAGTCACATGGTAAACAATTTTTTATTTGCTGATGTTACCTATTAATTTACCTCCTGACACAAGACATCCTGATTGTATAATTTTTAAAAAACAGAGGAGCTGGGTGACATCATGGACAAGGCAGGCTCAAGACAGTTGTTTTAATTATGCTGTGACTGTCCTTTAGACACACACGTTTGGACTCTGAAGCTACAACATCTTTCAGCACTGTAAGATTAGAAGACTGCATTAGATAAGTCTAAGTGTATGGTTGGTAGGAAATTGCACTTTTAAACCTTATTCTTTTAAAGTGAGTGTACGTTTCGTGATATATTGTTCTGTATTTACATTTTACATTTTTATCTATTTTTAAGTAAACATCTCATTTTAAGAGACTACTTGGTGTGCCTTTGAAATTCTTTATTTGACAAGTGAAGCATATATGGTTAAAGCTGACACTGTGCAAAGCTTACTGGTTTTACCAAACTGGGAAAAAGGTAAGAGTTTATCTGAGGTCTTTTCATAGAGTTTTAAGTGTTAATTTTGTACACCTGGTTAGGTGCCCGTAGGCGAAAGATATCTGCCCCCCAAAGAGCAGAATTATCTGAGCCTGTACATTGGGTATGCTAACAAGAGGTTCACAGTTTGAATCCCTCCAGAAACTTGAGACCAAAGGTTAATTCTAACCCACAAAACAGACAGGAGGGTTACCCTGTTTCTGTTTCCTGTTCCCAAGACTGCACTCAGAGGTTGGCACTGTGGGAGCAGAGGGCCTGACCTGCTGAGTGGGTTTGTGACACAGAGGTCCTCCCATACTCCTTTAGTGAGCACTCCCCTGTCATCTGCTACTGGTCCAACAGGGCCTCCAAGCAACCCTGCAAGTGCTCGTACCAACGTGTCCTCAGACAGGGACAACAACTACAAGTACACCTCCAAAGCTGCGACTGGGCACCCTTGGACGCTGCACCTAGTGTTGATCAGGCCCTTGAATACTTTATTTCCCAATTCAATACCACTTGTGACATCTATGCCCCCTACAAAAAAACTGAAGATGAAAAATGCTAACAACCTCTGGATCACCTCCACACTACTAAGTCAAATGTCTAATAGAGATCACCTGTGGAACAAAGTCCAGGCCACTGTAAAACCAGCTGACTGGCAGTAGTACAAGGCAGCCAGAAATGCCTGCACCTGTGAGCCACCCGCCTAGCCAAAGCTACACCCTACAAGATTGCCCTAACAAATTCCTGGGGAAACAGTAGGAAATTCTGGGACAATCTCAGGGAACTATCAGGGAAGCCCTGCAAACTCCCCAATGCTTAACTTAGCTGGTGCTACCATTCAGGAAACAAAACACACAGCAGACACCTACAACTCTGCATTCACTGACCTAAGCGGGGTGGTCCCCCCTGATGTTTTTGACACTCATTCTAACCTGTACAAGCCACAGAACTCTAGTTCACCATCGCCTAACCCACCCTTCTGCTTCAAAAAAATCACACCCACAGAATCCAAAAAATACCTCCTTAGGGTACTTGGCAAGGCTCGCTTTAGTAGCAGCTCACTGGATCTAAAACTCCTGTACCTGACACTAGATGCTGTGCTTTTGCCTCTCACAAAAATTCTAAGTCTATCACTGTGCCTCAGTCAATTCCCCATGTTATGGAAAACAGCATTAGTGACCCCAATTCATAAGTCTGGGGACAGGACAATTCCCTCAAACTATCACCCAATTTTCATTCTCCCCCCCACCCTCCAAAGTCTTGGAACGTCTATTCACAGACCAGCTCACTGACTACCTTATCAAGTACAACACTGAATGTCCTGAACAGCATGGCTTCAGGAGGGGCCATAGTATCACATCTGCCCTCTTTCAATTCACAGATTTCAGACACCAAGCAATTGATCGTGAGCACTTAGTGGGATCAATTTACATTGACCTCACTAAGGCGTTTGATACTGTTAATCACCCCCTGCCACTCAAATCCCTTCTCAACATTGGTTTATCGACAGATACAGCAGCCTGGTTTAAAATCTATCTGACCTGCAGGACCCAGCAGGTCAAAATTGGTACCGCCCTCTCCGACAGCAGGCAAGTCCTGTCCGGTGTTCCCCAAGGCTCCATATTGGGGCCGCTGTTATTCAGCCTCTTTCTAAACTCCTTCCCACTTGCCTGCACCAATAATCTCCTACTATATGCAGATGATGCCATAGTATATACCAGTCACTCAGATCCGCTCCCATTAGCTGTTAGCCTACAACACGACTTCGGAGCAGTGGAGACCAGGGATCCTGGAATTTTCATGGATTAAAGGTACTTGCATTTAAATATTCTATGTTCCTGAGTGCTCACTTCTTTTGTTTTTGTGTCTTCCAGCACAAGCTGGTTATGAACTACAAAAAAACAAAATCAATGCTTTTCACCAGCCTTCATAATAAACAAAAATCTACCCCCCTAACCATACAGAACAACCAAGATGTCCCCATCAAGCAGGTTTTTACATTTAAGTACCTAGGTATAATCCTTGACAGTACCTTATCCTTTTGTGAACATATCAGCAATGTCTTCAAGATGGTTAACTCTAGGTTAGGGACCCTCTACAGACACGAGCAGAGCATGACCTCAGATGCCCTTTGACGGGCTGTCACTAGTTCTGTGTTCTCCATAATAGATTACAGCCTAGTCATCTGTGGTGCAGCTACCGAGTCATCCCTTAAAAGCATATCATGGCCCTTAACAATTCTTGTCATCTGGTCTCAGGTGCACCCAGACACACACATACTTGCGATCTCTACACCCTTACCAACTGGCTGAACCTCAGTGGTAGGATTACTTATCATATCTACTTACTCACAAAGAAAATATCCCTGGGGCTGACTCCCCAACCTCCTGGCACTTTCTCATTCATGTTCCCAATCGGTGAAGCACCCAGAGTGTCTCCAGGCATGCATACCTGACCCCTTTCTGTCAAACCACACAGGCCCAATGGTCCTTCAGATTCCATGCCGCAAGTTGGTCAAATAAACTTCCTGTGGACACTCTAGAAGAACTTAAACTGGGACCTTTCAAACAGAAACTCAGACAACCCCTTACTGCTATTAGCAGTTGTGATTGTCACTTGTAGGTCCCTTTTCAGCCTCACGTGCTGCCTACAGCTTGCATTCTCCCCCTACCATGACCATCATCCCCTGCCCTTTGTCTCACCCCCCTTTTTTCTTCCCTGTCCCTCCTCTCCCTTTCCTTCCCTGACTCTCCTTTCCCTTTCCATTTCCTCAATCTCCTTCCTCCTCCCTTCACTCTCTCACTCTTAACACTACCCACAGACTCCCCCGCCAGCCCTTTCTCTCCCCATTGTCCTCCCTCTCACCCAGCAATCTCCCCTCTCATCTCCCACTGCACCCCTCTCACCCCTCAGTCCTCCCTCTCATCCCCCATTACACTCCTTGACAATGTCAAATTTCTTGACTGCATCACTTCCTGCTCTTCCCCCCCAGGGCACCTCCCTAATCCTGAAACCTAGTGCACTTCTTACTGTAACATAAATGTAAAATTTAACCTGACTGAAATTTTTGCTGTAACTTTAATGTTTTACCTGATTGTAGCTCTTATTTCGTTTGCAACCCCAACTCCATGTATCATGTATTCCATTTGTTATGTATTTAGTTCTCTGTTGTATTTGTCTTTTCTTGCAGTCAGCATATAGAAACGTAGAAACATATAATTTGTCAGCAGATAAGGATCACTTGGCTCACCCAGTCTGTCCATTTTATCCCTGCTTGTACTGTCACCACAGACCCTACCTGATCTCAGTTTTACCATAGCGCTTTGACAGCACTAGCACAGACATCCCTTACAGCGACAGCTACCATGCCGACTATCGGCATTGTAGCCTTGGGGATGTTGGTGCATACAATTGGGGGTCTGCACCACCCAAATCCCCCCTTGTGGGGGCTCCACCCCCCACGCCCCTCGTTGTCTAGGATTCCTACTCCGAGTCGGAACTGGACCGGGGGGGCAAAACACCCAGCGAGGCTGTCCCAGTCACTGCACAGACCATCACAGCGATGTGCGTGTTTTGCCCGATTCCTGTCGCTGTGATGGTCTTCGCAGTGCTGGAGTTGCTGCGGTGACAGTATACCCTTGATCTCTGGCTACTCCTCCCCGCTACCTGATCTACTATCCCCTCTCTCCCCCCCTTGCCCCGACTCTCTGTTCTGTACATCTGTAATATACGATTGGATGTCTGTGTAGTTATGACTTTATTCTTCCTATTTAGTCAATCACTACAATGCAGCTCAGCCTTTACCATTACACATTTTTAGTATGCCATGGAAATGTCTGAATACCGTCTGTAATTTTGTTGCCCTTACATGACTTGATTTGATTGTTACCCCTTTGTACCTGTACAGTAATCATGCCTACAACTATAAAACTTGTTTATATTTCTCCTTTTTATTGGAATGCTCATGTTCCCCAGGTTGCCCCTGAAAAAGGGACATGTTCATCTCAGTGGGCCCACCCGGTCATCAAAATTCAAACAAATAAATAAAATAAATGATGTGGAACCTCTGTAAAAGAGTCATTGACTCAACGGTATTGTAATTCTGAGATATGAATAAATAAATAAATAAATATATAAATAAATATTTACTAGTACCTCCTCTTCAGTACAAATCTCCTGAAAGGATTTTTCAAACTTTTCAAAGTCTCTCTCTCTCTTTATCTCTCTCTCTCTCTGTCTCTCTGTCTCTCTCTCTCTCGGGATATTTTGGTTCCTGGGAATATCTTTACTTTGGGGAAACCTTTTTTTTACTGACTGACTTCTCCTGGGTATAGACTCCCTCTTGACATCTGGGGCCAGATATTCAAAACATTGCCCGATGGTCAAAATGATTGCACCCTATTTTGCCGTATCAGTCCATTGACCAGTATGACCACTAGCCACCAGGAAATAATTTTATTTCCGTAGGGACAGGGATCAGAAGTTGGGAGGGGGGGCTACTAGCCACCAGGGAATAGATTTCTTTCAACAGAGACAGGGATTGGAGGATGGAGGGAGTCACTAGCCACCAGGGCATGAGAGAGAACTATAAGTACCTCATGGGGGTGAATAAGGTGCTGGGGGGAATATTTTTCAGAAGAGAAGGTGCACAAGAACAAGGGGGCATGAAAGTGAGCTGGAAGGGGGAATTCAGGAGGGAAGTGAGGAAGTACTTCTTCACTGAAAGAGCGATAAGTGCCTGGAACAGTCTTCCAGTAGAAGTGGTGGGGGTGAAAACAGTGATGGGCTTCAAGCATGTATGGGATAGGCACAGAGATCAGGCAGGTCTGCGGTGACAGGCAGGGACAAAATGAGAAGACTGAGTAAGCCAAGTGACCCTTATCTGCTGACAAATTATATGCGTCTATGTTTCTATATGCTGACTGGAAGGTTTGTGTTGTTTTTGTGGCCTATGATGGAAGCTGATGAGCCCCACCTGCTGTGAAGATTTCCAGCTCTAGAAAAAGTATTGTTGATTGAATAGACTGGAGTGTAAAAGCAATGTGATCTGTATAAGCATTTAAAATATTCATGGAACTTATATAATGCCTCACCTGAACCCTGCTGTAACAGTAGGACATCATAAAAATAGCATTCCCAAAAAAGAATGGGTTTGTAAAAATTCATTATACATGGGGTTAAGTGCAAACTGATTTTCAAAACCTGCCATGTATAGACAGGCATAAGATGGGGCCACAGTAGACCCCATTGCTGTACCCTGAATCTGGTAATAACATTTATTTTCAGATCTAAAGTCATTACAGTGCAGGACAAGAAATGCTAATTCTATCAAAAATCTGTGTCTTCCCATCTCCAGCTCTTCTTTGTATTTTAAAAATTCATTAAGGTTGACAAGCCCTTGATGGTGGGGAGGTTGAAGTGTATAAATCTTACATATCTCTGATGGCAAGAATATTTTTTCCTAGATCTGACTGCTGTCTGTTAAGGTTCTGAACTATCTCAAAGACATGTGATGTGTCTTTAATGTAACTATCTGTACATGTAATTAAGGGTTTAATATAAATATAGGCAAGGCCACTAAACTGAGCCAACTCCTGCAACTATGGGCCTACCTGGTGGCTATGTATCTTTTTTGTGTATTGCCAGAAATCTATGATCCCAGTATTTTACACTATCTCAAAGATACAGAGCACATGTGTCACAAGTTACAACCCCAGATTATATAACTGTACCCCTGGCCTTAATGAGAGGGTTGAGTTATTCCCATTCCTGTAGTTCTTTTGTTATCATGTACTTGGTTTCTGTATTTTAGATTGCTCTGAATTCCCGTGTATATCTATAATTTAGCAGTTTTTGCACTGTGTTATATAAGCTATGGAACTGGGTATTATGGTAGTCTGTATCAAGTTTTCAGTTTTTATGTACTTTTTTGTTTTTCTGTTTAGCACTTCGTAACTTGTGACATGTGTGCATTTAAGAACTAGCCCTTTAAGAGGAGTACTATTTAAGGGCAGTCAAGGTGCTTACTCAGTATCCTCTGGACAAATTGTGCAAGCGCAAAACATTGAGGATTTCTTTGTTTGTTAGGTGGCTTGCCTGTTATTCTGCACACTTGTTTGCTGAAAGTGTATCATTAAAACACAGCACATTTAGTTGATTGTTTCAGAGTTTTCACTTATCTACATTCTATTGCGTGAGTGTATGCACATGTTTTTGTTTGTTCGTTTTAAAAAAAAATGCACATTTTGTAGAAAAGACCATCTTGGCATGATGTTATGCAATGTGAGGCATGCAAAAACTCTGAATGAGGGATACTAGGCTGTGGGGGCAACTTGCAAGCTAGGGAGCTGAAAAGGGCTATTACCATATACTTATGCAATACTTTAAGAACAACTCTGCACTTCTGCATCTGCTTTCATAAATAAGATGTTTCAGCAGTTACAATTTACTAGAGAATCCATTTTTTTTATTTTTAATGTTCCTTTTCACGATTTACAGCACAGATTGGTAGCCCATCTAAAAAATCTGTATAGAAAACATCTGAAAACATTTGCTCTCCCCTGTTAACTTCACAGTGCCTTTTTTATGACATCACAGTGCTCACCATGACAACAGAATGTGATGTAACAAACAGCAATTGTGTGGTTAGCAGGTGAGAGTCACACATTTTGAAAGACTCAGTGAACTAATTGTTGCATTAGCTACAATATTTAGTAGACCAACAACAGGGGAAAGTAAAAAAAATAATAATGAAGAACTAGAAAACAATAAAGTTAAAACATAATTGGTATAAATCTAGTGTTTTTAAGCTTTTGATTGTAACAGAGAGTTGCTCTTTAACCAGTTACATAGTATCTATTTAACAGCGTAATTACTAGGGCCACCCAATGGCTCAGCAGCAGCGTGTTGGGCTACAGCGCATATGACCCAAGTTCTGGAGTAAACTCGAGTTGCCACACTGGGAAGCAGTCCAGGCTGAGGTAGCTGCCACACAGCAGCATGCCTCCATCAGTGAGGGTTGGCAGTAGATTCTGGTGCCACAGTGGCCCCTGCAGCTGGGCTCTGAAGACTTTTCCTCACTGGTACATGCATGTATCACATCGAGACTTAACTACTGCAATGCTTTATACCTTGGGGTGAGGGGAGGTGTCCTAGGACATCTGCAGGGATATATTTTGAAATCTAGAAATTCAGCATCCCGAACACTACAAGACTGAGTTAGGGATACTGAATTCCATAAGACTGCAAGGTACTGAAATGTAATTCAGGGGGCTTCACTCCCCACACCCCCCGTAACTTAAATAATCAACTCTAAGGGGGAGCGGACCCTGGGTAAAAAAAAAAAAAAAGAGGTTATGGGGGGTGGAATAGTGTGCAGCAAAATTAGTGGTGACCGGGAACAGAACCAGGGTCCACCAGACCATGCTGGCCAAGCTGCTACTGTGTTAGACCTCCACACCATGGGAGCAACTCGGCCAATGTCTGCATTTTTTGCTTCCTTGTTATGCCTTGCTAGAAACAGGGTAGCGGTTTGTCACATCCACTGCCATACCCATCGGCATCGGCTTCCTCCTGTCGGGTATCTAAATATGTTGGGAGATTGAGCTTGGTCTCATCAGTTTCAGGATTCCAAGTTTCAGCCACTTAAATAGATACTCATCTGCAGTTAGAGCAGAATGTAGCGGCCTGGTTATTTATGGGCCTTTTGAGGTCATGTCATATAACCCTGGTCCTGCGTAAACTGCACTGCCTACTGGTGAAGTGACATATCACCTTCAAAGTTGATTTACTGACCTACAAAGCCCTGCTTGGACTGGGTCCTGGCTACCTGTGTGACCTACTGATTCCTTACCAGAACTTTTGCCCCATCTGCTCCTCTGAGGTGGGCCTCCTAGCCATTCCAAGTGTGAGGTTGAAATCTTCTGGTGATAGGGCCTTTTCATCCACCAGTTCTGCCCTTTGGAACAGGCTTTCCAGGGTTTTGCGAGAGGCCCTCTCATTGCAAGCTTTTAAAAGGGGCCTGAAATCCTTCTTCTTTCAGGAGGTTTCAGGCACTGTTTGATATGTTGCTGGAAATTCACCTACTCACCAGCACTGCACTATTACTTTTAAATATTTATTATTTATAATATTATTTTTAATGTAGTTGTTTACTGTGACTGTTTTACTTTTATTGTAATATTTTAAATTTTTTCAGCTGTTGCCGGACCATTTGCGCAGCGGTAGGTTTTCCGCTTGCGACGCCAATGACCCAGGTTCGGGAACGGACCCGGGTCGTCGGAGGGCCAGCCAGGGGGAGAAGGATGGAGCGTCCTACGGACTGCTCTCCTTCTCCGGGGAGAGGGTGAGGGAAGCACTTGGGGTGCTGAGGACTCCTGGCGGAGGCCAGGAGATCTCACGCTGCCGACGCTCAATATCTGGAGGTGGGGTGGATGCTGGCATCATTGCATGTCCCTGCCTCCATGAAGGGGAATAGTAAGGAAAATAGGAGGGCAAGGGCCACAGTTTTAATGAAGCCCTCCCAGGAAGTCCTCGAGTGGCCACCATCGCTGCGGGTCCCCAGACTAGATACTAGTCCCGTGGCCACAGGAAGAACGTGGCCACAGCCCCGCCCTCCGGGGGGTAAGCTGGGGGTGACTGGGGGACCCCAGCAGCCATAGATGGTGGCTGAGTCTTCCAGGGGCCATGACCAGGGCCGAGAAGTGACAGGAGGTCCCGCCAAAAAAAGAAGAAAATTAAAAAAAAAAAAAACAATGTTTTTTCAGCTGTCAGAGCCCCTGGGATTTGGCACTATATAAATGAAGTTATAAAATGGCAAGAAAAAATCTAGAAATTTCATTGGCTGAGAGACATCACTGGATCATAGAAACATAGAAACATAAAATTTGATGGCAGATAAGGACCGCTTGGCCTACCTAGTCTGCCCATTTCCCTACCTAATGGATAAGCTGCAGATCCTAGTTAACCAACAGCCTACCATGCATTAAATCTCTATAAATGCACAGTCAGGTGCTTAGTCTTATTTTTCTCCCCATAAAACCTACATAGAGCAATTTTATAAATGTAATAAGCCCCTCCAGGGTGTGCATCATAGGATGTTAATGCACTTCCCAGGGGTGTAAGGACACTCAGCCTTGAGCCTCATGCCTTACTACTCTCCTGGGGCATGCATTAAAATCTTATACTACATACCCTGTTGTGGCTTATTACTTACTTTACTACTACTACTACTGCCACAGTGCTTACTTTCATTGCAGGGGCACTGTGTACAAGGCCTTCAAAGCACTACCCACACCATGGGGTGGAGGAAGGGATGTGTGAGAAAATCAGTGAAGAAATCCCACCACCACCACTATCCAAATGAGAGTGGAATCACCTGAACAATGTATATCTCTGATTACAGGGTATATCCCTAGGATGATGACAAGGGGTAAGGGTATGCACACATATATAAACAAGCATTTGTCAATGTCGAATGTTGTCTTACTGGCATTGACATTGGTAGTGCAGGAGTTAGAGAGATGCATAATAGGAAAGGCAGTGAAGTATTTAACTGACGCTAACCCCACCCCCACCCTGCAGAGACTGACAGGCATGGGGTGTGCCTTTGGGTCACCGGCCATAACGCTCATGCCATTTCACCTCACCCTACCCTGCAGACATCTGACAAGTGTTGCAGTGTGCCTTGGGGTCATTGGGCCTTACGCTCACCCCGTTTCATAAGGAAATACGCTGAGATGGGTGCAGTATAGAGAATGGGGTGAACTTTGGGGCCAAAGACACTAAGGCACACCTCGATGCCTGTCACTGGCTGCAGGATGGGGGTGGGGGTGGAATGGCGTGAGCATTACAGCCGATAATCCCAAATCACACCCCTGATGCCTGTCAGTCTCTACAGAGTGAGGCGTTATGGTTGGAAACCCTAACATCTCAGGCATTTGTTGATATTTTAACTCCAAATTTTCAACATGGGCTTTTTGTGATCCCACCTCATGAACAGTTGCATTATCAGTTCATTAGCCAAAAGGAGATTTTGCACAGCGACTACGCCATTTGTCGCCACAGGTGCGAAAACTCATTTTAGGCAGGATGTAAAACATGACAGCTGTACTGTTCATGAGGAGGTGTAAAAAAAAATGGCAATGTTGAAATTCTGGAGTGAAAATATAAAAAATTGGTGAAGTCACAAGCGTGGGTAGAAACTGCACAGTGCACACCCGTAATGCAATTATTTGGGGGAATTTAACCAAATTTTTAGCACAGGCACTTTGGGACCTCCGCTCATGAACAGTGGCACTGTGATTTTGTTAATCTGTCCAGAACGTTGATTTCCCACAGCGACCTCGCCATTGTGCACCAGATGTGCAAAAACACATTTCAAGCAGGATGTGAAAAATGGCAGCTGTACTATTCATAAGGAGGTGTGAATAAATGGCAATGTTGAAAATCTGGAGTGAAAACATTACAAACTGTCGAAGTTACAAGCGTGCATGGAAACTGCACAATGCACGCTCATAACATAGTCATTTTTCGGAATTTTTCACCAGATTTGCAACATAGGCTTTTTGTGGAATCCCATCTTATGAACAGTGGCACTGTTGTTTCATTAAACAGTCCCGAAAGGTGATTCCACGCAGTGACCACGAAATCACCTTTCGGGACCAAATAATGAGATGACAGAGTATGTGTCCATGAGGTGGTGTCCCAAGAACCCCATGTTGAAAATTTGGAGCCAAAATTAAAAATAATGGCTGAGATATCCACCTAAGTTGAACTGCCCCCCCCCCATTGATGCCATTATATGGTGTAACCCCCTTGTCACCTGGGGTTACTAGAATCCCACTTAGAACTAGTGGCAGGCAGGGAAAGGCAGCTTGAGAGAAACCAGTTAAATGGGTTTCACACTGTCTCACTCTGTCCTCAGTCTTAGCTGAGCTGGAGGGATGACATCACCATAGAATTCTCACAGCAGCATAAGCCACACTGGAATGTTGGCTGCAGGGGTTAGGTTAGAATATTGGGGAATTCAAGTTAGTCTTCAGCCAGACTCCGGAGAAGGAGGAGGTGTGCTTCAGTTGGCAGCCCCTTAGAGCCAACCTCTGTCATAGAGCTACACCAGAAAGTGGGTAGTGTGTTCTCACCCTAGAGAAGAACACAGAAGAGACTGAAAGAAGTGGTAGAGACCACTCCCTGTGTTGTTCCAGTGCCCCACCCTTGAGGGATGGAGGGGCAAAACCAGCATTTTGGGGGAAATCCCCTGGCCCTGCTTGGAAAGGGAAAAGCTGCCTTACAGAAGAGTTTGTACTGAGAATACCAGTGAATTTGTGTTTCCTTTGAGAGAAGCCCTGGGGCACCTGCATACCACAGTGAGTCTGCTCTGAAATACAGCCCCTGTTTCACCAAGACAGAGTTGTGTAAAAGTAACTGCCTACTGTGGGGTCAGGAGAAGACTAGCCAAGTACAGTACTTTTAATTTTGTGTATGGCTTGGAAGTATCTGATACAGTGGGGGTCTAAAGAATGGACAAAGCCACTAACAGAACTGTTTGAGTCAGGACACCACCTAAATACAGTGTAGAATGTTAAATGTGTCATACATTTCTAGATAGCATCTACAACCAGTAGTTTCAAAGAAAGGTGTTGTTCCAAATGAATGGCCGGGTATGGATTTGGGAACAAGAGGTGGGCGATCCCCATCTGGAGGAACCAGGTTTACCTCCACTGATTCACTTTGGGCACCTATAGCTTTCTACCAGACACTTGGTCAGTTTCTGCAGAAAGTACCCAGATGTGGGATTAAGGATGTTTTCCCTTTAGAACTAGAAAGTGCTCATGGGTGGTTGAGGGAGCCACCATCAAACTCCATGCTTTATGGAAAAGTGTCCAAGGACTGGCCGGAGTGCCATGTCAAGGAATCCAAGTAGAAGAAGTACCAGTTTGGGCCATGTGAGCCCTGTTGTGTTCAGAACTTGAGGGTATTGTGTAGTAAAGAAGATGTGCTCTGACCTCTGTAAAGCTGCATTTCCAGTGAGTGAAGCCCTGTGGGGGTCCATCTTGCTTTGTTATGCTTGTGTTGAAGTGAATAAAAGCCACACTCTAGAATCCCATTACTGGTTTGGACATTCTCAGTTATTGCTTCCTGTGATTGGAGTTACTTGGGTGCCCCTGACCAAAAGTACAAACCTAGCCATGATGCTGAGCAAATGTTTTCTCCCCAAACCTAAGCTAGCATGAGTAGTGCTTTCAAAATAGAGGCACTGCGCTAGAGGGCTTACAATAGCTTACCGGCATTTCTTCATTTTCCAGTTTGGCTTTGAAGAGTCCAGACATGTCCTGCTCCACAGACGATCACAGCACCAGACCTCCAGAGTTAAGTATGGGGTGTGGAGGGGTGTGGAGAGGTGTGATGCGTAAAGGATTGGGGGAAGGGTACCTGGGACTATGGGGGACCATTTTCTTTTTTACGGAGAAAAACAAAAAATGGACATCGAAGGATGGTTTTCTTTCCTTACAGGTGAACTAAAAAAAATGTTGGGCACACTGGGGTGGGCTCCCAGTGTGCCCCATGAGTTTTGGGGGAATGTTGGTCATGGTGGGGTGGGCTCCCAGTCTGCCCGTGAGTTGGGGGGGGGTGATGCCGACAGGGATTGGGCCCCATCGGCAAAGAAAGTGTGTGCGGAGGGAGGACTGATGCAGACAAGGGTTGGGCCCCATCAGCAAAGAAAGTGTGTGGGGTGGGGGAACATGCCGACACGGGGGTTGGCCACCCCTGAAGTTAGTATGGGGACTGTGTGTGGTGGATGGCAGGAGCTGCCATGTTTTTTGAAAAGTTGCACCAGGAAAGGTACGTTGGGGAGGCGTGTCATCTGCCACTGCATGATGAGCTTGTCTCTGATTGCAGCAGCAGATTTTTTTCAACTTGGTGGCACTTTTCCATAATTTCCATGTCAGCACTAGCATGCTCGCTAATTGGGGGATGAGGGACACACTTACTAAAGCGTGCCCTGCATTCACCAGCACTGTCACACCTATCAGTGTGGTACTACCGTAAGATGCTACTTGTGCCTGAGTGCAAGACAACATAAAAACACAGTATAATTACAAAGTAGACTACAACACCCAGAGTGGTGTGTTATGAGTGCTTAAAGTCCTCACAGCTCCCACTCCTGTCAAGCAGTCAGAGGCTGGGATTGCCACCTGCCTCCAGAGGAAGCTTGATGGAGTGGGTGGTGTAAGGGCACCAAGATGACTTGTCTCCTTCTAAAGCATTGGTTGCAAACCACAAGGTATCTGATGGCTAGAACCAATCACTGGGGGCCAGGAAAAGACCCACAAGGAGTTTTTAAAGTTTCCAGCCTTTAAAAAGTCCTCACAGCTTCCACCATCCATTTAGTATAAAATGGATTAGCTGGAAGCTAAGATTGACAGTTGCCTTGAGAGAAGCGAAAGATGCAGGAGAACAAAGGCAACTCATGACCCCATGCAACATTGTTTATGACTGCTGTGAGGTATGTGGTGGATCGAACTGGTTGTTAAGGGTCATAAAATGCCCCACATGGAGTTTGAATCTTTCAGATTTTTTTAAAGCCTCCCAGCTCCCACCTTTAGCTAAGCTGCTGGAAGACTGGCTGGGGTAGCTGTGATTGGCAGCTGCTCCTGACGCTGCCTCTGGAGGAACCTTGATAAGGCTGGTGGTGTTGGGGAGCCATGAAGGCTCACTACCCCCCCCCTAGAATTGAGAACAGCTGCTGTGAAGCATCTAGCAGCTGAAATAGGTCATCTGAAGAGAATCACACTGTCCATGTATTGTAGCATTGGATCAGTGTCTGCCCAGTGATTTTTAGAAATGGAGATAGGCTGTTCTGTGGGGAATGTAAAGGAAGTTTAGCAGCTATTAGTTTTGCCTTTGTGAATTCCTTGTGGAAAAATAGGCAAACTGGATGGGCCTTGCGGTCCTTATCTGCCATCAACTTCTATCTTTCTATGTTTCTATGTTTCTAGTAGCACCAGACACTTGTCATCCAAGACAGCCACCTCTACCTGTTTGACAGCAATTCCTTCCATGGTCCTCTTATAGCACATAACTAGATTCACACCATTTCGCCTAAGTTAATAAGCTTAGGTGGTATCAGCTCCTGAATAACAGCTGTATTGACTCTTTGGAGAAAATGTGCCTTTAGGTCAGAAAAGTCCTTACGAGTTTTATGGCCAACCTCTGCCCCTTTCCTTATGGAGTATCTTATAAGGCTAAGGATTGGAACACCCATTCCCACTGGTATGGAACTGAAAAGCTACCTCCACGCTCAACCAATAGTGGGGAACTGAGAGACTTTACTACCCCAGTGGTTATGGCTATTACAACACCTGCATTACTAGGAACATGGTGCTCTTCTCTGAGGTACAGTACCATGTTTCTGTCCCTGTCTGACTCAGGTTGTAGCTGGAAACAGGCCTCTGGTCCAGTGCAGTCACCCAGTTATTGAATAAAATAAACTACAGTTGCAGCCATTGACATGGTTAGATATTTCAAAATATTTTGCAATATTTCTAAAGAGATTCTCTCTGGTTGCCCTAAAGTGGTACTTCAGGCATGCAGGAATTTCTCTAGTGATACAGTATCACAGATATTTCAGGAAATATCTGGCCATGGCAATGGCTGCAACTGTATGGTGTCCTCTGATTACAGGCTTTTACTATTATTTTTTAATTCATCTCCACCTCTTCCATTACTAAGGGTGGTCTTTCTTCACCTTTGGGTATTTTATAGATGCTCAGAAGGTTCCTGCCTGGGATTTATATCTTATTTAGTTTAATTAAATAGCCCTTAAATGTCCTCACTGTGCTCACTTTGATATTACACATGCATTTGCCAAGGTACAGTAGTACTTCACTGCATTCATTACTGTGGTACAATATTTTCACATGCATACTTTATGTACCTAATTTTATCCACATCTCAGCACAAACAGGATATGTATTAAGATACCCTATTGGATGGTGGAGTAGCAGCATTCAACTCCTTAACAATGCTTTCAGATATTTATAACTCATATTATAGGTAACAGTTTACTTGACAAAAGAAGCATCACACATAACATATTTCAGTTGGTGTAGTCAGTGAATTAGAGCAATGCTGGCAGCAAGTTGCACAGTCAGGCAGGTAGAGGCAGAGAGCTGTGCAGGAAGAATAGCAACACTGAAGTGAGTAATGTGATTGTTAATTGATTTGTGACAATTTGCTTGTTTGACTATGCAATACAAGTCTCAACAGGAAGTGACTATATTCACGTACAAGGTCTAGGTCAAGACTCATTAATAGACTGTACATGTGAGAGAAGGGAGCCAGTGGCAAATTCACTTTGGCACAGTTCATGGCCCTTTTTCTTCCATTCTATGTGAAAAATTCTGGTGAAAAAACACAGGTCGCAATGTACAGCAGGAATTGGCTTGGAGGTAAAGCAGATTACAAATTGAGGGATATACAAGCGTTGAGCTCATGCCACACATGTTTTATTACCACACATGTTTTATTATTTAATGTAATATGCTGTTCCACCCCTATGTTGCCTTGTATGTATTCCACATGTTGTGCTCTCCCGGGTCGTTCCTGAAAATAGGCATAATACTTGTCTAGTGTAATTACCCGGTAAACAAAGCTAAATAAATAAATAAATAATCAATATTTATACTCCAGTTTCCTTACAGCAGGTTGTGTTGGTGTGACTGAAATGGGGATTGCGGTTTGAGGTGGTGTGACAGGAAGGATTGTATAACTCATTAAAGGAGATAGGAAATTATTCTTACATAGTTCATTCTCCTTCCTTCTTTCTTTCCATGCCAGTTGTGTATTTTGCAATACTTTGACCAGTTTAAACAAATAATTTAACTCAGGTGTACTCAGATTCACATAGGGTTCCAGTCCAGCTACTGCTCCTTCTTTTCATATTTTAAGACATCCTATGACATCAATAACACCATTCCATGTTATTAATCTGAATGGCCTGCAATGGTGTTATCGATGTCATAAAATGTTCAGGCAGTATGAAAAGAGAGAGCAGCAATTGTTAAGAAGAAAAGGATTCATAGTACAGTAGTTACAAATTAGATTATTAATTTAGCAAAAAAGGTCAAAAACAGAATATTGGTTAGACATTAATAAGACAATATGAGCCATCTAGAGGTGTAAAAAACTGTTTCCAGTTATCTTTATGTAACCCAGGCACCATGTACCAGCAGGCTACTACCTCTGCCTGATGACCACAGTACAGGTTGAGGGGGCCTGGGCTCTGTTTTGATGACAATCGGGGGTTCTTTTCTAGAGACATAAATAAAATAGGGTGGTGCCTCTACATAGAGTAAAATTATAGTGGGCCAGCTGTTTGCGTAGTGCAACCCCCTGGGATGCTGTACCTACCCACCTCCCTTCCAGTCACCCCCCATGCAGAATACCTCTTTAAACTGTAATACAGTATAACACATGCAATTAAGGACTGTAGCTAATAATATGCTCACAGAAAGTTTTAACAGTAACAACACTTACACTTTTATTATAGGGAAAGGGGAATGGGGTAGCAGAGAAAATGACAATAGCAATGCTGGATAAACTGGCAAAACCCATAAATAATAACTGTGCCCACCCACAAACTGAAACACACATTTAGCTTGCCCACCTCCCCACTGGTATCAGTGCCCTTAAATAGTCCGAACTGGGTACCCAGATTATGGTGCAGGACTGATCATTGCCACGGGTTGGCCAGCGTTGGAGCCTTTGGGATCAACTTTGAATAAACTGTACCTTGTTGCAAACTTTAAACTGATTCCCCAGGTCAAGGCAGGCCCTGTTTTACTCATGGTTCTGGAGTCCTGGTTCACAGGGTCTGTAGCAGCATCTACAGGCAGACCAAAGGGCTGGTGCCTAGAGCAGCAAAACCAGCTGGCTGCAGGCTTGCGGGATGTGGCAGGATAGTCTGACAGCTTGTCACCTTCTGACTAGTTTGCAGAATCTGGCAGCTTGTCACTTTCTGGTTTTGGCTGGAGTACAGGAGCACTGTGCAAGGCTTCCCTGTTCACAAAGAGCCCAAGCCCAGGAGTGACCCCATGGTCTGACTCCCCCTATGGGCCTAGAGTGCTCTAGCACTCAGGCACCTGCCCGTGGCTCCCTGCGCTATGATCCACCCCACTTGATAAGGGATAGCTGTTCCCTTACTTGGCTTCCAGGTGGGCCTGAACAGGATGCAGTCTCTGTCTCCCCTGGATAGGCTAAACACCTCTTGGATCCAGCAGCGGCCCCCTTTGATCCGCACTTCTGGCAAGGCACTCTGGACATAGTCTCTGGCAAGGTGTGGATTCAGATTTCCATCTGCGAACCTTTGTGGTTTCTCAGGCTCAGAAAGGCAGCAGGAGCTCAAACAGGTTTCTTTCTTCTGATGCAGGTTCAGGCCTCAGGCAACTGCTTTAGGCTCTGATAGACAGTTCAGTCCTCCTAAGCAAGCTGAGGGCTTCTTAGGAATGCTGCAAGCTTCAGCTGCAAACACTCTGGCTTTCCAGGCAGTAGAAAAGCTTTTGGCAAGTTCCCTGGAATTTGGCTATGGAAGCCTTAGGTCGACTTTCAAACGTTTTCTTCCAGTACAGTCTGAGTCCTCCTGTCTCACTGAGAGCCCAAGCCAGACTGCCCCAAGCTGTAACTGTCACTGGGGTTTCAGCGAAAAAAATGGCAGCTTCTCATTGGCTGATACCAGATGTCCAGATAGAAAATTAATAAACATTAAGTTCTTTTGATGCCTGATCGGACAACAATTTGGATGCCAAGAACACAATTACAACTTCCCTCCCAGAAGCCATCTCTACAGGCTTTTGGGTGCCTAGAATTCCAACTGGCTGGCTCGGGGTCAAAGTATCTAACATGGCTGCTGAATACACAGTTCAATGCAGTCTTTACATGGAGTGCCAAACCAAATGCTTTTAGTTATTAAAAGTCTCAGCTCCCATTAGTAGTCCCTCTACCCTGTCTTTTGACTGCAAAATTACAATTTAATTCATGTTTCCCTGCCTGTCGCTGCCTTCAAAACACTGCCCCACCCGGCAGCATCCAGGCACACTCATTAATATTCATGAGCCCTTTATAAATATTTATAGCTGGCTCCCATAGCACTTATTAGTGTTGTTTAACTAAATTATTTTGGGGCTGCTGGGGTGCCTCCCTCATGTCTCTGAACCCTGATTAGCAGATTCGGGGGTCCGGGAGCACAAGAAGAGAGCTCTTGCTTTACTGCACAAGTGACTTGAAAATTAACTTGTGCTACTGTGCATTCATGGACCACCACTCACATATTTGAACAGTGAGCTGCACAAAGGTTCCTGACTTTGCTCCTCTGGCTCCTTTCTCCTGAAGAAACAATGCTGGGGCTGGGCGGAGACCTCAGGGGCACCGGAGGACATGGGACAGGTGGCAGTGCACAGCGGGAGGTGGGCAGCTCCTGAGGGGCAAAATAAGATAATCCCCACCCATGAGGGGGTTACATTTAAGACAGGGGCCTATTGTCCCCACTGCTTTCAAATGATATGCAATTGACATGCAAAAAATGAAATTAGAGCATGTATATTTCTTTCCATTTACTGCTACTCATTTACTTAAGAGTGCAGCATTTCTCAGTGCATATTTATCATGTTTATACATCTTACATATATATGTGGTAGGATTCACAAAGAAGATGTGCCTGGCAAATCTCAGATGTTCTGGCGCAAGTCAGATGCACTGAGCCCAGGCAGTGGCATTCACAAAGGGATGCGCTGTGCCAAGCAACAAGCGCAACACCACCGTGAATCACCACAGGGCACAACAGTGCATCCGCAAAAGCGCCAGCACATCCAAAGATGCCCCAGGGCAGGAAGACAGCCCTGCAGCCACAAAGGAGAGTCAGCAGAACAACTGGAGTAAAACAGCAGGGCAGGAAGAGCAAACACAGAGCTGTCACAAACAGACACACGGACACAGGCGTAGAGTAAAACATGTTTATAAAACGTAATGGCCATAGAAACTGTACAGATCAAATGCCAGAAAAAGAACATCATCAACAACATCAACAATGACATCCACAGAAGGGGATGAGGGGAAGCAGGATGAGTAGGAGGATGAGAAGAGGGACAGAAACAGGGAACAGGGTAGGGCAACTATTTACACAGGAAGACCCCCAGTCAGTGGCAAGGGGACACTAGCGGCACCGTGCTCTGCCATGCAGAACCCTGGCATGGCCCAGATGGTGCAGCACGATGCCCCGCAGGACAGCTGACAGGCACCGAACAGTCCGTGTAAGAGGGCACATGGCCGTTTGGATGGCCACATGGATCCTCTGGTTCACATTCACAGGCACCACCTGGAGCAGCATGGCGATCATGGACACCTACAGAAAATTACAGAAGGAACACACACTGAGGACCACGACACAGAACACAACCCCACCCACCACAGCCCACACAACACCAGAAAGACTACAACCATGTAAAGCAGTACTCATCCACCCCTGGAGGGGCACCAGGCCTGGCATCCATGTAATGTTGACGACGCTCCTCAGGAGTGTCCGCGGCATGTTACCTGGCCCCTGGACCTGAAAAACACAACACACAGCACCATGAGCGAACACTGCGCAGTGCAGGATGCAAGTCCCTGGCCACCCCACCCTGACGGTATGTGGCCATGCAGCAAACAGCGATGCCAGTGCCTGAGGGACCCGGTGTAATTGGGCACACACAGCCATGCCCATCCCCCCCCAGCACCAGGGCAAAGCAGCACAGGAGCCCCATGGAGGCAGTGATAGACACACACACAGCATGTGCCAGAGAAGGATACAGTTGGAGAAAACCTACCTGGCCGTGGCAATGCACCCCTTAGTACACGGCGCCGCAGTCATGCCAGCCTCTCTAGGTCCCACCACTGGAGGTCGCCATAGCGATGCCTGCACTGCTCACCTGTGCATGGCATGCCAGTATGCTGTACAATCCATGAAGCAATGGTGGCCCACACCCTAGCCCTGGGCTCATGGAGGTCCTCCTGGCCAAACAGGTGGCCCTCCACAGCCATGACCTGTGCCACTAGGTGTAACAGCTTCAAATGTGACCCGTTCATGGCCCTAGGCACCATTCTCCCAGCTCCAGGCATCCTACACTGTGTACATGCAATGGCAAGGTGCAATCAGGGAATGCGCCGTCCACAACCAATATGCGCCATGTGCAACAGTGATACACATGCAGCACACCACGCACTGAACATGAAGCGCCATTGGCTGCTCCCGACGGAACCACGCATGCACATGCCACCATGCTATGGCACTGCATGGCAAGGACATGATCGCATTATGCGTTGTGCGCATGCCGGTGCCATGTTGCGCACGGCATATGCCAGCAACGTGTACCATGCATAGTGCGCAATCTGTGGGGAGGGATGGACATTGCAGCCTGGGTGGCACATTGTGGGACAAGCTGCGTGATACGGTACATGGTACAGTGATCGTCAAGCATGCTGTGGTGCACTGGACGATGGCGGAATGGTGCATAACGGCAGATGCGCCGTACAATACGTACAATGCATGCATGGGGGATGTGCCGTGTGGACTGCCCACAGCCATGTAGATGTGTCACCCAGACCACGCATGTGCTGGCAATGCACCGTACTGTTGGTGGCGCATCACACAGATGCACCGTGCAAAGTGAGATGAGCTGGGGGCAGTTATGCAATTCAGAGAGAATGCGCCCCAAACAACCTCATCATCCATACATGGGCATCTTAGCTGATTAGCATCTCATTAACAGGTGCTCAGGCCTCATTTGCATGCCCTGCTCTATACACACTCCTAATTCAGCAGGCTGAGACCAGGGTACTGAGAGGAATCAGTGTCTACAGGGTGAGTATACTGCCACAGCCACAGCGCTACAGCACACACCGGGTGTGCCTGCATCAGAGTGTGCACTGCCGATGGTGCTCCTGTACACCGCATGAGGGACCATCAGGTGGCCATCACAGCAACATGTGTTGTACAACCGCAGGGACGAATCCATGGGGCAACTTTGAACAGGTCCCTGCTGAGGCCACAGTGGAGGAACGTGTCACTGGGACACACACGGCACAACACGTTCTGTGCACCGCTACACGATGGATGGCAGTGCACAGTGGCGGTGCACTGCAGGGGGAGTTCAACATGTACAGAGGACAACACATAGTACACAGGGACACAGGGATGGTACGGATGGCTGGGGTTGGACTACACTGTGAGGTGCATGCAGCGCCATGACACATGTATGTACACCCCGCACAGTGCAACACCTGTACAGGTACAGTGTCACCACTGCCAGCACACACACCACCACCGTGCAATCACTGCGTGCCACCACGTCCCCCTCTGCCCTGCAGCCAACACAGTGGTGACACCCAGGTATGATGGTGCACCATGGTGGTGAAATACACACAGCAGAGGTATTGGGACACACACATACACACACACACATGGTGGATGGGTCAGTGTCACACACCTTGTGGTGGCTACATGGTACCCCTGCTGCATCCTGTGTGCCATGTATGGCAAGTGTGCTGTCCCACATGGACCGCATGCCATGGTGCATGTCCACCTGTGCCAGGCAGCCCACGCCATGGACACAGGCCACTGGCACCACAGACCATGGTGAGCCTGCAGACAGTGGGAGCTTGATGTGGGACTGTGCTTACACCTGGGTGGGTCTGACACAAGGTTGCTTCTACCCACAGTGTGTGGAATGTATGAAGGGTCAGGTGCTGCTGGCAGGCGGTGACCAAACTTCACATGGGATGAGGAGAGGGCACTTATCGAGGCTTACCATTTATGCCTGGATGTACTCACTGGCAGGGGTGACAGCAGGACGGCATGTGCAGCAGGCTGGGAGGAGTTGACCCAGCATGTGAACGCGGTTACACCATACAACCGCACAGTGTAGGAGTGCAGGAAGCATTGGAATGACTGGCAACGGAGGGCCAAGGAGAGGGTGGCCAACAATCCCTGCGGTGGAAAAGCGGTGGACCCGGCTTGGTGGCACTGCTCAGCCCCAACTAGGCACTCCTGGCCGCCAGTGTGTCAGAGACATCTGTGCATGGTGTCCCTGGGGGTGGCTTTCAGATGGGGGGCAGCCCATCACAGCATGGTGAGTAGCTGTGCACCCTGTCCGCACCCGCCATGGACAGGCAAACATATCCGGTGGTGCGTGGCTGGTTGTGCATTGTTCCATGTCCATCCTGTGCATTAACCACATCTCCCTTTCTGTCTTCCACAGCTCCATCGTGACTCCATGGCACGGCCGTGGCCGACAGCACAGGCCCCATAGGCAATGATGCGGGCCCACCCCATGGGGCTGTTGACAGTGACGTGGTCGTGTCCATGCTCCACACACCACCGGTCATGGTACCTGTGGTGGAGGGCCAGCAATGGCGGTACTGCAGGTGGGTACATCACATGGTTGGGGAGCCTTGCTGAGTTGTATGATGGTGGCCCAGAGGATGAGGTGGACATAGCAGATGCACTCATCGTGCTTGCCAGTGGCATGCAGGGTGAGGGCACTAGTGCTGATGCATGTTCCACCATCAACAGCACCACTGCCATGGGCAACTGCAGTGCACACAGCGCGGGGCTGTCTGTGCACAGGACCCTGGGTGCCAATGGCTTTCCCACTGTGCTGGACACCAGTGCAGTGGTGGCATGTATGCCTGGGGCTGTGTGTGTAGTGCCCCCTGCACTGCTGTCCAGCACAGTGCTGGCAGTGTCAGTGGCATCCAGGCAGGGCACCAGTGGGCACGCACCCGCTACAGTGGGACCACTGGATGACATGCATGGACAGCAGGTGACTGTGCCCAGCCATAATACGCACACAGCACAGCCTGACAGGGTGCATCCACTGCCCATGGATGACTCTAGTGAGGCTTCCCATTCCCCAGTTTGGCAGGGGCACCCACATGCCACATCACCTGCCGATGACATGGGTGTCTACCTTGACCTGTTGCAGGCAACTGTGGATGGTCAGGAGGCACTCTGGGCAGAGTTCCTTAGCCATCGGGCTGTCATGGTCCAGGAGCATGAGTCCGCAGCAGTGTGGCATGCTCAGATGCTGGCTGAGACATGCCTCATGTGGGTGGGCATGACCGCAGCCATGGATCGGAATGCAGCCACTGCAGAGGCAGTGGCTGCATCCACAGCACACCATGGACAGTGTGCATCCAGTCAGATGCCCAGGAGCATGTCCCGGACACCATGTCAATGGGACCAGGTGGGCCCCCTGCTGCTGACCCTGTCACCACTGACATCCACCCCCACTGGCCATGGCTCAGCCAGGGTGTGTGGATCGGCCACCCCACTGAGCACCCATTCACAGTCTCAGTGCAGCACCCTGTGGGGTCCCTGGGGATACCCCATGTGGCTGGTGGTGGCAACCTAAACACCAGCGGCCATGGCAGAGGCTGCCTATGTGTCCATGGTGGTCACAGGGCAGCCCCATGATGTCCATGCCCAGGGGCCTGTGGTAGTGGGTGGCATGGTCATGCACACTGGCTTCCCTGTGGGTGGTGCCAGTGCTGCCGTGCATGGTAGTTTCCAGCCACACGGTTGCCCTTGCACGCCCCACGTGTGTGTGTGTGTGTGTGTGTGTGTGTGCTGCAGTAGTGCCATGTGTCATGGCTATGATGAGTGTGTTACAGTGCATGCAGTGACCATGTGCCGGCCACAGTGCACCCTGACCCGTGACTGTGTGTGCGTGGCCTGTGTGGTTAGTCCATGCTGTGTGTGTGTGTGTGTGTGGTGTGTGTGTGTCCCTAACCATGTGCATGCGCCTGCATGTGCGTCCCGGTGTGGCATACGGTGCCTGCCTTGCCCCCGCCATGTTGTCCCTACAGTGCGGTGCCCACACCTGCACATGTACCATCCTGCATACTCACTTGCATGTCCCGAAGTGTTCCTCCACCACTCTGCTGCGGTATGCCCATGCCCTGGCCACCAGCCTTGGATCCCTGCACCCATGTTCATCGTTAGCTCCATGTTCCTCTGGGTGTGCCCCTGCTGTGCCCTCCCCCACCCCCTCATCCTCCCCGGAACTGTTGCCCTCACCAGCCTCGGCAGGTATCCCATGGTCTTGGGCCATGTTGTGTAGCATACAACCGGCCAGGAATATGCCACAGGCCTTCTCAGGGCTACACTGTAGGGCACCGCCTGACCGGCACAGGCACTGGAAATGCATCTTTAGTATGCCAAAGACATGCTCGACAATGGCGCATGTCGCTGCATATGCCTCATTGTAGTGTTCTTCTGCCACTGTTCTGGGTCATCAGAATGAGATGAGGAGCCAGGGATGCAATGGGTATGCAGCGTCACCTGTGGGGGTAGATGTGTCTCCATTAGTTGACAGTGTTACACTGTAGCATGTATCCCAACCCATCTCACCCTGTGTTGTGTGCCCCTGTCCTGCCCCCCCACCCATGCTGCCACATGCCTGGCAGTCCTGCTTCCCCTGCCCCTGCTGACCCTGCCTGCCTCCATCTATCCTGTGGCGCACATCGGGACCATGCCACCCTGCTGCTGCCCCAGCACAGTTCCACATCCTTGATGGCCCAGTGGCCCCATGCTTGCGGTCTCCTGCCCACGGCCCACCCCAGGTGTCCCGGGCATGGTGGCCCCGCCGGGCTGCTGGTGCCCAGTCACATGTACCTAACAGGTGTCCAGTTTGGATGTCCCCAGCCTTGAACCTTGCACAGAGTGCCGACTGGTGCCATATGTATGCATCATGTGCGCTCCCAGGGTGTGTGGCGCAGACATTGGTGATGCACCCCGTAGCATCACACACCACCTGGCAGTTCACTGAGTGGTACCCCTTCCGATTCACGTCTGTGATGCCAGGTGGTGTGCGGATTGCCACATGGGTGCTGTTGATTGCCCCTATTACACCTGGTATGCATGTCACCCTGTGAAACCCCTGCATGGCTTCTGTCCACTCTGCCTGTGTGCTGGGGAATCTGATGTATTCCGAAGCATGTGGTAGCAGTGCCGTGAGGAACTGTGTGAGGAGGCGGGACGTTGAGGACTGTGATATGCCAATGGTGTCCCGTGTAGGCCTCTGGAAGTTTCCCATGGCCAGCAGGCACATGACCGTTGTCACCTTGGTCTCCACCATGATGGCGTGTCCTCGTGTTGTGGGTGCCTGCATCCCATCATGGCACAGCTCACATAGCTGCCTCAGCATGGCCCTGTTGACGTGGTATCACCCGATTGTCTCCACTTCTGTCAGCTGCTCTGACAGCCGGGCACAGTACCACTGCGGGGCTGCCATCTATGGTTACTTCTGGTGCCCCACCTCCTCCTCCTCATTAGGGCACCAGCAATGGCAAATGCTGCTGGGTTCATCCCCTCTGTTGCTGTAGCCCTGTGGTGTGGCTTGCTGTCTGTGCCTCTCCCTCTGTTTAGACTTCCCCTCTGTGTGTATCCTGCTGTTGTCGTTCCATTGATGGCCTGCTGGTGTGCTGGACTTAAGTCTCCTTCTATTGCACTTATCTTTTTAGGGCGCATCCTGGCTTTGCGCTGGAGTTGCTCCATTGCTGCTCCTTGGTTTTGCTCTGTGGATAGGGATGCGCAGTATATGGATGGTTACGCCCCTGTAAATGCACTGCATGTCATTACATTGCACCTATGGAGCATGTCTTTCAGCGCAGGCATCTCGTTTACACTGGTGCTTCCTCCCTGTGCTTGAATCGCCTTGCAGTGCATTTCCGACTTGTGCCAGGTTCATCTGTTTTGTGAATCCTGCCCATAGTGTATTTTTTTATATTGAAAACAATAGACAATCGTAGGGGCAGAAATGGTACAGTCTGTAGCAGAGGAGCTGTAATGTGGTGTGGCCACTAAAACAGAGTAAATTTATTAAACTGTGAATTCAGAGCTAGTAAATTTTCCTCCCCATAATGCTTAAAAGATATTAATTATCAAGACTGCAGCAACCATTCAATAAACATACTTTCATAATTACATACAAAATATTTTATTAATTTGTATTTCTATATAAAACTGATTGGTAGAGGAGACAGTATAACAGCTGTAACAGCGATAAATAGTCTACAGACATTACATCTCGTATCATGAGTTGTAATGGTTGCTGCTCCCTGGTTGCATTATACACATATTGAATGTAATAGTTACATGGAAACACAGAAACACAGAATTTGATGGCAGATAAGGACCGCTTGGCCCAAGTAGTCTGCCCATTCCCCTACCTAATGGACAAGCTGCAGATCCTAGTTAACCAACATAGAAACATAGAAACATAGACTTTGACGGCAGATAAGGACCGCTAGGCCCATCTAGTCTGCCTATTTCCCTACCTACAGGATAGGCCGCAGATCCTAGTTAACCAACAGCCTATAGCTTCCTGCCCCCCACAAGAATTGCCTTATGTCTGTCCCATGCATTCTTGAATTCTTCCACAGTTTTAGACCCCACAACTTCCTCAGGAAGGCTGTTCCATGCATCCACTACCCTCTCTGTGAAATAATACTTCCTCACATTGCCCCTGAACGCCCTCCTTCTATCTTTTAAATTGTGTCCCCTTGTTCTTGCAAGTCTCTTTTTCTGAAAGATGCTACCCTCTTGGACTTTGTTGATTCCTTGAGGTACTTGAAAGTTTCTATCATGTCCCCCTCTCCTTCTTTCCTCAAGGGTATACATATTAAGCTCCTTTAGTCTCTCCTCATACGGCTTCTCTTGCAGACCCTGCACCATTTTAGTTGCCCTCCTCTGGACTGCCTCTATCCTGTCTATGTCCTTGCAGAGATGGGGTCTCCAGAACTGGACACAGTATTCCAGATGGGGTCTCACCAACTGTCTGTACAGAGGGATAACAACTTCCTGTTTTCTGCTAGTGATGCCTCTCCTATACATCCCAGTATACCCCTGCCCTCCCTACTGCCTTCTCCATTGCTTGCTAACCTTAAGGTCATCTGATATGATTACCCCAGGTCCCTTTGCTTTTTGTTGTTGTTACTACCTCCCCACCATTGTATTCTTCCCTGGGTTCTTGTTTCCCAGGTGCATTATTTTGCACTTTTTGCATTGAATCCTAGCTGCCATACGTCTGACCATTCCTCCAACCTTGCAAGTCCCTTTCATCCTTTCCACACCTCCTTGTGTATCAACCCTGTTACAGATCTTTGTGTCATCTGCAAAAGGCATACTTTTCCTTCCAGTCCCTCTGCAATGTCACTGATGAAGACATTAAAAGGACTGGACCCAATACTGAACCCTAAATTTTACCTCACTAGTAACGCCCTTTCTTCAGAGAGGACTCCATTTACAATTACCTTCTGTGTCTGTTGTCCAGCCAATGTTTTACCCAGGCTATCACCCTGGGACCCACTCCCGGCTGGTTAATTTGATATCAATCTTTTGTGTGGACTGTATCAAATGCCTTGCTAAAGTCTAGGTAGGCCATGTCCACAGCCCCCTCCCTGGTCTACTACTTTGGTCACCCAGTCAAAGAAATCTATTAGATCTGCCCTGACATGACCTTCCCGCTGTGAACCCATGCTGCCTTGGATCCTGTGCTCCACTGACCTCTAGGTACTCAACTATTCTTTCCTTCAGAAGTGACTCCATCACTTTCCCTACCACAGAAGTCAGACTGACAGGTCTGTAGTTTCGTGCCTCTGTCTTGGTCCCACTTTTGTGAAGGGGAATCACATCCGCCTTCCTCCAGTCCTCGGGTACCACACCATCCTCCCATGATTTATTAAAAAGAGTAGCCAGTGGTTTCACTAGTTCCTTCCTTAATTCTTTTAGAATTCTGGGGTGAATTCCATCAGGACCCATTGCTTTGTCCACCTTCAGTTTTAGGAGTTCTTGCAGAACCCTTTCTTCTGTGAAAGGACTGGGATCGACCCCCCTATCAGGAGTGCTTCTGTTAATTGGATTAGGCACTTCCCCCTCCTCTTTTGTGAATACTGAGCAGAAATATTTGTTTAGTATTCCTGCTTTTTCACTGTCCCCCTCTGCCCACCCACCGTTCATTCTATTCAGCCTCACTATCCCTCCCTTTGTCTTTCTACGCTCGCTGATGTACCTATAAAAGGTTTTATCCCCCTTCTTAACTGAGTTGGCTATCTTTTCCTCAGTTTGGGCCTTTGCTATTCTGACTTCCCTCCCTGCTTCTTTCTGCCTTAACTGGTACAGCTCTCTGTCCTGCTCCTTCTGTGTTTCCTTATACTTCCGGAATGCTATCTTTTTCTTCCTGACTTTCACAGCCACCTCGTTTGAGAACCATAGTGGCTTTTTCTTTCGTTTTGATTTGTGTATTTGCTTCACACAAAGGCTTGTTGCCTCTGTGATGGCAGTTTTGATAATTCCCATTGTTGCTCCACACCTCCTTCTAGCCTGTTTGCTAGTGCTTTTCTGAGGCACTCTCCCATCTTGCCAAAGTCAGCCCTCCTAAAGTCCAGTACCCTTACTTTTGTATGGCTTGACTCTGTAGCTGAGTTTAACGTGAACCACACTGTTTGATGGTCACTTGTCCCTAGATGGCAACCTACTTCTAGATCCGAGATCCTCTCACTGCCCCCATTTGAGAGTATGAGGTCTAAGATTGCTCCCTCATGAGTGGGTTCCGAAACTAACCGTCTAATGCCTGCCACCTGTAGGGCATCAAGAATGGCCCTGCTGTTGGATGTGGCTGCAGCAAATGTGCTCCAGTTAACATCTGGCATATTTAGGTCTCCCATCAACAGTACCTCCCCTTTCTCTGCCATTCTAAGAATGCCTTCCATCATATCCTTGTCCATTCCTTCCCCCTGACATGGGGGTCTGTACACAACTCCTGTGCGGATTGTGGTGCCCTTTCCAGTCTCCAAGGTGACCCACAGTGCCTCCTCTCCTCCCTGTTTACTCTTTTGTTCAGTTGCTTTTATCCCTTCCTTTACATAGAAGACTACTCCTCCCTTCTTCTCCTGCCTGTCTCTCCTGTGGTTGTGTACCCTGGTATGTTAACATCCCAGTCATGGTTCTCTGTGTACCATGTTTCTGTGACTGCTACGATATCCAGGCATCCCTCTTCCATTAAGGCCACCAGCTCAGGAGCTTGTTGCCCAGACTACGGGCATTGGTACTCATTCACCTCCATTTCCTGATGGCCTTACCCTTTGCCCCATCCCTGTCCTTCTTGCCTTTGTCACTTTCTCCATTTACCCCTGCCCTTCTTCCTATTGACACCTCCATGTTAGTGTTTGCCACACTTACTACCGTGATTGTTTGAGGGGGGCTAGGATTTTCCTGCTCCTTTCCAGTGCCTCCCCCCTTGGCTAGTTTAAAAGCTTGCCAATGAAGCATTTAAACCTATCACCTAGGATCCTGGTTCTCCTTCCGGACAGATGCAACCCATCATGCCAGTATAGGCTTGCATCACTCCAGGTGGACCCCAGTCCCCAATGAAGCCAAATCCCTGAGGCTCCACGCCAGTTTTCAACCACTGATTGAATCCCATGTACGGAACACCTAGCCTCTCCTATGCCATAGATGGTACCTCCGAAGGTTACCGTCGTGCTACTTGACTAAGGCCCCTCCCCAATTCCACAAACTCTTCCTGCACTTCTCTAATCCCTTTCTTAGCCAGGTCATTTGTCCCTAGGTGGACAATGACATCCAGCTCCCTCCCCTGTGCAGCTGCTCCGGCAATCCTGAGGATTCACTCCCTGTCCCTCCAAGCCATGGCGCCAGGCAGGCACCTTACCTCCCTCTCCCCTTCCTTGCCCAGTTTTCCTTCCTAACAATGGAGTTCCCCACCAGGAGTTGTTTCCTTCCCCTGCAGGGTCCCCTGCCACCCTCCTGTGGGTCTCCTTTGTGGAGGTTCCCAGCATCCTCCTTGGTCTCCACTGTAGGTGCCTCCATAGAGGAACCACACTTTGCCAGAATGGCATAGGAATTGTGGAGAGGTACAACTGGAGGGATGTGCCTCTGTTCCACCACCCTCACCCTCCCTGAGCCCACTGTGGTCCAACCGCTCCCTAGTCTACAACTTTGGTCACCCAGTCAAAGAAATTGATTAGATTCGTCTGACATGACCTTCCTGCTGTGAATCCATGCTGCCTTGGGTCCTGTGCCCCACTGGCCTCTAGGTACTCAACAATTCTTTCCTTCAAGTGATTCCATCATTTTCCCTACCACTGAGGTCAAACTAACAGGTCTGTGTTTCCTGCCTCTGTCTTGCTCCCACTTTTGTGAAGGGAATCACATCCACCTTCCTCCAGTCCTCATGTACCACATCATCCTCCATGATTTGTCAAAAAGGGTAGTCAATGGTGTTACTAGTTCTCCCCTTAGTTCTTTTAGAATTCTGGGGTGAATCCCATCAGGTCCCATTGCTTTATCCACCTTCAGTTTTAGGAGTTCTTTCAGAACCCTTTCTTCTGTGAAAGGACTGATATCGACCCCCCATCCAGAGTGCTTCTATTGACTGGATTAGGTACCTCCTCTTCCTTTTGTGAATACTGAGCAGAAGTATTCATTCAGTATCCCTGCTTTTTCACTGTCACTCTCTGCTCACCCACCTGCCCTCCTCTTTATTCAGCCTCAGTATCCCTCCTTTTGTCATTCTTCGCTCCGTAATGTACCTATAAAAGGTTTTATCCCCCTTCTTAACTGAGTTGGCTATCTTTTCCTCGATTTGGGACTTTGCTATTCTGACTGTCTTCCCCACTTCCTTCTGCTTTAACTGGTACAGTTCTCTGTCGAGCTCCTTCCGTGTTTCCTCATACTTCCTGAATACTATTTTTTCTCCCTAACCTTCCCTGCCACCTCTTTTGAGAACCATAATGTTTTTCTTTTGTTTTGATTTGTTTATTTGCTTCACACAAAGGCTTGTACTTATTGCCTCTGTGATGGCAGTTTTGATGTTTCCCCATTGTTGCGCCACCCCTTCTTCTTGCCTGTTTGCTAGTGCTTTTCTGAGGCACTCTCACCATTTTGACAAAATCAGCCCTCCTGAAGTCCAGTACCGTCACTTTTGTATAGCTTGACTCTACAACTGAGTTTATCGTGAACCACACTGTTTGGTGGTCACTTGTTCCCAGATGGCTACCCACTTCTAGATCTGAGATCCTCTCTCTGTCCTCATTTGAGAGTATCAGGTCTAAGACTGCTCCCTCCCAAGTGGGTTCCAACACTAACTGTCTGAGGCATGCCCCCTGTAGGGCATTGAGAATGGCCCTGCTCTTGGATGTGGCTACAACAAAGGTCCTCTAGTCAACATCTGGCATATTCAGGTCTCCCATCAGCAATATCTCACCTTTCTCTGCCATCCTAAGGATGCCTTCTATCATTTCCTTGTCCATTTCCTCCCCCTGAAATGGAGGTCTGTATACAACTGCTGTGCAGATTGAGGTGCCATTTCCAGTCTCCAGGGTGACCCACAATGCCTCCTCTCCTCCCTGTTTACCCTTTAGTTCTGTTGCTTTGATCCCTTCCCCTACATAGAGAGCTACTCCTCCTTCTCCTCTTCTACCCTCCCTGTCCCTCCTGTAGATTGTGTACCCTGGTTTGTTGACATCCCAGTCATGGTTCTCTGTGTACTACATTTATGTGACTGCCACGATATCCAGGCATTCCTTTTCCATCAAGGCCCACCAGTTCAGGGAGCTTGTTACCTAGATTACAGGCATTGGAACTCATTACCCTCCATTTTTTGATGGCCTTACCCTTTTTGCCCCATCCCTGTCCTTACTGCCTTTGTCTTTTTCTCCATTTATCCCTGCCCTTCTCCCTATCGGCATCTCTGCCTTAGTGTTTACCTCACTAACTACCCTTATTTTTTGGGGGGGGACTAGGATTTCCTGTCTCCTTTTCAGTGCCTCCCCCCTTGGCTAGTTTAAATGCTTACCAATGAAGCATTTAAACCTATCACCTAGGATTCTCGTTCCCTTCTTGAACAGATGCAGACCATCATACCAGTATAGGCCTGCATCACTCCAGGTGGACCCCCAGTCCCCAAATGAAGCCAAAACCCTGAGCTCTGCAACAGTTTTTCAACTACTGATTGAATCCCATGATGTGGAGCACCCGAGTCTCACCCATACCATAAACAGGCAGCACCTCCGAGAAGGTTACCGTGCATGCTACTTGTCTAAGGCCCCTTCCCAACTCCACATACTCCTCTTGCACCATTCTGATCCCTTTCCCAGCCAGGTCATTTGTCCCTAGGTGGACAGTGATATCCAGCTCCCTCCCCTGTGCAGCTGCTCCCATGATCCTTAGGATTTGCTCCCTGTCCCTCCAAGCCATGGTGTTTGGCAGGCACTCCCTCTCCCCTCCCTCCCCCAGTTCTATCTTCCTAACAATGGAGTCCCCCACCAGGAGTTGTTTCCTTCCCCTGTGGGGTCACATGCCACCCTCCTGTGGGTCTCCTTTGTGGAGGTTCCCAGCATCCTCCTTGGTCTCCACTGCGGGCGCCTCCATAGAGGAATCACACTCTGCCAGAATGGCATATGAATTGTGGAGTGGTACAACTGGAGGGATGCGCCTCTGTTCCACCACCCTCACCCTCCCTGAGCCCACTGTGGTCCAACCACTCCTCTTTCTTGGTAACCTCTGAGGCAGCGGTGGTGGCCCTGTTGGTCCCTGGGTGGGAAAGGAGGTCACCTGAATCCTGGCCAACTCAGCGTGGAGATGAGCAACCTCCTCCCTCAGCCCAGAGAGGAGCCTGCAGATGGGACAACACTGCGTCATCCAGAACATCTCCCAGAAGACTGCTGCTCCACAGCCACTGCACTGCACCACTCCCATCATGTCTTATTTGTGGCCCCTTAACTGTTGTTTTGTATGCATACCCTTTCCTCTCTCTCTTTATTTTATTTTTATTTTTTCCTATAATGCTGTTGCTAGCCTTGCTTGTAGAGCAGAAAGCAGCTAACTAAAAGAAGCTACATTTTCTTCTTAATTTAAAATGTATATCTCAGCAGGAGTCAGTGTCTGGTAAGATTAAGTAGGCAGATAACTTTATTAGAAGTAGAAGGGGACTTATTTAGGGTTAAAAAAAGAAAGAAAAGAAAGAAGGTCAGTGTGTATTCTGTGCAGTGAAGGGTACTGTATCTGCTGACTTTGCTAAACCAGTAGGAGGAAAGAGAGCTTACCTGGGGGTGTGGTTTAGACACTATAAAACAGGTGAGTCAAATTACAACTTCCTGTTGCTAGCCTTTTTTCTTACTAATTGCCCTCCATCCCATCCCTCCACCCACCCACCCAAAGCCAGTTCTACTTTTATAGCCACTGGATTTGACTGTCAACAGGAACTTCCTGTTTGGCAGTAGGAAGGAAAGGATCATAGAGAAACATTGGTTTTGTCAACCCTAAAGTAGAAAAAGTAGCTCGCTCTCCCCCCCAGCTTCTGGTGGTCTGATATTGAGCAAGGAAGAAGGAGGCTACTGAAGAAGATAGGAAGTTGCTGTCCCAGAACAGGAAGGGTGAGAGTTGTAAGGAGAGGAGAGAGTAAGCATCCAGAGAAACAGTAGAGGGGACACAAAATAAGACATGATAGGAGTGGTGCAGTGCAATGGCTGTGGGGCGGCAGTGTTCCGGGAGACATTCTGGAGGCTGCGATGCTGCCCTATTTGCAGGCACCTCTCTGGTCTGAGAGAGGAGGTTGCCCATCTCCAGGCTGACCTGGCTAGGATTCGAGAAACCTCCTCCCCCACCCAGGGACCACCAGGGCCAATGCCACTACCTCAGAGGTCACCAAGAAAGAGGAGAGACTGGACCAGGGTGGGCTCAAGGAGGAGAGGTGGTGGAACAAGTTGCATCCTCCAGCTGTACCTCTCACAATTCATTCACTCTTCTGGTGGATAGTGGTTCCTCTATGGAGGCACCTGCAGTGGAGACCAAGGAGGATGCTGGGAACCTTCACAACGGAGACCCAAAGGAGGGTGGCATGGGACCCCACAGGGGAAGGAAACAACTCCTGGTGGGGGACTCAGTCATTAGAGGGGTAGAAATGGGGGAGGAAGGGGAGAGGGAGTTAAGGTGCCTTCATGGCGCCACGGCTTGGAGGGACAGGAAGCGAATCCTCAGGATCGTGGGAGGAGCTGCACGAGGGAGGGAGCTGGATGCCATTATCCACCTAGGGACAAATGACCTGGCTAGGAATGGGATCAGAGCAGTGCAAGAGGAGTTTGTAGAGTTGGGAAGGGGCCTTAGACAAGTAGCGCGTCACGGTAACCTTCTCAGAGGTGCTGCCTGTCTATGGCAAGGAGATGCTAGGTACTTCTCACCAGGGAATTCAATGAGTGGTTGAAAAACTGGTGTGGAGCCCAGGGTTTGGCTTCATTGGGGACTGGGAGCCACCTGGAGATGCAGACTCATACTGCGCGATGGTCTGCATCTGTCCGGGGAACCAGGATCCTAGGTGAGAGGTTTAAATGCTTCATTGGCAAGCATTTAAACTAGCCAAGGGGGGAGGCACTGAAAAGAAGCAGGGAAATACGAGCCTCCCCCCACAAAACATGGTGATTAGTGAGGTAAACACCAAGGTACAGAAGTTATCAGGGAGCAGAACAGATTTAAATGTAAAAAAAGGCAAAGGCAGTAAGGACAGAAATGGGGCTAAAAGGTGTAAGGCTATCAAAAAGTGGAGGGTGATGAGTACCAATGCCCATAGTCTGTATAACAAGCTCCCTGAACTAGTGGCCTTGATGGAAGAGGGTTGCCTGGATATTGTGGCAGTCATAGAAACATGGTACACAGAGAACCATGACTTGGATGTCAACATACCAGGATACACAATCTACAGGAGGGACAGGGAGGGTAAAAGAGGAGGAGGAGTAGCTCTATATGTAAAGGAAGGGATCAAAGCAACAGAACTGAAGAGTAAACAGAGAACAGATGAAGCACTTTGGGTCACCCTGGAGACAGGAAATGGCACCACAATCCGCATGGGGGTTGTATACAGACCCCCATCTCAGGGGGAAGGAATGGACAAGGAAATGATAGAAGGCTTTCTTAGAATGGCAGAAAAGGGAGATATTGTTGATGGGGACCTGAATATACCAGATGTTAACTGAGCACCTTGCTGCAGGCACATCCAAGAGCAGGGTCATTCTTGATGCCCTATAGGGGCATGCCTCAGACAGCTAGTATCGGAACCCACTCAGGAAGGAGCAATCTTAGACCTGGTACTTTCAAATGGGGATGGAGAAAGAATCTCAGATTTAGAAGTGGGTAGCCATCTCGGAACAAGCGACCACCAAACAGTGTGGTTCACGATAAACACAGCCATACAATCAAGCCATACAAAAGCAAGAGTACTAGACTTTAGGAGGGCTGACTTTGAGAAAATGAGAGAGTGCCTCAGAAAAGCACTAGCAAACAGGCAAGAAGGAGGGGTAAAGGAACAATGGGGAGTGATCAAAGAGCCATCACAGAGGCACAAGCCTTGTGTAAAGCAAATCAATAAAACACAACAAAGGAAAAAACGCTATGGTTCACAAAAGAGGTGGCAGGGAAGGTTAAGGAGAAAAGGACAGCATTCAGGAAATATAAGGAAACACAGAAGGAGCAGGACAGAGAACTTTATCAGTTAAAGCAGAAAGAGGCTGGGAAGGCAGTCAGAATAGCAAAGGCCCAAACCGAGGAAAGGATAGCCAATTCTGTTAAGAAGGGGGATAAGACCTTTTATAGGTACATTAGGGAGCAAAGAAAGACCAAAGGAGGGATACTGAAGCTTAATAAAGGGGAGGGAATGTGGGTAGAGGGTGACAGTGAAAAAGCAGGGATACTGAACGAATATTTCTGCTCAGTATTCACAAAGGAAGAGGAGGGGGAGTTACCTAAACCAAACAAGAGAAACACTCTGAAGACGGGGGTCAATACCAGTCCATTTACAGAAGAAAGGGTTCTGAAAGAACTAATAAAATTGAAGGTGGACAAAGCAATGGGGCCTGATGGGATTCACCCAAGAATTCTAAAAGAACTAAGGGTAGAACTAGTGACATCACTGACTACCTCTTTAACAAATCATGGGAGGATGGGTGGTACCTGAGGACTGGAGGAGGGCAGATGTGATTCCTCTTCACAAAAGTGGGAGCAGGACAGAGGCAGGAAACTACAGACCAGTTAGTTTGACCTCAGTGGTAGGAAAATGATGGACTCACTTCTGAAGGAAAGAATTGTTGAGTACCTAGAGGCCAGTGGGGCACAGGACCCAAGGCAGCATGGATTCACAGCAGGAAGGTCATGTCAGACGAATCTAATAGATTTCTTTGACTGGGTGACCAAGTAGTAGACCAGGGAGGGGCTGTGGACATGGCCTACCTAGATTTTAGCAAGGCATTTGATACAGTCCCACATAAAAGATTAATACACAAGATAGCCAGCCTTGGAATGGGTCCCAAGGTGGTAGCCTGGATAAAAAATTGGCTAGACAACAGGACCCAAAGGGTAGTAGTAAATGGAGTACACAGTGAAGAAAGGAGGGTTACTAGCGGGTACGCAGGGTTCAGTACTGGGACCGGTCCTTTTTAATGTCTTTATAAGTGACATTGCAGAGGAACTGGAAGGAAAAGTATGTCTCTTTGCAGATGACACAAAGATCTGCAACAGGGTTGATACACAAGATGGAGTGGAAAGGATGAGAAGGGACTTGGCAAGGTTGGAGGAATGGTCAAATGTATGGCAGCTCAGATTCAATGCAAAGAAGTGCAAGGTAATGCACATGGGAAACAAAAACCCAGGTGAAGCGTACACAATGGGGGGTGAGATACTGACAACAGTAAAAATAGAAAGGGACCTGGGGGTAATTATATCAGATGACCTAAAGGTGGGCAAGCAATGTGAGAAGGCAGTAAGGAAGGCTGGGGGGATACTGGGATGCATAGGAAGAGGCATCAATAGTAGAAAACAGGAAGTTATTATCCCTCTGTACAGACAGTTGGTGAGACCCCATCTTGAATACTGTGTGCAGTTCTGGAGACCTCATCTCCGCAAAGACATAGACAGAGTGGAGGCTGTCCAGAGGAGGGCAACCAAAGTGGTGCAGGGTCTGCACCAGAAGACATACGAAGAAAGACTAAAGGAGCTTAATATGTATACTCTTGAGGAAAGAAGGGAGAGAGGGGACATGATAGAAACTTTCAAGTACCTCAAGGGAATTAACAAAGTCCAAGAGGGTAGCATCTTCCAGAAAAAGAGATGTGCAAGAACAAAGGCACAATTTGAAGATGGGGGGCAGGCTCAGGGGTAATGTGGAGGAAGTATTTTTCACAGAGAGGGTTGTGGATGCATGGAACAGCCTCCCTGAGGAGGTCGTGGAGTCAAGAACAGTGGGGGACTTCAAGAATGCATGGGACAGGCATAAGGCAGTCCTAGGGGTGGGTAAGAGGAAGTAAGCTGTTGGTTAACTAGGATCTGCAGCTTATTTGTTAGGTAGGAAAATGGGCAGACTAGGTGGGCCAAGCGGTCCTTATCTGCCGTCAAATTCTCTGTTTCTATGTTTCTATGTTTTTTTCTCCCTACTTTCCTACTGTCTCCATGCCTTTAAAGCTCCTGATCTTCCTGTTCTGGGACAGCAAGTTCCTATATTCCTCAGTAGTCTCCTTCAGAGCCCCAGCAGCTGGGGGGGGGGGTTGAGAGCTACTCTTCTCCTTCTAGGATGGTGAGTCTTTTGGGCCTCTTTGATCACTCCCTTCCTGCTCCCAAACAGGAAGTTCCTATTGCCAGTCAAATCCTGTGCCTATAAAAGTAGAACTGGCTAAGGGTGGGGGTGGAGGTGGAGGGCAATATAGTCCCAGTAAAGTTCTAACAGCAGCTCCTTCCTCTTGTTGTTCTCTGCCACAAGCTACCTAGGTCAGTTTTTAAATGTAAACACTTGGCTTCCTTCTCTCTAAGCCACTCCCCCTAATTCACAGTTTCTTTTTCACCTAGCTAACTGCACAGATAACAATTCCTTCACCCAGCTCAGACAAATAAGCAGGTGTTTGCATTTAAAAACTGACCTAGATAGCTTGTGGCAGAGAACAACCAGAAGAAAGAGCTGCTGTTAGAACTTTACCACTCTACTGGACTAATGAACTAGTACTCTACTATTGGTAACTTCATTTTAGGGTAAAAACAAACAAAAAACAAACAAAAAAAGAGTGTGTTTGTCTGAGTTGTCTCTAAGCAAGAAAGTTTTAAAAAAGTATTGTGTAGTCATTTATAATCACTTGTGTGTAATTGTTTTTAGGAATTTCAAATGACTTGTCTTGTTTACCACTGAAGTAACTTATTGTGTTGTATATTTGTCTTGTACTATTTGTATGTCAATTTGCTTCTTTGATATTGAAGCACCAGGTCAATACTGAAAAAGGGCCTCGGCCCAGTCATCTTACCTGGTAAATAAAGTGAATTGAATTGAATTGTAAGTCATTGTCTTCTGCCATGGAGAATGGACGAAGATCCAGGTCCATCTTCTGTGCATGTCATGTTATTATACAGAACATGGGTGATTATGTGCATATTTAGTTTGGGCCAGGAATGACTTTCACACAGTGTACAGTACTTTGTTTTGTTACAATAGCACTGCTGGGCCTTGTACTGGCTGGTGCTCACTGTCTCCTTCAAGGGACACTGTCAACCCTCCCTTAAGCCTCAAAGTGTCCCTAGTTTAAAAAAAAAAACGCATTATGATTGTTCATATCTTGTAGAGATTGTTGATGTTGTTGGTTATTTGATTCTGTTTACTTTTTCTTTTAAAAAGTGAAAAACAGATTGCCCACCATACTGGTGTTACCACACAAAAACATGTTTGTTTACATTCCTTGATCAACTTCCACTGCATCTTTCCTGGACATCGGAGCACCCCAGCACAGTCTAGCCTCTCATGACGCAGTGGGACTAGAGACAACTATTGCATCATGAGTGGCTGCACTGATCTGGGGTGTTCTTAATATTCAGGAAGTATGCAAAAAAAATAAAAAAAATAGATCCAGGATTTGAAACAAAACAAGGTTGGTTATAACTATACATTAGCATGCCTTTCAGTTATACCAAGAAAGGAGGCAGGTAAAACAACCACCAACATAAATTAATTTTGGAGAAAGTAAGCAATCATAAAATGTGAGTTTTAACTAGAAATAATATAGTGCAAAAAAGGTTGACAGTGTCCCTTTAAAAATCAATATAGCTGTGGATGCATCTGTTGGGTTCCGTGGCTGGAATCATCCTACCTGCCCCTGGCCCTGACCTGAGTTGGGCATGGCTTTTGTTTTCAATACCATGTGATGTGTAAGCAATAACGCCCAACAGAACAGGTGGTATTGAGCTATACTGGACCACCTAGGGGAATAATAAGGTTGCTGCCACAGGCCTATTTGTTGTCACTCACCCCAATACAATTTCTTGCCAGTTCCTTTTGCTTTGTGATCAGGTCATTCTCTCTCAAGCAATATGGAGAGTCAGGTGTGTTATTTCCTTCAGTGTTTTCCTCATTTTGCATTTCCTTCGTGTAACACCCTTGTTCATTGAAAATATTAAAGTCTATTCTGAAGGAGTACTAGGCTGTTACTTCGCAAATCTGCTTAAGTCTCACAACACTCCACTGTGCTCCACGTCTTGCTAGTGGTGTGCCCGTGGCTGCAGGACTTGCATTGTTTTTTAAACACTTCCACAGGTGAGAGTCTGCACTGCAGTGTCGATGAGACTGGTCAAATCTGTTGGAGGACAAAATACTTGCACAGGCTCTTACTCCTACACCCAGAATTACATTTAGGAAGGGAGAAAACCTGAGAGACAAGCTTATCTACGGCGAATTTACATCACAGAAAAGAACAGTTAAACACAATACGTGCCTGCAGAGATAGCCTCGAGGAATGTGTAAATGTGGGCATTGCAATATTTAAGCAATAAGGCATGACAGGGTGTGTGCTATCGTGTAATAACATCACTCCTGGGGTGGGTTTGAGAGCATGGTGCTGCGTCGCACCACCCCAGGAGTGATATTATTACAATAACACACACACTGAGTGCCTTATTGCTATTATACAATGGCTCGTTGTTATACAAAATAAAAACAAACATTTTTTAAGTTTTTAGCAGATTCTTAGAGAGGCAATATATCTGTGTTTCTTAAGAGAAAAGCAAAGAATTTAGGTCATATCAATACAGTGATGTTACTGTGTAATAACATCACTGTTCCAGGCTCCCACTGACCAGTCAGAACACAGGAAATTTCCTTGCCATTGTATAATTGTAAATATTGCCAACCAGGGAAATAATTTTGTAGAACTGAAGGCAAATGTGGAATTTTAGGAATTTCCAAACTGTACATCATTTGTCAGCTATGTCCTTTGGTGCAGCTGTAACAAATTATATGTAGGAAGGACTATACATCTGTTTAAGGAAAAATTGCAAGAGCACATACAGAATATTGTGAAAAAGAAAAGAAGGTAAACTAGCGGGAGTTCACTTCAAACTACACTATAACTCAGACCTTAGCTTACTCAGAGTTATAGGACTGGACTGGTTACCATCCCAATGTAGGGGTATTGACAAACTTAAAAGTTTGTTGGGAAAAGAAAGCAGATGGATTTTTGTATTGGGAAGTTTGAAGCTGAAAAGGCTCAATGGTAAATGGAATTTAAAGCCATTTTTATGATCAGCATAATGTGTTGATGTAAAAAATCCATCTGAATTTGTAATGTTGCTACTAAGCTCATTGTGTCCATAGACTCTGTGTAAGGATGAAGGTGTTCCCTTCTAAACCAACCACCCCTCCATCCTCAACTGGAAACCTAAAATATTACACACACACAACCATGCACCACTGTCCCTTTCAAGCCATTTCTTTTTGCATGCTCTCTTCACCAAACAAAATCTTCCCCATGCATACAAACATACGAAGAAGCCAGCAGAAGAAGGCCATTTGGTCTGTCAGGTCTGCTCGTAGTGCAGGGTTCACAGCTTGAGCTAATGTCCCTGCCCTCCCTCCCCACTTCTACCATCCTCCCTACCCATGATTCTTACCTTTCCCCTATGCCTATCCCAGCCTCTCTTAAAGCTGCCCACTGTCTTCAACGAGATGACCTCTTCTGGCAGTGCTTTCCAAGTATCCACCACCCTATCTGTGAAGAAGTGCTTCCTGACCTCCCTACTAAACCTCCCACCCTCCAGCTTAAGACTGTGCCCCCTTGTGATATGGTTGCCACTCAGCTTAAAGAGACTCTCCTTATCAACCTCATTTATCCCTTTCAAGTACTTGAATGTCCCAATCATGTCCCTTCTCTCTCTCCTGTCTTCCAGGGAGTACATGTTCCGTGCCCTCAACCTCTCCTCATATGCCTTGCCCTGCTGACCTGCTATCATCTTTGTAGCCCTCCTCTGTACCTTCTCCAGCAGGTTAATGTCCTTTTTGAGGTGTGGGCACCAGTAATGAACTCTATACTCTAGATGTGGCCTTACCAGTGACCTGTCCAAGGGCAGTATAACCTCCTCTGTCCTACTACTGAGCCCCCTAGCTATGCATCCCAGCATCTTGTTTGCCTTTGCTGCTGCTTTCTTGCACTGCATAGAATGCTTCAGGTCAATAGTGATTATCACTCCCAGGTCCTTCTGCTCCTCTGATGCAGATACTCGGACTCCACCCAGGTAATACTCTGTCCTGGGATTCTTGGCTCCAGTATGCATAACTTTGCATTTCTTGGCATTGAAGCCAAGCTGCCAGATCCTGGACCACCTCCCCAGCTTTTCCAGATCTTCCTGTAGGTTCTGTATCCCTTCAGCTGTGTACTCGCTCCATCATTAGGACAAGAGGGTCTCTCTGTATAAGACAACATAATCCTGAAACAAAGCACAGTATACATCATGGAATTATGCCTAGAACTAAATGCAACACTTTATACAGATTCATTGTACATATGAACATATGAATCTGCCAGCAGAAACAGACCACCTGGTCTATCAATGTCTGCCCGAGTATGCAGCTAGCACCCTAGATTGCAGCTGCACCAACCCCATCCCCATCTATCATCCCCAAGACAACCTCAGCCCCCTCCACCCAGACCCTCCCTCTTGCTTTGTCCCACTCCCTCTTAAAACTTTCTACTGTCTTGCATGATACCATCCCCTCTGGTAGAACATTCCATTTAGACACCACCCTCTCCATGAAGTAGTGCCTCCTCATCTCCCTCCTAAATCTTCCTCCTTCCAATCTTAGTCTGTGCCCCCTCGTGTCCCTAACCCTCTTCAGTTTAAACACCCCTTCAGTGCTACCTTTGTTTATCCCCTCAAATACTTGAAGGTTTCAATCATATCTCACCATCCCTCTTCTCCTCCAGTGTGTACATATTCAGCTCATTCAGCCTGTTTTCATAGGCTTTGCCCTCCATCCCCTGTAACATTTTTGTTGCCCTTCCATTGCATACCTTCCAGTAAATTACTATCCCTCTTCAAATATGACCACCAGTACTGCACACAGTACTCCTAGTGCTGCCTGACCAAAGATCTGTATAGGGGCAGGATCACCTCCCTATGCCTGGACGAGAAACCCTTTGCAATACAGCCCAGCATCCTGTTTGCCTTAGCTACTGCTTGTCCTGCATTGGGCAGAGCTGTTCATGCTCCCTGTTACCAACACCCCTAGATCCTTCTCTTCCTCAGTGATCCCCAGCCTCACCCCTCCCAACCAGTGGTCCCTCCTTGGGTTCTTTGCCCCAAACCTTGCACTTTTTCGCATTGAGTCCCAGCTGCCACTTCTCCGACCATACCTCCAGTTTGGTTAGGTCCCCTTGTAGTTGTTCCCATCCATCCTCGTCATCCACCACTGTCCCCATTTTGGTATCATCTGTGAACAGACTAACCCTGCTCCCAACTCTGTGTGCAATATCTGAGATAAAGAGCCCAAATAGCACCGGGCCCAGCACTGAGCCCTGCGGCACACCACTCATCATCGGTCTAGGTGTCGAGAGCTCCCCCCGACTACCACCCATTGCAGCCTCCCCTGCAGCCAGTTCCTTAACCAGTTTGTCAGCTTTGTCCCCACCCCCACAGCAGTCAGCTTCATTCCCAGCCTCCCATAAGGGACTGAATTGAACACCTTGCTGAAGTCGAAGTACGGGACATTTACAGCATGACCCATATCCAGCTCTCTTGTTACCCAGTCGTAATATTCTACTAGAGTGGTCTGACAAGACCTCCCTGAGACAAACCCATACTGCTGCCCATCCTGGAGGTCATTGCCCTCAAGGAACAACACCAGCCTCTCCTTCAGTATCATCTCCACAAGTTTACCCACTATGGAAGTGAGACTGACAGGCCAATAATTTACTGGCTCATCCCTAGGGCCACTCTTGTGTATGGGCACCACATGGGCCACCCTCCAGTCCTGAGGCACCCATCCCATGTCCAGGGAGGTGCTGAACAGGTCTGCAAGTGGCACAGACAACACCTCCGCCATCTCCCTCAGCACCCTGGGGTGGATGCCATCAGGACCTGGCACCTTGTCCACCCTTAATGCCCTCAGACACTCTGGTACTCTACTCCACTCAATCATTCCATCCATCATCTCCTCCTCCCACCCCCACCCTCCCAGTCCATGGTGGTAGTGGGCCATCCTTCTCCTTCATGAAAACAGAGCAGAAGTATTCATTTCATACTTCCGCTTGTTCCTCTCCCTTTTCCACCCCTCCCCTTCCCACTTTATCTTCATTATATGGTCTCTGCACTTCGTCTTTTCCCCAACATATCTAAAAAAGTCCTTCTCCCCTTCCTTGATGCCCTGCACTAACCTTAGCTCCCTGGAGGCCTTGGCTGCTCTCACTTGCTTGGTCACCTCCTTGGACCAACTCACATAAGCCTCCCTGTCCTCTTCCTTCCTCATTCTCCTGAACTTCTGGTATGCAACTCTCTTTGCCTTCATCCCCTCAAACACTTCTCTGTTCAGCCAGCATGGTTTTCTGGCTCTGCACTTCTTGCTCCTAGTCCTGGCGCAAGATTCTGTAGCCTCTGTTAGCACAGTTTTAATAATTTCCCACTTTTGCTGTGCATCCATCTCTGGCCTAATACCCTGAAGTCTCCCTTGTAGTATTTCTCTCATTCTCCTGAAGTCCACCCTCCCAAAGTCCACCACCTTTGTTACCATGCCTCAAGACTTCCTGCTCTAATTGAGAGTGAACCACACTGCTTGGTGGTCACTACCAGCTAGTGAGTCTTCCACCCTTATTTCCCTCACTGCCTCCTCATTTGACAGCACCAAGTCCAGCATGTTGCCTAGTTATGTTGGCCCATTGACCAGCTGTGTCAGGAGACCGTCCTAGATCATGTCCAGAAGCACCTGCTCCCGCTCACTGGCGGTGGCAGGGGTGCTCCAGTCTACCCCCTAGCAGATTGAATTCCCCCCAAATCACCACACACCCCTTTCTACACATCCTCCTTATTTGCTCCGCTAACTCCCTGTCCAGTTTTACTGATTGGGCTGGTGGTCTGTACACCACCCCCAGCCTCAGCTTTCTACCCTTGGAGTCCAGAAGCTGCATCCATGGTGCTTCTGTCCTCCCTTCCTCCCCTTCTTCCCTTGTACATCTAATCCCTTCCCTCATATAGAGTGCTACCCCACCCCCTCTCCCAACCCCCCGGTCTTTCCTGTAAATTTTATACCCCAGAATTGCCAGATCCCAATCATGGTACTGGGTGGCCCAAGTCTCAGTCACTGCAGCAACGTCCACACCCCCCTCTGAAAGGAGAGCCTGAAGCTCTGCTGTTTTATTACCCAGGCTCCTCGCATTTAGGGAGACCACCTTCCAACCATTCCCATCTGTCCCCCTCCCCATCGGCTCCTTGGTCTGCCCCCCCATGGTCCCCTTCCCTTACCCTCAATGTTATCAAAGAGGGGCAGCATGTTTTGCACTCCAACCTGGTGACCCTGTAAGCTCCCTTCCTATGCCGCTTCACCACTGCCTTTACCCATAACAAGAGGGTTGAGCTCACTGGGGTCCCCTTTCCTGACCCTTTTCCTATCAGCAGTCCCCTCGCCCGCCCAGTTTAAATCCACCTTTGTTGATATATACCCCTCTATTTCACTTTTTAGTACCCCCGCCCCCCTCCCTACTCAAATGTAACCTGTCCCCTGTGTAATGACAGAGCAAGGAACATTATCAGAGCAAGGAAAAAGATAAAGGCTTCCTTTGGCTAGGCAGAAATACTGTGTGTTACTATTTTCTTTTGTACTCACAGGGTTTGTTACTGTTTTTTGCTAACATTTTACTGCTTTATTGTTCTCTGTTTCAAATTGCTGTTGCAGGGTATACTTTCTGCTACATTATTACGGGGTGTGCCTACAGGTTTGTTACTGTTGTGCGCTTACAGATTACTACTGTAATCTTCTCTGATTCAAATTTATTTTTGCAAGGTATATCTTCTGTTACTACTTTATTTTTTCTCTGTAGCAAAGTGTTTTTTGTAGGGTATATCTTCTGTGCAATTATTACAGGTAGTGCTTTACAGGTTTTACAGTTTTATCTATCATTAGGCTAAGCTTTCAGGGCTACTGCATTTGTTGTTGGTTGATTGTTTCTGCTCTTACCTCCTTGTTTCTTTCATCTGTGGTTCTTCTTTTTTGGCAGGGGAAGGGCCCAGCCACCCACCCCCATCCTCAACCATCCCATGCTACACTCCTTTTATAGGGTAGCACAGTAATGACATTTCCTGTAGCAAAGCACGAAAGGGAGGATCAGAGGGGTATCCACACAGTAACCTAACTTACATGGACACAAGTAATTTAACTTGTTATAACAAGTTATACAAAAATAAGCAAACAAATAAAATGAAAAATGAAACTTTTGCTTTCATTTTCTTCCTGCAAATTATTTGGACCAGGTTATAAACCCGGCAACTAATCTGGAATGGATATTGCTAACTGTAGGTACTGTGGGACACTTTTCAAAAGGGTAGTTATTAGAGATGCAGCGAATTTAAATTTCATCTATGAAGTGCCCATGAAGTGGGCACTCCACATTGTCACTCCGTTACACAGAGTGGCCAATGCAAAAGGTTCACTTCATCTTGTAATTATTACTTCATGTTGCATTCCACCTTAACGTGAAGTAAGGTGAAGTGACAACAATTTTGGCAGTCCTTCACACACAGTCACCAGAATTAATGTGCATCCCCAAAATGCTCATATCTTGTGTCCAGAAAACTCCTTCGTGCTGACAGTAACGAAGTGAAATGAGAGCACAAGAAATGCAAAGTCTCCCAGAATTAATGGTGCACTGCAAATGCACAGACAGATTAAGATTGTGCTGCATACTCAAGAAATGCAGACACAAAGGCACAACACCTAACCAGAGCTCACAAGTCACAAATCCAAATCTGGTGTGTGGGGGGTTAGTGCACAGCAGTAACAGTCCACTATCAGTATATACCTCAAAGCAGTATAAAAAAATTTGGGCAGGTGTGGTGAATAGCAGGTTCACATTGCTGCAGTTACTCTGTGGCACAATAAAAGGTGTCTGATTTAATGGCACGCATCACGCACATTCACACTCACTACAAGTAATGCGTAGCAAACCGAAAACCTTTAGTAATATAACCAAATGTTTAAAAAAAAAACTGAAATTATACACTGCTGCACCACAACAATCAGCAAAAAAATTTCAAGAATTACTGAAAATATTACTGTGTATACATTAACACAGTTATACCAGAAAAATATAACCAAAACAGAAAGACTGCCTTTTTCTACCAGTTAATCTACTACACCACAGATACGCCGCCCCCAAAGCACACTTCGCAGTATACAGACTGACTATTCTAAATTAACATTAAAAATCCACACACAAACAATAAACACTCAATGATTTAAGCACAGGAGGTTTTCCTACAGTCGATGTACTAAATTGTGAGCAAAAAAATAGCTTAAAAAGGCTTTTTTTAACAGCTTTTAGAGGATTTGAATGGCAGAGCTCTGAGAGAAAACTGTCTCCATCTTTCATTACACACAAACTACACAGAACGGAGGCTGTGCAGAACAATCTAGAGCCCATGTGACCTGCAATCCCATGAAACACTGCAAAATTCACCTTTGGAGCTCAAAAACAAAGTGAAGTGAGGCAAAGTGCATTGATTTCAATACACTTCACCTTAAAATTGATGGAGAAGTGGTTTGTGGAAGGCGGAATGATGCAAAATCATTGTTTTCAATGGACTTCGCGTTCCTCATTATAACGTGAAGTACTCTGTTTCACGTTGAGAGTACTTCGAGGATTCCATGTTACTCCATGAATCACTTCGCAGAGCGAATTTCAGCCACTTCGCCCACCACTAACAGTTATACAGGATTTAGGGTGCTGTCCTACATGCTGGACCACTGGATATCTAAGGGCTCGCTCCAGATAGCATGGGCAGAGATTGCGCGCATATTCAGGAAGAAATATATTATAGGAACCGCCCACCATTTCCCCAACATCCAACTGAAGCACCTCAACCGCAGAGGGTAGTTGGTCCGGGAGGTTGGCAGGTGGTTAGGAAGGGCAAATCGGGTGTCCCATCACTCAGTGCTCTCCAACTTATCACCTCCACAAACCATATAAAATGGCAAACAAGTTTCTGCCTCTATCTCCGAAATCAAACAAAGGGGCGGAGGACACTGCAGCACAGGAGTTAGTGCAACAAAACTCACCCAAAACAGGGACCAAAACAAGAAAAGCAAAAAAGGAAATCCAAAACACTTCTGATCATAGGAGACTCCATGATTTGGGGAGTAGATACCTACCTCCAGCCGGGGGTAATGGTCAGATGTCTCCCAGATACATCAGCGTGGAGAAACACTGACCACATTGTTAAACTCATGCAGGAAGAAAGAGAAAACATTAATGTCCTGGTACACATAGTGACTATCGATCTCACCAGCCAGTCAGTTGTGGAGACCAAGGAACACCTGACCAGGCTGGGAGTAAAACTGTCATCCATTTTATCCAGCATCCCTTTCTCTGAGATCCTGCCAGTCTGGGAGAGGGGGACAGATGGACGGAAGGTCAGAGAAGGGAAGATAGGAGAGCTAAACATGTGGCTTAAGGGCTGGTGCCAGAAAAAAAGACACAAATTCGTAGGTAACTGGCAAAAGTTTTGTGAGTGAAAGTTCTTTAAATTCAATGGACTGCATCTGACTAAGGAGGGAGTCAGAGCATTGGGGCAGAAGTTTGACATCTTTGCAGAATATTTAAACTAGCAATTGGGGAGAGAGATGCAGAACCTGATACATCGAACGGTAAGAACACCCCTCCCCCCTCAACTAGTGATCAAACAGGAGTTCATTATGTTTGTAGCTCATTTGCATCACCAGGTAAGGAAAAAGGTCCTGCTCCCCATACTACACACAGAGGAAACACCGGACCTCGTTCTACAACTAACGCACCGAAATCTGGCCAATGGAAAATCATGTACACAAATGCCCACAGATCTCACAAGATCCCAGACCTGCAGGCAACAATGACAGAGGCTAAACTGGACATAGTAGCCATTAGCGAGACATGGTTCCCCAGTAATCACACTTGGGAGACTTCAGTACCTGGCTATATACTGTTCAGAAGAGACTGAGGTACGGGGGCGGGGGATGGCTCTTTATGTAAATGAAAATATCAAAGCTACAGAAATTCAGAATACACATAAGGAACCAGAAGAACTGTGGGTCACCCTGGAAACAGGAAATGTGACAGCCATACAAACTGAGGTTGTCTACAAGCCTCCAGACCAGGGGGAGGACATAAACACATTACTGTTAGAAGATATACAAAACATGACAGCTAAAGAGGAGGTTCTGATAATGGGAGACTTCAACACACCAGATACAGATTGGTCAATACCAGCTGGAACATCTACCAGAACTAGACACATAGTGGATTCCCTGCAGGAGGAGGGTCTCAAATAAATGGTACAACAACCCACACGAGACAGGGCTATCCAAGATCTAGTACTGACTAACGGGGAAAGGATCACTTATCTCCAGGTAGAAGGTCAGCTGGAGGCCAGTGATCATCACATGGCATGGTTCAGTTTTGCCACTAGAACTAAATCATCCCATTCCAAGGCAAAAATATGGGACTTCAGAGGAGCTGACTTTGATAAGATGGCCAACAGAGTTAAGCTAGCCCTGGCAAGAAGAAATACAGGTGAGGGAGTTCAGGCAAAGTGGGCAAGCATTAAAGATGCAATACTTGAAGCAACATCCCACTGTGTTACATAGAAACATAGAATTTGATGGCAGATAAGGACCGCTTGGCCCACCCAGTCTGCCCATTTCCCTACCTAATGGATAAGCTGCAGATCCTAGTTAACCAGCAACCTACTTCTTCCTACCTCCACCCCATAGAATTGCCTTATGACTGTCCCATGCATGCTTGAATTCCACTACTGTTTTTGACTCCACAACCTCCTCCGGAAGGCCGTTCCATGCATCCACACACCCTCTCTGTGAAAATACTTCCAAATTACCTCTGAGCCTCCCCCCCATCTTCAAATTGTGCCCCCTTGTTCTTGCACACCTCTTTTTTTGAAAGATGCTACCCTCTTGGACTTTGTTGATTCCCTTGAGGTACTTGAAAGTTTCTATCATGTCCACCCTCTCCCTCCTTTCCTCGGGGCTATACATATTAAGCTCCTTAAGTCTCTCTTCATACGTCTTCCGGTGCAGACTCTGCACCATTTTTGTTAGCAAGAAAAGCAAGAGCAAAAGAAGGAGGAAACCACTTTGGTTCTTAAAAACAGTAGCAGCAAAGATCACAGCCAAAAGGCTAGCCTTCAGAAAATATAAGGGAATGCAGCAGAACGAAGATAGGGAGGCATACCAAACTTCCCTAAGGGAAGCAGGGAAGGAAGTAAGGCAGGCAAAGGCCCAAACTGAGGAAACACTAGCATGAACAGTAGAAGAAGGGGACAAGACTTTCTATAGATACATTAGTGAAAAGAGAAAGTCCAGAGGGGGTATTGCTAACAAGCGATAAGGGGGAATGTGTGGAGGAGGATCAAGGAAAAGCATCTATCCTAAATAGATACTTCTGCTCAATATTTACTGAGGAGAAGGTAGTATAGGGCCCACAGCTCAGCACCATGGACACAGGGGGCAGGGAGGTGTGCACTAGTCCATTCACAAAGAAAAGGGTCCTACAAGAGCTCGCTAAGCTCAGGGTGGACAAGTCAATGGGACCTGATGACATACATCCCAGGGTACTAAAGGAGCTAAGGGAGGAACTAGCAGAGTCATTGTCAGAACTGTTTAGTGAGTCTCTGAGCACAAGAGAGGTCCCAGAAGACTGGAGAAGGGCTCACGTGATCCCACTACACAAAAGTGTAGCAGGGAGGAGACAGAGAACTACAGACCAATCAGTCTTACCTCAGTAGTGGGGAAGATTATGGAGACACTCCTTAAGGAAAGGATAGTGCAACATCTGGAATCCATAGGAGCACAGGATCCAAGACAGCATGGGTTTACAACAGGAAGATCCCATCAAACTAATCTCATAGATTTCTTTGACTGGGTAACAAGGATGGTGGACCAAGGGGCTGCAGTTGATGTTGCCTACCTTGACTTCAGCAAAGCTTTCAATACTGTTCTACATAGAAGAGTGATTAATAAGCTGGGTAGGCTCGGGGTGGGTCAGATTTTGGTCAACTGGGAGGCAAACTGGTTGGTGGGCAGAAAACAGAGAGTGGTGGTAAATGGTATACAGTCAGAAGAGATGCAAGTCACAAGTGGGGTACCTCAGGGATCAGTCCTGGGGCCAGTCCTTTTCAATATCTTCATCAGTGACACTGCAGATGGACTGGAGGGTAAGGTTTGTCTGTTTGCAGATGACACCAAGATCTGCAACAGAGTAGGTTATCTAGATGGGGTGGGCAGAATGAGAAGAGATCTGGATAAACTGGCAAAATGTTCGGAAGTATGGCAACTGGGGTTTAATGTAAAGAAGTGCCAAATCATGCACATAGGGAAGGAAAACCCTGAAGCCACCTATAGGTTGAGAGGGGAGTTGCTGGCAATCACACGAGAAGAAAGAAACTTGGGCATCATCATCACAGATGACCTGAAATCATCCAAGCAGACCACTAAAGCAGTAGATAAGGCTAGAGGGATGTTGCGGTGTATTAGTAAGGGTATCACAAGTCGTAAGAGGGAGGTAATAATCCCTCTTTACAAGACACTGGCTAGGCCCCATCTGGAGTACTGCATGCAGTACTGGAGGCTGCACCTTCATATGGACATTAACCAAATTGAGGCAGTCCAGAGAAGGGCAACCAAAATGGTGCAGGGACTGCATCAGAAAACATATGAGGACAGATTAACGGAGCTCAATATGTATACCCTAGAGCAAAGGAGGAAGAGAGGTGATATGATCAAAACATTCAAATATCTTAAGGGCATTAACAAGGTGAAAGAGTCTAACATGTTTCAATATAAGACAAATAGCAGGACAAGAGGACACAGCATGAGATTAGAGGGAGACCGATTAAGGAGTGATGTGAGGAAGTTCTTTTTCACAGAAAGGGTGGTGGATGCATGGAACAGCCTACCTCAGCAAGTGGTGGATATGAATATAGTGCAGGGCTTCAAACAGGCATGGGATAGGCATAAGGGAGTAATACAGATAAGTATGAATAGATAGGCCATTGACAGAGCAAAGGCCGATAGCACATTCATAAGATAGAAAAAGAAATGGGCAGACTGGATGGGCCTTGCGGTCCTTATCTGCCATCAACTTTTATGTTTCTATGACCCGAAGGTGGCAAAGCAGTGTGATGAGGCAGTGGGGAAAGCCAGCAGGATGCTTGAGTGCATAGGGAGGGACACCACCAGCAGAAAGACGGAAGTAGTGTTACCCCAGTATAGATTGATGCTGATGCCCCACCTCAAGCAATGTGTCCAGTTCTGAAGGCTCCATCTCTGAAAGGACAGAGATAGGGTGGAGGCAATACAAAAGAGGGGAGCCAAAATGGTGCAGGGCCTGCATCAGAATGAAGCCCTACGTGGAAAGACTCAAGGAATTTAATATGTACTCTTTAGAAGAAAGGAGGGAAGGGAGGACATGATAGAAATGTTCAAATACCTCACAAGTATTAATAAGGTACATGAAGGAAGCATTTTACATAATAAGTAGTAAGTAAGCAATATTTATTTATCTGGCACCCAATCCCGGAGGCTCTGGGCACCGTCCTGTAAAACTATTACAAGCAATTTAGGCAGGGTGGTAAAAACATTTGAATCATATAGCAATTCAGAATAAAAAAAATAATTAAACTTTTTTTGTAGATTAAAACCATTAGCAGGGAAGGCTAGGCTAAGAAGATGAGCCTTTAGGCCCCTCCTAAATGCCTCCATTGTTAGGGACTCCCTCAAAGATCTTGGCAACAAGTTCCAGTGGACCAGGCCGGCCACCCCGAATGAATGATCACCTGAGGTTTTCAGCCTGGTCCTCAGAACTGCCAGAAGACCCTTGGTGGAGGAACGAAGGGAGTGGGATAGGACAGCAGGAGTAAGGAGGTTGAATGGGTAGCCAGGGCCCAATCCATATAGGGCCTTATAGGTGAGCAAACCCACCTTGAAGAGAATGCTCCACCTGACCGGCAGCCAGTGCAGACCTCGCAAGACCAAGGTCACATGACAGGACCTTGACAGCCCTGTCAGTAGCCTGACCACTGCATTCTGCACTGGCTGCAGTCGACGGAGGTTCCCTCCACTAATCCCTGAGGTAAAGAGCATTGCAGCAGTCAAGTCTGGATGTTACAAAGGCATGCACCAGTGACAGTAGGTCCTCGGGCCGAATTAGGGAGTTAATTCAGGTGATCTTGCCAATGCCCAGGATGAATCAGTATGTTAACAGAAAAAATTAAAAATATAAACAATTGGATTAGACAATGGGGTTTAATAAAGGGTGTTGCATATATTAGTAGTTGGGAGATTTTTGATGGTCAGTATTATTTGTATAGTCATGATAGATTACACTTAAGTATAAAAGGGGGTGACTTACTGGGGTTACTGTTTGTGGATGGAATTAAACCGATGTTAAACTGAAGAATGGGGGACGCAGGAATACATGACTGGGATGCATTCAAGGTTTGTTAGAAACCTGAAAAAAAAACAATAAGAAGAATAAGCGTACTGAAATTAAGATTTTCATATCTGGGGACAGAAATACAAGGACTTATAAAACTGCCTGTCATCAGGAGGGTAAGGAACAGGGATGCAAAAATAGAGCTGAATTTCGGATATTACTAGCAAATGTAAAAAGCTTAAGAAATAAAATTGAGGAGTTAAAATATCTCATATTGCAGCATAATGTGGATATGTACACATTAACTGAAACATGGCTTAAAGACCAAGATTGGGGGGTTACTATTCCGGGATATACAATGTATTGTAAAAACCAGGTTCATAAGAGTTATGGGGGAATAGCCATTTATGTGACACATAACACTAAGGCATATCAAGTAACATCCCCAGATATATCATGTGGAGAATCAGAACTGTTATGGATTAGAATTAAAACTGGGGGTAAAGATATTACAAAGGGGTGGGGTATAGGTCCCCGAATTTAAATAGAGAGGAAAATGAAGCTTTTCTGGCAGCAATTAGAGGTACAATTATTAATCGTGATTATATGTTATTGGGTGATTTTAATTTCCCAACTATTGATTGGGAACTACAGCAAGGCAGTATGCTATATGAAAATTCTTTCCTTGATATCATGGCGCAACATGAATTAGAACAATTTGTCCATGAAAAAACCCGTGGAAACAATATACTGAATCTTGTTATGAATAACACAGAGGCAGAAAAGGATACAATGAGTACTGATATGCCAGTGGGATCTAATGAACATAATGTTATACACATAAAACTAGACAGGGGAAGGGAAGGAGTTCAGGGTATTACTATGGCTAAAAATTCTAAGGCAGATTATGTATCAATGCAGAAATACTTACAAGAATGGAATTGGGAGATGGATTTGAAGGTCTTGGATGTGGCATCTACATGGCTCAAAATAAAAACTTGGATAGATTATTGCATAGACACATGGGTACCAGTGGTAAGGAAGTATGATAAAAGAGGTTTTTTTTTAACCTAGTATTTATGCTCCTGACTACCTTGTCTCTCCCCTCTCTCAGACATCCCCAAGGCCAACATGCTGAGATGTGGATCCTGTACAGCGGGGTCTGCCGTTGCAGGCCCGAGACTAGCAGAGAGGTGTAGTCGCCTGGGAGAGACCAAGGGTTTTTTCCCTTGTTCTCCCTAGACATCAGCATGCAATGGGGGCCAATGAGCTGGAAGGCTCCGCCCCCTGCCAACGTCTGCGCAATGCCCATGCTGCTGCTCCAGCTATGGCACCTACCCACCAGGCTTCCCTAGATGGTGGTATAGCAATGGGAGCATGCAGTGAACCCCCCCCTGGAGAAGAAGAGCAGCCATTGGGTGCTTCATTCTTCTCCTCCCCGGCCGACCCCCGGCACCCCGGGCTTGTTCCTGAACCTGGGTTGCTGACGTGGTGTGAGGTGTGGTGTCCAGCGCCTCAACCCAATAATAGAGTTTTTGACAGAGGAGAGCTTTGCTTTCACAGGAAGTAACAGCAGTCTAGAACTTTACAGCTTTTTTACTGATAAATCACGTCTGTCTCAGCAGGAGTCAGTGACTGCTTGGGTTAAGCAGAGATACTTTATTAGAAGAAGGGGACCTCATTTAAGTACAAAAAAAAGGAAAGAAAGTCACTGTGTGTTTCTCTGAGGAAGGGGGCTGTATCAGCTTAATTTGCTGAGTCAGGAGCAGAGGGTGAATCTAATTGGGGGTGTGGCTTAAGAGCTTAGGTGTACAAAAGCAGGTGTCTCCAATTACAGCTTCCTGCTGTTTTTGAAAGAGGAGAGCATTGCTTTCACAGCAAGTAACAGCAGTCTAGAACTTTAAAGCTTTTTTAGTGATAAATCACTACTGTCTCAGCAGGAGTCAGTGCCTGCTTGGATTAAGCAAAGAGATACTTTACAGCTTTTTTTTTTACTAATTGCCCTCCTTCCCACCCCTCCATCCTCCCACCATAAGCCAGTTCTACTCTTATAGCCACTGGATTTCACTGACAACAAGAACTTCCTGTTCGGCAGTAGGAAGGGAAGGATCACTGAGACACATTAGTTTCATCAGCCTTGAAGGAACCTAAAAAATAAGTCTCCCCCCCCCGGCTGCTGGAGGTCTGAATCCAAACATGGAAGAAGGAGACTACTGAAGACTACAGGAAGTTCCTGTCCCAGAACAGGAAGGGTGAGAGTTGTAAGGGCACATAAGCAGTAGGACAGTAAGTGTTAAAATAAACAGAGGGAGGAGACAATAAGCATACAAAGCAACAGGAGAGGGAACACAAAATAAGTCAAGATGGGAGTGGTGCAGTGCAATGTCTGTGGGGCAGCAGTGTTCTGGGAGACATTCTGGAGGCTGTGATGCTGCCCTGTTTGTAGGCACCTCTCTGGTCTGAGGGAGAAGGTTGCCTGTCTCCAGGCTGACCTGGCTAGGATTTGTGAAACCTCTTCCCCCACCCAGGGACCACCAGGGCCACCACCACTACCTCAGAGGTTGCCAAGAAAGAGGTGCTGTTGGACCAAGGTGGGCTCAGGGAGGGAGAGAGTGGTGGAAAAGTGGTGCATTACTCCAGTTGTACCTCTCCACAACTCATATGCTGTTCTGGCGAAGAGTGGTTCTTCTATGGAGGTACCTGCAGTGGAGACCAAGGAAGATGCTGGGAACCTCCACAAAGCAGACCCACAGGAGGGTGGCATGAGACCCCACAGGGGAAGGAAACAACTCCTGGTGGGGGACTCAATCATTATGGGGGTAGAAGTGGAGGTGGAAGGGGATAGGGAGGTAAGGTGCCTGCCTGGTGCCACAGCTCGGAGGGACAGGAAGTGAATCCTCATGATCACAGGAGCAGCTGCATGAGGAAGGGAGCTAGATATCATTATCCACCTAGGGACAAATGACCATGCTGTGAATGGGATCAGAGCAGTGCAAGAGGAGTTTATAGAGTTGGGGAGGGGCCTTAGACAAGTAGAATGTACGGCAACCTTCTCGGAGGTGCTGCCTGCCTATGGCAAGGATGATGCTAGGGTATTCCACACCATGGGATTCAATGAGTGGTTGAAAAACTGCTGTGGAGCTCAGGATTTTGGCTTCATTGGGGACTGGGAAGCCACCTGGAGAGATGCAGGCCTATACTGGCACGATGGCCTGCATCTGTCCAGGGGGAACCAGGATCCTAGGTGATAGGTTTAAATGCTTCATTGGCAAGCATTTAAACTAGCCAAGGGGGGAGGCACTGAAAAGGAGCAGGGAAATCCCAGCCTCCCTCCACAAAACACAGTAGTTAGAGAGGTAAACACAAAGTTAGAGAAGTCAGTAGGAAGCAGGACATGGGTAAATGCAGAAAAAGGCAATTAGGACAGGGATGGGGCTAAAAGGGGTAAGGTCATAAAAAGAAATGGAAGGTGATGAGTACCAAACCCAGCAGTCTGTGTAACAAGCTCCCTGAGCTAGTGGCCTTGATGGAAGAGGGATGCCTGGATATTGTGGCAGTCACTGAAACATGGTACACAGAGAATCGTGACTGGGATGTCAACATACCAGGATACACAATCTACAGGAGGGACAGGGTGGGTAAAAGAGGAGGAGGAGGAGTAGCTCTCTATATAAGGGAAGGGATTAAAGCAACAGAACTAAAGAGTAAACAGGAAGTTGATTAGTCACTATGGGTCAACCTTGGGACAGGAAATGGCACCATAATCCGCATGGGGCTTGTGTATAGACCCCCATCTCAGGGGGAGGAAATGGACAAGGAAATGATAGAAGACATCCTTAAAAGGGGAGATATTGTTGATGGGGGGCCTGAATATGCCAGATGTTAACTGGAGTACCTTTGCTGCAGGCACATCCAAGAGCAGGGTCATTCTTGATGCCCAACAGGGGACATGTCTTGGACAGCTAGTGTTGGAACCCACTCAGGAGGAAGCAATATTAGACCTGGTACTCTCAAAAGAGGAAGGAGAAAGGATCTCAGATTTAGAAGTGGGTAGCCATCTGGGAACAAGTGACCACCAAACAGTGTGGTTCACAGTAAACACAGTCATAGAGTCAAGCTATAGAAAAATGAGAGTATTGGACTTTAGGAAGGCTGACTTTGGGAAAATGAAAGAGTGCCTCAGAAAAGCACTAGCAAATGGGCAAGAAGAAGGGGTGGAGGAACAATGGGAAATAATCAAAACAGCCGTTGCAGAGGCAACAAGCCTTTGTGTGAAGCAAATCAACAAATCAAAACGAAGGAAAAACACTATGGTTCTCAAAAGAGGTGGAAGGGAAGGTTAAGGAGAAAAGGATAGCATGCAGAAAATATAAGGACAAAAGGACAAAGGCACAAAAAGTAAAGTAAAGTGGGGACTGGACTGCTTAATCAGTGGAAGGCCTAGAGCAATGGGCTAAGCCAAGTAAAAGTATGTTCAAGTCCAGCACAATGGGAAAGCAAGACAAGTAGAGGAAATGTGACATACATTTAGTCTTAATCTACATTGCCAAGCTTTACAGAATGAGATGTTTAATGTCCAGAGAAATGGCCGGGTATGAATTGTGGAAGAGAGAGGTGGGAGACCCCCCCCATCAGTAGTAACCAAATTCACCTCTATTGATTTGCTCTGTGGCGCCTTTACTTTCTCTCAGGTACTTGGCCAGTGCCTGAGGAAAGTACCCAGATGTGAGATTAAAAGGAGAACTCCCTGATAGAGCTGAGGTGCTCTTAGATGGTTTAGGGAGCAACCAGAAAATGTTTCCATGACATATGTAAGGTGTCCGACTGGACGGCAAGGGAGCCGAGCCTGGGAATCCCGGATAGTGTACAAGTTCGGGCTATGTACCCAAAGCAGCATGCAAGTCCGGGCTGTGTGCCCGGTGGATTCAGAGCCTGAGGGCTGGAGTGTTGAAGAAGTGTTTCTGATTCTGTTAATCTGCATTACCAGAAGTGTAGCCCCGTTGGGATCCATCTATGCTTTGTTTTTCTGTTTGGATGTGAATAAAGCCACACTTTAGAATCCCATTGCTGGTATTGGACGTTACAGTTATTGCTTCCTGTGTTCGGAATTACTTGGGTGCCCCTGTGCAGAGTAGCCAAACCTAGCCCTTGTGCCGAGTAACCTATTCCTCTCCGAATCCGGTCCCCAACTGGTACTGTTGTCAGATTCAAACATCATACCACCTGTCGTTTACAAAAAGGCAGGGGTGCGGGGCTTGCAAAATAGAGGCACTGCTTTGCATTTTAAATTTAGGGAGGAAAGGTGCTCGGGCAAGGGGCTAGCGTTTTGGTTGTCTGGCAGTGGATAGCCAAAAAAAGCTGAATCAAGATTAACTAGTGTGTCGCTGTGTGCTGTTGTCCATGTGCTGCTGTTAAAATGCCAACTGTTTACCAAGGAGCAGTAAAGCCTGAGAGAGTATGCCCTTGTCCTGCATCAAAAATTTACAGTGTTTTGCCAGCTTTTAAAAAAAACTGTTGTGACAAAGAAAAGTGTGGAAGACTAGGGGTAGCAAAAGGAAAATTGTGCCCTGAATGTTGAAAATGCTTTCTAGTGAATGGAGAGACTTGCTGTGTTAATGGCCATGACAAATGATTGAAATGGGCTCCCACTGTGGAGCCAGTTCGGGGAAACAAAAAGTGGTTTTGCAGTTTAAATTTGCCTGCTCAACAATCGCCGTGAAGAGAAGAGCACTCACGAGGGAAAGAGGCTCATTTGCCTGGCATCGTGTGATTGGTGAAACTGCAATCAGTCCCACCCCCAAGCCAACTCAACAGCGACTGTCCAGCATTCGAGAGGGATTGTGAGTGGAGTGTGTGTACTGGCTTACCAGAGGAGCATCGAGGTGACTGAAAGCACTATAAAAGTTAAGAACTCTGACTTTTCTATCTAAAATCGGGCTCAACCTGCATTTCAATTGACTGGACTGTGAGTGTGGTGTTCAGAGGAATGATCAGCAGGACTGCCAACCCGCTTCTGTTCAGAGGCCTCCAAGACTGGCTGCAGGCCATTTTCCATCACAGCAAACAGTTACTGATAACAATGAGTACTAACAGAAATAATTGCTCAAACCAGGGAATTTTGCCAAAAGCCAGCTGAATCTGTGTGCAGCAGTGTAGTCGCGTTACAATCAAAGACTGTGTTAAGTTTTTACCAGCAAAAGCAAGCCTGTTAAGCCATCGACTGTGAGCATAGTTATGGGTTCAGCGTCAGTGTAAGTTTCAAAGCCATGAGAGAGACTGTGAGTTGTATCAAGATATGCAGCAAGAGTTACAGGCAATCCTGTACTTGAAATACTGAGGCTTTAAGGGACTGTGAGCTACAGCAATGTTTTCAGCAAGTGAAAAGTCCGTGGTAAATCATATAAATGTGCTAGAAAAAAGAACAGTGCAAGTTTGTGCAGTTTGAGCAAAGTTATCAGTAGAGTGTGTAAATCGGATGCACAGTGGCTTGACTCGATGTCAGAATGTTGATGCACAGTAGCACTGCCACCGCCATTACAGGGTGGGGTAGTAATGTAAACACAGCAGCACAGGAGCCATTTTAAAAGTGAAAGAAAGTGTTCAGTGATGTGGGACTTTCAATAACAGTGAGCATTTGTTTGTTTTTCTCTGCAGTCATGGCCTCAGGACCAGTCCGCTACCCGAATCATGCCCGGGCTCTGGTAGCAGCAGACGTAAACAAGTTAAGGGACATTGAGAGGTGTTACTATGGAGGACAATTGCCTCCTCATGTGGCGATTCCTGGATACCCAGTGCAAGTGTGCTTAATATGCTTAAATGCTGGAAGGGACATCTTCATGATGCCTCACTGTTCGGGGTATTTAGAGAAATACAGCTTGTTTAAAGTGCCCAAGATTCTTTTGGCTCCCACATGGACAAAAGTTCAAGAATCTGCAGTTGGCAGGACACAGCACCAGGCAGAGCCTGTTGGAGAAGGCCCCTTGAGGGAGTATGGCACAAAGCTAGAGGGTGCAGATTTACAGACAGAACAATATGTTGATGTTTCGGATGCTGGATCGCAGAGAGACAATTCAGGCAGAGCATCAGTAGACCATTGGAGAAGGGGACCTAGCCCAAGTCTCATAGGAGAAGATGAGATGAGGGAGGCTTTTGAATGGGAGGTTTCGACCTCCGCGCCCAGCGAAGAATGGATAGTCTTAGGAGTGCAGACAACGGCTCAATCCTGGGCACAATTCTTAGTGAGGAAGAAGAAGAGGGGGAACCTATGTGGCCTTGTGAAAAAGGAACAGGTACACAGCCTCAAGCTCTTGCCTCAGATGAATGCATGGAAGAGAGTGGTATGCCACTGCCCTGGCTGTGCAAGAAGAAGAAGCCAGGGATCCATTTTTTGTCTCGTTGAGAATGCATAGCTGGCAGAACAAGGACTGGCCACCCCCAAGCCAGGCCGGCGGTCTCAGGTTGACCAAAGCTAGTAAAGAGGACAGACTGGTTCGTAGGAAGACAAATGAAATCTTTGGGATGTCCTTTCCTACCTTTCCTCGGAGAGCCTGGGAGGAGATTGAGAACAACAGAAAATCCTGGATTTGGGCCGAAGCAATGAAATGTGTGCATCCTAGTGCAAACAAGCATGTCAGGAACAGAATATTTAATGAAAAATACACCCAGTGGAAAAGAGGCAGGACACTGTTAATGGATACTGTTCGAATAGTGGATGGAGAGGGACATGAAACCTTTCACAGTGTGAATTATGTGCGCCCAGATGGGGTAATAATTCAAGCTCCTGACCCACTGTACTATTGGCCTCAATGCAAAGACCTCCCTGCAAATGTGCCCATGCCTACCAACTGGAAAGCAGAGCAGTGATAGCCAGTGCTGCCACTCCAGCCATTGCAGTGCCTTTGTTGTTCCGCCAGTATGGATGTCCAGGACTCAGGTGCCCCACATTCATCAGTTCTACAGTGTACTGACTTTCCAGAATCCATCGACTGGCCCACCAGATGACTTCAGATCCAGAGAGGACACCAGCCCAGCTGTATCCTGATTCATCGCCTGGTAACCGGATGACGTCAGATCCGCTGTTTTCCTTTTTGTTCCTGTTCCAAGGTTCCATCTCCAGAGATGACATCAACCCAGCAGTTTCCAGATGTGCCCTCCTGTTGTTCCCGGAAGATGTCCACCCAGCTGTATCAGAAGAGTGCTGCCAGGGAGAGTCTTCAGCTGAGGACCAGGTCGGTGCTGTTGTCGTTCTACAAGGGACTGGTAAGTCCAAACTTTTCTATTCTTATGACATTGCAGTACACACCCTACACTAGCAGACTCCAGATGTGTGAACTGTCCTCAAAAACTCTCCCCTTCAGACTTTGGCCTGCTAGAACTGTGCTTCACTGGGCTCCGGCCCAGGAGAGACTCTTTAATGGACTAGCCTTCAGGCACTGTGGTCACTAGATGGGACTTTTAGGCCACTCCATCCCCCAAATGTGTATTGTAAATAATGTCATTGTTTTTCTACTGTTTTCTAATGTTCATACTAATTTTCTACCTTTTCTAAAAAAAAAAATCTTTTTGGGATTCTCCAGTGTTTTGATGGTAGGGGTTTAGATAGACTGTGTATGCAGATTAGGAGTGTGTGTTGTCTTTCTTTTTCTTGCAGGTGTTCCTGAAGAAGATAGAAGAGAAGACAAGAAGAGGAGGAGGGACTCATTGGAGTTCCTCACTAGTACTTTAGTGTGTAGTATTTGTTTGTTTGTTTGTTTATTCGCTTAACGGGTAAGCATACTGGAAACAAGTTCCTTTTACAGGTGCGACCCACATATATTGCATACAGACAATACATAATCAAACATACATATACAATGCAGCAAATTGCAGACAAAAATGTCTTTGTTACGTATAAAATTCATAAAAAAATTCATAAAAAACAGTTACAATTAAATTGAGATTCAAAATACATCCTTAATGCATCGGCAAACTTTTTGACAGAACACAACCACCTAATATCTTGTGGAATTTCATTCCAAATAAATGGAGCAATATAAGCAAAGTACTGTTGTTGTTGCTGTTACTGTGTAGTAACCCTTTTCTTCCACATGTATGGTTGTCGGGGGGGGGAGTGAGGGAGTAATGTAATGGTATGGTATTATCTCCTGGTGTGTGGTTGCATGGTGCCCAAGGTCGGGGAGGTCCTCTGTTTGTTTGTTTTGGGGTTTGAGTTAAAGACAGATAGGTTTTCCGTAGAGGGCTAGGGGGATAGACAGGCTATGGCCCTGATCTGCAGTAGGGGTTGCAGTGCTGATCTATTAGGGCTATGCTCTGGGCAGTTCTACTGAAGCCACTAGGTACCCATAGTCAGCGGGTAGAGTAGAGTAGAGGCTGATGCATCAGCCAACGGCCTCTAGGCCCTTAGTGTTGTCTGCCTGTCCTGGTACATGGTAGGGGAGAAGGCAGCACTACCTCCCCATTGTCAACACATGGGGCGAGATGGCCTAAGCCGGGTAAATAATGACTGCGGACAGTCATTTTCCTGGTCCAGGGTGAGTGTAACCCCCCTGTAACCCATAGTTACTAGAATCCCAGTAAGACCTAGTGGTAGGAAGGGAAAGCAGCTTGTGAAACTCCAGTTAAATGGATTTCACACTGTCTCACTCTGTTCTCAGTCTCAGCTGAGACTGATGGATGACATCACCATAGAACTCTCGCAGTTGCAAGAGCCACACTGGAATGCTGCAGTTGGAAGTTAGAATAGAATGTTGGGGATTTTTGAACAGAGTCTGTGTGCAGTCTTGGAGAGAGGAGCGGCACAGCAGTCTGCGTACAGGCTCTCAGAGCCTTAAGCTCTGTTTTAGAGCTACTGAAGGGAGGTGTGTGTTTCCACCAAAAAAGGAACACAGTAAGCTGATTGTGAAGTGATGGAGACCACTGCTTCTGGTCCATGTGCTCCATCCCTGAGGGGATGGGGGTTGAAAGGTTTGCTTGTCTTCAGGGGCAACCCTCCTGGTTCTGGCTAAGGAAGAAGTTACCTTATTACAAGTTGTGCTACGACACCAGAAGCTGTGGGAGAGAAAAACCTGTGAGGAATCGCCTGTGGGGCACCCAAAGGGTGAGTTCACTCTGACAGAGGGCCTATGTTTTTACCTCAACTGTTGGAACATGGGGATTGGACTACTTAATTTGTAGGAGGTCTAGTGTAATAGACATTGCCAGTTAATTCAAGTAGGGTCAAGTCCAGCACAAAGAGTAATGTAAAGTGGGGATTGGATTGCTAAATCAGTGGGAGGCCTAGAGCAATGGCCTAAGCCAAGTAAAAGTATATTCAAGTCCAGCACAATGCAAAAGCAAGACAAGTAGAGGAAATATGACATACATTTAGTCTTAATCTACACTGCCAAGCTTTACAGAATAAGATGTTTAATGTCCAGAGAAATGGCCGGGTATGAATTGTGGAAGTGAGAGGTGGGAGACCCCCCATCAGTAGTAACCAAATTCACCTCTACGGATTTGCTCTGTGGCACCTTTACTTTCTCTCAGGTACTTGGCCAGTGCCTGAGGAAAGTACCCAGACATGGGATTAAAAGGAGAACTCCCTGATAGAGCTGAGGTGCTCTTAGGTGGTTTAGAGAGCAACCAGAAAATGTTTCCATGACATATGGAAGGTGTCCGAGTGGACGGCAAGGGAGACGAGCCTGGGAATCCCGGATAGTGTACAAGTTCGGGCTGTGTACCCAAAGCAGCATGCAAGTCCAGGCTGTGTGCCCGGTGGGTTCAGAGCCTGAGGGCTGGAGTGTTGAAGAAGTGTTTCTGATTCTTTTAATCCGTATTACCAGAAGTGTAGCCCCATGGGGGTCCATCTATGCTTTGTTGTTCTGTTTAGATGTGAATAAAGCCACACTTTAGAATCCAATTCCTGGTATTGGACATTACAGTTATTGCTTCCTGTGCTCGGAATTACTTGGGTGCCCCTGTGCAGAGTAGCCAAACCTAGTCCTAGTGCCGAGTAACCTATTCCTCCCCGAACCCAGTCCCCACCTGGTACTGCTGTCAGATTCAAACAGCATACCACCTGTTGTTTGCAAAAAGGCAGGGTGGGGGGCTTACACCTGTATCCCTGTGCCCAGTTTGAACCATACCATGTGGTGGTAGCTGGACCCCAGGTGACCTTCCACTCGGAGATGATTCTTTTTCCATTGGTCATTACCAGATCTAGGACTGCCCTGTCTTTAGTGGGTTCCTGCACCAGTTGTTTTAGGCATGCCTCCTGTAGGGAGTACACAATGTCCTTGGTCCTGGCCGATGTCCAAGTCAGGACAGACCAGTCCACATCTGGTATGTTAAAATCTCCCAACAGCAGAACTTCCCCCTTTGCTGCCATATTATGTATGTCCTCCATCAGTATCCTATCAACTTTCTCCCCCTGAGCTGAAGGCCTGAAGTCCACCCCTGTTCGTATAGCTGTTCCATGGCCTATTTCTAGGGTGACCCGCAATTCCTCTGTCTCCTCATGTCTTCCCTGAATTGCGGTTGCCTTGATGTCCTCTTTGACGTAAAGGGCAACCCCACCCCTTTACTTTCTACCCTTTCCCTTCTGATAAGAGCATAACCTGGGACATTTATCTCCCATGTGTGGTTGCTGGTGAACCATGTCTCAGTTATGGCTACTATGTCCAGACAATGTGATCCTGTCAACATCTTGAACCTGTTCTGCATTGTGCTCTCTGCAAGAGTCAAGGAGTATTGCAGGGAACAGCAGCAGCCACCAACGGGACTTATAGAGAGCAAGAGCTGGGCATCAGGAAAGTAAGATCAGAGCCAGAAACTATTGGACTTTTTTAGTCAGTCAGGAAGGAAGGAAGGAAGGAAGAAACTACAACTGGGTTATGAACATGTTTAGAAGTAGAACAAAGCACAAAATGATTTCTTCTTCTCGACAATGACACCATCTAGTGTTTGAAGATGCATAATGCCTTAAAACAACTTCCATTTTTTCTGCACGCACTCTATTTTTACATTTTCACAGAATTACTTTAACATAATGTAGTGTCAGAATTAGAATTACAGTAACAGTTCTGAAGTTAAATATCAATGGAAATGTAGAGGTTGTTTTAGTTTTGCTTCACATATACTAGCAATAGAAAATATGCTCTCATAAAAAACAAGTTCTTCGGAATTACACAGTGGTTATGATAACATTCTTTACACAGTGATGCTCCTTTACAGATGTTTGAGCCAATAATACTTTGATTATTAAAACTTTGATTATTAGTTGTGTCAGTGACTCAGTATGTAGCACACTCACCTCTGAGGCCGGGAGATCAGAGGGCTGCAGGTTCAGTTCCCACACCTGGCACTTGGGTTAATATCACAGTACTGACACTGTAGTGCAGCATGAGAGGGGTGCTGCACTTCTGAGGTGCTGTCTTTCGGATGAGACATTAAACCAAGGTCCCATCTGCCTGGATTGGTGGTAGGTCAGGTGGATGTTAAAAATCCCATGGCACTTATCGAAAAGAGTAGGGGGAAATTCCCCGGTGTCCTGGCCAAATTTCCCTCATTCACTAAAAATACCACCAACAGCTTAATCTGGTTCAAGGTCAGTTGGCATTCATCTGTATCCTCCTCCCCCAGGCCCTGCCTGAAAATAGGCAGGATTTGTCTAGTGCACTTACCTGGTCAACAAAAACTAAATAAATAAATAAAATTATGTTATCTTAGTCCTTAGGGCCTGATACACAAGGAAGCTGGTGATACATGCAATTTTCGCATACTTCAGTCATGGTGCTCCACACCCAATGCCTGTCTGCATCAGAAAGCTTATACCCTGATTTACCACTAAAATCTTTCAGCTCTGCCAGAATGTAAGTATTTTAAAAAATGTTTCATTTTTTTTCCTTAAACGGATGTCTGCTTCCTTCAATTTAGAAATAACACTGTGGACCTGCCAAGAGTTAAGTTTCAGGTTAGGATTACTATAATAAAACAACATATTGTGGACAGCATTGGAAACAGCTAGAAACGCAGATTTAACAGGTATGCAAATATTTTATTAATGAAAGCAAGATGTTTGGAAAGACATTGTTCACTGCACTGCTATACTGAAGGGATGTTATGCACTTGAGAGGTTCTACATGGATTACAATGAAGAATTACAATTAAATGTTGCCTACTTGTTCACTGGGCTGGGTTATATAGACTTTATTAATCAGCACTTTATTCTGCCTTTGCTATGTGCTCATGGGTTCAATTTTGCTTCAGACTCTAGGGCACCCATTTTTTAGAGCTGGCTGCTAGTGCAGCCTTTCAAGCTGTGCCAAAAATTACACATTGTCAGGTTTGAGTTGTAATCCGCCAGTTAGCACGTTCTAATGAAGCACATTAACTGACTCAATATCAGGCCATGTTGGGAGGTGCTCAGTGGATATGGGCTGCACTGACATACCCCAAGGCTGCATATGGCCCACAAGAGATAGTGTGCTGAAAATGGGGTAGCACCAGGGCTTCTGTGGGCCATATTCAGCACAGGCACGTATAAATGAGCTTATTGGCCATGCAACATGCTAAGAGGCCAGCTGCATGCCCACTATGGGCTCATTTGCATGTGCTCAGCAGATCCCTAACACTGAAGCTGGGAGGCTGTGGTAGAAAATCTCTGGTAGTCTAATCAACCCCTCCGATCGCCCCTGTTATAAAGTTATTGCACATTTTCTTGTAATCTAGTGGACCCTTCCCCTTCCCACAATTGCCAATTTCCCATATATGTTAAATCAGCATTCTCTGGTGGGCTAACACCCCTACACCAGGTGACACTGCCCCCTTCTCGACTGACACCCCTATTTGACCACCCACTGTGGACCCCCACTTCCCCCTCACCCTGGTCAACACTCACCATAAAATCCATGGTCAGATCAGTGGCCTGCACAGGCCTCCACTTGCCTCCTCAGTCACTCACCATCTAAGGAGGTGAGCAGTGGGGTGTGCAGATCTACCCAGAGATATTATGGTGACCATCAACCAGGGTGGTAGTAGTAGTAGTAGATTTTATTTCTTTAAGGCGACCTTCCCCAAAGGCTCAGGGTGCCTTTACAAAATATAAACAACAAAAAACATATAACAATATAATCATATATCCCATATCAAACAAATATAAATAACAGATTCTAATAAATAACATATACTTTACACATCTAAAACAGTAAGACTACTTATCATAACTTAATCATTACTTAGTCCCCAAAGGCTTGTTGGGAAAGGGGGCCTCCCTTGGGTACCCTGGCAAAGAGTTCCAGAGAATTGGTGTGGCCACCTTGAAAGCCTGATCCCCTCTGAAGACTTTGGTCTCACTTTGGGGCAAGGGTGTAGACAGGCATACTCCCCGTACACATTTGTGTACAGTTTTGTTGAGTGCCTGTCACAAACCATAAGCCACTCTGTTAATATTATCATTCTAATCTGTAGTATTTGGGTTTGTGTAGGCCACTGAGGAGTCTCTGATACATGTATAACCTTTTTAGAGAGTAGAAGAATCATCTGACAACAATCTGACTTGTTTGGAAGTGGGTGCCATTTGGAAAGGATGTGTAAATTTTTTAATGGGGGGGGTAACTGTTGGAGACTGTGTACAAAATGGAAATTTCTGGCTACACCCCTGCTCTGGGGACCTCCAGGAGGCCCTCCCCCACTGACCAGAGAGAATGCCCAGGGGCTTAGGGAAGCAGAAGCTCCCTCAGGTAACCCAGACCCAGCCCTGCATGGGCCTTATAGGTCAACAGACCTATTTTAAAGGAGATGCACTAGCACACTCACAGCTAGTGCAGTTTGTGCAGCACCAGCATAATATGACAAGATCTCTGGAGACCTATCAATAGCTGGGCTTCAGCATTCTGCAACAGCTGCAGGCATCACATCACACCCCCTCTGACCCCAAGATAGAGCATGTTATAGTAGTCGAGTTTCAAGGTAACAAACATGTGTATCAGTGTGGCCAGGTCATCAGGGGGATAACAGATCTTATTCAGGGCTAGAAATTCATTTTAAAAAGTGGTGTACTGCACGGATTACCAGTTCCCCAGATTTGGTATTCCATCCCAGAAAGTGGTATGCCACCCCTTTTTTTGTATACCTGCTAGAAAATGTCACCAACCATCAGTACATTCATGTTTAACTAAATAACATGTGATAAAAGGCAAAAAACAAGTTCTAAAAATTCTCCTTTCATTTATTTTTCTGTATTTTTTTTCTTTTCTCTTTACTGTGTAGGTAAGGTGTTGAACTTCCACTTTATTCTGTGCGTGTACTGAAAGAGTGATGCACAGAATGAAAAATATAGCACAGCCACACATTACACACATTTTTTCAAAGCGCTTTTGCAGCACTGACTGACAGCAAATCTCATCACAGTAACTTCACAAGCAGCGTAAAACCGAAAGTCTGTCTGAAATCCATGGCAGACTAGAGTAGACACTCATACTGCAATTTAACCCAAAAATGCAGCACAAAACCCTGGACAATAATTTTGCTTTCAGTGATGACAGTGAGTTTCTGCACAGTGAAATGATCAAGCAGCAATTGACATTCATTGATGATTGAGTATCTTTTTGTCTTCTTTTTTGTCTACCCCATCAAGACAAGTCGCTACAAACAGATGAATCTGGCCAGAGTAAACAGAAACTTTTGATTCAGTTAATCCGACATGATTCATTACAGCACTGTGACAGTACATGATAGTTTTTTCACTGTGATATGACCAGCTGGCCAGATTTTACAAATTTAAAACACCCCGCTCCTAAATTTGTGATAGATTTTTGTAATTTTAATGTGAAATCCAATTTGGCCAGAATGTTACTGTACCGTTCCCGTTAAATGATATTTTGCTGTGCTAGAATGGTCCATAAGCCACATCTCATGTTGGTGCGATGGACTCCATGATTATTTTATTGTAGGGAGTCTGGGCTACTAGGAAGGGAAGAAAAATTATGAAGACTGAAAGATACTCTGTTCACATACCCAAATCTGGACTACTTGGTGCTCAGCTGCCTTCCTCAGATAAATTCCAGGCACATTTAATTGTAAGATAAAACAGTACCTGATTGATGCATTATTTTCAGCTCCTGCCTCACCGACTTGTTCTTGACTGATGGACTGTGCTAGGACTGGTTATCTGCTGCTGCTCGACAAGTTAGCATTAGTCTACTACGCAGCTATATCTGTTATAACAAAACTGAAATTAGTAGAACAAGGACTAGGAGAGCTCACAGAATGAGATTTGACAAATTAGGCTGTACTGATCAACCTACCTGTGACTTGTAAATCTGGCACTGTGACCAGGCAAAATTATTTTTGCCACCAAAAACCTGGAGTGACACTAGTGGAATGCAAATTTAGCAATATTAACTGTTTTGTAGGAAAAATGAAGACAGTCCAAGCAGGATTCAACAGTTGGGTGGCAAAGAAAGGCCAAACCTTAAATGTGGAGGACATGATCACAGCAGATTCATGTCATCATCATGAGAGTACTCAGTGATGCAAGAATCCCCCTCTCCCCACAGTTAACAGTTTCCTGTGGACTAGTAGTACTAGGGCACAACACTGACGGAGTACATTCAAGTTCTTCATCAGATATAACATGAGAATCATAATCAGACAAAAGTTTTTCAGAATAAGTTTCAGATATGAAAGATTCATCTAAATCTATATCTGAGCTGTCTGCCTCTTCTTCCTCCTGCTCATTGCTTTGTTTTTTGTTCCATGGACCATATGGCTGCAAAGAAGGCCTTTTTTTCTGTCTGCCACTTTTTAACCATTACTTAATGACTGGAACTGGATCAAATTCCTGTTCACATGGTGTATGTAACGAGATCCTTATTAAGTCTATGAGACTGTCCTTTCCTAATGAACTTCGCTAATTGGATTGAATTCTTTTCATTAGGCTAAACCTACGTTTACAAACAGCTGTACTTGCTGGTAGAGAACGAATTAAGGTTACTAGCCCCAAAATGTTGTGGCATTTATCTTTGCAAGCCTGATGAATATCTGGCCACTTTGCTTCTACAGCATTGGCGTACCTTTGGGTGGGGGAGGGGGGACAAACATGTAATACCCTGACCTGATCTGCAGCTTGACAGTATTGAGAATTTGCTGATTGTTAGTGGTAGAAGAAGAAATTCATCTTCTCTTTATGTGATTTTTTTAGCTAAGTCCACTCTGCTACAGACATGTCTGGACCTATGTTCTGTTCTGTGAGGACTGGTCTGAACTCCTCTATGACACCAGCTACTGCATCCTCCACATAATCTGAAACAAACTGGAAAAAAACTGTCTCACCTCCACCTCGCTAAGCTAAAGATGATTTTCCCAGTGCCACCCAGTCAGAGTTATTTTTCCACCCTAACACACCTGTCAAGTCCACATGGCTTGTTGACCACTGTTTAAAGTTCACAATGTGGTTCATGGCCACCATAATGGAATCTGACTGGTGCATGTCTTCAAACCTGTTTGTGACATTTAGGATCATGGCTGTTAGTAGTATCTCTCTGTCAATGGAAAACTGGTCCACTTCATCAACAGATAGGGTGTGTCCATGGAATTCAGGTCCCTCCAAGGCATCCAGATTTCGCAAGTGCTTTCCAGGTCTAGAAAATAAAAACAAAAGGAAAAACACAGACCTGTCCCCCTGACCTGACCTAACTTGTCCTGACAGAGATAAAGTTTTTCTTTTTCTGGCTATGGTGGAGGAAAAATACTATAGTCTAGCTAAAACCAATCTGGAAAACAAAAATTGCCTTGTTTTCAGCTTTACAAGGCAGTCCTTGAGGTCCTGAAGTGATTCAAACACCTCTCCCACCGAAGTATCATTTGCATGAAGAAGTAGGCTGACTTTTGTGAACTCTTCCAGGATGTCTGCCATCAGGTGAATGTAGCATAGTCATCTCCAGGTCTGCATGGTCTTCAGGTAGCCCTTGGCCTTCGCTGCTTGGTCTCCTCGGGATCCGTCAAGTTGCATCTGAGAAGACAAAAAATGGTACAAGTTGTTGCTTTAGTAGTTCCAATTTTAAAACAAATCTAGACTATGCTTAAAATGGAGTCTGGGACAGTACATACCTGTTGGAAGTGCAGCAAGATCCTGGGGTAGTCTGTGATGAGCACTTCCAGTGCTGTTAATGTGTGTTGTGCCCATCTGGTTCCTCCCACGCTGGTTGGAATAAGGCATCTTACTCCTGCTGCCTGACAGGACTCTCTGAGATTTTTATGGTTCAGAGGTGAAAAATGATAAAACAGATAGATCCCCAGCAGTAATAGGTCTATTTTTTTATAATACGTGATGTTTTTTAAGACATCCTTCAGGGCTAACTCCAGCCTATGTGCATTGCAGTGGATTGTGACTAAATAAGGACGATCCTTTTTCAGTAGTGCAGCCACCCCCCCCTTTTCTACTGGTCATCACTACTGCCCCATTGATGGTAAGCCTACCAATTTGTTTTTCCACTCTACTGACTCTGTCTGTGACAGCATGACCTGATCAATGCATGCCGTGATTGGTGCTGCATCAGCTTTGTGTGGATTTTCCAGGGACACAAAAAAACAATTGGCACCCCCTTGTTTACTGTTCTTATGTAAATTATTTCCTGTTCATTTATACTGGAATCTGTAGCACCATCTATTATTATGGACATGAAGTCCACATTCTTCACCACATCCACCAGCTTCTTACGTTCCACCTCAGTGATATTACTAATGAACATGCAGCATGATTTGTCATTGTGATAGGTTTCCGCAATATCCTTTACATTTGTCAAGGTCACACATCCACTGGAAGTTTGTATATGGCCTAGTGTGCTTGGCCAAGGCATCTACATTTTGAACTAAGATCTGCACATGACGTGCCACATTGGAATTAAGCATTTCAATTGCTCTGTCAGCAGTAGATGCCTGCTGGGATTCGGCTACAAATCTGGCATCACCGAGGGAGTGCTTCTTAGACTTGACATGTTTTTGTAAAGACTGCTCAGTGAAATTATTGCAGCCCCCTTCCTAATATGTTGATGTTGTGCCTGCAATGTCTGGGAATTTCCTACATGCTTTACAAAACATTACATTTTTCTCAGGGTCAAGCTCAACCCAAGCGTACTTTGTTACTCAGTGTTCTTGAAAAGTACGCACTCATTTACTTTTGTCATAAGCAGCATCCCGCTCCTTTTTTCTAAGAGCCTCCTCTCTGCTGCTATGGTCTTAGGGTTCTTTACTCCATTCCAAAAACACCGCATCTTGACAGTTCTGGCAATTTCTTATAATTTGCCAGCAAAGAAGCACACCCTGACCAAATAGGCAAGGGCCAGTGGATGCAGAACTAACTGGGGAAAATCCACCCCTTGACACCCCAGAGAGAATGGGTCCCCGCAGCAATCAAGATAATTTTCTATGCAAGGTGAGTGTCAAGCAGACTTATGATCACAATTTATTTTTAGTCCTGGGGGAGTCTCGCTAAAATGTTTTTGCTGTGTTGCAGATTCAACCACAGAGGGGAGTGAGTGAAGAGCTTTTGTTATTCGTCCTCAGTTCCAGGTAATAACATATATTCTTGGCCAATTGAAAATTTGTTAACTGCCCAAAATCTAATTTTTTTTTTCCCCCCTCACAGGGTGAAGTCTGCCCAGAAAAGAAAATGAGCAGCACAAAATAAATCTGCTTCAATGAAATGTTACAGCCTAATGTGTTTTTTTTTAATAAAAAAAATTAAAGAAATGTCTGGTGTCTTTTTTGGGGGGTACTAAAACAAGGGAAATCATCAGCCTTTTGTGCCTCACCAAATCAGGGAGATTAGGGCATGATTGTCAGTTATTTTGTGGTATAGTGACCCTCCCTGAGTGAAACTGGGCAATTAATCTATCTCTGGGCTGGAATGTATGCCCTGAGTACTGTAAGGCAAAGCTGTTTTTCCCTTTTTCTGTACCAGGGAATCTGTGCCCAAAAAGGCTGCATTTTGTTTTTTTCAGGCTTGTTATTGCCTTTATTTTTTTCTGGCAGTGCCCTCCCTGTAAAAGTTTTCCCCTGTTGACCTTTTTCATTTTATTTTTCCTTTTTTTGAAAACTGGCTAGTCTGAAAAACACAGCAAATGGCACATTTGCCCTCCATTATTCCAGACCCCCCGACTGTTTCCTAAGCTCACAGATGCTTATTCAGTCGCAGAAAATCTGAGTCTCCCAACATATCCACCCTCCCTCCCAATATCCTGACTGTACTGTTCATTCACTGCACCCTCCCATTTCAGTCAGTCCCCCCACAATTTACCAGACCATTCAGAGCAGCAGTGATGTCTGGAGAGAGGAGTCTGGAGCAAGACAGTCCTGTTGCCACCCCAGGAGTGAGGGAAAGCAAGTGCGCAATGGCTCAGCCCAAGACCAAAATCTCACCAGTGAAAGCGAGATTTTGATCGGTCTTGGGCTGGGCAGACAAAATGCAGCATTCCAGTTGGCTGGAGCATCTTAGAAGGTGCCAAACAGTCTCTGGACCCAAAATGGGAGCAAGAAGAAAAAAAAGCACATGCAGGTAAAGCGGTTGCAAATCAAAATGGCAGCTGGCTTGAATCTCGCTCCTTAAAGTGGAATACACTGCGGTTTACCAGGGGGCAGAATCTGGTATGCCATGCTAGTTTTGTTGTGTTCACGGAACCCCATTTCAATGGGAATTTTGAGCCCCGTTATTCAGGTGATATGTGACAGATGGTAAAATTCATTCCTGACAGCTGCTGACACCTGCGCATCAAGTGTCAGTTCACCGCCCAAAAGGATGCTTCACCTTAGTAGAGTGGAGGCCTCCAGTTTGGGTGGGCCAATAAAAAGACCTAAATCCTCTGCAGAGGCCCTCCCGTGACCCGACTCAACCACCAACACATCAGACTTCCCCAGATTGAGGCCCAACCAATTAGATGATATCCAGGACCGGATCTAAGACGAGCAGTTATTAAGCAAGTCAACCGCATCTGTTCTTCCTGGTGTGAAAGACAGGTTGAGCTGGGTATCATCGGCATAGCAATGAAAATGAAGCTGCGCGCACCATATAACCTTATCCAGGGGCAGCAACCATCTTCTCAAGAATCTCCCCAAGAAAGGGAAGATTCGAGACTGGTTGGTAGTTTGCCAAGTTGTCGTGGTCCAATGATGGTTTCTTCACCAGGGCTTGTTTAAGAGGCTCAGGGACCCCCCTCCCCGTCACTAAGGAACATCCAACAACCTTGGCAAAAAATGGGCCCAAAGCTCCAATGTACTCAACAAGTAATCATGTTGGGCCCAGATGCAAACTGCAGAAGGTTGGTTCCAGCCTAGAGATCACCCCACAGACCTGCACCATCATCACCGGTCGGAACTCTCCCCAGGGAGACTAAACATGACTGTCTCTCTGAGGACCAACCTTGTCAGATTGTGATAATCTGCCAGAAGAAATCTCAGCCCTAATGGAGGACATCCTGACTTTCCTAACATTTTTGAGCTGAAGATGCCATAATGGATTCAAGACAGGCAGAATGTAAGAGTCTGTCCACAACCTGAAAGAGCTGAGCCGGTCGATTCTTCCCAGCTACAATTGTCCTAGAAATAAAAACTGTCTTTTTCTGAGTGATTGAATTCTGATACTCATCATAATGAACCATCAGAACCAGTCTGTCCTCCTGGATCTTGGTTTGTCTCCAACGCCTCTCTAATTTCTGCCCCCTGGTTTTCAGCACTCTCAGCTCACTGTCAAACCAAGGTGAACCAAGATGCGAAACCAGCGGGCATACATGTACCAGCACCAAAAGGTCCAAGGCCCCCATGACAGCCCTATTATTGGCCACCATGGCCTCCTCAGAACCCTCTGTGCAAGCCTCCAGCACAGACAAAATGCCCAGTTCTGTCAACAGTCCCTCCGCCCATGACGTTTTAAAGGATGGAACTGTTCCATTTCCACAGGGGAAGGTTAAATGGGGGGGGGGGGTTGAAACTGAACCTGATGGTGCTATGATCCTACCAAATGACTGGATCCATCTTGAGGGTGTCAATCTCAAGCCCCAGGAAGAACATCAAGTCGAGCACCTGTCAAGAACGGTGAATACCGGCTGTGGTAACAAGAGATAATCCAAGGACCTCTATGTTAAATAGGAAGTCCCTGGTACATGATGAACCCTCATCATCCACCCAGGTATTGAAATCACCAAGAACAAGCCATCTCAGTGACTCCAACATGCTCTTGGCGACGAAGACCATCACTTCCTGCAGGAAGTCCCTGTCCCAACCAGGTGGATGGTAGACAAGGAGCACATTAAAATCCACCTGGGACCCCCACACACCACCATACACTCAAAAGACTGGGTGTCCCCCACTGAGTGCACCGCCAGGCCTAGCTCTGACCTAAAATAAATGCACCCCCCCCTTCCCATGATTCTTCCTCAGGCAAAGAGCCACAGAAAAACCATCTGGGATTGCCGACTCCAACACTGGGCCAAAGCTATCCCCAAGCCAAGTCTCTGTAATGCATGCCAGGTCAACCGATGCCACAAGATCCACCATTATGCCAGTCTTGTTCACCATCAACCTGTCATTGCACAACACCACCCAAAGAAGATGAAAGGTGGATGCTGCTTCCTCAGCTACCTGCCCCCTCAGCCTGGGAGGTTCCCTGGTAATAGAGACAAAGCACGGGGGACCTCATTCCATCTGCCTTCACATCCCAGGGTATCTCCTGGTCCCCACAACCCCAATCGGTCTCCCTCCAATACCATCCTCTTTAAATCCTCTCTTTCTTCCACCTTTCCTTACAATTTTTAACTCCCTACAGCGCTGGTCAACTATGGCCAGCAGGAGTGGGCCATGGAAGGGACACAAGGCCTTAAAGAGAGATGGAGAATAACAAAGCCCAGGGGACTGCATTAAAATACCAATCACAGACTCTATCCAATAAATCTACTACTCAAAACTAAATTTACAACTAATAATACACCATTAAAACACAACCCACCCCGACAAAACCCTTCCACCCACTATCTCGACCACACACACCACTCACACAGCCACTCACACTCTTCTCACTCACTCCAACTATATCACATAAACCCACATAATAACAATCCCCCCACCCTCACCACCCTTACAACTATATTTAATGCCACACCCAACAAGATTAACAACAATAATTAAAAAGGGAATAAAATGTCCAAGGAGCAGTAACCAGAGTTCATACAAAATGGTGTATAGACCCCCTGTGCTGGTGGAGGAGCTGGAGGAGATTCTGATGGCAGAGGTTGGGAGACACTGCAGATTGGGAAGGGGAAGAGTGATGGTGTTGGGGGACTTAAACATGCCAGGAACAGATTGGGAGACTATGACACCCTTGGTGGCCAGGGAACAGAGGTTGTTGGATGTCTTTCAGGACGCGTTTCTAAATCAGAAGGTGGGGGAACTGACCAGGGAGGAGCAGATACTGGATGTGGTCCTGGCAGACAGTGACCAGATTGGTGGCCTGGAGGTAAGGGACCCATTGGCAGGGAGCGACCATGCCATGGTCTGGTTCTGCCTGAACCTAGGAGGGGTAGAAGGCTGCACAAAGATGGAGGTAACTGACTTCAGGGGGGTGGATTTCAAGGAAATGGTAAGGATCCTTAAGGAGCACTTGGATGGGATTGGGCCAGACATGGACACTGACAGTAGGTGGAAAGTCATCAGGAAGGGGGTGCAGAATGCTACCTGCACCTGCGCAAGAGTAAGACGTAAATGCAGAAGGGCCTGAAAACCCTGCTGGTGGACCAGGGAGGTTCAGGAGGTGGTGAGGGGAAAGAAGGAAGCCTATAAGCAATTCAAGTGCTCAAGGAGTGAAAGGGACCGAGGGGAGTATGAGCTGATGGCCAGAAGGGCCACTAGGGTGGTGAGGGCAGCTAAGGCAAAGAAGGAACAGAACCTGGCCTGGGAAATTAGAAGAGGGAACAAGGGGTTATTTAGATACATTGGGGGAAAACAAAGGGTGAAGGGGCAGATTAGCAGGATTAAAACAGCGGAGGGATTGGTACAAGACCCGGGGGAGCAGGCTGAGGTACTAAATGAGTACTTCGCCTCAGTTTTCACCAAGAAAAATTGGGGGGCTGCATCATACATAGGACGAGATGGTGAAACTGAGGGGGGGACCCTTAACAATTGGCGGGTCTGGGGAGGGGGAGCATCACTGGCAGGTGGGGGGAAAGCAAAGCAGGGGAACGAGGTAGCATAGGTGGAAATTATGGCAGAGAGAGTGAGGGAAGACCTCAGGTCCCTTAAGACAGAGAAAGCACCAGGGCTGGATAAATTACATCCCAGAGTGCTGAAGGAACTGGCGGATGTCCTGGCGAAATCCCTGGTGGAGCTCTTCGGCATCTCTCTGAGGACAGGGTGGGTGCCCCAGGACTGGAAGGTGGAGCATATAGTGCCTATCCACAAGGGGGATCAAGGGAGGTGGCAGGGAACTACAGGCCCATCAGCCTCATATCGGTGGTGGGCAAGGTGATGGAGGGCATTGTCAAGGAGAGACATGGGGGGACCTTGAAAAGTAGGGGAGCCTGGATGATAGACAGCATGGATTCATCCCAGGGAAATCGTGTCAGACAAACCTTGTGGAGTTCTATGACTGGGTGACGAGTGGCTTGGACCTGGGTAGACCAGTGGACTTCCTCTTTTTTGACTTCAGCAGGGCATTTGACTCTGTTCCTCACGGGGGCCTGTTGGATAATCTGGGAGAAATGGGGTGGGGAACCAGATGATCAGATGGATAGGAAACTGGCTCCAGAACCGGACCCAGAGAGTCGTGGTTGGAGGGATAGTCTCATCCCCAAGGAGAGTCATTAGTGGAGTCCCTCAGGGATCGGTCCTTGGACCCCTCCTGTTCAATGCCTACGTCTCTGACATAAGGAAGTGTATCAGGAGTGAGATGAGTCTCTTTGCAGATGACTCAAAACTGGGGGCGGTGGTGAATGGGGAGGAGGGGAGGGGGCCCTACAGCGGGACCTGGAGGCTCTGGAAAGGTGGTCTAGAAGGTGGAAGCTGAGGTTCAATGCAGGAAAATGCAAGGTACTGCACCTGGGAGCCAGAAACCTGGGCCAAGTGTACACCCTGGGGGGGAAATGCTACAAGTCTCGATGGCTGAGAGGGACCTGGGGGTGGTGGTGGATGTCAAGATGAACAACGTGGAGACTTGTAGAAGGGCAGCGGCAAAGGCCAACAGGATGCCTGGATGCATCACTAGGGGGCTCATCTCCAGAAGGAGGGAAGTGATACCCCCACTGTATAACTGCTTGGTGAGGCCGCACCTCGAGTACTGTGCGCAGTTTTGGAGACCACATTTAAAGAAGGACATTGAACTCCTGGAGATGGTCCAGAGGAGGGCAACCAAAATGATTTAGGGCTTGGGGGATAGGACTTATGGGGAGAGGCTTGAAGAGCTAAATATGTACACATTGGAAGAGAGAAGGGACCGGGGGGATATGATAGAGGTCTTCAGACACATGAAGGGGGTAAACAGGGGAGAAGCAGTCAGGGTGCTCTGAAGGAAGGGGGCAACTAGAGGGCATGGGTGGAAGCTGGAGGGAGGGAGGGAGGGAGGGAGATTCAGGGGAGAAAGGAGGAGGTGCTACTTCACTGAGAGGGTGGTGGAGCCATGGAATGTGTTGCCCAGGGGACTGGTGGAGGCATAAACGGTAGAGTGGGTTCAAGAGGGGGTAGGTCAGGTACAGGGGAAGGGTTCTGGAAGCAAAAACCAGTGCAGCAAGAATATCTGGGACTGGGAAGGCAGAAGCCAGAGAGGGAGAGGGGGGCAGCAAGGTCAGCTCCCAGGGTGGGGGCTGACCAAACAAGCAGACACGAAAGACCGTTAGGCCTATTCTGCTGGCATTTTAGTATGTTAGTATGTAAAATAATCCTGCAACCAGGAATACACCTCTCCTCTCTTTAGAGATACTCTACCCCAGATTCAAAGTCTAGTCAAATAGGCAGCTGATTGACCCCAACCAGACCAAATGGTGACGGTCCACAGGGGAAAGTCAGAACCCAGAGCACAATTCAAGACTCAGCAGTATAGGGGTCTCTCATCCCCCTAAGCTACAACAACCAAGGTAGTCCCAATTCCAGGTAACACTAATGGCCCTCTCATGGCCAAGAAAGAAAGAAAGAGAGAGAGAAAGGGAGGGCGGAAGAAAGAATGAAAGTTAGGGAGAAAGAAATTAAGAAAAATGGAGAAAGAAATAAATAAAGAAATAAAGAGAGAGAGAGGGGGAGGGAGGAAGGAAGGAAAGCAGGCAGGCAGCAAGGAAGGAGAAAAAAGAAAGAAAGAAAGAAAGAAAGAAAGAAAGAAAGAAAGAAAGAAAGAAATATACTGGGCTATGAAAACATTTAGAAGTAGCACAAAGCAGAAAAATCATTTTTCCTTCTTATCAATGTCACCATCCAATAGCCAGGATATTTAACTTGTGACTAATGCCAGGTACTGTCCCAGATAACTGGAAAACAGCCAAAATAGTTCCCATCCTTATAAAAGGTGGCACAAGGAGTCTTACAAACTATCACCCTATAGCTATCCTTGCTTAGCAAACTACTTGGGGTCACTGACCACCTAATTAAGTATACCCAACTAACCCCAGTGCAACATATTTTTTAGACCAGCCCACAGCACCCCTACAGCACTAACCCAACTCACCAGTGATATCAAATTTGGGATGGACAATGGGAGACTTACTGGTTCCATCTTTATTAATTTAACAAAGGCGTTGACCTCGTCAATCACTCTAAACTGGAGTCCAGACTCTCCTCTCTATGCATTTCCAACACAACTCTTAAGTGGTTCTCCAACTGTTTAAGACAGAGGCAACAATTTGTCAAAGTAAACCAGGAAATCTCCTCACTTACCACTATCAACACTGGAGTGCCCCAAGGCTCAATTCGTGTACGCTGCTGTTCTTCTTATTCATAAACAATGCTCCCAAAAACACCCTTCTCTATGCTGATGACATGGTTCTCTATGCCACATCTCACAGTATAGCTGAGATCAACTTATGGGAAGGCTATGCCTGTGGTTCAATGGGCGTAGCAACAATGTCACTCCCCCATCAGGCCTTAAAAGGCCACTCCTCCTGAACTGTTCCAGGACTCATTTCTTTATTGCCCCACCATCCTCCACTCCTCCTCCAGCGGCATGCCTCTCTTTTTTCCATAGGCTTCTTCCTAAGCTACCTTTAGCCAAAAGAATCATCCCCGTGGCACCTATAGGGGTGGAACCCTCCTCTAGGGTTCCTCGCTGTTGTACACCTGTAGGGGGATATACCCCATGGATAGAGAAGGAACAGCCACAATGCATCTAAGTCACACAAGCATACATCATATCAAGTTTTGTAAGCATATTGAACAACTGGTTGTTGATTTTGGTAAACTTCAGACCTGGCTAAAACAAAACAGCCTCATTCTAAATGCTAGAAAGACCCAGGCTATACTATTTGGGTCACCACCTAAGCTCAGATCCTGCAGCACTGACCTAACCATTGAATGTTCTGATGGCATTCTCCTCTCATCAATCAAATCATTCAACTACCTTGGCGTTACTCTGGACCCGGCTCTTGGTTTCAATCTGCACATCACCAATGTCTGCAAGTCTGTCAACGCCAAACTCGGTCTGGCCTACAAAATTAAATATTCTCTCACTCCTGCTGCCATACTTTCAATAGCAAGGGGTATCCTACTTCCCACTCTCATGTATGGTCTTAAACACTACTACATGACCAGCGCTTCCAACCTGGACAAATGGAACCTGTCATACAACAACATATGCCGTTTTGCTCTCTCCACTCCCAGAATGACTCACCACTGATCTCTATAAACTAAGCTTGGTTGGCTATCCCCCTCCCTCTCACTGTCAACTTGTACTTGGCTGCATGACTGACAACATTATCAGGTCCTCCAACCCAGCTGCCCTCGCAGCCTTGAGAACACCCCAGAAACAAAATTACCCCCTGCGCTCCTGCGTACAATCTCTCCTGGTGGTCCCAAGATGTTTCACCAAAATGCGTGAACAGGCCATTGCCACCTTCACTCCCAGAATCTGAAATGCTCTCCCATCCCACCTCAGCCAGTTAGACTAGGTGGGCCAAGCAGTCCTTATCTACAGTCAAATTCTGTTTCTCAGAGCTGCGCAGTCCCAATTTTGTTTCAAGCAAGCACTTCACAAGTTGCTAAGCGACTGCAATGTCTGCATCTGCAACTGACTACCAATTATCGCTGCCTTTCTCACCCTGCATGTTTTCAAATTCCTTCCTACCAGTGTCTCCCCCAACCTCCCTGATTTTCAACTGATTGGGTTATTACACTAATTTTCTCCTGCACTGTAGTAATCTGAACTTATTCACTCTAAGCAAAGTGTCACGTTTTGTACCTGCTTCCTCCAGTACTGTATTGCTCAAAAGTTAATGTTATGTATACTACATTGTTTACCACTGTCTGATTGTTCTGCTGTTATACCATTGTTCTGTAACCTCCCGGGTCATGCTTGAATATAGGCAGTGTTTTGTCTAGTGCACTTACCCGGTCAACAAAAACTAAATAAATAAATGAAGTGTTTAAGATGCATAATGCATTAAAAAGGCTTCTATTTTGTTCTGCATGCACTCTTCCTTTACATTTTCACAGAATTACTTTCTTAATAAAATACTGCCAGAATTAGAATTACAGTAGCAATTCTGAAGTTAAAGATCAATGTTTATAGGTTGTTTTAGTTTTATTTCGCATGTACCAGCAACAGAAAATGCGTTCACATAAAAATCAAGTTCCTCATACTTACACTGCGTGTTGGACAATATTCTTTTTGTAGTGATGCTCCTGTATGGATGTTTTGGACCAACAATACTTTGATTATGTTATTTTAGTCCTTTGGCCCAATCCACAAAGCAGCAGGTGATAGATGCAATTTTCACATACTTCAGCAATGTTGCTCCTCACCCAATGCCTGTCTGCATCAGACAGCTTACACCCTGATCTGCCACTAAAATCTTTTAGCTCTGCCAAAATGTAATTACTTTTAAAAATGTTTTAAATTATTTTTGCATTAAAATGATGTCTGCATACTTCAGTTTAGAAATAACACTGTGGACCTGCCAAGAGTTAAATTTCAGGTTAGGATTAATATAATAAAACAATATATAGTGGACAGCATTGGAAACAGCTAGAAAAGTAGATTTAACAAGTATGCAAATATTTTATTAATTGAAACAAGATGTTTGGAAAGACATTTTTATTGCAGTGCTGAACTGAAGGGATATTATGCACTTAAGGGGCTATACAGTACAAGGATTGCAAATGCTACCTACTTATTCACTGGACTGAGTTATATGGACTTCATTAATCAGTACTTTATTCTTGCCTTTGCTATGTGCTCATGGGCTGAATTTCACTGCAAACTCTAGGGCACCCATCTTCATAGCTGGCTACTAGTGCAGCGCAGCCTGTCGAGCTGTGCCCAAAACAGCACACTCTCAGGTTTGAGCTCTAATCAGCAAGGGCTAGCAGCATGGACTGGCAGTATAGCCTAGAGGTTAGAGTAGTGAGCTGTGAAAGAGCTTAGTACATCCAGCAGACCTGGGTTTTTATTTTTTTTTTTTATTTATTGAAATATTCAGAAAGACCTTTGAGTCAGGGACTCATTTACAAAAGTTCCACGTCATACATAAAATGGTACAGGGATGGGACTTGAAATACCGATTACAGCACATTACAGATAACATTCACAATAGGTTACATAGCTGTTTAGTAGATTCCCACTACCTCCACTCGCATACTGTGTCACTCTGAGCAAGTCACTTAACCTCCCCAGTGCTCCTGGGTCACCCCTGAAAACAGTCACTTGTGCTTAGTGGTCCTTACCCTGTTATCAAAAATAAAAATTAAAAAAAAAAGTTAGCACACACTAATGAAGCACGTTAACCAACTCAATATCAGGCCATGTTGGCACAGCACTAATTGGGTATGGACTGCACTGGCATATCCTAAGGCTGAATATGGCTCACAGGATGTAGTGTGCCCAAAACGGGATAGTGCCAGGGCTTCTGTAGGCCATATTCAGCCCAGGCATGTAAATGAGCTCACTGGGAATGCAAAGCGCTAAAGGGCCAGCTGCATGCTCGTTATAGGCTCATTTGCAGGTGCTAGCAGATCCCTAGAGCCGATGCAGGGTGGCAGCTGTAGAAAACCTCTGGTAGTCTAATTGACACCCCCCCCCATCATCCCTGTCATAAAGGTACAGCACATTCTCTTGTAGTCTAGTGGCCCCCTCCCCGCAATTGTCCGGGTTCCCATATATGTCAGATCAGCATTTCCTGGTGGGCTAATGCCCGCCACACCTGGTGACACCAACACCTTTCCCAATTGACAACCCCACTAGCCCTCTCACTAAGAACCCCCCACATCCCGATCACCATGGTCAACACTCACCACAAAATCCATGGTCAGATTGGCGGACTGCATAATCCTCCGCTTAACTCCTCGGCCACTCGCCATCTGAGGAAGTGAGCAGAGGGCTGTGCAGGACACCGATCTAACCATGGATTTTGTGGTGAGCATCGACCAGGGTGAGGGAGGGGGTGAGCCGGAGGGACCTAAATGGGTGGACAGATGAAGGTGTTAGTCAGGAAGAGGGTCAGTGGCATCTGGTGAGGGGGTGCTAGCCCATGAGGGAACAGTAATTTGACATACATGCAAACCTAGCCGATCATGGGGTTCACTAGACTACCACAGAATGTGTAATAATTTTTATGACAGGGAAAACTTGGAGGAGGGGGTCCACTAGACACAAGGGTAGGCATCTGTAGTACAGCTGCCCTGCCTTCAGGGACCGGGTTTGCACCCTTAGTGCTGTGATTAGATGGGTTTGTAGGTGGCTGTAAACAACACCCTGGGGGCTGTTTAGCACTGCAAACACCATTTGAAGATACTCTTGCACAGTTCTGCATGAGGGACTCCCTTATTTGCATCAATGTAGCAGAATGTTTAACATATTGCCTATGTCATTACCAGCATGTGCCCAACTGTATCATTGTATTTACTACTAAATTGTTTAATGTAAGAAACCTTCTCTGTGTAAATTGTTTAAATGTTTAAATGTATGTAACCATTTCTGTGTAACTTTTGAACTCAGTTGACTTTTATGCTGTAACCTAAAACTTTTTGTTTCTGTCCGTCCTCAATGTGACGAGGTACCTTTGGAAATGAGCCTCTGGCTCAAAGGTTGTAAACCAATGTACAAATAAATAAATAAATAAATAAATAAAATAAGATCTATTTAGAAAATACGTTAACAATCTTTATTATGACAGAGGTTTCCCTTCGGTTTTGATCATGCTAAACCCTGTACCAATCACCCCCAGCTGCCACCACCCCTTCCCGTCTTGCCAGTTATCACAGGGCTTTAAAATAGTGCACTTAAATATATGTAGCATCCTGAATAAACTCAATGCACTACAACTAAGTGTCCTCTCTCTGCGACCTGTCATTATGTTTATCACTGAGACCTGGCTGAAACCACACAACCTGGAAGCAGAACTTCATATCCCTGGCTACTCTATCATCCAGCCTGACCTTCCGGGTAATAAAAAGGGAGTCGGCATTGCCATGTTCATCTCCTCCCAGCTACAGTTCACCCCAGTCCTGCTTCCTGAGCCCAGGCTGACCACAGACACCCTGCTAATCAAAATTGCTCTCCCCCCACTCAATTCCCATGTTTGTAGCAGGGTCCTACTGCTCCCCAACACCCCTCTTCCCATTGTCCTGGACCACCTGGGCACCCTAAAGTCCCTTGCGTCAAGGGGAAAACTGCATATCCTTGGGGACTTCAACTTAAACTGGCTCTCTAGTGCTAGCGCTAAACTCTGAAGCCAAGTGAATGCATTAAACCTGTCCCAACAAATCTCAGAACCTACTCGTCTGAACCAAAAATCCCAGAACCACTCCGTCTTGGACTGGGTCCTCACCACGCACCCCCAACGGATACTTGATGCTGGACTCCTACCGCACTCTCTAAGTGATCACCACATGATTTACGTGGTAAGGAAAATATTCAGGCCCAAGACACCTCCCCCTCAAACTCTACTCACTAGGTCCTATAAATCCCTTGAACTTACAGCCCTCTTAAATGACCTGTCAAACATAGACTGGTTCTTCATCCCTGGGGCAGTCTCCATCGACTCCGCCCTAGAAATCTTCAAGTCCAGATTCCTCGCTGTCTGGGACTACTATGCGCCACTCAGAAGGGCTCAAGTAAGGGGTGCCCACCTGCCCTGGCTCACCGCTGATCTCATAGAGCATCTCTGAGCCAGAGACCAGGCCTGGAAAACTTATAAGGCAACCAGAACCCATGTGGCACTCCAACATTACCTTTCACTTCGGAATGCTTGCACTAGGCTTATGCGACAAGCCAAAACAAACTACTTTAAAGCCTCCTTCCACACCAACATAAACCACCCAGCGAAGTTTTGGAGACAATCAAATCACTCTTCGTCCCTCCTGCCCAGCCTCCTACTCCAGCCCTGGATGTAACGGGCTGTATCTTCACCGAACCAAGCGCAGTGGCCTCAGTTTTTAACACCCTTTTTACAAGCTACTCATCCTCTCTCTTGTTCTCTCTCCCACACCCCCCACACGTTCACCCTCTTCCACCCCACCCTCCCACTTCTCGTTTCACCCTGTTACCCCATCCAAAGTACTAAAAGCCCTGCGGTCACTCAATCCTGCCAAAGGTAAATGCCCCTCGGGACTGGACTGTAAAATGCTCCACCTGTCAGCACCTGCCATCACCAGCCCTCTAGGCGCTCTATTTAACCTCTCTTTCTCACTTGCATCAATCCCATCTGACTGGAAACATGCCACAGTCATCCCTCTTCCTAAAGGTGGCGATCCCTCCTCCCCGGGCAACTACCACCCCATCTCCCTTCTCCCCATACTAGCCAAAATCCAGGAGCACCTTGTTCTCTCTCTCAACTCTCCTCCTTTCTTGACTCCTCCTCCTTCTCCTCATCTTACCAGTCTGGATTTAGGAAATCACACTCCACCATCACCTCCTTTCTTTGGCTCACCGGCTCCATCCTCACAGGAATGGATAATGGACACACCACCTCAGCCATCTTTGTCAACCTGGCAAAGGCTTTCAACATTGTCTCCAACACCCTCCTACTATCCAAGCTCTCCCTTGCCAGACTCTCAGGAGCTTCCACCAGCTGGTTCCACTCCTACCTGGCAGGCAGGTCACAATCAGTCAGAATTGGCTCTTACACATTGCTCCCCCTCCATGTCACTACAGGAGTCCCCCAAGGCTCGGTCCTTGGCCCGATACTGTTTTCCATCTTCCTAAATGACCTGCCCTTGGCCTGCCCACATAAATCCATTCACATGTACACAGACGATACAGTACTCTATGCATCAGTTCCCTCCTTCGCCTCTGAAGTGGCTTCCAGACTCCAAGAGGACTTCAATAATGTCCAGCTCTGGTTTCACTCAAATCAACTTTTTCTTAATCCCAAGAAAATGGTCTCCCTAACCTTTGGCATGAGGCATAGACTCTCCTGACTCCCCTCCATCCCCACCTTCCACGTCATTGATGGGACTCCCCTGGAGGCTTGTACCTCCTTCAGGTACCTTGGGATCTCACATGACCAGCACCTCGACTTTTCTGCACATATTGACACGATCCACAAGAAACTGCACCCCAAGCTGGGAGTCTTATATCGCAACAGGGACTGCATCCCAATGCCAGCTCACAAGGCAATTGTACAGAAAATGATCCTCCCAATATTCGATTACAGGGATGTAGTCTACAGTGCTGCTCCCAAGTCCTCCCTAGCCAGACTGGGTCCTCTCTTCCACTCCTTCTGTCATTTTGCCCTGGACTGCCTCCCCTTAACACATCACTGTGGCCTCTACAGGTCCTTGGACCTCCCATCGCTCCAGGACCAGAGACAGGCCCACTGTGCTATGACTGCAGCGAAATTCTGGGCCCAGTCCCTTCCCGCTTACCTCGCAGCAGCCCTAACAACTCAGGAACACAGACTCCCGGCTTCTCTAAGTCCCACATATGTCCACCACTACAGGCCAGGCTGCCTTCAAATACCACATGCCTAAACTATAGAACTCCTTGCCAGTAGACATTCAACACACCACCAACACTCAGCACCTCAACTCTCTCCTCAAGGCGCATTTCTCCTCCACCTCCACATGCACCTAGCACCACTGGGGGCCAAGTGTCTTGCTCTTCTCCAAAATTCTGACCACGTAATTGAGTGGCACACTGGCTTCACACTAAGCGTTCACTGACCTCTACTCTCAGCAGATTAAAGTGAATGTAAATGTCCTCTGCTGGCTGCTCACAGCTACTGTACCTGTATGTGTTCTCTGTATGCATTTCTATTGTATATTTCTCCTCTACCCCTCCCCCAGGACACATCTGGAATCGAGCATTATCCCGCTCCGTATGCCTTCCTGATAATACTTTAAAATAAATAAATATAAATCCCATTGGCAACAGATTGAACTTGCCCAAGGCTTGCACCCCCCCCTTCCAACCACAATCTTTCTCCCCAATCACAAATACTCCCCAGAAGTCATCCCTTATTCAGGCAGTATTGCGGTACTTGATGGGTGGGTTGTAGGAACCAGGAAAGGGTTTACCACTAGTAACATATGGAAATATTCCTGGTGGCTCTACAATCCCACCTTTGGCCCAGCAAAAAGTGATGCTTAGTTCAAAAGACAGGCAGAATTAGGGTTAGTTGCCCCATGGCAGCTTTTGTGAAAGAATACAATTCCCCCTTTGATTTGTTAAAACAAAAATATCATTAGTGCATGGGGGACCGCATGCATTATTACCAACTTAGGGATTATATAAACACCCAACTTTGTAAGGTGTCCCTCTTAGAGGATGCCCGCCCCTACCCTCAAGTCGTAGAGCAAATCCTGGAGTCAACGTATGGAAAAGGAGAATGACAAAACTCTACGCTAACTTTATTTCAGACCAGTAACACAATATTCAGGCTTTGAAACACAGATAGGAGGAGGAACTGATGCTGAACCTGGGTATACGAGAATCGGCTAGGGTTTCAAGATGTGCCTGGTTGACCACATCTTCTCCGACCTGGAAAGAATTTGCCTGGAAATTGAGAATTCATTATTTTATCACTCCTCAATTACAATTTAAAAGGGGAACAGCCTCCAGTCCAGTTTGCTGGAGGAAATGTGATGAGCTGACAGCTACACATGCACACATTTTTTGGGACTGTCTCCATATAAACAATTCTGGGTCCAGGTCCAGCAACACCTTACAGCTCTTTTTACACTTACATCCCCACTAGGTCCAGAACATCTAATTCTAGGCCTCCCCCCCCCTTAGACATAAAGGGGAAGAAGGGATATTTTCTCTGGGCAATATTGGTGATAGCAGCCAACAAAGCTATTACAAAGAAATGGTGCCAGGAGACTTCCCCCACCACTCAAGACTGGTTAATAATTATACAATTGATACAAAATATGGAGTAAATTACTTTCGCAGTCCAACATAAAACTCCAGAGTATATAAACCACTGGACAAGACGGGAACTATATCAAGAAAACTTTTCTTGAGTGATAGGTAATCAACACACACTCTTTTTTTTTTTATTATGCCTCAGATCTTTCTATACAAAGGAATTGGACCATGGACTTATATGGCAACCAAACTATATGCCTTCACTCTGGCCCTTATTAAAATAAATTCAGGTTAAAATCTTAGAACAGAATTATAATTTTATTATGCTTCTTGCAATGAGATAGAAGTGCTCATAACAATGTTTTACATTAGTTGAAGAATGAAATAATGTAGCCTCTAAAGTTTCAAAGAGTGTTTGCAGTTCCAAATTTTACTTATTTTACCGGTTAAAATACCTTATTATAGCTTACTAAGTTATTTTTATGTTAATTGCGCGCGTGCGCAAGAAACATATTGAGGCAGCTTTCTCCACAAGCAGGTTGTGGAGGCGCGGCACTGTTGTGGCCAATGCCCCCACAGCCTTTAAAGGCTTGTCCAGCATCCCCCAATGTCGTGGCACGCTGCTGCTGACACTAGTTCAGCCAGCGTGCCACCAACTTGTAAAAAATCAGCTGCTGCAATCAGGGGCAGCCTCGTCATTGCAGCGTAAGCCATTCGGCTGCAATGAGGGAGCGATCCATCATTGCAGGGCGGATCTTCACAAACAATATTAACCCCCACTGTATTTATTTGCCGATGGGGGCCCCAATCCCTGTTGGCTTCAGTACCCCATGTTTATGTGTTGCTGGCCAGAGCCCACTCCCACGTCAGTATATATCACCTCCCCCACTTAGTATTCTCTGCCGACGGGTGCCCAACTCGCCGGCACACAACAAAAAAGGGTGGGGGTGACATTAGGCTACTGCTTGCCTCCACAAAAGGAAGACTCCGGTGACACGCTGGGAGCCCACCCCAGCGTGCCACATGCCCCTGTAAAATAAAAATGGTCCTGCAATGTATTTTTTCCCACCTGTAAAAAAGGAAACTTTCCCTTGGAGGTCTCCTGCCTCCTCCTGCAACCTGCTCTCACCCACTGCGCACCCTGCCTCCCCACACCCCCTCACCCCATACTTACCTCCGGAGCTCAGCGCGATGATCTTCGGTGGACTGGGAACACATCTGCACTCTTCAAAGCCGACCGCAAACTGAGGAAATGCCGGTAAGCTGTATAATGGAATAAATGTTTTTTTTCCAACTTTAATACATATCTCAGTCATTTTTTGGAATTTTGGCACCAATTTTCAACATGGGTTTTGGGACCCCTCCATGAATTCTGGAACTGTCTGGCGTTAATCGACCCGAAAGGTGATTTCGGCGGTCACTGCACGAATCACCTTTTGGGGCCGATTAGAAAGGACAGTGCCAGTGTTCATGAGGTGGGCTCTCAAGAAGCCTATGTTGCAAATTTGGTGGAAAAATCCCAAAATTACTGTTTTAAGAACGCATGTGCAGTTGCTACACACACTCGTAACTTCACGAATTTGCAATATTTTCATGACAGATTTTCAACATTGGCATTTTTTCACACCTCCTTGTGAACAGTACAGCTGTCATAGTTCACATCCTGGCTGAAATGTGTTTTCACACTTCCGGCACAGAATAGCGCGGTCGCTGTGGGAAATTAGTGTTCGGGACAGATTAAGAAAATGACAGTGACACTGTTAATGAGTAGAGGTCCTAAAATGCCTATATTGAAAATTTGGTGACGATACTCCATAAAATGACTATAGTTACGACGTATGCTGCGCAGGTTTGCACGCACACCGTAATCGCGAATTTGTAATATTTACTACAGATTTTCAACATTGCCATTTTCCCACACTACTTATGAACAGTACAGCTGTCATTTTTCCCATCCTGGCCAAAATGTGTTTTCACACTTTCCGCGCAGAATAGAGCAATCGCTGTGGGAAATCACTGTTTGGGACAGATTAAGAAAATGACAGTGATACTGTTCATGAGTAGAGGTCCTAAAATGACTATGTTGAAAATTTGGTGATGATAGCCCCTCAAATGACTATGTTACAAGTGTGCGTTGCACACTTTCCACACACCCTTGTAACTTCGCAGATCTGTAATATTGTCACGCCAGATTTTCAACACTGGCATTTCTTCACACCTCCTTATGAGCAGTACAGCTGTCATTTTTCACATCCTGACTGAAATGTGTTTCACAGTTCCAGCGCAGAATAACGCAGTCGCTGTGGCAAATCAGTGTTCAGGACAGATTAAGAAAATGACAGTGGCACTATTCATGAGCAGAGGTCCTAAAATCCCTATGTTGAAAATTTGGTGACGAAACTCCATAACATGACTGTGTTACAAGCGTGCATTGAACTGTTTCCACACACCCTTGTAACCTCGCAAATTTATAATATTTTCACGCCACATTTTCAACAGTGGCATTTTTTCACACCTCCTTATGAACAGTACAGCTGGCATTTTTTACATCCTGGCTAAAATATGTTTTTGCACTCCTGCCGGAGAATAGCACCATCGCTGTGGTAAATCAGTGTTTGGGACAGATTACGATCGAGCAAGTGAGGGGGGGAGTGATCAAGCTCAACTGAGCTCTGTCGGGCAGATTTGTTTGTGGGCAGAAAAAGGCCCCAGTGCAAGAGCCCAGTACAAAAGGGCAGCCTGCAGCACTGGGAGAAACAGAATGAGACAGCGAGTGAGGGAGGGGGAGGGAGTGAGCAAACTCACTGGAGCGCTGTCAGGACTGCTGCGGATTTCTTTGTGGATAGAAAAAGGCGTCAATGCAGGCAGGGGCCCAGTACAAAAGGCCAGCCTGCAGTTGTGGGAGAAACAGTACAAGTGAGTGAGACAGGGGGACTGAGTGAGCTCAACGGAGCTCTATCAGGACTGCTGCAGATTTCTTTGTGGGCAGAAAAATGCGCCAATGCAGGTAGGCGCCCCGTACTAAAGGGCAGCTTGCAGTGCCAGGACAAACAGAATGAGCGTGTGAGAGAGGGAGACTGAGCGACCTAAATGGAGCTCTGTCAGGACAGCTGTGGATTTCTTTGCTTTGTGGACAGACAAAGGTGCCAATGCAGCCAGGAGCCCCGTACAAAAGCGCAGCCTGCAGTGCCAAGAGAAACAGAATGAGCGAGTGACAGAGTGGTAGTGAGCGAGCTCAATGGAGCTCTATTGTGACTGCTGCGGATTTCTTTGTGGGCAGAAAAAGGGGGCAACGCAGGCAGGAGCCCAGTACAAAAGGCCAGCTTGTATCACTGGCAGAAACGGAATGAGTGAGTGAGAGGGGGGAGTGAGCGAGCTCAATGGAGCTGTGCCGGGACTGCTTCGGATTTCTTTGTGGCCAGAAAAAGCCCCCAACGCAGGCAGGAGCCCAGTACAAAAGGGCAGCCTGCAGCGGCAGAAGACACAGAACAAGTGAGTGAGGGAGGGGGAGTGAGGGAGCTCAAAGGAGCTCTGTTGGGACTGCTGCAGATTTGTTTGTGGGCAGAAAAGGGCAGCAATGCACGCAGGAGCCCAGTACAAAAGGCAGCCTGCAGTGGCGGGAAAACCAGAATGAGTGAGTGAGAGAGGGGGGAGTGAGCGAGCTCAACGGAGCTCTATTGTAACTGCTGCAAATTTCTTTGTGGCCAGAAGAAGGCGGTAACACAGGCAGGAGCCCAGTAGAAAAGGGCAGCATGCAGCGCTAGCAGAAATTGAATGAGTGAGTGAGAGATGGGAAGTGAGCGAACTCAACAGATCTTTTGTTGGGACTGCTGCAGATTTCTTTGTGGGCAGAAAAAGGCACCAACAGAGGTAGGAGCCCAGTACAAAAGGGCAGCCTGCAGCACCATGAGAAACAGAATGAATGAGTGAGACAGGGGGACTGAGCAATCTCAGCAGAGTTCTGTCGGGACAGCTGCGGATATCTTTGTGGGCAGAAAAAGGTGGCAACGCAGGCAGGAGCCCAGTACAAAAGGGTAGCCTGCAGCACTGGGAGAAACACAATGAGTGAGTGAGACAGGTGGAGTAAGCAAGCTCAACGGAGCTTTATCATGACTGCTGCAGATTTCTTTGTTGGTAGAAAAAGGCGACAATGCAGGCAGGAGCCCAGTACAAAAGGCCAGCCTGCAGCGCCAGCAGAGACAGACAGAGTGAGTGAGACAGGGGGAGTGACAGGCTCAACAGATCTGTGTTGGGACTGCTGCAGATTTCTTTGTAGGCAGAAAAAGCCACCAACAGAGGCAGAAGCCCAGTACAAAAGGACAGCCTGCAGTGCCAGGAGAAACAGAATGAGCGAGTGAGAGAGGGGAGTGAGCCACCTCAACGGAGCTCTGTCAGGACAGCTGTGGATTTCTTAGGGGGCAGAAAAAGCTGCCAACTCAGGCAGGAGCCCAGTACAAAAGAGCAGCCTGCAGCACCGGGAGAAACAGACTGAGCGAGTGACAGAAGGCCAGTGAGAGAGCTCAACAGACCAACGCAATCAACATTCGGCATTGACAAATGCTTGTTTACCAATGTAATTAATTAAAGGAACAGTGACAAATTGTGAAATCTGTGATGTCCTAACTTGTTTAAAGTTTTTTCAATAAACAAGTATAAAAAAAAAATGAATTACAAAATGGGCCAGCGATCAGCGGGGAGGGTTACCACTAGCACCAGGGATGCTATGACTTACAAAACAGGCTGGCGATTGACGGAGGGGGTGCCAGGGGCCACAGGGTGGGTGTGCTTCCCCATCAGCCAACCAGCTAGGTGCCTGCATTGCCTCTGGCATTCATTAGGGTTTCACAGAGTAAGTCGGGGATTGTTCAGCAGTATTTACGCCATGCAAGGGGACCACGCAAAACACCCTTTCATGGCACAAATCTGTTTTTTTACTGGCCCAGATCTATATGTGTATACACGACAGTCCTACCTGTACATTTTTTTATAGACTTTACAAGAAAGCAAAAGCAACCTTTGAAGAAAAGAAAGAAAGAAAGAAAGAAAGAAAGAAAGAAAGAAAGAAAGAAAGAAAGAAAGAAAGAAAGAAAGAAAGAAAGAAAGAAAGAAAGAAAGAAAGAAAGAAAGAAAGAAAGAAAGAAAGAAAGAGGAAGGAAGGAAGGAAGGAAGGAAGGACTACAAAAATATACTGGGCTAAGAAAATGTTTGGTAGTACGAAACAGAAAAATGATTTATTCTTGTCAGTCACCATCCAGTGTTTGAAAATGCAAAAGAAGATTTCCATTTTTTTCTGTATGCACTCTTCTTTTACATTTTCACAGAATTACTTTAACAAAATGTAGTGTCAGAATTAGAACTACAGTAGCAGTTCTGAAGTTAAACATCAATCAAAATTTGAAGCTAGTCTTCATTTTTACTTTGCATATACTACTAGCAATAGAAAATGTGTTCACACAAAAAACAAGTTCTTCTGACTTACATGATGGTTGCGGTAACATTCTTTTCACAGTGATGCTCCTTTATGGATGTTTTGGGGCAACAATATTTTATGCTATTTTAGTTCTTAGGGCCTGATCCACAAAGCAGCAGGTAATACGTGCAGTTTTTGTATACTTCAGGCATTGTGCTCCACACCCAATACCTGTCTGCATCCGACAACTTATACCTTGATTTGCCACTAAAGTCTTTCAGCTCTGCCAGAATTTAAGTATTTTTAAAAATCTTTCAAATTATTTTTTTTTTATTAAGAGGAATGCCTGCTTCCTTCAATTTAGAAAAAACACTGTGGACCTGCCAAGAGTTAAGTTTCAAGTTAGGATTAATACAATAGAACAATATATAGTGGACAGCATTGGAAACAGCTAGAAAAGCAGACTTAACAAGTATGCAAATATTTGTATTAATGGAAGCAAGATGTTAGCAAAGACATTTTTACTGCAGTGCTGAACTGAAGGGATGTTATGCACTTGAGGGGTTATACATGGATTGCAAAAGTTCCCTTCTTATTCATTGGGCTGTGTTAGAGGGACTTTATTAAATCAGTACTTTAGTCTTACCTTTGCTGTTTTCTCATGGGCTCAATTTCACTGCAAACTCTAGGGCACCCATTTTCAGAGCTGGCTGCTAGCGCAGCACAGCCTGTCAAGCTGTGCCGAAAATGGCACATTGTCAGAGTTGAGCTATAATCAGCCAGTTTGCACGCACTAATGAAACACATTAACTGACTCAATATCAGTCCATGGTAGGCAGCACTAATGAATGGGTTGCACTGACAAATTTGTTGTTGCTACACATGGCCCACAGGAGACAGTGTGCCCAAAACAGGATAGCACCAAGACTTCTGTGGGCCATATTCAGCCCAGGCATGTAAATGACCACACTGGGCATGCAATGCACTAAGAGGCCAGCTGCATGCCAGTTATGGGCTCAGCTGCATGTGCCAGCAGACCCCTAGTGCTGATACAAGGTGGCTGTGGTAGAAAACCTCTGGTAGTCTATTCTACCCCACCCCATCCCAATCACCCCATTATAAAGTTATTGCACATTCTCTTGTAGTCTAGTGGACCCCCTTCCTGTGAATGCCCAGGTTTCCATATATGTCAAATCAGCATTACCTGGTGGGATAGCATCCCCCCACACAATGTGACACTGACCTCCTTCTCAAATAACACCCCACTCACCCACCCGCTGAGGACCCCCCTCACATCCCCCTCACCCTGGTCAACACTCACCACAAAATTAGAGGTCAGATCAGTGGCCTGCTCAAGCTACCAATTTCACCAGGGATTTTATGGTGTTGACCAGGGTGATGGAGAGGGTGGGGCAGGGGGCCCTTAGTGGGTGCACAGATGAGGATGTCAGACAAGAAGAGGGTCGGTGGCATTTGGTGTGGGTGGGGAGGTGTGTTGGCCGAAGAGGGAATGGTGATTTGATATACATGAAAATTTGGCTGATCAAGGGGTTCACTAGACTACCACGGAACTGGACAGGCTTTGCCTGGAGTTCAGTGGCCAAGCAACCAGCCACTCCCACTTCCTGAGCAATATAAGCAGTTCCACTTAGCCTCATTGTGAAGCATTTTTTTCTTTGCAGCCGGAGGCTCTGTTGGTTTGTCCTCTGAGCTGGCTGGGGCCTACCCCCCACCTGCTGTTTCTGTGTGTCTCTGCTGGACTTCAGTGTTTGTTTTTCCTGCTTCTGGTTTGTATCTTTCCTCCAGCTGTGTGCTTCCCTGTGTTTTGTGTCTCTTGTTTTTGGGCCCTGTTTTCTGTTTTGCTGTGTTTTGGTTTTGTCTTTTTGGGGGGGCTTTGTTTCTAAGCTCCTAGTATACTGCTACTCAGAGCTCATGCTACTGTTTTCAGTTACCTACAGCTGCAGCCACTGCTATTGTTTACTTCAATTACTATTGTACCCAGTGCTTGTGCTTTTACACTGTACTCACCATGCTCAAACTACTGCAATGCAACTGCAATCATTATCTGTGTGTTTCAGCTCAACCACAGCTGCTCCATGTTTCATACTCAATTCTTTTCACCTGACACAGTTTACTCTGACCCTAGCTGTGTTACTCATTCCTGATGTCATTCTACTTGCAGCTTCATTGCACTGCCTGGCTACACCTGCTTTCAGAGCATTGTCTCCATGTTTTATTGCAGTTACAACTCTGAGGTCAGCCAACTAAGCTCCTGCTGAAGCTGTTAATATAGCTTTATTATTAAATCTTGCCTCGCTGCCAAAAAATCTTCAGAGTATTTGTCACCTTGATTTAGCTATTCATGTCTGGCTGGCTTGCCCCCGATCTAGTGCTGTTTCATTGCTATACAGTATGGTATGCAGACCTCCATGCAGGTCCACCTATCACTACTACTGCTTATTGACCTACGTACAGGTCCATGCTTGATTATGCTATCAATGCTCATTGCTTATGCAGATAATTGCTTCATGCCTACTGCTATCTCCTCACCTTCAGCCTCTGGGATTCTGCTTCACTCAATTCTGCATTTGACCTTGCAAGGTCTCAGCACTCAATGCTCATTTCGATCTCAGCATGCCGTGCTCATGCAGCTCATCAGCTTTTCAGCTCTCAATCAATTTTGGGGTATGCCAGCCATTCTATTCTGGTGCAGAGTTCCTGCAGCTGGTGGTCTCGCTCTGCATTTAGTCCGCATCTTGAGCATGTCCAGCTTGGGGCGGGATCCTTCTCACCTGGCCCATAGCTGGGAATGTCCTAGCCCCGGGCTTGGCTTTAGCTGCCTGCTACGTGACAGCAGTTCCTGGTGTAGAATTTAAGACTAGTGGTGAAGGGTGGAAAAAGTTACCTCCTTTGGCTCTAGTGCTCCACTATAATGGTTAGCCATTGACTTTAGTGCTTTCCCTAGCAAGGCACCTTCACCGCATTCTCCCTACAACTGCCATTGGTTCACCTGGTTTGAGTTTAGGGTGGATAGGTCAGGTGAGTGCCTCAGCAATTGTTGCAAGTATTGTTGCAGAGTTTTCTCGTAACCTTCCACGGCGTTCCTGCTAGAGTGTTTGAGTGAGAGCCTTCCTCCAAATTGGAATATTTTCCACCTCCCTTTAATTGGGTTTTCCAAATTGCAGCTGCAGAGCCATCACTAAATAAACTATTCCAAGCCTGGAGGGAAGGCGACCTAGGCCTTGGATCCCCAGAGATTTCCTCCTTATAGGGTTTCTTTTCTCTCCTCCATTGCCTCAGGTCATAAATGTTAGTTAGCATAGTAGTGTCCCCTACTTCTTTAGGTAGGTTCTGCTGTTGGATGGAGGTGGAGGATGTCCTGCCATTCCCTCTCTCTCCTTAGAGAATCCCCTAATTCTCAATGCAAACCAATAGTATCATGCTACACAAACCTGGGCATTTCATTACATTATCAAACTGAGCATCTCATTATGTTATCAAACTGTCTATGCTTCTCTACTACTACATCACAGTTACTGCTACTACATCACAGTTGCTGCTTGTTCATATGCTTCGTGTTGCCTCTTTCTTTGAGGATGGTTGTACTACATTTCTTTCGGGGATTCCTAAGGTATCTTTAGTCACGGGAATCATCCTGTGGCACCTCTAAGGGTGGAACCCTCTCCGAGGGTTCCTTGCCTTTCGTACCCCTACACTGTGGTAATTCCTCTGGAATAGAGAGTGCGAATGGCCAAAACCAAACTATCACAGTTGCACAAGCATAACACTATACTGGCTGCATAGGTCAGTGAATTGGAAAGGCTTTGCCTGGAATTCAGTGGCCAAGCAGCCAGCCACTCCCACTTCCTAAGCTGTATAAGCAGTTCTACTCAGCCTCATTGTGAAGCATTTTTTCTTTGCCCCACCATCCTCCCCTCATCCTCCAGCAGCAGCACTTCTCTCCTTAGGGGGATTCCTAAGGCACCTTTAGCCACGGGAATCATCCCGTGGCACCTCTAGGGGTGGAACCCTCTCCAAGGGTTCCTTGCCTTTCGTACCCCTACAGGGTGGTAATTCCTCTGGAATGGAGAGTGCAAATGGCCAAAACCAAACTAACACAGTTGCACAAGCATAACACTACACTGGCTGTGTAGGTCAGTGAATGTGCAATAATTTTATGACAAGGTGACTGGGGAAAGAGGTCTCCACTAGACACAGGGGTAAGTAGCTGCAGTATAGCTGCCTTGCCTTCAGGTGGTTGGGTAGCGATCTTAGTGCTGCGATAGTACGAGTTTCTAGGCAGCCGTAAACAGCACCACTCTGGGACTGTTTAACTCTACCAAAAACATTTGAATATACTCTTGCACAGTTCTCCATCAGGGACTCCCTCATTTGAATCAATACAGTAGAATGGTTACCATGATAAATTTAGAACATGCCTTAATCCTTGTTATGACAGAGGTTTCCCTCATGTTTTGATCCTGCTATTTCATACTGTTTCCCAAATGGGATGATGCTCTATTATTTTTCTTCAAATTAAATAAAATATAAAAAATATAAATAAAGTCAACCAAGACTACTCTCCAGTCTACTGTATATGGCAAGCTAGGCCCCCCACCCAGAGAAATACAATTCCATGACTTCTCAAAGCTGGATAAGAGGGCTCTTATCTCTGACCTTCGCAATACTAACTGGGTACCTACGTACCAGACCTCTGACACTAAACTTGCTGCACAACATTTCCTCTCCAAGCTCCTTGACTTGCAGGACAAGTAAGTCCCGTTAAAAAGGCCCAGAATTTGAGGAGCTGCCACCAGCTGGCCAAATTCTGAGATTCTGGCCTCTATCAAAATGAGGGACAAAATCTGGACAAAAGCAAGACAGTTTCAGTCCCCTGCTGACTGGGCTGAGTACAAAAGGCTCCAGAAGTTTTGTAAATCAGCTATTAGAACTGCCAAGAGCTCATACTACCAGCAACTTCTCCATACCTCTGTAAGTGACTCGAGGTTTCTGGTCATGTCAACTCTATCATGGGGAGAGAAAACAGCGAAACTTTTTTTTATAACTTGTATAACAAGTTATACAAAAAACAAACAAAGAAAACACAAAATCAAACCTTTGCTTTCATTTTCTTTCTTCTATTTACTCTGACTAGGTTATAAACCCAGCAACTTTTCTGGAATGGATATCATTAACTGCAGGTACTGTGGGACACTTTTCAGAAGGGCAGTTTTACAGGATTTAGGACACTGTCCTACATGTTGTGCCATTGGAGATCTGAGAGTTCAGCTCAAGGCAGCATGGGCAGAGATTGCGTGCCTCAAATTGCATATTCAAGAGAAAATATATGAACCACCCACATTTCCCCAACATCCAACAGAAGCATCTCGACCGCAGAGGGTAGTTGGTCTGGGAGGTTGGCAGGTGGTTAGGAGGGGCAAATCGGGTGCCCCATCACTCGGTGTTCTCCAACATGTCACCTCCACAAACCATATAAAAAGTACAAACAGGTATCTGCCTCTGTCTCCGAAATCAAACAAAGGGGCAGAGGACACTGCAGAGCAGGACACTGTGGCATAGGAGCTAGCACAACAAAACTTACTCAAAACAGGAACCAAAACAAAAAAAGCAAAAAGGAAATCCCAAAAACTTCTGATCATAGGAGACTCCATGATTTGGGGAGTTGATACTTATCTTCAGCCAGGGGTAATTGTCAGATGTCTCCAAGGTACATCAGCATGGAGAGACACTGACCGCATTGCTAAACTCATGCAGGAAGCAGGAGAAAACATCAACGTCCTGGTACACATAGGGACTAACAATCTCGCCAGCCAGTCAGTTGTGGAGACCAATGAACACCTGACCAGGCTGGGTGACAAACTATCATCCATTTCGTCTGGCATCTCCTTCCCTGAGATCCTATCAGTCTGGGAGAGGGAGGCAGATGGATAGAAGGTCAGACAAGGGAAGACAGGGGAGCTAAACATGTGGCTCAAGGGCTGGTGCCAGGAAAAAGGACACAAATTTGTAGGAAACTGGCAACAGTTTTGGGAGCAAAAGTCCTTTAAATTTGATGGACTGCATCTGACTAAGGAGGGAGTCAGTGCATTGGGGCAGAAGTTTGACGACTTTACAGAATATTTAAACTAGCAAATGGGGAGAGGGGTGCAGCACCCCATACATCGAATGAGAAAAACACCCCTCCCCCTCAGCTAATGGTCAAACAGGAGTTCAGCATGTTTGTAGTTCATTTGCATCACCAGGTAAGGAAAAAGGCCAGGCTTCCCATACAATGCACAGGGGAAACGTCAGACCCCACCCAACAACTAACACACCGAAATCTGGCCAATGGAGAATCATATACACAAATGCTTCCAGTCTGGGAAACAAGATCTCAGACCTACAGGCAATAATGACAGAGGCTAAACTGGACATAATAGCCATTAGTGAGACATGGTTTACCAGTAACCACACTTGGGAGACTTCTGTACCTGGCTATGTACTGTTCAGAAGAGACCGAGGTGCAAAAAAGGGGGTGGAGTGGCTCTTTATGTCAATGAAAATATCAAAGCAACAGAAATTCAGGATACACATAAGGAGCCAGAAGAACTGTGGGTCACCCTGGAAACAGGAAATGGGATAGCCATATGAACTGGGGTTGTGTACAGGCCTCCAGACCAGGGGGAGGACATAGACACATTACTGTTAGAAGATATACAAAACATGACAGTTAAAGGGGAGGTTCTGATAATGGGAGACTTCAACATGCCAGATACAGATTGGTCAATACCAGCAGGAACATCTGCCAGAACTAGACACATGGTGGATACCCTGCAGGGGGAGAGATTCAAACAACTGGTACAACAACCCACAAGAGACAGGGCTCTCCTAGATCTAGTACTAACAGGGAAAGGATCGCAGATCTCCAGGAGGAAGGTCACCTGGGGGCCAGTGACCATCACATGGTATGGTTCAATTTGGCCACTAGAACTAAATCATCCCATTCCAAGGCAAAAATATGGGACTTCAGAGGAGCTGACTTTGATAAGATGGCCAACAGAGTTAAGCTAGCCCTGGCAAAAATAAATACAGGTGAGGGGGTACAGGGAAAGTGGGCAAGCATTAAAGATGCAATACTTGAAGCAACATCCCCTTGTGTTAGAGAGAAAAGAAAGTTCAAAAGAAGAAGGAAACCACTTTGGTTCTCAAAAAAAGTAGCAGAAAAGGTCAGAGCCAAAAGGCTGGTCTTCAGGAAATATAAGGGAATGCAGCAGGATGAAGACAGGGAGGCATACCAAACTTCCCTAAGGGAAGCAGGGAAGGCAGTAAGGCAGGCAAAGGCCCAAACCGAGGAAACACTAGCACAAACAGTAAAAGAAGGTGACAAGACTTTCTGTAGATACATTAGTGAAAGGAGAATGTCCACAGAGGGTATTATTAAGATCTAAGGGGATAAGGGGGCATGTGAGGAGGAGGAGGAGGAGGACCATGTAAAAGCATCTATCCTAAATAGATACTTCTGCTCAGTATTTACTGAAGAGAAGGTAAGGCAGGGCCCACGGCTCAGCACCATGGACACAGGGGGAGGAAGGTGAGCACTAGTCCCATCACAAAAGAAAGGGTCCTACAAGAGCTCAATAAGCTCAGGGTGGACAAGGCAATGGGACCTGATGGCATACATCCCAGGGTACTAAAGGAGCTAAGGGTGGAACTAGCACAGCCATTATCAGAACTGTTTAGTGAGTCTCTGAGCACAGGAGAGGTCCCAGAAGACTGGAGAAGGGCTCATGTGATCCCGCTCCACAAGAGTGGTAGCAGGAAGGAGGCAGGGAATTAAAGACCAGTCAGTCTTACATCAGTAGTGGGCAAGATTATGGAGGTACTCCTTAAGGAAAGGATAGTGCAACACCTGGAATCCATAAGAGCACAGGATCCAAGACAGCATGGGTTTCCAAAAGGAAGGTCCTGTCAAACTAATCTCATAGATTTCTTTGACTGGATAACCAGAGTGGTGGACCAAGGGGGAGCAGTTGATGTCACCTACCTTGACTTCAGCAAAGCTTTCGATACTGTTCCACATAGAAGATTGATTAATAAGCTGGGTAGGCTCAGGGTGGGTCAAAAGTTGGTCAACTGGGTGGCAAACTGGTTGACAGGCAGAAAACAGAGAGTGGTGGCAAATGGTATACAGTCAGAAGAGATGCAAGTCACAAGTGGGGTACCTCAGAGATCAGTCCTGGGGCCAGTCCTCTTCAATATCTTCATCAATGACATTGCAGATGGACTGGAGGGTAATGCTTGTCTGTTTGCAGATGACACCATGATCTGCAACAAAGTAGCTGATCCAGATGAGGTGGGCAGAACGAGAAGAGATCTGGATAAACTGGCAAAATGGTCAGAAGATTGGCAACTGGGGTTTAATGCAAAGAAGTGCAAGATCATGCACATAGGGAAGAGAAACCCTGAAGCCACCTATAGGTTGGGAGGGGAGTTGCTGACAGTCACAAGGGAAGAAAGAGACTTGGGCATCATCATCATAGATGAGCTGAAATCATCCAAGCAGACCACTAAAGCAGTAGATAAGGCTAGGGGGATGTTGGGGTATATTAGTAAGGGTGTCACAAGTCGCAAGAGGGAGGTAATAATCCTCTTTACAAGACACTGGTTAGGTCCCATCTGGAGTACTGCATGCAGTACTGGAGGCCACACCTTCACAAGAACATTAACCAAATTGAGGCAGTCCAGAGAAGGGCAACCAGAATGGTGCAGGGACAGCATCAGAAAACATATGAGGACAGATTAACGGAGCTCAATACGTATACCCTAGAGCAAAGGAGGGAGAGAGGTGATATGATCAAAACATTCAAACACCTTAAGGGCATTAACAAGGTGAAAGACTCTAATATGTTTTAATATATGAAAAATAGCAGGACAAGGGGATACAGCATGAGATTTGAGGGAGGCCGATTAAGAGGTAATGTGAGGAAGTTCTTTTTCACAGAAAGGGTGGTGGGCACATGGAAAGGCCTACCTCAGGAAGTGGTGGATATGAATACAGTGCAAGGCTTCAAACAGGCATGGGATAGGCATAAGGGAGCAATACAGATGAGTATGACTAGATAGGCCATTGACAGAGCAAAGGCCTATGGCACATTCATAAGGCAGAAAAAGAAATGGGCAGACTGGATGGGCCTTGCGGTCCTTATCTGCCATCAACTTCTATGTTTCTATGAAACCTTAACTGAAGTGGTCTTGGATAGTATAAGCTGCAATAATCCGCTCACCATAGCTGAGGCTCTAAACTCTCACTTCTCAGACCTCTCTGCTTATGCATCACCCCCTTCACCCTTGTCTGGGCCACCTCTTGGCAACAAAGAACCGATCAAGCCTCCTTTCAACCTCCACTCTGTCACCGTACCTGAAGTCCTGTGCCTCCTAAACTCCATTCCTCCCTATGGGTTGGCTGAGGCTGACGGGTTGCTACCCAAATTCTTGAAATGCACTGCCCCCTCATTGCCTCCCCAGCAACACACCTCTTCAATCTGTCTCTGTTCACAGGCCATGTCCCGTCCCTGTGGAAGATGGCACGTATTGTCTCCATCCACAAAAAGGGTGACACCTCAAACATGGACAACTACCGCCCTATCGCCATCCTCTCGACTTTATCTGAAATTCTCGAAGAAATCATTGCGCCCAGGTCTCGGACCACCTTCACCTCCACAATCCTCTCTCTCTCTCCAGATTAACATGAATTTCAGCAAGGGCACAGCACTTCCACCACCTTCGTCCAGTTCACCAATGATGTCTGGCTTGCCATGGACAAAGGCTCTCTCTCACAGGGGTGATTTTTTCCTGAATCTCACGAAAGCGTTTGACTTGGTAGACCACCCATTGCTCCTATCCAAGCTGTTCACCCTTGGTTTCTCTCCCTCTGCAACCACCTAGTTCTACAATTATTTCTCTGGGCATCAGAAATTCATGCAGTTCAGCAATGCCAAGTCCTCTCTCACTCATACCAGGATCGGAGTTCCTCAGGGATCCATCTTGTGCCCTCTACTTTTTTCGATCTACCCCAGCTGTCTGGCCCATGTTCTGCCCTGCTATATGCTGACGACTTGGTATTATACTCCAGCTCCTCTGACCTATCAGACATCAACCTGAACCTAAATCCAAACTTTGTAAATGATCTACCCCAGCTGTCCAGCCCATGTTCTGCCCTACTATATGCTGACGACTTGGTATTATACTCCAGCTCCTCTGACCTATCAGACATCAACCTGAACCTAAACCCAAACTTTGTAAATGATCTACCCCAGCTGTCTGGCCCATGTTCTGCTCTGCTATATGCTGACAACTTGGTATTATACTACAGCTCCTCTGACCTATCAGACATCGACCAGAACCTAAACCCAAACTTCACTTTCCAACTTGGCTGAAGTACAACAGACTTGCCCTCAATAACAAAAAGACTGTTTCCATGCTTTTCAGCTCTGGATCCAAACTTAGGACCTGTCACCAGTCATTGTGCATCAGAGCATCCAATGGCACCCTACTCAATGCTGTCTCCTCTTTTAAATACCTTGGAGTTACCTTGCATCTGGCCCTGGACTATGACCTGCACCTCTCCACTACTATTAAATCAGTCAGCATCCAACTTGGTCTGGTGTATAAATTTAAGTATAGCTTCACTACTGCGGCAAGGCTGGTTATTGCTCAAGGGGTTCTGAGACCTAAATTGACCTATGGGATGATTGCCCTTCCACAATCCTCAAGAGGGCTCCCTCACAAGTGGGATATCTTTTATAATGATATCTGCTGTTTTGCTCTGTCAGTACTCAAGCTCACTCATCGTTACACACTCTACTCTGGACTGGGCTGGCTAGCCCCCACAGCTTACCAGCAATACACTGCCACTTGCTTCATCAAAAACATCATCGCCTCTCAGACACCTAACAAACTGGCCCTACTGTTAAAACCTTATCATTCTGCCTACCCCCTAAGATCTGCTGAGAAGTCTTTCCTGGTCCAACCCTAGTGTAACACAAAAATGGGTGAAAATGCCTTCTCTGCTAGTGCTCTGAAAGTGTGGAATTCCTTCCCTCTGGCTCTTAAGAACTCCATTTCCCCCCTGAGTTTTAAGCTGGAACTCCATATGGTCCTTGCCAGTTTTGAACCCTGCTTCCATGGTGGGTGTAACCACTCACTTGTCTGATCCTTTTAGCTCTTGCCCTTGCATTTGGTCCTCTTTTCCTTGACCCACTCTCCCAGAACTTTACTGGTACCAGTGATTCCCCTTGCACTTACCCTCTATTGGTACAATTGCTTTTTATTGTCATGTATTCATGGACACTGTTTCTGTCATATCTTTGTCTATTTCCACTGGTTGTGTCACATCTGTACAAATTACAAGCCTGACCTACTGACCCACTTTGGGTTACCTGACTAATGTTTTGGCTAACTTGTACTGCTTGTTGTTTAACTGATCTTTTCTCTGTAACTTCACTGTTGTTTTTCCCACCCAGTTGTATGTAACCTCCCGGGTCGTGCCTGAAAATAGGCAGCTTTGCTGTCTAGCGCACCTACCCGGTCAACAAAAACTAAATAAATAAAACTTCTTTAACCTCACATCTACTCTAATGCTGTCTGTTAACTATGCACAAACTGAACAGTGTCTTAAATAAATTCTTTAAAATAAAGTGTACATGAGGACAATAGAAATAAAGCCCTCTTGCAAATCCGGTAAAATGATTTCAAACTGTAAAGTTCAATAGGGTAAGTAATAATCATTTCCTACATCCCTTATCTTATCACCCATCTCATTAAATGCTATTGAACAGAGACAATTCCTTTAAGACATTTCAAATCTAAAAAGTTGTGATCCTCTATACGGGCATACTATTAACAGCATGCTCTGCCAACATATTGTTCTGTTTTTGCTTGTGAAAGCAAGTTAGTTCTTTATGATGTTCACTGGCATATGCAACAGTCACTCCAAGTATGGGAATTACACTACATGTGGAATCTCTCCTCCAATCAGAAGCCAGGGTTACAAACGGTTTCCTTCCTCAGGAAACTCACAACAGTCATTTTATTCTTCTTAAAATGAATGCCCAGTGTCCAGAACAGTCTTTTTTTGTCAATAAAATGACAGTAGTGACATCATTATCTTTCTTGCATTCTGATTGTTCTATTTTTACAGCAAGAATGATAACAGCATTGGATCTATCGGGACTTCCGACTGCTAGCATGGGTCCGGACAACCTGCTGCAAGCTTATAATATGGCTGTGGTGGTGGCTCTGGACTCTATTACTCCTGTTCGTGTTCGCCCCCTCACCCTTCACCCTTGGCCCCTTGGTTTGATGGGACCTTGAGGAAGATGAAGAGAGAGGGTCGAAGGATGGAGCGACGCTGGTGGAAATCTGGTCTTGATGCTGACAGGCATAGATTGATGGTCCATTATTTGGACTATCAATCAGCGATCTCCCATAAGAAGGCAGCATTCCTGTCCAGGAGATCGCCACAGCAAGGAACTGACCTACTCATCTCTTCCGAATGTTAGACGGACTATGCAATCCAGCCTGTCTACAAGTTCAGAGAGTGTTGTCACAGGATAAGTGTCATGAGTTTGCTTGCTTCTTTGCAGATCAGGTTGCCAACATTAGATTACAGATTGGCTTAGCTAGCTCCAGTGGGTGGAGCGGCGATTGGTTGGAGGTTGCAGAACCATGTTTTTTTTGGTCGGCTTTCATCCAGCTGGCGATTGTGGATGTCATAGTGATAATCCAGAGTATGCATCTGACCTGCTGTAGTTTGGACCCAGGTCCAACCATCTCCTTGTGGGGTGCATTGAGGTCATCGGCCCAGTCCTGGCTGAGATAGTCCAGAGGTCGCTTGAGATGGGTGAGTTTCCCGACTCCCTGAAGAAGGCAGTGGTTACACCCCCCTTAAGAAATCCTCTCTTGACCTGATTGTCTCACCAACTACAGACTTGTCTCTAACCTGCCCTTTGTGGACAAGGTTATTGAGAAGGTGGTTGCTGTGCAGCTGGACGATCATCTTACCATCAGTGACATCTATGATCCTCTCCAGTGAGGATTTAGAAAGAGGCACAGCACCAAGACTGCCCTGGTTTGAGTGCTCAATGATCTTCTGATGGTGAGAGATCAGAGGACTCATTCCATCTTAGTCCTCCTTGATCTCTCCCGCAGCATTCAATACCATGGATCATGGTGTTTTGCTGGAGTGCTTGCGGGTGATCTGAGGACTGTCATGTACAGTCCTCAGATGGTTCCATTCATTCCTCACTGGTAGATCTCAGAGAGTTGCGTTGGGAATTTATTCCTCTGCTGCATTCTCTCTCTATTATGTAGGATACCCCAGGGCTCTGTGCTTTCTCCTATGTTACTCGCGGTGTACATGCTGCTGTTAGGAGACATTGTAAGGTGGTATGGCTTGAATTTTCACTGCTCTGCAGAAGATACCCAGCTATACATGTCCTTTGTGCCTGACCAGGATGACACAGTCTCGGTGTTTAACAACTGCCTCATCGAGGTTCAGGGTTGAATGAGTGGCCAACTGGCTGAGGCTGAATCCTGACAAGACTGAGGTTTTGGTGGTGGACCCAGGTTGCCAGGTAGAGGGGTCCTCAGCAAAGCAGACCTCTGGGCTTTCACTTTGGGGTTGACAGCTGATGTCCTCTGAACAGGTGCAGAGTCTCTGTGTTATTTTTGATGAGGGGTTGATCCTGAAGTCTCAGGTGTCATCCGTCATCAAGACCTCATTCTATCATCTGAGGAATATCGCCCAGATTAAGCACGTGGTTCCACTAGGTGACCTTTTTACTCTGGTCCACTCCTTTGTGACCTCCCGCCTTGATTACTGCAATGCCCTGTACCTAGGGCTTCCAGAGGTTGATATCCACTGTTTGCAGCTGGTGCAGAATGCTGTGGTCAGGTAGTTGACTGGGCTTTCTGGATCTAGCCATGTCTTACCTGTGCTGTGCAGTCTGCACTGGCTGCCATTTCAGTGGCGGATCACCTTCAAGGTTGGCTTGCTAACCTACATGGCCTTAAGTGGACAGGGACTGAGTTATCTGCAAGAGCGCCTCTGTCTCTGCCACCTCCTCTGACCACCCCACTGAGAAGGGATTGCTAGAGTTTCACAGGGTGTGTCTGAGGACCTCTGGAGCCCATACATTTACTTTTGCGGCTCCTACCCTGTGGCATTCTGTACCTCCTCGGATAAGGGGGTGCCTGACTGTGGACAGCTTTAAATCTGCTCTGAAAATGTACTTATTTTCTCTTGTCTATCCTGATTATTAATTTATGGATTCTGCCATTTTAAGTGGTTTCTAGATTTTTATGGTTTTAGCTGTATTATTGTAACCCCTACACCCTTGCCTTTTTGCAAATGACAGGTGGTATGCTGTTGAAGCTGACAGCAGTACCAGGTGGGGGACTGGGTTTGGGGAGGACTAGGTTACTCGGCACAAGGGCTAGGTTTGGCTACTCTGCACAGGGGCACCCAAGTAAATCCGAACACAGGAAGCAATAACTGTAATGTCCAATACCAGGGATGGGATTCTAAAGTGTGGCTTTATTCACATTCAGCTGAACAAACAAAGCATAGACAGACCCCTTCGGGGCTACATTCCTGGTAATGCAGATAACAGAAACAGAACATTTTCTCAACACTTCAGTCCTCAGGCTCTGGACCCACCAGGCACACAGCCTGGACTTGCATTCTACTTTGGGTACACAGCCCGACTTGTACACTATTTGGGGTTTTCCTGGCTCGGCTCCCCTGCCGGCCACTCGAACTCCGTCCATATGACACGGACACATTTTCCTGGTGGCTCCCTAAACCACCTTAGAGCCTTCAACTCCATAAAGGAAATTTCCTTTCAATCCCACATCTGGGTACTTCCCTCAGCACTGGCCAAGTGCCTGAGGCAAAGTAGAAGGGCCATAGAGCAACTCCGTAGAGGTGAACCTGGTTACTAATGATGGGGGGGGTCTCCCACCACTAGCTTCCACAATTCATACCTGGCCATTTCTCTGGACATTAAACATCTCTTTTTGAAAAGCTTGGCAATGTAGATTAAAGGGTAAATGCATAGCACATTTCCTCTACATGTCTTGACTTTCCCCTTGTACTAGACTCGAACATATTAAAACATCTCTTTCTGAAAAGCTTGGCAGTGTAGATTAAAGGGTAAATGAATAGCACATTTCCTCTACATGTCTTGGCTTTCTCCTTGTGCTGGACTTGAACATACTTTTACTTTGGCTTAGCCTATTCCTCTAGGCCTCCCACTGATTAAGCAGTCCAATCCCCACTTTACAACAGTTCAGGTGAAACATAGGCCCCATGTAAGAGCAGAACTCATGCTTTGGTTGCAGGTGCCCCATAGGCGATTCTTGACAACTTCTGGTGCCACAGCACAACTTAGAAAAAATAAGGCAGCTTCTTCCCTAGCCGGAACCAGGAGGGTTGCCCCTGGAATAACAGGCAACCTTTTCACCCCCATCCCCACAGGGATGTGGCACAGAGACCAGTAACAGTGGTTTCCACCACTTCACAAACAGCTTACTGTGTTCCTCTTTTGACGGAAACACACACCTCTCCCTTAGAGTAGCTCTATATCAGAGCTTTAGGCTCCAACAGCCTGTGCACAGACTGCTGTGCTCCTCTCTTCAAGACTGCTCAAACACAACTGCTGCTGCTCACTGTTCAAAAACTCCCAACATTCTAACCTAACTCCCATCTGCAGATTCCAATGTGGCTCATGCAGCTGCGATAGTTCTATGGTGATGTCATCCCTCAGTCTCAGCTGAGACTGAGAACAGAGTGAGACAGTGTGAAATCCATTTAACTGGAGTTTCACAAGCTGCCTTCCCTGCCTACCACTAGGTCTTACTGGGATTCTAGTAACCCCGGGTAACAGGGGGTTACACTCGCCCTGGGCCAGGAAAATGACTGTCCACAGTCATTATTTAACCGGCTTAGGCCATCCCACCCTATGTGCTACCTGCGGAGGGGGGTGATCAGGCCCCCTCCTACCATGTGCCAGCACACGCAGGCAACACTAAGGGCCTAGAGGCCTTTGGTTGACATATCAGCCTCTACTCTACCCACTAACTATGGGTGCCTAGTGGCTCTGGTAGAACTGTCTAGAGCATAGCCCTAATAGCTCAGCACTGCAGTCCCTATGGCAATTCAGGACCACAGCCTGTCTATTCCCCCAGCCCTCTAGGGAAAATCTGTCTGCCTCTAACTTAACACCCCAACACAAAAACAACCCGGGGACCTCTCCGACCTTGGGCACCCTACAACCACACACTAAGAACTAATACCATCTATTGCATTACATTGCAGCCTCATACCCCCACAACCACACCTGTGGAAGGAAATGGTTACTACAGTAACAACAGCAATAGTACTTTAAATACTACACACTAAAGTACTATTTAGGAACTCCGATGAGCCCCTCCTCCTCCTCTTGTCTTCTCTTCTATCTTCTTCAGGAACACCTGCAAGAAAAAGAAAGACAACACACACTCCTAATCTGCATACACAGTCTATCTAAACCCCTTCCATCAAAACACTGGAGAATCCCAAAAAGATTTTTTTAGAAAAGGTAGAAAAACAGTATATACACTAGAAAACAGCAGAAAAACAATGACATTATTTACAATACACATTTGGGGGATGGAGTGTCCTAAAAGTCCCATCTAGTGACCACAGTGCCCGAAGGCTAGTCCATTAAAAAGTCTCTCCTGGGCCGGAGCCCGGTGAAGCACAGTTCTAGCAGGCCAAAGTCCCGAAGAGGAGAGTCTCTGAGGACAGTTCACACATTCTGGAGTCTGCTAGTGTAGGGTGTGTACTGCAATGTCATAAGGATAGAAAAGTTTGGACTTATCAGCCCCTTGTAGAAGGAATAATACACACCGACCTGCTCCTCAGCCGAAGACTCTCCCAGGCAGCATTCTTCCGATACAGCTGGGTGGACATCTTCCGGGAACTACAGGAGGGCACATCTGGAAACTGCTGGGATGATGTCATCTCTGGAGATGGAACCTTGGAACAGGAACAGGAACAAAAAGGAAAACAGCTGGTCTGACGTCATCCAATTACCAGGCGATGGCTCAGGATACAGCTGGGCTGGTGTCCTCTGTGGATCTGAAGTCATCTGGTGGGCCAGTCGATGGATTCTTGAAAGGCCAGTACACTGTAGAACTGATGAATGTGGGGCACCTGCGCCCTGGATGTCCATACTGGTGGAACAACAAAGGCACTGCAATGGCTGGTGTGGCAGTATTGACTACCACTGCTTTGCTTTCCATATGGTAGGCATGGGCACATTTGCAGGGAGGTCCTTGCATTGAGACCAATAGTACAGGGGGTCAGGAGCTTGAATTTTTACACCATCTGGGTGCACATAATTCTCACTGTGAAAAGTTTCACGTCCCTCTCCATCCACTATTCGCACAGTGTCCATAAACACTGTCCTGCCTCTTTTCCACTGGGTGTATTTTTCATGAAACAGTCTGTTCCTAACGTGCTTGTTTGCACCAGGATGCACACATATAATTGCTTCGGCCCAGATCCAGGATTTCCTGCTGTTCTCAATCTCCTCCCAGACTCTCCGAGGAAAGGTAGGAAAGGACATCCCATAGATTTCATTCGCCTTCCTACGAACCAGTCTCTCCTCTTTACTAGCTTTGGTCAACCTGAAACCACTGGCCTGGCTTGGGGGCGGCCAGTCCTGGTTCTGCCAGCTGTGCATCCTCAATGAGATGAAATACGGATCCCTGACTTCTTCTTCTTGCACAGCCAGGGCAGTAGCATCAGCACTCTCTTCCATGCATTCCTCTGAGGCAAGAGCTTGAGGCTGTGTACCCATTCCTTTTTCACAAGGCCACATAGGTTCCCCCTCATCTTCCTCCTCACTGAGAATCTGTGCCCAGGAGTGAGCAGTCATCCTCACTCCTGAGACTATCCACTCCTTACTGGGTGCAGAGGTCGATGCCTCCCATTCAAAGGCCTCCCTCATCTCATCTCATCTTCTCCTATGAGACTTGGGCTAGGCCCCCCCCCTCCAGGGGTCTACTGATGCTCTGTCTGAATTATCTCTCTGTGATCCAGCATCTGAAACATCAGCATATGGTTCTGTTTGCAAATCTGCGCCCTCTAGCTTTGTGCCACACTCCCCTGAGGGGCCTTCTTCAACAGGCTCCGTCTGGTGCTGTATGCTGCCAACTACAAATTCCTGAACTTTTGTCCATGTGGGAGCCAAATGAATCTTGGGTGCTTTATACAAGCTGTATTTCTCTAAGCACCCCGAACAGTGAGGTACCATGAAGACATCCCTTCCAGCATTTAAGCATATTAAACACACTTGTACTGGGTATCCAGGAATCGCCACATGAGAAGACAGTTGTCCTCCATAATAACATCTCTCAATGTCCCTTAACTTATTTACTTCTGCTGCTACCATAGTCCGGGCATGATCCGGGTAGCGGGCTGGTCCAGAGGCCATGACTGCAGGGAAAAACAAACAAATGCTCATTGTTACTGAAAGTCCCACATCACTGAACACTTTCTTTCACTTTTAAAATGGCTCCTCTGCTGCTGTGTTTACTTTACTACCCCACCCTGAAATGGCGGCGGCAGCACTCCTGCACATCAACATTCAGAAGTTGGGTCAAGCCACTGCGCATCCGATTTATACACACTACTGATAACTTTGCTCAAAACTGCACAAACTTGCACTGTTCTTTTCCTAGCACATTTATATGATTTGACACGGACTTTTCACATGCTGAAATCATTGCTTTAACTCACAGTCCCTTAAAGCCTCAGGTATTTCAAGCACAGGATTGCCTGTGACTAGTGCTGCACATTTTGCTACAACTCACAGACTCTCTACTGGCTTTGAAACTTTAATCTGACACTGAACCCATAACTATGCTCACAGTCAATGGCTTAACAGACTTGCTATAACTGGTAAAACTTGACACAGTCTTTATTTGCAAAGCGACTACACTGCTGCACACATATTCAGCTGGCTTTTGGCAGAAAATCACTGTTTGAGCATTTTTTTACAGTTGGTACTCACTGTTATCAGTAGCTGTTTGCTGCGATGGAAAAACGGCCTGCAGCCAGTCTTGGAGGCCTCAGAAAGGAAGCAGGTTGGCAGTCCTGCCGATCGTCTCTCCGATCACCACACTCACAATCCAGTCGCTCGAGATGCGGGTTAAGCCTGATTTTAAACAGAAAAGTCTATTTTTAATACTTTTACAGTGCTTTTTAATCACCGCAATGCTCCGCCGCCAAGCCAGTACACGCACTCCACTCATACTCCTTCTCAAATGCTAGACAGTCACTGTAGAGCTGGCTGGGGGGCGGGACTGATTGCAGCCTCATCAATCACATGACGCCATGCAAATGAGCCTCTTTCCCTTGCGAGTGCTCTTCTCCTCATGGCGATCATCGAGCAGGTGAATTTAAACTGCAGAAACCACTTTTTTTTTCTTAACTGACTCTACAGCAGGAGCCCATTTCAACCATTTGTCATGGCCATTAACACAGCAAGTCTCTCAGTTCACTAAAAATCATTTCCAACGTCCAGGGCACAATTTTCCCGTTGCTACCCCTGGTCTTCCACACTTTTCTTTATCACAACAGTTCCTTAGAAAGCATTTCCAACGTCCAGGGCACAATTTTCCTGTTGCTACCCCTAGTTTTTCACACTTTTCTTTATCACACACAGTTTTTTTAAAGCTGGCAAAACGCTGTAAATATTTGATACAGGACAAGGGCATACTCTTTCAGCTATACTGCTCCTTGGTAAACAGTTGGCATTTTAACAGCAGCATATGGACCACAGCACACAGCGACACGCTGGTTAAACTTGCTTCAACTTTTTGGGCTACCCACTGCCAGATAACCAAAACGCTAGCCCCTTGCCCAAGCACCTTTCCTCCCTAATTTAAAATCCAAAGCGGTGCCTCCATTTTGTAACCCCTACACCCCGGCCTTTTTGCAAATGACAGGTGGTATGCTGTTGAAGCTGACAGCAGTACCAGGTGGGGGACTGGGTTCAGGGACGACTAGGTTACTCAGCACAAGGGTTAGGTTTGGCTACTCTGCACAGGGGCACCCAAGTAAATCTGAACACAGGAAGCAATAACTGCAATGTCCAATTCCAGGGATGGGATTCTAAAGTGTGGCTTTATTCACATCCAACTGAACAAACAAAGTATAGACGGACCCCCACAGGGCTACATTCCTGTTAATGCAGATAACAGAAACAGAACATTTTCTCAACACTTCAGCCCTCAGGCTCTGGACCCACCAGGCACACAGCCCGGACTTGCATGCTGCTTTGGGTACACAGCCCGACTTGTACACTATTTGGGGTTTCCCTGGCTCGGCTCCTGCGGCCACTCGAACCCTGCCCACATGACATGGACACATTTTCCTGGTGGCTTCCTAAACCACCTTAGAGCCTTCGACTCCATAAGGGAAATTTCCTTTCAATCCCACGTCTGGGTACTTCCCTCAGCACTGGCCAAGTGCCTGAGGCAAAGTAAAAGGGCCACAGAGTAACTCTGTAGAGATGAACCTGGTTACTAATGATGGGGGGTCTCCCACCACTAGCTTCCACAATTCATACCTGGCCATTTCTCTGGACATTAAACATCTCTTTTTGAAAAGCTTGGCAATGTAGATTAAAGGGTAAATGCATAGCACATTTCCTCTACATGTCTTGACTTTCCCCTTGTACTAGACTCGAACATACTTAAACATCTCTTTCTGAAAAGCTTGGCAGTGTAGATTAAAGGGTAAATAAATAGTACATTTCCTCTACATGTCTTGGCTTTCCCCTTGTGCTAGACTTGAACATACTTTTACTTTGGCTTAGCCTATTCCTCTAGGCCTCCTACTGATTAAGCAATCCAATCCCCACTTTACAACAGTTCAGGTGAAACATAGGCCCCATGTAAGAGCAGAACTCACCCATTGGTTGCAGGTGCCCCACAGGCGATTCTTGACAACTTCTGGTGCCACAGCACAACTTAGAAAAAATAAGGCAGCTTCTTCCCTAGCCAGAACCGGGAGGGTTGCCCCTGGAATAACAGGCAACCTTTTCACCCCCATCCCCGCAGGGATGTGGCACAGAGACCAGTAACAGTGATTTCCACCACTTCACAAACAGCTTACTGTGTTCCTCTTATGGTGGAAACACACACCTCTCCCTTAGAGTAGCTCTATATCAGAGCTTTAGGCTCCAACAGCCTGTGCACAGACTGCTGTGCTCCTCTTTTCAAGACTGCTCACACACAACTGCTGCTGCTCACTGTTCAAAAACTCCCAACATTCTAACCTAACTCCCATCTGCAGATTCCAATGTGGCTCACACAGCTGCGATAGTTCTATGATGATGTCATCCCTCAGTCTCAGCTGAGACTGAGAACAGAGTGAGACATTGTGAAATCCATTTAACTGGAGTTTCACAAGCTGCCTTCCCTGCCTACCACTAGATCTTACTGGGATTCTAGTAACCCTGGGTAACAGAGGAGTTAGATTATAAAAGCACTTTGATATTCTGAATTGTGCTTCACACAAATAAAGTTATTATTATTATTATTAACAAACACATGAAGCATAATAGCTACAATGTGCTAGTTGGGTCGCTATACTCTGACTCAATTTTTTTCACTTGACAGTCACATTATTGCCTTGTATAATGACACAACTAGCACAATATCAAATAAAGTGCAGATTTCAGAATCAAAGTAGATTATTATACCCACTATAAAACATTGTATACGCTAATATTGCAAAGTCCTTTAAGAGGTAAAAAAAAGTATTTACGTACATTAATTTCATCACCTGAGTTAAGTGAATGTACTCTAAAAGCTTGTTCTTCAAGTAAACATCATGAGCCCTTCAGAAATGCAGGACAAATTTATAAATGGTTATTGTACACCATAAATATGCAACAGAGACTGCTAAATGTACAATATGTAAATCTTTTTTTCTATCTGGCCCAGATCAATATATGCCTACACCACAGTCCTACCTGTAGATATGTTATAGACTTCACAAGAAAACAAAAATCAACCTACTGAAGAATGAAAAAGAGGAAGGAAGGAAGGAAGGGAGGGAGGATGGGGGGAAGGAAGGGACGGAGGGAGGGAGGAATACTGGGCTATGAAAATGTTTAGAAGTAGTACAAAGCAGATAAATGATTTCTTCTTCTTGTCAATGTCAGCATCCAGTGTTTAAGATGCATAATGCATTAAAAAGACTTCCATTTTGTTCTGCATGTACTCTACTTTTACATTTTCACAGAATTACTTTCTCAACCAAACGTATCGTCAGAGTTAGAATTACAGTAGTGGTTCTGAAGCTAAAGATCAATGGAAATTTATAGGTTGTTTTAGTTTTACTTCACATTTATACTAGCGACAGAAAATGTGTTCACATAAAAAGGTGTTATATAAGGGTGATAGGCAGACTAGATGTGTCGAGGGGCCTTTCTCTACCGTCACATTTTTGTGCATCTGTGTAAAAAACAAGTTCCTCAGACTTACACTGCGTGTTGTGACAACATTATTTCCGCAGTGATGCTCCTTTATGGATATTCTGGGCCAACAATACTTTGATTATGTTATTTTAGTCCTGAGGGCCCAATCCACAAAGCAGCAGGTGGTACATGCAGTTTTCACATACTTCAGCAATGTTGCTCCACACCCAGTGCCTGTCTGCATCAGGCAGTTTATACCCTGATTTAGCAAAAACAGCAAACATGGCACAGCTCACAGACATTTCAAAGGCTTTATTTTTATTATTTAAAATGCATACCAAGCTCCCTTGGTATGCTTTTTAAATTATAAAACTAAAGCCTTTGAACTGTCTGTGAGTTGTGCTGCGTTTGCTGTTTTTGCTTGAGCTTCTCCATTACGTGCATGCTCTGTGCAGTTGAACGGTTTTGTTGTCCCCCCCCCATACCCTGATTTGCCACTAAAATCTATGAGCTCTGCCAGAATTTAAGTATTTTTAAAAATGTTTTTAATTATTTTTGCATTAAAAGGATGTCTGCTTCCTTCAATTTAGGAATAACACTGTGGACCCGCCAAGAGTTAAGTTTCAGGTTTGGATTAATATAATAAAACAATATATTGTGGACAGCATTAGAAACACCTAGTAAAGCAGATTAAACACACGTGCAAATATTTTAATTAATTGAAATGAGATGTTTGGAAAGACCTTTTTATTCCAGTGTTGAACTGAAGGGATGTTATGCACTTGAGGGATTATGCATGGATTATAAATGTTACCTACTAATGCACTGGGATGGGTTATGTAAGCAGTAACCCATGAAAGGGTGTGGGGTTATAGGTATTTAATCCACACTTGGGGTGCATTGTGAGGCATGAGGCCACAGGCTGAGTGTCCTCACAGCAACCCAGACATGGATTAAATGTCTATAACCCCACACTCTGGAGTGGGTTATTGCACTTATAACATGGGTTCTTTGCAAAACAGGGGAAAAAGCAATGAAAGGATGTTTTTCCCCTGCTTACAGAGCAAGAAAGGTACTGTATTCTTCCACCTTGCAAAATAGTCCCCAAGAAAGGTTCCAGTCTGTAACATTGCAGAACAAAATAAAGTGGCAAAACAGTGCCACCATCAATATTGGCAGCAAAAAATGTAGCATGCCAGAACAATGCAGGTCACATGACATGCAGGTAGCAAACAATGCCAACCACATGGAGGCACTGCACTGGAACACTCAGTAGCAGGCACCCATGCACAGGAACAGCACAGGGGTGCAGGGAGATGGAATGGGGCAGGGTGCAACCACCACTGGGGGAAGCAGGCCACTGGACACCTACCATGGTAATCTAATGGCACAGGCACCCACATGGTGGGGTACCCCCACCCAGAATGCTGAGTGATGGAGAGAGTGCACTGGTGTAACCACTGAAGGACAGGTGGACCATGGCCACCATGTGGATGACCATGTATAATGCAAGGGGCCAGGAGCACAAGCCAGCATGTCCCCAGCAACACACACAACACACAGGACAGGGGAGATGGCATGCTGGCTTGTGCTCTGGGCCCCTGTGGTTCCAATGCAGTGCCTCCATGTGGTGGATGTTGTTTGCTACCTGCATGTCGTGTGGCCTGCATTGCTCTGGCATGCTACATTTTGTGCTGCCAATATTGATGGTGACACTGTCTTTGCTGCTTTATTTTTGTCCACTTTATTTTGTTCTGCGATGTTACTGACTGGAACCCCCAAGAAATTATGTGTATGTCACTGTTGTTATGCAAATAGAAATTTCAAAAATATGCTACAGAGAAGATCTGTGACATTTATTGTACATAATGTGGTTTCTGACACTTGCAGCAACCTCTATTGTCCTGTCACCCCCTCCTCCACACACACACACACACACACACACACACACACTTTGCTTGCTGCTGCTGTCACGGTCCGGGGGACTATAGGTGCGCTCAGGATTTAAAGAGGGAGTCTGGCCAAAATTTCTAGCATCAGTAAATTCAGAATTTGGATGAGATCTCTAAGTTACTTTGTTTAAAAGTTACAAGTCATTTTGTGGGCCAGATATTCAACTTTGCCCTGGGGCTACATTAGCATTGCCCGGTGGGCAAACTTAGTCCGGAGCACAAAGCAAGCTATATTCAAAAGGAATTGCTCACGGCAAACAGTTCTGACTATAGCATGGAATGAGGCCGGGCAAATATAGCCCTGGAATAAGACAGCTCCGAATATCGCAACCAGGAAGCTCAAACCACAACAGCAACACAGTGCACAGTGATGTGAAGGTAGGTAGAGGTGACTTATGTAGCCAATGTGTGTACCAGCAAATGCGTGGACCCAGTACAGCTGCAGGCAGCAGCAGATGTGAAAGAACAGTGTTCAAAACCTATAATATTCCCTGAACTGTTTGCGCGGCTTTAGCGCAGAGCTAAGTTGTTTGGCCAGTGCAAACACATTTGCTCGGCGCTTAACTTTGCCATATTCAAAAGTGACATGCAAATGAGCATACTTAGGTAGTCTCTAGGCAAACATCCAGATTAGCATCTCTTTATGCCCTGATTTGCATGCAGTTCACTCAGCATTACTGCAGGGTCCCACAGCTCCACCTGTAGGTCAGTCTTGAAGTACAGGGGCTGGCCAGGTCTGGCCGCAGCTCCACCTGTAGGTCAGTCTGGCATTGCATGATGGTAGCTGCAGGCTACACGTGTGCAGTACAGCATAGCATTGTGTACCCCAAGGGACAACACAGCATAGGCACAGACGGTGGTGGGGATGCATGCAACTGTCACACTGTAGGGCATGCTACAGTGCACAGCAGACACCACAGTAGCAAGGGGGCCAGTAGAGTGAGGGGCACAGCAATGCCTATGGTGTGTAGGGTAGTGATGACCACTGCACTGTACACAGTGACAGGCCCACCTTGCAGATGTGTACTGCCAGTGGACATTACTGTCACACTGTTGTGTGACCCACAGATACTGCACCTCTGGCATGGGATGCTCATAGTGACATAGACATGGCTGGCTGTGTGTGCTGTGGTGTATGTACAGCTGTGCGGTATATGACTGGGGGCACATGTGCAATCAGACAGGCACACTGGTATTGGGGTATTCCCAATACTGGCCCATGTGCACTCATGCTGTGTCCCAGCCTTGTGGCTGCACCCAGTCTGTGGTGAGGCCTGGTCACCCATACACCCTCCCCTCAAACCCCACCATGCCCACAGTGTTGCATGTGTATGCTAGCATCCATTAATCACCACAGACGTATGCTCTGCAGGTGTGTGCTGTATGGCCACACTACCATGGTGGCCCCTGGAGGCCCAGTCATCATATACTGCCTGGCATGGCTGGGACTTGTGGCAGCAGTTGGCATCATTGTGGTGCCATCAGTGGGCAGCATGTTTCCTTCATTTCTGGCTTTTTCTCAGTGTCATAGTCATATGTTAGGGTCGCGTAAGACCGCACAAGGCCACAATGTCATGCAAAGCTGTTTGCCCAGAGTTAAGATCAGCTTTTCCTGGGGGGTAATTTGTACCATGCAAAGGGTCATGCTAAGTTGCGCTAAACACCTTAGCATGGCGCTAGTCACTGAATATCTCATAGTGCCTGTATTCATGTTCAGTTTGCCCTTTGGGTATATTATGGTTTGTCTGGTGCTAATGCGGTTTGAGTGCGCTATTTGGCCTTTTGAATATAGCAGACCCATGCTAATCCCACACTAACCCATACAAATGATTTACGCACTGCACAAAGCTTTGAATATCTGAGCCTGTAACCCTAAATTTACTGCCAGTTCAAAAAAGCCAGTTTCAGTAAAGAGCTACTGATGATGTCACAACCAGAACTCACAGCCTAGTCCTTCATGCAAACTACCTTACAAGACTTATTTCTCCTACATTACATAAAACTGCAGTGGTATTAAACATCTGGAAAAGGAAAACTGACAATGGGTGAGTTAGGGCATGCATTTCCAGAATGTGCAGATGCAAGGTACAGTACTTAAGAATGTGACGGGGTTGGAGGGTTGGAATACAGCAGCAAACATGGCTTTAGAATGACAAAAATATGTGCAATTTTTAAAATAGTGCAGGGATGAGATTTCGAAATATCACCAGACTGCAACTGTGGAATGCAACAATGACACAATCTCAGAAAGTAGGTGGGACACACAGTTTTGGAAAGTGGCAGGGATGCCAAAATTCTTAATGTGATGGTGTCATATAGTTTTAGAAAGTGGCAGAGATACACAGTTTAGAAATGTGTGAGACACATAGTTGTGGAAGGTGGTAGGGATATGTAATTTCATAATGTGTCTAGGATAGATTAATTTGGCATGTGGTATAGTGATACAAAATTTCAAAATTTGGTTGGTATGCTTGATTTCAGATTGTGGTAGCAACATTCAATTTTGGCATGCAGCGTGGACATGAAATCTCAGAAAGTGGCGGTGACGCGGTTTCATAATCTGGTAGCCACATGGAATTTCAGAATGAGGCAGGGGTGCATAATTTTAGAATGTAACTTGAGCATGCAATTTTTAAATGTGGCAGTGACACACATCCTCAAAATGTGGTGGGGATGTGCAGTTTCAGAATATGGTGAGAATGCACATTTTCAGAATGTGACAATGACAGGCAGTACTGGAGCATGGAAGTTTACACACAATTTCAGAATGTGGCAGGCAAGTACAATTTCAGAGCGTGGCAGGCAGGTACAGTTTCGGAATGTGGCAGGCAGGTACAGTTTTGGAATATGGCACTAGTACAGTTTCAGAATGTGACAGGCAGGTACAATTTTGAAATGTGGCACTGACACACAATTTTGGAATGTGGCACTGACGCTCAATTTCTGAACATGGTGCCACTGCTCAGTTTCAGAATGTGGCTCTGAAGAACACTCGTGCAGTTTCGGAATGTGGCAGTGGAGCTGACGAACACTCATGCAGTTTCGTAATGTGGGGGGTGTTGTGCGACTTCATAATGCGGTGGTGCCATGCAATTTCGGAAAGTGGCAGTGCCGCACAACTTCGGAATGTGGCAGTGCCACATGACTTCAGAATGTGATGCTGCTGCACGACTTCAGAATGTGGTGGTGCCGCATAATTTGGAATGTGGTGGTGCCACATGATTTGGAATGTGGTAGTGCCACACCACTTTGGAATGTGGTGGTACCACACCACTTCAGAATGTGGCAATGCCACACCACTTTCAGAATGTGGCAGTATTAGCATGTGGCAGTTTTGGAACGTGGTGGTGTCGCATGACTTTGAAATGTGGTGGTGCCACATGACTTTGGAATGTAGCGGTGTTGCACAACTTGGGAATGTGGTGGGATGCACAACTTCAGAATGTGGCGGTGATGCACAATTTCAGAATGGGGTGGTGACACACAGTTTCGGAATGCGGTTGTGATGCACAGTTTTGGAATACAGCGGTGATGTTCAGTTTCAGAATGTGGCAGTGACACTCAGTTTCAGAATGTGGTGGTGACCTACAGTTTTGGAATGCGGTGGTGATGGGCAGTTTTGGAATGCGGTTGTGATGCACAATTTCAGAATGTGGCAATGACATAATTTTGGAATGTCATGGTGACCAGTTTCAAAATGCGGCACTGAAACACAACTTTGTAACATGGTGTGGATGTGCAATTTTGGAATGTGATGAGGATGCACTATTTTGGAATATGGCTGGGACACATAATGTTGGATTGTGGTGGGCATGTGATGCACAATTTTAAAATGTGGTGGAAGCATACAATTCTGGAATGTGGCAAGTACAAGCAGTTTCAAAATAAATTTGTGTGCCCTGCCATATTCCAACAGTGTACATCCTTACTTATATTCCAGAATTGCCATTTCCCACTAAATTCTTAAGTGCGTGTCCTTGCCACATTCTAAGATTGAATGTCCCACCACACTGCGAAATGGCACATCCCTGCCACATGCCAAGATTATATGTCCCCCCCAACTTTCTAAAATTGTGCACCACTTTGACAGTCTATACCTTTGTTAAGTGCTACATTCCAAAACCACCTCCTGATGTGTTCTAAAGTACAGTACCATGCATCTGAACATTCTGAAAATGCAAGCACTGCAGGCAACCGTGTGTCAGTTTTTGCTTTTTCGATAAATACTACAGCTACAATTTCGATAACTTTGAAGAAACAGGTCCTATAAGGTTGCTGATAGGGATGACTAGTCTGTGAGTTCTCATTGTGACATCATCAATGGTTTTTCACTGAAACTGGCTTTTTTGAACAGGGAGTAAAATCAGTGTTACAAAATAGCTCATAACTTTAAAATGAAGTAATTCAGAAACCTAATTTTTGGTATGAGATTTATTGGGGGTAGGTTGATTCTAATTCTGCAATGTAGTACTTTTGGCCAGACTCCCACTTAAAAAACAGGCCTCAAGGAACTCAACTTCTGCAGAGACACACAGACATACACAAAAGGAATACTCTTCTGCATTACTCTTTCTATGTCTGTGTCTCTCTCTTGGTGTCTGTCAGGTTACCCATGGAAATATTGCTGCACCGTCCCATACATTTCATACTCAATACCACTGACCTCCTCTGTGATAGCACACAAACTGAAGTGGACCACAGAGTCTGAGAGGAAAGAGTGAGGAAACAGTAAGAAGAGCCCCGAGATGGCCAGTACTGATAGGAGAGGATGCGTTTTTAACTCCCTCTTGGTGTCTCTCAGCATACCAGTCCCTTTCAGTGTCCTGATCTCTGACTCCCCAGGCACAACTCCCTAGTGTTGTCATGTCTTTGATAGAAGCATGCCCACCAGGGAACTGATCCACTTATTTAGAGTATAATGCCCAGACAAGTTACAAATTATGTCAATCCCCACATTGTTGTTGACTTCCGGTGGTGGCAGCTTAATGGCAGCTTAATCTGATAGTTCCTCTCAGCCCTCAATAAAAATCAACTGACATCTGCCCTTAAAACAACATGAACTCACCAGCCAAAGGGACGAGATCAAAAAACATCCTATCCAGGAACTCTCAGACACTGTACAAAAACTCCAGGCTCTGCTACAGCAAGAGAAAATGGGATCAACAATGGAGACACTTGAAGCGGAGGGCCGTATGGTGATGGCCCAGATGCCAGAGGAGGACTGTTCCAAGCTAGTTGCCTCTGTTCTACAAATAGCATGAACTGTTACCAAAATAGACACGACACTGACCGAACTGAAAGCAGACATCAGTAAAACTGAACACAGAATGAATCAGTTGGAGTTGAGTCTTACCTGGGCCTCAGAACAAGCTAACCACCACGATCGACTGCTGCTCCATTTATTGGCCAGAGACAGAGAACTAATACACCAGCTCGACGATCTGGAGGGCTGTAATTGACATCAAAATATCAGGATACATGACATCCCAGAGGGCTCCGAAATGGGAGATCCCGATGCAATAACCTTCCTACAAAAAGTATAAACTTATTGCCTCCACAGGAGCTCTCTGATGTTGCACCACTTGTCTCCTGTATACTGTTAACAGTAAATCCTGGGCCTTTCTAAGCAAAATCAAGGTATAGTCAGCATGCCACAAACAAATCCTAATAGCTCAAGAACCATAAGGGCTAGACACAAAGTATGAGTGGCAAAGTTATTCAGCACAAAATTACCTTTCCAACAGTGCTATGCAGTCAAATATATATTATATTCTGTTACACTATATATTAACATATATAAGTGACTTCTCCAGATGTTGCAAGGGCACACTAGGAGTCAGTAGCCGACTTTAGCAGGTGTCCTCAGGACACACCAGTGTATTTTACTGACAACTACAGGTGTCCGCTAGGAGACAATGAGTTAAGAGACACTCGCAAGCTCTCTCCAGAATTTGACAATGGCTATGGACAGAGCACATCGATCCCTGGTCCCGAAACCCAACAACCCAGGAGCGAGGCCCCAATCTTTTGTCACAAAGCTGACTTCCTATAATGCCAAAGAAGGACTACTCAAGCGGGCTTGGAGAATGCAAGCCATATCCTCTGGAGAACATAGGCACACAATAGAAAATGACTATACGATGGCAGTTCATATAAGTCATCGTGCATTGTGGCAAATACTTAAATGATTAAGAGCCAAAAACATAAAAGTCCAAATTCTATATCCAGCAAGGTTACGGGTTGAAACTGAAAAAAGAACCAGGATTTTTAAAGACCTCATGGCAACGTCTACATTTCTGGAAGGACATGAGGTTTCAGTACCTCATCTCACAAAGGAGCATTTGGAGAAAGACTTATTGAATCAGCATGGTTGGGGTGCACAAGGGGCTCACTAAACCACAACAAGCCCAGCCTAACCATCCAATGACTCTGTGAGCAGACTTCTGCACAATGCTTAAACAATAAGGCTCACCAGGTCCAGATAGAGGGAATCACAGTCTGAGATAGACAAGCAACATCGGATGTCCCAGATGTTGCAGGAGAGGGCACCTCAAGTACATGCACCAGAATCAACCTAAAAAAAGGCCTTAGGACAGTTTTCTGAAGGTTAACCTTTGCTAAGGTATTGTCTCTGCTAATCTTGTCAAGTTTCAGACACGGATTTCTAAGGAAGACTTCTTAAGGGATGTGAGTGACTTTCTTTGCACAAATAATTTCCCCTTTGGTTGCATCTGTCCAGCAGCAGGGGTCAGCAAGAAGATTAAGATACGAGGGGGGTGCTGCTTCTAAAAACTGATGGCCCTAGACCCAAACCTTGAATCAGGCTTCACTCCCCAGCCCCTTAAATGGACAGAGACACAGTATAACCCCGGCCCTCATTGGAATAGGAACAGACATGAGCTGGCAATTTCAGGATAAGAATCAACAAGATGCTGAGAGAGGCTCTGGGCTGAAGGAGCAAAAATAGAAGATACAAAAAAAAGAAAAGAGGATAGAGGATGTTACCCTCCGGGTTATGCTCTTACGAATACCCCCCCCACAAAGGACCTGTTATAGTTATGGGGGCAGAGAAGAAGGGGATTTAGGCATCTTGCTGCAGCACCAACACTTGAACCCCAAGCAGATCAGAGCCCCTGACAAGCCCGACCAGATTGAGCAACCATTATCAGTGGGTGGAAGACTTGGTCACTACTTCCATCCTAGAATAATGAGCCAGGGTTTGACTTTGCAGTTCAGAAGATTTCCAAAACTGCAAGACCCTAGAGTTTTTAATCTCACTTTCCAGAGAAAAAAAAATTCTGCCAGAGCTGGAGGTGAAGAAATTGCTACAAAAACATGCAGTGGGACAAGTACCAGCTGCAGCAGGACAAGAGACATTACTCCAGATACTTCCTAGTCCCAAAGAAAAATGCTTAAAATGCTTGAGGAAAATACCCACTGTCAATTTACTGCCCTTTCCTTCTGCCTCCCCTCAGCTCCATGGGTATTCTCAAAGTACCTAGCTATGGTGGCAGCACATTTGAGAAGAGAGGGTTGGTGTTTAATTGATCAACGGGCTGATCTTGGAGGAGAAAAAAAACACACACACAGACCTCCATGTTGCTGACCCAAGATGCTTTAGAGACTTTGAGCTTCTCCATAAACTTTCAAAGGACCCAAGGCAGCATGGTTTCACAGCAGGAAGGTCATGTCAGACAAACCTAATAGATTTCTTTGACTGGGTGACCAAAGTAGAAGACCAGGGAGGGGCTGTGGATATGGCCTACCTAGGTTTTAGCAAGGCATTCGACACAAACTCACACAAAAGATTAATATACAAGTTAGCCAGCCTGGGAGTGGGTCCCGAGGCGGCAGTCTGGATAAAAAACTGGCTGGACAACAGGACGCAAAGGGTAATAGTAAACGGAGTCCACAGTGAAGAAAGGAGGGTAACTAGCGGGGTACCGCAGGGTTGGGTACTGGGACCGGTCCACTTTAATATCTTTATAAGTGACATTGGAGAGTGCCTGGAAGGAAAGGTATACCTCTTTGCAGATGACACAAAGATCTGCAACAGGGTTGATACACAAAGTGGGGTGGAAAGAATGAAAAGGGACTTGGCGAGGTTGGAGGAATGGTCAAATAAGCGGCAGCTCAGATTCAATGCAAAGAAGTGCAAGGTAATGCATCTGGGAAACAAAAACCTAGGGGCAGAGTACACAGTGGGGGGTGAGTTAATAACAACAACAAAAATCGAAAGAGACCTAGGAGTAATTATATCAGATGACCTAAAGGTGGGCAAGCAATGAGAGAAGGCAGTAGGAGGGCTGGGGGATACTGGGATGCATAGGGAGAGGCATCAACAGTAGAAAACAGGAAGTTGTTATCCCTCTACAGACAGTTAGTGAGACTCCATCTGGAGTACTGCATGCAATTCTGGAGACCCCATCTCATAGGGAACATAGATATAGTGGAGGCTGTTCAGAGGAGGCAGCAAATGGTGCAAGGTCTGCACCAGAAGACATATGAGGAGAGCTAAAGCAGCTAATATATATACCCTTGAGGAAAGGAGGAGGGGGACATGATAGAAACTTTCAAGTATCTCAAGGGAATTAACAAGGTACAAGAGGGTAGTATCTTTCAGAAGAAGAGATGTGCAAGAACAAGGGGATACAATTTGAAGATAGAGTGGGGACGGCTCAAAGGTAATGTTATAAAGTATTTTTTTACAGAGAGAGTTGTGGATGCATGGAACAACCTTCCTGAGGAGGCTGTGGAGTCAGGAACAGTGGGAGAATTCAAGAATGCATGGGACAGGCATAAGGCAATTCTAGTGGGGGCAGGAGGAAGTAAGCTGTTGATTAACTAGAATCTGCAGCTTATCCATCAGATAGGGAAATGGGCAGACTGGGTGGACCAAGCGGTCCTTATCTGTTATCAAATTCTATGTTTCTATGTTAGACTCACCACCATATGACTCATAATTAATGATCAGTAAAACTGTTTACCAACTGAATAAAACTGGAAACTTTAATGGTGGAAGGGTAAAAAGGGAAGGAGGTAGAGGATCTCCAGATAAAACTGACAACAGTTTGGCGGGGGGGTTAATAAAAATAGGTAGATATTCAATTTGGGGGGAGTGGAGGGGGACCACCACGGCCCCTCACTCCCCTAGGAGATACCCAACCCCCACACATTTTCTTTGAAAATCAGGGGCAGGAGGGAGGAGTTTAAGATAATGTCATTAATATGCAATGGCTGACATACTTTGTGTTGCTGACATTAGTATTGTCTATGGGACGGGGGCATAGCCCTCTCTCAAACCCCCAACACAGGCATCTCCTTTGCAATGGCAAGGGACACAGTGTCACAAGGGTGACACAATTAGCCCTCAGAAGAACTATTCGGCTGACCAAGGAAGCTGGCGATGGCAGGGGAAGGAGTTTATTCATCCCTAGACCACAGCACAAACCAAGTGGTTAATTATGGCACTTACTATTTTTTCACAGGCTCCTTCGGTGGGGTGGACCAGTTAACTGCCCTGAGAGTTCTGAAGGGACCTGGTCACCCCATACATCCTTTGATATGGATCAGATGTTTCCTTGTAATGCTATGTATAGCAGTCCTTTTAGAAATGTAGCTCTGTTGTGATGAATAGTTCTATGGTTTACAGTTAACCTACAGTGGTTGTTATAGAAAAGTTTCCCGGTAATGCAGTGTGCCAGTCAGTGAATCTCTGTGCCACTCGGTGATGTGATTGTATGGTGTGGTATGCGGTACTGTATAATTGGCTTTATAGTGCACCTTTTCCATTAACCACACAGTGGTGTCCATGACTCATTTTAGCAAGCCGCAGCTCTGAACTGTCAGTGATTTTCTTCTACCACCGATTTTACATGTTCACCAGCAGGTGGCCTGGATTACTGTACATTTTTAAAGGGCAGCTGCAACGCCACTATAACAAAATGACAAGCAGGTGTTTAACTGGGAGCCTTTCATTAGCAGTAACCAGTGCTCCATGCTTTCCTTCCTCTGGGTGCTTTATATTATTTTGCTCATTGTTTTTAATTGGTTATATCACTGGAGCTTGTCCAGGTGTGGTGTTTTCTTCTAGTCAAAAAAATAAAAATAAAAAAAAAATGTCCAGCTCCAATCATTTATCTTCCAGTCAAAAAATAAAAACAAAAAAATAAACGTCCAACTCCGATTGCACCACAATCCCCACCTAACCTTCAACTGTGCACAAAGTACCAACCCCAACCCCACCCAGACCCCCATCACTCATCTGTACTGGCATCACTTTGTTGATCCATTCACCGACCAATGAGTCATCTTTATTCTGTCATTAGTGACAGCTCTATACAAATTTAGCTAGCTGTGGTACAGTACGTACCTTAATACAGTATTCATACAGTGATTGTTGGTTCCATTATTAATATGTGACTTTGATTTGACAGTCACAGTAGATAGGAAAGAGCTTGTAAACAATAAAGACCTACAGTAATAGAAGATAATGGAATGCTCTCCGACTTTTAATTTTATATCTTAGAGTTTCATACAAATATCGGTGTATGGTGTAATGATAACCATGACTGGGAGATGGCCATTCCTGGCTACAACATATTCAGAACAGACTGGGCAGGTAGGAAGGGAGGCGGAGTGGCATTGTATGTGAAAAATGACATAACGGCCACAGAGATCCAGGAGGAGCAAAATGGGGGCGAGATACTGTAGGTTAAGTTGGAAAGGAAAATGGAGCAAGCCATCTGCACAGGTGTGGTCTCTAGACCACCAGCCCAGGAGGAAGAAACAGATAGGGAGCTGATGCTAGCCATCCAAAGGATGGCAGACAAGGGTGAGGTAGTACTGGCTGGAGATTTCAATATTCCAGAAGTGGACTGCAGCATCCCAGCAGCAGCATCAACTAGGAGCAGATTTATCCTGGATTCCTTTCAGAGTGCCTTCCTCAAGCAACTGGTCATGGAACCAACTCGGCAGAAGGCAATACTGGGCCTTGTGCTCACAAACAGGGACAGTGTGATGGGGGTAACAGTGGGGGAGCACCTGGGGAACAGTGACTACCAGTCATTGTGGTTTGAAATCACAGAAGGAACAGAACCAAACCACACAAAAACACATATCCTGGATTTTAGGGGGGAAGACTTTGGTAAAATGGGGAGATACTTGAAAGAGGCATTGGGGGAATGGGGCAGGAATCAGGGGTTGAGAAACAGTGGGCAGTATTTAAAACAGGGCTTACAAGAGCAGGTTCAGTACTGGGTCCAGTCATTTTTAATGTCTTTATAAGTGACACTGCAGAGGGACTGGAAGGAAAGGTATGCCTCTTTGCAGATGACACAAAGATCTGCAACAGGGTTGATACACAAGGAGGCATGGAAAGGATGAGAAGGGACTTGGCAAGGTTGGAGGAATGGTCAGAAGTATGGCAGCTTGGATTCAATGCAAAGAAGTGCAAAATAATGCACCTGGGAAACAAAAACCCAGGGAAAGATTACATAATGGGGGGGTAATAACAACAACAAAAATGGAAAGGGACCTGGGGGTAATCATTCAAATTACCAAAATGCTAGCAAGCAATGTGAGAAGGCAGTAGGGATGGCTGGGGGGATACTGGGATATATAGGGAGAGGCATCACCAGCAGAAAACAGGAAGTTGTTATCCCCCTGTACAGACAGTTGGTGAGACCCCATCTGGAGTACTGCATCCAGTTCTGGAGACCCCACCTCCGTAAGGACATAGACAGGAGGAGGCAGTTCAGAGGAGGGCAACTAAAATGGTGCAGGGTCTGCAAGAGAAGCCATATGAGGAGAGACTAAAGGAACTTAATATGTATATCCTTGAGGAAAGGAGAGTGAGGAGGAACATGACAGAAACTTTCAAGTACCTCAAGGGAATCAACAAAGTCCAAGAGGGTAGCATCTTTCAGAAAAAGAGACGTGCAAGAACAAGGGGACACAATTTGAAGATAGAGGGGAGAAGGCTCAGGGGCAATGTGAGGAAGTATTTTTTCACAGAGAGGGTGGTGGATGCATGGAACAGCTTTTCTGAGGAGGTTGTGGGGTCTAAAACTGTGGGAGAATTCAAGAATGCATGGGACAGACATAAGGCAATTTTTGTGGGGGGTAGGAAGAAATAGGTTGTTGGTTAAATAGGATCTGCAGCATACCCTCTAGGTAGGGAAATGGGCAGACTAGGTAGTCCAAGAAGTCCTTATCTGCCATCAAAGTCTATGTTTCTATGTAACAGAATTATGCATTAAGCAGGTTAGCAAGAGGAAAAGGAAGAGGAGACCATTATGGTTTTCCAAAGAGGCAGCAAAGAAAGTGAAAGCCAAAAAGATTGCATTCAGGCAATACAAAAAGACACAGGCAGAAAGGGATAGGGAGAAGTACCAGGAGAAGCAAAGGGAGGCAGGGAGGTCGGTAAAGGAAGCCAAAGCTCAGACAGAAGAGCACAATGCAAAATCAGTGGGTAGAGGGGACAAAATCTTTTACAGATACATAAGTGAAAAAAGAAAGGCAAAGGGAGGGATAGTGAGACTGAAGGAGGAAGATGGGGGCCAAGTGGAGGATGACAACAGTAAAGCTGACATATTGAACAGGTATTTCTGCTCAGTTTTTACTGAGGAAGAGGAGGGTAATGGGTCTGAAGGGAGTACAAGGGGTGAGAATGGTGTAGAAATGGACACAAGTCCCTTTACACAAGAAAGGGTCCTGAAGGAACTGGAAGTCATAAGAGTTGATAAAGCAATGCAGCCAGAAGGGGTGCCCCCCAGGGTCCTTAAATAATTAAGAGAGGTGGTGGTTGAACCTCTGGCTATCCTGTTTAGCTGATCATTGGAAACAGGGAAGGTACCCAAAGACTGGATTACAGCAGATGTAGTCCCCTTATACAAAAGTGGGAACAAAGAGGAAGCGGGGAACCACAGACCAGTCAGCCTCACCTCGGTAGTGGGGAAGATCATGGAAGCACTACTGAAGGAGAGATTGGTGGAACATCTGGTTGTCAATGGACTGCAGGACCCAAGGCAGCATGGTTTCACCAGGGGGAGGTCATGTCAGACCAACCTCGTTGAATTTTTTGACTGGGTGACTAGGGAAGTGGATCAAGGGAGGTCAGTGGACATGGCCTATCTGGACTTCAACAAGGCCTTTGACACTGTGTCACATAGAAGACTATTACACAAACTAGGGAATATGGGTGTGGGCAGGACAGTAGTGTGGTGGGTAGGTAACTGGCTGGGCGGCAGGACACAGAGGGTGGTGGTAAATGGCTGTCACTCCACAGAGGGAAGAGTGACCAGTGGGGGTACCACAGGGATCAGTGCTGGGACCGGTCCTATTCAACATCTTCATCAGTGACATTGCGCAGGACGTAGAAGGCAGAATTTCACTGTTCACTGATGGCACAAAGCTCCATAACAGAGTAGACACACCAGAGGGTGTAGACAGAATGAGAAGGACCTGCAGAAACTTGAAGAATGGTCAGGGTTTGGCAGTTGAAATTCAATGCAAAGAAGTGTAAGATAATGCATATGGGCACAAAACCCTGGCACAATATTTCAATTGGGGGTGAGGATATAGCATGCACCAAGCAGGAAAGGATCTTGGGGTTATCATCTCTGATGACATCAAGGTAGGGAAACAGTGTGACAAGGCAGCAGGTAAAGCACATAGGATGCTGGGATGCATGAGCAGGGCATCACCAGCAGGAAAAGGGAGGTCATAATTCCACTATACAAGACACTAGTGAGGCCACACCTGGAGTACAGTGTACAGTTCTGGAGACCTTACCTACATAAGGACATAGACAGGGTAGAGAAGGTTCAGAGGAGGTAACAAAGATGGTACATGGATTGCATCACAAGTCCTATGAGGACAGATTGAAGGAACTGAATAGGTACTCCCTGGAGGAGAGGAGGGAGAGAGAGGACATGATAGAGACATACAAGTATCTTACAGGGAGGAACAGGGTGCAAGAATACACTATTTTTAAGTAAAAAAGATGTTCCAGGACTAGAGGGCATGGCATGAAGTTGGAAGGAGGACAATTCAGAGGAAATGTGAGGAAGAATTTCTTCGCAGAACGGGTAGTAGACAAGTGGAACACCCTGCCAGAGGAAGTGGTGGGGGGCTGAAACAATCACGGGATTTAAGAATGTATGGGATAGACTTAAAGGAATTCTGGAGGTCAGGGGTAAGGGGCAACAGAGTTCTAGGAAAACATAAACTGAACTTACAAACTCAAAGAGGCAGACTGGGTGGGCCATAGGCCCTTATCTGATGACACTGTCTATGTATCTATGTAATGTACTGTAGTCGTTCATGTGCAATTTCTCCTTTTTATGAGCATTAATGGCATCAGCATTTTTTATTGTTCTTTTCTATGATTCGGTCTAGTTAAAGTTGATACATCAATGATGGTTAATGCAGCCATTTATCCCACACCCACAACACCCTCATAAGTCTATCAGTAGCTCTGTCACTTATTTTTTCAGATTCTGCTTCTTGTTCTCCTACACTAGAGACTTTGGACTAGCTCAAGGGCATAAACAAAGTTCAGGAAGACAGCATCATTCAGATAAAAAATGTGCAATAACAAGAAGTCTCAATATGAGGTTGGAGGGGTGGAAACTTGAGGGTAACACGAGGAAATATTCTTTCATGGAAAGGGTGGCAGATATACTGTATGGAATAACCTCCCAATGGCTGTAGCACTGTATAATGCATTCGCATGATGGCTCCAGCATACTGTACCTCCTATTATCTGTAGAAAAAACTATCAAGAGCACACTTCCCATTACAATTCACCAAGTGCATTCTTTGAGTATAGGGCAGTGCTCACAGGAGGGTATACTGGCAACACATAAGTCACCAAATTCCCATGTTTTGTACTGAGGAATTCTGAACAGTGCAGTTTCCAAGACTGTACTCAGTACTCCACACGGGGTATGCACCAGAGATTAATACAGTGGCAATACTTCCTCCTTCCTTATGAAATATGCTTTCTCAAGTGGAAATAAACCTCTGATCCTTATGCTGCAGAGCCAAGACACATTCAGTAAGAAAGGTGCATGAACGAAAAGATGAAAACATAATGTGCCAAGAGTGTACTGTGTTTTCCAACAGACAGTATCTACAGTATTTCTGTTGTGAATTTCCAAGTCAGAACTCTAGTAATTGCAGCATCTCATGCAATTGGTGCCATTTAAGCAAAAAAAAAAAAAAAAACCTTTGCCATGGGTACAGAACACTGTTCATGACCAGAACAATCAGGACTGTTAAAATGGATGTTCTTTTTTGTATACTGGCTGCTATTGCTTCATTTCTGACATAAACTATTAAAGTCTGCAGGATATGAAGTTAGTTTCAATTATAGAAATGAATGCTAGTGATTGGGTTCATATAACTGATTGTCCACAATTCTTTCTGCATGTTCCACCCAGATCACGAACAGCTGTGTAATTCTGATACTGGTAGGAAATTTCCAGACTTGATTTGCACACTGTCAAATGCACAAAAGCTGTGCATGCACACAATCTTTTTTTTCCACATATTCCTACCCATACAGTCACACGAAAATCCCACCAGGGCATTTAGTGGGACTTATTCTTGTTTCAGCCACTTTCAGATCACTATAATAAAACAATTACATGCACAATACATGCACAGTATTTCTGAATTTAATCTTGCAATGTTCTCTAACAATAATACATATCTGTGTTATTATCTGCATCCCTATTATCAGAGTGGGATTCGAACAACATTTTCAGCACACACACAGAAATACTGTAAACTCACTGAAATTTTGATATTAAGATCGGAGTACCTTACATTAGAATTAACATTCAGAAGTAGACACTTCATACAATGAGTTGTGATAAATTCAGTACCATGCGATTAATTGTGTTCTGAACACTTTTCCAATGCCCAGCATCAGAGGCCTGCACGCAGTCTAATAAGATAAAGAACCACAAGTCTTAGTACTTTGTTTAAGCTTCAGTATATAGAAACTTACACTTGACTAGCTTTTTTTTTTCTAATCCAGAACAAGTGGTTTTACAACATGGAACTTATTTTAATAGACAGTATTGACCTGATTGAATCATAATGCTTTAGCTAGATATTTCACATAGGGGAAACTGTGCACTAAAAAAAATATGTTTAATTGTGCTCCTTGGCAGCCAGGCAGGATGCAGTATAAAAAAATAATAGTGCGAGGGCAAGGATAATTCAGTTCTAAATTCCCTTTTATCTGGCTACCGATTGTTGGGTAATCATGCCATTCTGGATCCATTCATCTGCTCGTGGCTGTCATCGTGCCTTATAAAAGCTCATGAATAGTTTCCGATTTATAAAACAGAAATCCATAATTATTTCATGATTTTATTATGGAACGCTTGACAATGCTTTTTTATTTTATCTCCATCAAGTGTAAGCACCATTTTGGGGGGGGAAGGGTGATTGAGCTGTGCGGCTAGCAGACTGCACAATTGTTAAAATACTTTATTTTTTTAACCACATGTGGACTTTGTGAAATAATACCTTAGAAAAGCTCATGAACAGGTCCCCATTTATAAAACAGAAATCTATAATTAATTCATGATTTCATATGGAATGCTTGACAATGCTTTTTTATTGTATTTTTACTTTGACATTTTACCAACAGGTTCAGTTATGAAATCGGAGACTTTTTTATGTCTTGTTCAAATCTAATCTTATCAAAATAAAATCTTTTAATGTAATGTATGATACAGTATGATTTCAACATCTTCTTGTGGTGACTGCACTGACACAAAAGCATTTTCCTTTATTTAAGAGTTTTAGTATTTTTTTTAACGTAGTGACCCTAAATAGCGCTACAATAAATGTGATGGGTGAGGTGGGGAGAGATTCTGATGTAACCACAAGTAAAATCTCCATCAAGTTTAAGCAACGTTTTTTTTTGGGGGGGGGCAAAGTGATTCCATTAATTAAGAAACTCAGCAACATACTACCATGCACTGAGCCTTAACATTGCTGCAGTGGTACTGTAAGATTCAGAGTGGAAAAGATTAGATTAATTACCTGCTAATGGTCCTAACTGCACCTCCCAGATTAGCTGCTCCTACTAAAGAAGGGGCTGAACTGACTACAATAATTGTTTGTAACCTGGGCTGGGAGGGGAAGGGTGTCTATAACTTTATCCTTGCAGTGCAAACAATACTGTCATGCTTAGCAAACACACACACGCACACTTTTGTGTATTTTCAAGACTGTACATGTCCATAAATTGATATAGGTCCTAAATAAACTGCACTCAACAGCAGGATTCTGAAAAGGAATCAATTTTAACATTTTCAGGCTGGCAGGCAGGGCAGTTTTTATGCATAGGCTAAGTAGGCTTCAGCCTAGGGGTGCTAGCTGTTTAGGGGCACCTGCGAATGAGGCAATAAAATATGTTTTTGCCTGCTTGTTTAATTGTCTCTGCTGCCTGAGTCCACTGAGTGTTGTAAGCCCACAGCACACTGTACACACACACACCCTCATGTTTCAGACCTCAGTTGAAAGAGTAGCAGGTAGCCAGCTCAGTGGTGCAGAGGGTTAAGGTGCTGGTGCCTTACCTCAACCCATGCCAGCGACCCAGGTTCAGGAATGGACTCGGGACACCGAGGGTCAGCAGGGGAGGAGAGGATCGAGCATCCAGCAGACTGCTCTCCTCTTCTGGGGTGGGCTGTGGGAGTGTGTGCTCTGCAGTGTCCTCCAGTGGAGACCAGGGGTAATGCAGAAGCAATGCAAGAAAGGGAACATCACCAGAAAAATGGAAACTGGCTCCGCACTCAACCAGATGATGGCCGCCTGGCAGTCTGATGCCGTCAATGTCCCAGGAGCCATCCATCCCTCAGCAGTACCCCAGGGCCAAGTAGTGTGCTTGCCTGCCCCACAGGTGCCTCTCCCCTCAGAGGAGGGGGGCCCGCCCGGTGAAGGGTTACATCCGGGTTACCATGGGGATGACTGCAAATGTGAGGGATGGGACACGGGAACAGGATGGATCAGAGATGCCTTGGCATAGCCTGAAGGAGTGACTGAGGGTGGTAGCATGTAGGGGAAAAAAAAGATAACACAAAAAAAGAAACAGCAGCAGGTGCAGCTAACTTGATAAGTCTGCCTCCAGTAAAAGACTACAAAGCCTGTCCTGACTCCCACTGTGACTCCTTGCCATCATTGGGCTCTGCTCCCCCCTTCCCCGTCTCCGGTGAACAAATGCTTATGATAAGCCATTTTGTCCCCCCACCACAACAAATGTCTCTGCCTCCTGGTGCCATCCTGTCACTTATTGATGTGGTGCTGAACCTCCCCAATCAGTGGCAGTATTAGGATTTAAAAATCCCACTGGTGCCAAATTGCTTAGAATGGCCAGAGAATGCTGGGCAGCTATGCTCAGTGTATAAGAAGGTCATATTTCAGGCAGCTATTTTTCTTCTTTTGGATGCTGACTCAGCTTTGATTCAGGTTCGGATGGGCTGTGGCACATCAGCACTGCTGAGGCTCGGAAACATAACTCTTTGCACCGATGACCAAATGACTGTGTTTGCTTTTTAGGAGCAGAATGAAGAGGTTTGATTTTTTTGCTGTGTTTCCCTCAGGTAAGTGAAAATATTGATGAGTTGACCCACTAAGTTACTAACTACCTTGTGCAAACATCCTGGGTCAAGCTCAGCTAATGAACAAAGTTCAGGTTCCTCTTCCCACCTCGATTTGTACTAACTGTCTTTGCAAAAGCCACCCAATGGTCCTTTGTCACTACGCAGACCTGACTGAGAATCCATTGCTTTTCCATGTATTTCTTCAGTGAGACACAATTGTAATAAGTTAGTTTCACTTATTTTCAACTGAGTTAGAAATCCTCAGAGAAAATATGACCCACATCCTCCCTCCATCTAATAGATGCTACCATCTTTTAAAAGTCTCTGCCTGTGCTCCGGGGTTTGTTCTTGACTGGTTACGTTTCATCCACAAGTAAGATTCAGTGCTCATGCCTCGGCAGGCATAAAAAAAAGGCAGAAATAAAGCAGTCCATATGCAGGTCATATTGATGGCTTTTCAAACAGCTGTTGCACACAAGGGAGAGAGATAGTAAAATACCAAAGAGACTCCTGGCCAGTTAACAAATCAGTAAAGAAATCACCAAAACCCCACACAGCAATTAAACTAAACTATGTTCTGTGCAAAGATCAGCTGGGCTCCAGCTAGTAGGCATAAACTACGGTAATGGCATTTAGCAGCTGAGACACCAAATATCCAAGGTCTGTAACACAGGAAAAACGCTTGCAGTACTAGTCTGCTGAGACAGAGCTGCTGCAACAAACTTGATCCATAAACAAAACAAAACTGCTCTCCAAGAACGAAAGCTGTGGCCAAAGTGGTACAGTGAAAAAGGTTGTTTATTCAGGAGTCCAGCAAACAACAAAAAGATGGTGCTGCAACACCCCGGCGCATCAAACCAAATTGTTCTTCTTCAGGGGACAGAGTCGGTCAACACAGTTACTGGTCTTAGGGGGTTTCAAGTTAGATACCATTTCCTCTGTCCAGCAATGAATGTTGCTAGTGTACCAGCAATTGTAAAAATATTGAGTAAAAGTCAATTCAGATACGTCACTTCTACTCTAATATCAGTCAATGATATTAAGTAACAGTGAATTTTGTTCACTGGTTGAGACATTTTTGCTTTCTGTCATTTAACCTTGCATTTTTTTAATTATGAGCGGCAGCAGTGCCTTACAACCAGCTTTTTGATACACCGCTGCACTGACAGAGTTGTCAACGCAGCAGAGGCTCTCTCGTACCAATCCTCAGCATATTCATCATGATGAATTAGCAGTGAATAAACCTATAACATAAAAAATAAATAATGTCAAGACCTGTATGATGTTAAAGCAGTCCAGGCAGCAATCCAGCTACAGCAGATTGTAGATGCACTGATTTTCTTGAAACGGAGGTCTGTCATGAAAGACAAAGTGCTAATTTTTAATACTGCAGAGACCTAACTCAGTTGCTAAAATTATTTATGTTCGATTGGCGATTTTATACACAGAAACACATATGTGTTCATAGAATGTTTTCTACAACAAACTACATTCCTAGTCAGATTCATTAGGAGAATTAGTTTGGCTACACTAATTAAATTATTTCCTGTCCTCTTTAAGGCATGAAGGCATACTATAATTAGAGTTACAGTAGTTAGACTTACAGTGCTGGCATGTAATTTTAGGTGCTGCATATTTTGACACAAAAAGGTAAAATAAACTGTCAGTTCACTTCCCCTTCCCTTTCTCATTTTAACGTCAATTTTCATTGTTGGTCTGTAAGGTATGATTAATTTAACATGCAAAATTTCCCAAAGAAAGAGAGGGGTGCTTCAATTTACAATATAAAACTGGTAGAGTCCATTTGGCAATACAAGAGGCTGGGGAGGTGTAATCTGGTGGTCTACTGAAATCAGAATGCCTTTGCCATTAACATAAAGTAGCCACCAAGACCATGGACATGCAGGTGGGGGAAGGGTCAATTGGCTGTGTCTGGGAGCCAAAGGAGACACTTTTGGAAGAAAGAGACCATACAGTGTAACCCAGCAGTTCTCAGTTTCACACATACTGTTTACATAGAAACATAGAAACATAGAATTTGACAACAGATAAGGATAGTTTGGCCCACCTAATCTGCCTATTTCCCTACCTGATGGATAAGCTGCAGATTCTAGTTAATCAACAGCTTACTTCCTTCTACCCCCCCACTAGAATTGCCTTAAGCCTGTCCCATGCATTCCTGAATTCTCCCACTGTTCCTCAGTGTTCCTGTTTGTCCGACTACAGTACATTGCCACGATCCCAGACAGAAAAGGCATTAGTTCTCCACTGTTAGTACAGTTTATCAATGAAGAGTCCTCTCAGATAATAAGATGTACTGAGCAGTAGTGCTGCATACTCCTCATTATCAAATCATGAGCATCACAGATCTGACAAGATATGGGCATCAGTGTCACACAGTTCAGTGCCAGATAGCTTCAGTTAGTTTTGAACCTGATAACATGAGGCATAAACTTGAAGCTGCCAATGTCCAGAAACACATGACTACACCTTCTCCAGCTGATAAATACAAGATAAGTATGTGCTCACCCTCCCATACCTCATGTTTAGTATGTAAGCCATGATCATAGACAGTGACTGAATACAGGAGCACAGAGGTTGTTTTTTATTTTTCTTAATGGCAGTGAGTGTTTTACCTCCAACTATGACCATGGCTTTCTCACTAAACATGAGGTAGAGGAGGGAAGGGGGGAACAGACACACAACACGTGGTATTTTGCAACAACAGCAGTGTGTGTAAAAATGTGTTTCTGGATGTTGAAAACATCGTGTTTATGCTTCATGTTAGGTTCAAAAGTAATTGAAACTGTCTGGCACTGAACCATGTGAAAGTGATGTCCAAATCTTTTCAGATCCACATGTTGACAACCTCACATGGAGAGACTCTCTGCAGAGAACTGCTATTATGTTTACAGATATGTCCTTATGAATAATCTGGGCAGGCTATATCCTTCTTTTTGGGGATGGGAAGGAAGGAGGATATTGGGTGCTAGTAGGTGGGGTGGGTGAAATTCCAATCACAATTAGGCACTGAGGTTAGTGAAAGGCTACCGCTCAATGTCCTCCCTCCCTCCTTCATCTGGCTTGTGCTTCACTTTGCAGCACTTACTAGCCCTAACCACCTGCTCCAAGTCCGCTGCTGAACAAAGGTTAGCTGCTCCTGAAATGGGCATGTTCACCTATTCCCTGGTCAAGCACCAGTCCCATTTCAATTATCCCACCCACTCCCTCCCTCAGAGTACTGTCCACCCCCACCCATTTCCCTCTAGTGGACAGTACCATACTGTACCCCCATGAATATGGGTGTTGATTCTGCACCATGGATTTTTAATCTGATGCTTTCCTTCATCAGGAGGGATATTTTATTTGGGAAATTTTATATTGGTAACTGGTGTTGTGTGACTTGGCTCTCTGGCTGGCTGTCATGCTGGTATGATGGAGTAAGGGACAGATTTCTAAGACCATGGGCAATGTGTAGTAAGGTCCTTGTGACTTTACCCATTTTTGATATGAGGAGCACATTTTTTTGTGGATTAGATGTGCATGTTCCCTGATAGCCATCCAATCCTTTTTGATTGACTCTTTATTCATTTATTTATTTATTTATTTATTTATTTAGCTTTTGTTGACTGGGTAAGTGCACTAGACAAATCCTGCCTATTTTCAGGCACGACCCGGGGGAGGGGGGATACAGATGAATGCCAACTGACCTTGAACCAGATTAAGCTGTTGGTGGTATTTTTAGTGAATGAGGGAAATTTGGCCAGGACACCGGGGAAATTTCCCTACTCTTTTCGATAAGTGCCATGGGATCTTTAACATCCACCTGAACTACCACCAGTCCAGGCAGATGGGACCTCGGTTTAACATCTCATCCGAAAGACTGCACCTCAAAAATGCAGCACCCCTCTCATGCTGCATTACAGTGTCAGTACTGGGATATTAACCCAAGTGCCAGATGTGGGAACTGAACCCACAGCCCTCTGATCTCCCGGCCTCAGAGGCGAGTGTGCTACCTATGAGGGCACGCTGATCAATTTGGTGCTTTTTTCATAACTTTTGGGAAAATGTTTCTATAAATACAATATGTATGATCATTTATAATATCTAGTATGTTTTGTTTCACTACATTTTTTATTTAATTTTTTTTCATAGGCAATGCGAGTCAAAACCATGGTAACATCTAGTTAGTAAGTTTAAAATCACACATGTTTATTTGCTCAGTTATAGAAGTTTCAATGTTCATTTTTGTATGTTTAGGGTTTTTTTTCTGTCATTTTTTTCTGCCATTTGCAAACATTCCATTCCCTTGCTCTTCTCCGTAGCAGTGGGGAGGGTTGTGTGGGAAGAGGGTCCCTTTCGATTCATGGTGAAGGTTCATTGAACTTCTCTGTCTCCAGCCACCATTTTTCTGCTACATTTATCACATCTTTATTGTTAAGGGGGGATAATAGTTTCATTCATGCCTCTGCCACCGATCAGCAAATAATTAAGCAACCACAGTGACTGAAGAAAGGCCATTATTTGGAACTGGGAGAGTGGCAAGGGAAGTAAATGTCCAGAAGAGGAGTCTGTTGTGAATATTTGTTATTATTAACAAACTTACAGCACCTAAGAGCATGTAGAGTGTGTTTTTAATAAAAAAGCCCAAGTTTAGCAGCATTCTTTTTCTGGAAATTTAGTCCACCATTAGCACTATCACTAGCACTAATGTGATTTGTGTACACACACAAGGCCACTTGCCATCGGGTTCAGTGATCTGTTTGCTGCTTGACTACAGTATATTAGCCCTTTATCTGTTTTTAAGCCAAACAAATGAAATCTGCAGCATGCCGATTGCAAGCACTGTTACAGAGGAACAAGTGCAGCACCAAATACTTAATAAATAATGAACAAAAGAGTAAACAGGGAGGAGAGGAGGCACTGTGGGTCACCTTAGAGACTAAAAATGGCACCCCAATCCACACAGGGGTTGTATACAGACCCCCATGTCAGGGGGAAGGAATGGACAAGGATATGATAAAAGGCATACTTTGGATGGCAGAGAAAGGGAAGATACTGTTGATGGGGGACCTTAATATGCCGGATGTCAACTGGAGCACCTTTGCTGCAGCCAAATCCAAAAGCAGGGCCATTCTCAATGCCCTTCAGGTGGCATGCCTCAGACAGCTAGTTTTGGAGCCTACTCATGAGGGAGCAATCTTAGACCTCGCACTCTCAAATGGGGACAGTGAGAGGATCTTAGATCTAGAAGTGGGTAGCCATTTGGGAACAAGTGACCACCAAACAGTGTGGTTCACGATAAACTCAGCTACAGAGTCAAGCCATACAAAAGTGAGGGTTCTGGACTTCAGGCGGGCTGACTTTGGCAAGATGGGAGAGTGCCTTAGAAAAGCACTAGCAAACAGGCTAAAAGGAGGGGTGGAGCAACAATGGGGAAATATCAAAACTGCCATCACAGAGGCAACAAGCCTTTGTGCGAAGCAAATAAACAAATCAAAAAGAAAGAAAAAGCTACTATGGTTCTCAAAAGAGGTGGCGGTGAAGGTTAGGGAGAAAAAGATGGCATTTAGGAAGTATAAGGAAACACAGAAGGAGCAGGACAGAGAATTATACCAGTTAAGGCAGAAGGAAGCAGGGAGGGTAGTCAGAATAGCAAATGCCCAAACTGAGGAAAAGATAGACAACTCAGTTAAGAAGGGGGATAAAACCTTTTATAGGTATATCAGGGAGCATAGAAAGACAAAGGGAGGGATAGTGAGGCTGAATAGAATAGATGGTGGATGGGCAGAGAGGGCAGTGAAAAAGCAGGGATACTGAATGAATACTTCTGTTCAGTATTCACAAAAGAGGAGGCAGGGGAGGTGCTTAATCCAATTAACAGAAGCACTCTGGATAATGGGGGTCGATCCCAGTCCCTTCACAGAAGAAAGGGTTCTGAAAGAACTCCTAAAACTGAAGGTGGACAAAGCAATGGGGCCAGATGGAATTCACCCCAGAATTCTAAAAGAATTAAGCAGAGAACTAGTGACACCACTGACTACCCTTCTTAACAAATCATGGGAGGATGGTGTGGTACCTGAGGACTGGAGGGAAGAAGGCAGATGTGATTCCTCTTCACAAAAGTGGGACCAAGACAGAGGCAGGAAACTACAGACCTGTCAGTTTGACCTCTGTGGTAGGGAAAGTGATGGAATCACTTCTGAAGAAAAGAATTGTTGAGTACCTAGAGGCCAGTGGGGCACAGGACCCAAGGCAGCATGGGTTCACAGCAGTAAGGTCATGTCAGACGAATCTAATTGATTTCTTTGACTGGGTGACCAAAGTAGTAGGACAGGGAGGGACTGTGGACATGGTCTACCTAGAATTTAGCAAGGCATTTGACACAGTCCCACACAAAAGATTAATAGTCAAATTAACCAGCCTGGGAGTGGGTCCCAGGGTGGTAGCCTAGGTAAAACATTGGCTGGAAAAGAGGACTCAGAAAGTAATTGTAAATGGAGTCCATTCTGAAGAAAGATGTGTTACTAGTGGGGTACCGCAGGGTTCAGTACTGGGTCCAGTCCCTTTTAGTGTCTTTATAAGTGACATTACAGAGGGACTGGAAGGAAAAGTATCTCTCTTTGCAGATGACACAAAGATCTGCAACAGGGTTGATACACAAGAAGGCATGAAAAGGATGAGAAGGGACTTGGCAAGGTTGGAGGAATGGTCAGAAGAATGGCAACTTGGATTCAATGCAAAGAAGTGCACAATAATGCACCTTGGAAATAGAAACCCAGGGGAAGATTACACAATGGGGGGGTAGTAACAACAATAAAAATGGAAAGGGACCTGGGGGTAATCATATCAGATGACCTTAAGGTTGGCAAGCAATGTGAGAAGGCAGTAGGGAGGGCTGGGGGGATACTGGGATGTTTAGGGAGAGGCATCACCAGCAGAAAACAGGAAGTTGTTATCCCCTGTACAGACAGTTGGTGAGACCCCATCTGAGTACTGCGTCCAGTTCTGAGACCCTATCTCTGCAAGGACATAGACAGGATGGAGGCAGTTCAGAGGAGGACAACTAAAATGGTGCAGGGTCTGAGAGAAGTCATATGAGGAGAGACTAAAGGAGCTTAATATGTATACCCTTGAGGAAAGGAGGGATGGGGGACATGATAGAAATGTTTAAGTACCTCAGTGGAATCAACAAAGTCCAAGTGGGTAGCATCTTTCAGAAAAAGATGTCAAGAACAAGGGACACAATTTGAAGAGATAGAGGGGGCGGCTCAGGGGCAATGTGAGGAACTATTTTTTCACAGAGAGGGTGGTGGATGCATGGAACAGCCTTCCTGAGGAGGTTGTGGGGTCTAAAACAGTGGGAGAATTCAAGAATGCATGGGACAGACATAAGGCAATTTTTGTGGGGGGTAGGAAGAAATAGGCTGTTGGTTAATTAGGATCTTCAGCTTATCCTCTAGGTAGGGAAATGGGCAGACTAGGTGGGCCAAGTGGTCCTTATCTGCCGTCAAAGTCTATGTTTCTATGTTTCTATTAGATTGAAAAACTTTGTTGAGTTATTCTAACATTATTGTCATAGGTATTATGAAGGTGTTTTGCTTCTAACATCTCATTTATGGCTATTAAGTAAGTGATAAGTCATCAGACATTCTTATATTATTGCTGTGCCATTTTTGATCTAAACTTTTATACCTATTGCTGTTAGTTAGTTATTTCATATTATTTCTTCCATATATGTGATACCACAATGTGGGGAGTGGATTTTTCAGCAGTGTGAGGCAAAATCAGTTGTGACATGAGCAAATGAATTATGATGGCAAAAAAATGTATGCTTATGGATACCAGTACTTAAAGCTGTAACTCAAACACCAAGAAAAAAATGTATAGGGGAATATAGCTAAATTTGGCAATTTTCAACCATATCAATTTTCAGATGGCCAGCATTTTATTAAATTGATAATTAGCTATTTTAAAAATATATTAGCCATATTTTTATTTAGTCTTTGGTTACTGGGTAAGGCCTACTAGGCACATGTGCCTGTTTTCAGGGGTGACCTGGGAGCACTGGGTGGTTAAGTGACTTGCTTAGAGTCACACAGTATGCAAGTGGAGGTTGTGAGAATCAAACCCAGGTCTGGTCTACTGGATGTACCAAGCTCGTTCACAGCTCATTACTCTAACCTCTAGGCTATACTGCCAGCCCCATATGAAAAATAACATTGATATGTTGAGATGTTGCAGTGAATAAATGGAGGATGAATATAATTGTGGCAGAGAATATTAAGTTTATTAGGTTGGGGGGGCTGGAGGGTATGTAATTATTGCAGGAGGGGGTAGCACAGCCAACAATGCGAATATAAACTGTGAACATTACTTAACTTTACTTAGATTATTTTGTCACTGTTAATGATCCATGGGGCACTTTCTTGCAAAATAAAAGGCAAACAGATTTTTTATTTGTTTTATAGGGCATACTCATATTCACCATAAGCATTCCTGACTTTACAGTATGTCGTTAGTATTTAAAAACACAAACATTGCAAAAGCTATATAGTCAGCCATGCATAAACTGATGAATGTGAATCAACAAATGGAAACAGCTAGCATGGTGTAACTGGGGTCACTAACATATAAGGGAGTGGAGGGATTAAATTATATTGCAGGAAATGATGGGGCACAGTAAAACAGACACATACAGTATAAGGGCTTCAGACATTTCTATTGCAAGAATACTTGTGGATCCTAAATGTATAGCTTCTTATGACTGACCTACAATAATTTAAAACAATTTTACTAAACGTAAACTGGAGTGGACGAGGATCTGCTGCTGGTAGCACCTCAATAACCTGTCACTGTAACTGTACAAATACTTTAAAGCTTTAAACTCTCTGGCCCAGATATTCAAAAGGGTTGCGCATGGTGCACCAGTGTTGCACCATGCGCAACCCACTGATGCACCCTGGCGCGACATTCAAAAGGGAAAAGTGCACCGCACAAATCCCGATGCGCCGGAGCACATCAGTAATATATGCAGGCACAGGTAGCAGGGGGGCGTTCCCATGCATAACCTGCACAGCCCAATATTCAGCCCAGGATGTGCAGAGCCATACATGCGCACCCCCTACTTGCGCCAGCACAAAGTTAAGCCAAAATAAAAAAGGAACAAGTGATGGCCACCCACAGGTGAGCTGCCACACTGCAGGGTGCAACACGGCAGCTGCCACCTGTGGGTGGCCACCCATGTTCCGGCTGCACCTGGCGGTGCCCCCCATGCCCGATCACGGGCATATGTTTAAAAATAAAGTTCCCATCCAATATCCCTGGTGGTCCAGTGGACTGATATGTGCCCGATCATGGGCTTCCGTTATAATAACCCCCCCCGTCCAATATCCCTGGTGGTCCAGTAGACCAAATGCTGCCCGATCGTGGGCATCTGTTTAAATGAAACCCCCCCATCCAATATCCCTGGTGGTCCAGTGGACCGAATGCTGCCCAATTGCAGGCATCTGTTTAAATGAAAAAAAACCCCGTCCAATATCCCTGGTGGTCCAGTGGACTGAATGCTGCCCGATCATGGGCATCTGTTTAAATGAACCCCTGTCCAACATCCTTGGTGGTGCAGTGGACTGAATGCTGCCCGATTGCGGGCATCTGTTTAAATGAAAAAAAAAACATCCAATATCTGTGGTGGTTCAGTGGACTGAATGCTGCCCGATCACAGGCATCTGTTTAAATGAACCCCCCAGTCCAATATCCCTGGTGGTCCAGTGGACCAAATGCTGCCCGATGGCGGGCATCTGTTTCACAGACAATGTCCTATTACCCTGGTGGTCTAGGGCACCCCCTCCCACCCGCCCACTGAGTCCCACCGCCCCCTACCCCCGGTCAGCCAGCGGGCAGCAGCACCCCACCCACCTGCCATCCCGCCATTCATCAACTGGACACTCGGCTGCACGCCTATTGGCTCACGCCAGAACCAATGGGCATGCAGCCCTACCAAGGTGTCAGTCGGCAGGCGGCGGGCAGCAGGCAGGTGGGTTGCTGCCCGCCGCCAACCGGGGAGCGAGGCACTGGGACTCAGTTGGCGGGTGAGGAGTGGGCTACCCAAGACCACCAGGGTAATAGGACGTTTTCTGAGAAACAGATGCCTGCAATCGGGCAGCATTCAATCCACTGGACCACCAGGGATATTGGATGGGGACTTTATTTTTTAACAAATGCCCATGATCGGGCTGCAGGGGGCATCGGTCCCCGACGGCTGCTGCCTAGCAGGGTGCCAGGTGCAAGTCGTTGGGGATCGGCGCACCTGCATGCTAATGGGATGCAAACAGGGCCATAATGACATGCAAATGGCCTCATGTGCACTTTGCATAAATTATGGCCCCATTTGCATGTCACCTTTTGAATATCACAGGTGCTGTGAATGGCGCAATGGCACTTGCGCTAGCGCATCTCCATGCTCCACTCTGGCCACTTGCGCTGGTGCAGTGCCACTGCACCATGCACAGTGGGGGTGGCCTGGGTGCGATATTCAAAGCTGCTGGGCCATGGCGCAGCTCCTTTGAATATCGCCCAGGCCACACCCCTGTGCAGCCAAGTTGAGCTGCACCCAAGCTTGCGCCACAGCCTGGCGCAGTTTGAATATCTGGGCCTCTGCCTTCCAGACTAGCAGATCTTACAATAACACATGCACCCTACTAGTATTAAAGCTTATACCCTGGAGCAGTTTTTCTATATATTTGTTTTCATTTATTAAACAAAAGTGGGAGTGAGTTTCTTGCTGGAGGGGGGTTATAAAAGTATGAAAGCCTATACCCTGGATCAGGTTTCTCTTTTTACAGTTTTTACAATTTTTTTACATGTATTAAACAAAAGTGAGTGTAAGTCTGAGAGGATCTTACAAATTTTGAACTAGGAAGGAGTGCTACTGTAACAGTTCTACTGAGCTCCCAATAGGATACCAATAGGGGGTTTGGTGCATGTACTGCTCCAGACCTAAAAAAAATGGTATGATCAGCAAAATTAAAACAATGGTGCAAATAATTATTTTGTATCCATATTTTATGGGTGGACTTACAATATTAGAAGACTATTAGAAGAACCATGAACATAACTGAATGGTTGTCCTCTCCAGATCATTGATCGTGTTACCTGGGTGTTTAAAAAAAATGTCTACAGTTGGTACGGGAGATCAGGTCATCATTGGCTTGGACTGATCTACAATACATGCCCCAATAGCACAAATTAGAATAAATCCTTTGTCTTTTGATCACATTCACTGACTAATGGGTGCTAGACAGGGGTGCCTGATATCTCTTTACTTTTTGCTCTCTTTATAGAGTTTTTGGCTCATGCTGTCTGACAATCAGAGGGTATATATGTCTGTTTACACAAGTGACCTAGTCTTGTACCTGGACACCAAAAATGTAATATTATTTCAACTGGATTTAATTTTTAAATTTTCTGCAACAGGCACCAGTCACATTTCAATTATCACAAACACTTCCTTCCTCTCTCCCTCCCTCCCTCTGAGTGCTGACCACCCACACGGTTCTCCAACCATGCACCAGTCACATTTCTATTATCCCACACACTCCCTCCCTCCCTCCCTCTGGGTCTCAGATATTAAATTAACTGCAATGGCCAACTATAAAATAATAGAAAATCACACTCACTCCCTCCCTCCCTCTGAGTGCTGAACACCCACACCTGTTCCCTGAACCGGCACCAGTCCCATTTCAATTATCGCACCCACTCCATCCCTCTGAGTGCCAGATATAAAATTTACTGCAATGGCCAGCTATAAAATAACTGCACAAAATCCGATATCCTCTCCTGGACCGTAACTGTAGCGTTCTAGATACAGGGAAAAAAAAGAAGTTCAGCAGAGGCAAAAAAAATCATTAAAATTAAAATACACTGACCCTACTAACTTACATACATTAAAATTATGCTTTTAGCTCATGCTATCCGACAAGAAAAGGATATATATTTTTTGTTTTCACAGATGATCTAATCATGTACCTGGACACCAACAATTAAATATTATTTCAATGGCATTTAATTTTTAAATTTACTGCAACGGGCACCAGTCCCATTTCAGTTATCACACCCACTTCCTCCATCCCTCCCTCCCTCCCTCTCAGTGTTGACCACCCACACCTTGATCCAGCACCAGTCCCATTTCAATTATCCAACCCACTCCTTCACTCTGAGGGCAAGATATTAAATGAACTGCAATGACCAGCTATAAAATAACATAAAATCACACCCACTCCCTCCGTCCCTCTCAGTGCTGACCATGCACACCTGTTTTCTGACCCAGCACCAGTCCCATTTCAATTATCCCACTCACTCCCTCCCTCTGAGTGCCAGATATTAAAGTTACTGCAACAGCCAGCTATAAAATAAAGGCGCAAAATCTGATATCCTCTCCTTGACCGTAACTGTAGTGCTCTGGATATGGGGAAAGAAAGAAGTTGAGCAGAGCCAAAAAATCATTAAAATTAAAATGCACTGACCCTACTAACCTACATACTGTACATTAAAATGATGTATTTTTTTCTACACTCTACCACAACATTTTTTATTGTAAAAAGCATACTGTAGTACATAATTGGAAGTATGAGTGAACACCCAGATGTCAGGTCTAGTCCAGTTAGTAGTTACCTATATGTGCATACACTACAGTTATTTATTTTCTCACTGGATGATGAGGTCCATTGGGGGGGGGGTGTAGTGAGTGTAAGTAGGGTAGCCCAGTTAAAATACAAAGAAGCACAGTATTTTAACATTAAAACGGAGATTCACAAAATGTTTTACAGCTGAATGGGAGATCCACAAAATTGGACACTTCATACAAAGTGCCTACAATGAAGCTAAACAGTAGTCTAGTTAACCTGTTCTGTCTCCCTGTGTGTTTTGTGTCACTGCTGATTTTTTGAGAATGGGGCTGAACAAACTCATGGGAATTTTTGGGTCCTGCTTGTGGATTTTGTACATACCTTTATGACTGTGTATTTTTTTATTACTGTTACAGATGGCATGTGGAGCAGGTGGCATGGGTCGGGGTTGGGGTTACTGAAATTTTTTTGAAATATTTTTGTGTTGGTTGATTTTTTTATAAGACAGTAATCAAACAAGCATGCATTTCATTGTGGTATGTACAAACCCAAGTGCTGATCACTTGATGAGGGTTCTGATTACTGCTGATCAGGGATCAGAGATGGAGATGTGAACTGTGGGGACACCTACTGGAAATTTCAATTATAACAGTAGATTAAAACTGAAAACAGTGCCACCTGGTGAATTTTAGTGGCTGATAATGGTGAGCCAATTAAATCAGAACTCAGCATACCTCAACAGACAATTAAGACTTATTGATGTGGTAATGCCACATTGCCAGGTACCGCTGAGTAATAACGCAGCTACCGAGGCATACCGAGGTACCAGAAAACTTTTTATTTATTTATTTAGTTTAGCTTTTGTTAACCGGGTAGGTACACTAGACAAGTTATATGCCTATTTTCAGGAACGGCCCGGGAGAGTACAACAGGTATAACAGGTACAGCAGTACAGCAAAGCAGGAGAGTAAACAATTATACATTTGTTGTGAGGTATACAGAGTCAACAAGACTGGGGGCAAGATACATTTGTGAATTAGGTACATAGTCAGCACAGCAAACAGAAGATAAGGTTCGTGAGATCACCAGAACATCAGACAGTAAATAGTGCATACGTTCAGGTTGAGTTTCACAGTAACTACCACTGTATACTGGAATGTTTGTTTTATGACTTACAATCTTTATGCTATTTACATGGGACACACCTTAATGTTAAGGACAATTGGTTTGGATCCAAAATTTCATTCCACAAGACAGGATCTAGAACAGGAAATTCTATTCTTAAAGAACAACTATGGCTGAGATTAGAACTAAAATTATTTCTTATAATATAAACAGAATAAATCACCCAATCAAAAGGAAGCAAATACTAAAGTACCTTAAGAACCAGCACTGTGATATCAAATTCATGCAAGAGACTCACCTGACCCCTCGGAGGCCATGAAGTTGAAGTCTAAGAAATTCCCAATCTCTCTATCATGCCTCCTTAGGAAAGGGTAAGAGAAGGGGGTGGCAATTCTACTTGCAGCGGCCTTCCCGTTTGAGGAGCTGGAGGTGGTGTCGGACCCAGGAGTGCATTACATCTTTGTAATAGGAAGAATTCTGGACATCCTGATAACACTGGTGAACTTGTATGTGCCTCCGGGTTCCTCCATCACCTTTTATTCTGACCTGATCAAATTGCTGGCAGAAAAAGCCAAGGGTCTGGTTATAGCAGGGGGAGACTGGAATCTAACTCTCAATAGGTCACTGGACTCTACCTCTAAAATACCAACCCCTGATGGTAGGACAGCCTGCATGTTCTCCAGACTTCTAACAGATATGGGCATAGCTGACATATGAAGAGAGAAATATCCAACAGCCAAAGATTTTATGTACTACTCACCCAGGTACAAAATCTACTCCAGACTACATATGTTTTTAACATATCCAAAAGATATGTCATCCTTTCAATCCATGTGGGTAGGGACAGCCACCCACTCTGACCATCAACCCATTTTCTTGGAGGTTGATTTGCAGCTTCCAAGGGGAAAAAACCCAATGGAGACTAAATGTCAGTCTATTGCAGGATGAGGTGGTGAAGGACAAGATCCAGAAGGTAATTAAACAACTGAACTTAATGATAAACCAGGGACAACACCACAAATACTTCAGGACACCGTCAAAGTGATGGTGAGGGCGAAATTAATATCGATAGCAGCCTTTAAAAAAGAAGGAAATAAGACTACAAATCGATACCCTCACAGGGCAACTATGGTCACTAGAAACCCAACAAAAACATAAATGGTGTAGAACGAGGGACAAAGAAATCAAGAGTCTTAAAAACAAAATTCAGACTCTCAACAAAATAGAAACAGAAGAGGTGCTCTGGTATCTAAAACAATCATATTATGAAGGGGAGCTAGGGCAACTAAATTATTGGCATATCACCTAAGTCAGCAAGCTGCAAAGGCAAATATCACAGGACTCCGCCACCCTGCCACAGGTCAAATATTGCATAGATTGGAACAAATTGCTAAGTCCCTAGTCTCATATTACTACTCCCTTTACCAGCCCGAAAGGGACTCACATGCAGAAGAGAAAAAATGCTTCCTCCAAATGCTAAACTTGCCCGACCTTACTCAAGAACAGGGTCATCTTCTCATGACCCCAATCTCACAGGCCAAAATAACGTCTACTATCAAAAAGCTTAAGACAGGGAAATGACCCAGTCCTGACAGTTTCGAGGGTGAGTTCTATAAGGCTTTCTGTAAAGAAACAACCCCACTTCTACAAAACACCTATAACCCAATCTGGTAGAGGGAGAGGCAGTGCCCCCATCCTGGAACTACACCACCATCACAGTGCTGCATAAAGTAGGTAAGGACCCCCTAGATTGTGCCTCATACCACCCTATCTCACTGTTAAATGTAGACTATAAAATCTTTATGGCCATAGTAGTAGCCTGTCTCAACCCCCTAATCTCAAAAGTTATACAACTCAACCAAACAGGATTTATTGAAGGCAGACAAGCCCCGACAGTGTCAGATTCACTATTAATATTATTGACATAATCAATAAGCAACGCACTTCCACCTGTATGCTGAACCTAGACACAGAGAAGGCTTTTGATAAAGTTGCATCGAGTTTTCTCTTCAGTGTCCTGCAGCGTATGGGCTTTCCGCTGGCCTTCACAGAGGCTATAAAAGCTCTATACGCTACCCCACAAGCATGCATCAGGGTCAATGGAGGCCTGTCCCAAAGGATTCAGCCTGGGCAGGGGGCCCGACAAGGCTGCCCATTATCACCCTTATTATTTGCCCTATACTTTGAACCCCTAGCCCAGGCCATCAGGAACCACCCAGATATATCAGGGGTGGGAATCAGTGAGATGGAGCATAAAATCTCACTCTATGTAGATGATGTACTCCTTTACCTTACCAACCCAGAAAAATCAATACCTTGAGTCTGGAACCTACTAAAAAAATGCAGTCAATATGAGGGCTATGTGCTAAATAAAACCAAATGGAAATACACAAATTCCATTACAACCCATCACCAAACATATGTCAGCTATTACCACTGAAATGGACAACCCAGAAAATAAAATATTTAGGCACCCATATCAAAAAGTCTACATAATTTATTTTCAGGCAACTTTGACCCCCTAGTGCATCAAATTAAAAAAGATGTAATGGGATGGACCCTACTAAATCTTCCATTATACTCCCAAATCCAGGCAGCCACAATGAATATCCAGCCTAGATTCTTATATCTTTTTCAGTGTCTCCCACTAAAAATTTCTAAGACTCAAGTGCAAACCTGGCAGAGAATGATCAAAAACTTTGTATGGTCCTCAGGCAGACCACAAATTAAAAACACGCTAATGCAATCTGATAAGAAACAAGGAGGGAGAGCCTTTCCATATCTGGAGGATTACTATCTAGCTGTCCAACTTCGTTGTGCACTCTTTTGGTCGACCGGTGGGTATAAAGCACACTGGAAGTCCATAGAAGAATCATATGCAGTAAGGGCACCTCTGGGAGCTAGAGTGATGAGCTCCAGACTGGAAATTCAGAATTTCTGAATCACTGATATCCATACGGAACACCCTAAAGGCAGCCCATTGAATATGGACCAAATATAAACTTACACCAAAGTTGTGACCCTTGAGATGGTTTGCCAGGGATAGCACCCTTTCTACCACCACAACAGGACCTCACATTCAGGAGGTGGTCGAGGTTGGGATTGTGTTGCTTAGGCAAGTTTATAGCAGGGGGGCTAATGCAGGAATTCAGAAAAATCAAAGTAACTTTCCAGCTAAGACATACAGACCACTTCAGATTTCTCCAGATCAGGTCGCATATCCTGGGTCTCCAAAAGCAGACTAATAATCACCTCGGGAAACCAGGGCCTACTTCAGGTCATAAACGATATTTAAAATGTAAAGTTATTAAGAGGTCATATTTCTGCAATATATAAAGCCCTCAGAGACACGGAAGTCGAGAGGTCCAGATCTTTAAAGAATAAATGGAAAACAGAAACTGGCAAACAGCTTACTAAGGGAGAATGGGAGAGAGTGTTCCTACAGGCCAACAAAACCACACACTACCCGGCGTGGCGAGAGTTCAAGTGGAAGGTCAGGACATGCTTCTTCCTTACCCCAGTCATACAAAATAAATGGGGTGGGGACCACCCAGCAATCTGCTAAAGGAATTATTCAGAATCCTCAACACATCACACTCATGTGTTCTGGCAGTGCACGGGACAAACCGCATACTGGGACCAGATTAAGCTGGCTTTGAGGGAAATATTCTCCCCTGGTGGAGCCACTGGGACCTCTACAATTATTATTAGGCCTGCCACCTCAGGAGCTTGGGGGCATTGATAGAATATACCTCTGGAATATCTTGGTAGCAGCGGCTCATAAAGCCATACCACGAAAATGGCTTACAGCGGACCCCCCCTACACACACACTTTTTACCAATAGATTGCAATAGTCCAGGAGATCCAGAATATGGAAGAACTGACTTACAAAGTTAATTTAAATATAACTGCATTAGTCCGTAAGTGGACACAGTGAATCATATGGAGAGGGGGTGTTTCAGAGGAACACATCTGACTTATATTATAAGGGACAAAAAGTAATACCAGGGGGTGGAACTGTTTGAAGGATGTAAACCTAAACTCTTCCTTTTAATTTCTTTTATTCATGAAATATGATTATAAAACACTGGAATAAGATTATCTGAGGACTGTAATGAGATGGAATGACTTAATGATGACTATGTAAGATGTTTTGTGTCCAAAAGTTTCAATAAACATGAATTAAAAAAGCAAATCCCCATGTTGTTCAGTCTTGTGCCCACTTTGCCACAGATACTGTATCTAGTCACTCCCCCCATGACAAGCCTCATAAACAGAGAGACACTGCGCTGCTATGTGCTTCAAGCTGTTTTGTCTCTCACACTCTCTCCTCGCACCGCAATGCTCCTTTATGTTACTTTATGAGAGTTACATCTATGGCTCCTGGGACTGCTGACCTCACTGTGTGTGTCTCTGTCTCTCTCTGCCTCTCCATTTCCTCACAGTGCACTGCACTTTATGAGGATTGGGGGGGAGGTTTCCCAATTGTAGTCGTGGTCACAGGACACAGCAGTACTCGCAAGGCGGGGGCAATTGTGAAAGACTAGTTTTCCTGGCAAAGGCACCTAGCTTCAACTGAGCTCTTTTCTTCTAGGTTGCTTGAAAGGACAGAGCAAAGAACCTTACCAGAACAAGGAAAAGGATTAAGGCTTCTTTTGACTAGGCAGATTTACTGTGTGTTATTATTTTCTTTTGTACTCACAGGGATTGTTACTGTTTGTTGCTAACATTTTATTGCTTTATTTTTCTCTGATTCAAATTGTTGTTGCTGGGTATACCTTCTGCTGCATTATTACAGGGTGTGCCTACAGGTGTGTGCTTACAGATTACTGCTGTAATCTTCTGATTCAAATTGTCTTTTGCAAGGTATATCTTCTGCTACATCTTTATTTTTCTCTGTAGCAACGTGTTTCTTACAAGGTCTATCTTCTATGAAATTATTACAGTTGGTGCTTACATTTTTGTGACTTTTTATCATTAGGCTAAGCAAAATTACTGTTTGCCACTATTTAATTTTAATTTTTTTTTTCGCTGAAAGGTTTTTGGTTTGTCTCAGAGGTGTTGCAGTCTCCTTCTCACATTGAAGGAACTAATTGCTTTCCTCCCACAGCTCTTCTAGGGGATTAGGTGTGTAACTGGGGGGTGGAGCTGACAAACTGTTAGTAACTTCCAACAGAAGGAAGGGTTAAAAGGCCAGGTTAGTTGAATCTTGGAGGTGGAAGACTAGGTTTGTTGGCAAAGGCACCTAACTTCACCTGAACTCTTTTCTTCTAGGTTGCTTGAAAGGACAGAGCAAAGAACCTTACCAGAGCAAGGAAAAGGATGAAGGCTTCTTTTGACTAGGCAGATTTACTGTGTGTTATTATTTTCTTTTGTACTCACAGGGATTGTTACTGTTTGTCGCTAACATTTTATTGCTTTATTTTTCTCTGATTCAAATTGTTGTTGCTGGGTATACCTTCTGCTGCATTATTACAGGGTGTGCCTACAGGTGTGTGCTTACAGATTACAGCTGTAATCTTCTGATTCAAATCGTCTTTTGCAAGGTATATCTTCTGTTACTGCTTTATGTTTCTCTATAGTAAAGTGTTTATTCCAGGGTTTTACAGGTTTTACAGTGTTATCTATCATTAGGATAAGCTTCCAGGGCTACTGCATTTGTTGCTGGCTGATTGTTTCTGCTCTTACCTCCTTGTTTGTTTCATCTGTGGTTCTTCTTTTTTTTGGCAGGGGAAAGGCCCAGCCACCCACCCCCATCCCCATCCCCAACCACCCCACACTACACTCCTTTTATAGGATAGCACAGTCGTGATATTTCCTGTAGCAAAGCAGGAAGGGGCGGATCAGAGGAGTATCCACACAGTGACCTCATTTACAGGAGCACAAGTAATTTAACTTGTTATAACAAGCCATACAAAAACAAACAAAAACACAAAATCAAACTTTTGCTTTCGTTTTCCTCCTTCTAATTACTCTAACCAGGTTATACACCCAACAACTTATCTGAAATGGATATTATTAACTGCAGGTACTATGGGACACTTTTCAGAAGGGCAGTTTTACAGGATTTAGGACACTGTCCTACATGTTGAGCCATTGGAGATTTAAGAGCTCGGCTCCAGGCAGCATGGGCAGAGATTGCGCATCTCAAATCGCATATTCAGGAGGAATTATAAGAACTACCCGCCATTTCCCCAACATCCAACAGAAGCACCTCAACCACAGAGGGTAGTTGGTCCAGGAGTTTGGCAGGTGGTTAGGAGGGGCAAATTGGGTGCCCCATCACTCAGTGCTTTCCAACATATCACCTCCACAAACCATATAAAAACTACAAACAGGTATCTGCCTCTATCTCTGAAATCAAACAAAGAGGCAGAGGACACTGCAGAGCAAGACACTGCAGCACAGGAGCTAGCATAACAAAACTTGCCGAAAACAGGAACCAAAACAAAAAAAGCAAAAAGGAAATCCAAAAAACTTCTGATCATAGGAGACTCCATGATTCGGGGAGTTGATACCTATGTCCAGCCAGGTGTAATGGTCAGATGTCTCCCATGTACATCAGCATGGAGAGACACTGACCACATTGCTAAAACTGTACAGGAAGCAGGAGAAAACACTGATGTCCTGGTACACATAGGGACTAACAATCTTGCCAGCTGGTTAGTTGTGGAGACCAAGGAACACCTGACCAGTTGGGTGACAAATTATCCATTTCATCTGGCATCTCCTTCTCTGAGATCTTGCCAGTCTGGGAGAGGAGGGCAGATGGACGGAAGGTCAGAGGGTCAGAGAAGGGGAGATAGAGGAGCTAAACATGTGGCTCAAGGGCTGATGCCAGGAAAAAGGACACAAATTTGTAGGGAACTGGCAACAGTTTTGGGAGTAAAAGTTCTTTAAATCTGATGGACTGCATCTGACTAAAGCCTGCAGACAGACAGGCCTATCGAGCAGAACGGAATAAATGCACCTGGCCATCCACCGGCTAAAACTGAATACTTTAGAGCCAAGCTTACCTCCTCCTCCTGGGGGTCTTTCTGAAAATTTTGGGACAACATTAAAACGCTTAATGGAAAATCTCGGTCCACACCCCCTTCGCAGATCTCAATAAATGGCACAGTCACCACTGACCCAAAGGAAATAGCCGATGCCCTCAATAACAGCTTCACTGACCTGAGCACGGTCCTCCCTCAAAATTTCTTCAACCCCATCCCTGCCTTTGACCCCCCCCAGATCACATGCCCACCATTCTACCTAAGGGCTATAACCCCCCGGGAAGCAGAGTCATACTTAGCCAAAGCCCTGAAAGGCACCAGGCCCCCTGAATGACCCGCTTGACACTAAACAACTCAGCCTGGTGCTGGATGTTCTGCTCCTCCCCATTACCAGTCTTTTAAATCACTCCCTCTGCCTTGGTCAGTTTCCCAAAAAGTGGAAAAATGCAGTAGTGATGCCCATCCACAAAGGTAGGGACCACCTATCCATGGGTAACTACTGACCAATCTCAATCCCCCCCAAAGCCCTAAAAAAGGTGGTGGCTGATCAGCTAACAGCCTACCTAGACACTCATAACTTGCTGTGCAGCCAACATCATGGTTTCCACACTGGAAACAGCACCGACACAGCCCTCCTGGAATTTTCTACATATAGCCACACTGCACTTGATAAGGGACAACTAGCAGGAGCCATGTTTATAGACCTATCCAAGGCCTTCAACATGGTAAACCACCCTGTCCTGCTGGAGACTCTCTCTAAAATGGGTTTCTCCCAAGGGCCCCTCGACTGGGTCTCCAGCTACCTGACATCGCAGTCCCAGTGTGTCAGTATCAATACCACGCTATCCCTCTCCCACCCAGTATGCTCAGGAGTTCCCCAGGGCTCCATCCTGGGATCGTTGCTCTTTAGTCTGTTTTTCAACACCCTTCCCTCCCTCTGCCATGGAAAAATCTTACTCTGCGCTGACGATGATGCCCTCTGCACCTCCCACTCAAACCCAACCTGCCTGCAGGCCTCGTTCCAGCACTCTTTCAGCCTGGCTGAACATTGGTTCAGTATGAATAGGCTGGTCATAAACCTGAAAAAAACAAAGACCCTGCTATTCAAGCACCATCAGAGTAAACTAAAGAATTCACTCCTCCAAATTGTCTCCAGTTCGGTCCTCCCCCTAGAGCAGGTCTACTCCTACAAATACCTAGGGGTTACCTTTGACCCTGCCCTCACCTTCCACACTCACATCTCCACACTTGCAACAGTAGCAAACACCCAAATCGGCCTCCACTATCATCACAAGGACTGCCTACCCCCTGAGGCTTTGAGACTAGCCATTACCTCATCTGTCATGTCCCTAATTGACTACGGTCTACTAATCTATGGTGCTCCTGACACCACGGCCATCAACAAAATTAAAATAGTCATTAACAAAGCCTGCAGGCTCCTGTCCAGCGCAAGACAGACAACGAGCACATGCACCCTCTACTCCCTTACACAGATCCTCAACTTTGACAAGAGGCTCCAATATCAGGCCGGTCTCATGGTCAAAAAAATCCCTACTAGGTCTAACACCTCCTGGAGTAACACCGTCCCTAAACTCCAAAGAGCACACAGCAGCACTAACACTGCCTCCATGGTAGTCCCTCGGATTAGAACGACCCTGGCACACAGATCCTTCATGGTCAGGGCCCCCACCTTCTACAATGCCCTCCCACCATCAGTTACCAGTCTCACCAAGCTAGGTCCTTTCAAAGGAGCCCTCAGGAGAAACATACTTTCCTCCTGCTCCTGCACCTGCCTATAATTGTACTACCCACTGCCTACCAGCCAGTGCCCAATCCACAGCATTCTATCAGTTTGTACTGCTTTGACAACATCTATTTTTTTTCCAGACTGCATTGTACCTCTGACAATAACTAGTCCCTATGTTACAGGGGCCTGCTTAGCAAATTATATGTATAGGCCACATCATTGTCAGTCTCCACTGTTTTTTATCTGTCTAACTGTGCTCCTCCACCCTCTGTACCCTGCATTATTGTTTTACCTAGTATTTCTGTGTCTTGCTGTGGAGTTTTTGGAAATGAGTCTATGACTCAAAGGTTTGTAATTCCAATATTTTCAATAAATAAAATAAAAAATAAAGAGGGAGTCAGTGCATTGGGGCAGAAGTTTAATGTCTTTGCAGAATATTTAAACTAGCATATGGAGAGAGGGGTGCAGCCCCTGATATGTTGAATGGGAAGAACACTCCTCCCCCCTCAGCTAGTGGTCAAACAGGAGATCAACATGTTTGTAGTTCATTTGCATCACCAGGTAAGGAAAAAGGTCTGGCTTCCCATACGATGCACAGGGGAAACATCAGACCTCACCCAACAACTAACACACCAAAATCTGGCCAATGGAAAATCATGTACACAAATGTTCGCAGTCTGGGAAACAAGATCCCAGACCTGCAGGCAATAATGACAGAGGCTAAACTGGGCATAGTAGCCATTTGTGAGACATGGTTTACCAGTAACCACACTTGGGAGATATCAGTGCCTGGCTATGTACTGTTTAGAAGAGACCAAGGTGCAAAAAGAGGGGGAGGGGTGGAGTGGCCCTTCATGTCAATGAAAATATCAAAACTACAGAAAAACAGAATACACATAAGGAGCCAGAATAGCTGTGGGTCACCCTGGAAACAGGAAATGGGACTGCCATACGAACCGGGGTTGTCTACAGGCCTCCAGACCAGGGGGAGGACATAGACACATTACTGTTAGAAGATATACAAAACATGACAGCTAAAGGGGAGGTTCTGATAATGGGAGACTTCAACATGCCAGATAAAGACTGATCAATACCAGCAGGAACATCTGCCAGAACTAGACACATAGTGGATTCCCTGCAGGGGGAGGGCTTCAAACAACTGGTACAACAACCCTCAAGAGACAGGGCTATCCTAGACCTAGTACTGACTAATGGGGAAAGGATCACATATCTCCAGGTAGAAGGTCACCTGGGCCCCAGTGACCATCACATGGTATGGTTCAATTTGGCCACTAGAACGAAATCATCCCATTCCAAGGCAAAAATATGGGACTTCAGAGGAGCTGACTTTGATAAGATGGCCAACAGAGTTAAGCTAGCCCTATCCAGAAGAAATACAGGTGAAGGGGTACAGGCAAAGTGGGCAAGCATTAAGGATGCAATACTTCAAGCAACATCCCATTGTGTTAGAGAGAAAAGGAAGAGCAAAAGAAGAAGAAAACCACTTTGGTTCTCAAAAACAGTAGCAGAAAAGGTCTGAGCCAAAAGTCTGGCTTTCAGGAAATATAAGGGAAAGCAGTGGGATGAAGATAGGGAGGCATACCAAACTTCCCTAAGGGAAGCAGGGAAAGCAGTAAGGCAGGCAAAGGCCCAAACCAAGGAAACACTAACACAAACAGTAAAAGAAGGGGGCAAGACTTTCTATAGATACATTAGTGAAAGGAGAAAGTCCAGAGGAGGTATTGCTAAGATCAAAGGGGATAAGGAGGCGTGTGAGGAGGAGGACCATGTAAAAACATCTATCCTAAATAGATACTTCTGCTCAGTATTTACTGAAGAGAAGGTAGGGCAGGGCCCATAGCTCAGCACCATGGAAACAGGGGGGAGGGAGGTGTGCACTAGTCCCTTCACAAAATAAAGGGTCCTACAAGAGCTCAATAAGCTCAGGGTGGACAAGGCAATGGGACCTGATGGCATACATCCCAGGGTACTAAAGGAGCTAAGGGTGGAACTAGCAGTGCCATTATCAGAACTGTTTAGTGAGTCTCAAAGCACAGGAGAGGTCCCAGAAGACTGGAGAAGGGCTCATGTGATCCCACTCCACAAGAGTGGTAGCAGGGAGGAGGCAGGGAACTACAGACCAGTCAGTCTTACCTCAGTAGTGGGCAAGATTATGGATTCAATCCTTAAGGAAAGGATAGTGCAACACCTGGAATCCATGGGAGCACAGGATGCAAGACAGCATGGGGTTACAACAGGAAGGTCCTGTCGAACTAATCTCATAGATTTCTTTGACTGGGTAACCAGAGTGGTGGACCAAGAGAGAGCAGTTGATGTTGCCTACCTTGACTTCAGCACAGCTTTCAATACTGTTCCACATAGAAGATTAATAAGCTGGGTAGGCTCGGGGTGGGTCAGAAGTTGGTCAACTGGGTGGTCAACCGGTTGACAGGCAGAAAACAAAGAGTGTTGGTAAATGGTATACAGTCAGAAGAGACGCAAGTCACAAGTGGGGTACCTCAGGGATCAGTCCTGGGGCCAGTCCTCTTCAATATCTTCATCAGTGACATTGCAGATGGACTGGAGGGTAAGGTTTGTCTGTTTGTAGATGACACCAAGATCTGCAACAGAGCAGATGATCCAGATGGGGTGGGCAGAATGAAAAGAGATCTGAATAAACTGGCAAAATGGTCGGAAGAGTGGCAACTGGGGTTTAACACAAAGAAGTGCAAGATCATGCACATAGGGAAGAGAAACCCTGAAGCCACCTATAGGCTGGGAGGAGAGTTGCTGGCAGTCACAAGGAAAGAAAGAGACTTGGGCATCATCATCACAGATCACCTGAAATCATCCAAGCAGATCACTAAAGCAGTAGGTAAGGCTAGGGGGATGTTGTGGTGTATTAGTAGGGGTATCACAAGTCGTAAGAGGGAGGTAATAATCCCTCTTTATAAGACACTGGTTAGGCACCATCTGGAGTACTGCATTCAGTACTGGAGGCCACACCTTCACAAAGACATTAATCAAATTGAGGCAGTCAGGAGAAGGGCAACCAAAATGGTGCAGGGACTGCATCAGAAAACATATGAGGACAGATTAGCAGAGCTCAATATGTATACCCTAGAGCAAAGGATGGAGAGAGGTGATATGATTGAAACATTCAAATGCCTTAAGGGCATTAATAAGGTGAAAAAGTCTAACATGTTTCAATATAAGAAAAATAGCAGGACAAGAGGACACAGTATGAGATTAGAGTGAGGCCAATTAAGGGGTAATGTGAGGAAGTTCTTTTTCACAGAAAGGGTGGTGGATGCATGGAATGGCCTACCTCAGGAAGTGGTGGATATGAATACAGTGCAGGGCTTCAAACAGGAATGGGATAGGCATAAGGGAGCAATACAGATGGGTATGAATAGATAGGCCATTGACAGAGCAAAGGCCGATGGCACATTCATAAGGTAGAAAAAGAAATGGGCAGACTAGATGGGTCTTGCGGTCCTTATCTGCTGTCAACTTCTATGTTTCTATGTAATTATGGGACCAGGAATTGCACAAGGCTTAGGGGGCATCTGAGACACACAGGCACAGCCAGTAATCGCAGGACTGGGGACATTATCTCCCACTCCCTTGACAGTGCTGCATGTGGCACGGGGCTACCGGTGACTCCTCAGGTGTCTTGTCTCTCTGTTTGAAGAGATCTGCATTGCTGCATTTCTGTCTGCCTGATCCCTGGGATGTGGCCATCTGTCTTTTTTGCTGAGAAGGTTGGAGGGGGTCTAATTGTCAGGAACAGAGCAAAAATACTTCTGTACAGAGCATGGGACAGATGTGAGACACAATAGCACTCAAGCAGGTGTGTTCTTCCATAACTAGGCACTTTGCGGAACTGGGGTACAGCACTGGCAGGCAGCCACCAATGTACTTGCTGTTTCTCTCTCTCTCTCGCTTACATTTAGTTTTTAATGGTTGCCAGCCAGTGCTGAATTTCCCCACGGATAACAAGTCCGTCTCTGGCCAAGGATCGTGCTGGCTGGGCATCTCACCCTAACTGTGGATTAAATAATGAATTTAATCCACAGTCAGGTGATGGTGTTTGGCCAATGAGTTTTTCTCCTCTTCTCAACCCATGTTATAAATGGACTTTATTAATCAGTACTTTATTCTTGCCTTTGTTGTGTGCTCATGGCCTCAATTTCACTGCAAACTCTAGAGCACCTATTTTCAGAGCTTGCTGCTAGTGCAGCACAGCCTGTCAAGCTGTGCCAAAGATAGCATATTGTAACATCTGAGGTATAATCAGCCAGTTAGTATGTACTAATGAAGCACATTAACTGACTTAATATCACACCATCTTGGGCAGCACTAAGAGGATATGGACTGTGCTGACATGCCCCATGGCTTTATACGGCCCACAGGAGACAGTGTGCCCAATATGGAATAGTGCCAGGGCTTCTGTGGGCCATATTCTGCCCAGGCATGTAAATGAGCTCATTAGGCATGCAACGCACTAAGGGGTCAGCTACATGCCTATTACGGGCTCATTTGCATGTGCCCAGCAGACCCCTAGAGCCGATGAAGGGTAGCTGCAGTAGAAAATCTCTGGTAGTGTAATCAACCCCCCTCAAATCACCCCCATCATAAAGTTAATGCACATTCTCCTGTAATCTAGTGACCCCCTCCACGCAATTGCCCAGGTTCCCATATATGTCAAATCGGTGTTCTCTGGTGAGCTAATGCCCCCTCACACAAGATGACACTGACCCCCTTCCCTACTGACAACCCACCCCACCAGCTGAGGACCCCCCCCCAACATCCCCGTCACCCCAGTCAACACTTACCAAAAAATCCATGGTCAGAGCAGCATCCTGTGCAACCCTCCACTTACCTCCTTGGTCACTCGCCATCAGAGGACATGAGCTGAGGGCTGTGCAGGCTGCCAATCTGACCAAGGATTTTGTGGTGAGCATAAATCAAGGTGAGTGAGGGGCTGGGGCAGAGGCCCTTAGTGGGTGAGCAGATTAGGGTGTCAATCGGAAAGAGGGTCGTTGGCACCCTGTGTGTGGGGGGGTGCTAACCCACCAAGGTATGGTGATTTGACATACATGGGAAGCTAGCCGATCGAGGGTTCGTTAGACTTGCAGGGATTATGCACAACTTTATGAGATGGGGGTTAATTTGGGGAGGGGGCTCCACTACACACAGGGGATGGCAGCTGCAGTACAGCCACCCTGCCCTCAGTCAGGGGTGCAGTCTTAGTGCTGCATTAAGACAGTTTTCTAGGCAACCATAAACAGCATCACTCTGGGGGCTGTTTAGCACTGCCAAAACCACTGGAATGTACTCTTGCGCAGTTCTGCATGAGGGACTCCCTCATTTGCCAGTGCAGCAGAATGGTTAACAAGATCTATTTAGAAAATATGTTGATGATCCTTGTTATGACAGAGTTTTCCCACCAGTTTTGATCATGCTATTTTGCATTGTGTCCCCAAATGGCATGATGTTGTATTATTTTTCTTCAAATGAAATAAAATACAAAAATCTAAATAAAGTCATCCAAGTTTCTTTAACTTCACATCTACTTTAATGCTGTCTTTTAACAATGCACACACTGAACAGTGTCCTAAATTAATTATTTAAAATAAAGTGTCCATTGGGACAATATGACAATAGTGAGGGGTAGGAGGAAGTAGGGTGTTGGGTAACTGGAATCTGCAGCTTATTCAATGGGTAGGAAATGGGCAGACTAGGTGGGCCAAGCGGTTCTTATCTGCCGTCAAAGTCTATGTTTCTATGTTTCTAATATAAATAAAGCTCCCTTTCAAATCTTGTAACAGGATTTCAAACTGTAAAGTTCAATAAGGTAAGTAACAATCATTTCCTACACCCCTTATCTAATCACCCATCTTATTAAATGCTATTAAATAGTGACAATTCCTTTAAGTCATTTCAAATCTAAAATGTTTACTGTGATCCTCTAAACTTTCATACTATTATCAGCATGCTCTGCCATCATATAGTTGTTTTTTTTTTTTTGCTTCTGAAAGCAAGTTAGTTCCTCATGATTTTCACTGGCACCTGCAACAGTCACTCCAAGTATGGGAACTACACTACATGTGGAACTTCTCCAATCAGAAGCCAGGGTTCCAAACTGTTATTCTTCAGGAAACTCACAACAGTCATTTTATTCTCCTTAAAATGAATGCCCAGTGTCCAGAACAGTCATTTTTTTGTTAATAAAGTGACACTAGTGACATCACTATCTTTCTTGCATTTTGGTTGGTCCACACCTGCAGCAACCAGCACATGAAGCATAATAGTTACAATGTGGGAGTTGGGTCACTGTGCTCAGACTTGTATTTTATTCACTGACAATCACATTATTGGCTTGTACAGTGACACAACTAGCACATTGTCACTTAAATATTGTGCAGATTTCTGCACCCATTATAAAACATTGCATATGCTAATATTGCAAAGTCCTTTAGGAGGTAAAAAAGGCTTTACATTAATTTCATCACCTGAATTAAGTGAATGTACTCTTTAAAAGTTTGTTCTTCAAGTAAACATCATGAACCCTTCAAAACTACAGGACAAAGTTGATAAATGGTATTGTACTCCATAAACACACAGCAGAGACTGCTAAATGTAGAATGGGAAAGAAGGGAAGATGAAAGAAAGAAAGAAAGAAAGAAAGAAAGAAAGAAAGAAAGAAAGAAAGAAAGAAAGAACTACAAAAATATACTGGGCTATGTAAATGCTTAGAAGTAGTGCAAAGCAGATGATGATTTCTTCTGCTTGTGAATGTCACCATCTAGTGTTTAAGATGCATAATGCATTAAAAAAACTCAAATTTTGTGTCCGTGCACTCTACTTTTCATTTTCATAGAATTACTTTCTTAGCAAAATTTGTTGTCAGAATTAGAATTACAGTAGCAGTTCTGAAGTTGAAGATTAATGGGAATGTATAGGTTGTTTCAGTTTTGTTTTGCATGTTCTAGCAGTAGAAAATGTTTGTAACCTGGAAATCTTCAACACATTAAACTACAAAAAAGAAAGTATGTTCACATACAAAACAAGTCCTCAGACCTAAAACATTCTTTTCGCAATGCTGCTCCTTTCGGGATGTTTTGGGCCAACAATACTTTATGTTATTTTAGTCCTTAGGGCCTGATCCACAAAGCAACTGGTGATACATGCAATTTTTGCATACTTCAGCCATGTTGCTCCATACCCAATGCCTCTCTACCTCAGATGGCATACACAGTCCCTGCTCACAAGAGTGGAGCTTCACTAGGGGCAGGAGGAATCCTGAGGTGGCAGATCTGTGATGAACACCAGGCGTCCAATCAGATGCCTCAGTTGGCCCTGCATTACAGCTCTCATTCTGGACACAGTGGGGAAATATGAGACATGCCAGTCTTCCAAGGACTGTCATATCCCCACAATGGGCACCATTTTTTTATTCAAAACATAGACTATGATTGCACAACTCTCAGATCTCCTTACCAGGTCAAAGGGCTGGGGACAGGTAAAGAGGAGAATGTTCAGGGACATTTCATGACTAGTAAAAGGGAGCATGTAGTCACTACAGCGTGTATAACCCCACACAGACTGCGCCACTTCTGCAGGCCCTCTGCACCTTGATGATTCTGTCCAAAACCAGGCACTTGCACACCCTCCCCTCGACCCAGCCACATGTGTAGAAGTGCTGGAAACATGAGATCAGGTGAGGTGGGGGTGTACATTCAGAGCTGTGAATACCCAAAGATTACCGAATATGCAGAGTGAGACCTTAGCGCATAACCAGCCTGAGGACACACCTCTCTGTAGGTGCACACTGCTTCTAGGATTGAGCCCTTAGTCTCTAATTATTTCTACCCCAGCCCTTTATAAAGGTTTTTTCTTTAAAAAATTATGCAATTTAAATGTAAAATGTATAGTGGCACAATACATTTTATGTACCAAAGCACTGAATTTATCACTTTAATAGTTATTATTTCTGCACCCATCAGTATTTAAAAATAGCACAAAATATGTCATATTCGATATGTAAATGAAATGCTACACCATATGCATCTACTATTCCATAAAACCTTAAGAGATAATTACTGCCAAGTGCTCCTAATATGGCAGAGAATCCAAGAGCTACCAATGATGATCAATGGATCCAACTGAAAGCACTGGAAGATAATAAATCTGAGGAATCTTGTGTCCCTGCATGTATCTGCAGGGTTCTATCATGTGCCCCTCTTTCTCTCCTGTCCTCTGAGGAGTCCATGTTTAGACTGTCTAATCATTCCTGGATAATTTTTCTTGCCCTGTCGTAAATGTTTTCTATTCTTTCCTTATCATTTTTAGATATAGGTTTCAAAACTGCATGTCCTACTCCAGACATGGCCTAACCAATGATCTATACAGGGGCAATATCACTTCTTACATCCAGTAAGCTTTCCCTATATGCTGCTGTACTGAACACTGATTTTAAACTGTTGTTTATTATAACCTCTAAGTCCCTTTTCTCTTTTCAGTGCTTGCTCCATCATGACCCCACAGAAGGTATGTTCTAATAGAAACATAGAATTTGACTGCAGATAAGGACCACTTGTCCCATCCAGTCTGCCTGTTTTTCCCTACCTAGTTATCACCGCAGACCCTGCTTGATCTCTGGCTCCTTCTCCCTCCTCCTTTCTTTCCAATAAGAGTTGCTTATGCTTATCCCATGCATTCTTGAACTCCACCACTGTTATTACCTCCACCAGCTTTGTTGGTTGTTGGAAGGCTGTTCCAGGAATACACCACTCTTTCTGTGAAGAAGTACTTCCTCATATCTCTCCTGAATCAACCTCCCTCCAGCTTCATTGCAAGTCCCCTTGTTCTTGAGCACCTTTTATTTTTTGAAAAAATACTTCCTTCCTGTACCGTATTTACCTCAATGAGGTATTTAAAGGTGTCTTATCATATCCCCCAATTCCTCCTCTCTTCTTGGGTGTATATATTGAGGTCTTTTAGCCTCTCTTTGTAGGGCTTTTGCACACCCTGCACCATTTTTGCTGTCCTCCTTTGGACCACCTCCACACTATGTCCTTCTGGAGATGTGGTCTCCAGAACTGGACACAGTACTCTAAGTGGGATCTTACCAGTGATCTATACAGGGGCAACACCAGTTCCTTCTTTCTGCTCATGATACCTTTCACTATGCATCCCAGCATCCCAATAGTCCTTCCAACTGCCTGTTGCACTGCCAGGCCACCTTTAGCTCATCAGCTATGATTACCCTTAAAACTATTTCCTGGTTGGTGGTTGTCAGTACCACTCCACCCATTCTGTACTCCACCCTGGTTTCTGTGTATTATTTTGCACTTTTCGTATTGAAACCCAGCTGCTGCCATACCCTTGACCACTCCTTGAGTTTTCTCAGGTCTCTGCTCATCCTTTCCACCACCACCCCGAGCATCCACCCTATTGCAGATTTTGGTGTCATCCACAAAGGGGCAGACCTTCCCTTCCAGCTCCTTTGAAATGTCATTAATAAAGACATTAAAGAGGACCAGTCCCAGCACTGATCTCTGAGGCACCCCACTGGTCACCCTCCCTTCGCAGAGGAAACTCTGTTTACCACCAATCTGTTGCCTATCCCTTAACCAGCTTCTAACCCAGTTTTCTACCTTTGGACCCATTCCTAAGCTACCCAGCTTGCTTACTACTTTCCTACATGGAAGGGTGTCAAAAGCCTTACTGAAATCTAGGTAGGCCACATTCACCACTCAACTCTGATCAGATTCATTTGACATGCACGCCCTCCCCCCAAATGAATCCATTCTGCCTCAGGTCTTGTAATCCACTGTGTTCAAGATTTTCCACAATCCTTTCCTTCTGCAGTAATTCCATTAACTTTACCACTACTATCGGTCGGGTATGGGTCAATGGGGGGGTGATACATGGCAGAACAAGAATATCTATGCCCCAGACTGGCTGCACTTGAGTAGGCAAGGCATAACAGTCTTGAAGCAGAGACTGGGGGAGTATATAGCATCCAGGATACCATTAAACTAGGTAGGGGTGAGGAAGTAGGAAGGATGATGAGCTAAGTCACCAGGAAAGGGAGGTTGCCAGACCTCCCCCTCCAAGCCAGTAGGGAAGGAAGGAGGGAATATCCAAAGTGAAAGAGTAGCAGAAGGGGACTAGGGATAGGCACAGATGGGGGAGGGACAAACTGGAAGGTGGTCTCCTTAATTCCAAGAAGCTTGAGAAACAAAACTGCTGACCTGCAGGCGCTGATGGCAGAAGGAGAGGTGGACATAGCTGCCATCTCTGAGACATGGGCTACCCAATACCTGGACTGGGATCTAGTGGTCCCAGGATACAAGTTGTTTTGGAAGGATAGAGTAAGGGGGGAGGGGTGGCTGTTTACATAAGGGAGGGAATTCCCTGTAGCAGGGAAGAGGGAGAGGGAGAGAAGGACAGCATGGAGGCCTTATGGGTACAGATACAAGACCCAAAGGGAAGGAGGACAAGGCTTGGAGTGGTGTATAGGCCACCATCCCAAAGTGAAGAGGTAGACAGAGAGATAGGGGAGCAGATAAGAAAAGTCTGCGCAAAAGGGCACACAGTGATAGTCAGGGACTTCAACATGCCAGGGCTGGAGTGGAGTACCCCATCTACCACAAATGCCAGAGAACAGGTCATCCAACAGCTTCCTAGCACAATTGGGGGGTAGCCTACCAGAGGGGGGAACATACTAGACTTAGTGCTCTCAAACAGTGACGGAGTGAAGGAGGTAAGGGTGGAGGACCCCCTGGCAGGGAGAAACCACCACACAGTGTAGTTCTTCCTTAATATGAGTAAGGAGAGAGCTAGTACAAGGGTGAGGGTGATTGACTTCGGGCAGGCAGACTTTAGGATGATGAGGGTCATATTGGGAGAGCACCTCGCCAGAATCCAACAATATATGGATACCAACCAGAAGTGGGAGGTTATCAAGGTTGGCCTAACTGAGGCCACACACTCCTGTTCAAAGCTCCAAGGGAAACAGTTCAGGTCCATGAGACCAAGCTGGTTATCCAGGGAGGAGCTTAAGAAGATCAAGGAAAAAAGAGCCACCTTCAAGAAATACATGAGAACCAAACGGGAAGAGGATAGGGAGGAGTACATGAAGAAATCGAGGGAGGTAAGCAGATTAGTCAGGGCAGCCAAGGCAGAAAAAAAGCTTGGGCTGGCACAGATGACAGCAGAAGGGGAGAAAGATTTCTTCTGTTACATAAGGGAGAGAAGAAAATGCAAGGATCAGATTGTTAGACTCAAGTTGGACGGGAGGTGGACTGAAAAGGTGGGTGGGAACAGACAGAAGCACTCGAGTACTTCTGTTCTGTGTTCACCAGAGAAAAAATGGGACCAATCCCTCAGGGGAAGGTACCAGAGAGTTTACAAGGGGCAGAGAACATAGAGGAGGAGGTACTCCAAGAGAGCAGGGTACTGGAAGGTCTGAGAGCCCTGAGGGAGGACAAGGCACTGAGTCCAGATGGCATACACCCCAGAGTGCTAAAGAAGATGGCAGAGGTCCTGGCAGGACCTCTGACAGACCTATTTAACACCTCCCTGGAGCCTAGATGCATACCCCAGGACTGGAGGATGACACATGCAGTGCCCATCCATAAAAGTGGGCCCAAGGATGAGCCAGGGAATTATAGGCCAGTCAACCTAACCTCCACCATGGGGAAGGTCATGGAGTCCATCATCAAGGAGAGGACTGTGGCATTCCTGGAGGAGAATGGCCTTCAGAACAACAGGCAGCATGGATTTGTCTCTGGTAGATCATGTCAGACAAACATGGTAGACTTCTATGACTGGATAACAAGAGCACTAGACAAGGGACAATCAGTGGATGTCCTGTACTTGGACTTTGGCAAGGCCTTTGATTCAGTGCCACATGGGAAGTTGACAGGCAAATTGGGAAACTTGGGGAGTCCAGCCCAGTGGCACTGAGGGTTGAGGTGCTGGATGCCACACTTCATGCCATGCCAGTGACCCAGGTTCGGGAATGAGCCCGGGACGTCGGGGGTCGGCAGGGATGGAAAGTGATTAAGCATCTGGAGGACTGCTTTCACTTCCCTGGGGTGGGAGAGCAGGCTGGCCGCTGTTCTGGTGGCCCCTAGCGATTGCTGGAGGTCACAGCATCTGGCAGCTGCAGGAAGAAGGTAAGCTGTGGCAGACATCCAATGAGTGTGTGAGGGTGCGTGTACACTACGTGCAGAACATCACTGCATGTCTGAGCTCAGGGGGAACAGAAAAAGGAAAAATCACCAACTCCTGGTAGACGAAGGTGGAGACCAGGGACCACCCCCTACACCCAATGCCAAATGCGTCGGCTACCATCGGTGCTTCTCCACCTCCCAGGTTGCCCATGCAGATTCTCAGACAGGTCACCAGAGGAGAGAGGTGGTCCCGCCCCGTGGGGCTTAATTCCAGGGGAACAGGCACCAGAAAGAAGGAGTGAAGCTGTGCCAACTGACTGGTAGGACTGAGCCTTCAGACAGGGCAGGATGGAATGTGAGTCGAGTGTCCCCACCGGAGAGAGTCTGGGGGCCGGTGTAAGTAGGGAAATAAAGTTAAAAAAAAAAAAGTTGGTGAACCTGGGAGTGGGAGAGAGGTTAATGGAGTGGGTCAAAAACTGGCTGGGAGATAGGCAGCAGAGAGTTGTCATACAGGAGGAGCTCTCATCACCAAGGGCTGTGATGAGTGGGGTTCCACAGGGCTAAGTGCTGGGGCCGGTGCTATTTGGCATATTCACTGCTGACATATCAGATGGGGTCAACAATAAGATCAGCCTGTTTGCATATGACATGAAGATAGTTGCAGTGGTGAACAACACGGAGGGCTGGCTAGGACTGCAGGAAGACCTGGATAAACTCATACAATGATCAGATACATGACAGCTGGGTTTCAACAAAACAAAAGTGCAAAGTCATGCACTTGGGTGTCAGGAAATGGAAATTACATACCTACCATAATTCTTGATCTTCTTGGACGAAGTCTCCACCACTCATTCACACTAATGGGAGTACGCCGGAGGTGCTAGGACCCAGCGGGAGCAAACTTTTCCAGGAGGGCAGGTGCCGAGATGGGGCCATGAGGAAGCAGCACCGTAAGCCAGACGCATGCAGTATAGACTATCTCGGCGTCAACCCTCCAACCACCTCAGTACCTTTTTTCCGAGGAGGTGCAGCATAACTAACCTAGAGAGGTCTAACCTAAAAACCAGACATAAGATAGTCCGAATGACCCATGTAAGAAGGGTAAACACCAAAGTCTTCACAGCTCAGCCGCTGAGGGAGTGAAGATCAGAAACAGAGAAGTGAGCTCGAGGGATGGTGGGTGGGCGTGTGAATGAGTGGTGGAGACTTCATCCAAGAAGATCAAGAATTACAGTAGGCACGTAATTTCTATATCTTCCTGGACATAAAGTCTCCACCACTCATTCACACTAATGGGAGAGTACCGAGCTAAATAATCCCCAAAGATGGGTGGCAGGAGAGAATGGAACTCACTTTCTTTGGACAAAAGTCTATTAAGAATTGTCCTTCCAAATGACTGATGCCGTCTGACATGGACATCCAAGGCATAGTGCTTAACAAACGTATGCATGGAGCTCCAGGTAGCAGCATTGCAAATATCTGCAATGGGACATTACGGATTTCCACCAGAGGTGCCGCAACTGCTCTGGTAGCCTGAGCGTACACTCTGCTTTCCAGTTTGACCTGTGCCATAGAATATCAGTGGCACAGGCATGCCACCAGCCAAGTTGAAATGCACCTGATAACAACAGGTTGACCCAGCCGGGTTGCACTGAAGGAAACAAACAATTGTTGAGCCTTGCAAATTTCCTTTGTTCTATTGAGATAGAACCACAATGCTTTTTTTACATCCAGGGAATGAAGGGTACGTTCTCCTTCATTCTGGAAGTTTGCAAAGTAGGTAGGAAGGACTAAAGGTTGATTCAGATGGAATTCTGAGACAACCTTAGGCAGGAACTTAGGATGAGTCCTAAGAGCTACTTTGTCCTTGTGAAATACAGTATACGGGGGGTCTGTGACCAAGGCACGTATTTCAGAAACCCTACGAGCAGAAGTAATGGCCACCAGGAAGGCCGTCTTCCAAGTGAGGAATTTCAACTCGCAAGTAGCTAGAGGCTTGAAAAGTTTACGAGTGAGCATGTCTAGCACAAGGTTAATGTCCCAGGCTGCAACTGGACATCTAATAGGAGGTCTAGTATGCAGAATCCCTTTAAGAAATCTCTTAACTAGAGGCAGCTGAGCCAGAGACATGGAAAGTACCAGCTCATGATATGCCAAAATGGCACAAAGATGAACTTTGACTGTGGAGTATTGCAGACCTGTGTTTGAGAGGTCTAAGAGATACTCCAGGACTTTTTTCCGTGGGAAGGAAAAGGGATTCCAAGAGGATTTTGCACACCAGATAGAGAAACGCTTCCATTTAGCTGTGTAGGTTTTTCTGGAGGCCAGCTTGCACGCAGCCAAATGAATATCTGAAACTCTATGAGAAACATTAAATCTATTCACCTCTAGCTCCTCAGGAGCCAAGCATGAAGGTGAAGCGACCTCAGGTTGGGATGGACCACAAGACCCTGGGTCAGGAGGTTCGTCTGAAGGGGAAGCAGTTTCACAGAGGTTTCCAAAAGTCTGTTGAGTAGAGGTAACCAGATCTGATGAGGCCAGAATGGGACAATGAGAATCCTTCTGCCCCCTTGAGTCTCCAGTTTGAGCAGTACCCTCTGAATTAGGGGAAGAGGGGGAAATGCATATAAAAAGAGTTTTGTCCACCTCAGCCTGAATGCATCCTGACAAAAAATGCCTGGTCCTGGATTTCTAGAGCAGAAGAGAGACAGTTTTGTGGCAAGTGGGGATGAAAAAGGTCCAGGTCTGGAGTTCCCTACTCTGCGAATAGTGACTGAACTATGGTTGAGTCGAGAGACCATTTGTGAGGATCTGTCTCTCTTCTGCCGAGATGGTCTGCCAGTTCATTCTGCACTCCTGGCAGGTAGACCGCTTGAATTAGAGCCTTGTGCTCCAAGCACCATTCCCACACTCTCATCGCTTCCCTGCATAAAGGGTAAGAGTGAGCACTTTGATGTAATACATCACTGCTTTGTTGTCCGTTTGAAGGAGAATGTTCTTGTGAGAGAGAATGATCTTCAAAGCCCGGACTGCATGAAGGATGGCTCTCATTTCTAAGACATTTATGTGAAGCTGGGACTCGTCCTGAGTCCACATACTTTGGGTGTAGAGATTCTGACAGTGAGCTCCCCACCCCATCAGGGACACGTCCATTGTAATGGAAATCTGATGATCCAGGGGAGCAAAGGGATACCCTTCCAGAAGGTTATCCTTCTGAGACCACCAGGTGAGTGGCCTCTTCAGAGATTCTGTCACCTTGATGAGAAAGGACTGAGGGTGAGTGGTTGGGGACCACTGAGTACTGAGCATCCACTGGGAGATTTTCATATGTAGACGAGCCAAGGGTACAGTAAACAGTGAGGGTGCCATGAGGCCTAGCATCCATTGCATCGAGAGAGCTTGAACTGAGCTGTGTTCTCTGATGAATTGGGCCATCTGTAAGATATCGCTTCTTCTGTCCTCTGGAAGCAAAGCTTTCATACACAAAGTGTCCAGAAGAGTTCCTATGAAGAGAAGCTTCTGGGAGGGCTGCAACTGTGATTTCTTGAGGTTCAGCAGGACTCCCATGGACGTGAGGAAGTCTTAGGCCATGGCCATGGCCTCCAGAGTCTCTTGCCTAGAGGGACTTGCTAGAAGCCAGTCGTCCAGAAATGGGAATACTTGGATTCTGATTTTCCTTAGATGTGCCGCAAGAACTTCACAACACTCTGTAAAAACTCGAGGCGCTGAGGACAGCCCAAAGGGCAGGACTCTGAATTGATAGTATTGACTCAACGTCACAAACCTTAAGTTTCTGTGGTGATTTGAGTGTATGAGAATGTGCTGGTAGGCGTCCGGCATGTCCAGGGCAGCTAGCCAATCGTACTGATGAATCAATGGCAGCAGGGTATCGAGTGACATCATCTTGAACTTTTCCTTGTGAAGGAATTTGTTTAACTTTCTGAGATCCAGAATGGGGTGCATGCTGCCAGTTTTCTTTGGGACCAGAAAGTAATGGGAGTAGAAACCTGTGTTTCATTGATCCAGCTGAACTACTTCTACTGCCCTGTTGTTCAGAAGGCCTTGTACCTTGGAAGCAAGAAGGTCTGACTGTGCAGCATACAGCCTGGGCTGTGGCTTCGGAGGATGATCCGAAAGGGGTTCCAACAGATTGAGAGAGTACCCCTCACGGATTATCCTGAGGACCCATTTGTCTGATGTTATAGATGTCCACTTGTTGTAGAACTGAGTCAGATGTCCTCCCACTGACAAGGAAGAGTCCCCCTCGGGCAGCTCAGGTGGGACCTTGGCCAGAAACTCAAAAGGTGGCACTGGGCGCTTTTGGGCCTTGTGCCTTTTGCTGTGTTTTCTTTTGTGGCTGAGGGTTCTGGCTTCTGTTAAAACCTCCTCTGCATTTGCCCCAAAAGGACTGATGGTTGTGAAACTGACCCCTATTCCCACCCCCTCGGGAGGGAGCAGGCAGAGGTCTGGCTGTCTTAATGGCAGACCTAGTCTTCTGTGTGGTCTCTATTGCTTGTTCCATCTGAGGCCCAAACAGATACATGCCATCAAAAGGTAAGGTCATGACTTGCTGTTGGACATCATTCGTGAAACCTGAGGTACACAGCCAAGAGTGGTGATGGGTGCAAATGCCAGTCGACGCTGCCCAGGAAGCGGTATTGAAAGCATCCATTGCAGCTTTAACTTGTTGTTTATTGAACTCGATATCCCTAGTTATGGTCTGAAGTAGCTCTGAGTTAACCTCTGATTTGGGCAGATCTTCTACCATTGCTTTGAGTGAATGCCAAAGAACATACTCATATTGTGAAAAGTAGCCCTGGTAGCTGGCAATACACATGCCCAGGGTTGAGGCAGCAAAGACTCTCTTACCCAAGGTGTCTATCTTGCGAGATTCTTTGTTTATAGGACGGGCTGTAGATTCCTAAGGGAGGACAGCCTTATCATTCTCTGCCAGGACCACAATGGCATCAGCAAAGGCTTGAGAGGCCAAAATGGGGCAATCCTTGGGAGGGGCATATTTCCTGTCTATGGACTTGGCCACAGAAGGAATAAGCGCTGGACTCTTCCACACCATCTGGGAAAGAGTCTCAAAAGAGGGCTGTTCCAGAGGGGTTAAATCCATACGGATTTCTGGAACAGGTAGATATTGTAGACGCAGAAACTTCCCAGGATCTATTTCCCTGGTCTGGAGAGAAAGAGCAGAATTTAAATTATTGAGCAGAGACTTAAAGGAAAGGTCCTCAACAATAGGCTCTGCAGAATCCTTGATCCCGGCCCCCAGAGCAGAATCGGCATCAATATCATCACCCAGCCAAAGATCTGGACTGGGGTCAAAATCATCTCCTGACAGTCCGGGGGGACTGCATGGACAGGAAAGGAGTGTAAACTAGCAGGAAGAAGAGGAGGAGCAGAAAGAATCGGGGTTGAAAACCCCTGGGAACCATGTGGTGCCATACACGTCCAAGGCGCCGCAGAGGAAAACAGCGCCGAGAACAATGACGGAGCCAACACAGAAAACAGCACTGTGCACGGCACCAAGAGACCACAGTGCCACACTAGGTGCCAACGCCATCGATGAGTAGCACAGTGCCGCACATGGCACTAAAACCCCCCATGGCTCTGAGAAAGGCATCAACAGGTCAGACAGCACCGAAGATGGCGCTGACACCACTCGCGGCACGAAAAGGATTTCAGCACCAGGGAAGCTAGCACCAGTGGTGACAGCACCATAGCAGAAGTCTGAAAACTGCCATTGGAAGGCAAAGGAAGAAAACTGGCAGGAGATAAAGGCTTCGGTGTGGACCCCTGCTCCGCAGCCATGTGAGGGGGATAGACACCAGAGTGCGGAGTCGACGGCACTGAAGAAGGCACAGAGTGACTAGGAAGTCCTAAATGCCGTGCCTGCTGATACAAAACTGACAGACCCGAAGGCTCCGGCGATGGACTGGCTGGCTCGGGCAGTCGAGACAACCTCCGAGTCCACTGCTCCATAAGAGCAGCCCAGTGGTGAAACTGCTCATCGGAAGCCCCTCTAATAGGTGGAGAGGGGCTCCAGTGTTGAAGAGGCTGGCTACCAGAGACAGAAACTGGTGATTTTGCAAGAGGTGGAGACCTGCTTCTGACCCTAATAATTGACCATCTACACACAGACATACCAGAGGGTGACCTCAAGTGATGCCATTTCTTCTTTGACCAGAGGGCCGAAGAAGGACACAAGGCAGAATGGTGCCATGAACAGGACCATTTCTTTTTATGCTTTCGGGGGGACTGTCCACCCCCCGAGCACTGGACCATCCGTTGTCAGATGCCCTTCTGGAGTGGGTGGTGGACCAGACCCAGCCTGGCTGACTGAACAGCTTTCATCTGAAGTCTCCCTACCATCACCTGCCCCGCTCGTGGTCAACTCTGTCAATGGAAGGCTGAAGAATTCTTCTTGAACAAGTAAGTAGTATATTAAAATGTAATCAGTACTATTCGATATAAGATACAACATAATAAAACTGAAAACTAAGCTGTTAGTTTGAAGTTTGACTCCTGGCTGGTGAGCGATATAGTCACTGAAGCACACTCGACGGCGGGAAAAAAGGAACTGAGACAGTTGGAGGGTCGATGCTGAGATAGTCTATACTGCAAGCACCTGACTCGCAGTACAGCTTCCTCGTGACCCCATCTCGGCGCCAGCCCTCCTGAAAAAGTTTGCTCCCTCTGGGTCCTAGTGCTTCCGGCGTACTCCCATTAGTGTGAACGCGTGGTGGAGACTTTATGTCCAGGAAGATCTGTAAGTTTAGCTACAGAATAGGGGGGGAATACAGTTGGGCACTACAGAGGAGGAAAAGGATCTTGGGGTACTTGTAACAGGGCAAATGAATCATTCAGCACAGCGCAGGAAGGCAGCAGCTAAAGCTAACAAGATGCTGGGGTGTATTACCAGGTGAATCACCTCAAGAAGGAGGGAGATTATCCTGCCACTGTACAGGTCACTGGTCAGACCGATCCTGGAGTACTACGTGCAGTTCTGGTGTCCATTCCTAAAGAAGGATATTAAGCTGCTGGAGGGAGTCCAACTCAGAGCAACCAGGATGGTAACAGGAATGGAGGAGAAACCCTACGAGGAAAGACTGAGGGAACTCAATATGTACTCCCTGGAAGAGAGGAAGGATAGAGGCGATATTTATTTATTTATTTGCTTTTGATATCCGGGTGAGTGCACTAAGCATAAGAATGCCTATTTTCAGGCACGACCCGGGAGAAAACAGTTTGAAAAGTACAATGAGCAATACATGTGATGCAGCACATGAGATATGTAATACAGTTGGGAGGGAAATCAACATACAATAAGCTTAGGGTGTAAAGAAAACATTGATTCAATATAACAATGACACTTAGGCTGTAGAGAAAAATTGTTCAGTATAAAGCAGTCACAATACAGTTTGGTCAAGTAACAACAAGTATCAAAACAACATATGAAACAGGCATTGCAAGAGAAAGGTATACACAGAAACAATACGCTAAGTGCCAAAAACTGTGGTTAATGAAAATGGGGAGAGAAGGGAGAGTGGTAGGAAGCAGGGGAAGAGGGTAAGGGATGAAAGAAGAGACATGAGCGGAGGGTATAAGAGAGGCGGTGAAGAGGTGTCAGAAAGGTAGATTGCCTAGGGAAACAGAGGGCAGGGAGAAAAAATGGTCTAAGGTGGATGAAAGCAAGTGCAGGGGCTAGTTGAACGCAGAAGATCACGGTGAAGTTTTTTAAAAGTAGCATGGGTGGGCGCTTGACGAATGGTTTGAGGAATGGAGTTCTAGTACATTGGAGCCGAGTATAAGAAAGCGCGTGCACCCATATTGGTTTTGCATCTAGGGATGTGAAGAGGGGCTAGATCAGCAGATCAGACCCACAGGAGAGAGGTTGTGAGTGCAGCAGAGAGGCAAGGGATAGAGGGAGGCCTGATCTGGTAATGCAGTCAATCAATGAGCCAAAGGACTGGAGTCGATGGGCAGAGGGGTAAGGCCATTTTAGGTCAGCATAGCGCTGGCAATGGTGTTTGTAACGTAAGGATGCAGAGGCATAGCGGCCGATGCTATTATAGGCTGTGTCCCATTTGTGGAGGGAGGATTTTGAGGCAGATAAGTAAGTGACTGAGCCATATGCCAATGCTGGGAGCAGAAAGCCTTGTGCCACAGCTAGTCTAGCGGATGGGGTAAGGGCATAGCTAGTACAGTAGGCACCTCCTAACTTAGCGTTGACAGATTTACAGGTAGTAGTTATGTGTAGGTCAAAATCTAGGGATTCGTGAAAAGTAATGCCCAGATATTTAAAGGATCTGGTGCTAACCAGTGGAGTGCCATCTGCACATGAGATTTTGAGGGCATTTGGTTTGCTTTAAGTCTGGCAGGTGAGCCAAGGAGCATAGAGTGTGTCTTGCTAATATTGAGAACTGGTTTGTTCTCTATTAGCCAAGACTGAATACTTGAGAAGTCCAAAGCAAGAGGTTGATTTATGTCGGTGATTTCTTGCACTGTGGTAAATGACTAGGTCATCTGCAAAGAGCAAAGATGAGAAGGCAGGTGCAAGTAACGGGATGTCGTTTAGAAACATAGAAGTTGACGGCAGATAAGGACCGCAAGGCCCATCCAGTCTGCCCATTTCTTTTTCTACCTTTTAAATGTGCCATCGGCCTTTGCTCTGTCAGTGGCCTATCTATTCATACTCATTTGTATTGCTCCCTTATGCCTATCCCATGCCTGTTTGAAGCCCTGCACTGTATTCATAGCCACCACTTCTTGAGGTAGGCCATTCCATGCATCCACCACCCTTTCTGTGAAAAAGAATTTCCTCACATTACCCCTTAATCGGCCCCCCTCTAATCTCATGCTGTGTCCTCTTGTCCTGCTATTTTTCTTATATTTAAACGTTAGACTCTTTCACCTTGTTAATGCCCTTAAGGTGTTTGAATGCCTCGATAATATCACCTCTCTTCCTCCTTTGCTCAAGGGTATACATATTTAGCTCTGTTAATCTGTCCTCATATGTCTTCTGATGCAGTCCCTGCACCATTTTGGTTGCCCTTCTCTGGACTGCCTCAATTTGGTTAATGTCCTTGTGAAGGTGTGGCCTCCAATACTGCATGCAGTACTCCAGATGGGGCCTAACCAGTGTCTTGTAAAGAGGGATTATTACCTCCCTCTTACGACTTGTGATACCCCTACTAATACACCTAACACCCCCTAGCCCTTACCTACTGCTTTAGAGGTCTGCTTGGATGATTTCAGGTCATCAGTGATGATGATGCCCAAGTCTCTTTCTTCCTTTGTGACTGCTAGCAACTCCCCTCCCAGCCTATAGGTGGCTTCAGGGTTTCTCTTCCCTATGTGCATGATCTTGCACTTCTTTGCATTAAATCCCAGTTGCCACTCTTCTGACCATTTTGCTAGTTTATCCAGATCTCTTCTCATTCTGCCCACCCCATCTGGATCATCTACTCTAGATCTTGGTGTCATCTGCAAACAGACAAGCCTTACCCTCCAGTCCATCTGCAAGGTCACTAATGAAGATGTTGAAGAGGACTGGCCCCAGGACTGATCCCTGAGGTACCCCACTTGTGACTTGCATCTCTTCTGACTGTATACCATTTATCACCACTCTCTGTTTTCTGCCCGTCAACCAGTTTGCCACCCATTGACCAACTTCTGACCCACCCTGAGCCTACCCAGCTTATTTATCAATCTTCTATGTGGAACAGTGTCAAAAGCTTTGCTGAAGTCAATGTAGGCGACATCAACTGCTCCCCCTTGGTCCACCACTCTGGTTACCCAGTCAAAGAAATCTATGAGATTAGTTTGACAGGACCTTCCTGTTGTAAACCCATGCTGTCTTGGATCTTGTGCCCCTATGGATTCCAGGTGTTGCACTATCCTTTCCTTAAGGAGTGCCTCCATAATCTTGCCCACTACTGAGGTAAGACTGACTGGTCTGTTGTTCCCTGCCTCCTCCCTGCTACCACTCTTGTGGAGCGGGATCACATGAGCCCTTCTCCAGTCTTCTGGGACCTCTCCTGTGCTCAGAGACTCACTAAACAGTTCTGCTAATGGCTCTGCTAAAGATTGAGAAAAGCAAGGGACTGGGTATAGAGCCCTGGAGCACGCCAACGTGTATAGACAAAAGGTCAGATATGGTTGAGTTGAAAACTACAGCCTGTTTTCTTTCAAACAGAAAGCTTTTGAACCAGGCCACTACATCGGTGGAGAAACCAAAGGAGCGTAGTTTAGCAAGAAGAAGGGTATGGTTAACCAGGTCAAATGCCTTTGTTAAATTGATGAAAATTGCACCTGTCAGGAGGCCTGTGTCCATAGAAGCATAGATGTCATTTGTGAGTTTGAGGATCGCGGTGGAAGTGCTGTGGCCCTTGTGGAAACCATGCTGGGAACAAGAGAGAAGGTTATACTTCTGAAGATATTCTATGGATGGGATGGCCACTAGTTTTTCCAAGATATTGCTAAACACAGCTAGAATTGCTATGGGATGGTAATTCTTGAGTTCTTTAGGATCACCCTTTTTTGGAATGGGTGTGACCTTAGCTGTTTTCCAGATATTAGGGACTGTACCACAGCATAGAGATAGATTGAAGATTTTGGTTAAGGGAGAGGCTATGAGCAGGGCAGCAGCTTTTGGGAGCCTGGGTTCCAGACTGCCAGACCCTGAACTGGTGCTGTTAGGAACGGAGAGTAGCAGTTTTAGCACTTCTGCTCTTGTGATGCTCTGGAACCTAAAAGGAGGATGCGTGAGTGGTGGTTTTGCATCACCAGGGGGGGAAACAGTGTGTACATGAGGGAAGGAGGCCAGGTAGCTGGTTAGGTCAGAGAAATCGTGATTATATGAGTTGGCTATAGTCACCGAATTATTGCAATGTATGCTGTTTCACAGCATGTCACTTGTATTGGTCATTTGATTTGCTCCAAGAAGGGTTTTTATTGTTGACCAGAATTTCTTGGAGTCCCCTGTAGCTTTCGTCAGCAGATCTTTGCAGAAAGAACTTTTGGCTAATTGAATATGTCTTTTGCACGTGTTTCTCAAGGATCGGTAGTTGTTATAGTCAGCCTGGAGCCCAGAGGTTTTAAAACACCACCACATTCTGTCCCTGGCCCTAATTTTGGTGAGTAGGTCTTTGGTGAGCCACTTTGTCTGAGTTCCACAAATCCGACGAGTGACACAGGGAGCATGGATGTCTTGGAGCACATGAAACCGGGCCAGGAATTGGTCTAACGCTGACTGGGCATTAGCTGAGGTGTATATGGGTGACCAGTCAATCAGTGAGAGATCATGTATAAACTGTGTTAGGTTAAAGTTAGCCAAATTTCGGAAAGTGATGAGTTTTGGAGGTGGAGATGGTTTGCCGGTAGAGCACCAGATGCAGTAGATTGGGGAGTGATCACTTATTGCTTCTGCAAGGGTACCTGCACATACTATACTGTCAGGGTGGTTTGTAAGTACCCAGTTGATAAGATTACTGGTCCAAAGGGGAGCCATGACCGTAGTTGGGTCTGTAATTAGTTGGTGAAGGTTGTGTCCTTGTACCATGGTATGAGAGGATTGGTTTGATTTGCTAGTCCAGTTTAGGTTGAGGTCTCCCAGTATAGGACTTCATTTCAGCCAATGGTGTGGTCCACTTGGGAGAGGAGTTCTTCAAGACCCATGCTACCACCAGCGGGAAGGTTATAAGCGCAGACTATGTGTAGTTTCTTTGTGCCTAACTGTAAGGTTGCGTGGATTGCTTCACAGTGAGATAGGGTAGGCAGAACATTATGGGATATTAACAAATGAGGTTTATAGAAGATGGCAACACCACCTCCATGCTTTGTTGAGGGCCTGTCTTGTCTTATTAGATTGTAATTAGGTAGTGAGCACAGGAGATTGGGGTGGAGGGTTTTAGCCAAGTCTCAGATAGGCAAAGGATATCAGGGTGATGTTGAACAACCCAGGTCTCAAGTTCCACCATGTTATGAAGAAGGCTCCTGATATTCAGGTGTGCAATGCGGAGGCCCTTACTGTCATTCCGGTTTATATGATTGTGGGATAAATTACAGGCCCCGGGTTTAGCTCAATATCCCCAGCTAACATTAAGGCTAGAAGTAACAGGTACCATAGCTTATGATGAATGAAAGGGGTGGACAGGGTTAGGCCGAGTAGCGGGGATTTATGCAGAGTGTAGGCTAAATGGTAGATGAACTTATAAGGGACGAGAAGTGGGGAGGTAACATGGGGCAGGTGTAGTAGTATACGCATAGAGGAGAGCCAAGAGTTATCGGTGTAGGTGTGGTGATGGTTACTGGGTGTTTGGTAGTGTAATATTGGGAGCCATATGAGGGAGAAAACTATAGAAACTATTAAGAATATAGCACAAGGATTTATAGCCATATTGAGTTTTATTGACTGGGTAATTTAAAAGTGTGATGTGTAAGTAACAGAATTTATTTTGCTTGCAGGGTTTAGAATGGAAGCCAGAAAATGGAAACTAATATCAGGCGCCCTCTAGCTGCCAAGAAATATAGCCTGCTAATGGAAAAGTGAGGAGATGGTTAATATTTTTCTGGGCGTCATCAACACTATTCCTCATGCTATATAACTAGTGCTGGCTAAGGGTTGGAGTGGTGGGGGTGGGTGGGGAGCAGTCACACAGCGACTCATGGGGAAAGCAGCACCCTGCAAGCCAGGAGCAGTTTACAGTTAACTACAGTCTGCCTCCTAGGCTGCTGGCGATGCGCTTTAAAATGGAGAGCAAATCTTGCAAATAAAATGTGCCCAGTAACTCAAGGAGCTGCTCAGTCGGCTCTCCTAAGCTGCAGGCTACGTAGTCTTAACTTTAGGCAGCTTCTGCATTTTGTTTGGCTGCTTTCTTTACACTTGACCAATTTAGTAGCTGAAAGCAGGTTAGGGGCTGAAATCGGGACCAAGGTGTAGATAATTGAATTACAACACAAAAGCAGCTTGAAACTTCCCGGGTTTGTGCCGCTAATCAGCAGTTAAAATTATTTCTTAAATTGAGATGCTGAGACAGTTTAGGTTAAATCTGCGCATATTTCAGCATTAGTCATGGAAGAAGTTCAAACCAGGTTTTGGCACCACTTTCTTGTACATGGCCGGATTACTAGGGTATAAAAATTGAAAAACAGGTCCTAACCTAGTTAGCACACAATTGTATAAGCAATTAAAATATATAGCAACTGGTGCAAGTCCCGTGCATTTAGGCAGTCATTTTCAGCAGATTGCAACCGGGCAGAAGTCCAGGTGAAACGGCGTCAAAATTTGAACAGTCAAACAAAGGATCGAGACCTTCAAATATATGAAGGGCATAAACTAGGTTAGCACAGAGGAGATGCTTAGACTAAAGGGAGGGCCACTAAGGGGCACTGTTTGAGATGGGGGGGCAAGTTCAAGAGGGCGTTCAGAAGACACTACTTCACAAAGCAGATGGCAGAGTGGAATGCACTTCCCGAAGAGGTGGTGTCACTAAAATCGGTGAACAGTTTTAAGAGGGGTGGGATAGGATCAGTGGGAGGGGAACTAGTGGAATGGGAGGGGGAGAAGCTATGGAGTCAACTCAGATAGCTGCACACTTGAGCAGACTCGATAGATCAAATGCCTGTACCTACTGGCATTTTTTGTATGTTCATACTGATATCAGACTGACTGGCCTATAATTTCCAGCCTCCTCCCAGCTACCACTTTTGTGATGTCAGATTACTTCTGCCCTCCTCCAGTGCCTCTGGAACAATAACAGGACTGTAAGAAGTGCAGCCAGTACCTCCCTCAGGTCCCTCAATACTCCTGGATCACCCTTTCTGGCCCCAAGTCCCTTCAGGGCTCTCACCTACGAAAAGGGACTAGTGTCCACATCCCTCATGCCAAAGCTCCTGTTATTCTTTTGTGGCTCCTCCCCTTCTCCTTCCTCTGTGAACACTGAATAAAAGTATTTGTTCAGGATGTCTGTCTTTTCTTGGTCCCTGTCCTCACAGTCCCCCCACTTCCCCTTTTAACCTTACAATCCCATGCCTGGTCTTCCTCTTTTCACTTACATATCAAAGAAAATGCTGTGTCCCCTTTCATATCAGCTTGGGCTATTCTCTCCTTGGTTTGCACCTTTGTGCTCCTTACTACTTTCCCTGTTTCCCTCGGTATCCCCGATACACCTACCTAGCCTCCACCCTCGGTGTTTCCTTATACTTTGTATATGCTAGCCTTTTATCCTTTATATTTTCAGCCACCTCTTTTGAGAACCATACAGGTCTCTTTTTCCTCTTGCTTGACACAGAGGTTTGTTGCCTTCACTATCCCCCTTTTAGCTTCTTCCACTGTTCCTCCACTCCACCCAGGTCATCTTTGAGGCATTCACCCATCTTTATAAAGTCTTCCCTCCTGATGTCCAGAACCCTCCCCATTGTGTGGTTTGATTCTGAAGCTGTCCTTATATTGAACCACACTGTACAGTGATCACTGCTCCCCAGGTATCCTCCCACCTTGACATCTGCAACACTAACCCTGTTAATGAGTACCAGGTCCAGTACTGCCCCATCACGAGTGTGGCGTGTGCTCCCTGACTAGTTGCCTGAGGAATGCCCCCTGCAAGGAGTCCAGGATGTCCCTGCTTCTAGCTGAAGCTGCAGCTGGGAGGCTCCAGTCTACCATCTAGCAAACTGAAGTCCCGACCAGCAGCGCCTCCCCCATTTCTGCCATCTTGTCAGTGGCTGCCACCAGTACCTCAACTGACTCCTCTGCTTAAGGTCTGTAGAACATGCCTGTGCAAACAGTGACTCCATTCCCCATTTCCAAGGTGACTCACAGTAACTCTGCCATGCCTTCTATTCTTTGTAGCTCCATCACTTTTATGCTTTCCTTCTAATAAAGCAACACACACCCTCCTTTCCCTCCCACCCTCTCCTTCCTGAACAGAGTACAGCCTGGTATGGGTATGGCCATGTCCCAGTCATGGTTTTCAGTGCACCATGACTCAGTAATGGCCACAATATCCAGCCTGGCTTCTGCCACGATGGCCTCTAAGTCCAGAATTTTATTTCCTAAACTTCGCACACATGGCCTTCCAGATTTTGTTACCACTCTGCTTGTTACCTCCTTTTTTCTTTATGCCCTCCCTACTTCCCCCCTCTTTTTAATGCTTTCATTCCCATCCCCCTTCATTTCAACTACCCTTCTTCCTTTATTAATTTGCACACCCTTGGGGATTCCTCTCCCCTGGGTTCTCCCTACTGTCTACTTCAACCTGTGGAGGGGGGTCAGTTTTTGCTTCCCTGATTCCTTTCACCATCACCCTCGGCCAGTGTAAAGTTCATTAAAGTAACTTTTAAACCATCCACTGAGGCCTGTGGTTCCCCTCCCAGATGAATGCAGGTGATCACCCCTGTATGAGCCCTTATCCCTCAAGGTGAGTTCCCAGTCCCCAATATAGCTGAACCCTCCTCCCTGCATCATTCCTTCAACCATGAGTTGAAGCTCCTGGTTTGGAGTTCCCTCTCCTCCCCCTGTTGTAGACAGGCAGCACCTCAGTGAAAGCCATTGAGTGTGCTACCTGTCTAAGACCCCTTGCCAGCTCTCTAAACTACCATTGCAGTATCTCTGCCCCATCCCTAGCCAGGTCATTCATCCCAAGGTGGAGAATGACATCCAGCTCTCCCTCCCATCCTACTGCCCTAATGATCCTCAGGATCTGCTTTGCATCCCTCCTGGCCATTGCACTCCATAGGTACTTAACCTCACTCTTCCCACCTTCCTATTTCGAAATCTATCCCCCTCCCAATCTAGTTCCCCACCCTCCTCTGGGATACTTACCACCCTCCTTGGGGTCTCCACTACAGCGAATCTCCACATCCTTCCTGACCGCTACCACAGGTGCCTCTTCCCGGTAGTCCCCCCCCACCAGAGTGGTGTAGGAATTATGTAGTGGTATCAGCTGAGGAATGTGCCTCTGACCCACAACCCCCACCCTTCCAGAATCCACCATAGTCCAGCTGCTCCTCCTCCTTGGCATTCTCTGAGGTAACGGTGACAGACTTAGTGGTCCCTATGAGGGGGAAGAGGGCCCCCAAATCCTAGCCAACCTGGCCTGCAGTCTTGTGACCTCCTCCCTCACCCCAGAGAGTTGTGTGCAGATGGGGCAGCAGCACATCTCCAGCAGGTCTCTCTGAAAACTGCCACACCACTGTCACTGCACTGCACCACCCCTTGTATTCCCAATTTCTACTCTCCCTGTTTCACCTGGAAATACTTTTGTACCCTTAACCCTTACAGGGTGTTTCTAATTTTCTCCTTTTTTGTTTATTATGCTTCTTCATACCTTTACCCTAGACAGGGTTTTTTTTCCCCTAGATAGGGTTTTCCCTTCTACCCTTCTCAAAAAGTAGTTCCCTCTTTTCTGAAGTGTTTTCCTCTTTCTGTTGCCCCCTTACCTTTTTCTCTGCTTTTTCCAACTGTGGTAGCAGAACTTTAACCTTCCTCTACACTTTGTTACTTAACCCTAAAGAAGTTGCTATTAGTGTTCCCCTGTACCCTGTTTAAATCCATGTATACTCCTTCCTTAGATTTGGTACTGCACCTATTCCCAGTTTTGGCCTACCTCTGACCCTCTGCCCTACCCAGCAGTGAATGTTAAAACAGTAGTGAACAGGCACCTTATCTTAGTCAACTGGCACAGTCCCCCACTTCCCTGCTTCCTCCTGCCAATGCCTCTTGAAGCCTAAGATGCCAGTCATCCACTTTTGACCCAGCCCAGTGGCATGGAGGGCTCAAATTGGAAATGCAAGGAAGGGCCATTATAGCAGCGAACAGGATGCTTCCAGTATTGTATAAATCATTGATCATAAACTCCATTCGTTTCCAAAGGTGGTTGAGGTGAAAACTTAGCCAGATGTAAACCATACAAAGATGGGCTGCTCTGGAATAGTTAAGCAAAATGGGGAGGCTAACCCCCCAATGCCAAAGGAAGTTGCAGAATTGTGAAGCGGTGCTGGGGTCTCTTACTCCCCAAATAAAACAGGAAAGCATCCTGTTCCATGAAGTGATGTAATAAGGCTTTGGGACAAATCGTCTCTATCTATTTGAAAGAAAGGCAAGGTGCAAGTGGGTCCAGTTAGCCATGTCTCGTGTGAGGGCTCGAGTTAATGGTTCATAGTTTAATAATTCTAAATGTTCAAGATTCTGCAGTAGCTGAATACTGAGATATTTGATTTTGTTACTTCTCCATTTCAGGAGAAGTTGAGTTAGAAGAGACGAAGATGACACGTAGTTAAGTAGCAATACCTCTGTTTTATTTGTATTCAATAGGAAGCCCGATAAGGAGCCAAATGTATGAAGTAGGGTCCAGACTACTGGGATTGACTTCTCTGGGTCCAGGCATGGTAAGAAAATATCATCTGTGTAAAGCAAAAGTTTATAGATACTGCCACCCAACAGGATCCCCTCTATGTCAGCCACCTGATGAACTGTTATTGTTAGCTGTTTTATGTAAAGAGCAAACAGAAGGGTGAAGGGGGCACTCCTGTCTTGTACACCATTCCAGTGCAATGGCAGGGGAAAAAGAACAGTTCACTCAAAGATAGGCTGCCAGGGAAGAGCACACCTTTTGAAGCCAAGCAAGAAAGTCGGATGGGAACCCAAATGCTGACAGGGTGTACCAGAGAAACTCCCAGAACACCCTGTCAAACCCCTTTTCAGTATCAAGACTGATAAGGGCTGCAGGATAGATCTCATTTGAAGATGCTCCATCAACAGCATGGTGCGGAAGTATATATTGTCCAGAGCCTGTCTATCACGAAATAAATCGGATTGATAATAGTGCATAATGGAGGGTAGAATGCCCTCAAGCTTCTGTGCCAAAGTAGACTTATATAATTTGTAATTATAGGGTGGTACAACAATGGGTATTTGGGGTCCTATCCAGGTTTTAAGAAAGTGGGAAGAGTGGCATAAGACCAGGAGGGAGGAGGTAACTCTCCACCTTGCACAGCCCAAGAGGTTGAAAAAGATGAAGAAGGAAGAGATCAGTGAAGGATTTATACCTTTCTGACCAAAAGCCATCAGGTCCTGGGCATTTTAAGGTTTTAGTCTGTTTGAGAGAATTCTGGATCTCCTCCATAGTGATCGGCACTTGTAAGAACTCATGTTGGGTGGTTGAGAGTATGGAGAGGGACAGAGAAGAGAAGAACTGTGAAAGTTTATCTGGGGATGAGGAGCTGAATAAGTATATAGCGTATGATAATACTGCCAAAATACGGCAATGATGCCTCAGGTGTTCCTAGCTAAGATGCCCGTTGCAGGGTCTACATACCGTGTGTTTATGCTCCCGAATTCTGTATGCAAGCAGACATTTGCTCTTGCCCCCCTACCACCCCCATAATGGGAGTGCTTCAGAAAAGCCAGGACCCACTGAACACATGAATCAAGAATAGCTTTCAAAGTTGGCCCTGTGGTGCAGAGGGCGGAGGCACCAGATGCCTTATCTCTTACCACGCTGGTGGCCCATGTTCGGGAACGAGCACGGGTTGCCAGGGGTCATCTGGGGGTGCTGGTAATGGACAGAGCTGCTGTCAGGCAGCTCTCCTCTCCTGGATTAGGGAGGTAGGCCTCTCTGGCTCTTGGCTGCCACCGAGTGGATGCTAGATGGCAAAGAAGGAAAATTTTATTTAAAAAAAGACGTCCATCCTCGACGGAGGCTCTGAGTGCCATGCACAATCAAATCGATTACAAAAATAAAACCAACAATATTATAAACATTATAAAAATATACTAAATTATAACACATTATTATAACATTTTAAATAAATTACTCAAAATATAGCTAAAGATCTAAATACATAACCAGGAACAGAGTTAAACCACAGAAGTCAGGCATGGAGTAGGATTATAAAACAAAGTCCAGGAAGGCCTGATTACACAGGAAGGCCTTGAGGTGGGCTTTGAAAACCTCTTCTGAAGGGGACTTTCTTACAGCTGGAGCTAGCGAATTCCACAGGATGGGGCCAGTGACACTAAATGTTCTGTCGCTGGCCGTTTTTAACCTTGTCCTGGGAATCACAAGGTGGTCCCTAGAGGAGGAGCGGAGGGAGCAGACCGATACAGCAGGTGTAAGAAGGTCCTTCAGGTAACCAGGGCCCAGGCCATGTAGGGCCTTAAAGGTGAGCAAGCCCACTTTAAGGAGGACCCTCCACCTGACCAGCAGCCAGTGCATTTCATGCAGCACCGGAGTGATGTGACAGTACTTAGACTGCCCCATCAAAAACCTGGCAGCTCCATTCTGCACAAGCTGTAGCCAGCAGAGGGTACCTCAAGACCCCAAGATAGAGAGCATTACAGTTGTCGAGTCTAGATGTCACAAAGGCGTGCACCAAGGTTGGGAGGCCCAGGGGTGGAACTAGGGGCTTCATCCTGGTGATATTCCTCAGATGGTAAAAACTGGTACAGACAATGGAAGACACCTGAGACTCAAGCGTCAGTCCACTGTCAAGAATAATGCCCAGATCATGCACCCTAGAGGAGGCCTTCAATGGTACAAACCCAAGAAAAAGCCCAGCTTCTGCACCAGAGGCCATCCTACTATGCCCTCTGTTTGACTCCACCACCTGCACCTCCATCTTATCGGGGTTCAGTCGCAACCAGGTGGAGGCCATCCACTCATTGATCTCAGCAAAGTAGGTATTTAACACATTCACTACGTTGGATGTCCCGGGGCAAAGGAGAGATACAGCTGGGTATCATCAGCATAGCAATGAAAACCTAAGCTGTACTTCCTAATGAGCTCTCCCAGGGGTAGTATGTACAGGGCGAACAGCATTGGCCACAAGCCAACCCTGGGGTACTCCACATGACAAGAAGCTAGGAGAGGAGGAGAAATTCCCCATCACTACCCTTTGCCTCCTGTTGGTGAGAAAAGACTTGAATCAGCAGATGACAGTGCCGGCTAGTCCAAAGAATTCCCTCAGGTGGTTAAGTAACACATGATGGTCCACCGTGTCAAATGCTGAGGAAAGAGCAAGGAGAACGAGAATTGTCCCCTCTCCTCCATCTCTCGCCCTAAGGAGGTCACTATGTACAGTATCTGAAACAAAGCAGTTTCTGTGCTATGCCTCAGACAAAACCCAGACTGGAGAGGCTCGCATAGATCATGGGCCATGAGGTGCTCCTCAAGCTGATGCGCCACAACCTTCTCTACAATCTTTCCCAGAAATAGAAGATTGGAGATGGGATGGTAATTTTCCTTGACATCAGGGTCTAAAGATGGTTTCTTCGGAAGGGGTCTCACCAATGCCTCTTTCAAGACATCGGGAAAGACCCCCTCTGACAAAGAACACCAGACAATCAAGGCAATCACCAGGTCAATTGAGTCAACACATCCCATTAAGAAACGTGTCGGCACCAGGTCCAGTTCATGAAACGTGTGCCTCAGCTTGGAAGCAACCTTAATGATCTCCGCCACCTCCACCAGTCTAAACTCACCCCAACTAGGTGAAGCACTCTCCGGACACCCACAGCGACCACTGTTGGCCACAATGTGGCTCACTGGCAGAATTTCTTGCCCGATGGCAGACACCCTGTCTGAGAAGAACTGAGCAAACTCTTCACATAGAGCATTAGAAAATACTTTTTTCAGCTGTAGACAGGATGGATGAAGAAGACTGTCCACAGTCTGAAAGAGCACAGTTGATTGGTTCTTCCCGCAGCAAACTCCCTGGGCAGGAGCTCTGCTTTCTTATGGTTGATTGCCCCCTGGTACACACCATAGTGTGTACACAGGGCAATCTTCTGCCAACAGCTCTCTAATCTCTGACCCATAGTCTTCATCACCTTGAGCTCCCCATCAAACCAAGGGGACCTCAAGTGAGATGATTTGGGTTGTACATGGACCAGTGTGAGGGAGTCTAGCACACCAGACATTGCCTTATTATAGGCAGCAACTGCTGCGCACATACCCTAAACACATGCACTGTCCACACTAGATAGATCAGCCACTGCCAGAAAACCCTTGGGGGTCAAACCCCTCAAAGGGCAGTAGCTAACCATCTCTGGGGGGGAACCCAAACAGGAACTCCACCATGCAATGATTGGACCAAATGACCCGATCAGTCTTGAAATTATTTATCTCAAGCCCCTGTGAGAAAACCAGGTCCAACATATGGCCACCCTGGTGGGTCACGGAAGAAACTAGATGGTAGCATCGGGCACTGGAGGGGCTGGTGCAAGGTTGGGTGGGTGGATCGGGGCAGTTGATGACGTGCCTTCACATGCATGTGTGACTGTGAATGGCCGAGGCCCCAGGGAGGTAAAGGGAAGGGAAGGGAGAAAAAATGGCAGAAAAAGAACCCCCGGAGGCAGGATGAAGACCCCCCCGCAGGTTCCGCATCGATAGCTGGGCACACACCACAAGTCCTGTGGCAGAGGATGCCAGTGTAAGGTAAGTCCCAAGGGAGCCGGGGGTTGGCGCTGGGAGGGTCGGTTGGAAGGGGGCAGCTGGGAAGAGAAGAATAAAATATAGAAGAAAAAAAAGAATAACTTTCAAGTCAGCTTTTACTTGGTGGATGTGAGATTTAATGTCCAGTCTGCCAGTGGCAAACTGTCTCTGAAAGTCTTGCAGTTCTGTCATGAGCATCTCATGTCTTTGGTCTTGCAATCTTTATTTGGTCGAAGTGTAGGACAATATCTCACCTCTGAGAATAGCTCTGACTGTATCCCATAAGATTGGGTATGATACATCCTGCAACATATTCTCCTGCATGGCTTGCCAGAAAATGTCAGGGATCTGCTGTTTAAATTTATCATCTCAATGGAGAGACGTGTTGAAGCTCCAGAAAGACTTGCGCTGCTTCCCTAGGTTAACCTTAAGAAGCAGTGGGTGTCCGGTTAAAACCACAACAGCAAATATGTGCAGTCAAAAACCATGCGGTCATAACAGCGCTGTGCAGTTTTGGAGTTAATAAATCTAATCTAGAACAGTTTTGGATCATGTGGTTTTGTACTAACCGGCGGTGTGGTTATTGACCATGCTGTTTTTCACTGCATGATCCTCATATAGCACCAAAGCAGCAGCGTATGGTTTGATAGACTCGAGACGTTGTAAGACATGTCCTGTATTGTGTCAAAGTGTTCTATGGTCATAAAGAAACAGTTTATATGAGTGTATATGTAGAAACAAGGGGAGTAAAATGTATACGCTTTGCTAGTGGGGTAAAAGTGCCGTCATATATCTATTAGACCCAGGGATGAGAGCTGGGTGCATAACAAAAGTTGTGCTGGGGAAAGCCTATGGCGTGAAGGATAAGAGGAATCCAGCTCCAGGGAAGGAGTTATATTTAAGTCCCCGCCAAAATAAGTTGGCCCTGTAACATGTCCAGCAACTCAGCAAAGGAGGTATTACTTGAGGAAGCCTCAGCCTGTGGGAGGAAATAGACATTAGCTAAAATAACATCTTCATCAAACAGCTGTCCATTCAAAATGACATAGTGGCTTAGAGGGTTGGAAAACTCCTGTTGTAGAGCACAGGGAGTCACCGTAGGAATGAGAATTGATACCCCTCTCCTCCTTCCCATTAAGTATGATGAAGCATAAACTAGGTAATGTCACCCATCAGCCAGTTTTTGATGTTCACTCTGGGTCTAGTGAGTCTCTTGCAGGTAATATCTGCCTTCTGTTTCTTCAGATATTAGAGCAGCCTGGATCTCTTGACGGGGTTGTTCAACCCATTAATATTCTGAGAATAAAACAGTACTGGAGAAACACCCATAATATATGGTGATAATGAATCTAGTAACCCTGGTTGGTTGCTGAAGAGGTGCAAAAGGGCCGACCCACCCCCACATGGCCGCAACCAAGGGAGACAGCCACCACCACCACTGGACACCCACCCCGTACAGCCAGACACAGTACAGCATCCGGAGGCAACCCCCCCATCACAGCCCCAGGGAAAGGCCCACCCCCAATCCCTAGTAAAGCAATTCCATTGCTGCCCTGCCTTATCCTGACATTAAGAGCATTCTGGAATATTTAAAGGCATTTTCTTGACAAAGAAAACCACTACGATGCTCATAACTGTTGTCCAATAACCATACAAAAGTATCATAAGAGCCAAACGGGCTACCCTGCGTGACACAACAGGTAAAGCTTGATAATAAACCATATATAAGAAATACATAACACAAAAAAAACCACAGCAAAGGTTACGGTGGGGTGAAAAATGACCCTAGTGGAGGCCATCAGAGACAAAAAAGGAATAAGAATCCTAGAAAACCAGTTGGTGACTTCCGGGGGGGGGGATCTGAGTATCGCTCCCTAAAGTCTCTGGATGAGGTGGTACAACCACTGTTATCTCACCAAAGCTGAAGGATAATCCAGGAAACAAGTAGTCCTGAGCCTTCAAGGGTATGAGTATGTCCCCTAAAATATTGAGCAGAAAATAAAAATGGGAAAAAATTTAAATATCTAAGGGGTTGGAAAAACCATCACAGGTGTTCACAGTGGTTCTTCCCACCCATCACCGCCCCCCACACCCCCAATATACTAAACTTTTTGCAAAAGCTCTAGGGCATAAGATCTGGGTGGAACTGGAGTTTCAGAAATATGCAGAATTTTAGCAAAAGTAGGAAACCCACAACAAACCGGCTCGTAACCCAAGCAGGTGCGACTCGGATTGGTGTCTTTTTTAAGAGAGCACATTACAAGTGCACCAAGTTAGTCAGAGCAGCCAAGGCTGTCTACTATCGTTCGGAGCTAGCCTCTGCCTGAAGAAATCCTTCAAAGCTCTGGAAAACATTAAAAGACATGTCTGGACATGCACCTGGTAATTCCATTCCAGCAAAAATTAAGTCCGGTGGCAGTGTTATCTCTAACCGATCAGACATATAGGAAGTCCACAATAACCATTTTGCAATGGCAGGGCTAGCATTTGATACTTCTCCTGCCAATGACCTCCGCACAGCACAGGACCCACCAACCCACGAGTCCCCCTCTACCGAGGAGGCCTTCTCCCTCCTGCCTGTCTCTCTAAAAGAGGTGGAAGACCTACTGCTGCAACTGGACACCAGGAAGGGAGCAGGCTCCGACTTCATAGAGCCATACTATCTGAAATGTGCCTACCATGTGCTTGCGGTGCCAATCACCCATCTATTCAACATGCCACTCTCCCAGGGTAGCCTCCCACCCAATGGAAAATAGCCCATGTCATCCCTCTATTAAAAGCAGGTGACCCCTGCAATCTAAATAATTACATACCAATCTCCCTCCTCCCCATCCTGTCTAAATTACTAGAAAAAATAGTGTGTGGCCAGCTAGGGGTATACTTAGAATCCAGAAGCCTATTAAACTCGGTTCAGTCTGGATTCAGAGCAAAGCACAGCACCACAACAGCCCTAGCTAAGGTGACCAATGATTGACTCCTAGACCTTGACAACAAGAAGCATGTCTGTGCTGTTTTCTTGGATCTTAGTAAGGCGTTCCACACAGTCGATCATAGCCTGCTTCTTTCCTCCTTAAGCACCTTAGGCCTGGACCATAAATCTATGTGCTGGTTTGCAGACTACCTCGGAGAACGGAAACAGCAGGTTAAAGCTGAAGGTGCTCTTTCTCCATTAAAACCTATGCTGAGGGGTGTGCCCCAGGGCTCTATCCTTGGTCCCCTCCTCTTTGCAGTCTACATTAACAACATCAATGATCCCATCAAAAAAGCCAACATCCACTTATTCGCGGATGACACTGTACTGTACTTGAGTCGTCCCACGCCAGAAGCAGCCTGTGAAAACCTCCAAGCTGAATTTAACCTTCTACAATACCAGCTCATAAACAAAAAGCTTTTGCTCAATGCGAAAAAGGCAAAAGCCATGCTCTTCTCCCCCTCCTTGCATGCAGCAATTCCTGCTGGGGGGGGGAGCTATCCCACAAATTACCACTGTTCTTGGAGAAACACTAGAGCATGTAACTAAATTCAAATATCTAGGAGTTTGGCTCAATCATAAACTTTCTTTCGCTGACCATCTCGAAGAACTACAGAACAAACTAAGGCAAAGATTAGGACTATTCTACAGAATTAACCACCTGATCACAAAGGAGGCCAAGATTCAACTGGTTCAAGCTACCTTCCTATCTTTAATAGATTACGCAGACCTGCTGTACAGCCACCGCACTGCCTCTGCACTGGCTAAGCTGGACACCCTCTACCACAGAGCTATCAGGTTCATTACTGGCCTTCCACTTTCCACACACCACTGCTCCCTGTACTCATTGTTAGGCTGGACTTCCCTTCAATATAGAAGGAATAGAAATCTCGCCCTATGGGCCTTCAGAACGGTGACCAACAAGCTCCCCTCATATGTCTCAGATTGTATTCCCCGGAGTGTGTTAGGCACCTATGCTCTAAGGAGCTATTCCCTAATTGCCCTCCAAGTTCCAAGGGTCAAAACTTGCTTCGGCAAAGCTGCTCTAAGCTTCCTTTACCTACATTGTGGAATAGTTTACAAAGGAACTTGAAGCTGAGCTGCCCTGTTAGCCTGAATATCTTCAAGGTGCTCTACGATCGCTACATGAAAGCACCTTGCAAATGTTTTCCTCACCACTGGCCCACTAATTCCGCAACTCCCCCTTTCCATCCTGACGCTTGCCATGTTTCTACCCCTGGCTCTCACTCTTTCCCTATTAACTCTTCCTGCTGCACCCACCCTTCCCTGCCCACTCCAGCCTGGCTAAAGTACCACCCCATCCATAGTAGTGTCCCAATTATCTACCCCTCCTCCATCATTATCCTAATAAACAAGTACACGACAGCCATCATAACTTTCTATGGTTTTAGCTCAATTTTTCCCCCAGTCCTCGGTAATATATCCTTCCTCTTCTTTACCTCTCTAACCTGCCACCCCATACATGGCCTCTTTTACCTATATGTGTAGTTACCGGCTGCCTCACTCAAAAGATCTCTGCTTATAACCCCTGTATGCCTATGGTTGATTGTACATCTGCTGACTTCTTCAATTGTAAAATAATGCTGTTTTTTTTTTATTTATTTCAACCTTGTACTGTACTGTATACACTGTATATACTTTTTCTTCCTTGTATAATATTACTTTTTGTATACCTGCTTCTGTACTGTACTTTGATGTATTCATGACCAGGTCCACCTTGTAAATGAGCCTTGCTCAATGGTGCCCACCTGGAAAAAGATTTTGATTGATTGATTGAAGTGCCAGTATTAGGGGAGACAGCAGAAAAAATAACAGGGCTGGATGTCACCGTAGGTGTAATCTGTTAAGGGAATGAGGGACCTGCTCCCACCTCTGCTGATCCTTATCCTCCCCTAAGCCAGCGCTGGCAGAATAAGCTGAACCTCACCCCCCTTGCAGGCAGTGAGACCCACAAGCTAAAACAGTCACAAAGTTCAGGGGATTGGTACTGTCCCTTGGAGTTCTCTCACCGAGGCCCAGAATCTTCCAGGATCAGCAGCTGCACTACACTGACTGGACTCGAGTCCTATAACCACAGTACAAAACACATCAGTCAAATGTAGAGTCCAAGATAGGGGTATGGCTCAGAATAGAGCAAAATACTCTTGCTTGGCTGCAAAGAGATCAGGCCTAAAGAATGTCTGCCAGCCCTGTGTATAGGTCCCTTCACATGGGGGAGGGTGGTGTAGGTGGGTCTGAGTCAGAAGAGTTGGGAAGAACGCCCCACAGTAGATAACAAGAGAGGAACCCAGGAAAAGGGGAGGCATCAGAGCAGTGGACCAGGTAGAGTGGCTCAGGGAGCCCAAGCTCTATGGCACAACAGGGAAAAGGTGATGGTGTCAGCCACAGTGGGGAAAGGGAGAACGCACCCTCCAGTCATTCGCTTTAGTTGAGCACAGCCTGAGGACAGCTTAGGAAATGACATGGCTCATTTTTTCCCAGTAAATTCACCTCTGTGACTGCCACCAAGCTCTAGATCTAAGTCCCTCATTTGCCCCCCCACCAGCCGCCACTTCACATACCTCCCAGGACTCCTGGCCTCCTTGTCCCCCCCCAACAGCTGTATCTCATACCTGGAGGGGCAACATAGTGTTTAGGAGGGTTAGTCCATTCATGAGGTAGTCACCAGGTCAGTTCTATAGAAAGAGGCTAGCTGAGCAATTATGTCTGACTTGGCCTTCTCAGTCTGCTGTGCCCTTTATTGAGTTAGCGAAGAGGACCAGTATGGCAGCTGTGAGCCAGGGGAAGTAGAAGCTGTAGAGCAGTCTGGGAGTGTGTACCCACTGGAGAGTAGGTAATCTTGGGCCTCATCTATGGTGCAATATCCAGTTTTGCAGAATGGAAAACACATTAGTAATTTGGCTGGGTATGGGTAGGGGGTGATACATTTAAGGTGGTTTTGTTTAAGGACAGTCAGCAAAGGCAAATATGCACTGCAATTTCACATCATTGTAGGTGCATAGTCATGGTCCAGGAAAACTCGGGTTTGACTAAAGATTGCAGTTTTACATCTCCAGGCCATTAAAAGGATTTGCTCCTTAATAGCATAATTAAAAAATGGACCAAGATGGAGAGTGGACAGGCTTTAGGTGAAATCGGCTTGTGGCCCAGCACCCTGTGCACTCGTTCCAAGTCCAGGGGTAGCACGGGGTCCAGCTCTAAGGATGGTACAGAGGGAGGTGGCAACGAAATCCTTAATATCTGCACCCTCAGAACCTTCGGGCATTCCAGACATCTGCAAGCTCTTCCTGCACACTTTCTTCTCAAAATACTCCCGTCTCTCCATGATGAGGGCTTGCATGCTTTTAATCTCCTGCACCACGGCTTCCAGCTCATCTACATAGTTTTTGGTAGCAGTCATTTAGCACTCAGTATCATCGGCCATCTACTCCAGTCACTACATCTGTCCAGAACTCCCTGTAGCTTAATTTTTTTTCCGCTCTAAATGAGACCAGCTCTTGATATACGGTCTCTGATTTTATTTTTTTATTCTTTAGAGTCTGGGGTTGTCTTGGGCATCTCGGAGGAAAGGTTCGCAGCATGTTCGGATGCTTGAGACAGTTCAGAGTCTGAGACCTCCATGTGCAATCTGCATCCATCCTCTTCTCCATCCTTCTCCTTAGACTGAAACGGGGGCCCCGGTACTGTAGATCCCTTCCTCATACTGGGTAATGAGATTTGTTGTAGGTAAAATTGATTCTACAGGGATATATATATATATTTTTAATTATTCTTCTTTACCCACCGGGGAGCCTGGCATAAGGCTTTGATCCCTTCCTTGGAGAGACTCGGTCTCTGGCCCCACCTTTCCCCGCCCGACTATTCCGTTTATCCCCCAAGGGTTACCCCCCCCATGACAGGGCCAAGGAGAGGAGTGCTGGCTTCAACCCGTCCCGGCGACCACATCAAGATTCCAGGTGTTGAGATGGGCACTGGCAGGGCCATCACGGAGCCTGCAAGCTCCATTTTCCTTGTTTTCTACCTCCCCCTCCCTGCCGACATTGTATGTTGGCTTGAGCTTCCCGACCCATATCTCCCGAGAGCGCTCAATGAGCGGGACAGCTATCCCTTCCTCTCAGAGAGAGAAGAGCAGTCCTTTGTATGCTCGATCCTCTCTCTCCCCTGCCGACCTCTGGCTGCTTGGTCTCATTCCTGAACCTGGGTCTCCGGCGTGGCGTGAAGTGTAGCGTCCAGCACCTCAACCTCCAGCACCAACATGCCGTCTTCTACAGGGATGTCATAAAAGGGGATATGCAGAGCTTGGTGTTCAGGAGCCACTCCACCTGTTATGTGCAAACAGACAAATGGTACTTTACCCTGCAACCCCACCCTAATGTCATTGAAATACATATTGAAGAGAACCAGTTGCATAACTGACCCCTTGGGGCACTCCACTTGTGACCTTAACATGAGAGTATTTACCATTTTGGACCACTCTCTGGGTTCTGTCAACTATGTCAATTCACTCAGTTAATCTTCTCTCTAGTCCTTTTTTCCCCAACCTTCTAGATGAGCCTCCTGTGAGGCACTGAATCATGATCCTGAAGTCGAGGAACAGAATGTTGACCGCCTTGGCCCTATTCACCATTTGTGTTACAAAGTTGAAGAGCTCAATCAGATTACTTCTACATGATGTGCCCCTCATGAAACTATGCAATTTCTCTCTGTAAAACTACTTTCTTCCCGAACGTCTATTATCTGTTCCTTTATGATTCATTTCAGCAGCTTGCCAATGCCACCATCAAGCTCACTGATCTGTAGTTATCTGGGTTTTTCCTATCATCACTGTTGTGCAGGAAAATCACTTTGGCTACCACCCAGTCCTCAGTCGCTTCCCCATAGCCAGTGATTCATCAAATAAGTGTGCTAAGGTGGCTACCAGTGACTGACTCAGCTCATTCAGTAACCTCAGGTGCTACCCATCTGGTCCTGAGGGCTGTCACATTGTGATCCTGAAGACCCTTCAGAACTCCTAGCTACACACCTGAGGGGATTTCCAAAGGGCTGTGTCCTGCCAGTTGGTTTGGGGAATTTCTGAGGCAGCCAAGTGTGGACACAGGTGATATCTGTGTCTGAACCAAATTAACAAACATGGCAGAATACAACCAGTAAAGTGGATGCCCTTCCCTTGCAGTGATCGAATAATCCTGGGTTGCTACGTGACCCATGACAGTGTATGAGTTTGCAATACAAACACTGGCCGGTATCCTACCCCCTCCCCATAAGCTAGCAGACACACAACATCACCATCAAGTGCACTTGAGGTAGCTTGCATTACCGGGGACTGGGATACCACTCGTTTGTCTCCCTGTCATTCCTCTGGCATAGCATGCTGTATCAACTACAGCCACACAGGATACTGGACACGTGCAGCACTATGCAACTGCACAGACTGTAAAGTAAATCCTCATGTAGGGCTTCTGACATCCTACCCAGTGTGGTATGTAGCTCTGTGCTCGTTGGGCACTTCTGTACTATGTAGGCATGTCAATGACTGTCAGACCCCCTTCTGCCTTCCATTTCATGGTCTTACCTTTATGGGTCCAGGCCTCAGCAGCTGCCTCTCCACCAGATCAAGAATCCTGCCCTCTTAGCCGGTCCGGTGGTGCTGAGAGTTGAGGCGCTGGTCGCCACACCTCACATCATGCCAGCGACCTGGGTTTGGGAATGAGCCCAAGTTGCTGGGGGGTGGCAGGGGTGGGAGAGGATTGAGCATCTGGAGGACAGCTCTCATCTCCCAGGGAGGGACAGGGGTCCCTGGTCAGTGCTCTGCTGCTCTCTGATGGAGGCCAGAGAGATAGTGGGCACTGTGGAGCACAGCGAGGGAAGTGGGGAGTGGCAGACGTTGGATTTTCCATGATGTCAGTGTGCCAGCCACTCCCAGAGGAGGAAACACAGAGAAAATACCTCTTGGCTCTGGCAAAAAAATGACAGAGCCCCAGGAGCTTGCCCCTGATTTGCGGCCGCCCACCTGGCATCCTCCCGACTGACACTACTGCAATGTCGGGGCGTTGTGGCCCACCCCGTCCCCACCCGGGGGTACAACCGAGGCTATATGGGTGACAGAGGATGGCCAGTTAAGGTGAGTGCCACAGGGGGATGACTCCAGGAGATCCCGAGGTAGACCGGAGTCGAAGGGGCGCAGGAGGCATATATGGGAAAATTTAAAAAAAAAAAAATCCTGTCCCCATCCTCTGGTCCCTGGGGGGCTGGACTATTGCACTGGGAAACCAGCAGGGCAGTGCAGATGTTGGCTGCTGTTGTCCATAGCAGTAGCTGAGCGAGTGCTCCCTCAGACAAAGCTTTCACCACAAGTACTGAAGCTACTATCACTGGTAACTTAATTTTCTGTCCCAACACCACAGGCATGCAAGGAACTTAACCATATACATGGTATACAGTTTGTGTATGTTATTTGCTAGGGGCTCATGTTGACTGCACTGAGCATTGTACATGCAGACTGGGCTCAGGACGTGCAGAACAGCACTTCCACATGAACAGTCACAGCAGAACTAGGCCCGAGGCAGCAGTTCATTACAGTTTTACTGTATGTCAACAGTATCTTTAGCCTGAATGCATAATAGTCCAGTATGTTTCTGGTACTAGAAAATCTATTCCATGGTCTAGCACTTCCATCTGGAATGTATGCACTTTAGTCCACGACTCTTATTCATGTCCAAAATGTGCTATAAAGCACATTCAGTGGTCATAAATAGACCACCTTTTTGAAAATCGGCCGGGATCCAACAGGGACACTTAGGCTGACACAGGATTAGGGGATTAACGCAACTGTGCCTGAAGCCAACCCTTTGAAATCCACTCCCATATCTTCAACCTATTACTATAACCATCTTGGAATCTAGTTTTGCTGTCAGGTACTGGCCCAGTAATTTCTGGTTTTTGGTCATTGTTTTCTGATGAAGGAGTCTATGTAATCTGAAAGCTCAAAGCACCTACAGTATTTTCTTTTTTAACAACTCTGTTGGTCCAGAAAAAGGTATCAAACCATCTGTTTGTGTGGATCTTTTGGTTTTTTATTAGTAATTTTTATTCATTTCATTTTGTTTTGTGACAAACATTATTACAGAATTTTTTTTATCCCAAGATCTACCTATATACACTCTGCCAAATTTTTAAACCATTAGTGCTGCATTGTGATTAATGTGACTGACATGAGGCACCCATGCAAATGCTCCATGCACAAAACGGCACATCAATATCTTTAATGACTATTGGAAACATTAACAGACTGCCAGTGCAGCATTACTAACAACAGTGCAGTACAGATAGCGCACTGTTAAAAAAAGCAAAATCCCTGGCAGTCTAGCAGTTTCCCCCTCCCTCATTCTGTTCCAGTAATAAAACAAACATTAATCCCTGGCAGTCTAGTAGCTCCCCATTCCTCATCCAATCCCATTGTTTTGCAAAGAACACTGGTGGTCCAGTGGTAACCCTCTGCTCTCAGTATTCCTAGTAGTCTGGTGGCCTCTCCCTGAACCCTTGGCTGCCAGCCCCAAGATGGCAGCCCACGCTTACTTTCTATTCATCTCTACTGCCAGTAACTACGTAATTCATGCAAGTTCACTCAATTCTAGTGTACGTCACCTTATCAATATTGTAGATGCATGAGTAAAAGATTAATTGTGTGACTTGTATACCAAAATGAAATGTACATGCGTGAGTTAGAGGACGGCAGCAGAGGCGAGCAGAGGATAAGTGCCTGCTGCCATTCTGGGTATGGGGCTACAGACTGCCAGGGATACTGGGGGCAGGGGAGGGTACAAGTGGACCACCAGCATCATTTTTAAAATAGCATGATGGAATGGGGGGGGGAATGACCCCATGGATTTTTTTTAACAATGCGCTATCATAAGTTCATTGTTAAATTGTAGAAACATAAACTCTGTTGGCAGAAAAGAACCACTTGACACACCAAGTCTGCCTAGATGGTCCCTGCCTAGTCTGTTTCCAACCCTCCCTCCTCCCTGTTTATTTACTTATATTCACCTATGTGTACCCAATGCATGCTTGAAACCCCCTACTGTTTCTGCCTCCACCACTTCCACTGGCACTCCATTCCAGGTTTTTACCACTCTTTCAGTGAAGTAATATTTCCTCACATCTCTCAAACTCCCCCTCCCCAGCTTCACTGCATCCCTCTGGTCCTGGTGCTCTTCCTTTGAAGGAGACACCCCTCCTGCACCCTGTTGGCCACATTGAGGTACCTGTAGGTCTCTATCATGTTACCTCTCGCTCTCCTCTCTTCCAAGGTATACATGTTCAGATCCCACAGTCTCTACTTAAGGACTTTTGGTGCAACCCCTGCATCATTTCAGTTGCCCTCCTCTGGACTGCCTCCACCCTATGTCCTTTCTGGGGTGTGACCTCTAGAACTGGACATCATGTTCCAGGTAAGTAGTAAGTAAGTAACGTTTATTTATAGGGCGCCCAATCCCAGAGGCTCTGGGTGCCCTACACAATCAGAAACAGGCTGGGTAATAGTAACAGTAAAACAAAACTTGACATGGTTAAAATAAAAGCTTTAAAAAAACAAACAAAAACTGATTATAAATAATAAATGCTACAACAGTAAAACAGAGCTAAACCATTACAGGTAGTCTAGATAGGCCATTTTAAAAAGATGTGTCTTTAGGCCCCTCTTAAATGCCTCCACCGACAGGGCCTCCCTTATACATCTAGGAAGCAAGCTCCAGAGGGCCGGACTGGCCACCTTGAAAGCACAGTCACCAGAGGTTTTCAGCCCCGGCCCTCGGAACAGCAAGGAGGCCCCAGATGTAGGAGCGAAGGGAACAGACCAGTGACACAGGGGTAAGGAGATTCACCAGGTAGCCAGGGCCTGATCCGGTACAGGGCCTTGTAGGTGAACAAGCCCGCCTTGAAGATAATCCTCCACCTGACAGGCAGCCAGTGCAGATCATGCAGGACTCGGGACATATGACATGACCTAGAAAAGCAAGTCAGCAACCTGACCTCTGCGTTTTGCACCAGCTGCAGCCAGGGGAGGGTCCCTCCACAGACCCCAAAGTATAGTACGTTACAGTAGTAAAGCCTGGAAGTAACAAAGGCATGTACTAGTGTTGGCAGGTCTTTGGGCAGAACTAGGGGTTTAATCGGGACAATATTACTTAAGTGGTAAAACCCACTTTGGACAACAGATGATACCTGAGCATCAAGTGTCAATCTGTCATCCAAGAAGATGCCCAGATTTCTCACCCTAGGGAAATCCATCAAGAATGGTTCCCAGGACTAGTCCTGTTGCCACTCTGGAGGCAAACCCATCACACCCGCGACCAGGACCTCTGTCTTGTTGGGGTTTAGCCCCAGCTAGCTGGAGGCCATCCAGCTATTTAGCACTCCCACGGTGTCATTTGTTCCAGGTGCAAAAGACATGTACATCTGGGTATCATCTGCATAGCAGTGAAAACACAAGCTGTACCATCTAATGAGCTCTCCCAGGGGTAGCATGTACACCGCAAACAGCACTGGTGATAGGTTCAACCCATGAGGCACTCCACATGGCAGGAGCTTCATGGAGGAGGAGAAATTCCCCATCACCACCTGTTGCTTTCTGCCTGAAAGATAGGACTCAAACCAGTTGATGACAGTACTGGTGAGTCTACAGCATTCTCTAAGGTGATCCAAAAGCACAATGTGGTCCACAATGTCAAATGCTGAGGAGTGATCGAGGAGAATGAGAATTGACCGGTCTCCTCTATCTCTCGCCCTAAGGAGGTTATTTTGCACCCTGACCAATGCCGTTTCAGTGCTATGCCTAGCCCTGAAATGGGATATGAATGGCTTATAGATCATAGGTCGTAAGGTGCGCCTCAAGCTGCAGTGCCACTATTTTCTCAACAATCTTCCCCAAGTTGGAGGTAGGTTGATAATTCACTAGGACGTCAGGGTCGAGAGATGGTTTCTTTCAGAGGGGCCTTACCAATGCCTCCTTCAAGACATCAGGGAAAAAGTATCCTGATGAACACTGGATCAATCACCTCTCCTACTGCATCCCAGCATCGCACTGGCCCTACCCACTGCTGGAGATACAGTACTTCTCCCTATGCTTTGTCCACTCTATTACTAAAAATACGAAGATATAAAGCAAAGGGCATCCTCGGTGCCAGAGCAGTAAGGAGGGAACCTTCTTCCAGCAGAAAGGAAGATCTGACGTCACTGGGCGGTGCTGAGTGAGTTACCACTCCAGTGGGTGGGAGGAAACAGCTTGAAGATGTTCCAGCAAGCCTTAAAGGGGAAAGGACACTGCCAGAAGTGTGGATTATACACCATATCCACGTCCATAAAACCAAAATATACAATAACAGAATTACACAAGATATAATAATCAGTTAACAAAGATACAGTAATAATGTTAAGACTAGTCAGTGAAGCATTTACGTCCGTTACTGGAGAAAAGGTTATTTTTTATGTTTCCTTGCATGTGCACAAGAAACATTTTGTTTCCGAGAATGGCATTTCAGAGGTGTGCCCCTTACTAGCCCAATGCAAGGCAAGCTACAATGGGTTCATCCCTGACAGATCAATGACCATCCAAGCTGAGTATGATGGTGGTCATAGTTTCATGGGTGAAAACTCAGTGTAGTTGAAAGTACTGAAGTGCTCCAATTAGAGAGCGCTTCAGTAGTTTCATTTGCATCAATCTGGCCGGAAAGCAGCTGAGTAGCTTTATGACATTGTGGATAGTGTTTCATCTGTATCTGTTTGTCTTCTTCCTGGCTTCAAAGAATCGTGTTCAACCACTGAGCCAATGACAGGAACTTGTAACTGGAGGCAGAAGAAGAGGCAAGGGGCTCTCGCTGTACAAGAAAGTGAAGATCGAGAAAACTGAAGATGGCAGCCTTCTCAGAATGGCACAATACAACCTGACCAGACTTTAGTATCTTGTAGCAGGCGCAGAGCAAGATGCTGTAAGACCGCTACTGGATCATGTCCGACTGGGCTGTGGACCAGAATCCCAACAGGAAATAAAGAGAAGATAGGACAGCAGGTACTGTGTGCTAGAGGACGCACTCGTCAGATGGTTTGAATACGCAAGCAGCAGCCAGGACCTCCCTACAAAAACGTGCTCCTCCCAGTACAGAACGCGAATCATCTCAATCCTGGGAATCTTCTTCTTCCAGCGGAAAGGAAGATCTGGCATCATGGGGCGGTGCCGAGGGAGTTACCACTCCGGTGGGTGGGAGGAGTCAGCTTGAAGATGTTCCAGCAAGCCTTAAAGGGGAAAGGACACTGCCAGAAGTGTGGCTTGAACACTATATCCACGTCTTCAGGCTCTTCGTCTCTCTATCCATGGATGACGCAAAGTCTGCACTTGAAAACTGGTTTACCACTAACTTGTTGGTCCTGAATGACAAGAGAACCAAAGCGGTCTTATTTGGACCAAGGCACTTGGGAGTAGGCAGACAAAATCTACTTCTGCTTTTTAAGACAATGGGGACTCGGATCAATGTAGTGGACAAGGTAAAATACCTCAGTGTATACCTTGATCGAGACTTTTTTTTTGTGCAAGTTGCCTTTGTGACTCAGCCCCCTGCCAGCCCTTGGCCCCCTCCTCGCACCACGGGACTTACCTTCCGGCACCCCCTATACGTCCTGGACTGACCCCAGGGTGGGGCCACCACACCAGTAGGACTTCCATGATGACGGGACAAGGGTGCTGGCAGGAAAGACCACCAGTATTGTCTCCTTGGCTTGCCTCCCCAAAGCGGGGTGCGGAGTCCTACTGGCCATAGCGGGTGATGGGATAGGTTGGGAACCCCGGAAGTGCCACAGCATGCGATCAGGGCCAGGGTGAGTGGGTGTCATAGGTGGTGGCTGCTGTTTTCTAGTTTTTTTCCCCCAGGGCAGGGACATGCAATGATGTCCTGCATCCACCCCACGCCCCACAAATAACAGCGCCAGCATGGGGGTACCCCTAGCCTCTGCCAGGGGTCCACATTGTGCCAGACACTCTACCCCCTCCCTCCTGGAGAGCAGTCCCTAGGATGCTTAATTCCTCTCCCTGGACAGGCCTCTGACATCTCCAGGTCCGTTCCCGAACCTGGAGCATTGCAGTCGGGTGCCCTGCTCCAGCGTGCTAGCCAGACCTTGATCAAGACTTGACTTTCAAGCCACACGTCGATCACAACACCAAGATCATACATTTGGGTCTCCTATACAGATTAGGAAAATCACTGACTGCTGACTCGAAGAGGGCCATTACAAGGAGTACTTTGCTCCCCTCCCTGGTCTACGGTGTCCCTGTATTACATTTCCTCCAGGAGGCAGAAGCCCTCAAATTGAATGTACTATACAACAAGATCAGTCGATCTGCATCAAATTCACTGCCAAGGAGGCATCACTGTGAGGTACTCTCTGATCTCAACTGATCTACACTGGAATGCAGGCCCATTCAACCTCTCCTTTGCCTCACCTTCAAACTCACCAAGATCTAGACCTCTCCCCACCTACAGGGTGTATTGGCACCAAAACCCATGAGGTGTGCCCACCACTCATCAAATACCAGCTTGCTGGAGATCCCTAGGGTATGACTAACCTAGGAAACAGGTCTTTCACTTACTCTACCCCTACCACTGGAACTCTCGTCCTGAAAACTTAACTAAGGTAATTTCTATTGAAGGTTTAAGGCAGGGTTAAAGGTTTAAATCTTGGAATGCTGTCATTGCAGCTGCTAGCGTTGAACACTATTCTATCCCTTGTACCCGACAGACGGATCACTTTTTTTAGGTTAAAGGTGTACATATAACTTGCTTGTTAGCATATGAATCTCATCTATCCTGCTGCTGTTAAATTGTATCTGATGTTTGTAACTAATTTTCTTGTGCAAAAGAGTGTTTTCTCATGACTTCCTTGATGTATCTTTTCTGTATCGTGTAGTCTGTTATGACATGAACTTCCTGTTTGCACTGTATGTACTGTAACTAATTCCAGGTGACGGGTCACCCCTGAAAAAGGGTCCGCTAGTCTCAGTGGGCTCACCTGGTTAACAAAATGCCATAAATAAATATGTCCACTCGGCTCCTGAAATGACAGAGGAGCATCACCGCCCCATCAGGTCAGAAGGGTGGGCAGAGCACTGCAGAAAGACCAACGGGGATACGATGTGCGCTGACCATGCTGCTTTGTTGGGAACATGGCAGATAGCCATTCTTCATACCCTTCTCAAGGACTATACATCCAAAGATGCATTTTGCACCAGTGGGGCCAGTCTGTACTATAGAGTGCTACCCAACTCTACTGCCCCCAAGGCCAGGCAGTGATGAGACACGCGCAACTGTACTCCAGAATGGGAAGGAAAGGCTCATGGTCCTCCTGACTTGCATCATGGGGACCAAGAAGCTCCTGACGGTCACTGGGAGCTGTCGGGTTCCATCCTGCCAAGTCACCAGTCACCGCCGCTCATTACCAGTTGATTACTGAGTGACAATAATGGCAAGATGACAGCACCCATCCTTCTTGACCTCATGAAGGAGTGGGACAGGACTCTGTGGGAACAGGGCAACACATAGCGCGGACTCTGGGTAGCTTCAGCAGATAGCCAGAGCCCTGACTATAGCAGTTTTTACCGTTTGTAATCAGATGTTCAAAGTGCTGTGCTGAGAATGAACATATCACCTCTGTGATGATACTGCTTGATGGATTTAAAAGTCTTGTACTGTATTTGAGGTGACTGTATCCTGTTAGAATTTTCTCTTTTTTTAGGTTTTAGAAACCACTTGTACACTGTTCGAATTTTCTTTTTTAAGTTTAAGAAACCACTTGTAAAGAAATGAGTTGAAACTTGTCACACCCACTGTATGCTTGCTCCAGAGTGATCTCAACAAAGAACAGGAGACCCAGACTTATTTTTATGCTCATCTGCAGATCTTTATTTAATGTTTTGTAATGTTAAAGAAACACAGCAAGCATAAATTGTCAACATGTAGAAGATTATAAAAGTACTTTACAGACAAGAGTAAAACAGCAGATTCTGTCCTAGTACTACTATGGAAATAAAGGGGGCTTTCACAAATGTATAAGAGCAGCATGTGGGATGCATGGCCACAATCACTGGTTAATAATAATAATAATCTTTATTTAGAAGAATTGCAATTCAATAAATAACAAAGTGCTTTTACATACATTTAAAATGCTAAAATTAAAATTATATACATAACAATTCTAACTTAAGTAACAGTAAAAATGAAGAGAAATTAAATACGTTTTCAGGGCGGTTTTAAAACTCTCCACAGTGAGGCATCCTTTATCCGATGAGGTAGAGAATTCCACAGGATGAAAGCCACAAAAGCAAATACATGGGCTCCAGAGGTCTTCAAACAAACCCTGGGAATCTCTAGCAATCCCTCATCGGCAGAGCGGAGCGGTCGGAGGGGGCAGTAGGGATGGAGGAGCTCTTGCAGATAACCCCAGTCCTTGTCCATAGGACTTTATAGGTCAGCAAGCTGACCCTGAAGGTGATCTGCCACTGAACTGGCAGCCAGTGCATTCTGCGCAGCACAGGTGTAATATGGCTGGACCGAGATAGACCAGTCAATAACCTGGCCGCAGCATTCTGCACCAGTTGCAGGTGATGGATATCAACCCCCAGAAGCCCTAGGTATAGGGAGTTGCAGTAGTCAAGGCGAGAGGTCACAAAGGCATGGAACAATGTAGGGAGATCACCGAGAGGAACAAGGTGCTTAATCTGGGCGATATTCCTCAGATAGTAAAAAGAGGTCTTGACGATGGATGAACCTGAGATTTCAAGGTCAACCTCTTGTCAGTTATATACCCAGATTCCGCACCGGTTTGTAGGTCATCAGGTGGTGACCACTGAGCAAACGCCCAGTGGCCCACACCCCTGAGGGCCCCTCTACCCGGTGACCTGGGTCCACTACCAAAACCTCAGTTTTGTCAGGATTTGGGTTCAGCCAGCTGGCACTCATCCAGTCCTGGATCTCGGCGAGGCAGTTGTTAAACACCGAGACAGCATCATCCGAGTCAGGCACAAAGGACATGTATAGCTGAGTATCATCTGCATAGCAGTGAAAACTCAAGCCATACTGCCTTGCAATGTCTCCCAACGGCAGCATGTACACCGCGAATAACATTGGTGAAAGCACAGAGCTTTTGGGTACCCCACATGGTAGAGAGAATGCATTGGAAAAATAAATTCCAGAAGCAACTCTCTGAGATCTACCAGTGAGGAATGAATGGAACCACTTGAGGACTGTCCCTGACAATCCACAGATAACCCTCAGATGCTCCAGCAATACGTAATGATCCACGGTGTCAAATGCTGCAGAGAGATCAAGGAGGACCAAGATGGAACGAGTCTTCCGATCTCTATCGGGAGATCATTGAGTACCCAGACCAGGGCCATCTCAGTGCTATGCCACTTCCTAAATCTGGACTGGAGAGGATCGTAGATGTCATGGATTTTAAGGTGGTCATCCAGCTGCTGCGCAACCACCTTCTTGATAACCTTGCCTACAAAGGGTAGGTTCGAGATGGGTCTGTAGTTCATAAGTCAGTCCGGGTCTAATGAGAATGGGTGTCACCACCACCTCCTTAAGAGAATCAGGGAACTTACCAACCTCCAATGAACTCTGGACTATCTCAGTCAGGACCAGGCCAATGACATCAACACATCCCACTAGGAGATGAGTTAGGCCAGGGTCCAAACTACAGCAGGTCGGCCGCATATTCTGGACAACCCTTATGAAATCCATGATCATCGGCCAGCTAAAAGCCGCCCAACCAAACCATGGCTCTGTAACCTCCAGCTAGTCACCGCGCCCCCCCCCCGGAGCGAGTAAGGCAGATCACCGTCCTGATGTCAGCAACTTTATCTACAAAGAATCGAGCAACCTCATCACACTTATCTTGTGATAATGCTCTCTGACCTGCATACAGGCTGCATTGCACAGTCTGTCCACAGTTTGAATGAGTTGTGCCGGTCGATTCCTTTCAGCAGTGATCTCCCCGGACAGGAACTCTGCCTTCTTACAGGAGATTATCGATTGATAGTCTCTATAATGGACCATCAATCTAAGATTGTCAGCATCAAGGCCAGATTTCCACCAGCATCACTCCATCCTCTGTCTGATTTTCCACATCTCCCTCAAGGTCCCATCAAACCATGGAGACCAAGGGCAAAGGGAGAGGGGATGAACACGGACAGGAGCAAGGAAGTCCAGAGCCACCACAACAGACATATTATAAGCCTGCAGTAGGTTATCTGGACCCCTGCTAGCAGTCGGAAATCCCGATAGATCCAGCACCACCATCAGGCCATCTGGGTTACTCCCCTTAATGGATAGTACTGGACCATCTCCAAAGTGGCAAGCCTATAGGAGGGAGCCTGGAAATTGAACCTGACAGTGTGATGGTCAGACCAATCGACTGGTTCCACCACCAGATTGGAGGTCTCCATACCCAGAAGAAAGACCAGATCCAGAGAATGCCCAGAATTATGGGTTGCAGAGGCAATGGATTATGTGAAGCCCAACGAGGTCATAAGTTGGAGGAAGTTTTGACCTAATTTTGAGAGTTTGTCAACCCAGGCACTGAAGTCACCCTGCACCATCATTCTGGGAGACTCCAACACCATGTCGACAATGAAGTCTGCAACTTCCTGCAAGAATTGCTTCCCATCCCAGGTGGACGGTAGATGAGAAGAATCTTGCACCCCACACCTGCACCCTGGATGCATTCAAAGGATCTGGTCTCACCTACTGGCACATCTACCAGACCCAATTCTGTTTTAAAACATATGGCTACTCCTGCGCCCCATGATCTAATCTTAGGCGGTATATCACCGAGAAACTGGCCGGAACCACTGACTCAAGAACCGGGCCAGCATTTTTGTCCAATCAGGTTTCAGTGATGCAAGCCGGGTAAGTAGACCCAACAAGACTGGCAATAATTGCCATCTTGTTTTTAATAGACCTGGCATTGCATAACACCACCTGAGTTGGATGAGATTCAGAGGCTGACCTGGTCAGCTGCCCACAAAAAGTGGAGCCCTTGGGTATGGGAACCAGACAGGGAGAATCCCTGTCCAGTCTCCATTTTGTCCCAGGGCATCTCCTTGATTCCACAACCCCAATCCGAACGGCCAGCTCTCCCTCCCTCCCTTCCCCGGAGCCACCCCATACCTCCTCCTTACTATCCCCAGTGCCCGATAATGATTGTAAATGTCGGGATGCAACAGGGGACAGCTAAAGGGATGAAGGCTCCAGAGCTCGGAGAGGGAGTAGCGCCTGACCGGGACAGCTACCTGCCAACACATAAGCGCTGGCCACCCAAAACAGCCACCTCCCAAAATAATCCCACCAACCAAATAAGAAAAAGTAAATCAATAAACTAAACCCTTCCCTTTACAAAAAAGAAAACCCCAGCCACAAGGTCCGTATTTAGCCCAATAGATCAGTTCCATTCCAAAAGAAGGTATGCCAAAAACCTTCAGTAAATAAGTTCAGGTCGGGAAAGGCTCTCACCCTCAACCGACCAATGTAATGAAATGACCAGTGTGTCTTCTCCACTTCTCCACTCCAAAACAACAGTCACTAATAGACAGAATAAACAGTTACGGAGGTCTTCTCACTATCTCCTCTTATGTTGCAACCCAAACTGTGACTCAAACAGGGAGTCTGTGGACAAACAACAAGGATACCGACTAGAAGCCTTTAGCTGAAGTTCTTCTTTGCTCCCACTGTACCCTACAGTCTCCAGGCTAAACACAGCACCTACCGGGAGAATATGCACCAAAATTCAGGCTATCAGGGTTACCCCAGAGGCAGCTGACAGGCAACCCCAGAGGAAAAATCCCTAGACTGTGGGGGACCGTACAACCCACCGGTCAGTGCTTGGCAAAGAAAACTGTCAAAATGGTACCATGATCAGAAGAGTGGTACCAATGCCCCCCCAACGCTTTACATAACACTGAAAGCCCCTATAAAGCTAATGTTTAAAACAAAACAAAAAATTAATAGGACCCAAACATAATTCTGTTGTCCTCAACTCTTAAAGAGAATCTATGCATTTTAACTCAGCCTTTTACTGCAGGAGGCAGCAGTTCTTTTTTGCTTTGTGTTCACAGTGGAGGATAGCAGGCTGTTGTGTGAAAGCAGCATAAAGGCTGCTGCAAGAGGTATCCCAGAACTGGGTAGGGTGGCAATTACATGAAAAAAGACAAGAAAAGGGTAGCAGCCCTGAAAATAAGTAAAGCTCCAGGGTCAAATGGGATACATCATATGGTACTCAACGGACTGGCATTGAAACTGACTGAACCCTTAGCAGGGCTGTTCAATTGCTCCTTACAGTCAGGAACAGTTCCGAAAGATTAGTTTGACTGGGACAAAGTAAAACACTTAATAGTTACGCAACAAAAAGCAGAAGGGGAGTGTGAGGGCAATAACTGTGAGTAGATATTAGGTCCTGGGGTAGCATATGAAAAAGCAGGGCAGACTGAATGGACCAATGATCTTTTTCTACTGACATTTCTATGTTTGAGATCCTCACATCCCAGTTTAGCTTTTGGTGTTGCAACATCAGTGAGCAAGTTGTACCAAAAGTATTTATTTTTACATTTTGTATCCTGTGATGCCCCCAAAGGACCTAACACAATAAACCTCTGCCACATACACCATGCTAGGAAACATTCGGCATTGATAAACGTTTGTTAAGGCTATTCTGAATGTATACAGTGAGTTGCTAAAGTACAATTACATAAGAACTTACCGTAACAGCAGATCTTCGAGAGGAGCTCCTGCGGCAGGCAACACCGGTAGGATTGAAGCCAAGTGCCAGGACCACATGGAAAACCTTGTGTTAGCAGTCTATCATGGGGGACCACCCCTACCTTGGTCAGCATGCTGACATCCATCTATCCTATAAAGGGGGTGGTCCCTAATACCTACCTCAGTTCCCCCACTGGAGACCCCAAACAAGTGACAACAAGGAGAACCGAGGTGGATCCTCAGAGCCAAGAAAAAGGTATAAGCAGAAGATGTATACAGGAGAAGAAACCAACAGGGGAAAGGAGGGAGGGAGGGAAAGTAGTGCCTGCTGCAAGAGCTCCTCTCAAAGCTCTACTGTTACGGTAAGATTTTATGTAACTGTACTATCTTACTTCAAGTGGGCTCTTGCAGCAGGCAACATCGGTGGGACTGAGTCCCAAGCAGTGCCAGAACTGACTGAAAAGGCAGCCGGGAGGAGGCAGAAGGTGTTAGCAGAAAGCTCAGGAAATGGGAGTCGGGCCTGAGGTAGCGAACTGGGTCAGAAACTGGTTATGTGGGAGAACTCAGAGAGTATTAGTGAATTGTTAGAAGAGGAGAGGGTGACTAGTGGGGTCCCTCAGGGCTTGGTTCTAGGGCCGATCCTCTTCAACATATTCATCAGCGACACTGCAGATGGACTGAAGGGAAAGGTGTGCCTGTTTGCAAATGACACCAAAATCAGCAACAGGGTGGACACACCAAAGGGACAGCATAGCAAGGAAGCTGATCTCCGAAAACTGGAGGAGCGGTCCAGCACCTGGCAATTGAAATTCAATGCCAAAAAATGCAAGGTCATGCACATGGGAAAACGTAACCCAGGAAAACCGTACTCAATGGGAGGAGATCAGCTGATGGCTACTAGGCAGGAGTGAGACCTGGGGATGATCATATCAGATGACCTCAAGGTCAGTAAACAATGTAAAAAGGCAGCACTAAAAGCTAGTGGCATCCTGGGATGCATAGGGAGGGGCATCACAAGCAAAAGGCATGACGTAATCATGCCCCTGTATCAGTCCCTGGTAAGGCCTCACCTGGAGTACCGTGTCCAGTTCTGGAGGCCACACCTCAGGAATGACATAGATAGGCTGGAGATGGTACAGAGAAGAGCAACAAAGATGGTGCAGGGCTTGCATCAGAAACTGCATGAGGCAAAACTAGATGATCTTAAATTATGCTCCTAGAGCAACGCAGGAATCGTGGGGACATGATCAAAACATTTAAATACCTTAAAGGCCACAACAGGGTGCACGTGCAGAACCTCTTTCAGTTAAAAGACTACAAAAAAGACTAGAGGCCAGGGCATGAGCTTAGACTTAAGGGAGGAAAGTTCAGGAGCAACATGAGGAAATTCTTCTTCATAGAGCATATTGTGGAACCATGGAATAGCCTGCCAGAGAGGGTGGTGGGAACCAAGACAGTGGAGGAATTCAAGCAGGCATGGGACAGACAATATGGGATACTCAAGCAGGTAGCTAAGTAAGGGGGAGCTGGAAACCAAGGGCAGACCTGATTGATCATATGGTCCCCATCTGCCAACAACTTCTATGTTTCTACGAGAAAGAAGGCCCTGAAGGACTGCAAGCTTGAAATTGACCCTGCATCTAGAAGCAATGTCCAGACTGTAGTGCTGAATGAAGGTATGGACAGAACTCCATGTGGCAGCAGCACAGGTATCCGCAGCAGACACATTCTTGAAGCAGGTGGTAGAAGCAGCCATACCTCTGGTAGAGTGACCTTTCACCACCCCAGGCAAGGGCTTGTTGTACTTGTAGTAGCAGTAAACAATGCAATTACCCAACCATTTCAACAAATACAGTTTCAAAACAGGTGCCCTTTCTCTCTTGGGGCAAACAAAACAAACTGGTCAGTCTTCCTAATGGTCTGGGTGTAGTTTGTATAATACCGAAGCACCCGATGAATGACCAAGGTATGGAGCAAGGCCTCCACCTGATTAGAATATTCAAGAAAATAAACCGGTAGGTGGATGGATTGGTCTAATGTAAACTCAGACACCACCTTAGGCAAATACTTAGGATTAGTGTGCAAAGACAACCTGTCTTTGTGAAAAACCAAATACAGCTCTTTACACATTGGAGCCTGAAGCTCAGAAATCCTTTGAACCAAAGTAATGGCAACCAAAAAGAGTGCTTTCCATGACAGAAAGTGCAGCTTGCAACTCAGGGTTGGCTCAAAGGGAGGCAGAGAGAACTTTTCCAGCATTAAAAGGAGGTCCTATGGAGAGACAGGATCCAGGATGGGAGGCTTCAAATGCAGGATACATCACAAGAATGTGCAGAACACCTCTAGCTGGGTAACAGATTTGCCCTCAATAGGTGCATGGTATGCAGAGAAGGCAGAAAGGGTCACCTTAAGAGAGGAGTACACCAGGCCTGAGTCTGAAAGGGAGAGCAGGTACTCCAAAATCAAATTTATCAGGCAGGTGAAGGGATCCAGGTAGTGAGCAGCGGCCCACAGGAAGAAGTACATTCACTTCCAGGCACAGGTGGCTCTAGTGGAATGTTTTCTAGCAGCCACCAGGGCATCAGCAACCCTGGAAGAAACCCCAAAGTGAACAATAGCTAAACCTGCAGGAGCCACACATGTAGATTCAGAGACCTGAGATCTGGATGGACCAGGGTGCCCTGTTCCTGGGAGAGCAAGCCGTGCACAGGGGCAAGGGTACTGGAGGTTCCACTGCCAGCTGCTGCAGCAGGAGGAACCAAATCTGACACGGCCAATACAGGGCTATGAGGATCATCTCTGCCCCTTATGACTGTAGCTTGAGGAGAACCCTCTGCAGAAGTGGGAAGGGAGGGAAGGTGTACAGGAACCTCCCTTTCCAGGAGAGGGACAACGTGTTGCATCAGAAAACTCCAGGCCCTGGATTGAGTGAGCAGAAAAGCGGCAGTTTTGTGTTGAGTGGAGATGAAAAAATGTCCAACTCTGGATAGCCCCACTGGTTAAAGAGGCCTTCCACTACCCAGGGCAACAGTTCCCACTCATGAGCCCTCGACATGGACCAGTTGAGACTGTCAGCCAGGATGTTTTGGGCACCTGGGACATGAATGGCTGAGAGTGCCAGGCCATGCTCGATGGCTCAGTACCAGATTCTCACTGCTTCCCGGCAAAGGGGGTATGAGTGGGTGCCCTCCTGCTTGTTGATGTAGTATGCTACAGACATGTTGTCCATCTGTACCAGCAGCAGGCCCATAAGAATTTGGGTCTGAAAGTCCTGCAGGGTGTAAAGAACTGCCGCTCCACTTTGGACCAGGTTCCCATGGGTCTGACAGTCAGCCAAGTGAGTACCCCAGCCAAGACCCGAGGCATTCGTTATGAGGATCTGCTGAGGGGACACAGCCTGAAAGGTGACTCCTCACAAAAGATTAGCAGGGTTCTGCTACCACTCCAAGGTCCTCCTCATCAGATCGGAGATCATAACTGGCTACTGCAGGTCGGTGCGCTAGTTCCATTGAACCTGGAGAGTCCACTGGGGAACCCTCATGTGCAGGTGAGCCAGGGGGACCATGTCTATGGCCGTCTCCATGTGCCCCAACAAGTGGAGAAATGCTCTGGCCAGGATCTGTTAATGATCCCCAAGGCCCAGAATAGCCAAAAGGTGAAGCAAGAGATCCTTGGAAGGGGCCATTAGCAGCCAGTTGTCCAGGTAGGGAAACACGTAAAGCCACGTCTCCTGAGAGCCACAGCCACCACTGCTAGGCACTTGGTAAACACCCAAGGTGCCGAAGAAAGGGCAAAAAGGAGGCCCAGAACTGAAAGTGGTCTTCCTGGAAATAAAAACAGAGGAAGTGGCAGCGAGCCAGGAAGAACTGGATATGCCGGCCCGGTGGCGCTGAGGGTTGAGGCACTGGACACCACACCTTGCAGCACACTGCGACCGGGGTTTGGGAATGAGCCTCAGTTGGGGGTCAGGAGTGGCTCAAGCATCTGTTGACTGCACTCCTCTCCCTGGGGTGGGTTCAGGGCTCGCACTGTGCTGCAGTGGCCCCCAATGGCAATCGGGGGCTATACAGTGCAGTGCATCTAAAGGGAGGAGTACGGTGGATGTCGGCACGCAGTGCCTTGACATCATTGCATGTCTGTACTCCAAGGGGAAAAAACACGGTGGAAAATGGCGGTCCGTCATGGCGGCTTGCTAGAAGTACCTCCGCACACCACTCAGACCCAAAGGAATTGCACCCGGGTATTAGATCTGGGTGCAGCAGCCGGAGAATAGGGGGTCTCCTGCCGAGGGTACTATGTGTGCTAGCTCGGGTGAGTGAGCCGACGGAGGTCTTTGGGGTGCGGAGGTTGGCGGCTGGACGAATGCAGACCAAGCCACAGAGGTAGAAACAATGATATGGGAAAAAAAAAAAGGAAGAACTGGATATGAAGATAAGCATCATGCATGTCAGGGAGCAGAGCCAATCTTCCTGGTGAAGAAAAGGCAGTAGTCCCTAGCAGGTGACCATCCTGAATCACTTGTACTCTATGTACAGGCTCATATAGCTGAGGTCCAGGTTCGGTCTCAAATCCCATCTTCTTGGGGGGGAAAGGAAGAAGTAGGAGTAGAACCCCCTTCCCCTTTGAACCAGAGTTATGGGCTCTATGGCCCTCTTGTGCAGGAGAGCCTGAATCTCTTCCTGGATGAGGGAGAGGTGGACCACAGGGTAATGAGAAGGCAAAGGAGGGTTTTCCAGAGAGGGATCCCGAAATTCTAGGAGTGACCATGCTCGATAAGCTGTAACACTCATTGATCTGTGGTCACAGCTCACCACCCATTGAGGTAAACAGAAACCTAACTCTGATCGCCTCCCCCACGATCTCTGAAGGGGGGAGTCATGCAAGTAGTCAGGCGGTGGACTCATGGGTGGGCAGAGCAGCTGTGGGCACTTGTGTGGCCCTAGGAACAGCTGCTACAGCTGGGAAGGCTGGAGTCTTGCGCCTGAAGGGGCCCTTCGCCTGCTGGCCCTTGATGGGCTGGCGAGAGGACTGATGAAAGGACTGACGCTGGGTGGACTGGAGCTCAGATTGGTAGAGGGAATGAACTGATCTAAGTGCTTTGCTGGATTCCTGGAGGTGGGAGATGATGACTTGGGCAGAAGCCTCTGAAAGAGGCAGCCAAGATGCTGGCTTGAACATCGGGAGCAAAGCCAGATACCCTATGCCACAAATGGCAACGAAGACAGATCCTTGTCGCTGCCATAAGCCCAGAGGCATCAACGGTATTGTATGCCACCAGTAGAATATGATTGCCCACATCTGAACTTGACTTTAAGAGTTGGGCCAACTGAGTCTTAGTAGACTCCTCAAGAAGAGTCTGAACCAGATCACTCACCTGATCCCAGAGGGCATTCTGGTACTGCACCACATGGGCTAAGCAGTTCACAGCTCAAATGGCCAGGGTGGCAGAGGCACACATTCACTTGCCCTACTGATCCAGCTGTCTAGACTCCTTGTCAGAATGGTGGGTACTAAGATATTTGGATTTCTTAGTGTAGTTATGGGCCACATTCATGACTACAGAGTCCACTGTGGGGTGCTCCCCTAAAAAGGGCTTACCCACTGGTGCATGGTATACACGGTCAGCCTTCTTTGGGTAAGGGTGGAGTGGTAGAGGGATGGTTCCACGCTGCCTTGGTAACATCCTATGAGTCGACTAATGGAAGTACCACCAAGGGGAGGGTATTCTTCTTTCACAGATAAAGGGCTAAATGCCGGCACTCCGGATCCAGTTCCTCTGTTTTCCATCCCATGATGGACTGGATGTGATGCATAACATCAAGAAAGGTAGGATCATCAGGAGGGGGACTCAGAAGCTTCCTTGGGCTGGTCCATCCTCCTCAGAGTCCCTGAAGCCCTCAGAGGACTCGGAAGAGGAAGAGTCATCAACCGACAGGTCACTGTCAGGGACTAACATCGGAGGTCAACGGTTCTCCAAACATGAGCTGCAGCCAATGTCAGGTTGCCTTCCAGAAGACCCCATGGCACAGGGGTCACTAAATCCAACCCACTCCGGGTCCCAAGGCAGGGGGTCCCGGGGAGGAAGAGGGGGAGAAGGCCTCCTGGGTGTGTCCTTATTCTGCATGAAGGACCACCAAGCAGTGAAAAGGGCATTATAATCCACCGACAGGTGGATTATAAACTGGAGGATAAGGGTATTGTGGCAGGGGATACGGGTACAACAGCTGGGGAGCCAGCATAATGTACCCAGCATGGTCCACCAGGAGCCAGCTGTGGATCCTGAGGAAGATCAGCAGGCATTGGCTGTGGCACTGGCTGAGGTGATGACGGCTGTGGAGTTGTCAGCTGAGGTGTCGGCGGGGCCAGTGCTGGCCTAAGTGGCTGGCGAAGGCTGGTGATGGCCTGGGGAACATACACTAAGGTATTTAGAGAGCAAGAAGGCCTATAGGCCCATATGTGCTCACATACTAATCAGGGTAATTAATATGCATTGAGTTTTCTGATAATAAATATACATCCAGTCTTGCTTTAAATAGTTCCCTATGTTTACTAATAATGACGTATAATGGCAGATTATTTCAAGGTTTTATTACCTTTAAAGTGAAGAAATATTTCCTCCTAATATAACTGAAAGATTTACCAATCAATTGAAGAGGGTGACCTCTAGTGTTATGAGACGAATCCTTGAATTGTAATCCAAGGTCAGTCATTAGGACCAGATCATGAACTAAATCATAAAGAAATTATAAATCTCCTCGCATCCTATGAGTTTCTAAGGATAACAGATTAGGATTTGATAATCTAGTTTTATAAGGAAAGTTGGTACATACCTTTCAAATGTTTTGTGAATTTACGCTGAAATTTTTCTAATTGATTTATATTAGCTTTCTTATAAGGACACCAATGCTGAGACACATATTCAAAGTGTGGCCTAGCATATGCCCTAAATAATGGTATTAATACCTTTGGATCTCTTGTAGAGATATTTTGTTTAATGGACCAAATAACTTAGTTTGTTCTGTTTACTGATTCATTAATGTGGTGGGAGAAGTCCATATAATTTGAAAATGTTATGCCCAGATCCTTTCATCAGCTGTTTCCCCAAGTGGGTGTTTTCCCAACATATATGTTCTAGAGGAATTTGTCAGACCAAGGTGCATAACCTTACATTTGGTGTTATTTAATTTCATGCCCCATATGGTGACCCATTCAAGGATTTTATCTAGATCTCGCTGAATACCAGAATCCTTGATACTTGCACAAGGTTTTCTGATTTTAATGTAATCTGCACACTTAATAGATATAGACAGTTAGATTTTAAATCAGATATGAAAGCCTGAAACAAACATGGACTGAGCACCGAGCCCCGAGGTACTCCACTAGTGACATAGCCTATGTTAGACAAATATCCATTTATGCTAACTCGTTGTGTACAATTTGATAGCCAATTTTTAATCCATATCATAATATATTTATTTATTTTTTACATTTTGTAACTTTATTTCTAAGGCCCAATGTGGCATAATATCAAAGGCCTTACTGAAATCCAGAAAGATTACATCACAAGGTACTATGCTATCTACTAATAAACTGATATTTTCATAAAGGCTCATCAAATTTGTCAAGCAACCTCTACGTTTTCTGAAACCATGCTGTTCCAATTTCTGAATTATTTAATATAGGGGTTAATAAATCTCTAATAAAACTTTCAAATATTTTATGTATTGGTGGAGTAAGGCTAATTGGTTGACAGTGTGACCAGTCTGATTTTAGGCCCTTAGGGAAGTCGCTGATGTTGGCACAATGGCAAGGGCTGCGTCTGCAGGGAAGAGGGTCCCCCAGGCAAGGGCAGAGGTGACGCCTGTATTGAGGAGGAGGCAAGTGCTTGCTCCAGATAATGCCTGAGAGGACTAGCGTCAGCCCCGGAGTCATGAATCGATGAAGGCAACACCTTGGCTTGGGGGAGCGATGGTCAAAGACCTGCCACTAGAGGTTCCAACCCCAGCTGAGCCACCTGATTGAGAACCGGTGGGTGCTAAGGGCCTGAATGTCAAAGGCTAAGAGGCAGGGGATGATGTCCGCTGCCCAGAAGAGCTGCTGCCCATAAGGGCAGGCAGCTGGACCACTGGCAGCCCAGAGAAAGTAAGCGCTGACAGGGCAGGAGGGGCTGACCCCCCTGCAGGAGGAAGGCCCAGAGGCAGTGGCCGGTATGTGTGGCGACTGAGAGACTGACCAAGGGCAGTCCCGGTACTTGTGCTTCCCACTTGATTTCTTCTCCTTCTGAGAAGACGAAACCCCAGATGATTGAGCCAGGGAAGTGGATCTTTTGGCCTGTAGCTCCTTCTTCATCACGGATAACTTCTGCTTAAGCAAGTAGCTTTCTAAGGTCTTTAAATGGCATCTCCATGAGGCCTGGTTGATGTCCTAGCAGTGCTGGCAGGCCTCGGTGTCGTGGTCTGGGCCTAAGCAGAGCAGACAGGAAGAAAAAATTACTCACCATAGTAATGTTGTTTCTTCCAATGGAGTCTTGCTGTATTCTGACAATATGCAGTTAGCCACAGCATTTGAACTACCCCTGAGAGGAAAAAGTTAACTCTATGCAGAAGCATAGAACATTGAACTCAAGCTCAGTTTTCAAGCCTCTGTCTCTGGTACTTACCAGTGTAACCGTCAGATTCTTACAAGCAAACTGACTACTAACTGTGGAAATTGTTTACTCTATAGCCAAAGGGCAAACATTTGGGTCCCAAAAGACTCAAGTTGAGGACCCACGAAAAAAGGTAGTGACAATATATATATATATATATATATATATATATATATATATATAAATATTAAACCCAGCAATAGTAATAATAATAAACAACTATCACACCCTTAAGAGGAGGGCAAGGTACATCCCTGAGGTGCAACACTGTACCTGCCAGCCCACTTCCCAAAAACTAGGTTCTGAGAGGGGAGGCAGGTCAGAATACAGCAAGACTCCATTAGAAGAAACAACATTACTATGGTGAGTAATTTTTTCTTCAAACATGAAGTCTTGCTGTATTCTGACAATATGCAGACTACTAAGCAGTTCCCCAGGAGAAGGGAATGCAGAACCTACTTTGGGAACAAGATCTGCAGTACTGCTGTACCAAACCTAGCATCACTCCTAGTCTGGATGTCCAGAGAGTAATGCTTGGTGAATGTATGGACTGTTTTCCAGGTGGCTGCTTTACAGATTTCTAGCAAGGATATATCTCTGGCCGCAGCCAGAGTAGCAGCTGTACCCCTAGTCAAGTGAGCCCTCAGGCCTGGAAGGGGTGTTTTGCCCAATTTGTCATAGCAGAATTGTATATAAGAGACAATCCACCTGGCAATAGTCCTTTTAGTAGCAGGCTTATCTTTCCCCACTTCCCCATAAGTGAGAAACAATTGAAGACAGTCATGCCTGTGTGCCTTAGTATGCTCGAAGTAGCAGCTAAGAGCCCTTTTAACATCTAAACTGTGTAATCTTCTTTCTCCTGAAGAATGGTCAGTGAAAAACACAGGAAGAGACATGGACTGGTTCAGATGAAAGTCTGATATCACTTTGGGCAAGAACTCCTATTGGTTCTTAGGACCACCTTATCCCTATGGAAGGAGATAAAGTCAGGTTCGACTGACAGGGCCTGTAATTCACTAATCCGCCTGTCAGAATAGCTACCAAGAACACAGTTTTCCAGGTCAAGTACTTCAGCTCGGCCGAAGCCAGAGGTTCAAAGGGTGGCTCTATAAGCTGGGCAATGCAGACATTAAGATCCCAAGCTGGAGTAGGCTCTTGAAAGGGAGGGTTAATATGAACCAGACCTTTGAAAAACTTACTGAAAACAGGATGAGATGCCAGGGAAGAGCTCTTCCATGCTGAAAGGAATGCAGAGACAGCTGCTAGGTGAACCTTCAGAGTTGCAGGCCTAAGGCTTAGACTATTAAGATGAACCAGATAATCTAAGGCTGTAGCAATGTCTGCAGAATCAGGCACAATGCCTCTCTGAGAACACCAAATGCTGAAACTTTTCCATTTGGAATTATAAGTTTTTCTAGTGGAAGGTTTCCTGGACACTTCAATATATCTAGAACTCCCTGAGAAAGGTGCAGGCCTACATATTCTAACTCTTCAAGAGCCAGGCCTTGAGGTTAGTCTGGAGATTGGGGTACCAAATCCTCCCCTGAGAGGATGTTAGGAGATTGTAAAACAGGGGATGGGACACTGCCAGAGACAGCAGCAGAGGATACCAAGGCTGTCTGGCTGAATCTGGAGCCACCAATATCACTGTGCCGGGTTCAGACCTGATTTTTATCAGGACTCCGAACAACAGTGGGAAGGGAGGGAAGACACAGAGAAACCTGCCCTTCCAATCCAGAATGAGAGCATCCAGAGGAACAGTCCCCAGGACTGAAGGTCTGCAACAAAACAGAGGAAGCTGGTGATTGTCTGGGGCTGCAAAGAGATCTATCTCTGGAGTGCCCCATCTGGAGAAGATGACCTGTAGAATGTGAGGGTCCAGGGACCATTTCTGATGTCCCTGGGAGATCCTGCTCAGAACATCTGCTAGTACATTGTCCTTTCCTAGAAGGTGAACTGCTATCAGGGAAGTCTGAAGAGAATGGGCTAGAGACCACCGTTTCATGGCTTCTGTGCACAAGACAATGGACCGAGTGCCCCCCTGCTTGTTGATGTACCACATTGTGGTGGTGCTGTCTGTCCTGACTTGGACCACCTTGCCCCTGGCTGACTCCGAGAAGGCCTGAAGGGCCAAGAAAACTGCCCTGAGTTCTAGGAGATTGATATGAAGGAGAGACTGTTGTGGAGATCAGACCCCTTGAGCCATAAGGGCTCCCGAATGGGCTCCCCAACCTACGAGAGAAGCATCTGTAGTTAGGACTACTGAGGGGACTTGAGAGAGAAATGGAACTCCTTGTCTGAAGTTGTCCTGATCCAGCTACCACTGCAGAGCTTGGACCAGAGTCTGAGTCACTGGAATCAATTTGGTGAGAGAGACTCTCTTCTGAAGCCAAAAGGACCTTAGGTGGAACTGAATGTGCCTCATCTGAAATCTGGTTCCCTGCACCACCACAGTGGAAGCTGCCATGTGGCCCAGGAGTGGAAGAAACTATCTTGCTGGAGGACGAGAGACCAGAGGTCGAAAAGAGGAAGCAAGATCTGTTAAAGCCTTTATCCTTGCCAGGGGGAGGAAAGCCTTTGCTTGCATAGTATCCAATCCTATTTCCATGAAAGTAACATAGAAACATAGAATTTGACTAAAGATAAGGACCGCTTGGCCCACCCAGTCTGCCCATTTCCCTACCTACTGGATAAGCTGCAGATCCTAGTTAACCAGCAGCCTACTTCTTCCTACCCCCACCCCCCAGAATTGCCTTATGACTATCCCATGCATGCTTGAATTCCACCGATTTTGACTCCACAACCTCCTCCGGAAGGCCGTTCCATGCATCCACAACCCTCTCTGTGAAAAAATACTTCCTTAAATTACCTCTGAGCCGCCCCTCTATCTTCAAATTGTGCCCTCTTGTTCTTGCACACCTCTTTTTTTGAAAGATGCTACCCTCTTGGACTTTGTTGATTCCTTGAGGTACTTGAAAGTTTCTATCATGTCCCCCTCTCCCTCCTTTCCTCGAGGCTATACATATTAAGCTCCTTAAGTCTCTCTTCATATGTCTTCCGGTGCAGACCCTGCACCATTTTAGTTCCCTCCTCTGGACAGCTTCCATCCTATCTATGTCTTCTTGGGAGACTGGGTCTCCAGAACTGCACACAGTACTCAGATGGGGTCTCACCAGCTGTCTGTACAGAGGATAATAACTTCCTGTTTTCTACTGGTGATGCCTCTCCCTATGCATCCCAGTATCCCCAACCCTCCTTGCTGCCCTCTCACATTGCTTGCCCATCTTTAGGTCATCTGATATGACTACCCCCAGGTCCCTTTCCATTTTTGTTGTTGTTAGTATCTCACCCCCATTGTGTACTCTTTCCCTGGTTTTGTTTCCCAGGTGCATTACCTTGCACTTTTAGCATTGAATCTAAGCTGCCATACATTTGACCATTCCTCTAACCTTGCCAAGTCCCTTCTCATCCTTTCCACCCCATCCTGTGCATCAACTCTGTTGCAGATCTTAGTGTCATCTGCAAAGAGACATATTTTCCTTTCAGTCCTTCTGCAATGTCACTTATAAAGACATTGAAGAGACCGTCCTAATACTGAACCTCCAAGTTCTCACTAGTAACCCTCCTTTCTTCTGAGTGACTCCATTTACTATTACTCTCTGTGTCCTATTCTCCAGCCAATTCTTTACCCAGGCTGTCATCTTGGGACCCACTCCCAGGCTGGCTAACTTGCATATTAATCTTTTGTGTGAACTGTGTCAAATGCCTTGCTAAAGTCTAGGTAGGCCATGTCCACAGCCCCTCCCTGATCTACTACTTTGGTCACCCAGTCAAAGAAATCTATCAGATTCATCTGGCATGACCTTCCTGCTGTGAATCCATGCTGCCTAGGGTCCTGTGCCCCTCTGGTCTCTAGATACTCGACAATTCTTTCCTTTAGAAGTGATTCCATCATTTTCCCTATCACTGAGGTTAAACTAACAGGTCTATAGTTTCCTGCTTCTGCCTTGCTCCCCCTTTTGTGAAGGGGAATCACATCTGCCCTCCTCCAGTCCTCGGGTACCAGTACAGTAAGAAGTTGTACTGGTTCGAGGACAGACTTTGGGAGATTGAGGAGAAACCCCGGAGAACTGAGCAAGTCTTGAGTGGTTTGCAGAGCTGACTTGACCTGGTCTGATGACTGACCTACAATTAGCCAGTCATCCAGATATGGGAAAATAGAAATACTTTGCCTTCTGAGGTAAACCACTACTACTGCAAGGCACTTTGTGAACACCCTTGGAGCTGATGTTAGGCCGAATGGCATGGTTCTGAACTAATAGTGGCCTGAACCTGAGGTACTTTCTGTGGGAGCACCTAATAGGAATATGGAAGTAGGCATCCTTGAGGTCCAGGGATGTGAGCCAATCCCCTGGCCTTAGAGAGGGAAGAATTATTCCCAGAGTTACCATTTAGAATTTTGGTTTTGAGATGTGTTTATTCAAATAGCTTAGGTCTAGGATGGGTTGCCATTCCCGTCTTTTTTGGGGGTAAGGAAGTACCTGGAGTACAGGCCTCTGCCCCTGTGCTGAGTAGGAACCTTCTCTACAGCTCTGAGAGCCAGAAGAGAGGAAATCACTGCCTCTAGGGCAAGGGTCTCTGAGATGGATGCAGGTGGAAAAGACCTGGCCCTCAGTTTTGGAAATTTTTGGAAGCTGAGGGCCAGTCCCTGGCTTACTACTTCCAGGACCCACTTGTCTGAGGTAACAGACTTCCAGGCCTGGAAGTAGTAAGCCAGCCTGCCTCCTACTGGAATGGAGGAGTCGACCCGAGCTGACACCTCAGGGTATCTGCTTGGCAGCAGCCTTGAACTGGGAAGAGAATGCAGCCCTGCTCATCCCCCTCCTCCCCCTCCCTCAAAAGAACCCCCTCTGTGGGAAGGAAGCCTGGGCTTAGTAAAAAGGCCGGTGGAATGGCCTGCCCCTAGACTGCTGCTTCTGAGGAGTGGCTTGCCTCTCTTTGGCCTGTGCACTCCTGTAGGTGGTGCTGTACTCGTCCATTTTTTTCTTGTAAGCCTCTGTCTGCTCCCCAGAGAGTTACCCATTACAGGGAAATCCATAGCCTTGACCTGAGTATCCTGTGAAAGGCTAGTACATCTGAGCCAAGCATGTCTTCTGAGAGACACAGATGTAGCCATGACTCTTGATGCCACATCATTGGAGTCCACAGCAGCATGAAATTGCACTTTGGATGCCTCAATTTCATCAGCAGCCACCTCCTCCAGCTCTTTGGTTAGCTGGAGGGAGGCCTGTTTTACCAGTTCCAGAACCATATCCCACCTGGACTTCTGGTACCTGGATGTGTAGGCCATATAATTTGCCTGCCTGAGTCCCAAAGAGGATGCCAAATACTGTTTCTTGGCCACGGCATCAACTTTCCTGGAGTCCTTGTCTGGGGGAGGGTGAAGCCAAAGGAATGTTAGCCCCGTCACAGGATGCAGCCTGCATTACCCCAACATGGCTGCAATAAGTGTATAAGAACTCCGTACCTGAGCCTGATAACATATACCTCCTGTCCATTCTCTTATCCACAGGAGGTAAGGAGTTAGGTGTTTGTAAATTTTTTTGTCTGTTTCCCCAAGGACTTGTGAAGAGGGATAGACAATCTTTTGGACTCTGGGATGTCCATCATCTCTACAAAATCAGGCTCTTCCTCCTCCTCCTCAGCAGCTTCAACTGTAGGGAGCTGGAGGGTATCAGCCACCTTCTTGTAAAACAAGAAGTGTGAAGGGGACTCAGAAAGCCTGGGAGGGGAGACATTAGAGGGCCTGTCTGGGGAGATGTCTGGTTCAGTGGGCACATCCAGACCCTCAAGGTCGTCACCTTTGTCTTCATCGTTGGGATAGTCTTTGTCTCCCTCCCACTCCTCACAGAAAGCATCTGGATCATAATCCGATGGAGGCAGATCCGACCAAACCAACAGCCTAATCGGCAGTACCGGTTCGGATGGAACCGGGCCAAGCGATTGAACTATGCTAATCGCTTTGGCAATCTCGTTGGCGGTTGGAGTATGTGGTGCTGGATCCAAACCGGCTGACTTACGCCTTCTTTTTAATGAAACCAACCCCTCAGAGTCCGACCTCCTTTCACCTGAAGAGATATTGCGTAGGTCAGTAGGCACCTCCTCAGGTTCAGCCATAACTGAACCGGGCTGGCCATCCGGATTTATGGACTTTTTGGCCTCCCTTTCCTTCAGCCTTCTCAACCTTTTTTCTAGTGTGGCTTTAGGGAAGTTTTTCAAATCTGGCAGTCTGATTGAGGTGGTCAAACCCCAGACAATAAGCACAGATGAGGTGGGGGTCGTCCTTGGCAAAGGCCTCCTCCCCACACTCAGTACAGTACTGAAACTCAGTGGGATCATTTTTTTCCTTGGGTTTCTCAGACATGGTCAACCTAACCAATTACCCTTAAAAAACTTTCAAGCCAGGTAATAAACAACTGATCGCTTACGAACCGTGTCACAGGTTCTGAAAAAGAACCAGAAAAAAATCCTGTTCTTTTGAAACCAATCAGCACTGAAACACTACACTATCCCAGAAAATAACAAAACAATCAGAAAGGTTGGTTCCTAACTGGACCGACCGATGAAGAACCGAAACAAAAAACAATTTCCACAATTTCTAAATAAAACACAAGTCACTAGCTATCTACTGCACTACCTGTACCGTAGACAGAGGCTGGAAATCCAACAAATAATAAACAGATCGGTTAAAACCGAACACTTTTTTAAAACTTTACCAAACCAAGGAGAGGAAATCTCCGGAGTGACTTCACTGTTAGGCGGAGTAAAGAACCTGGCTGTTACACTGGTAAGTACCAGAGACAAAGGTTTGAAAACCGAGCTCGAGCTCAACATTCTATGCTTCTGCATAGAGTTAACTCTTTCCTCTCTGGGGCAGTTCAGGTGCTGGGGCTAACTGCATATTGTCAGAATACAGCAAGACTTCATGTTGTTTGAAGAGTGACCGTCCTTAGCGGGAATCTGCTTGCCACAGGCACACTTTATCAGCCAGTCAGAAGATGAGGCTGAATAAGAAGACATAAACTCAGGAGAGAAAACACCAAAAACTCAATGTTTTAAACACTAAAAATGAGAAAAATAAAAGTGCAGGTTAAACGCGAGAAAATGGTTGTTGACTTAAGCTGGCCTCTGTGAAAGTCTGACATGTGCAGGTCAACGGGAAGAAAAATGAGGCAGGTGTGGAGGACTTCACCCTTACTTGGATAGGTGGATGTCAGCGTGCTGATGTCGGTGGGGGCGGTCCCCCATGATAGACTGCTAGCTAGACGTTTTCTATGTGGTCCTGGCCCCTGATGCTTCAGTCCTAGCAGTGTTGCCTTCTGCATCATTGATGGTAAGACACTAAAAGCTACAGGCAAAGTATCTTTTTTCCCCAGCCTTTACTCCTCTCAGTCTGCCTATTTTTGACTCTGCCCTTCATTTGACTCATTATAGTCCACATTATTGTTTATGTCTGTTTATTATTGCTAATTTACCTTGACGTGGGGCCTTTGTAACCAGCCCTCAGTTTTGACTGTTTGCTTTTATTTGAGTTCATTTACTTTGTTTTCTGTTGCTTGCTATTAATGTATTTTTCTTTCTGATGAGGAGCCTTTGTAAACGAGTCCCTGACTCAAAGGTTTGTAATTCTGATTATTTCTTAAAATAAAAAATTCGTAACATTTATCTCTGACCAAAAGAAGTTTTCATCATAGGAACAGTAAACCAAGTACATTGGGAAGATCTGGTTTAAGCAGTAGTAACATGTTTTTTGAAAATTACATGAAAAGTGCTTGGAACTTACGAAGACATTGAAGAGAACAGGTCCCAGTACTGAGCCCAGCAGCACCCTGCTGGTCATTCTTCCATCATTAGAGTGGGTGCCACTAATCACCAACCTCTATTGCCTATCCATAACCAGTTTCTAACCCAGTTCATCACTTTGGATCCCACAAACCATGGTTCTTGAAAGCACTTCCTAACACTGCATTGGCAGTCTGTTAGCAATTCCCACAGCCACTAAAAATACCAATGTACCCTGTGTGCATGGAAATGTGTATACAATGCAGACTTCATGTGATTAATACAGTATTTGTTTTATTATCAGGACTGGGAGAGGGGACACTAGACAGCAAGGGATACATTGTTTTTATTACCAGGAACAGGTGGGTGGTGGAGGACCCCTGGACTTCCAGGGATGCATTGTGTAGGGGTTCTAAAAGAAAAGCTGTATGCTCACTGTGGGACCTTAAGCAAGTCACTTAACCTTTTAGGACTCAGTGCACACAGCTGTGAGCATGAGTTAAAGCATGGCACCACTGGAAATGGTAAGCTGCATTTCAGCTGGGCTACCCTGGGTAAATATTTTGCAGACCAGGTCACAAAAGACTCAATAAGAGCATTACAGAACTGTGCAGCATATGGCTGTGCAACAACGGTCAGCAGAGCCTCAACTCAATTCAAGAAACAAATGACTGCTCCTCAGAAGTAATGGGCCCATAAGACGCTACTTTGCTGTTTCAGCCTTCCATGGGGACTTGGGTCATTTGTATATGGACGTTTAAAAATTGTTATGTAGTGCAACAGCAGATTCAGTGCTAACACCTCTGCGACACACTACTTTGCTTCTTGGTAGCCTTCTTCTACTAAACGTGATACCCTAATGTGGCCAGGAGTTTGTCATTTGTGCCTGAGCACCTGTTAGTGCCCAGTTTAGCCTGTTCTCTAGGTGCTATTTTTAACCATGCACTGGGCACTCAGTTTGCTCTAAGCCTTTCTAAAAATAGCAAACTATGTGCCTTGTCCAAATTAGTGCTTAGAGAAGGGGCATTGTGTGGAAAAATCTTAATATTTAAAAATCAAGCATGCCAGCTATTACATTAATAAATGTCTCAATAAAAACTGTAGCAAAGTAAAATTATTGAGTAATAATAGAATCAAACAAAAGAAAATACAAAAATGCATAGGGTCTCAGAAGTGCTGCAATCTGATTGGCTGTTAGGATTCCAACAGCCTTACATTAATCCCTGTTACACTGTCATGTACAGCCTGATCACCATGGCACATGGATTCTTCCTGTCAGCATTCCATCCTCTAGCACTGGTGAATGACTGGAATGATGCATTCTGATTTGAACCAGCATTCTTAAACTGTTGGTGGAAGAACTATTTTATTAAAAATCTCCCTCTAAATGAGAGAAACATTCAAAAAGTATACTTTTAACACTTTTGTTTTGGAATTTTTTTATAACAACAATAAGGCACTCCCAGAAGTTAAATTAACAGTCAGTCACCCCTAGGGGCAGTATGGCACTTGGCTGCACCTTGTGCCACATTACACTCCTAGGGGGTGATTAACAGACTGTTAATCTAACCCCTGGTCATGCCTTATTATTTAATTAAAGTATATTAGGTGGAATTTAAGTGGATGACAAATCTATTACAGTAAATACAAAGTCACACATACCCTCATAATGTACAACATCGTGGGATACATATGAAAATAACTATGAACATTTAGGTTGGTTGTGCTTTAAACAGGAATACGTAGTGCCAAAGGGCCTCTCACACAATATGCAAAGGGTGAGAACAAAGGACACAGACATATGTTTCATCCTACACAGGACTCAACAGTGTCCTTATCTGTATCCCCCCCCCCCCGGGTAAATGAGCCAGCCTGAATGTGGTCTTACAGGTTTGGGTCATGGTGGGCCAAAAATTTGAAAGCAAGCTAAAAAGTCTAAGAACCTCAGCACAAAAGCACTGAGGCAAGGGTTACCCTAAAAGGGCACTGGCAACAAAGCCAGGTTTCCAAGAAACACAAAACCACACATAAACTCATAATGCAAGGCATCATGGGATATCCCCACTGGGGTGTCACACAAACGAGGCACACTGATGAGGCCTGGTAGGATGAATCACGTGTATGTGTCTTCTGTTAGTACCCTTGGCAGATTGTGTGAGACCTTTCAGTACCATGCATGTCTGCTTAAAGTTGAACCAGCATAATATTCTGTGGTGATTTGCATACACAGCCCATGGTGCTTTGCATTATGGGGGTATGCGTGATTTTGTATTTCTTATCATGGAATATACAGGCAAATCACCATGAAAATTTAGGCTGGTTCTGTTTTATGCAGGAATGTATGATGCCAAAGGGCCTTACATAAAATTTGCAAAGGATGAGAACAGAAGACATAGACATGTTTTATCCTACACAGGTTCTTTGTCTTTTTGGCTTGCTTTCTTATTCTGAACCACCCAAACCCATAAGACCACATTAGGGCTGGCTCGTTTTTCCCTCAGATGAGATACAGATGAGGCACACAGACGAGTCCTGTGTAGGATGAAACATGAGTCTGTGTCTTGTGTTCTTACCCTTTGCAGATTGTATGAGGGGTCTTTTGGCATCATGAATTCCTGCTTAAAGCAGAACTAGCCTACAGCTTATTTATTTGTCTCAGAATTTGACATATCTTTGAGTCTGAGACTCATTTACAAAGTTCCATGTCCAAAACAAATCATAACAATTAGCTAAATACAACAATGTAACAAAAACATGACATGGATATAACAAAAAAAAAAAAAAAAAAAAACAATCAGAGCCGTCATTATAACAGACTTTGTCAAAGCTGGCAAATAAGAACCAAAAAGAGATACTGAGGTAAAAACTAAAATAAAATACAATAATGTATCAGTATGTTATAATAAGCAGTCAAGAATAACTTTGTCAAAGTCAACAGGTTAACATGGGTCAGCCAAGACAAATAAAAAGCAGCACTGAAAAAGGGGAAATAGAGAAGGAGACAGGTGGAAATCAGGGTTCAGGAGCTACAGTGTGAGGTGAAGCAGAGAGGAAACGTGTAAAGAGAGAGAGAGGTACCTATGAGGGGTGCGGGGGAGGAGGGTAGAGGTGGGGAGAGAGGCAGCTGTTTAGCCAGGAAATGAGGGGATACGTGAGGGTGAAGTAGCTTAAGCTGGGCAGTCGCAGTGGTTGAGAGAAAGAAGGTACTGTCTGAAGTTGCGTTTAAACTACCCTAACTTGGAGGCAGTTTGTACATCAAGAAGGAGGTCAGACAGCCATGGTGATTTGCATATACAGTATATTCCATGATGCTTTGCATTATGGAGGTATTTGTGATTTGTATTTCTTGGAAACCTGGCTTTGTTGTCAATGCCCTTTTAGGGTAACCCATGCGTCAGTGCTTTTCTGCTAAAGTTCTTTGTCTTTTTAGCTTATTATTACTGTAGTTCATCTTTATTAACTAATAAAAGTAAATAAACCTGTAAGGCACCCTTCAATGTAAGCAAAACAAGTACAGTATCAGCATATAATCAGTAATAGATAGTTAATAAACTTTATAAAGTGGTTTTGAAAGCATAGCTCAAGTTACATCAATAGATTTATAAGGTTATAATGTATTGCACGTAATGTACTGTATGGGAAACCTATTTTTAAGAATCTGAACCAATTGCTTTTCTAAATTAAATTACTGTACAGCAGGTTATAATAGCGCCCGATAAATTTAGCGTGGCTGGTATGCGGTACTTATTAGCACTCGATTATATTAGCGATTGCCTCACCCGCAATTATAGTACCGAAATGGGTGTGACAGACAGCACTTAAAACCCACCTCACTTACAGATCCGTGCAGAGTGTAGATCTGGTTGTGTCGTCTGTGAATTTACTTGTATACTGTGTTTACTGGTCCAGGTTTTTTTGTTGGTTTTTCCTCCATCATGCAGCTGACTGAGTCCTGACTGCTGACGGAGATCAGTTCCCCAGCAGCAGTGGCGGGATCACTGGTGGTGTAGCAGGCCTGCAAGTTTCTGTTGTCAATGTGGGAAATGGATGGGAGACAGTTAAGTCTCCCTCAAAACCCACGATTGGTCTGGGTCCAGCAGTTCAGGTTCACACTGCATAAATCAGACTGCACAGAAGATCTGAGGCAACAGCAGAGGACAGAGCTGAATCTGGAGCCACCGGATGAGCCAAGGATGGAGCCGGGTCTGGAGCTATGGGGGAAATCATGTCCGGAGCTGCAGGAGCAGTGGAGACTAGATCCACGGGAGGAGCTGAATCCAAACCCATGGTGGAAGCTGAATCTATACCAGCACGAGGTCAGTTCTGTCAGTTGTCTTTTAAATAGTTTTTTATTTTAATGGGTTCACCACAACACATCCAAGACACACTGTCTTAGGGTAGCTGGTCCATTCCACTGGGGTGTCAAACAGATGAGGCATATTGATGAGTCCTGGTAGGACGAAACACGTGTCTATGTCAACTGTTAGCACCCTTTGTAAACTGTGTGAGAGGCCTTTCGGCACCATGCAATTCTGCTTAAAGTTGAACCAGCATAACATTCTGTGGTGATTTGCATATGCAGCCCAAGATGCCTTGCACTGTGTGGGCATGTGTGATTTTGTATTTTCTTGAAACTTGGCTTCCCAGCCAAATGCCCTTTGGGGTAACCATTGCCTCAGTGTTTGTGCACAGAGGTTCTTTGTCTTTTAAATAGTTTTTTATTTTAATGGGTTCACCACAACATATCCAAGACACACTGTCTTAGGGTAGCTGGTCCATTCCACTGGGGTGTCAAACAGACGAGGCATACTGAAGAGTCCTGGTAGGACGAAACACATGTCTATGTCATCTGTTAGCACCCTTTGTAAACTGTGTGAGAGGCCTTTCGGCACCATGCAATTCTGCTTAAAGTTGAACCAGCATAACATTCTGTGGTGATTTGCATATGCAGCCCATGATGCTTTGCATTGTGTGGGCATGTGTGATTTTGTATTTTCTGTCAGTTGGCTCACTCGTTCTGGCAATCATATCCTGTTAACGCTGCTGTACTGGGGAGATATAATTTCCACCTGCAAAAAAACATTAGCACATATATTCTCTATTTAATACATTACACAATGTTTTTTAACAATGTTTTAAACTGTTTTCAAATAATCAGAACACAGAGCAAAGAAACAGATAAGATGTTGCTAAACCATACATAAATGCAATAATGAGTAGATAATATTAGCGATCCAAACATATTAGTGGTATTTCCGTTTCAGCTAATATTGCTAAAATGAAAGGAGCGCTAGCTAACATAACCTGCTATACAGTAACTTTCAAGAGGTAGCATCTCAGAATCAATCAGATCAGAATAAAGACTCTTTTTATGTGTTAATTTAATCAGGTCTCTCAGTCAGTTTCAAGTGACAGAGTGAAAATAATATTTGCTGTTTTTCTTTACTTCCCATCCCATTTTCAGCAATTACAACATTTAAACTTTGTGTCTCATTTACTACAGTTGTCAAGTTTTTTGCTTGATTTTCCCTTGAGACTAATCTAAAAGAATGACTCACAAATGGCAATTTTTTGGGAGGTAAATTAAGAGACTCAATAAATATGATTTTGAAGAGTTCTCAAATATTTTCCATATTCTGTGTCAAACCGGTTTAGCAGGCCAGTGAGCCTCATGTTTCAGTATTTGTGAGCAATTTATAATGCTTCTATTTTTTGTTGCAACCATACTATATTTTGTAGATTTGCAGTCACTAGAGTATTATTCATTTTTTAGCAGAGCTTCATTTTCATTTCGCTTACTGCCAGTCTTTTTGTCAGTCTCTCTTAATGCTGTTTTCTCCATTTTTACTTGGCTCTCTCTTGTGTTCCTCATTTTTAATGGTAAAGTTGTCAATTGTCTTTTCCAGTCTGTCCCTGTAAGAGAAATAAGAACTGCTATCCAGGACAACAAAATCTTTACCAACTGTTAGTTTTGTCTCACCTCCATACCAGCATTTTCAAAAAAATGCCTTCAGGGTCGCAGACTTCTCTGCTGCTGAGGCTACAGCCAGTAGCTCTCTACCTGATGCCATCTCTCCAGTAGTTTGGCCGACATCCCCCGGACTCTGGTTCAGAATGCACACAAAAGAATCAGGAAAGCATCTCTTAGCATCCTCCATATCCTGAGATAGACTCTTATAAAGCAGACTGCTGCTTCTTGCTTTTTACTTCTTAGACTCTTATGAAGCATTTGTAATTCCCTTTTAAGGTAAACTGGCCAAAGTTCAAGTCTAACGATTAATGCTTGTGCCTCCCTGCTGTCATCTTATTTATTTATTTGTATTTTGGTAACTGGGTAAGCCCACTGAGACCAGAGGTCCCTTTTTCAGGGGCGACCTGGAATTGGTTACAGGGAGAGACACACAAATGCATTCTTTACAGAGGAGGACTCATACTAGCATTCCATACAGTAGTTACAGTAATTAACACCAATATTAGCAAGGGACGACCCAGTTACACAGTAAGACACATAATAGCATTCGTTACAGAGCAAAGACACATAACAGCATTCTTAACTGTAGTTACAATAATTACTCAGAGTATATAGTAGTATCCAGCCATAGGGGTAATAAGCTTTTGTTAGTAGTACATGATGTCAGATTTCACATTCCGTTTAGTCTGCAATGTGAGACAGTCAGGAAGACGTCATATTAGATACATCCAGGAGGAAGGAGGGGTCAAGGCAGTGCGGGCATAAGGAGAAGTGGGCTTGGGAGCTAACGGTTACAGCCACAAAGGCTGAGGCTGAGGAGATATACTTTAAGCCTGGACTTGAATTGGCTAATGGTGGAAGTGCCAGTCAAGCTGGCTGGTAAGGAGTTCCAAAGGTGGGAGGCAGCAAACTTGAAGGAGCATTTGCCTTGGTTAGAGCGAGACCGAGGGATGTCCAGTGGGTGATTTGCAGATGATCGTAGAGTTCTGCATTGTATTATGGTAGAGAGAAGTCCATTTAGATGAGGTGGGGGACCTGTGGTAGAGAACTTGAATGCAAGGCAGGTGACTGGGTAGGCTAGTTTGTGCCGGAGAGATGGTCAGTTATGTTCCTTAAGTGCCTCACAGTGATGCCTCCTTGGGGAGGAGTTTGAGGCGAAATGGGCCACTCTGTTATAGAGGACAGAAAGTTTATTGATTTCTGTCTCTCTGAGTGACTGCAGTAGAGGAGCTCCATACAGAATGGAAGGGAGAAGATTGCAGCTGGCAACTGCTTGACGTGCGACGCAAGATAGTGAGTTCCCCAGACGATAGAGGAGACCAAGCTTTTGATGGATGGTCCTAGTTATGGAGTCAATATGAGGTCTGTAGGTCATCTCTTGGTCAAGATGGATCCCAAGGTACTTGAAACTGGATGTGACCTCAACTAGTTTCCCTTGGTTTGTGCTGATCTGGAGCAGCTGACTTCTGTCAGGGCCCAGACGTCTGGAGCCAAACAGGACGGCTTTTGTTTTTTCCCCATTCAGCTTCAGGGAGTTTGTGGAGAACCAGGTTTCCAGAGTTGAGAGACTATCCTGCAGTTTTGTGTTGATTACACTAGGTTGAGGGTCACTGTAGTAGATAACCATGTCATCCGCATACAGAATGAGTTTGCTGTGGGAACAGTTACTCTCAATATTATTGAGAAAGAGTGAGAAAAGTAAGGGGCCCAGGATTGAGCCCTGGGGCACCCCCACAGTGACTGACCTAAGTCCAGACTGTGTACCCTTCCAGCGGACTTTTTGGAAATGTTCTCTACGATAGCTCTCGAACCATGAGAGAGAGTGGTCATCTAGGCCTAGGAGCTGTAGTTTAGCGAGCAGGAGATTATGACTGACAAGGTCGAAGGCCCTCGATAGATCAATGAAGAGAGCACCCGTTGGGGATCCTTGATCCATGGAGGCAAGGATGTCTGTTGTGAGCCGGATGAGAGCAGTGTCTGTATCGTGGCCCTTCCTAAAACCATGCTGCACAGCTGCCATAAGTAGGTGCTGCTCCAGGTAGTCCTGCAGCTGTTTATATACTATTCTTTCCTGGATTTTTCCAAGAGGACTGAGCAGGGAGATAGGTCTGTAGTTTCCCGGCTTGTCACGGGGCCCACTTTTGTAGACAGGGACGATGGTCGTGACCTTCCACATTGTTGGGACTATTCTTTCCCGAAGTGACCTATTTATGAGGAGGGTGACAGGATGGGCGATCGCAGGGACAGCATCCCTCAGTAGGCGGGGTTCGAGTCAATCATGGCCTAGAGAGGCAGCAGGATTAATTTTTCACAGAAGAGGTAGCACCTCGGACTGAATGACCAGCTTTAGGTGAAACTGAGGTCTGGGATGGTCCCACACCCCTCCCTGGGAAGGGTCCAGCCTGAGGAGAGCCAGGAGGGGGGTCCCGTTTGGGATAGAGAAGGAGGCACAGAAGGCCTCAGCAACCTTGGACGGTTCATCAGTCACTGAATCACCTACTAGGATAAAGTCAGTCTGTTTACCTGCGGATCCCTTGAGGAGCATGTTTATATGTCCCCAGAATTTTTTTGGATCATGTAGGTGCCTAGTTTGGAGGTCATGTAAGTACTGAGCTTTGGCCTGTTTCGAGGATTTTTTACATAGATTTCTCAGCTTCCTGTACTTCTCCCAGTCTGCAGAGTTTCCAGAGGACTTGCAGGTGCCCCATGCTTTGTCCCGGAGAAGCATCTTTTGCTTGAGGATAGGGTTTAGCCATTTATGGCATTTGCCCTGCACTCTAAGCTTTTTTATTGGGGCATGCCTATTTGAGATGGACAAGAAGGCCTGTATGAAATATTCAAGGGCCTCGTCCAGAGAGGGGAGCGAGGCAATAGGGGCCCAGTCCATTTTCCTCAGGTCACAGCAGAAGTCAGCCACCTCAAACCTGCTGCAATTTCTTGCTTCAATGACTTTAGCAGCGATTTTTGGAGGCTTATTGGACCAAATGCAGAATATCGGCGAGTGGTCACTCAGAGAGTCAGCCATAATCCCAGCCGACAGAATATGGCCCGGGCAGGAGATGAGGATCCAGTCAATGAGAGAGTGGTTTCCAGTCTTGGGGTTATGCCTTGTGGGGAGATCAATGACCTGAGTAAATGGAGAGCTCAGCAGAGGATTTTTTGTAGCGGAGGAGAGAAGAGATGGCCAGTGGAGATTGAAATCCCCTAGGAGTATAGTCTCCCCCCAAGGGAAGTCCTCTAGGTTATCCGTTAAAGATTCCAGAGAGGAGGAAGCATTTTGAGGCGGGAGGTAAATACCCCCTATGGTAAGGGGTTTGGTATTACCGAGGAGTATTTTGACAAATAGTGTTTCCACTAGGGAATCACTGAGAGAGGGGAAATTCAGCTCTGAAGCTTGGAGGGCAGTGCTGACATAGACAATAACCTCACCTCCCCTTTTTGCTACCCTATCTTTTCTGAAGGTAAGGTAGCCCACAAGATCCACCTCATGGGGGAGGATCTGTGGTTTAAGACAGGTTTCTGTTATGGCTAGTACGTCCGGTTTATAGAGTGTCGTCCATGCCTCAAGATCATGGAATTTGTGCCTTAGACTGCAAATGTTCATATGAGCAAGTTTGAGCCCATATGAGGCGACCCATAAGGGGTCATAGGGATTGTTGAGGGAGAGATTAGGGGAGTAGGGGCCTGGATAAGGTTCTATGTCCCTCCCTAAGGCAAGAAGTGTCCTGCCCAGGTGAGCAGGGATGAGATAGGGAAGGGGTAGAGACCAATGCCCATTACACCCCCACGGAAGAGAGGCTTGAGAACCCCCCCCCGAAACTTCGGAGGTGGGAACTAGCAGAAGTAATTTAAGGTGAGGCCAATATGAGTGGATCCTGTTGTCCATCATAGCTGTGAGGGGCCTCAATTTGTGAGTGACCTAGTTTTCAAAGCCAGTAGGGATTGAGTGGCTTGGATATTGTGACGGAGATACTTCTCCGAATATTTATTAGCCCCAGAAATGACAGGGGATCACCAAGAGGAGAGGCAGTGACGTTTAATTGCTGGTGAGGTGAGCCTGCCAGCATGTAATTCTAGGAAAGCTTTACTTAAGCAATCGAAGATTATCCCAGTAAATACAGGGAAGCCCCTAGTGGCAATTTTGTATAGCTTGCAGATGGCAAAGTGAGCTGATAGGTAAATTCAGCTCACATGACCATCCAATCGCCTATAAAGGGGAGTGTCGACCAAGAGTGATGGTGGGGGTGGCGGGGCAGCCGGCAAAGCCGGCGGGGCAGAGCCTTCTCTTCCAGCAGCCACGCAGCCTACTCATCCACCCACAGGACGTGACCGGAGCGAGCTACAAGCAGCAATCCAGTAGGTCCTTTAATAACGCCTTCTTTGTCCCTTAAGGTCTGGTCTTTACCTTGATTTTTAACGCTGTTCCTTTTTTTTCGTTGCCACCACCGCTGCCACTTGGGGGAGCCGAGAGACTCATGACCTGATCCGCGGATTCCTGTGGAAAGAGAGTGAATGGTGAGTGCAGGCTTAAGTAGTCAGGAAAGTGGGGGAGGGTGCAGAGGCCTGCGAGATGAGGCAAGAAGCGGTGCAGGTAGAAACAGCTATGTTACATCAGAACCAGCTCCGTTAAAATCACAAAACATACAGGAAAACTCAGAAGCAACTCCGGAGGTGACACTATGCAAATTACCAGCGGTGCAGGTAGAAACTGCCTTTCTAAACAGCTTGAAACTGAATATAGTTTAATATAATTTCAGTTATGAACACAGCACTGAAGCACTCATTTAATGCAAGGCATGTAGGCCATGCCTTTAAAATCAAGTTTTGAAACACTTGTTTTTCAGCACTATGCATACACTAAACAGACATTCTATAGCATATAGGATTCTTTGAAGTAACTGCAAGCAATTAGTATGTTTTGAAAACAAACCTGATGTCCCAAATCATTGTGAAGCCATTATGTAGACGTCTATAATGAATAAGGAAATGGCTACTGACAAGACTGCAGTGAAATAGTTTATTAAATGCTCAACCGAACATGTTATATTCACTTTTTAAAATTCCTGCTTGCATGGGGAGCTACTGAGTGCCTTCTTATGCTGGAAGAAAGATCAGCTGCTGTCTTAGACTGAGGACCGGTCTTTGACACATGACCACTCACCAGCTCAAACCTGCTGAAACCAGACTCAATCCTCTTGTTACTGAAATCAGTATTATTTATTCTAGTATTACTGTCATACTTTGGGTAAGAAATGTTTGATAAATCTGAAGAGAATGTTATGGGCAATGACTGAAATGAGGGTTCATCTGGGATGCTTTTGGTATATTTGCTTTCAAAAGAAGACCTAGATTGCCCTGGAGAACTGAAAATGCTGCATTCCCTCCCAAATTGTTTCTGTGTATTTAAAAATGTTGAGTACAAAGACTGAGGCCCACATCGATCTCTTATGTTATACAAACCATCAAAAGTGGAATCCTCATCACTCAAAGAAGCCAATCTACCATCATTTACCACTGGGGGCAAAGCTGCAGGCCCACATGTACTGCTTATGTGATAAGAACCACCAAAAGGGGACCCAATATCCCCTGTAGCAGCATATCTACCATCCCTAACCATATTTCTAATTTTCATTTGAACTTTTCTGGTCTTTTCAAAATTTTGAATAAACTGATAGCAGTCTGAAGAACTACCAATTATTTCAATATAACTGCCAAATGGAAGAACAAGAACACGGGGATAAACTGCTTCCAGGTCTTTACATCTTTTCTCTCTTTCCTTTTTTTCATCTACACTACAACCATCAAGTGCAATTTGTTCTTTTCGCAAATCTGTTTGCAAACTTGCAATCAAACCCTGTATTGCCACTATTGCCATTTTCAACTTATGTGGACTGTTGCTTTCATTTTCCAGGTATATTACTGTGTTTGCACCTATTTCACAAGCACTACTTTTAATGCTGTACTTTTTAACTTCCTTTTCATACTGATCACTGCATACTTGAATCATGTACTTGTAAATATCAGTGTCAACAAAGAGCATTTCTTTGTTTGTATCAGTGGCTTGAATAAGTGCTGTGCTTGGATCCGCTCTAAAGGATGCTGCATTCTTTGACTGTGTTCCAAAGCTCTGTTCTTCCCTTTTCCTATCACGAAGAATGTCAACACTATACGTCAAAAATTCAGCTTTAGCAAGAAGGTCCTCTCTTAGCCCCCTGATTGCTGAGAATGCACCCATAACATTAATTTTCCCACTGGGCTGTAACTCAGTGAATCTTAAGGAACTGAAACTGTCTTTGAGATTTTGTACAAAGTCTTGCAGATTGTATTTCCCACGAAAAATGTCTAAGTCAAGATTAACAGAGACGCAAACAAAGACCTATAAATAAAAGAAATATAGTTAGATGTGTCATTTAATAAGAAACATTTGCATCTTTAGTACAAGGTTACTGAAAGTCTTACATCCGCAGTGTAGTGAGCAGTTTTCAGTGGATATCTTCCAGGCATTTCCTGGTCTTCAAGAATTTGCTCCTTTTCCAATACTCGTTCTGCAACTGCATTGAGAAAGTGTTACAGCATATTATTTCTGTTGCACTGAACACAGAACAGTATTTCTGTTTATTTAATAACGTGTATTTCGAAGGGGGGTGCTAATGAGCTGCTAACTAGGTAGACGTGCCTTTGCACTGCTCCGTACTAACGGCCGACTTAGAAGTAAAATTAAACTATTAAAACCAACTTTTAGTGGAAAAAAAGAACACATGGTTTGTTTAATACCGAAACTGGGTAAAGATGTTGCAGAATGTGCGTCTTATAGACCGATCTCTTTGTTATACTGTGATCTTAAAATCTTGGCTAAGGTTCTGGCTGTGAGGCTTGAGGATTGTTTGCCTGGGCTGGTTCACCCAGACCAAACCGGATTTATAAAAGGTAGATTTTCCAACTATAATATGCGCCGACTGTTGAATGTGGTATGGAGGGCAGAACAGGTAATAGATAAAACTTATGTTATCTCTATGGATGCAGAAAAAGCATTTGACAGAGTAGAGTGGGAGTATCTTTTCGAGATGCTAACCCGGTTTGGTCTGGATGATTCCTACGTCCAATGGATCAGAGCTATGTACCAGGCTCCTAGAGCCCAAATTCTGGTTAATGGAATACCTACGGAGCTCCTTGTACTGGAGAGAGGCACTAGGCAGGGGTGCCCATTATCTCCACTGCTCTTTGCTTTGGCATTGGAGCCCCTTGCAGTGGTGCTCCAGCAACATCATGAGATTCAGGGCATAAAGGGAACGGGGAACACTATGCATAAAGTCACCTTATATGCAGATGACATGCTCCTGTTTATCACAGACCCCCAGAACTCAATGCCACTTGTATTAGAGCTGATAGAGGCTTTTGCTGCTTTTTCCAGGTACAGATTTAACATAAATAAATCTGAAATGCTGTGTTTTCCTCATTCAGATAAGATGTACAAACAGTGGGAAACTCAGAACGAGGCTACAAGTATCACCTATTTGGGTGTCAGGGTGGGCAGGACAATTGGATCTTTGTAAGGATTAAATTATGCACCACTTATTAAGTTACTAGAGGCAGATATGAGACGATGGATGCAATTGTCCATATCTTGGCTGGGGTGTATCAATTTGCTAAAGATGAACATCCTCCCTAGGATCTTGTATCCTATGCAGATGATCCCAATGAGTTTTGTAAAAGGAAACAAAGCTAGGATAGAGAAGCTATTTACCCAGTTTATATGGAAGGGGAAGTGGCCAAGAGCACGTCTCCAGAGGCTAAAAACTGAAACAGCCGGGGGAAGGCCTTAACTTCCCAGATATCACCAACTGCTATCTAGCCACTCAATTACGATATGTGGCAGACTGGGTGCACCGACCTGAGGTGGTAAGCTGGGTTACGCTTGAGCAGTGGGGGTGCCTAGGTCACCTTTCCGCCTATCTGCATAGTAAAAGTCTCAAGGCATACACCGCTCAAGGTTGTTGTAACCCCTTAGTTAAGACTGTACTGGAGGTGTGGGATCATATTAGGAAATGTAGGGGGATTGTGAAAGATGAAACCTGGCTGCCAGTGGCAAGGAACCCTTTCTTCTTTCCTGTATTGGAGGATAGGGGGTTTCGGGACTGGGAGAGTGGGGAGGCGCAGTGTATGGGAGCCCTGGTTCAGTGTGGCACACTAAACCCACTGGGAGATACTGCTCAAGAGTTGAGGCTAAGGGGTCAACAGATATTTCGATGCCTACAACTCTGGGCATTCTTAATGAAAATGGACAGAGGAGGGGATGAATCTCATGGTTGGTTTTCAATTCAGACCCTGATATATGGGACGCAGAAGGATCCCAAAAGATTTATTAGGAAGGCTGTGAAGCTGGGAAAGCAGGACTCTCCGGATTATACACAAAGGGTGAAGCAGCTATGAGAGAAAGATTTAAGAAGACAAATCTCAGAAAGCAACTGATACCAAATGTTTGGAGGACATATGGGCCTCTTGGTATGCAATATGTTTAAGGAGGCCTTCTATAAATTCTTGCACAGGCTGTACTATCCCCCAGTTGCAGTTCATAAGGTACATCCCTTTGTGTCCCCTCTTTGTGGTAGGTGTAGGAAGGAGAGAAGGACATATATACACTGCTTTTGGGATTGCAGTGTCCTACAGGAGTTTTGGGGCAAAGTATTTGGGGAAATAAATTTAGCAGTATATCCCATTCAGGTAGATCCTATCATAGGCCTATTTGGCACGAACCCGGGGAGTGGGAGCCAATGCCAAGATGGATCAGGGTGTTAATGATATTGGCTAGGCACTGTGTCCAGAACACTTGGGTGAGTTGTGTGGCTCCTACCCTCCAACAATGGCGACAACTGGTGATCCAAACTCTGGCGTTGGAGAGGCTAACACTGCTGCTCAGGGACAGAGCGGATACCTTCTATAGAGAATGGGCCCCTTTTCTGGCCTCATTTAGTACAGAGGAAGAAGCCACCTTGCGTCATGGTCTAGGGTGAATTGGGCTTAACAGACCATTGTGGGTTCTCCACACTTAGATAGGCTATCAATTCCGTTGGTGGATAGCTGGAAGATATATGCAATCACAGTTTTAAGGATAAATTGGGGAGATAATTAGTACTGTTAAATAGTGTCCGAATGTAACAGTAACCAATTATGGAATGCACTCGTGTGTCTGTCTGTTCAGTTGTGTTGTTTATGTTGTAATTATTGTACTTTTAAAATTTAATAAACAAGATTATGCAAAAAAATAACATGTACTTCAAACATATATTAATTTCTTAAACCAATTTTACTACCTTTAATGTCTTCAAAATATATATGTGCCACTCCGGGGATTTTAGTTGGGTAGTCAATGGTTTCCACATCTCCTCCTCCATTTTCTGACTTCTGAAAATGAATTATGAGTTTGTCAACCATTACTTCATTTGGAAGGATCCCATCTGGAATTCCTGAAACAGTAATTGTTCTTTCCTTTACTTCATTATTCTTCTCAGTGCTTCTTCCTGATGCCTGCATAGACAGAAAATCTAATTATGAGCACAGTAGGCCCACATAACAATCCATCAAGTTTGTAAACACAGCCAAAACTAATGAAGTTGTATATTTCAAGAATTCCTCTTTCATATACAGCATATTACTTCACAAACCTCTCACCTAAAATTCAACATGCAGACCACAACAAATAAATTTATTTAGCAATTCTACAGCTATAGTACCTGTATATTTATATAAACAAACAAGGCTCACAGTTACCAGAAGCGTCTAATACAGATATTAGCATACCTGCTAAATATTCCTTTCTAAGTGTTACTTGTGCTGTGTGAAATGTATCTTTATTTCCTTGTAATCTTTTGCCACTTCCACTGGACCTTTTTTTAATGTGGTAATAGTGGTATTTGGCAGTACATCTGAAGAGCACTGCACAGATGTATAGTGTGAGCAATGTGGAAACTGATTTACATCAATAGACAATGGAGTAGGATGGAAAAAGATAAAAATGGAGGGTATTGCCACATACATTTCATGGGAAAAGCATGTGGCGAGCTCAGCTTTTTCCTATGCAAATCTGCACTACTGCTCTGAAACCCAAAAACAGAGTGGAAAGTGTGCTCCCCTACCATGCCAGTGACCCACAATTGCAGCCAAAGCCTGGCTGGATGGTCAAGGCCATGCTGAGCCTGCCTTGTGAGTGCAAGTGGCTCCTGTCAGTACAGAGCTGCCACTTGGTGGTTCATGGTGATGAAATCATGTGGGCAGGTATCAGAAGCTCCAGTTAGGGTGTGGTAGGCAGCCATGGTTATAGTCCTTTTCTGACTGGACAACACAGTGCCTTCAAGAGGGATCTGAAAACCTTTTTATTTAATAAAGCGTTTCCCTTTTTTTAACTTTTAAATTATTGTGTTTGTTATATTTTATGTATATTTTAATGTTGTGTATACTGTTTGGGTATCTGTAAAGCCCCCAGAGTCACAATGAGATAAAGCGTGCTATATCAAATTAATAAACTAAAGTAAACTAAAAGTCTTGAAGCTTCAGCTATACCCCACTAGGAGTGGAATAATATGGGGAAGGAAATGGGTGGAAAACAAATAGAGAAGGGGTACAGTCCATGGCACGACAACGTTTCACTTTCCTTGTGGTACCAAAATTATGATTTATCAATTGCACTATGTTTTTTTTTTTCATCTACATTATTCTGATAAAAAACAGTAAACGTACATTTATTTTGGTCTTGGATTAGTACAGTTTGTGATAGGATAAGCAGCAAATGAATAGCCAAACCAGAACTCCGATTTCAGTTACATTGCTACTCTGTGCACATCCATATAAACATAAGTCATCTGCATAATGACAGAGTGCATATCTCATTCACTCCATAAATTGTCTGTTCTCTCAGTACAGTACACACTAAGGAGGTAAAAAAAAGTTTCTGCTATATCAGATCTACGTTAGTTGGTTGAATTGTTTTCAGTCACCGACACCTGGCCTTCCTATGCAAACTATAATGTGTACCCAGAAGTACTCTTCCAGCTGCAGAGATGGCATAGAAAACAGAAAAAAGTGCCACAATCATAGTTTCATAAATAAAGTAGATCCAGATAGCAGAAGAGGAGAGGAACTGGGGACACAGACAGACACAGAAAAGCATGGATCTCACGCATACCAATGAGTTGATGAAACACCACTGTGGAAGTAGTAGGTAATATACGTCAGCTCCTCTTCCTGTCTGCCCTGCTTCCTTGCCTCTCCTCTGGTTAGCAATATGTTGCCTAGCTATTGCTATGCAACTATAAAAAGGCAAGGCATTTATCTATAACGTCCCATCCAAATGGCTCAGAGTTAGAGATGCAGCGTATTTAAATTCCACCGGTGAAGTGAACGCGAAGTGGGCACTTTGCATTGCCACACCGCTACACGGAGTGGGCAATGCAAAGTGCTCACTCCGCCTTGTCATTACCACTTCGCATTAAGGTGGAATGGCAACGCGAAGTAAGGCGAAGTCATTGTTTTCAATGGACTTCGCATTCCTCATTATGATTCTAAGTGACCCACTTGGTGTTTCAGATTTGGCAGCCCCCCACACATCACATGGCTTACAGTACTGTAAGTCACATGGTCTTTAGCTAGGCAGGAAGAAAGTGAGTCATACAAGCAGACACTTTTACTTTCTCCTGTGTAGACAGAGAGAGAGAAAGAGAGTAGTGTGTTTTGTGACTGCTGATACTTTGAGATCAGAGAGAAGGAGATTTAAACTTTGATTTAGACCCAACAGCTTTTTTAAAAGCTTCATTTTTTTGTCTTTTCTGTACTCTTTTTTTACTTAATTTGCTCTTTCTGTAAATTTTATTTTTCTTACAGGCTTAAAATACATCCAAGTAACTATTAAAAAAAATTAATGTTGTGATTCGTGACATGATCATAAATCGTGATTTGTGACTGCATTTGTGACCGTGATGATGATGAAATGCAAATGCCTACAGCTGTACTTCCCCAGGCCCCCCCAATGAGGTATGACACAAAACTCCCCGACTTAAATAAAACACTCATTAATGAGTACAATGGAGGAGTGGTGAAGCATGGAGAGATACTACAAAACAGGCTTACAATACATCCAAGTAACTATTAAAAAAGATTAATGTGATTCATGACGTCATCGTAAATCGTGATTTGTGAATGTCCATGATGATGAAGAACGTGATTTGTATGACGAATGACTCGTGATAATGGTCCTGACTTAAAAATGCATATCAATGAGTACAATGTTCATGCAGAATTATGCACCACACCTGTCCAGTACTCTGAAGGGAAGCCAAAGAAACTGTGACTTAAGTTAGAGATGGAGATTGGGCCCTAAAGAGATGCAAATGCACAGACAGATTAAGATTGCACAGCATACTGAAGAGATGCAGATGCAAAGGCACAACACCTAACCAATGCTTACCATCAGAAATTCAAAAATCTGGAAAATAATTCCTTTTCTGGTTGGAGCAGGCCATGGGGGGGGCAGTGTATTGCACTGCTGCAGTAACAGTCACTGGTACTAGTAAAGATACCACAAAGAAGTACAAAAATTACACAGCTGCAGTGGATAGCATAGCAGGTTCACATTACTGAAATTATGTGGCACAATAAAAGGTCTCTGATTTGATGACACGCGTCACACGCATACTCACACACACACTAAGTAATGCGTAGCAAATTGAAAACTTCACTAATATAACCACATATTTTAAACAAACTAAAATTATGCACTGCGGCACCACAACAATCAGCAAAAAAAATGGCAAGAATTATTGAAAATATTACTCTGTGTACATTAACACAGTTATACAAGAAAAATATCACCAAAACAGAAAGCTCTGTCTTTTTCTCCAAGTTAATCTACCTACACCACAGATACGCCCCTCCTCTAAAGCACACTTCCACAGTCTCTCAGTACACAGACTGAATATTGTACATTAACATTCAAAATCCACACACAAACAATAAACGCTCGATGATATAAGCACAGGAGGGTTTCCTATAATCGATGAACTAAAGTTTCAGCAAAACAAACGATCCCAAAAGGCTTTTTTAATAGCTTTTAGAAGTTTGAATCACAGAGCTCTTCAGAGCAGATTCTCTCCTACAGCTTCATACACACACTACCCCAAACTGAGGCTGTGCAGAACCATCTAGAGCCCATGTGACCTGAAATCCTATGAATCACTGCAAAATTCGCCTTTGGAGCATAAAAACAAGGCGAAGTACATTGTTTTCAATGTACTTCGCCTTAAGAATTGATGGAGTAGTGGTTTGGAAAGGCGGAGTAGCGCGAAGTCATTGTATTCAATGGACTTCGCGTTACCCATTATAGTGCAAAGTACTCCGCTTCGCATTGCAGAGCACTCCACGAATCCGCCTTCACTCTGTTGATCACTTCGCAGAGCGAATTGGGGCCACTTCGCCCACCACTACTCAGAGTGCTTTACAAAACATACAGGCAGTAATAACTATGCATTTGAATCAAAACATAAAATAATAAATATAGTAAACATGCTTATTTAAAGAGGGAATCCAGCTAAAAGTGCTACACTGCAAAATTAGAATAAGCATACCTCTAATAAATCTCAAACCAAAAATGAGATTTCTGCACTACTTCAGTTTAACATTATGAGCTATTTTGTAACCCTGATTTCACTACCTTTTCAAAAAAGCCATTTTCAGTGAAGAGCCGCTGATTATGTCATAACCTGAGCTCATAATCTAGTTCTCCCTATCAGCAACCTTATAGGACCTGTTTCTCCAAAGTTTAAGACGATGTAGCTGTAGTAATCATTTACAAATAACTGACATAGGGTTGGCTGCAGTGCTTGCATTTCCAGAATGTTCAATTGCATGGTACTGTACTTTAGAATGCTTCAGGAAGTGGTTTTGGAATGCAGTGCTGAACCAAGGTATAGAATGTCAAAGCGGTGCCAAATTTTAAAATGTTGGGGGGAAGGGACATGCAATTTCAGAATGAGGCAGGGATGTGCCATCTCAAATGTGGTTGGACACAATCTCAGAATGTAACAGGAACACACATTGAGGAATTTAACAGGGACTGGCAATTTTGGAATACAGCAGGGATGCACACTGTCAGAATGTGACAGGACACACCATTTATTCTGAAATTGCTTGTCCCTGCCACATTCCAGAATTGTATGCACCCGCCACATTTCAGAATTGTGCATCACATCCCCACCGCATTCCAATACTGTGCATCCCAGCCACATTCTAAAATTATGCATCCCTGCCACATTTTTAAAATTGCGCGTCCCCACCAAATTCCAAAACTGCACATCCCTGCCACATTCTGAAGTTGTATTTCAATGCCATATTCTTAAATTGTGTCACAGCCACATTCCAAAACTGTCACTACCAGATTCCCAAATTGTGTATTACCGCCACATTCTGAAATTGTGCATCACTGCCACACTCCAAAATTGTGCCTCGCCACTACATCCTGAAATTGTGTCACCACCATTCTGAAATTGTGCATCACCACCACATTCTGAAACTGTGCGTGATCACCACCTTACAAAACTGCGTCACCGTCACATTCCGAAACTGTGCTTCACTGCCATATTCCAAAACTGTGTGTCACTTCCACATTCCAAAACTGTGTGTCACTTCCACATTCCAAAACTGTGCATCACTGCCACATTCTGAAACTGTACATCACCGCCACATTCTGAAATTGTGCATCACCGCCACATCCTGAAATTGTGTGTCAGCACCACATTCCGAAAGTGTGTCTCACAGCCACATTCTAAGACTGTACCTTCCTGCCACATTCCAAAACTGCCTGTCATTGTCAGATTCTGAAAATGTGCATCTCTACCAAATAAACCACCCAGCAAATATCAGACTAGTGCAATACATACTAAATGATAAACCCATTCTGGAAACAGAAAAAGAAACAGATCTTGGGGTAGTTATACCAAACACCCTTAGGTCTGACAATCATAACCTAGAGTCAGTCAAGAAATGTAATAAAATAATGGGAAATATTCTTAGGAATATCAGAAGCTGGAGGGAAGAGGTTTTGATTCCACTTAGGATAGAGCAGGTACAGAGAAGGATCAGAAAAAAGTGAAAAGGTGCACGATCTGCGTTACCATGATTGACTGAAAACTTTAAATCTTTACTCCATGTCTTACCGTTGGGTAAGAGGGGACCTATGTTATGCCTATAAAGCATTTAAAGATGAGGTAATCTGGGAAACAGTAGCTCTTTGTTGAAAAGATGCAACAACAATTGTTACTAGATCTCATCCCTGACAATAACAGATCACACCATGAGACAAGCATCTTGTTGCTCAGTGTGCCTCTCCTGGTGAAACATTTTCAATAAATTAATAAATAAATAAATAATACCACAAGGAGAGCAAGGTGGTTTAGTCAGCGTGTTGTAAGTGCCTGGAATGCACTTCCATGTGAAGTGGTAAGTGCAGACAGTATGGATAGTTTTAAGAAACGGCTTGATGCCTACATGGGGCATACAAAGTGGGTAATTTGACCACTGTTACCAGTGGCAGGCCATTATTTTGGCTCTAGTAGCTAACTGGACCTGAAAATTCTACCTATGTACCTATTCCAAAATTGTACGTCCTGAAAACATTCTGAAAATGAGTGTCACTGTCACATTCTGATATTGCATGTCCAAGTCACATTCTAAACTTACACATCCCTGCTTCATTCTGAAATTGCATGTGACTACCACATTCTGAAACGGAGTCACCACCACATTGTGAGATTCCCTGTCCACGTCACATTGTCAAATTGCATGTTGTTATCAGAATCTGAAGTCAAGCATCCCAACCACATTTTAAAATTCTGCATCACCACCACATGCCAAATTTATGCATCCACGACACATTACGAAATTATATATTCCTGCCATCCTCTGCAACTATGTGTCCCTACATTTCAAAATTGTGTATCACTGCATTCCACATCTCATACTGTACCTACAGCATTCTAAAAATTGCACACAACTTTTATTATTCTAAAGCCATGTCTGCCGCTGTATTCCACTCCACATCACATTCTGAAGTACTGTACTTTAGAAACACAAACAGAAATCTGACGTCAGAAAAGGACCCCATTGGCCCATCCACTCTGGCCTTATCCCATCCCCATATGTACCCTAAACCTATCTACTTTTACCCCCCACTGCCTCTGCACATAATGGAAATGCATGCGCTAACCCAACCAGTGTCAATTTTCCTTTTTCAGATGTTTACTACGATTGTGGTTTTATGTAACATGGGAGAAATAAGTCAAATAAGGTAGCTTGCAGGGAGGACTAGGCTGTTAGTTAAGGTTATGATGTCATCAGTAGCTCTTCTTTGAAACTTGCTTTTTTGAACAGGCAGTGAATTTAGTGTTACAAAATTACCTGAAACTTTTAAACAAAGTAACTTAGAGATCTCATTGTTGGCAGGAGGCTGATTGGGGATATGCTGATCCAAATTCTGAATTTACTGATGCCAGAAATGTTACTTGGACTCTCTCTTCAAAACATAGAGACTGTGGGCCCCATATTCAGAGCTGGACGAATGCGCATGCAAATCGATGTGCCACACAAATAAATTGGTCTGGCTGGCTCTGGCGCAATATTGAAACAGAATGCGCAATCAGAACAGACTGTGCAATCTGTTTGAATATTGGACCGTGGATGCACAGTGCATAGCAAGCAGCTACCATGCAAGGTGCAGTGCATTCAGGCTGCGGGGCTGAAGACCACCCATAGGGAAATGCATGGTGCATACCAGTATATGCCACAGCCCCCATGGGCAATATTCAGCCCAAACATGCAAATGAGTCCACTGGGCATGCAGGGCACACAGGAGCAATTTGCATGTCCATTACGGGCTCATTTGCATGGCTGCGCCGGGTGGAATGCACTGGGCCAGCCCTCCCCCCTCCTCAGCCCTGATCACCATACAAGAAAATGTGTTCTAGCCCCTTTTCCATAGTGTAGCATCCCCCCCTTCCCGGCCCAGATTACTGTACTAAAGAAAATAAAGTCCTGAACCCCGTTTCCATCGTGTAGGGGACACGCCTCCCTGGCCCCTATCACTGTAAGAAATAAAATTTAAAAAAAAAATCCTGTTTCCATAGTGTAATGCCCCCCCCCCACACCACGGTAGACAGTAACCCACCACCCTGCACCCCCACCATCCTGACCTGTGCCAGCGGGCTCCTCACCCTGCCATGGCCAGCTGCCAACTGATCTGTACCCGAGCGCGTACAGTAAATAGTATGCACGCACTAGTTGTAAAGACAACCAATGAGCATGTACTATTTACTGTACATGCTCGGGTACAGATCAGTCAGAGGCTGGCCATGACAGGGTGAGGAGGGCTGTGCCAGTCACCAGCACAGGTCGGGATGGGGGGGTACAGGGTGGTGGGTTACTGCCTATCGTGGTGGGGGGACACTACACTATAGAAACAGGAATTGTTTTTTTATTTTATTTCTTACAGTGATCTGGGCTAAGAAGGGGTGTCCCTACACTATGGAAACAGGGGTTCGGGACTTTATTTCTTTAGTACAATGACAAGGCTGGGGAGGGTAATGCTACACTATAGAAAAGCGGCTAGGGTAAATATTATATTTTATGGTGAACGGGGCTGGGGGTGGGTCCCTACACTATGGAAAATGAGTTTGGGAATGTATTTCTTTATTATAGTGATCAGGGCTGTGGAGGGGGGCCACTACGCTATGGAAGGGGGAATTGGGTAGTGTGTTTTTTAACAGAGATCGGGGCTGGGGAGGGGGACTGTGTACTCTGCTTTAGTCTATGTGCAGGGCACCAAACTTCTCCAAGCATACTTAAAACAGGGTTTCAAAAGCATAGCTATGTGACAGTGCAGCTGGCCATAGTTATGCTTGGGGGGGTTTCAATACTGTGATGCGCGGCACATGCACAAAGGTCCCCTCATTTGCAGAGGTGCATCACAATATTGTGCACGGTGGCACAGTAAAGGGTGTGCGACGCATTGATGGCCTTTGAATATGGCCACACGCCCCGATGGTCCCCGTAAGTCCGGAGATGCGTGGCACCTCGAGGGGTGCGCCACACATCTCTTCTGAATATGTGGGCCTGTGTCCTTACAATGAAACCATATTGTAAAACAAGGCAAATAAATGTCTTTCAGTTCCTTTTTAAACCTCTCTACCAATGGAACTCCTCTGTTGATAATGAAGGAAGTTCCACAAATGCGGGGCTACAACCAAAAACACTCTATCCCCAGAAAGCTATAAATGCCTCCTTGGAATGACCAAAAACAAATCCTCAGTGGAGCAAAGCAGACAAACAGGAGCATACTAGACTAAGAGATTATTAAGGTAGTCAGGCACCAACCCATGATAGGCTTTGTATGCCAGCAATAACATCCCGAAGGTGGTTCGCCACCTGATAGGGAGCCAGTGCAGCTGCTGCAGCACAAGTATAATGTGATCCACATGTGCTGATCTGGCGATCAGCATGACCGCAGCATTCTTCACTAGTTGCAGGTGGCATATGACCAACCTCTCTGACCCTATGTTTACAAAATGTGGAAAAAAACTGCTGAAATACTGTATTTCATGAAATAGAAAAATGCTAATTTATTGCCCCAACATAAGTTCATTTTTACATCTTGCGGATTTTGTCCTTGGCAACAGATCTTCAATCTGTTCCCCAATGCACAAAACAAAAAATTCTTGCAATCTAAGTTTTGTTTACGACTTGGGAATTGCTTGATGAAAGGCCTTCATTTTTTGACCTGAGCATGAAAAGAACAGATACATACTTACCATAACAGTAGATCTTTGAGAGAATCTCTTTCATCCAGCCATACCTTTGGAACTACACCCACGTCAGTACTAGGACAACATGGAAACGTCTGCAAGCCAGGGGCCACCTAAGATGATATCGTGCATCCACATCTACATAAACGTGGGCGGACCCATCTCTCCTCAGTTCCCCACCAGAGATTACATTCAGAGGACCTCTGTGTGGGGAACCAGGAGATCAGGCCAACTCCCAGCAGACCAGGTGACAGTGGGAGCTGGAAAAGGTCATTGGAAAGGCTATGCCTGGAGTTCAACAGCCAAGCAGCCAGCCACTCCCACTTCCTGAGCTACATAAGCAGTCCCTCGCAGCCTCATTCTGAAGCACTTTTTCTTTGTTACCTGTGTTTGTGTGTCTTTGGTTTTGTTTTTTGGGGGGCTTTGTTTCTAAACTCCTAGCATATTGTTCCAGAGCACCTACTGCTTGCTTTCAGTTACTCATGACTCTCAAACTACTGCAATGCAACTGCAATCATTGTGCGTTTCAGCTCAACCATAGCTGCTCCATGTTGCATACTCAATTGATTTCACCAGACTCAGGCTTACACTGAACCTAGGCTATGCATCTCAATCATGTTCTCTTATTCTACTTATCTCATTATAGCAGCTTCATTGCACTGCCTGGCTACACCTACTTTCACAGCATTGTGTCTCCTTATGTATGTTTACTGCAGTTACAACTCCGTGTACTCCATACAGATGTTGCTTTTATGTTTATTCACCCTGTCCTACTCTGAGGTCAGCCAAAAAGCTCCTGCTGAGGCTGTTAACCTAGCTTTAATATCTGCATGTGATTCTCAGCCCTACCATCACTTTCTTGTTTGTCCTATGGCGGGGACCGGGAAGTGTTTGGGGAGTTGTGGCCCCATGTGGCTAATTATTTCTGTTCTAAATCCTGCCTTCGCCATCGAAAATCCTCAGAGTATTTGTCACCTTGATTTGGCTTTTAAATGTCTGGCTGGTTGCCCCACTATTCAGTGCTGTTTCATTGCTACTACGTTATGCAGACTTACATGCAGGTCCACTTATTACTACTCTGTTTACTGACCTACGTATAGGTCCACACTTGCTTACGCAATTGATTGCTCATGCCTACTGCATCCTCTTGACTTCAGCCTCTGGGATGTCTGCTACACTCAATCTGCTTTTGACCTTGCAAGGTCTCAGCACTCACTGCTCATTACGATCAGCACACCGGTGCTCAATCAGCTCGACAGCTTCTCAGCTCTCAGTCTAATTCTGGGACATGACAGCCATTCTATTCTGGTGCAGGGTTCCTGCAGCCAACAGTCTTGCTCTGCATTTAGTCTGCATCTTGAGCAAGTCCAACTTGGGGCCGCTGCCTGCTACATGACAGCAGCTCCTGGTATAGAATTTAAGACTAGCGGTGAAGGGTGGTTAAGACAATCTCCTCTGGCTCTAGTGTTCTACTATAATGATTGTCCATTGGCTTTAAAGGTTCCTCTAGCAAGGCACCTTCACCGTATTCTCCCTGTGACTGCCTCTAGTTCTTCTGGTTTGAGTTTAGGGTGGGTAGGCCAGGTGAGTGCCTCAGCAGTCATTGCTCTCCTCCTCCACCCTGGTTGCACGTAGTGTTGCAGAGTTTTCTTGCAACCTTCCACAGCGTTCCCACTAGAGGGTTTGAGTGAGTGCCTTCCTCCAAATTGGGATATTTTCCATCTCTCTTAATTGGGTTTTCCAAATTGCAGCTGCTGAGCCGTCACTAAATAAACTATCCCAAGCCTGGAGGGAAGGTTAACTTGTCCTTGGCTCTCCAGAGATTTCCTCCTCATAGGGTTTTTTTCCTTCTCCGTTGCCTCAGGTCATAACTGTTAGTTAGCATAGTAGTGTACCCTAGTTTCTTTAGGTAGGTTCTGCTGTTGGATGGAGTTGGAGGATGTCCTGCCATTCCCTCTCTCCTTAGAGGATCCCCTCATTCTCAGTGCAAACCATCAGTATCATGCTACGCAAACCTTGGCATTTCATTACATTATCAATCTGAGCATCTCATTATGTTATCAAACTGCCAGTGCTTCTCTACTACTACGTTACAGTTACTGCTCCTACATCACAGTTACTACTTCGTGTCACCTCATTCTTTGGGATATGATTGCACTACATTTCTTTTGCGGATTCCTCAGGTACCTTTAGCCATGGGAATCGGCCCATGGCACCTCTAAGGGTGGAACCCTCTCCAAGGGTTCCTTGCCTTTCATACCCCCCTACAGGATGGTAATTCCTCTGGAATAGAGAGTGCAAATGACCAAAACCAAACTAACACAGTTGCATAAGCATAACACTATACTGGCTGCGCAGGACATTGAATTTTAAAGGCTATGTCTGTAGTTCAATGGCCAAGCAGCCAGCCACTCCCACTTCCTGAGCTATATAAGCAGTCCCATTCAGCCTCACTGTGAAACACTTTTTCTTTGCCCCACCATCCTCCCCTCCTCCTCCAGCAGCAGCACTTAAAAACATAGAATTTGACGGCAGATAAGGACCGCTTGGCCCTACCTAGTCTGCCCATTTCCCTACCCGATGGATAAGCTGCAGATTCTAGTTAACCAACTGCTTACTTCCTCCTACTCCCCACTAGAATTGCCTTATGTCTGTCACATGCATTCTTGAATTCCCCCAATGTTCTTGACTCCACAACCTCCTCAGGAAGGCTGTTCCATGAATCCACAACCCTCTCCGTGAAAAAATACTTTCTAACATTACCTCTGAGCCGTCCCCCCTCTATCTTCAAATTGTGCCCCCTTGTTCTTGCACATCTCTTTTTCTGAAAGATGTTACTTTCTTGTACTTTGTTAATTTCCTTGAGATACTTGAAAGTTTCTATCATGTCCCCCCTCTCCCTCCTTTCCTCAAGGGTATACATATTAAGCTGTTTTAGACTATCCTCGTATGTCTTCTGGTGCAGACCCTGCATCATTTTGGTTGCCCTCCTCTGAACAGCCTCCACTCTATGTCTTTGTGGAGATGGGGTCTCCAGAATTGCGCACAATACTCCAGATGGGGTCCCACCAACTGTCTGTAAAGAGGGATAACAACTTCCTGTTTTCTACAGGTGATGCCGCTCCCTATGCATCCCAGTATTCCCCCAGCCCTCCTTACTGCCTTCTCACATTGCTTGCCCACCTTTAGGTCATCTGATATAATTACTCCTAGGTCTCTTTCAATTTTTGTTGTTGTTATTATCTCACCCCCCATTGTGTACTCTTCCCCTGGGTTTTTGTTTCCCAGGTACATTACCTTGCACTTCTTTGCACTGAATCTGAGCTGCCATATATTTGACCATTCCTCCAACCTTGCCAAGTCCCTTTTCATCCTTTCCACCCCACCTTGTGTATCAACCCTGTTGCAGATCTTTGTGTTGTCTGCAAAGAGACATTCTTTTTCCTTCCAGGTGCTCTCCAATGTCACTTATAAAGACATTAAAGAGGACCGGTCCCAGTACCGAACCCTGCGGTACCCTGGTAGTTACTCTCCTTTCTTCGCTGTGGACTCTGTTTACTATTACCCTTTGCGTCCTGTTGCCCAGTCAATTTTTTATCCAGGCTACCACCTTGGGACCCACTCCAAGGCTGGCTAACTTGTATATTAATCTTTTGTGTGAGACTGTGTCAAATGCCTTGCTAAAATGTAGGTAGGCCATATCCACAGCCCCTCCATGGTCTACTACTTTGGTCACCCAGTCAAAGAAATCTATTAGGTTCATCTGACATGACCTTCCTGCTGTGAAACCATGCTGCCTTGGGTCCTGTGCCCCAATGGCCTCTAGGTACTCAACAATTATTTCCTTCAGAAGTGATTCCATCATTTTCCCAACCACTGAGGTCAAACTAACTGGTCTGTAGTTTCCTGCCTCTGCCCTGCTCCCTTTTGTGAAGTGGAATCACATCCACCCTCCTCCAGTCCTCAGGTACCATCCCATCCTCCCATGATTTGTTAAAGAGAGTAGTCAGTGGTGTCACTAGTTCTACCCTTAGTTCTTTTAGAATTCTGTGGTGAATCCCATCAGGCCCCATTGCTTTGTCCACCCTCAGTTTCAAGAGTTCTTTTAAAACCCTTTCTTCTGTGAATGGACTGGTATTGACCTCCCCTATCCAGAGTGTTTCTCTTGTTTGGTTTAGGTACTTCCTCTCCTCTTCCACTGTGAATACTGAGCAGAAATATTTGTTCAGTATCCCTGCTTTTTCACTGTCACCCTCTGCTCACATTCCCTCCCCTTTACTAAGTCTCTGTATCCCTCCCTTGGTCTTTCTTCACTCCCTAACTTCTCTCCTTAGCAGGATCCCTCAGGTACCTTTAGACACGGGAATCATCCCATGACACCTCTAGGGGTGGAACCCTCTCCGAGGGTTTCTTGCCCTTCATACCCTCCCTACAGGGTGGTAATTCCTCTGGAACAGAGAGTGCAAATGGCCAAAACCAAACTAACACAGCTGCACAAGCATAACACTATACTGGCTGCGCAGGACATTGAACTATAGGTTGAAAAAGATTCAGGAAATCCATTGCCCTAGAAACATAATTTGACGGCAGATAAAGACTGCTTGGCACACCCAGTCTGCCCATTTTCCTACCTACTGGATAAGCTGCAGATCCTAGTGAACCAACAGCCTACTTCCTCCTACCCCCCACTAGAATTGCCCTAGGTCTGTCCCATGCATTCTTGAATTACCCCTGTTTTTATCCCACCACCTCCTCAGGAAGGCCGTCCATGCATCCACCACCATCTCCATGAAAAAATACTTCCTCACATTGCTCCTGAGCCATCCCCCCACTATCTTCAAATTGTTCCCCCTTGTTCATGCACATCCCTTTTTCTGAAAGATGCTATCCTCTTGGACTTTGTCGATTCCCTTGAGGTACTTGGAAGTTTCTATCATGTCCCCCCTCTCCCTCCTTTCCTCGAGAGTATACATATTAAGCTCTTTTAGTCTCTCTTCGTGTGGTTTCTGGTGCAGACCCTGCACCATTTTAGTTGCGCCCCTCTGGACTGCCTCCATCCTGTCTGTGTCCTTGCATAGATGGAGTCTCCAGAACTGCACGCAGTACTCCAGATGAGGCCTCACCAACTGTCTGTACAGAGGGATGACAACTTCTTGTTTTCTACTGGTGATGCCTCTCCCTATGCATCCCAGTATCCCCCCAGCCCTCCTTACTGCCTTCTCACATTGCATGCCTACCTTTGGGTCACCTGATATGACTACCCCAGGTCATTTTCCATTTTTGTGTTTGCTAGTACCTCCCCCCACTGTGTACTCTTCCCCTGGGTTTTTGTTTCCCAGGTGTATTACTTTGCACAGAATCTAAGCTGCCATACTTTTGACCATTCCTCAAACCTTGTCAAGTTCCTTCTCATCCTTTCCACCCCTCGTGTATCAACCCTGTTGCAGATCTTTGTGTCATCTGCAAAGAAGCATACTTTTCCTTCCAGTCCCTCTGCAATGTCACTTATAAAGGCATTAAAGAGGACAGGTCCCAGTACTGAACCCTGCGGTCCCCGCTAGTAACCCCACTTTCTTCGGAGTGGACTCTGTTTACTATTACCCTCTGCATCCTGTTCTCCAGCCAATTGTTTACCAAGGCTACCACCCTGGGACCCACTCCCAAGCTGGCTAACTTGTTTTTTAATCTTTTGTATGGGACTGCGTCAAATGCCTTGCTAAAGTTTAGGTAGGCCATGTCCACAGCCCCTTCCTGGTATACTACTTTGGTCACCCAGTCAAAGAAATCTATTAGATTCATCTGACATGACCTTCTCGCTGTGAATCCATGCTGCCTTGGGTCCTGTGCCCTGCTGGCCTCTAGGTACTCAACAATTCTTTCTTTTAGAAGTGATTCCATCATTTTCCCTACCACTAAGGTCAAACTAACAGGTCTGTAGTTTCCTGCCTCTGCCTTGCTCCCACTTTTGTGAAGGGGAATCACATCCGCCCTCCTCCAGTCCTCAGGTACCACACCATCCCCACTATGACTTGTTAAAAAGGGTAGTCAGTGGTGTCACTAGTGCTCCCCTTAGTTCTTTTAGAATTTTGGAGTGAATCCAGTCAGGCCCCATTGCCTTGTCCACTTTGAATTTTAGGAGTTCTTTCAGAACCCTTCCTTCTGTGAATGGATTGGCATTGACTCCCGTATCCAGAGTGCTTCTATTGTTTGGTTCAGGTACCTCCCCCTCCTCTCCTTTTGTGAATATTGAACAAAAGTATTCATTCAGTATCTCTGCCTTTTCACTGTCACCCTCTGCCCAACCACTCCCATTCCCCTTTACTGAGCTTCACAATCCCTCCCTTTGTCTTTCTTTGCTCCCTAATGTACCTATAAAAGGTTTCATCCCCCTTCTAAACTGAGTTGGCTATCTTTTCCTTGGTTTGGGCCTTTGCTATTCTGACTACCTTGCCCGCTTCCTTCTGCTTTAACTGATACAGTTCTCTGTCCTGCTCCTTCTGTGATTCCTTATACTTCCTAAATGCTATATTTTTCCCCTCCTTCCTGCCCATTTGCTAGTGCATTCTTAGGCACTCTCCTATTTTCAAAGTCAGCCCTCCTAAAGTCCAGTACCCTCACTTTTGTATGGCTTGACTCTACAGCTGTGTGTTTATCGTGAACCACACTGTTTGGTGGTTGCTTGTTCCCAGATGGCTACCCACTTCTAAATCCGAGATCCTCTCACTGTCCCCATTTGAGAGTACCAGGTCAAAGATTGCTCCCTCCCAAATGGGTTCCAATGCTAGCTGGCTGAGGCATGCCCCTGTAGGGCATTGAGAATGATCCTGCTCTTGGATGTGGCTGCAGCAAATGTGCTCCAGTTAACATCTGGCACATTCAGGTCCCCCATCAACAATATTTCCACTTTTTCTGCCATTCTAAGTATGCTTCCGCTCATTTCCTTGTCCATTTCCTCCCCCCTGAGATGGGGGTCTGCATACAACCCCCGTGCGGATTGTGGTGCCATAGCCTGTCTTCAAGGTAACCCACAGTGCCTCCTCCCCTCCATTTACCCTTTAGTTCCATTGCCTTGATCCTTTCCATTACATAGAGAGCTACTCGTCCTCTTTTACCCTCCCTGTCCCTCCTGTACATTGTGTACCCCAGTATGTTGACATCCCAGTGATGGTTCTCTGTGTATCATGGTTCTGTGACTGCCACGATATCCAGGCATCCTCTTCCATCAAGGCCACTAGTTCAGGAAACTTGTTACCCAGACTATGGGCACTGGTACTCATCACCCTCCTTTTGTTGATGGCCTTGCCCCTTTCAGCCCCATCCTTGTACTCACTGCCTTTGCCTCTTTCTCCATTTACTCCTGCCTTGCTCCCTATCAACTTCTCTACCTTGTTGTTTCCCTCACTAACTACCCTATTTTGTGGGACCCTAAGGCAGAAAGAGGTTGAGTTGGTATGGCCTGATAAAAGACATTCTTTCAAAGATCTATTGTTACGGTAAGTATGTATGTACATGTTCTATCATCTTCAAGGATATCTCTTTCATCAGGCCACAACTTTGGAATGAGTCCCAAGCAGTATCAAAATCTAACTGCTTGGGTAAATGGGACATATGTACTCATGACAGCAGGCCCTATAACACAGCTATGCCAAATCCTGCTCTACTATGAGACACAATGTCCAGACTGTAATGTTTAGTGAAGGTGTGGACAGTGCTCCATGTGGCAACACAGATCTCAGCAGCAGAAACACAGCAAAAACAAGCAACAGAAGTGTCCATGCCTCTTCTGGAATGACCACGAACAATGCCAGGAAGCTTCTTACTGTACTTCATGTAACAGAACATAATACGATATGCCAGCTATCTGGACAGCCACTGTTTAGATACAGGGGCACCCTTTTTCCCAGGGGCAAATGAAACAAAAAGCTGAGAGGACTTTCTGCAGTCATTGGTGTGACTGACATAATATCTGTGAATTCCACGTACACCTAAAGTATGGAGTAATGCTTCCACTTGATTGGCCTGTTCCGGGTAGTGCACCAGAAGATGGATAGTTTGATTTCAAACAAATTCAGACATCACCTTAGGTAAGAACTTAGGAGTGGTACATGAAGCCCTCTGTCTTTATGGAAAATCAAATAGGAAGGCGCACACATTAGAGCCTGTAGCTCTGCAATCCTTCGCGCAGAAGTAAGTGCAAGTAAAAATAATGCTTTCCACAAAAGGAAGCATAGGCCACAGCTTGTGGCTGGCTCAAAAGGAGCCAAAGTAAGGTTTTCCAAAACAAAACTGAGCTCCCAAACCAGGAATGGATTTCTAATGAGAGGTTTCAGGTATAGTATTCCTCTCAGAAAAGTATGAGATTTCCAATTGGGCAACTGTACATCTATTCACAGGAGTATGGAAAGCTGAAACAGCAGCCAAATGTACTTTGAGTGAGGAATACTTAAGATTTGAGTCTTTTCCTGTGATGACAGGCCCTTGCACAGTGACAGAGGTACTTGGGGTTCTACTGTCAATTGTTGGAGCAGTGGATACCATGTCTGCCAAGGCCATTATGAAGTAATGAGGATTAGAGTTCCCACTCCATCTTCAATTTGAGTAGTACTCTCTTTATTAGATGAAGGAAGGGAAAGCATATAGAAACCTCCCTTTCCAAGAGAGGGACAATTCCTCCAGCCAGAGAACTCCCCCCGATGAAGAGAGTTGTTACCCTTGAAGTGCTGGGGAACCATTAGTTTGTTCATGTACAGTACAAAGTTTATTCAATTTTTACAGCCACAGTCTGCATGCATCGCTGTTTTTTGTTCCTAAAGTTCCCAGAAAACTCCGGGCCCTGGAGCAAGTGCAGAAATACAGCATTTTTTTAATTGTGTGGGATTGCAAAATGATCCAACTCTGGGTGACCCCACCATGCGAAGATGTCTTCCACTACTGAGGTCAGCAGTTCCTATTCATGTACTCTGGCTTGTGACCTGCTTAAGCTGTCCACTATGAAGTTTTGGATGCCTGTATGTCAATGAAAATATCAAAGCTACAGAAATTCAGAATACACACAAGGAGCCAGAAGAACTGTGGTTCACCCTGGAAACAGGAAATGGGACAGCCATAAGAACTGGGGTTATCTACAGGCCCGCAGACCAGGGGGAGGACATAGACACATTACTGTTAGAATACATATAAAATATGACAGCTAAAGAGGAGGTGCCAATAATGGGAGACTTCAACATGCCAGATACAGATTGGTCAATATCAGCAGGAACATCTGCTAGAACTAGACACATGGTGGATTCCCTGCAGGGGGAGGGCCTCAAACAACTGGTACAACAACCCACAAGAGACAGGGCTATCCTAGATCTAGTACAGACTAACAGGGAAAGGATCACAGATCTCCAGGTAGAAGGTCACCTGGAGGCCAATGACCATCACATGGTATAGTTCAGTTTGGCCACTACAACTAAATCATCCCATTCCAAGGCAAAATATGGGACTTCAGAGGAGCTGACTTTGATAAGATGGCTAACAGAGTTAAGCTAGCCCTGGCAAAAAGAAATACAGGTGAGGGTACAGGCAAGTGGGCAAGCATTAAGGATGCAATACTTGAAGCAACATCCCATTATGTTAGAGAGAAATGAAGTGCCAAAAGAAGAAGGAAACCACTTTGGTTCTCAAAAACAGTAGCAGAAAGGTCAGAGCCAAAGGCTGGCCTTCAGGAAATATAAGAGCAGCAGGATGAAGATGAGGCAGGCATACCAAACTTCCCTGGGGAAGCAGGGAGAGCGATAAGGAAGGCAAGGCCCAAACCGAGAAAACACTAGCACAGACAGTAAAAGAATGTGATAAGACTTTCTATAGACACATTAGTGAAAAGAAAGTCCAGAGGGGGTATTGCTAAGATCAAAGGAGATAAGGGGGCATGTGAGGAGGAGGACCATGTAACGGCATCTATCCTAAATAGATACTTCTGCTCAGTATTTACTGAAGAGAAGGTAGGGCATTGTCCACAACTCAGCACCATGGACACAGGGGGAAGGGAGGTGAGCACTAGTCCCTTCACAAAAGAAAGGGTCCTACAAGAGCTCAATAAGCTCAGGGTGGACAAGGTAATGGGCCTGATGGTATACATCCCAGGGTACTAAAGGAGCTACGGGCGGAACTAGAAGAACTATTATCAGAACTGTTTAGTGAGTCTCTGAGCACAGGAGAGGTCCCAGAAGACTGGAGAAGGGCTCATGTGATCCCGCTCCACAAGAGTGGTAGCAGGGAGGAGGCCGGGAACTACAGACCAGTCAGTCTTTCCTCAGTAGTGGGCAAGATTATGGAGGCACTCCTTAAGGAAAGGACAGTGCAATACCTGGAATCCATAGGCACAGGATCCGAGACAGCATGGGTTTACAAAAGGAAGGTCTTCTCAAACTAATCTCATAGAGTTCTTTGACTGGGTAACAGAGTGATGGACCAAGGGGGAGCGGCTGATGTCGCCTACCTTGACTTCAGCAAAGCTTTTGATACTGTTCCACATAGAAAATTGATTAGTAAGCTGGGTAGGCTTGGGGTGGGTCAGAAGTTGGTCAACTGGGTAGCAAATTGGTTAACGGGCAGAAAACAGAGAGTGGTGGTAAACGGTATACAGTCAGAAGACATGCAAGTCACAAGTGGGGTACCTCAGGGATCAGTCCTGGGGCCAGTCCTCTTCAATATCTTCATCAGTGACATTGCAGATGGACTGGAGGGTAAGGTTTGTCTTTTGTAGACACGCCAAGATCTGCAACAGAGTAGATGATCCAGATGGGGTGGGCAGAATGAAAGGATCTGAATAAACTGGCAAAATGGTGGAAGAGTGGCAACTGGGTTTAATACAAAAGTGCAAGATCATGCACATAGGGAAGAGAAACCCTGAAGCTACCTATAGGCTAGGAGGGGAGTTGCTGGCAGTCACAAGGGAAGAAAGAGACTTGGGCATCATCATCACAGATCACCTGAAATCATCCAAGCAGATCACTAAAGCAGTAGGTAAGGCTAGGGGGATGTTGGGGTGTATTAGTAGGGGTATCACAAGTCGTAAGAGGGAGGTAATAATCCCTCTTTATAAGACACTGGTTAGGCCCCATCTGGAGTACTGCATTCAGTACTGGAGGCCACACCTTCACAAAGACATTAATCAAATTGAGGCAGTCCAGAGAAGGGCAACCAAAATGGTGCAGGGACTGCATCAGAAAACATATGAGGACAGATTAACGAAGCTCAATATTGTATACCCTAGAGCAAAGGAGGGAGAGAGGTGATATGATCGAAACATTCAAACACCTTAAGGGCATTAACAAGGTGAAAGAGTCTAACATGTTTCAATATAAGAAAATAGCAGGACAAGAGGACACAGCATGAGATTACAGGGAGTTCGATTAAGGGGTAATGTGAGGAAGTTCTTTTTCACAGAAAGGGTGGTGGATGCATGGAACGGCCTACCTCAGGAAGTGGTGGATATGAATACAGTGCAGGGCTTCAAACAGGCATGGGATAGGCATAAGGGAGCAATACAAATGAGTATGAATAGATAGGCCATTGACAGAACAAAGGCCAATGGCACATTTATAAGGCAGAAAAAGAAATGGGCAGACTGGATGGGCCTTGCGGTCCTTATCTGCCGTTAGCGTCTATGTTTCTATGTTTCTCCCTCAAAGATTTTGGAAGTGAGTTCCACAACACTGGGCATGCCACCCCGAATGAATGGTCACCAGAGGACTTAAGCTGGGCCCTGGGAATCACTAGGATGTCCTCAGTGGAGGAGTGGAACAAGTGCACAGGATGGACAGGAGTCAGGAGGTCAGTCAGGTAGCTGGGGCCCAATCGGTGTAGGGCCTTATAGGTGAGCAAGCCCACCTTGAAAATGATCCTCCACCTAACCGACAGCCGCAGCAGCTCACGTAGGACTGGCATCACATGACAGGATCTTGGGAGGCCCATCAACAACCTGGCCGCTGCATTCTGCACCGACTGCAGTTCACAGAGAACCACTCCATTGACCCCAAGGTACAGAGCATTACAGTGATCGATTAGCTCAGTCACAAATGCGTGTACCAATGAGGGCAGGTCATCAAGCAGGACCAAGGCTTTTATCAGGCAACATTCCTCAAGTGGTAAAAATCACTTCTGATGACAGATGGCACCTGAGCCTCAAGTGTCAGTCCATCATTGAGGATGATGGCCAGATTTTTCACCTTGGTCAATGCTGCCAAGGGAATGGGGCAAGGAATAACCTTGTTCCCTTCCCAGAAGAACCTACATCCTGCTGATGACCAGGCTCAATCACCAGCACCTCCATCTTGTCAGGACTGAGTCTTAGCCAGCTAGACAACATCCAGTCCTGAATCTCGGCCAGACAATTATTCAGCACCTCTATGGTGTCAACCATCCTGGGTGCAAATGATATGTACAGCTGGGTATAATCTGCTTAACAGTGAAAACCCAAGCTGTATCATCTAATGATCTCACCCAGGGGAAGCACATACACTGCAAACAACATAGGTGACAGGACTGAACCCTGGGGAACTCCACAAGGCAGGGGCACCAGGCAGGATGAGAAATTCCCCATCACTACTCTCTGCATCCTGCCTGTGAGAAAGGACTCAAACTAGTGGATGACAGTACCATTCAGTCCACAGATCTCTCTTAGGTGATCCAGCAGCACTATGTGTTCCACAGTGTCAAACGTTGAGGAGAGATCAAGGAGAACGAATATTGACCATTCTCCTCTATCTCTTGCCTCAAGGAGATCATTTTGCACTCTGACTATGCCTTAATCTAAATCCCGACTGGGAGGGTTCATAGATGTCACAGGCCGCAAGGTGTGCCTCGAGCTGCAGAGCCACAACTTTCTCAATAACCTTACCCAAAAATTGGGGTTTAGAGACTGGTTACTAACTCGTCAAGATATCAGGGTCGAGAGGGGGTTTCTTCAGGAAGGGTCTCACCAGCAACTCTTGCAAGGCACCAGGAAAACATTCCTCCAAAAGTGAACACCAGACTATCTTGGCGAACACTGGACCAACAGACTCAACACATCCCACAATGAGATGAGCTGGGCCCGGGTCCATTTAATAGTATGTGGGCTGCAGCTTTGAAATCACCTTGCAAACCTCTGCCAACCTAACTGGTCTAAACTCACTCCAAACAGTAGGTGTGCCTCTGGACAAATACGACTTGCTATTGCGGGGCTGTGACTGCCCCATTCGCGAGATCCCTGCCCTAATGGAGGACACCCTGTCAGAGAAGAAGAGAGCAAACTCTTCACACTGAGTGACTGAAGATGCTTTTTTCAGCTGCAGACAGGCAGGACGGAGAAGCCTGTCTACAGTATGAAAAAGCAGAGCTGGTCTGTTCCTCCCTGCAGCAATCTCCCTGGAAAGGGACACTGCTTTCTTATGGTTGATTGCCCTTTGATATTCACCATAGTGAATTCTCAAAGCCAGTCTGTCCTGCTCAGACCGAAACTTCTGTCAACAGTGCTCCAACCCCTGACCCCTGGTCTTCATCTCCTTGACAGTCCCATCAAACCATTTGGGTCTCAAGCGAGAAAACCTGGGTCATACACAGACTAGTGTTACAGAGTCGAGTGCCTTGGAAACAGCCCTATTATAGGCTGTGATTGCCTCACCTGTACCTGTCACACATGCAACACTCACACCAGACAGATCCACTACCACCATCAGTCCCTCTGGGGGCAACCCAATTAAAGGATGGTAACGGACCAGCTCCACAGGGGAAGTACTAATGGGGGGAGAGTGAAAACTTCACCGTGCACTGATCAGACCAAATGACCGGATCAATCCTGAGGTCAGTGACCTCATGCCCCAGTGAGAACACTAAGTCCAAGGCATGACCATGGCTGTGGGTCACAGAAGTAACTTCTTGTGTCAGGCCAAACAAAGTCACTGACTGGAGGAAGTCATGACCAAAGTACGAATGTTCATCATTGACTCAGGTACTGAAGTCACCCAGAACCAACCATCTGGGTGACTCCAACACCTTCTTGGCAATGATGTCCGCGACTTCCTGCAGAAAATCCCCCTTGTGCCCTGCAGACCAGTATATTAGCAGGACTCTGTAGCCTGCAACTGAACCCCCACGTATGGCCAGGCATTCAAATGATGAAGTGGAACCAGTTGGGCGCACGCAAAAATTTAAGTCAGATCTAAAACAGATGGCTAAATCCTGCCCCTGTGTTTCCTCCTCTGGCAGTGCACTATGGAAATCCAGTCCAGGACAGATGCCTCCAGTACTGGACCTGCATCATCTCCCAGCCAGGTCTCCATGATGCAAGCCAGATCGACTGAGGAAATCAAATCTGTAATAATTGTGGTCTTGTTCTTGATCGATCAAGCATTGTATACCACTGCCCAAAGGGGACTGGTGGAGGCTGCCGACCCAACATCTACCTGCCCACTCGATCTGGTGAGAACCCTGGGAACTTTTCCAGCACTCCCATCTTATGTTGTCTGGTAGCGGAGTTGGAGCATCAGCAGATCTCACAAGCCTATATGTGATGAGTGAGGCCCAAACAGCAGGCACACACTTCCTATGAGTTGTCCCTGTAAATCTTCTCTCCGTACTCACCTGAAACAACTCTGGTGGCCCTTTCAGCAGCATACAGAGCTACTGATATCATTAAACTAGTGATCATTGCTAAGTTAGAAAAATAACAAACAATGGTAGCAAGGGTTTGATGTTTCCGTGGCAGGTCCAACAAGTATGATGAATGGTGGAAAAAGAACTGAGGAGAGATGGGGCCACCCACGTTTATGTAGATGCTGATGCATGATGTCTCTGTGGGTGGCCCTGGCTTGCAGAAGTTTCCATGTGGTCCTAATGCTGACGCAGGTGTAGTTCCACAGGTGTGGCCTGATGAAAGACATATCCTTGAAGGTCAATTACTGTAGCATGGGGGGGTTTATGTTCCTCCTTCAAGTACCTTGGTGTGTGGCTAGATAGTGAGCTTGACTTCTCTGCTTAGATTGATGCCATTCACACCAAGCTCCACTCCAAAGTCAGTGCCATGTATTGCAACAAAGACTACTTATCTCCTCAGGTCTGCCGGACGCTTGTTACTAAAATGGTGCTTCCACTTTTCGACTATTCAGATGTGGTCTGTGGCACTGCTACCTCCTCTTCCCTTGCCAGAATGGACACCCTCTGCAATGCCTGTTGTCGCTACCAACTCCCCCCCAACCCGTAGTCATCATTGCTCCCTCTACTCCTCCCTATCCATCCTCCCCTTACCCTCACTCATGCATGCGATATGTCCAACTTGCTTAAGAGGGAGATTTGGGTCAAATTAGGAGGGAGATTGGCCTACTAGTAGGGAGATGCCGTAACATCATGAGTTTGTCCCTAAATGGCGTCAAAAAAATAAGAAAAAAATTACAAAAATGTAATGTATTTCATTTTGTCAAGAATAAGCACTAAAAAGCATAAACAACTAGTTACATAACGTTATCAGATACATTGTTCATCACTGATTTAATTTTTATGTGTCTTTATCTGCCCAAAAAACATGGTTATTTTGGACAGAATTTTACTTAAGCAGGAGATTTTGTTTCCCAGGAGGGAGGGAGGGAGTTCAGTCAAAAAAAACAGGAGTCTCCTGCGTAAAGAGGGAGATATCACATGTATGTCACTTTGTCAGTCAAACTGCACCTCTTTCATCTCCAAATTCTGGCTTGGGTCCCTGCCCTCTTACCTGTTCTCAGTCCTTTCTCCCATACCCTCTGCCTCATACTCCCTCCACTTCAGGGATCCTCGCATCTTCTTCCTTCACCACTCTCGCTCCAATGCAGAGCAGTCAGCCTGCTCCTATCACCTTCCCACCCTCTGGAACCTGCTCTCTTTCTGTCTCCATCTATCTCCATCTCTTCCCCTCCCCCATCTCCCTTAGGTACCAGCTAAACCTCCTTCCCGCCCTCCCACCTGCCCTTGTTAGCCCCCTCCCTGATCCTCCTACATTGAAGCCCCTACCATCTCTGTTGTTGGGCCTCCTTCTGGGTTCTACCTCAGACTGTACCAGGCTCTTTCCTCTTCTGCATCAGCACTTTTGTTCATTCCACCTGCTTTTTTCTCTTTGTTTGCACATCATAGCCATCCACTGTACTTTTGTTTAGCTTCATTAACTTTTTATGTGCACTTAAAGCATGTTAAAGAGCTAGTGGAACCAAAACAAACAGAAAAATGATACACATTGTAACAAGTAGTCAGTTGTAACTTTTTATCTCTGAAGTATTTTTCTTTTTACATTTACTCAGTAAAAAGTTTAGTATGTAATAGTATTGTGTTGGATGTATGGAATAGCTCTCAGCCTGGCAGCTGGCATATCTAGCTTAATCCTCCCACTACATCATCAGCATTGTGATCTCACTGACAATTACATCACAGGTGACTGACCTGGGAGCTTCTGAGTGGCTGTTCCTAAGCAGCAGTGAGGTAGTGAGGCTTGCTAGATGGGGCAGGGTATGTCTTGCTGATGTCACAGTCAGTGATGTCATAATGCTGATGTAAAATGTGGACCAGAGCTAGATATGTCAGCTTCCAGGTAGAGTGCTGTTCTACACAGCACATCTAACATACTAACATACTAAAATGCCAGCAGAATAGGCCTAATGGTCTTTCGTGTCTGCTCGTTTGGTCAGCCCCCACCCTGGGTGCTGACCTTGCTGTCCCCCTTGCCTTCTCTGGCTTCTCCCTTCCCAGTTCCAGATATTCTTGCTGCATTGGATTTTGCTTCCTGAACCCTTCCCCTGTACCTGTCCCACCCCATCTTGAACCCCTCCACTGTCTCTGCCTCCACCAGCCCCCTAGGTAGTGCATTCCATGGCTCCACCACCCTCTCAGTGAAGTAGCATCTCCTCCTTTCTCCCCTGAATCTTCCCCCTCCAGCTTCCACCCATGCCCTCTAGTGGCCCCTTCCTCCTTCCTTCGAAGCACCCTGACTGTTCCTCCCCTATTTACCCTCTTCATGTACCTGAAGACCTCTATCATGTCCCCCCGGTCCCTTCTCTCTTCTAATGTGTACATATTTAGCTCTTCGAGCCTCTCCTCATAGGTCCTGTCCCCCAAGCCCCAAATCATTTTGGTTGCCCTCCTTCCTACCCCCACCCAGAATGTCTACCAACATCAAGTAAATAATCTTTTAATTAACCAAAGGGAAAAGAAGACGTACCTCAGACTTAAAAGGTAATGGTTGACTGCTCTTTAAATTGTACTCTGTACTTTACGTTGTACCAGTCATTAATACTTTGTATGCTTTTGTTACTGTAGTTACCATTTCCTCTCCCCCAAGTCACACTTGGAAATGAGCCTTGGCTCAGTGTGACTTTCCCGGTTACCAATTTTCAAATAAATATATAACTATAGGGAAGAATTTGTGAAACATAATGTAGTAACACAATCACATAGTAGAAGAATGACAAAAGAGACTATGGGTCCATATTACATAGATTACATAGAAATTGTCGTCAGATGACAGCTTGACCCATCTAGTCTGCCCATTTTCTCTACCTACTGTAATACTGCAACCCTGCTTGGTCTCCGTCTTTACACCCCCCCCCCATTCCACTAATATGATTCCCTTATGTCTATCCCATGCGTTCTTGAATCCCGTTACAATTTTTGCTTCAACCACCTCCACTGGGAGGCTGTTCGAGGCATCAACCATTCTTTCTGTGAAGAAGTACTTTCTGACATTTCCCATGAATCTACCCCTTTCCAGCTTAACAGCATAACCCCTTGTTCTTGAGCATCATTATTTCTGAAAAGTGCTTTCCTCTGGTACCCTATTTATACCTGTGAGGTACCTGAAAGTCAATTATATCCCCTCTTTCCCTCCTTTCCTCCAGGGTATACATATTGAGGTCCTTTAGCCTCTCCTCATAGGGGTTTTGATGCAGACCCAGCACCATTTTAGTTGCTCTTCTGTGGATCACTTCTGTTCTGTCTATGTCCTTTTGGAGATGTGGTCTCCAAAACTGAACACAGTGGTCCAGCTGAGGTCTCACCAGTGTTTTATACACTGGAATGACCTCCTCCCTCTTTCCACTAGTTATACCCCTCCCTATGAACCCTAGCATCCTACTAGCTCTCCCCACTGCTTTATCACACTGTTTGGCCACCTTTAGGTCATCAGAAATGATTACCCCAGGTCCCCCTCCTACTTGGTGGTCATCAGTACCACCTCCCAAATTTCATACTCCACCATGAGTTTCTGTGCCCCAAGTACATGAACTTGCACTTCTTCATATTGAATCTCAGTTGGTACACGTCTGACCACTCCTCAAGCTTTCTTAGATATCTACTCATTTGTTCTTCCAACCCCCACCCAGAATGTCTACCCTATTGCAGATCTTTGCGTCATTTGCTAAAAAGGCATACATTCCCTTTTAGCCTCTATATTGTTCTAACTCTTCTGCTGCATGGCAGTGACTATACCCAACTGGTGTATGGACCCATTATCCAAGCTTAACAGCCGGAATGCTACCCATACCCATGCTGTGTAAACATTAATGTCAATCAAGCTACAGTACCCAAACATCTGTAATGTGCTGCTATAAAAGCATGAACAGTGCTACTGTAGCTTCTGTAACCTTACTAGGTAGGTTATTCCACATGATCATCAGCCTCTCTGTGTGATGAAATGCTTACATACATTTTCCCTTATCCTGTCCGTCCTCAGTGTGAGTACATATCCCCTAGTTCTGCTTGCACTTAGTAACTCAAACACCCACATACATTCCACTCTTTAGTTTATGGGACACCATGATCATTTCCCTTTCATATTCTTTTCTCTAGGCTGAACTAGACAAGAATGTGCTTATTCTTAAACAGAACAATCACTAATATCAACTGACCAATTCCAAAAATATTTCTTATGATTGTTCATAATGCACAAAATGATATCTTAAAGGTGACAAGCAAAGGTATGTAGTATAGGGTTGTCCATGTAATATCACATTTCCTGCCAGCTGTGGTCTTCATACTGGTAATTATTGTAATTTGTTAAGTCCTTAATTTGTAACTTTACTTTTCAGAGTTTCAGCAAACACGGAAGTGGAGGTGGCCCCCTAAGATACCCAATTGAGCGGCACTAAGAATTATGGGTAAACTTCCCATTTTAGTGACATAGAGCCTGTTATTGCTATATTGAAAACAGCAGGGAGCGGGTATTATTTTCAAGCTATCATTGCATCAGTGTGAGGGTTCATAATTAAAAGTATACTTAGAGCTAGATTAGATATAAAACTAGTTATAAGCATACTTTAAACATAAGGAAGTACAAAATCACACATGCCCCCACAATGCAAAGCATCATGGGCTGCATATGCAAAGCACCACAGAATTCTGTGCTGGTTCAACTTGAAGCAGAAATGCATGGTGCCGAAAGGCCTCTCACACAGTTTGCAAAGGATGCCAACAGATGACATAGACACGTGTTCCGTCCTACCAGGACTTATCAGTATGCTTCGTCTGTTTGACACACCAGTGGAATGAACCAGCTACCCTAAGATGGTCTATCTGGGTTATATTATGGTGAACCCAATTAAAACAAAACACAATTTAAAAGTCAAAGAACCTCTGTGTGCAAGCACTGAGGCAATGGTTACCCCAAAGGGCACTGGGCCAGGAAGCAAAGTTTCAAGGTAATACAAAATCACACATGCCCCCCACAATGCAAAGTATCATGGGCTGCATATGCAAAGCACCACAGAATTCTATGCTGGTTCAACTTGAAGCAGAAATGAATCCTCACACTTGCCACTATGAAAACTCAAAACTAATAGCTGCTCCCTGCTGTGTTCAATACGTCAATAGTGAGATCTACATCACTAAATTGGGAAAATTTCTCCCTAATTCTTGGTGCTTTTCCCATAATTCTTAATGCCGCTCAATCGGGCTTCTCAGGGAGCCACCTCCGCTCCTGTGTTTGCCGAAACTGCAAAGTAAAATTGCAAATGAAGGACTTAACAAATTACAATTACCAGTATGAAAACCTCAGCTGGCAAGGTACGCTGCGACGCACCATTCGCTTCAGTACAAAATTATTGTGACAGTGGCTGTTTTTCCTATCCTCCCTGCACACACAAGAATGGTTTTCAGTGGCAATTCTCTTACAATAAAAGATGTATTAGCAGCAATATGTCTACAATTTGCTGATGTACTGCAGCAACCCCAAATGGCTGCAAGAAGTGCAAATTCAAGGTTAGCAGGTGGCTGCAGCTAGGTGGAACACTGTCGCAACCTGTGTTTGCAGCTAGCCGCACCACACTAAGGTTAGCAAGAAGGCAGTAAGAATGATGCAGACAGATGCTATCTCTTGAAGTTAGCAACAGGGTTGCAAGAAGTGCAAATTCCAAGTTAGCAAGTGGTTCCAGCTAGTTGGAACATTCTCGCAACCTGTGTTTGCAGCTTGCCGCAACCTTCCAAAGTTATACTTGTTAGCTCTTGAAATTAGCAATATAGTTGCAAGATTCATCCCATTATTGCGGTTGTAAATGTCTAAAACACGTTCAAGTGCAGAGGGTATGGAAAAGGACCAGGGGTCACTGCAGACATATCAATCCCAATTGACTATCTATTGCTACTAACTGATGTATTATTCCCCCATTTTCCTGGTGCTTCCCTGTTCTACAATTACCATTTGGAAATGTTGCTGTTGTTGGATGTAAATATACTGTTCTACAGTACTGTACTTTTGTTTACTATGCTCCCATGTTCCCCTTCCCCGAGGACACTCCATGAGATGAGCAATTTTATATTGCTCAGTGTGCCTTTCCTGGTAAAACTTTTCAATAAATAAAATAAATAAATAAATATGGGACTGAAACAGTATGCAGTGTGCAGCTTCTGTCAAGAATGCCAGGGTGTCAAAAAGATTTAATCTAGTGTGCTCCAACAGGACATGGGGACACATATTCAAGCTCACAAAAGTGGTAAATTCAGGAGTAATGTTAGAAGGCATTTTTTCCCCAGAGGTTGCTGAACATATGAAGTAGTCTGCCAGCAAAGACCAGAATAAGAAGACCATGCAGGTCTTCACTATAAGCCTGAACATATTTGCTACCCAAGTGATTCACCAGGTACCCTGATTAATAGGTAGATGGTGGAATCTAGAAATGAGTATGTTTTTACAGTATATTATTTGATCCCTGCTTATAAAGCAGGGTGCTGGACCTACCGCCCCATCAACCTTAAACTAGTACATTATGTTATGTTATGTTACATCCTAACTGTTATCCCTTTTTGTAGATCTTGCAGATCAGGACCTTTAAGCACAGGGGTTGAATAACTTGCAAAGGGTCACACAGTAAGAAACAAGCATTTGTCAATGCCGAGAGTTCGCTGTTGGTATTGCTCTTGTACTTACCTCCCATATTTTTCTCTGTATATTCCTCTGTCTTGCATTCCAAGGGTCGGCGTTACAGTTGGAACCCCTAATGCCCCAGGTGTTTGTTGGTGTTTTTGCTCCAAATTTTCAACATGGGCTTTTTGGGACATCACTTCATGAACAGTGCCAGTATAATTTTGTTACTCAATCCCAAAAGGTGATTTCGCATAGCGAGTGTGCTAATCGGCACCACAGGTACAAAAGCACATTTCGGGCAGATGTGAAAAATGACAGCTGTACTGTTCATGAGGAGGTGTGAAGAAATGGCAATGTTGAAAATCTGGAGTGAAAATATGAAAAACTGTCAAAGTTACAAGTGTACATAGAAACTGCGCAATGCATGCTCATGCTGCAGTAATTTTTTTGAATGTTTTCACCAGATTTTCAACATGGCCTTTTTGGGACCTCCTCTCATGAACAATAGTACTGGAATTTTGTTAATCTGTCCCGAAAGTTGATTTCACACAGCAACTGCACCAGTCTGCACCACAGGTGCAAAAACACATTTTGGGAAGGATACAAAAAATGACAGCTGTACTGTTCATAAGGGGTATGAAAAGTGACAATGTTGGAAATTTGAGTGAAAATCTTAAAAATTGATGACGTTATGAGCATCGTAGAAACTGTGCAACATACGTCAGTAACAGTCATTTGGGGATTTTTTCACTCAAATTTGCAACAGCAGTGTGGGGACCCCACCATGAACAGTGGCACTGTTCCTTTGTTATTTTTGGTCCCTAAAGGCGATTCCATGCAGTGACCGTGAAATCACCTTTTGGGACCGAGAAAGGAAATGACAGTGACTGTGTTTATGAGGTGGGGTCCCAAGAACCCAATGTTGAAAATTTGGAACCAAAACTCCTACAAATGGCTTGGATATCAACCTAAATTTAAATCCCCCCATTCACTGCCACTATAGAACTTACCGGCATTTCTTCAGCTTGCGGTTGGCTTTTGAAGAGTGCAGACGTGTTCCTGGTCCACTGAAGAAGACTGCTCCCAACCTCCAGAGGTAAGTATAGGTGAGGGGAAGTTGGGTGCACAGAAGGAGGGTGCAGGTTGGGGAGGGGGTTTGGAGCCGGCAGCAACAACGAGGGACCGTTTTCTGTCTTTTCAGGTTTAATAACAAGATGTCATGGGTCTGTTTTCTGTTTTTTTACAGGGCAAACAATGGATTTTGGCACACTGAGGTGGGCTCCCAGTGTGCCAGAGTACTTGGGACTTCAATGCTGACCCGGGATTAAATTTTGGTAACAGAGGTTAAGTGTAGGGGACGCATCCAATACCGCGAGTGGGCATCTCGGAGTCAGAAAAAAACAGCAGCAGCATGGAGGAGGCAGGCAGGAAAGCACCTTCTCCCAGCCAGCGTGGAAAGTCAAACGTCAGGACGCAGTCAGCTGTTTGCTCTGCGGTGACCTGCAGATGAAAGGAAAAAGCAGGCTACTGATTGGCGTGGCCTTTTCTTTTCAAGTGCAGACCACTGAAGGCAAAACAGCATCAGGACCAGCCTGACTGAGGATTGGTGTGATGCTGTCAAGCCCCATGCAGAGCACTCTGCATTGGACAGACAGTGACACACCCCTCAATGCCTACTCTCCCAAGCAGTTCAATGCACATGCGCGAACTCAAAAATGACTTACCATAGTAATCTTGTTTCTTCCAGGATATTCTTCCATATTCAAATATATTCATATATATGGCCCAGAAATGGCAAAACACAACACCCCTGGACATGGGGTTGATACTAGCTCCTTCACAGAGACCGAAGTACTGGAGGCACGAAATAAACTGCAAGTTGACAAGGCCATGGGGCTGAATGAAATGCACCTCAGGATCTTAAAAGAACTGAGATTAGACTTGACTGCCCCAGTGGCTAAACTATTCACCAAATCCCTAAAGAGTAGGCAGATACCCAAAGACTGGAAAAGGGCAATCGTGGTCCCGCTCCACAAATCAGGCAGCAGACAGGACTCTGGAAATTACAGGCCCATAAACCTCACATGCATAGTGGGGAAGTTAATAGATACACTACTGAAACAGAGGATCATGGCATTCCTGGATGTTAGTGGCCATCAGCACTCCAAGCAGCATGGGTTCATAGCGGGTAGGTCATGCCAGACAAACCTGATTTAAGTTTTTTGACTGTGTTACAAAGGTTATTGATGACAGCGCGGCGGTAGATGTGGTCTACTTAGACTTTAACAAGGCCTTCAACTTTGTTCTACACAGAAGGCTGGTAAAGAAGCTAGACCACACAGAAGCTGGACCAGAAGTAGTTAGATGGGTTACAAACTGGTTACAGGGCAGAACCCAGAAAGTGCAGGTAAATGGAACACTGTCATCAGAACGTAGAGCAACCGGTGGTGTGCCCCAGGGTTCAGTACTGGGGCCCCGATCTTCAATATTTTCATAGCGGACATAGCTAATGGACTACAGGGAAAGGTGTGCCTGTTCGCAGTCAACACCAAAATATGCAACAGGGTCGACACCCAGCAGGGAGTGGACAAGATGGAAGTTGACCTCAAGAAACTGGAATGGTCTGGAGCATGGCAGTTGAGATTCAATGCCAAAAAGTGCAAAGTCATGCACATAGGAAAAAGAAACCCAAATAAGGCATATTACATTGGAGGGGAAAGATTAACTGCCTCCACCCAAGAGCGCGATTTGGGAATCATTATTTCAGACAACTTGAAGGTAGATAAACAGTGCGAGAAGGCAGCATTAAAGGCCAGCGGTATGCTGGGATGCACTGGGAAGGGAATCTGAAGCAGGAACAAGGGAGTGATCCTGCCGTTGTACAGATCACTGATTAGGCCTCACCTGGAGTACAGTGTCCAGTTCTGGAGGCCCCACCTCAAAAAGGACATTGACTGAGTGGAGTTGGTGCAGAGAAGGGCAATAAAAATGATTCAGGGACTGCACAAGATGTCCTATGGGGACAGACTGAAAGAACTGAACATGTATTCCCTGGAACAGAGAAGAGAGAGGGGTGACATGATCGAAATATTCAAGTACATAAAAGGCATAAACCAGGTGCAGATAGGCAATCTCTTCCAACTTAAGAAGGGCAGCAGAACCAGGGGACATGATCTAAGGCTGCAAGGAGGGCAGTTCTCCAACAACACCAGGAAGTTTTTCTTCACAGAAAGAGTGGTGGATGCCTGAACAGCCTGCATACAGAGGTGGTGGGGGCAAGCACAATGGTAGGTTTCAAGAATGCTTGGGACAGATACAAGAGAGCCCTCAAACCCAAAGGGCAGTTAGAAGGCTAGGGTAAAAGACAATGGGCAGATTAGATGGACCTGGTGGTGTCCTTCTGCCATCAACTTCTATGTTTCTATGTTCTATGTTTATGCAGTCTGCCCTTTAAGCAGAACTGCCCGGAGAGAATGCTATGCAAATGATGGACTCTGTCATTGACTTGTGCCACTATTCAAACTGCTGCCCATATCAGCTGCCACATTCCATTAACATATCAGATTTCTAGAGAGTCTACAAGGAAAGTAACCTACCTATGATATCAATACTACAATAACAGAAACACCTTACTATATTCAAAGATTAACAACCATCCCAATGACAGAATAACCTGAACAAGGGGAAAGACTGTACCCATCAGGGCTTAAGACAGGGTATTCCAGTGTTTGTGCTTCCATGTATGGATGAACAGGTAGGAGTGCAGAGGCCACTGGTTCTGGAAGGAGAAACAGGGTGGGAGAGTTATGAATATAGAAAATACCCTGGAAGAAACAAGATTACTATGGTAAGTAATTTTTTCTTCTTACCACAGGTATTCTTATATATTCCTAATTCCATGCAGACTATGAAACAGTACCTTTGGAGGTGGGTACAGAACCTACTTGGGAAACAGGCTCTGCAAGACCACTGTGCCAAGCCTGGCATCACTTCTGGACTGGGTGTCCAGGCTATAGTGCTTTGTAAAACTATGTACCATCCTCCAGGTAGCTGCTTTACAGATTTGAACCAGGGGAATATCCCTGGAAGCTGCTAAGGAGGCAGCTGTACCCCTGGTGGAATGGGCCATTAATCCTACGGAGGGCTTTTTCCTGCTTTTGAGTAACAAAACTGAATGCACTGGAATATCCAGTATGAAATGGACCTCTGATGCTGGGTTCCCTTTACCAACATTCCCATGAGTGAGGAACAGTTGCTGTCTGTGGTCCTTGGTATGAGTAGTGTAATAGCTGAATGCCCTTTTTACATCCAGGCTATGTAATCTATGTTCTCCTGAGCTAGTATGATCAGTGAAAAAGACTGGTAGGGTAATTGACTGATTCAAATGAAAGTCAGAAACCACTTTAGGGAGGAATCTTCTGTTTATTCTCAGCACTACCTTATCCCTGTGGAAGGAAAGGTAATCCTTCTTGATACACAGACCTTGAAGTTCACTAATCCTTCTGGCTGAAGTGATGGTTTTCAAGAATATCACTTTCCAAGTGACATACTTTAAGTGTGCTGGAACCATGGGCTCAAATGGGGGCTGCATGAGCTGAGCTATGCAAACATTCAGGTCCCAAGCCGGTAATGATTCCTTAATAGGTGGGTGCAGATGGCACAGACCTTTGAAAAACCTCTTGAAAATGGGGTTCGATGCCAAGGAAACAGGTTTCCCAGCAGAAATGTAGGCAGATACTGAAGCCAGTTGAACTTTCAGGAAAGTGTGTTGCAGTCCCTGGGAGTGTGAGTAAGGCAATCCAACACAGCTGGAATACCCAACTGTGTTGGTACCACCCCCTTGGATGAACAACAAATGGAGAACCTTTTCTATTTTGAAGCATAAGTTTTCTTTGTGGAAGGCTACCTCTACCCTTTCAAGACATCCAAAACACTTTCAGAAAGTTGCAGATAGTACAGTTACGTAAGAACTTACCATTACAGCAGATCTTTGAAAAGAGCTCTTGCAGCAAATACCACCATTAGGACTATGCAGCCAGGCACTAGAACCCCACAGAAAAATTCTAGTTAGCAGTCTAAGGCAGGGAACCGCCCCCTGATGTCGACCCTGCCCCAGACACCAATAGTATAAGGGGGTGGTTCCCCGGCACCACCTCAGTTCACCGACCAGAGACCCAGCTAGCATAAAGGATGGGGAACTGAGGAGGTTCTAACACCCCCAGAGAGAAGAAAAACTGATACAACAATGGGGGGGAAGTGGGAAGGAAAGCATACCGGCTGCAAGAGGCCTTCTTGAAGATCTACTGTTACGGTAAGTTCTTACGTAACTGTACTATCTCACTTCGAGATAAAGCTCTTGCAGCAGGTAAAACCATTAGGACTGAGTCCCAAGCAGTACAAGGACAGCATCCAGGTCAGAAGGGTAGTAGTTGCAGGCAGAAGTAAACCACCAGTACTCTTAAGAGAGTAGACCCTGGAGAATGGCGAGGCCAAAGCCTGCCCATCTCCTAGAAGCAATGTCCAGACTGTAGTGTTTAACAGTCTGTCTGCTTATTCACAGGTGTCTCTAACATTCTTTGGGCAAAGGAGACAAACAACTGGTCTGTCTTTCTAGAGCATCATGTACGATCTATATAGTAATGAAAAGTCCTGTGAACATCCAGAGTATGCAACAAGGCCTCCCCTTTATTCAAGTACTCTGGGTAATAGACTGGAAGCTGAATGTCCTGATTAAGAGTGAACTCAGACACTACCTTCAGGAGAAACAGGATTTGTACGCAGGGATACCCTGTCCCTGTGAAAAATCAAATAAGGCTCTTTACACATCAGAACCTGAAGCTCAGAAATCCTCCGAGCAGAAGTAATAGCATCTAAGAACAACACTTTCCAAGATAGGAAGTGGAGCTTGTAACTTGCAGCTGGCTCAAAGGGAAGCAACATAAGCTTTCCTAACATGAACAAGAGGTCCCATGGGGGAACAGGGTCCATCCTGGAAGGCTTGATATGCAGAGTACCACACAAGAAGGTCTTAGACAAATACAATTGCGCCAGGTTCCTACCATCCATTGGTACATGATAAGCTGACAGTGCAGAAAGGTGTACTTTTATGGACGAATAGCTGGGGCCCGCATCAAATAGGGAAAGAAGGTATTCCAGGACCGAATTCACCAGACAGGTGAATGGATCCAGGAGACGGGATGAAGCCCACAGGTAGAAACGTTTCAATTTCATGCATATGTGGCCCATGTTGAGGGTTTCCTTGTGGCCACTAGGACCTCCGCTACCCTTTAAAACACCCCACACCTGTCCCTGACTAGGTCTGCAGGAGCCATGCATGCAGATGCAGAGTCTGCCAACTCAGGTGTACTAGAGTTCCCTGCTCCTGGGAAAGCAAGCGAGGAGACGGGGTAAGGGAATGACAGCTCATTCTGCTGGTAGCTTGAGCAGTACTCTCTGAAATAGAGGGAAGGGAGGGAAGGTATAAAGGAACCTCCCTGCCCAAGAGAGGGACAATGCGTCTCGCCACAAAACACCAGGCCCTGCATCTAGTGAGCAGAAACTGGACAGTTTGGCGTTGAGAGAGGATACAAAGAGGTCCAGTTCTGGAAGACCCCACTTTTCAAAAAGATCATCTACTACATCCTGCAGTAGGTTAGTATCCCATTCGTTAGCCTGAGACAGAGACCAGCTGAGGCTGTTGGCTAGGGTGTTTTAAACTCCTGGAATGTGAACTGCTGTGAGTTCCTGGTTGTGCTCCACTGCCCAATACCAGACCCTCACAGCTTCTTTGCAAAGTGGGTAGGAGTGTGTGCCCCTTTGCTTGTTGAAGTAGAAGACCACTGGCATATTGTCCGACTGGATTAGTAAGGGCCCTGGAAGAAGAATCATCTGGAACGCCTGTAAGGCATATAGAATGGCTCTCATCTCCAACACGTTGATGTGGAGATTGCGTTCCAAAGAAGTCCACGTCCCTCTTGTCTGATGGTCTCTAAAATGTGCGCTCCACCCTAGTCCCGAGGCATCCATTGTCAGGATCCGCTGAGGACTGTGATTTTGAAAGGGAGCCCCGGATTCTAGCCAGGAAGGGGTGAGCCACCATTCCATATTCTGACATACTGCTTTGGAGATCCAGACTAGATGCTAGAGATTGTCCAAGTGCTGGTCCCACTGAACCCTAAGGTTCCACTGGAGAACCCTCATGTGCAGACGAGCTAACGGTACTGTTACAATGGCGGCTGCCATATGGCCTAGTAGCTGCAGTACCATTCTGGCTGGAATCTGGTTTGTGAAGATGATGCTCCGAGCCAGCGCCCTTAGTTGATCTGCCCTGTCTGAGGGAAGAAAGACCCTCCCCTGGACAGTGTCCAAGATGCCCCCTATGCATTGTAACCACTTGTCGGGTCGGGGGGGATGACTTGGGAAGAATTAAAGTAATACCCAGATCTTGGAACAGAAGGACGGTGTCTTCCAGTGAGCGACACAGCTGTTCCCTTGTGGGAGCTGTCAAGAGCCAGTCATCGAGGTAGGAGTAGATATAATGTCCCTGCCTCCTGAGAGCGGCTGCCACCACAGCCAGGCACTTGATGAACACACTGGGTGCCGAGGAAAGGCCGAATGGCAGCGCTCTGAACTGGTACTGCTCTCCCTGGAAGGTAAAGCAGAGGTACTTTCTATGGGACAGCAGGATTTTTATATGCATGTAGGTGATCTGCATGTCTGGAGAGCATAGCCAATCCCCGTGGTGAAGCACGGGTAGCAATCCTGGCAGTGTCACCATCTGAACCATCTGTATTCAATAAAAGTGTTCAGTTGACTGAGGTCCAGGATGGGACAAAGGTCCCCTGTCTTCTTCGGGACTAGGAAGAAGTGGGAGTAATACCCCCTTCCTCTTTGACTTAGTGACACTACTTGGATCGCTCTGTTACTCAGGAAGGCTTGGATTTCTGCCCAGATGTGTCCCACATTGGACGGGAAGCAAATTCCCATTGGTGGGTTCTCTGGTGGAATTTGGTTGAATTCCAGTGCATAACCCCTTTCTATGAGCTGTGGTACCCACTGATCTGCAGTGATATTGGACCAGCCGCTGAGGTAAAGGGAGAATGTCCCTCCTACTGCCTCCCCCGCAACTCCACTGGGGGCGCAGGCAGGAAGTTATGCCGAGCTTGTGGGAGTGGGCAAGGGAGCTTTGGCATTCTTAGCATTTTTAGGTCCCTGTGCTCTTGCAGACAGGGGGGTACCTTTTCTCTTGTAGCCCCCTCTTTGCTGTTGTCGCCTACCCTGACAGCCCTGATGCCTGTGAAAGGAGCGACATCTGGTCATGGCTGGTTTGGATTTGTACATTTTGTGGACTTCAGAAACTGCTTTTCCTGAGTCCTGTAAACCAGTTATTAGCTTTTTTGGCCTCCTGGCTGAAAAGAACTGGCCCTTGGAAAGGGGCGTCCAGGATGGTGTCCTGCAGATCCTGGTAGAATTCCAAGACTCTCAGCCAGGAGTGGCAATTCTTAAACCCCAAGGGCCCAGTCTTCTTTTGAGGTTTTTCTGTCATTTTAAAATGGCAAAGAAATCGGCAACTGCAAAGCAGATTATGCTTTTTTTTAGAGGGGGTTGCAGTCAGTTCATGAACCGATGAAGGTTCCGATCAGAACCGTGAGCCAGGGCAAAAAGAAATGGGTTAGCAGTTCAAAAAAGTAATAAATTTAGAAAATTCAAGAGTTATATTTAAAATAAAGTATACTGAACTGGAATAAAATGAAAACTCCGGTCTAAAGAGAATTAATCTAACTAAAAACTGGGTTCCTCAGCGGTTATCCAGGATCATGAAGAACCAAGAAAACTAACCAAATACTAACTAAACTATGGTTAAATAAAACTATAAAACAGAAATAAAGGCAGCAGTAAGAACATTTTAAATACTTATAGGCAGCAAAGGAAAACCACTTCAGGAACAACTGAGAGGGAAAGTCTCCAGGATGTCTTGACTTGTCAGGCAGAGAGAGAAATCTGATACGTTAACGGAATGTGGCAGCTGATAAGGGCAGCCGTTTGAATAGTGGCAACAGACAATGACAGATTCCGTCATTTGCTTAGCATTCTCTCCAGGCAGTTCTACTTAAAGGGCAAATTGTATAGCGTTAGGAATATAGAATACCTGGGGTGAGAAGAAAAAAATTACTTACCATAGTAATGTTGTTTCTTCTAATGGAGTCTTGCTGTATTCTGACGGTTTGACCAACCGGTTCAGCTGCCCCGGAGAACAAAGAGTTAAACTCTATGCAAATACATAGAACACTGAGCTCAAGCTCGGTTTTCAAACCACCATCCTCGGTATGTTCTAGTAACTGATCAGATTCTTACGAAGCTAACTGTAGCAACATTTTTTAAAAACTACTAACCAGACCAACATGCCACCAGGGGCAACACAATAAGTAAATTGGGCAGTGAGAAGACTCAAGTCACTGATATCCAGGAAAAACAACTACCTACTGGTGGGAGAAGAATTAACAGGAAAGTCAGACCTCACTTTTTCCCACCCCTAGGTTGTGCAGGGGAGGCTGGGTGGGAGGTCAGAATACATCACGACTTCATTAGAAGAAACAATATTACTATAGTAATTTTTTTCTTCAAAAAACATGAAGTCTTGCTGTATTCTGACAAATGCAGACTACCAAGCAGTGCCCCTTGGAGGTGGGCACAGAGACTACTTGGGAAATAGGCTCTGCAACACTGCTGTGCCAAACCTAGCATCACTCCTAGCCTGAGTATCCAGGCAGTAGTGCTTAGTGAATGTGTGAACAGTCTTCCAGGTGGCTGCTTTACATATATCCAGCAAGGCGATATCTCTGGCTGCTACTACTGAGGCAGCAGTACCTCTTGTGGAATGGGCCCTAAGACTCGAAGGAGGATCCTTCCTTAGTCTGCCATAGCAGAATTGAATGCAAGCCACAATCCATCTGGCTATGGTCCTTTTTGTGGCTGGCTTGCCTTTATCTACTTCCCCATAGGTAAGGAAGAGCTGGGAACAACCCTGTCTGTGCTTAGTTCTATCCATGTAATAGCTGATGGCCCTCTTTACATCCAAACTGTGCAACCTGAGTTCACCTGGGCTGGAATGGTCTGTGAAGAACAAAGGTAGAGTGATGAGACTGATTAAGGTGAAAATCAGAGACCACCTTGGGAAGAAACTTTCTATACTCCGGAGGACAATCTTGTCCCTATGAGGAGTAATGTAGTTGGACTCCACTGACAAGGCTTGGAGCTCACTGATTCTCCTGGCAGACGTGATAGCCACCAAAAATACAGTCTTCCAGGTCAGGAACGTAAGTTCTGCTGAGGACATGGGCTCAAAGGGAGGCTGCATAAGCTGACCTATGCAAATATTGAGATCCCAAGCTGGAGTGGGCTCTCTGTGAGGGGGATGGAGATGTAACATTCCCTTTAAGAACTTCCTGAAGATGGGATGTGCAGCTAGGGAAGGGCCCTTCCCTGTAGATAGGTATGCCGAGACAGTTGCCAAATGTACCTTTAGGGTAGAAGGCTGCAAATGAAGGGACTGCAGGTGTACCAGATAGTCCAGCAGTACTGGAAGCCCAGCCTGCTGAGGGTCCAGACTCCTCTGGGAACACCAGATGGAGAACCTCTTCCACTTAGAGGAATAAGCTTTCCTAGTGGAAGGCTTTCTGGACCACCTTAGAATGTCCAGGACACTCTCTGAGAGATGCAAGCCTGCATACTGTAGGTCTTCAAGAGCCAAGCCCTGAGGCAAAGTGACTGGAGATTGGGGTAGAGCAGGGGTTCTCAAATGGTGAGGCCAGCCTCCCTTGGGAGGCCACAACCTGTTCCAGGGGAGGCTCAAGCAAGTCTGAATAAGTACCGTATTTAAATGTTGAGTTTTATATATTTTGTGTGAAGAGATGATGCAAACTGAAAGAGGATAATAGTAGGTGAATTTTATGTATTTATTTACTAAAAGTGACAAAGGAAGATGGATGAATGAATGGCTGATTTCAGGTGTACCCGGGGAAGGGTAGGGAGTGAATACATTTCAAAAGGCAACTGTAAAACAGTCAAGAAATACACAGTGAACAATAGTGCCAACACATATGAACAATAAACTAATAATGAGTGGTGGTAATTGATCGATTTGTAGCCTGATGGCAGACCAGCCCAGATACAAGGGTTGAGCACAGAAGCGCCAAGAGCAATAGCAGGAAGGGGCAAAGTAATTCCTGAGAAGTTGCTTAGGAGCAGGGAAGGAGGGGGAGAGACAAAGAATGGATGAAGGTTATTTCATATAGAGAGGAAACAGAGAAAGCAGTCTGACCCATGAAGATACTGCAACAAGGGGTAACAAGGGTTCAAGAATTAAAATAGCAGAGTATGCAGGTTGGCCTTGGGGAGGGTTACAATAAGCTGAATAATAACAATTGTTTATTTTATTTGTTATTCATATAACACCTTTGATCACAGGAGCTCTTTTTCAAAGATTCCACCTCAGTGTAAGACAAAGAACTGAATGTGAGCCAAGTACTCAAAGAGGTTTCAATGTATTCATGGTGTACTGCACGAAGTACAGTATGTTATTTTTGGGGAAGCCCAAGATTATTTCAGTTTTTGGGGGAGGCTCAAAATCTTTTCCATGGATTTGGGGAGGCTCACTGTGACAAAGTCTGAGAACTATTGGGGTAGAGGATACTCCCCTGAGCTGATGTCAGCAGGTTGTGTCTCCTGGGGAGATGAATGGGACTGGCCACTGACAGGGACAGGAGCATAGGATACCAAGGTTGTCAGGCCCAGTTTGGGGCTATGAGGATCATGGTCGCAGGCTGAGACCTGAGCTTGACTAAGACCCTGAGTATCAGTGGAAAGGGAGGAAAAGCATACAGAAACCTGTCTGTCCAATCCAGAAGCAGAGCCTCCAGGGGCACTTAGCCCAGAACAGGAGGCCTGCAACAGTACAGAGGAAACTGATGATTGTCTGGGGCTGCAAAGAGATCTAGCTCTGGAACCCCCCACCTCCTGAAAACTGAAAGGAGGACTTGCTTGTTCAGGAACCACTTGTGATGGCCCTGACTGATCCTGCTGAGAGCATCTGCTAGGACATTGTCCTTCCCTGGTAAGTGGACTGCTGACAGGGAGATGTCCAAGGAGTAGGCCAGGCTCCACATTTTCATGGACTCTGTGCAGAGAAGAAATGATGTTGTTCCCCCCTGCTTGTTGATATAGTACCTTGTAGTGGTGTTGGCTGTTCTGACTTGAACCACCTTCCCCTGCAAGTGGCTGGCAAATGTCCAAACTGCTAGGAACACTGCTCTGAGCTCCAGGAGGTTGATGTGCAACAGAGACTCCTGAGGTAGTCAGTTGTCATGAGCTGTATGCTCCCCCAGGTGTGCACTCCAGCTGAGCAGGGAAGCATCTGTTATCAACACCAGAGAGGGAACCTGCTGAAGAAAGGGTACTCCCACTCTAAGATTATCCATGTCCTGCCACCAGTGCAGGGCTTGCAGGAGGGTGGCAGATGCAGGGATTAGTTTTGACAGAGAATCCTTCCTTTGGGACCAAAAGGACCTCAAGTGGAACTGAATGTCCCTCATCTGAAACCTTGCTCCTGGGACCACAGCTGTGGTACAGGCCATGTGACCCAGGAGTTGTAGTAAATGCCTTGCTGGGTGAGGAACTCGAAGGTGGAAGGAACCTGACACCTGAATGAGAGCCTGAGCCCTTCCTGGAGGCAGGAAGACCTTCACCTGGATAGTGTCCAGTTCTGCCCCTATGAAGTCTAGGACCCGGACAGGAGTCAGTACTGACTTTTTGAGTTTTATTAAGAAACCCAGAACTGGAGTGTTAGCTGTGTGAATTCCAGGAACTGTCCCACTTGCTGGGAGGACTGGCCTACTAGTAGCCAGTTGTCCAGGTAAGGGTAAACAGAAACTCCTTGCTTTCTGAAAAATGCCACTACCACTGAAAGGCACTTTGTGAATACCCTTGGTGCCATAGTCAGCCTGAAGGGCAAGACCCTGAACTGGTAGTGTCCTGAAGGTAGCTGAAATCTGAGGTACTTTCTGTGGGACTGCCTGATTGGTATGTGAAAGTAGGCATCCTTGAGGTCCAGGGAATTTAGGATTCTCTTTACAGAGAGTGGACTGCTGCTCTGACCTAGGGATTACATCACAGAGCTGCTGCTGTTTGGTTTCAATTTAGGATTCTCTTTACAGAGAGTGGGGCTGCTGCTCTGACCTTGGGATTACATCACAGAGCTGCTGCTGTTTGGTTTCAATTTAGGATTCTCTTTACAGAGAGTGGACTGCTGCTCTGACCTTGGGATTACATCACAGAGCTGCTGCTGTTTGGTTTCAATTTAGGATTCTCTTTACAGAGAGTGGACTGCTGCTCTGACCTTGGGATTACATCACAGAGCTGCTGCTGTTTGGTTTCAATTCAGGATTCTCTTTACAGAGAGTGGACTGCTGCTCTGACCTTGGGATTACATCACAGAGCTGCTGCTGTTTGGTTTCAATTTAGGAGCTAAACACTGGGTATAGTAAGGGGTGTTGAGTAGGAGGGGCATACCAGGAAAGGAACAGCAGCAAGTGAAGAGATAACTGCTCTCTCAGTGGAAGGGAAGTAAATGCAAATCTAGGAGCTTTCATTATTACTTCTTTTCATTGATATTGCATTGGGGAAAGGAGAAGTAGGAGTTTGAAGAAGGTTGTGCAATGGCTACTTAAAGCCTGTTTTTGAGTGTGGATAGGAAGGATAGGAATATAAAAAGCAGTTGCTCAATATATCTAAACGTGTGCAACAAAGGAGGTAAGGAAATAAAGAAAATGTTTTGCACTGATAGAGGAGGGAGAGGGGAGACTTGGGGGAGTGTTTGGTATCCTGCATCTGGAAGGGTGGGGGTCGCTGGTGAACTTGACAGCAATGGGTAGGGTGGTGGCTGCAACAACTGCGGTGCACCAATCTTTCTAAAAATTGCCTGGAGTGTGGGAGGATGTTTAGTGTGCAACCACATAGAAAAATTTAGAAAGGAAATTGAGGGTCTGCAGGAGGAACTAAGACAGGCAAGGCAGATTGGGGGTGGGTTTGGCCCAATACTGGAGGAAGGGAGATGAGGGAGGGCGATTTAAGCCAACAGTGGTGAGGAGAGGATCAGGAGAAGGGAAGCAGAGACAAAGGGGCCCAGGCCAGGAAGAACAATTGCCGGGGAAACCAGGTCAGGAGACAAAAGACAAATGGAAGGAGGAGATAGGGACTTGTGAGAGGAGGCAAAGAAGTGGCAAAAGTCATGGAGTGGAAAGGAGAGAACAGGTTACTAAGAAGAGAGAGGGAGCGGGCATTTGTGAAGGGCCTTCAGAAAATAGTTGTGCACTGCTAGAGAGGAAGAAGATGGAGGAGGGAAATGATGAAATTAGAGGAGTAACTGATAAATGCCTGGACCAAACTGGAGCGGGGGGAAGTTCTGCTGGGAGAATTGCAACAGGGTAAAAGGGGAAATAATGCAGGAGGAAGAACAGGAGCTGGAAATGAGAGAGGGAGATGAATGGAAGCAAGCAGGAGTAAGAGGGTGGAATCTTAGTGCTGGGGACTCAATACTAAGAGGAGTTGGGGGGTAGCAAGGGGAGAGGCATAGTCGCATTTCGGTGGGAGGCCATGCCAGGAAACACAAAGGAAAGGGTGGGACAGTCCGTTCTGAAATATGCTAGAAGGGGTAGGGACAAACCTCATTTAATTATACATCTTGGGACAAACGACCTGGCTGACAAGACAGTAGATACAGTCAGAGGAGGTTTGAGGAACTAGCACAATTATGTGAGGGAGCAGGAAGATCAGTAACTTTTTCAGAGATACTTCCGCGCAAAAGGCAAGCACAACAAAGAAGCTGAGAATAGAGGAATTTAACGGATGGCTAAGAACCTGGTGTTGTGCTAAAGCGTATGGGCTGTGGGGGTGGGAGGGACCTGGGAGGACAGTAGTCTCTATGCCAAGGACAGACTACACTTGGATGAGGAGGGAAAGAAGTGTTGAAACAGAGGATGGAGGAGTACATGAGGAAGTTGGGAATTTAAACTAGGAGTGGGGGTGGCAGTTGGGAAGAGATATGCAGAGACCACAGGTTGGGAAATCATATGAGCCTACCCCCATAACAGTGACAAAGGACAAATGGCAAGTACTGTTGGTGATGCTAGGAAAGGAGGGCAGGATGGGAGGGGGAAAGGGTGGAAGGTGGTTACCCTTAATGCTAAGAGCAGCGTAGGAAAACTGCGAGTTACAGGTTCTCATGGCAGAGGAAGGTGGACATTGCAGCCATCACGAGAAGCATGGGCCACCAATACAATGACTGGGACCTGTCTGTACCAGGGTACAGGCTATTTCAGTAGGGACAGGGTGATTGGGAAAGGAGGGGGGGTGGCACTATATGTGAAGGAAGGACTGAAGTGTGTAAGGGAGGAAGGGGAGGAGGGCAGTACGGAGTCACTTTGGATGCAAATCCAGGATTTCAAGAATAGGATTCTTAGAATGGGAGTGGTGTACAGGCCACAATCTCAGACGGAGGAGTTAGACAGGGAACTAGCAGGACAGATCAGGAGGACCTGCGAAAAGGGCAGTGTGGTGATTGTGGGGGACTTCAACATGCCAGGAGTGGACTGGAGCACCCCAACAACCAGGAACAGAAGGGAGCAGGTACTGCTGGATGCCTTCCAGGACAGCTTCCTGCTGCAAATGGTCAGTGAACCAACCAGGTTAGGGAATACCCTTGACCTTGTGCTGGTAAATGGGGACTTTGTGAGAGAACTTATAGTGGAGGAACCGCTGTCATGGAGTGACCACCACTCAGTATGGCTCACATTGGATATGGGCAAGGAAGGAGTGGAATCTGGCACAATAGTGCTGGACTTCAGGAGGGCCGACTTTGGGAGGCTGGGGGACGTGGTAAAAGGGTACCTGGCCAGAATTCAATCTAGTATGGACACTAACCAGAGGTGGGAGCTCATAAAGCTGGGGATAGTGGAGGCAACCAAAACCTGCTGCAAAGCCCAGAGCAAGAAGGCTGGGCTAAGAAACCGATCTGGTTGAGCAAGGAGGTCATGGAAAGGTAAGGAGAAAAGAGCTGCCTTTAGGGAGTACAAGAAAACAGGGAGGGGAGGACAGGAGGAGTACTTGACAGAATCGAAGGAGGTGACAAAGGCAGTAAGGGGAGCCAAAGCATCTACGGAACTCAGGCTGGCACAAGGCATTAAGAAGGGGGAGAAGGACTTCTTTAAGTACATCAGGGAGAAAAGGAGCTGTAAGGACCACATAGTAAGGATTAGGAAGGAGGGGGGTTGGGTGGAAGCAGGGTGCGATAAGGCGGAAGCACTAAATGAGTACTTCTGCTCAATATTTACTAAAGAGAAGAGGGGGTGACACCCAAGGTGGGAGAAATGGCAGAAGCAGGGTGGGAAGTGGTGACAGATGGGGAAATCATGGAGAGCAGAGTTCGAGAGGGTTTGAAGGCACTGAGGGTGGACAAGGCGCCAGGCCCAGATGGCATCCACCCCAGGGTACTGAAGGAGCTGGCAGAGGTCCTTGCAGGACCTTTGGCAGAACTATTTAATGCCTCACTACATTCGGGGTGTGTACCTCGGGACTGAAGGATGGCTCATGTGGTGCCCCTCCACAAGAGTGGCCCCAGATGAACCAGGAAACTACAGACCAGTGAGCCTCACATCCATCGTGGGTAGCTAGGAGACTATCCTGAAGGAGGATGGTGGCCTCCTAGAGGCCAAAGGACTACAGGACAGCAGACAGCATGGCTTCATACATGGCAGATCCTGCCAAACCAACCTGGTCAAGTTCTATGACTGGGTAACTAAGCAACTGGACAGGGGCCATGCAGTGGATGTCCTGTATCTGGACTTCAGTAGACATTCGACTCACTGCCACATGGAAGGCTGGGAAGGAAGTTAGTAGGCACAGGGGCGGGTGCAAAGCTGGTGAGATGGGTAGGAAACTGGCTGCAGGAAGGCAACAGAGGGTGGTGGTGGGTGGGAGCTCACACCCAAGGGCAGTGGCAGTGGTGTTCCACAGGGCTCAGTGTTGGGACCAGTGTTGTTTGGGATATTCATTGCAGACATATCATGGGACATCAAGAGCAAGATCAGTCTGTTTGCTGATGATACCAAGGTAGGCGCGGTGGTAGATGACCTAGGGGGATGGCAAGGGTTGAAGGATGATCTGGCAAAGCCTGAAACCTGGTCAGACACCTGGCAACTGGGGTTTAATGCCAAAAAGTGCAAGGTGCTGCATTTTGGGATGAAGAACCCAAGGAGGAGTTACCAGCTAGGGGGAGTGCAGCTAGCCCAGACAGAGGAGGAGAAGGATCTGGGTGTGCTCATTACAGGGTCAATGAACAACTCGGCACAATGTATTAATGTAGCTGCAAAGGTCAACAAAATGCTGGGTTGTATTGCAAGGGGTATATCCTCGAGGAGGGAGGAGATGATTCTGCCACTGTATAGGTCATTAGTTAGACCACACCTGGAGTACTGCATGCAGTACTGGCGTCCATATCTGAAGAGGGACATTAAGTTACTGGAGGGGGTGCAGCGCAGAGCGACAAAGATGATCAACGGGCTGGGGGACTTACCATACGAGAGGAGGTTGAAGGAGTGAACATGTACGCACTGGAGAGAGAGAGACAGGGGTGACATGATTGAAACCTTTAAATACATGAAAGGAATTAACAAGACAAGTACAGAGGGCTGTTCAAAGTAAGGAGGGAGGGACACAGGGGCCATGATATGAGACTGGGACGAGGAAGGTTCAGGAGGGAGATGAGAAGACACTTTTTTACAGAGAGGGTGGTGGCTGGGTGGAATACATTACCTCCTGAAGTGGTATGCAGTAGAACAGTGGACTGCTTCAAACGAAGATGGGACAGGACAAGGGGGAGGGTTAATGAAGGGGAAGGGTGGAAGGGAGGGGCAGCTGCAGAATCAGGGGTGCTAGCTGCACATTCGAGCAGACTTGATAGACCTCTAGGCCTTTATCTGCTGGCAAATTTCATATGTTCGTAGGGATGCCAGCCAGTCCCCTTGTCGTAGGATGGGTAGGACTGCAGCCAAAGCTGTCATCCTGAACTTTGGCTTTGAAAGATGCCTGTTCAGGTATCTGAGATCTAGGATGGGCCGCCACTCCCCATTTTTCTTTAAGGCGAGGAAGTACCTGGAATACAACCCCTTTCTACTGTGCTGAGGTGGCACAGGCTCCACTGCTCTGGAAAAAAGGAGGGTGGAAACATCTGCCTCCAGTAGAGCTGTTTCTGAAGGGCTGGGAGGCCTGAAGGATCCTGCACCCAGCTTGGGGAAGAACTTGGAGCTGAGGGTAAGGCCCTGACCTACTATCTCCAGGACCCACTTGTCTAAAGTGATGGATTGCCAGGCCTGGAGACAGTAGGCCAGCATGCCCCCTACTGAGGTAGGGGAGGCAGCCTGAGCAGACCCCTCAGGGTGTCTGCTTGGCAGGAGTAGAGGGGTGTGAGGTGGAAGCAGCCCGACCCACACCCCTCCTTCCTCGACCCCTGAAGAACCCCCAGGATTGCTGAGAGGAGGGAAAGCTTGAGCTTGATGGAAGGGCCTAGGGTAAGGTCTGCCCCTGCCCCCTCTGGCCTGTTGCCTCTGGGGAGGTGGCAGACTTCTCCTTTGCAGAGGCACTATTGTATGCCACCCTGTAATCATTCATCTTCTTCATGTGTGCTTCTGTCTGTTCCCCAAACAGTGAATTCTGTGTTAGGGAAAAGTCCAGAGCATTGTTCTGGGTATCCTGGGAGAGGTTGGTACATCTCAACCAGGAAAACCGCCTGAGGGAAATGACAGATGCCATAGCCATAGAGGCTGCATCATTGGAGTTCACAGCCATATGAAACTGGGACTTGGATGTTTGAATTTCCTTGCTGGCCAGCTCCTGTAGGTCAGCAGCCAATTCAGGAGAGGCTTTTTGAGCCAACTACTGAACTGACTCCCACAGTGACTTCTGGTATCTGGAGGCATAGGCCATATAGGAGGCCTGCCTTATGCTCAGAGAGGAGGCCAAATAGGTTTTCTTGGCCAGGGAGTCAATTTTTCTGGACTAGTTATCCAGAGGATGGGAAGCCAGGGGAATACCAGCCTTCTCACAGGCTGCAGTCTGCACAACCCCCACATGGCTGCAGTGGGAGGAGAGAAACTCAGTGCCACTCCCAGCCAGGACATACTTCCTGTCCATATTTTTATCCAAAGTAGGGACAGAGAAGGGGTTCTAGAGGACCTTGAGGGTTTGCCTCTTCAGAGATTTGTATATCAGGATGGAAAGCCCCTGGGAAACAGGGAGGTCCATCATTTCCCTATAGTCAACCTCCTCATCTTTCTCCTGTCTGGCTTCCTGGACAGACAGCTGCAGGGTCTCTGCTACCTGCCTCATGAAAGCAAAATGGGAGGTAGCTTCTGGAGGGGCCTGAGGAGGAGACTCATACTCAGGATGATCAGGGGAAACGTCAGGTTCAACAGGTTCCCCTTCATCCTCATCTTCAGCACCATACGCATAATCTGACTCATAGTACTCTTCAGGGTCCAAGAGACCAGAACGAGTTGAACCGGCAGGCACTTGAACCGGTGACTGCCCAACTGGCCACTGAGTCAGTTTACCAAAACTGGACTGCAGGGACTGAACAATCTGAATCGCTTCAGCGATTTCCTCAGCGGTTGGAACCGCAACCACTTGCTTGAGCGGTTCCAAACTGGACTTTCTGGACATTTTGGCCAGTGCGGTATCCGGGGTTGAGTCCAACCGTCTTTCAGAGAATGAAGGCTTGCCCTGATCAGTAGAATCAGTAACCAGACCGGCTGGTTCGGTTGAACCGGACCAGACATCCCGGGAAGAGTTCTCCATTTTTTCCCGAAGCTTACCCAGTCTATCAAGGGTAGATTGGGGAAAGTTGTTGCAGATTTCGCAGTCTGCTTGCAAGTGGTCGAAACCCAAGCAGTGCAGACAAACTAAGTGCGGGTCAGCTTTAGCAAATTGCTCACTACACTCGGTGCAACACTGAAACCCAGTGGGGCCAGTTTTTCTCTTGGATTTCTGTGATATGACCTCTGAAATTTAGTGCTTAAACCAACGGCTTAGTTAGGCCGGTTAAGCGGTGCCCAAACAGAAATTTGTTATCCGAATTGGCTTAGTTAGGCCCGGAAAAATAAAATAAAATAAATTACCCCGGTGGCTGGGTAAGAGAGAAGATGAAGCCTGACGACCGGCGGTTCAGCGCCAGTTGAAAAACCGAGAAAAAACTCAGTTAGTCAGTACCCAAGCTAAAGGAAATTTAGAAACAAACTTTACTTCAAAGAAGAAAAATAATGGTTTGATTCCCTCAAGGTTGGCAGAACCGAATGGAATCCAAACCACTTACCTAACCGGGAAACTGCTATACTGAGGACAGCAGTTTGAAAAAGCACTGAAAACAAACTAGAAAAAATAAAACGGCCGAGTAAGTAAGCAATAAGACACGATGGGGTGTGCATTAGACAGTTCTAATGCACGGCTGAAGGGCGTAGTGAGGCATGAGGCCACAGGCCGAGTGCGTCCAGTTCCCTAGCCGTGCATTAGAACTATCTAATGCACATCCCCGGAGTGGCTTATTGCGCTTATAAAATGGGCCTGTTTATTCTAAATGGGGGTTCTAGCTTTAGCTGTGTATTAGACGCATCTAATGCACGGCTAACAACCAATCAGATTGCTTGAAATCCTTTGCCCATTTTACAAAGAACCAATAATCTATACTCTTGAACCGAGAAGAAGAGGAGCAATCTCCAAGGCATCTTCACTGGCAGGCAGAATAAAGAATCTGATCAGTTACTAGAACGTACCGAGGATGGTGGTTTGAAAACCGAGCTCGAGCTCAACGTTCTATGCATTTGCATAGAGTTTAACTCTTTGTTCTCCGGGGCAGCTGAACTGGTCGGTCAAACTGCATTTGTCAGAATACAGCAAGACATCACGTTGTTTGAAGTAGGTGTAGTGTGAAATGTAAACATGGTAAACATGTCATTTTTTCTTCAATTACACAGCATCCCCCAGCTATCGGTGTCATTCTGAAGGGCTGAAGAAAAAGGTTCAGGGACTGGTTGGTGACCTGAAGAGTCCCAGCAGGGTGGTCATATCTCTTTTGGTACATTTGGCTTTGGGATACAAGCAGAAAGCTGCTCTGTCCATGCATGGCTCTCGGTGGGATTGGATGGTGAATGATTCAGCACAGGTGCCTAATGGTGGGGGGTATCAGGATGCCGCAGAATGCTTCACTTATGAGAAGGGGAATTCTGTGAGTCAATGGAGCCCTCTGCACCCATGCAAGCCTTTGTGAATTCTGAAGTTGAATACTAAGGGTAGTATTAAAGTAGTGATTAAGTTGTGTTGAGACAAATTTTAGTAATTTGTAATCATCTTTACTCTTCATAACAATACACCCTGTAAGAAAACTAAATTCCAAGAAGTAAGATACAATATTCAGAAAACGGGGCAAGCACAATGCAATTTTTTGTGCTGCACTCGCTCCTGTACTCCCTCCAGCTACTGAGATATTCAGATGGATAGTGAGTGGTGCTATGCCACTGAATATTGGTTCATGTCGGCGCAGTGATAAGTAAATCTGTATTTCCCCGAATAGGCCAGGGCTATATATAGCCACAGGGAATAACACTGCTCAGAATAGGCTACCGTGAAGACCCCTGTGACTTATATATAGCCTGAGCATTGCAAAGAGCCCACTGGGCATGCAAGGCGCTAAAGAGCCATTAACATGCCCATTATGGGCTCATTTGCATGGGCCGCAGCAGACCCTTTGCGCCACTAGCAAGTCTGATACGACAGCCCTGGTGGTCCAGTGGTCTCCCTCCGATTACCTGTTCAAACAATTTAAAGCATGCCCTAGGGGTCCAGTGCTTCCCCCAACCCCTGATCACCCACTTATCAAAGTAAAGCATGCCCTGGTGGTCCAGTCTGTCCCCCATCCACCCCCCAATCGTGCATCCAATCAATGTAAAGCATGCCCTGGTGGTCCAATGGGTCTCCCCACCCCCACTCCCAGTCACCTGTTCAATATAAAATATGCCCTGGTGGTCCAGTGTGTCCCTCCCCCCGGCCCCCTGCTCCCCCAGTATACAGAAATATTGCACATCCTGGTGGTCCAGTGCACCCCCAACTGCCCCACACCTGACCTGCCTTCTGACATCCTACCTTCCCTAAACCCCCTTACCTCGGTTCTCAGCACTCCTACCAGCCACGTGAGGTGACCTGCACAGCCCTCCTCTCGCCTTCGCGATTATACGAACATACAAACCTACCAGCAGATAAAGGCCTTATGGTCTATCGAGTCTGCTCAAATGTGCAGCTAGTGTCCCTTATACTGCAGCTGCCCCTCCCCTCTCACTGGTGACTCTCACCCTCACCCTGTTGCATCCCCTTTTGAAGCAGACCACTGTTCTACAGGATACCACTTCTGCAGGCAACGCGTTCCACCCAGCCACCACTCTCTCCTTAAAAAAGTGTCTCCTCATTTCCAATCTGAACCTTCCCTTCTCCAATCTCAGCTCATGTCGAGTGTCCCTCCCCCCTTAACTGGAACAGCCCCTCCATGCCTGACCTGCTTATTCCCTTCATGTACTTGAAGGTTTCAATCATATCTCCTCTGTCTGTCCTTTCTTCCACTGTGTACATGTTCGGTTCCCTCAGCCTGCTCTCTTAAGGTTTATCCCCTATTCCCTGGATCATCTTTGTTGCCCTGCTCTGCACCCCCTCCAATAACTTAATGTCCTTCTTCAGGTATGGGCGCCAGCACTGCACGCAGTACAACAGGTGCAGCCTAATCAGTGACCTATACAATGGCAGGATCACCTCCCCCTTCCTTGAGGACATACCCCTGGCTATACAACCCAACATTTTGTTGGCCTTAACAGCTGCCCTCCTGCACTGTACTGAGTTGTTCATTGAGCCTGTAATGATCACTCCCAGGTCCTTCTCCTCCTCCTCCTCCGTCATGGCTAGCTGAATCCCCCCTCCCAAGCCAGTAGCTCCTCCCTTGGTTTTTCGCTCCGAAGCGTAACACCTTGCACTTCCTGGCATTGAATCCCAGCTGTCAGGAGTCTGACTAGGACTCCAGTTTAGCCAGATCATCTTGCAGTCCCTGCCACCCTTCTGGGTCATCCACAACTGCCCCTATCTTGGTGTCATCCGTAAACAGACTGATTCTGCTCTTTATGCCCATTGAGATGTCTGATGAACAACCCAAATAACGTCATTCTTTTAATCCTCGGTACCCCACTTGTCACTTCCTTTGGTGTAAGCCTCCTCACCACCATCTCCTTCTGCTGCCTTCCCAGTAACCACAGTTAACTATCCATCCCACCATCTCCCTCCCCACCCTGTGCCCTCCAGCTTGCTTCCTAGGCTCCCATGTGCACCGAGTCGAATGCCTTACTGAAGTCCAGGTACAGGACATCCACTGCATGCCCCTTGCCCAACTGCCTAGTTACCCAGTCATAGTAATCTACCAGGTTGGTCTGACAGGATCTGCCTGTGACAAACCCATGCTGCCTATCGTCCTGCAGTCCACTGGACTCCAGCAATACCACTAGCCTCTCCTTCAGGACTGATTCCATGAGTTTACCCATGATGGATATGAGGCTCACCGGCCTGTAGTTCCCCAGTTCATCCTTTGGGCCGCTCTTATGGAGTGGTACCGCATAAGTCATCATCCAGTCCTGAGGTACATATCTGGAGTCTAGTGAGGCACTGAACAGGTCTGCCAAGGGCCCTGCCAGAATCTCTGCCAGCTCCCTCAGAACCCTGGGATAAATGCCATCCAGCCCTGGTGCCTTGTCCACCCTTAGTGCCCTCAATCCCTCCAGTACTCTACCCACCATGATTCCCCCATCTTTCATCTCCTTACCCCCCTTACCAGCCTTCCTCCCCCTTAGTATCTCGCTCCTTTCTCCTTGGTAACCACTGAGCACAAGTATTCACTGGGCGCCTGCCTGGTCTGCTCCTGTTTCCACCCCCCCCCATCCTTCTTAATCCTTACAATATGGTCTCTGCAACTCCTCTTCTCCCCAATGTACCTGAAGAAGTCCTCCTCCTCCTTCTTGATGCCCTGTGCCAGCCTGAGCTCCTTAGACACCTTGGCAGCCCTTACTGCCTTTGTCACCTTCTTTGGCTCCCTCAGCTAAACCTTTCTGTCCTCCCTCCTCCCTGTTTTTTTGAACCTCCTAAAGGTGGCTCATTTCTTTTTTACTTTTTCCATGACCTCCTTGCTCACCCAGCTGGGTTTGTTGGCCCTAGCTCTCTTACTCTGGACCCTAATGCAGGTTTTGGATACCTCAGCAATCCCCACTGTTATAACTCCTCACCTCTGGTTGGTGTCCATATGGGTTTGTATTCTGGCCAGGTACCCCTTTGCCACCTCCCCCATCTTCCCGAGGTCTGCCTTTCTTAAGTCTAACACCCCTGTACCTAATTCAACCCTCTCCTTCCCCATATTCAACGTGTACCACACTGAGTGGTGGTCACTTCCTGTCAGAGGTTTTTCCACCCCCAGCCCTATCACAAACTCCCCATTCACCAACACAAAATCTAAGATGTTCCCAACCTTGGTCAGCTCGCTGACCATTTGCATTAGAAAGTTGTCCTGGAACGCATCCAGAAGTACCTGCTCCCTTCTATTTGTGGTAGATGGGGTACTCCACTCCACTCCTGGCAGGTTGAAGTCCCCCACAATCACCATACTTCCCTTCCTTCAGGTTTTGCTTATCTATTCCACCAGCTCCCTGTCTACCTCCTCCGTCTGAGAGAGTGGCCGTATACTACCCCCATCCTGAGAGTCCTATTCTTTGAATCCTGAACTTGCACCCATAACGATTCAGTCATCCCTTCTCGTCCTCCTCATGAACACACTTCAAACCATCCCTCACATACAGTGCCACTCCTCCCCTTTCCCATTTACCCTATATCTTCAAGATATTTTATACCCAGGTACTGCCAGGTCCTGGTACTGGGTGGCCCATGTTTCGGTGATGGTCACCATGTCCACCTCCCCTTTTGCCATGAGTGCATGTAATTCTACTGTTTTGTTTCCTAGGCTCCTAGCATTCAAGCTGATCACCTTCCACCCCTTTACCTCCCCCGCTCTTTCTCCTAGCATCCCTCTAGTGCTCCCCTACAATCTCCTTACTACTGTTTTGGGGGGTAAACTGTTCGGCTTCCATTCCCATGGTGTCCGCCTTCCTACTGACCACTTGCTACCCCCCGCTCCTAGTTTAAATGCCCTTTCTTTTCCAAGTATTGCCCCATCTTTTGCTTTAATAGTCGTCTGTCTTCCTCGCTTAGGTGAAGCCTATCCTTAGCATATACAGTACATCACTGTCATCCCAGGTCCCTCCCCACTCCCCTATCAGCCCACACGCTTTGGCCCAACACCAGGTTCTTAGCCAGATGTTAAATTCTTCTATCCTCAGTTTCCTTGCCATGCTCGCCCTGGGCACTGGAAGTATTTCCAAGAAAGCTACTGATATTCCTAACTCCTCACATATTGGTCCCAGCTCCTCAGACCTCCTCTGGACTACTTCTACTGTGTTTTCCACCAGGTCATTTGTCCCCAAATGCATAATTATATGTGGTTTCCACTACCCCTCCTAGCATGCTTCAAGACATACTGACCTACCCTTTCTGCTGTCATCCCGGCATAGCCGCCACCCAAATTCAACTATGTCTCACTCCCTTGCTTCCCCATCTGACACCTTTCAGCACTGAGTCACCCAGCACCAAGATTCCACCCCCTTTCCATGTGCTGGTCTCCCCCCCAACCCCTCTGCCTGACTCCTCCTCTTTCTCCTGCACTGTTGTACCCCCTTCTGCCCCTGTTGCAGCTTCCCCGGAGGATGCCCCAGCCTCTTCCTCCAGTCCATCCTCCGTATTTCCTCCAAGCTCCTCCTCTCTCACCTCCTTCCGTCCTTCCAGAACTGTGAATCTATTCCCTGCTGACCCTTCACTTCCTCTTACTACACCCTTCATATTTCTATTCTCTCTCCCCTTTCCTGACTCTATGTCCTTACCTCCCCCATTCCATACGTCCACTTCCCTCCTTATGTTTACACCCTGTCCTGGGTCCCCCGACATGGTGCCCCTTGCCCTGGGTCCCCCAGCCTCCGTGCCCCTCCACCAGTCTTTTCCCTCTTAAACCCCGTCAGTTCAACATGTTCCCCCTTCTGCAAACTCCAGCTATTGAGCCATTCCCCATGGTAGTCTGCTGTCCCCGCCTTATTTCCTCCTCTAGGCCTTTGATCTTTTCTTTAACCTTCCTTATTTGCCTGCACACTAAGCATCCCCCCACTCTTCATGCAATCTTAGGAAAGACTGGCAAACCACTGCTGTTGCAGCCTACCACCCTTCCCATCTCTCTCTTCACCCACCAGTGCCCCCTATCCCTCCAGGTGAAGGATAATCTGCCATCCCCATGCCCCCCCCCCACCATTGGTACTATCCATATTCCCTAGTTCCAGATATCCTACCCCCAGCAGTATGCAATCGAATGAGTTACTCCCTAAAAACCCCTTTCCTCTCACAACTCTTGAATGCAAGTGCTTTCTAGATATGAACTTGCCAGCAGATGAAGGCCTTCGGGGTCGATCGAGTCTGCTCAATTGTGCAGCTAGCAGCCCTTACACTGCAGTTGCTCCTCCCTTCCCTCCCCCTTCCAATGACCCTCCCTCACCCTGTCCCATCCCTTTTTGAAGTAGCCCACTGTATTACAGCCTCAGGCTACCACTTCCTCTGGTAACATGTTCCACCCAGACACCTCCCTCTCCATAAAAAGTGTCTAATTTCCCTCCTGAACCTTACCCCCTCCAATCTCAGCTTGTGCTCTCAGGTGTCTCTCCCTCTCCTTAACTGGAAAAGCCCCTCTGTGTCCATCTTATTTATTCCTTTCATGTACCTGAAGGTTTCAATCATGTCCCCCCTTTCCCTCCTCTCCTCCAGGGAGTACATGTTCAACTCCCTCCACCTACTCTCACAGATGCCCTCCAATCACATTATTGTTACTATCCAATGTTACTATTGAATGAGTTACTTCCTAGAAACCCCTCCCTCTTACAACTCTTGAATGCAACTGCTTTCTAGATGCCTCACAATCACATTATTGTTACTATCCAATGCTGCCACACATTTCCATCACTGTAAACAATGTCAACAACCACATGCACTTAGTCTTTAAATGTTTCATTGTCCAAATTGTTAATGTTCTACCTCCTGCCCCCCTCCTGATACGTGAATCCACTCAGGGAGTTGGTCACCTAGTCTATTTAATACTGGAGGCACTGGAGGCACTGTGGGGAGGGTGGGTGGGAGAAAAAATCAGCAAGGACTGAGTTCAGTTTGGCTGGGCTCTGGCTTTTAAATCCAGCCAGCTGAGTGATTAGTCTTATATCTCGTGCCCTTTTGGTGCCTCCCTCTGGTTAGCTTCCCGGTCATGGGTGTGACTCGACTCTGCTTGCAGCTCCTGCTGCCAAATCCCCTGGCTCCTCCGGTTTCCTCAGCTGCAGATGCGGCTCCCAGTCCCCACCAGGACTCCTGCAGCAGACGCAGCACCTAGCAAGAAATCAGTGAGACCTGAGTTCAGTTCATCTACCATGTGAGCTTCAGTGTATGCGTGTACTGTAGAAACAGCCGGACCACTAGAAGGTGCTATGTTTCTTTATACTGGGGGAACTGGGGACGGATGGACACATTGAACCACCAGGGCATGTAAGTGCTGGAGGGGCACTGCAGGGCCATAACGCTAGTGCAGGTAATGTGATCTGCCTGCCTGAAGTACAAGACAAATGAATGTGATTAATAGCCATCCCATAGCTCAGATTAATAGCCAACCCAAGATGGACTGATGTTCTACAAAGAACAAGGAGTATGGTTGTATCAATGGAAAGGAAGTCAAGTGGATTTGAACTTTAGGATAGGGGAGGTAGCTAGTGCAGGAGTCACCAGTGGCAGGAGTTAGATATATGGAATTACTAAAGGAACAGCAGCTGGACTAACTGGCAAAAGAACAGTACACTGCCAGATGGTGCAAGAAAGCAGACAGGAACAATTCTCACTGCTTACTGTTTTGGGCTCAATAAAAAAGGACACTGGGTCGCAGTTGAGTGGGTGCAAAGCAGGGCCACCAAAATGATTAATGATATGGGAAGCAAAAGCTATTAGGAGGAGCTGGTGGTCCTTAACATGTTCATCCTGGATAAAAGTAGTGTGAGAGTGGACATGATCTCAGCTGTTCAAAAACTCAGAGGTTTCAGCAAGCTCAATCTGTTAGACAGGTCTGATCTGGTGTCCTGCAGCAGGATGCAGAGACATACTCTGAAGTTCAGGTTTGGTTAATTCAGGGGTAACATTAAGAGACACTTTGTCTCCCAGAGGGCAGTGAACTTATATAACAGACTGCCAGTGGTGACAGCTGACAGGAAGACAGTACAAGCCTGGACAAATTTCTGCTTACTAAGAGAGTTGCCAGGGAACCTGTTTTAGTAAAGTAAGAAGAGAATTTCTATATATTGGCAAGTGATTGCACCGCACACTTTTTTCATCCTTGCTTATGGAGTGGAGTGGACATTATGAAAATGGTGTCCATTCTGACCGTAACTTACTATGCTAATATGTTAGCAATAGAACAGTTTTCTCAGAGCTGTTAACCTAGAAACATCCCACCATCTCTTACTCACACTGTAACCATAAGAAAGTCGCTATGGGGAGTTGTCAGAGCACCAAGATGGGCTCAGTGTGGTTTCCTCACTGCTTGTTTTTCTCAAGTTCTGGCCAGCTGTGTCTGGATTTGAAGATGACACTGTATTATTATGGTTCCACATGCATTCCTTTATTTGTAGTTTTGCAGTGGACTCCTACCAGTGCTAACACTGTTACCCAGTGATGGGAGGGTAGGAAGGTTAGAGTGCAGAGCTTTTAGTGCTGGCCCAGTGGCACTGAGGGTTGAGGCACTGGACGCCACACTTGCACCGCTCCAGCAACCCGGGTTCGGAAACAAGCCCGGGCTGCTGCGGGTCGGCAGAGGAAGGAGAGGACTGAGCATCCAGAGGACTGCTCTCCTCTCCTAGGAGGGAGGGGGATACCTGTCCCGTGCAGATAGTGACACCAGGTGGAGACTGGGTGTGCTACAGGCATCTGGACTATGTAGGGGTAGATGTTGGCGGCTGCATTCCGGACGTGGGTGGGAGCATCCATGTAACGGCCTGGGCGGCATTGCATGGCCTACGTCTAGGGGACGGGACTAATCAGGAAAAAGCTCCAGCGATCCAAGGAGGCAACAAGGGCCTCAGGTACCTCCCTCACATCTCTAACACCGAACAGCCCTACCGGCAATCCACGGCAACTTCCAGAAAGGGATGGACCCTTTAATCTCAGAAAGACGCCGCCAAAGGGAGTGGTAGGCCCTGCCCCGGGGGGTGATCTGGGGCACTGGGAAGTCCCTCAATGGAAGGGAGAGTTGGCAGTGGTGTGTCACGGTGGGGAGTAGCAGGGGTTAGAGCCGAGCAGGCATCGGAGCGCCGGTGAGGAAACAAAGTTTGAAAAAAAAAAAGAGTGCAGAGCTTTTAATTTGGGGACCAGATTCAAATCCCATCATCCTTTTTAGTGACCCTAAGACACTCAAAAATCACATCAAAAGGCGCACACACTTCTCACAGTTAGCTTAAAGAACTAAGATAATAAACCTGTCACCAATGGCATCTAAACAGTTATCAGCTCACACTCACAGAACTGAAACAGAAAGCAGGGCAAAAACATTGCAAGCTGGGCCGGGGTTAACAGATTGCATTCAATTCACACCAAAGCAAATGCCTTACATTCAAACAAACTTATAATTCTTAGTGGAAGTCATCTGCACTGGAGTGAATTATTTTATAATATCTGGCAAGCAATATTTTCGATAGGCTCAGCCAGTTAATATTTGGCATTCTCATGTTCAGTCAGTCAAAATTGAGCACTCCCTCACTGGCTCTCATCCTGCGTTTGAGCGGCCTGAACAATTCCTCAAACATGGAGGCTCCGAATCTCCATTAGCGAGGAGCCACCACAACAAGGCTCCTTACCTTCTCGTAATCGTTTTATCTATCTTGCGATCCTGTCTTTAATTAAAAAAAAAAAAAAAAAACTTACCTGGTTGATTCTGCAGTTTGTCCACGTCAGGCAATACAAACTACAAGTGGGAACGGGTCTGTGCAGTAAGCGTGATCGTGATGTCAACTATAACTTCTTAAAAAATAAATAAATAAAGAACAAAATTGTAACTGGAAAAGGAGGGGGGGACAGAGAGACCGTGTTTGTGTGTGTGCGCACACATGTGTGTCACACAGGATCACAGGATTCAGGCTAGAAAAATTGCTCACCAACAATTACATAAAATAAAAGATGGGGAAGTGTGTGAAACTCGAATTTCATGTTTAATATGTAGCATCCCACACCTCAGTTGTGCATTACAAATAGGATAAAGTATAGGGTGCAGTGTGTAACGAGAATTTTACATACACCCTTATTGTTGGATGGCACATAAACCCCAAGTGTGAAGCCCAAGGGGTTTATGCAGCCATCCAACAACGAGGGTGTGTGTAAAATCTGAGTTTATACACTGCACCCCATACTTTATTTTATTTAATTGAGGGGTTGCGTGCCTTCACTGCATTAGATTTAAAACTCATTAAAAATAAGACACATGCAAACAAAAGGAAAAGTGAAAGTGTCTCCCAACCGCGTTCCTACTGTTGACAGTAGCGCAGGTCAAGACAGTTGAACCTGGCATTCAGCAAGAGGGCGGTTAAGTGAAAGTGTCTCCCGAGATGTCTCTTGACCGCATTCACACTGTTGAGAGTGGCGCGGATCAGGAGTTTGAAAGAGGGCAATCAGCAGATCGTGACGCGGGGAAAGGACTGAAATTAAAAAAATAAATACTATCAATAAAAGAGCACTTACTGGGTAGGTGGTCTGACGTGATCGACATTCGTCTCACTGATGTGACGGAGCTCCAAATTTGAAATTGGACACCACAGAGTAAAAGGAAACAAGAACATGAGGGAAATGTGGTGAGTGGTTTTGGTACAGGAGTTGGGCAGAAAACAGTAGCCCGAGCTGGCAAAGAAAACATCTTTTTGTGGCCGCAATGCAGTGCTTTCGGCTTGTGCGTTCTCTCACACAAACAGTCATGAATTAAATGCCATAATTAACACTTACTTATTACTGCATTTAATACATGGCTTTTTGTATGGGGAAAAATGCAACCAATTAATTAAATTTTCATATCACACACTTCCCCATCCTTTTTTCTATATAGGAAAGGGGAAAGGGGAAAATGTTTAAGCAGGAAAGCACACTAAGCTGAATCTTGTTTCCATGTGTGACCTGGGAGCACCAGGAAGTTAAGTGACTTGCTCGGGGTCACACAGCTTGCAAGTAGAGAAAAAGGGATTCAAACTCAGGTCTTTGGGTTTGCAGCTCAGTGCCCTTGACCACTACACTATATTGCCTCCTTATATGTTGTTACTATTAAATATAATCAATTCAGCTAGCCCCCCACTTGCACACACTCCCACCTCACTTTGCATGATCTGTCTGAAAATGCTGGAGAAAGGACATACATTACTCAGTGTTCTGTTTCACCCTTATACAATTCAGCATAACAATGTGTTGATATTTTCAGAATTAATCAAAGCCATTTAATACATTTATTCTGATATTCATATAAATTTACTATATTTTTTAATGGAAATAGGAACAGAAATTAAAGGTTCCTTGGACCATTCAATTATAATAATGGCATGGTGGAGGCAATATAGTCAGGGCTGACTGGTTCTGTGTTAAACCCCTAACTTTGCACCTTAATAGCATTGGCAGCATTTAATGAAATGAGCTGAAATTTGGCAAGAATTGTCTAGGAGGCTAGGTCACAATATCTTGAAAGTTTTGTGACAGTAGCTTGTGCAGTTTCTGAGATCTGCATATATAATTTTCTTGTAAATGTTTAATTTTTTTACCTATACATAGTATGGGTTTTTGGTTTTGCTCTAATGTACTGCCTACACAGAATGACATTTTTCACACAACCTTTCAGGGTAGAAGTGTGCTGTGCCAAGGTAGTACATTTTGAAGGTTTCATGAAAAAAATATTAAATGGTTCCAGAGTTATAAGAATTTAAAGGTTTTTTTTTTTGCTGTTCTGAACATGCTCAGTAGGCACAGGAGTCAGGTTATACAGGCCCGTGGGACCCGAGCTCCAGCAATATTTTGCAGAGTGAGCCCAGCCCCATCAATAATTACCTATCACCACCATAATTTGTTTTTTGTTTGTTTTTTTGGCACTGTTTTCAGTTATTCCCCATTTGTTGTACTCTGCTGCAGTGCGCATGCTCCCCACCCTCCATCGCTGTGAAGGGAACAGGGCGATCCCTGCCCACCATTCCTATTGGGTGGCATTTTTTGAAACTGGTGCCTTTTTCTCAGAATTCAGTTCGCACATGCCTAAAGAGGTAAGCCAATCCCACTGGGTGAAAGTAAGTGGAGTTGAGTAACGAGCATTGCGCGGCGTGCTTCGAAGCCATGATGGTGACAGGAGAATTCGGTCAGAGACAGCTGAGGAGTCTGAGCAGCAGTCCCGGACTGGTGTGGCTGTGGGCCTCCGTCTGCCATTCGGAGCAGTCGAGAGTCGGTAGGCTGTGAGCGAATAGGAAGGTGTGTGTAACCATGTGACGGTCGTGACTCATACCAACAAGGAAAGCCTGTCAGCCTGAGGAGGAGGAGGAGGAGGACCGAACCGGATTCGACCTACAGACCACAGAACACTAATTATTATCATTCCTAGCTACTAAGAAGTTATAAACTAGCATCCCGCCGTGCACTGTTGCAACTAGCAATAACTGGTTGGCAAGGGCTGGTTGTTTAATTTGTGATAGTAATAACTCTGTTAAGCGGTTATTTTACTGTGCCAGCTCTATGGAGTTGCGTTATTATTAATATGGGTCTAACTGCATATATAGTAGCATGATGCAGTTATGTTTTCTTGTTTGTAATCCTAGTTGGTTCCTTGGTGATGCAATACTAAATCTGAATGTGCAAGCCCCCCTTAAAAAACTCAGATAACACAAGTGTACACACATCATCCAGGGCACACGTGATTCAAGTTCAAGTTCTAGTTTATTGCAGGAAAACTCCGTTGAGCAAGCTCATTCACAAGGAGGTCCTGAGACATACATACATTCACAATGAAGTCCTGCGACTGACTTACAGACAAATAGTTAAGTGCTTACATCATAAGAAACAGAATTCATAATGATAAGAGCTTACATCATAATACTCAGTGAGCAAAATGATAAAGAGCTCCCAGGATTACCTCTGTATCTTCATGTCACTGTTCAGTCAGCTGTCACAAGAAAAGTGTTGGCAGGTGGGGACCGTGTGGTCCATCTAGTCATGTAAGATGTGGCAGCAGCAGCACTTTCATACAGGACACAAGTATGTTTTTACTGGGTAAAGCGTTCAATAGCAAGCTGTTCAACACCTACAAACAGGTGCAGTTTGTTGACTGAATGCCTCTGAGGTCAATGGGAGGAGCAACAGGGGTGATGATACCTCCAGCATATTGCAGTGTCAACTGAGAGAGTAATAGGGAACTACTACTAGTTCTCACTATATGGCACTACATTCTTTTTGGGGGTGGGGGAGGGGGAAGCTACCTGGACTGTGTTTTCCATTTCCTATTTGGTCAAACGAGTGTACAATCATGGACTAGGATACCACATACCAAAGCCCTGCAGTGCTGCTGCTGTATCAGATCTGACCAGCACAGTGCACACATTCAAAGGCTGATTGTAATTACTTTGCCCAAAAATGATTCACAATTGTGTTGAAATGAGACATCCCCAGGGGCAGGCAGATGAGGCCTCTCAGAATTAAAACATGAAAAGCTCGACCTTCCTTTGTGTCACACCTGGAAACAAGCCTCAGCCTAGTGTGTGTTTCCCAGTTACCTATTTTTAAATAAATAAATGTTAAATGTGGGGCAAATGGGCAGAATGCATAGCATAACACAGTTTTAATTTGAAGACTAATAGGTTATGAATGGTGGTCACTATTATGTTCAGTATTAAGGGTCATGGGTAGGGAGGATGGGAGGAGTGGGGAGAGGGGGCAGGGACAGTAGCTCAAGCTGTGAACCCTGCAACTCGAGCAGACTTGATAGACCAAATGGCCTTCTGCTGGCTTCTTCATATGTTCATATTAAGAACTGTTTCTATCAAGTTTAAATTTTAAATAGTTTGCATGTCCACAGATAGCTCTAACTAACAGGAATGTCAGTAAATCTTTGCAGAGCAAGAGTACATTTAAGTGTAAAATACATAGCGGTATGCAAAATGCATAGCAGTTGAGAGGTATGCTGAGGGGATATTGGCTTCTATTTGCAGTTTGCCTTTACCAACCCAACTAAGCAATAAGCTATTAAACAACACGGGGATTGCTGAATCGGGTCAGTGAAGGCAAAGTAAAGTTAGCACTGGTTGTGAATATACAGACTGCTCAGTGTGTGTGTGTGTGTGTTGTGGGGGCTGGCTAAGTATCTGTAATATTAAAAGTGCACGAGTATGAGGTGCAATGGCAAGGAAAAACATTTGATGCCATACCTTTACTCAGATTTCTAGATAAGTGGAAACAGGATAATTGCAGTTTTAGTACCAATAAACTATAGGAGACCACCTCCAATACCTGGAAAAGTAAGTGGGACTTTTTTTGACTATGTAATTGTCATGGGAATTGCTGCTATAGGAGTGATCACTTAATGCTTTTGTCCCCAGCCCCCTGTTCCCTGCCCAGCCAGGTCACTTGTACTGAGGCCCAAACAATGACCTGAGGCTCAGACACACCCAGCTTGTTTCTGCTTCTCTACATTTTATTTCACTAGGCTGTACCCTGTGGAGTAATTACCACTTTAATGTCACAACAGAAGGCTCTAGCCAACCTGGTTATCTTTCCCTCAGGCTCTTTCGGCCACAGAGTACAATTAGTGAAATAATTAGAATAAGAATGTAAAGTTCAAAAACTGATGAGCACTCACTGTTGCTGCAGACTCCAGGTGTCAGCAGTGAATACTATTATTTCAGGTCAGCTCTGCCTGCAGGGTTATTACAGTTGTCAAAAAAGCTTTTGCCAATGCCGGATGTTCACCGCCGGTATTGCTATTGTACTGGATCTAAGGTGCAGATCCCCATGCAGGAAGACTAATATGAGATGTGCTTAGGGGCAGGTGGAATAACAGCGTGGCAGCAACAGACATCGATGGACATTTTTCTTTTTACAGTGTTTATTTAAAAAAAAAATTTAACTACAAGTGAGGGTTTTCTTTATTTCAGGCGGAGACACTGGGGGATTGGGCACCACCACTGTCAGTGTTACGAGCAGCTTCCAGAAGTTCTGGGGTCTTAGATGCTCTGTGGTACATTTTAAAGCTTACATGGAAGATAAAGCAAAGTTCTGTTAGGTCTTCCCCCAACCCGACTCCAAGGAAAAAATATAATTCTACGGCTGGCCTCAGATACCTACAGACTGCAGCTGGGCCTGGCTGACAGCAGGACCATTTCCATGATTTTACCAGGGGATCTGTTTTTTCCCCCCTTTAAACAGAGAATATGGGAGTCCTCCTCAAGAAATTGTTTAAATGATTAAGTGTTCAAATTTGCAAGTTGTCGCACTTTGAAGTGGTAAACTAAACTCCAGTTTTATATGCAACCATTATTTAAAAATCAATGCCAGCCACAGTTTATTTCATTGTTTGATCTACCTTATATTAATGTGAACTGGTCACATTTACAACCCTAGTAGCCAAGTGACCATTAATATACTTAAATGTTCCATTTTCCACTCCATCAGCAGCCTACTACAGTTTGTGTAACCTGACGTGTGTGTGTGTGTGTGTGTATGTGTGTCCAGTCCAGCAAAGCGAGCAGTTTCAAGTTTCAGTTTCAATCCCTGGAATGTTACATGAAAGATAAAGAAAAGTTCTGTTACATCTCACCACACCCGATTCCAAGGAAAAAATATAATTATATGGCTGGCCTCAGGTACCTAGACACTGCAGCTGGACCTGTATAACCTGACTGTGTGCGTGTGTGTGTGAAAAACGCTGGGGGGAGGAGGAGCAGGCAGGCTGAGAGCACATGATGAGATCAGCTGTGTTTACTGAAAGAGCTGATTTATGAATGCGTCTGTCAACATATTGTTTTGAAGTCCATGCACTTTCATGCCTGAACAGTGTCATGAGCAGGCTTGCTGATTATTGGTCAAGCCCCTTGAAGAGTTTCCTGCATTGGACCACCGTGACACACCTTTCAAAACCCTGTACAAAGCAAAATGTTCGACTTGCGCTAGCAGTACGGCAAACATAAAAGTGAGTAGGTTAGTAAGTTAAATAAATATATTGTGTCACATGAACTTTTTTTTTACTTAAAACTGATGTGTGTGGTAATTGTATAGAACATTGCTATGCAAACTTAGTTAAATCCACTTCTAACTAGTTAGCATTTGCCTTTGGTTTCTGTCATTTTATACTACTTCTGGTATTTCAACAGAGTAGCTTCAGTCCAGTGAGGTGTGACAGAGGCTGCGTCCGTAACAGTGTGACTGTCTGAGAGCCAGAATCAACAGGAGCCAGGTAAGGTCCAGAAAGCAAGGAAGCAGAGCTGAAGGCTGTTTTCAGTCATTTGGTCAGTGGTAGGTAGGAGTACATCCCAGCACAAATCAAAAAAGCAGACTGGACCCCGTGACACACTCTCTGACCTGCTCCCATACACCCCCACTGGGGGCTTTGACCCTTGACCCCACCACAAATTTTACCAACCCGGCACCTATGCCAGTAGGGTATTTGGGGTAATGTTATGATATGACATGAAAAATTCCATGTCGCAGTACTGTTTTTGTTTTCTCACCACTTGCTACTCTCAGATGGCCACCATCTTGTTCCTGCCAAACTAAAAAACATGGCAAATACATAAAAATGGTACAACTGAAAAAAAAATAAACACCTGAATCCAGTTAAATGGGACCCGTTTAGCTACATGCTGGCATTTAAAAAAAAAAAGGCCAGAAATACCTTTACTGGGCACCCAGAATCCAGGGTGCCCAGCTTAGAGAGAGGAGCCGTTCACCCACTTTCTCTGTATGAGAACAGTGGGATGATCTCGAATGCTGAAGCCACAGCTAGAGTCATGCTGCCAGCTTCAGCTGAAGCAGTCAGCCAGCAATCCCCTTCTCTCTCTGTCTCTGTAGTTCTATCTATCTCTCTAACTATATTCAAATATTTCTTAAAGGGACACTGTCAGAGTTTTGTTAGATTTTGTATAGTCCTTTCAATGATAGTACAAAGAGAGCTCTTAGCAGGCAATTATAATTAGCATGCTTTATGTAGTCACATTTCCTTCCTAGAGTGAGTATTTTAGAGAAAAATTAAACTCGAGCGGACTGACCCACATGCTGCCTGCACATCCACAATACTGCCTCTGTTTGAAACATTAAGCCATAACTCCAAGCACGTGCATGTCTGGAGTCATGATTTCATTTTTCAAACACAGAATATACTCTGATTTAATGCTCATTTCATATATATATATATATATATGTATATATGTATTTACAAGAAAATACAAAATCACACATGCCCCCACAATGCAAAGCACCATGGGCTGCATATGCAAATCACCACAGAATGTTATGCTGGTCCAACTTTAAGCTGAATTGCATGGTGCCGAAAGGCCTCTCACACAGTTTGCAAAGGGTGCTAACAGAAGACATAGACACGTGTTTCGTCCTACCAGGACTCATCAGTATGCCTCGTCTGTTTGACACCCCAGTGGAATGGACCAGCTACCCCTAAGGCAGCGTGCCTGGGATATATTGTGGTGAACCCATTAAAATAAAAAACTATTTAAAAGACAAAGAACCTCTGTGCATAAACACTGAGGCGAGGGTTACCCCGAAGGGCATTTGGCTGGGAGGCCAAGTTTCAAGAAAATACAAAATCACACATGCCCCCACAATGCAAAGCACCATGGGCTGCATATGCAAATCACCACAGAATGTTATGCTGGTCCAACTTTAAGCTGAATTGCATGGTGCCGAAAGCCCTCTCACACAGTTTGCAAAGGGTGCTAACAGAAGACATAGACACGTGTTTCGTCCTACCAGGACTCATCAGTATGCCTTGTCTGTTTGACACCCCAGTGGAATGGACCAGCTACCCCTAAGGCAGCGTGCCTGGGATATATTGTGGTGAACCCATTAAAATAAAAAACTATTTAAAAGACAAAGAACCTCTGTGCATAAACACTGAGGCGAGGGTTACCCCGAAGGGTTTACAAGCTCAGTTCAACAGCCACTATTCAGTGAGCTATTTATTTCATATGCCCTCCAGAATCGCTGAACTCATTCATGCGCAGTTTTGGTGAGAGTCAGTGCTACGAGACTGTCATGGATGCACAGGCAGCATGCGAGTCAGTCTGCTCGAGTTTCATTTTGCTCCAAAATACTCATTTTAGGAAGGAAATGTGACTGCAAGAAGCACGGTAACTATAATTACCTGCTATGAGTGCTCCTTATACTATCATTGAAGGGACTATAAAAACTCTAACAAATCCCTGCGTTCCTTTAAGCAGAGCAGGTTGCCCACCCGGTACTCCTTCTTCTCCCCCCGGTTGCCCATCCAGTACTGCTTCTTTCTCCACCCCACCAAGTGGCCCGCCCTCTTCTTCCCAATGTTTATACATATACATACATATATATATATATGTGAACTAAGTGCCCAACCCTGGTCCTGCTTCTCTTGACCCCCCCCTTCCAGGTCACCCACCCCTGTTCCATTATGTACATGGCAGCACAGGTGTGCACAACCCTAGTGTTGCTGAACAGCAACATGACATTAGGGTGCATAACCTCCAGTGTCAAGCCCCCTGAAATAAAGAAAACCATCCCACATTAATCTTTCTTTTTTGTTTAACCTGTAAAATAGAAAACCGTCCCTTCTGGATCTGACTCCCCCACCCACCGCACCCCAACCTCCACTCAGCATCCACCACCCCGAACTCACCTGAACATGTCCCATGATATAGATCCACTCTCCGAATGAAGACACAAGTGGGAGCAAGGCAGAAGCAGGAAACTACAGACCTGTTAGTTTAACCTCAGTGATAGGGAAAATGATGGAATCACTTCTGAAGGAAAGAACTGTCGAGTATCTAGAGGCCAGAGGGGCACACGACCCTAGGCAGCATGGATTCACAGCGGGAAGGTCATGCCAGACGAATCTGATAGATTTCTTTGACTGGGTGACCAAAGTACTAGATCAGGGAGGGGCTGTGGACATGGCCTACCTAGACTTTAGCAAGGCATTTGACACAGTCCCACACAAAAGATTAATATACAAGTTAGCCAGCCTGGGAGTGGGTCCCAAGATGACAGCCTGGGTAAAGAATTGGCTGGAGAATAGGACACAGAGAGTAATAGTAAATGGAGTCCACTCAGAAGAAAGGAGGGTTACTAGTGGGGTACCGCAGGGTTCAGTATTAGGACCGGTCCTCTTCAATGTCTTTATAAGCGACATTGCAGAAGGACTGGAAGGAAAAGTATGTCTCTTTGCAGATGACACAAAGATCTGCAACAGAGTTGATGCACAGGGTGGGGTGGAAAGGATGAGAAGGGACTTGGCAAGGTTAGAGGAATGGTCAAATGTATGGCAGCTTAGATTCAATGCTAAGAAGTGCAAGGTAATGCACCTGGGAAACAAAAACCCAGGTGAAGAGTACACAATGGGGGGTGAGATACTAACAACAACAAAAATGGAAAGGGACCTGGGGGTAGTCATATCAGATGACCTAAAGGTGGGCAAGCAATGTGAGAGGGCAGCAAGGAGGGCTGGGGGTATACTGGGATGCATAGGGAGAGGCATCACCAGTAGAAAACTGAAGTTATTATCCTCTGTACAGACAGCTGGTGAGACCCCATCTGGAGTACTGTGTGCAGTTCTGGAGACCCAATCTCCGCAAAGACATAGACAGGATGGAAGCTGTCCAGAGGAGGGCAACTAAAATGGTGCAGGGTCTGCACCGGAAGACATATGAAGAGAGACGAAAGGAGCTTAATTTGTATAGCCTCGAGGAAAGGAGGAGAGGGGGGACATGATAGAAACGTTCAAGTACCTCAAAGGAATCAACAAAGTCCAAGAGGGTAGCATCTTTCAAAAAGTGTGCAAGAACAAGAGGGCACAATTTGAAGATAGAGAGGGGGCTCAGAGGTAATTAAGAGTATTTTCCACAGAGAGGGTTGTGGATGCATGGGCAGCCTTCCGGAGGAGGTTGTGGAGCCAAAATCAGTGGTGGAATTCAAGCATGCATGGGACAGTCATAAGGCAATTCTAGGGGGTGGGGGTAGGAAGAAGTAGGCTGCTGGTTAACTAGGATCTGCAGCTTATCCAGTAGGTAGGGAAATGGGCAGACTGGGTGGGCCAAGCGGTCCTTATCTGCCGTCAAATTCTATGTTTCTATGTTACATACATCTTGCTGCTGGAAATGGTGATGTGATATGAGAAAATAAGGTAAGTATGGTTGAAAGTATTTTAGTGGGGTTTGAACTTTGATTCATAACTTTGTCATTTTTACACCAAATTTTAAACATGGCCCTTTTGGGACTTCCCCTCATGACCAATGACAGAATAATGTGGAATTATGCAAATCTGGCCTAAAAAGCAACTTTGCTTTTCAAGGTTGCTTTGCAAAACTACCTTTTCGGCAGGGTTTGAAAATTTTCACTGCCCTTGTTCATGAGGCGCAGCCATAAGAAGGTTATGTAGCAAATTTAATTATTTGTATTTATTTGTTTATTTTGAATTTTAGGCCCACTGAAACAAAGTTGTCCCTTTTTCAGGGGTGACCTGGGAAACACACACATTCCATTAAATAATACAGCGCATTACAAATGTACGGACATTTAAACTTCATGTATACAGAAAAATAAAAATATATAAATACGAATCAGGTTAAGAACATAGGTTTCAAACAGACAAATATTCCTACATTTCTTGGATTTCAGTTATTAAGTAGAAAAAATGCATTGACTGGATAATTGTACATACAGGGACTATTGTTCAGGAGTTAGTTGGTGTAGTGGTAAATTGTAGTTACATAAGCCCTTACACCATCAAGTAGAGAGACAGTGGTAACTGCAGTTACGCAAGCCCATACTGCATCAAGCATAAAAACACACAATGGCTTGTTAAGTACATAGAATAGGTATAATGTGTATACATATTTAACAAAATGCCACATAATGTGAGGTCATAGGAGGAGAAGTTTTAGAAATGGTAGAGGAACTGGTACCTCTTAGTTCAAGAAGACGGGAGAGGGAGGTGGTTAGGGAGTGATAACCCGAGATGATAGTAGAGGTTAATTACAGTTACAGATGGGAGGGGGAAAGAATATTTCTTTTAAATGTTTTTTAAACTGAATGAGAGACCTACAGGAAAGTAAACCATGTGGGAGTCTATTCCATTTTTGAGGGGCTACAAATGAGAAGGCTCTCTTGGTGATGGCTAAGCGAGTCTTTGGTAGATACAGCAATGGCTAGTGAGATGACTGAAGGTCCCCGGTGATGGGTTTCAGTGTGAGCAGATTGGAGAGGCTAAGGGGGAGGGGAAGTGTATGAATTTATACATGGTACATAATAATGGGAAATCCAGTTTAGCTTTGAAGGAAGGCCAGCCTATGGTGGTAAGTGCTTTGCAGTGGTGGGTTCAAGCTTGGGTGGTTACAGCAAATGGGGCTATCCTATGATATGTTTGTCTAAGTCTGTTTATGTTTGAGGGTTTTGCAGTGTTGATAAGTGGAGCTCCGTAAAGGATTCCCACGAGTAGAGTTGAGAGGCTATGGTCATTCTGGATTGTGGTGTAAGGTAGGGGCTGTACGGTGTAAAAGGCCGAGCTTCTGATGAGTGGACTTTATTACTTTATTTGCATGTGTTCCGAAAGACTGATGCTCATCAAAGATTACGCCAAGATATTTGAAGGAGTTTACCCCTTCGAGTGCCACACTGTCTAAGGTCTTAACTATCAAAGAGGATAGGCAGTTAGGTCAAAGGTGGTGTGTTGGAACAGCATGGTGTTAGTTTTTTTTTTTTTTTATGTTGAGCACCATTACGTTATCTTTGAACCATGCAGCCCTCTCCAGACTGAAGTTGAGGGAGGACATATCCTTCGAGGATCTGTAGAGAATGGCGTCATCTGCACAGAGCTGAATTGAGTGCTGGAAGCTATGTCATGAGCTGAGGTACTATTGCCTTCTGTGGGTGGAGGAGGGTGGCTGCTGTGAGTATTGGCTCATCTGTGTGCTGGGAGAATGCTGTGCCTGTAAGCTTTAGAGGGTATGTCATGAGCTGGGGTGTTACTATTTTCTGTGTGTGTGTTGGGGGGTGACTGCTGTGCTGTGCCAGTAAGCTTTAGAGGGTATGTCATGAGCTGGGGTGTTACTATTTTCTGTGTGTGTGGGGGGTGACTGCTGTGCTGTGCCTGTAGCTTTAGAGGTATGTCATGAGCTGGGGTGTTACTATTTTCTGTGTGTGTGTGGGGGGTGACTGCTGTGCTGTGCCTGTAAGCTTTAGAGGGTATGTCATGAGCTGGGGTGTTACTATTTTCTGTGTGTGTGGGGGGTGACTGCTGTGCTGTGCCTATAGCTTTAAGGTATGTCATGAGCTGGGGTGTTACTATTTTCTGTGTGTGTGTGTGTGGGGGGGTGACTGCTGTGCTGTGCCTGTAAGCTTTAGAGGGTATGTCATGAGCTGGGGTGTTACTATTTTCTGTGTTTGTGTGGGGGGTGACTGCTGTGCTGTGCCTGTAAGCTTTAGAGGGTATGTCATGAGCTGGGGTGTTACTATTTTCTGTGTGTGGGGGGGGTGTGACTGCTGTGCTGTGCTGTGCCTGTAAGCTTTAGAGGTATGTCATGAGCTGGGGTGTTACTATTTTCTGTGTGTGTGTGTGTGTGGGGGGGAGTGACTGCTGTGCTGTGCCTGTAAGCTTTAGAGGGTATGTCATGAGCTGGGGTGTTACTATTTTCTGTGTGTGTGTGTGTGGGGGGTGACTGCTGTGCTGTGCCTGTAAGCTTTAGAGGGTATGTCATGAGCTGGGGTGTTACTATTTTATGTGTGTGTGTGGGGGGGTGACTGCTGTGCTGTGCCTGTAAGCTTAGAGGGTATATCATGAGCTGGGGTGTTACTATTTTCTGTGTGTGTGTGTGGGGGTGACTGCTGTGCTGTGCCTGTAAGCTTTAGAGGTATGTCAGAGCTGGGTGTTACTATTTTCTGTGTGTGTGTGTGGGGTGGGGGGTGACTGCTGTGCTGTGCCTGTAAGCTTTGAGGGTATGTCATGAGCTGGGGTGTTACTATTTTCTGTGTGTGTGTGTGGGGGGTGACTGCTGTGCTGTGCCTGTAAGCTTTAGAGGGTATGTCATGAGCTGGGGTGTTACTATTTTCTGTGTGTGTGTGGGGGGGTGACTGCAAGCTTTAGAGGTATGTCATGAGCTGGGGTGTTACTATTTTCTGTGTGTGTGTGTGTGGGGGTGACTGCTGTGCTGTGCCTGTAAGCTTTAGAGGGTATGTCATGAGCTGGGGTGTTTACTATTTTCTGTGTGTGTGTTGGAAGTGTGACTGCTGTGCTGTGCCTGTAAGATTTAGAGGTATGTCATGAGCTGGGGTGTTACTATTTTCTGTGTGTGTGTGTGGGGGTGACTGCTGTGCTGTGCCTGTAAGCTTTAGAGGGTATGTCATGAGCTGGGGTGTTACTATTTTCTGTGTGTGTGTGTGGGGGTGACTGCTGTGCTGTGCCTGTAAGCTTTAGAGGTATGTCATGAGCTGGGGTGTTACTATTTTCTGTGTGTGTTGGGGGGGTGACTGCTGTGCTGTGCTGTGCTGTGCCTGTAAGCTTTAGGGTATGTCATGAGCTGGGGTGTTACTATTTTCTGTGTGTGTGTGTGTGGGGGGTGACTGCTGTGCTGTGCCTGTAAGCTTTAGAGGGTATGTCATGAGCTGGGGTGTTACTATTTTCTGTGTGTGTGGGGTGGGGGGGGTGACTGCTGTGCTGTGCCTGTAAGTGCTAGTGGGTATGTCACGAGTTGGTGTTGGGGAAGGAAGTTTATATGGCATATATAGGGTGTGATTTGAGTGTCTGGGGGTTGCTGTGAGTCAAGGTGAAAACATTCAGGGCTTCTTAAAGCCAGCACAGCCATTTTTCCTTGTTCACCCAGGTCCCTAGCCATTGCTGCACATCTGCATGTGCGTGTAGAAGCATGACCACACCTCAGAATCGCAGCCCTTCCCTTCAGTGCCGCTCATGCCTGCACTATCACCAGGCCTCCAACTGTTGGCAGTCAGAGGCCACGCAGACATGCCTCCCCACCCCTGGTGAGGACAGCAGTCCTCAGGATACTCAATCCTCTTCCCCCCCACTCCCGTCAGCCCCCAACAATCTGGGTTTGCTCACAAACCCAGGTTTCTAGCATGATTGGTAGTAGCGCTACCGCCATACCACTGGGCCTGCTGGCTGACATAATTTTTACAGAGTTATGTTAACATCTGGAAACCCTCATAAGAATTCTAGCTGTAAAAAATGTTTATGAATAAAAAATGTAGTTTAAAAATAAATAAAAACAATAACATCAAGGCTCCAGCAGTTGGGTTGCCTTTGTTAATTGTCTCACCTTGTACCTCACGATTCCCGTAGAGTTAGATAAATAGAGAACAGATGATGGCAAAGTGTTGTATACAAGTAAATAATACCACTGAGGGAATGAACAAGCCTCAAAGCCACAAGCCCAAAGGGTGAGTGGCCTTTGTGAGTTGTTCAACTCTGAGAGGGCATTATTTCCTCACATAGGACTTTGCCATCTTTTATTTTATATAATGCATGAGAATGGACACAAATTAGTCAGGTTGCAGTGTTTGCAGCATGTATTTCTTTAACTGGTATTAATTAGAACAAGTAATTGTTACATTGTAGTAGCAGTGATAATACAGTGACTGGTATCATTTGTAACTCATAATAGTTCAACTGTCATTAATTATAACACAACAGTATATTTAGCTACTACTTGTAAAACATAGAAGTTCTTATTTGTAAATTAAATGGTAGTTCTAACATAAATGAATGCTGCTAGTTTACAAATATTTTGATATAATTCAAGTCATATTTTACTTTGTTAGTCGAGAGTCCTGGGTTGGTCTATTTGTTTTTTGCTTTTACATACCTGGTGGCTCAGCACTGTGGATGCAAATGTTTATGGTTCCACAGTTGGTGCAGTAGTTTACAAATATGGTTACTGTGCTCTGTCCGATATTTTGAATGTTGATGTTGTTGCAGTTTGACTTTGGATAGTTGCTGCAGGGGCTAGTTGTGTCCCACGGTGTGTAGACTGGGGGTCGGGGTTTGTAGGTATGGTCCTTGCGTTGTTGCCTAAGTCTGCCACAGATTTGATGCTTCTGGTTGTGTGTGTGTGTGTGTGTGTGTGTGTGTGTGTGTGTGGGGGGGGCTTGCTGTTTTGGTGTTTTTTGTGCGCTGCTATCTTGCCAGCATGTTTTTTCCTTTCAGTGCTCTGTTGGGGGAGTGGTTGCTATGTTTTGAGTTGGCACTGGTGGTGTGTGTGTGTGGATTGCTACTGTTGGGTTGCTGCTACAGTTTCTTGCAGCTGTGTGCTATACTGGTACATTCACTGGTGGCTGCAGAGGTCTTGAAATTATATTTTCAGAACTGCTTCGCTTGTGGTTTTGGTTTCCCTTCTGGGTTGCTGTGTTCAATTAGTGGTGTTGGCTGTTCAGCATGTGATGTCATCGGGGTGTTTTGACTAATAGTTTGGCTCAGTGGGAGGGCTCGTGACATTGTCACGCTAACCACTGTGGTCCATTTGCTGGATTTTGCATCTGCTAGTGCTCCATAGGGGAGTCTCATTGAGTTTGGCGTCCTGAGGCTTTTCGGCATTTGTATTTCAATATTTCTGATTCCCATCGGCTATGTTTGTTTCGGTAGTCTTGATTTCTGCTGCAAAATACCATATGTTCAGTTTTTATGTTTGCTTGCACGCATGTGCAAGAAACATAGTACCATCATCCAAGATACCGGATGCAGTGGCATACAGTTGAAAGGGAGAGCTCCACTTCAGTGAGCAGAGCTCTCCCCCCCCAATGCACGCAAGCACTGTTTTTAGCGTGCTCGTCCATGCTTCCCCCCGACGCACACACTGTATGGCTGACGGGGTGTCCAATCCCTGTCGGCTCCAGGCCCCCCCCCAAAAAAAAGCTTCCCAGTGCCATGCTGGGAGCTCACCCCAGCGTGGCAAACAATGTAATGGCTGATAGGGGTGACAAATCCCCTATCGGCTCCAGGCCCCCCCAAAAAACATTTCCAGATGCCACGCTGGGAGCCTACCCCAGTGTGGCAGAAACTGTTATGGCCGACAGGGGTGCCTAATCCCCCATCGGCTCCAGCCCCCCAAAGCAGCCTTCCCGATGCCACGCTGTGAGCCCACCCCAGCATGGCAAACGTCCCGTCTTGTCCTCCTTTAAAAAAAAGTCCCTGAAAAAAAACAGTCCTCGCGGTCTCGTTGATCCCTCCCCACCTGCGCCCACCCACTGCGTTATCCTGCCTCCCCACCCCCACCCGTGCTTACTTCTGGACTCTGGCATGACGATCTTGGTGGACTGGGAACACATGTGCACTCTTCAAAGCCGACAGCGATCTGAAGAAATGCCGGTAAGCTGTATAATGTAATAGATCGGGTTTTTTTCAATTTTGCTGCATATCTCAGGAATTTTTTGGAATTTTTGCACCAAATTTTCAACATGGGGTTTTTGGGACCCCTCCTCATGAATTCTGTCACTGTCATGGCGTTAATCGGGCCCGAAGGGTGATTTCATGGTCACTGCACGGAATCACCTTTCGGGACCGATTAACAGAACGACAGTGCCAGTGTTCATGAGGTGGGCTTTCAAAAGCCTATGTTGAAAATTTGCGAAACAATTCTAAAATGATAGTTATTTAGCAGGCAGCAGTAGTTCCACGCACGCCGTGAGTTCACGAAGTTTTAATAGTCACACTCCAGATTTTCAACATTACCATTTTAACACATCTCCTTATGAGCAGTACAGCTGTCGTTTTACCCATCTCACCCAAAATGTGTTTCGCACATGTAGCGCACAATGGCGCAGTCAGTGCACAAAATCAATGAATGGGACACATTAAGAAAATCACAGTGACAGTGTTCTTGAGCAGAGGTCTTAAAATGACTATGCTGAAAATTTGGTGAAAAAATTCCTAAAAATGACTGTTTTACGAGCATGCATAGCACACTTCCTACGCAGGCTCGTAAGTTCGTGAATTTTTAATATTTGCACTCCAGATTTTCTACATTGCCATTTTACCACACCTCCTTATGAGCAGTACAGCTGCCATGTTTCACATTTCACCCAAAATGTGTTTCCGTACATGCAGCGCACAATGGCACAGTTGGTGTGCGCAATCAATGTTTGGGACAGATTAAGAAAATCACAGTGACACTGGTCACGAGCAGAGGTGTTAAAATGGCTATGTTGAAAATTTGGTGAAAAAATTCCCAAAAATGACTGTTTTAGGAGCGCACATTGTGCAGTTCCTATGCACACTAGCAAGTTTGCGAATTTGTAATATTTGCATGCCAGATTTTCAACATTGCCATTTTACCACACTTCCTTATGAGCAGTACAGCTGCCATTTTTCACATCTCACCCAAAATGTGTTTCCGCACATGTAGCACACAATGGTGCAGTCAGTGTGCGAAAACAATGTTTGGGACAGATTAAGAAAATCACAGTGACACTGGTCATGAGCAGAGGTCTTAAAATGGCTATGTTGAAAATTTGGTGACAAAACTCCATAAAATGACTGTGTTACGAGTGAGCATTGCGCAGTTTCCACGCACCCTCATAAGCTCATGAATTTGTAATATTTTCAGTCCAGATTTTCACCAGTGGCATTTTTCCACACTTCCTTATGAACAGTACAGCTGTCATTTTTCACAACATGGCCGAAATGTGTTTTCACACTTTCAGTGCAGAAATGTGTGGTCGCTGTGGGAAATCATTGTTCGGGACAGATAAAGAAAACCACACTGACACTGTTCATGATCAGAGGTCCCAAAATGCCTGTCTTAACAATCTGCTGTAAAAAAATCCCCAAACTAGTTACATTACGGGTGTGCATTGCACAGTTTTTACGCACGCTCGTGACTTCACCAGTTTTTTTAATATTTTCACAGCAGATTTCCAACATTGCCATTTTTTACACCTCCCCATGTACAGTACCGCTGTCATTTTTCATATCCTGTTCAGAATGTGTTTTTGCATCTGTGGTGCCAAATGGCGCAGTCGCTGTGCAAAAGCAGCTTTCGGCTAACAAACTGATATTGCCACTGTTCATGAGGTGGGGGGTCACAAAAAAAACATGGTGAAAATTTGGAGTGAAAATACCAACGAATGCCTGAGGCGTTAGGGTTTCCGAACATAACACCCCACCCTGTACAGAATGACAGGCATCAGGGCTGTGACTTGGGATTGTTGCCTGCAATGCTCATACCATTCCACCCCCACCCACACCCTGCAGCCAGTGAGAGGCATTAAGGTGTGCCTTGGACTCTTCGGCCCCAAAGTTCACCTCATTCTCCTATACCGCGCACTCCATCTCACTGTATTTATTGATGGAATGGGGTGCGCATAAGGGCCTAAGACCCCAAGGCCCACCGTGACACTTGTCGGTGTCTGCAGGGTAGGGTGTGGTGAAATGGCATGGTTGTTATGCCTGATGACCCAAAGGCACACCTCAATGCATGTCACTATCTGCAGGGTGGTGACTGGCTTGGCTTCAGTTCAATACTTCACTGCCATTCCTAGTATGCAGCTCTCTAACTCCTACACTACCAATGCCAATGCCAGCAAGCAAACATTCAGCATTGACAAATGCTTGTTCTATATTGTGGGAGCACTGTCACTAGTACTTTGTGGAGTGTCATTGTGGGGGTCTCTTGGCTTGGAGTTCCATGTGGGATTGCTGGTCCTTTTGGATGCTGGTGGCTTATGTCCTTGTTTTGTGTAGTTGTTGTTGTAAGTGTGCTTTCTGGGGTTTCCATGGCTGTTTTTTTGGTTGCTGCCATGTGGGTTTTGTAGTTGGTTGTTGCCATTTACAGGTGCTTCAGTCTTCTTCCTTTTTGTATGTGATTTTTTGCTGAGTTTGTTGTGGTTGCCATATGCTGTCCCAGGTGGGTGTTTCTGGTGCTTGCTTTTATTTCTCATTATTTCGATTTCTGTTTTTTTGGGAGTTAGAAGTATGTGTTTGTGATGCTTGGCTGTGGTTGTTCTTCAGGCTTTATTGTGTTTGGTTTATTTTAGTTGATAGTATTGTGGATCTCATCTTTTGTTTTGTGTCTAATAATGATAAGTAATTATTGGCTGACTGTACATTTTTGAGGCCTGATATCTGGGCAATTTCTGTTGGTGGAATGCTGTAATTTACTAGCATTTGGATAGCTGTTTTTTCTTGTGCTGTAGTTTGTTATTCTTTTATCTGGTGGCAGCTCTGCTTTCTCTTTTATTGATTTCATGATGTTTTGCATGTTGTTTTCTCCAATTTCTGTGCTGTGGAACCACGGTGTGTCAGGTTTGTGGCTTATATCAGGAGTCAGGTAAAACGGGGAGTCATCTGTCATAATTTTTGGTGGTCTTTCTGATACTGTACATACTTTTCATACGCTGTTACTATGTCTTTTTCAGGGTTGTTTGTAGATTGATATAGCTTTGGTTTAATTAATCTATTTTGGGCGGGGGGGGGGTTAAATCCCAGCCATGTTTTTCTCTCACTTAGTGAGAGCTACTGTCCCCCCCAACCAAAACCCCACTCCCCTCACCACATAAAAGAAACACGTTACTTTTACAAAATTTATGAAAACAGCTTCCCTTGTCCTCATCTTGAAACCCAATCTGGAAATGAAACTAATCTTTTTGCCCTACTTGGTTATCGAAAGACTGGGCATGACACCTCCCTAATAAAGTCCTTCATCACTGCACTATGCTGTCCCCTCGTTCTGACTCATAAACAAAAAAACAAAAAAAAGCGAAAGCACAAGGATCCCCTTTCCCATGATAGCAGTACCTCAGGATTCTTGTCTAGTTACATATTTTTTTCGTTTTACGACTTCTTCAGTTCAGCAAATCTGCGCAAACTCACTCGCTGTAGAAACCGGATGCTCCTCTTCACACTCCCAGTTCTCATGGAAGGGAGCGAGGACCAGGAATTCGTAAAATGGAAAAACACAGTCTGGTTGTCATAGCAGGCACTGGGGATCAGGAACATTAAAAAAAATATATGGGCTGAACAACTGGCTGACTCCCGAATATATTCACACTCCCAAACCCACTTCCTTCTCCTGATCGCGATCACAAACACGCCCTGGCCCCAGTGTAAACAAACACAAAAAACATTGTGGTAGAAAAACATATATTCTCTCAAATGCAAAATGAAAATAGAACAAAACTTTTTTTATTGGGGGGGGGGAGGTTCCAACAACAAAAACGTTGCTGTGGGCCTGGGGTGCTTTCTAACTGCATATAACAGCTTACTAACTATAGGGTCTGTACTAGGACAAAAGGCCATGGTTCTAATAAAGGCGGAGGAACTATTTAATTACAAAACTTATTTAAAATGAATAACTTATTACCAAATTTGTGATCAATTTTTTTTTTACAGTGCCCATTTTCTAAGCATAATAATATCCTCCAGGGTGGGCGGTATTAGGAAATACCGGACCTTCCAGGGGCTATAAGGCCCTCCACCTGTGGCATTGGGCTGCATTACGCCCCTGGGCGGTCCGGTATTTCCCAATACCGCTCACCCTGTTGGGTATTATTGCTTATTTGGATGATGCATGGTGGTACTCTGGCAGGAAGAATTTTTTTTTTGGGGTGTAGTAGTTTCTGATGTTTCGGGTTTGATGTTGGTTCCTGCTATTATTGTGCCCCATGTCTGGTGGTGCTGGAAGTTCGGCTTCCAATAGCTTTTTAAGGAAGCTTCATTGTAGTGACCTGTGATGTCCATTATGTAGTGGGATTCGAGCCCAGCTGCAGTTAGAAGGGTCATTGCTATTGCTCTTAAGCAATGATTCATGTATGGGTTTTCTAGTCCAAATTCTTTGCACAGTTTGGGCAATATGTTTCCTAGATAATTAATACTCTTTGCTTCACTCGAGTACCAGACTTTCTGTTTTTGTAACTCTGGCTCAGGGAGTTTTCTCAGATGTAGGAAGAGAGCTGATGGGTTTTCTGGCAATTTGGACACATACTTTACATAACTGGCTACTGGATATAAGGGATCTTCAGGTTTCTCTAACATAAAGCCTCTAGTCAGGTGTTGTGTTGGGTCATGTATTTTTTACACTTGTCTCTTCGTTGTATTCTTTGCTTAAATATCTCAAGCCATTGGGTGCTATATGTACTGCAAAGGAGTTCATTATGAATGCTCGCACACTTTCATTGCCTTGCCATGCAAGGTGTAACTGTTGGCCTAACCAGACCCTATTTACTAAACCCCTAGCAGAGTTCGGGGACAATGTGGGATAGTTTCTCAGATAGTGTAACTCTTCTTTGCTGAGGGGTGTGTGATGGGAGGGATGGTCTTTCCCTGCTTTCCAGTAATTTTTTATAATTCCTGTGAAGAAACTGTCAGCAGTTGTAAACGCAGAGACTGTCATGATGTTAGGAAGCCTGTGTGGCAAAGCGCAGGGGTTAGTTGTGGCTGACGCTTTAGTCCGGGTAGGTTGTTTTGCTTATATGTATATGCAATTGTTGTTATGCAAAACGTATGTTTATCCAGTTCTATTTATATTTATTTAGCACTTTAGATGAAAAAGCACTTTTTTGCAAAATGCACTTATATGTAACCTTGGAAATATTTATTAAATAAAACAGGTTACAGAGCAATGAAATCTGTTTGTGAATATGTGAATTATTTGGGCTACATACTAACCTACCCTTAATTTGCTCACCAAAATATTTTGTTTTGTCTGTCATGATGTTAATAGCTCTGCTTAAGGGATGGTCATCAATAAACCAGTTTATGCCAGAGCAGAGTCCTACAAAGCTAGTAAGAATGTATTCTTTTCCTTTTGATGTTCTTACTGAGCTGCAGAATTGGCATAAGATTTCATTTAAATCTTGTGTGGGGATTGTTTTGAAGTCGATGTTTATATTTTTTTCTGACAACCAGCCTGTTAAAACATTTATTGCCCACCTGGTTGTTTCACTGTAGTTTGTTCATTTCTGCAGAGTTCTAAATATTCTAGGTCTTGGCTAGTTGTTATATGGTGTCTTTTTGCCTCTTTTTACAGGGCTCTGGATTTTCAGGGTCCCTTTGTGGAGCGGTGGTTTTCTGCTGTGTGAGCAGGAGATTCCAGGACACTTTCTAAGCGAGAAGCCATAATGGGTGTTCGACCTGGGCTGTGGGTGTTTGCTGAACTTGCAGGTAAGTATATTATTGTGTTGCTGGCTTCATTTGTATCGGATTCTGAGCCAGAATCATCGGATGCAACTGAGAATATTTTTTCCAGTTCGTCTATCTTGATGAGACCGAATGTTGTTTCCACTGTTTAAATCTCCCGTGGTACCTTTGTGCGTCGCGTCAGTGAGATGAAATGCTGCAGCACAAAGTGTGTGCAAGAGGGGGAGACACACTAATACGTGCCAGGTGGGCAGTAGGTGAGGTCGGATGGCACTTCTTTCCATTGGTACTGTTCAGAATTTACAATGGGGAGAAGTGCCAACTGACCAATGAGAATAGAGCTTTGTTGGTACCCACTGTATAATGAATAATAACCAATAGCTGGTCACATCTTCATGGTTAATAAGTACAGTATGTCATACTAAACTTTACTGAGGTGCTCTGAATCCTTTGTTTCCCATGTCCACCACCTTGACAGTAAAGCCTGGCATCCCTCCTTCTGATATTGAACAGAACAGTGCTGGGGTCGCAGAAGAGTTTAGTTTAGTTTAGTTTATTGGTCTAGGAATTAATACCTTTGAGCCAGGGCTCTTTTACAAAGGTTCCACATCACATAGAACATCAAACAAACAAAACACATTACAAGTATTATAAGAAGGAGAAGTTACATAGTAAATATGCTTTAACAGTTTCAAGGCAGTAACAATTTTGAAGTTACATAATAAATATGCTTTAGCAGTTTCAAGGCAGTAACAATTTAGGAAACAAAAAACTAACTTCCAAGGAGAGGGAGATAAATTGGGGGCCAACAGGGAGGCGAAAAGAAGGGAAAGTGGTGGGCAGTACAGCAAGTGAGAGGGGAAAGAAGGGGAAGTAGAAGAGTGAGTTAGGAGGCAGACCAGACAGGAGTAGTTGGTGGTACGTGTGGGTTCTTTAGACAAGGAGGACAGGCCATGGTTTGGGGATGGTCAGAGAAGGAATAGTCTTTTATCGAATGCAATCACAGTTGCTAGTGGTAGTGAGGTGGGCATAGAGCATGGTTTTGAAAGCTCCAAGAGAGGTAGAGGATAGAGTAGGTGGACTTAGAGCATTGTACCAGCTCGGGGCCCTGTACGCGAACGTTCTTTGTCCCTGTGCGGTCCGGCATCTGGGAACCAGAAAAGGTTGGTGTTCAGATCTGGACTTGCCAAGAGAGAACAGTACTGGGTTTGTGGAAATGAGAACAATGCTTGGGGTGGAGGAGAGACAACTGCTAGGGCTGGGAAAGAGATAACCCTGCTGGAGATCAGGGAAGCGAAGAGATTGCTGGGGATAGGGATAGGAAAGAGAAAAAAATGCAGGGTAGGGTAGAGACAGTAGAGCAGGGGCACAGAAGAGTGGAGAGGATGTGTGAGGCAGCATACCAGAGGCATGGAAGAGTGCTTGGATAGGGAAAAGAGGAGTGCCATGGTTGAGAAAAGAAAGAAGAGTTACTTGGGAGAGAAAGAGAGACAAGAAACTTGGGGAAAAAAAGAGAGGTGTGTGCTGGGGATGGAGAAAAGAGAGAAGTGTTGGGGGGCAGGGAAGAGAGAAGGGTGCTGGGGGGGGGAGAGAAGAGTGCCAGAAGTGGGGAAAAGAGAAGAGAAGAGTGCAAGGTGTGAGGAAGAAAGATGAGTGCCAGGGAACGGGAAGAGAGAAGAGAACCAGGGATGGGAAAAATATGTCTGCTAGGGGTACCTTTTACTTACACTAATCCTTTTTCCCTTTGCTTTAGAGGTCTATGATGTTCCCCACAGTCTATGAGATACAGAGAGAGGCTCTCAGATTTAGAAGTGGGTAGCCATCTGGGAACAAGTGACCACCAAACAGTGTGGTTCTCGATAAGCACAGCCATAGAGTCAAGCCATACAAAAGTGAGGGTACTGTACTTTAGGAGGGCTGACTTTGGCAAAATGGGAGAGTGCCTCAGAAAAGCACCAGCAAATGGGCAAGAAGGTGGGGTGGAGGAACAATGGGAAACATCAAAACTGCCATCACAGAGGCAACAACAAGCCTTTGTGTAAAGCAAATAAATCAAAATGAAGGAAAAATCCACTATGGTTCTCAAAAGAGGTGGCGGGGAAGGTTAGGGAGAAAAAGATAGCATTCAGGAAGTATAAAGAAACACAGAAGGAGCAGGACAGAGAACTAACTATATCAGTTAAAGCAGAAGGAAGTGGGGAAGGCTATCAGAATAGCAAAGGCCCAAACTGAGGAAAAGATAGCCAACTCAGTTAAGAAAAGGGATGAAACCTTTATAGGTGCATTAGGGAGTGAAGAAAGACCAAGGGAGGGATACTGAGGCTTAATGAAGGGAGGTGGGTGGGGCAGGCAGAGGGTGACAGTGAAAAAGCAGGGATACCAAACTAATACTTCTGCTCAGTATTCACAAAAGTGGAGGGGGAGGTACCTAATCCAGTCAATAGAAGCACTCTGGATAGGGGGGTTGATACCAGTCCATTCACAGAAGAAAGGGTTCTGAAAGAACTCCTAAAACTGAAGGTGGACAAAGCAATGGGACCTGATAGGATTCACTCCAGATTTCTAAAAGAACTAAGGGGAGAACTAGTGACACCATTGACTACTCTTTTTAACAAATCATGGGAGGATGGTGTGGTACCTGAGGACTGGAGGAGGGTGGATGTGATTCCCCTTCACAAAACTGGGAGCAAAGCAGAAGCAGAAAACTACAGACCTGTTAATTTGACCTCAGTGGTAGGGGAAATGGTGGAATCACTACTAAAAGAAAGAACTGTTGAGTAGGAGAGACCAGCGGGGAACAGAACCCAAGGCAGTATGATTCACAGTGGGAAGGTCATGTCAGATGAATCTAATAGATTTCTTTGACTGAGTGACCAAAGCAGTAGACCAGGGAGGGGCTGTGAACATGGCCCACCTAGACTTCAGCAAGGCATTTGACACAGTCCCACACAAAAGATTAATAAACAAGCTAGCCAGCTTGGGAGTGGGTCCCAGGGTGGTAGCCTGGGTTAAAAAACTGGCCAGACAACAGGACACAGGGTAATAGAAAGGGGGGTTACTGGCGGGGTACCACATGGTTCAATACTGGGACTGGTCCTTTTTAATGTCTTTATGAGTGACATTGCAGAGGGACTTGAAGGAAAAGTATGCCTCTTTGCAGATGACACAAAGATCTGCAACAGGGCTGATACACAAGGAAGGGTGGAAAGGATGAGAAGGGACTTGGTAAGGTTGGAGGAATGGTCAAAAGTACGGCAGCTTAGATTCAATGCAAAGAAGTGCAAAGTAATGCACTTGGGAAACAAAAACCCAAGGGAAGAGTACACAATGGGGTGGGGTACTGACAACAACAAAAATGGGAAGGGACCTGGGGGTAGTCATATCAGATGACCAAAAGGTAAGCAATAAATGTGAGAAAGCAGTAAGGAGGGCTGGGGGTATACTGGGATGTATAGGGAGAGGCATGACCAGTAGAAAACAGGAAGTTGTTATCCCTCTGCACAGACAGTTGGTGAGACTCCATCTGGAGTACTGCATGCAGTTCTGGAGACCTCATCTCCGCAAGGACATAGACTGGATGGAGGCAGTCCAGAGGAGGACAACTAAAACGGTACAGGGTCTGCACAAGAAGAAATACAAAGAAAGACTAAAGGAGCTTAATATGTATACCCTCAAGGAAAGGAGGGACAGGGGGAACATGACAGAAACCTTCAAGTACCTCTAGGGAATCAACAAAGTCCAAGAGGGTAGGATCTTTCAGAAAAAAAGAGATGTGCAAGAACAAGTGGACACAATTTGAAGATAGAGGAGGGATGGCTCAGGGGCAACGTGAGGAAGTTTTTTTTCATGGAGAGGATGGTGGATGTATGGAATGGCCTTCCTGAGGAGAAATTTAACAAATAAACATATGGAATGCAAGCCAAATTGTACCTAAATATTATGTTTTTCAAAGTTATCTTTGAGGCATCAGTAGCTTTTTAATTTGCCGAGAAACAACCTTTTCTAATAATTTACTCAGTGAGTTCCAAATTGTATTTATTTATTTATTGGACAGAATCGGAATTACAGTCCTTTGAGTCAGAGACTCATTTTCAAAGGTTCCATTTCAATGAGGTACATAGATTTACATGCGATACATTGTGATAATATACAGTTGACATCGGCTACGGTTAATACAGGCAAGGGAGGCAAAGATTATATACAAATATGGTAGTTGCACAGAACTGTTACTGCAGAGGAATAAGGCCTCATTGTTCATGGTGGGGAAGCACATGTTTTAGTAGGGCACAGTCTTAGTGAAACACTGTAGCATGACAGAAGTCCATTGTAAGGGGAGGGCGAGGGGCACTTGCAGGAGCGAGAAGAGAGGAGGTGGTCATGTAACAGGGATTTGAAGTGCTCAGGTTTGGGTTCCTGGGTGATAGTAAGAGGGAGGGAAGGAGCTGAACCAAAGAGCGGCTCTATAGGGGGAAAAAACAGTGGGGGAATTCAAGAATGCATGAGACAGACATAAGGCAATTCTGGTGGGAGTTAGGAAAAAGTAGATGCTGGTTAACTAGGATCTGCAGCTTATCCAGTAAGTAGGGAAATGGGCAGACTGGGTGAACCAAGCGCTCCTTATCTGCCATCAAAGTCTATGTTTCTATGTAAGCATTATATTCCTATTTTCTTGTCCTGTTTATTACAACAGAAGTCACGTCACCAGCTGCACAGGGGCTGGGGTGCTCAGAATACAGACAATAAATGTAGACAGAAGAAACCAAACACATATCCTCTGAAAATACCAAACAACGTTGCTCTGCAGAATTCAAAAGCATGCTGTTTATTCAGTGCCTATGACAGTTCAGATGCAGTGCTGATGTGTAGGTAATTTGCATACTACCAATGGCAGTATGCAAACTGCCTACACTCTACCACCATTGTGTGGTGTTTTCCTCAGAACTGTATGCCACTGCATCTGAACGGCTGTCTCAGACAGCTCGGACATTCATTGGCGTGGTGCAGCCATACCTGCAAAAGGGGGCAGGGCATTGTAAGTGGGGGAGGCACACCTACGAAAACTCGTATGGTGGCACTATGTTTCTTGCACATGCATGCAAGCAAACAAAAAAATGAAAGCGTTTGGTATCACTGAAGAATGGAGAAGTGCTTGGTCAGCACTAATGGTGATTGTAAAGAAAAAAGATGGTAGTGTAAGACTCTGCCTTGATTTTAGGAAACTTAATCAAGTGTCTGTATTTGACAGCCATTCTATGCCCAGGACAGATGACTTGGAGGACAGATTGGGAAGTGCCAAGTTCATTAGTGTCCTCAATCTCACCAAGGGTTTCTGGCAAAATCCACTAGCTAAAGAATCCTGAGACAAAAAGTAGAGTTACGGAGGAACTTACCGTAACAGTAGATCTTCGAGAGAGGTTCCTTCAGTAGGTCATCACATATAGGACTGGCGCCAACTGGCCTTAGGCCGCACGGCAGACTTTTCTAGCAATACCTGATGGGGGACCGCCCACCCGATGTCACGTGACTGACGTCAGCGTGACCGTATATAGTGGGTGGTCCCCAAGCCCGCCCTCCAGTTCTCCTGACAGAGCCAGGAAGAGGCCTGACAGCAGGAGCAAACAGGATTTGGAGTCCCTGTAAACATAAAATGAACGGAAGGAGGGAGGGAAAAATATGACCTACTGAAGGAACCTCTCTCAAAGATCTACTGTTACAGTAAGTTCCTACGTAACTGTACTATCTTACTTCGAGATGGTTCCTTCAGTAGGTCATCACATATAGGACAGAGTCCCAAGCAGTCCCTCTGAGGAGAGACTGAGAGAAACTAGGGAGGAGAAAAGCTAACTCCAATGGAAAAAACTAAAGCCCAAAAGGACCCAGTCTAGGACAGAAGGCCCTGCAGGATGGCTAGGCCAAAGCCAGCCCTCTGCCTAGAAGCAACGTCCAGACTATAATGTTTGGTAAAGGTATGGACAGAACTCCAAGTAGCGGCAGCACAAATGTCAGCCGCAGAAACATTCCGTAGGAAGGCCACGGAAGCAGCCATGCCCCTAGTAGAATGACCTCTGATGGTACCCGGCAGAGGTTTGTCGTACTTCTGGTAACAGTACCGAATGCAGTTGCCTAACCATTTGGAAAGGCCCTACTTAGAAACCAGTTTGCCCTTCGATCTCAGGGCAAAGGAGACAAATAACTGGTCGCAAGAGCGAAACTCTTTGGTCTGGTAGGTGTAACACTGGAGAATCCAGTGGAAATCCATCATATGAAGGAGTGCCTCACCTCTATTAGAGGGGGACGGGTAATAAACCAGAAACTCTACTGACTGATTCAGCGTGGCTTCTGATACCACCTTGGGAAGAAACCTCAGATGAGTTCTGAGGATCGCCCGGTCCCAGTGGAAAATCAAGTATGGCTCCTTGCAGACTAGAGCGTGAAGCGCCAAAATCCTTCAGGCTGAAGTGATGGCCACAAGAAAAAGTGTCTTCCAGGATAGGAAGCGCAAATCACAGCTCATAGCCGGCTTGAAAGGAGGAAGGGTGAGCTTTTCCAGAACAAAGTTCAAGTCCCAAGGTGGAGTTAGGCTGCGGATGGGGGGTTTCAGATGGAGAATCCCTTTCAGAAAGGTTTTGGAGACCTCCAGCTGAGCCACGGGTTTACCATCCACTAGCTCATAGTACGCTGAGATATCTGAGATGTGGAACTTTAAGGAAGAGTAGGACAGACTGGAGTCTGATAAGTGAAGGAGGTATTCCAGGACTTGTGGGGCCGAGCAAGAAAAGGGGTTCCAGCCCTTAGCAGTCGCCCAAATGGAAACCTGCTTCCACTTCATGGCGTAAGTGGAATGGGTAGAAGGTTTTCTTGCCTCAATAAGGACTTGAGCAAAACTGGAGGAAACCCCAAAACAGGATATCGCTATGTCTGCAGAAGCCACGCATGGAGATGCAGGGTCTTGAGCCCTGCATGCACTAGACGACCTTGATCCTGGGTCAGGAGGTCGTGAGTCACTTGAAGTGGAACTGGTGGTTCCCGAGACAGCTGCTATAACAGCGGGAACCAGATCTGTCTCGGTCAAAGAAGAGCAATGAGGATCATTGTTGCCCTCTCCACCTGAAGCTTGAGGAGAACCCTCTGCAGAATGGGAAACGGAGGGAAAGCGTACAAAACCTTCCCTGTCCAGGATACAGACAAAGCGTTGTTCCAAAAAGCACCTTGCTCTGGAATGAGTGAGCAAACTTTTCAAAGTTTTGCGTTTGATTTGGAGGCGAAGAGGTCGATTTCCGGATGCCCCCAACTCCGGAAGATGGATTCCGCCACTTCCTGATGCAGTTCCCATTCGTGAGCTAGGGTCCGAGATCTGCTGAGAATGTCCGCCAGGATGTTTAAAATGCCTGGAACGTGCATGGCCACAAGGACCAGATGGTGCTGGACTGCCCAGTTCCACACCCATGTCGCCTCCCTGCACAGGGGGGTACAACCGGGTTCCTCCTTGTTTTTTTTTGGTTTTTTTTGTTAATATAGTTTTTATTGATGTTTTCACATATTTCAGGGGGGGAAGACAGTCACAAATACATCATATTATATTTGTTTTACATATACAGAGTTAAAAAACAAGTACATTTTCAGTTTATGCATAGTACATAGGTTATAGCATTTTATTAGTTCATGCCCATTTGAGATTTTCTTAATAGGTATAGGTACATACATTAGAGACACCCCCCTCCCTCTGATCAGTTCCAACCAATTAATCCACTCTGATTCCCTTCTTTGCCTCAGAGAAGTCCCCTATTGTAATTTAACCTCCTTGTTTGTTGACGTACCAAACTACCGACATATTGTCCGTTTGGATTAGCAGTGATCCCTTTGGAAGGAGGGTCTGAAAGGTCTGTAACGCATACAGAGCCACCCTCATCTCCAGAACACTGATGTGGAGAGATGACTCCACGCTGGACCATAGTCCCTGGGCTTGGTGTTCCCTGAGGTGGGCTCCCCACCCCATATTCGAGGCATCCGTGGTGAGGGTAGCTACTGGTTCAGAATTCCGAAAGGGAAGTCCCAAGGAGAGATTGCGAAAATCCGTCCACCACTGCAAATCTTTCTGAACTGCTGAGGAGACCAGGACCGGATGGTCCAGGTCGTCCAGAAGCTGATCCCACTGCACCCACAATGGCCACTGAGTGATCCTCATGTGAAGTCTTGCTAGGGGAATTGTAGTGATGGAGGCCGCCATCAGGCCCAGAAGGCGAAGGACTTCCCGAGCTGGGATGGTCCTGAGGGAGGCCAGTTTGAGGGCCTGACGGATAAGGGTCTCCACCCTGTCTGAAGGAAGGAAGGCTCTGCACTGGACCATATCCAGGACTGCCCCAATAAACTGAATTCTCAGGGCAGGGATAAGGGATGACTTGGGAACACTGACCGTGATCCCTAGTCTGCTGAAAAGGTCCAGAGTGAAGGAAAGAGCTTCTAGCAAAGAATCCCTTGACGGGGATGAGAACAACCAGTCGTCCAGGTAAGGGAAGACCGCAATACCCCTGCAGTGCAGGAACGCCGCGACCACAGCCAGGCACTTGGTAAAAATCTGTGGTGCTGAAGACAGGCCAAAGGGGAGTGCCCGGAACTGGAAGCATTCCCCTTGGAAACGAAAGCACAGGAATCGGCGGTGGCTGGGGAAAATAGGAATGTGTAGGTAGGCATCCTGCATATCCCGGACATAAAGCCAATGGTTCTCCATGAGGAGAGGATGGAGGCTCTAGAGTGTCAGCATTCGAAATTTTTTGTGCTCGACAAACTGATTTAGCTGACTTAGGTCGAGTATGGGTCTGAAGTCCCCAGTCTTTTTTGGAACCAGAAAAAAATGTGAGTAAAATCCCTTTCCCCTGTGCCCAAAGCGGACGCACTCGATTGCTTCTTTGAGCAACAGCGAATTTACCTCCTCGCAAACGGGAAGAGCCTGGTCTTGAGAGTAGGAGGACTTCTGTGGTGGAGTTTCCTGGGGGATCTCCAGAAGCTCTATAGTGTGCCTCATGGACACTAGTTGCAGGATCCACTCATTGGAGGTGATCGCCCTCCACTCCTACGCGTGGCGGGCGAACCTCCCACCCCACCTGCTCCCCGTTGTGAGACTGAGGAAGCAGTGGGGCCGGGGAGTCAAGAAGTGGTGGGATGTTCAGGGGGAGAACCTCCTGAACGTCTCTGATTTTTGGAGGCAGGAGGGGTGGCTGTACCCATGGCCTTATGCTTCCCTTGGCAGCGCGCCGGGGTGTTCTTTCTCTGCCTCCAGATCCTTTTCCAAGAGGGCTGCTGGGAGCCTGATCAGTACATTGACCTGACAGACCTAAGTGCAAAACCTCTGTCCTGTAGGTCTATGATAATATCCTTGGTGTCCCCACCAAAAAGGACCGAGCCCCTGAAGGGGGCATCCTGAATCGCCGACTGGACCTCATTGGCAAGTCTGGAAAGGCGAAGCCAGGAATGCCGCCTGAGGGCAATGGCAGTTGCCAAGGTACGGGCCACTGAGTCAACGGAGTCATAAGTGGAGCATAAAGCATGCCTGCAGGAAACCTTGGAGAGGTGGAGATCCTTGGCAAGTTCTTCCTTCAAAGGCGAGGAATCCACTGACTGGACCCTTGTCTCCAGCCTGGGCAAGGTCGCTTTTTGATGGGACACCATGTGGACCACATAACTGAGGGACTGAAGGGTGCACGTGGGTGAGGAATACACTTTCTTCCCAAACTGGTCCATCTGCCTTGACTCTTTGTCCAGAGGAGTAGTGCTCATGTGCTTGGGCACTGAAGAGCAATCATGAGCCGCAGAGATGACCACAGAGTCAGCCTTGGGATGCGCCTTTAAGACAGGGGCATCCTTCAGTGCCCGGTAGATCCTGTCCACTCGCTTGTGGACAGCCAGGATAGAATGAGGCATCTGCCAGACAGTAGTGGTGAGGTCTTGATGAGGTGCCATCCATGAAGAATGGGGATGGGAGACAAGAGACTCTAAGTCTAGGTGTTCTGCGAGCCTCTGTCTCATGGGGTCCTGTTCCTCCGACTCCCAGACAAAACAGTCCTTCATGGCCCTCAAGAGGTCCGGGAAGGCAGGGTCTTCTGGTGAAGACTTTGGCGAGACCTTGCCTCTCATCCCCTCATGGTCCTCCAACATCTCCTCAGAGGAATCTTCCCTCCCCTCTGAGCTGTCTTCATCATCGTCCACCTCCTCGACAGGGCGGCATCTGGTATCCGGAAGGGAAACGTCCTGTCGAGTCTTCCCCTGAGTTGTGGAACCCCAGAATTAGTACGTCATCTTTATGAAACTGGTTTGAGAGATTCTTCAGTATTGGTAAGAAATCCTGCAGAAAAAAGAGATTTTACAAACTGTATGCTTTGAACATCTCTTACGAGTGCCTTTGCTTTTGAACCATCATCATCAGATGCACTAGAATTAGGTTCCAGGTACTGAGCTTCCATAGATAAGTTCACCTGAACAGAATGGACTGAACGTGATCTACTGGTAAGCCATCTCACCTGCTTAACTGTACTAAAGCAGGGTTTTAAATAGCTGGTATAGCACAGCAAAATGCTACATAAAACAGGGGGTAATGCTAACCATTTCCAAAAATGCATAGCAGTAGACTGCTAACCATTTTTCTTCCAGTGAAGCTCTGGCACAGTAGACACATTTAATAAAATTATAAATATTTTTACATTTTGCTAACCATTCTATACCAAGTGCTATGCATTTTTACAGCTGATCAGCACTTTTACGTGTAAAACTGCTAATCAATTTTTTTTTCAGCTTATTTAATACCCTGTAAAGTGACCCAGATTGGTATCTATGACACATGCAGTTTCTTGAAGTTCTCTCATTTTTGGTACTGTAATGGTAGACTTTAAAGATTCCGTTAAAGAGCAGCTGACACCTTCAGGATAACTTTAACAAACCATAATATTTGGACACAGTTCAACTTGTATTTCACTTTAGTTCTGCATCCCCTCTCCCCATTATTTATTACTGAGGTCATCTGCATTAAAACAAATTTTTTGTTCATGAAGAGTTCAACTATTCCTGTTGCCTTCTCCCTACCTGAGGTCATAATGCACTGCTTGTGACATCACAGTTGCTCTCACGGCAACACACTGTGATGTCACAACAGCGGATTATGACTTGAAGCAGGGAGTAAGCTATACAGGCAGATGAACTCTAAGGGGTAAAGATCATGTAGCCATGCAAATTTACTCAGTAATATATAATGGGTAAGAGAAATATATAGAATATATATGGAATGTAGGCTGAATTGTACCAAATTATTATGTTTTTCCAAGTTTTCTTTGCAGCGTCGGTAGCTCTTTAAGAGTATTTTCTAACTTAGATACAAAAGGATCTGTTTTCATTACATCAAGAACTGCCAACTCCAGTTTATGGGGTATGCACTGCATAGCTATTATGTGAGAACAGTGTTCCTTTAAATTTGCAATAGTTCCACCTCTTTGACCCATCATGACACTTACCCCATTAAAAACTGCAGAAACAGGAACCAGCCCAAGACTCTTCATATTCTTGAGGTTAGAGAGAGGAAGATGTATTGATTCTAATGCACTTGATATTGTATTAAAGACAGCATCTGCACATGTGTGTGTTCCAGGGGTTCAGCTTTAATCAGAATTCTAGACACCTGTTTTGATGTATGTTCTACAAAATGTGGAAAAACATCTTCCCATTCAATTATACTGGCATCAGTACTGCCCCCAGCAAGAACTGTCACATATTTAGCAATATTAACTGTCTGAATCTGGGGTTTAGATATAACAGCAGACATAGCAGTACAAAACTCTCTGGCTCTCGTCATTTGCATAGTTGGTATCAGGCTTAATCCCATTTTATTCCTGTAAATCATAAAGCCACTCCTTGTCTGAGAAAGGACACAGATATTTTTGTGATGGAATACGCCGTGTTAAATATAATTCTGATCTTAGTGCACTCCTCAAACTAAGCAAATACAGTGATGAGTCAGTGATGTCATTTTTTTAAAGTTAAGTGTAGTTCAAAAATGTTATTTATTCACGAAAAGACAAACAGAACTGAAAACATGCAATACAGTAAATACAGTATTGTAGGAGCTCAAACAGGCGTAATGCAGGATTGTAACACGGCATTATGAGCCGTGTAGTAGCCTTGACAAACTGACAGTATGGTGCAGAGCAACACGGCACTGTGAGCGATAATGCCGTGTTGCTGTTATGGGAGCGGCGTTCCACAGGCCCAACACGGCATTATTTCATAATGCCGTGTTGTATATATAACGTTCCGAGCCCAACACTGACATTATCGTCTCATAATGCCGTGTTGCTCCTGCAGTGGCCACGACAGCCACTGGGTCACAAGTGGCGCTGTGCCGGCCGGGGGTTAGCGAGAGAAACAGGGGATGGAGCCAGCGAGCAGCGAGACTGTGCCGCAGGAATGCAGGACACACATAGGGAGAGAGAGGTAGGGAGCCCTAGACCTTGTCCGTGTTACAAGGGCATTAATCACCTCCAGCATCGGGCTCTACGGTGATTAATGCCCGCTGGGGGGTTGAAACCCTCGGGCTTGGCCCTCGTGCAACAACGCCCCCCCAGCGGGCATTAATCACCAGTAGAGCCCTCCTCTGCCGGTGATTAATGCTTACTTGTAAACCAACACCACAATAATATGGTACAGTGAACAAATGAGGCAATCTGGGATAAGGCGTTAGCAACCCTGTCCTTAGCAACCAGCCTGCCCATAATGTACTGGGCTAGATGACAGGTAACAGACCTGTAAACCAAAGTGTTAACCCTATATTTATCTCACGTGAGTAAATCAGTTAGGAACTAGATACACGGGTAGGCAACCACAGGAGAGATATACAGATAGTCCTCAACAAGAGAGGGGGGACATTCCTGGTCAGTGGGAGGGCCTGCTGCATCATGTTGTGGCAATACCTAGAATCTAAGAAGAGCTGCCAACATTTCTGAAATCTATGTAGAGAGCCGCAGACAAAACTCGACAGCCTTTCATATGTAACCACCTGTCCAATAGCCAGAAGTAGTTCTGGAAAGGTCTGGCTTTGGGGTGTGCACCATCTCATCAGAATTAGCAATTCTGCAGCTGCATCCACCGTCGTCACCCATTGTGCGCCAGGGTCATGTTTGGGGATACTGTCTGTAGTGCAGCCTAGTAGAAGAAGCGGTGCATTGACCACAACCTCAGGGAGGATTTACTGACACATTCTGGTGACTGCCTCCCAATAGGGCTACACCACTGGGCATGCTCCAATATGTGATATAAATGGGTATCCTTCTAGCCACATCTCCAGCAAGAGTCATTAGTAAGAAGACCCAGTTTTTTAAGCTTAGCTGGCATGCAGTACCACCACAACAATGTTTTATTCATACAGTCAATTCCGCTTGTATGCCTAAACTGTGGACTGCCGCAATTTGGGCATACAAGTGGAACTGCATGCAAGTGGAACTTGCAGTTCGGTGATTAAACAGCTAAACCAGTTGTCACTGTGACTCATCACAACTGACTGACATACGACAGAAGAGTGCGTTTTATTGTACCTTATTGCACATTTTAAAAAGTTTAATATGGAAGTGTACTGTATTAAATTGGTAAAAGGTTAACAATGTATAAAAAGTAGTGTACTGTATAAAGCTAAAAGCAGTAGTACGTGTTAAAAAGCAGACATTGTGACATTCAGCTCAGTTCATTCAGTTCACTAATCGCTCTCAAAGTCTGTATTATCTATTTCATTACAACTCTGCTCAATAGTTTCATGTGCAAGCCAGCTTATTAGTGTCTGTTGTTTAAGTCCCTTGCCGGCTAGTAACGCAACTTTTTTTTCAAATGTGTAAAACCATTCATCGTCTCTGCTCTCTGTCGCTGTTACATACCGCCTGATGTTCCAAAACATGCCCACCTCAGCAGCAGATGGCACACTTTCCTCTTCATCTTTCTAATTTGTTGGACTGGTTTTGTTGATTATCTCCTCGCTAATCTCTCCCTCAGTAGCCTCCCCAAGTTGTGAGTTTTTCCTGGTCTAGACTGATGTAAACCAAGAATTCGGCTTGCTGCATGCATATTGGTGGGGCAACAGTTTCCTCTGCTTTCAGTTGATCACCAAGCAGTATGCCCGCTTTAATGAAAGGTTTTTATCATTTCTGTTTTAACCTGATTCCACACATTGTGAGCAAGATGGATGGCATCGAGGATAGTCACTTTACGTGTCTTTTCCTGAAAAACCTCTGCAGACCCATTAATCTTATCCTGGAGCTGGCTGAAAATGCTTTTTCTGTAATTGATTTTCAGGTTATGCATAACACCCTGATCCACTGGCTGGGTCAGCGCTGTACAACTAGGGGGCAGAAAAATTAGATGAATGTGTGACAGCTGTAGGTTTTTATAAGCGAGGCAGATATCCACAATCATGGCTATTTTACTACGTCTATATCTCATTCTTTTTTTTTCCAATTGTTTAACCAGGTGAGACACACTAAGCTGAAAGCTTTTTTACAGGTGCAACCTGGGAGCTCAGGGAAGTTAAGTGACTTGCTCAGGGTCACACAGTATATGCAAGTGGGGGCTGTGGGATTCAAACCCAGGTATCCAGATTTGCAGCTCAGAGCTTTAAGCCACTGCGCTATACTGCCTCCCTTTTGTTAATGTCCCTGAGACATTCGTGGAAGATCTCTGTTGTCATCCACACATTTCTGTTGCTGCAATACTGAACGGGGAGTGCTTCTATGCTGATACCCTTAGAGCATCTGGACGTTCTAGTTTTTCCGATCAATAGCAGAGAATATTTCTCCGTGCCAATGCTATTTGCACAGACCATGATGGATACCCATTCCTTCGCCTTTTTATATCCAACAGATGCTTGTGATCGAAAAGAAGGAGTGCCATCGGAGGTGACTCTGAAAATAACGCTGTGTCGCCTTCTCAATCACAGCTACTTTCTGGGCGAGAGATAGTATGTTTTGTTTTGACTTATCCATCTCTCTCTCTCTCTCTCTACCACAGAATGCCCCAGGATTGCAGAAAGAATGCAGATCTGCTGCTAGCTGAAGCCAATGGAAAAAAAGGGAAGAAGTCCAGCAACCCAGAAAAAGACCATACTCACTATTATAGTGAAGTTAAGTTTTATTTTAGAATAAAAATTCATATAAGCAGCAAAAATATCACCATAATAAAGTGAAGCCAACAATAACACTGCCAACGTTTCATGTTATACCAACGCCTTTCCAAGGTGCAAAATCAGTCTCCAAGACCCTTGCTTTTATATATAAAAGAAACATGTGACCTATTCAAATGTTCCAATCCATGATCATGTTCAAACATGACATCATAATGATATTACAAGGTGCAATATATCAAATAGCACTAGGGGTCAGGAGTATCTACCAATATATTAATGTTCTAATAACAACAAGAATAACAAAATTATTTTTACAATACAACTAAAACACTATACAAAAATGACAATTAAAAATGTAAGTATAAAGAGACACAGGACACAATCTAAATATTATTATATGCCTATTATTAACAACATTTAAATAAATGCTGTAAGTTTACATTATTCAATATTCAATATTTTATATTAACTATCTAACCAGAACCAATATGCAGAAAATTCATTTTGCATGCCCCTTATTATTCTATATTTTTTATCTTCTTTTCTTTAAAAATGGAACAAAAGACAAAGCTGCATTCAGACCTCCATCCAGATGAGCATTCAAAATATATTGCCATTTGCTTTCCTGTTGTAAGAGCAAGTAGTCAATATCCTCCCCGAGGCCCTATCATAACTTTTTCCAAACTCTGAAAACTGAAATTGCATTCTATCCCCGTTTTTAACATGTACAGCTACTGCATTAGTAATTTCAGATTTTTCAATACTGCTAAGATGTTAGGCTATTCTTTGTTTAAAACATCTTTTTGTTTGCCTACATAAAATTGGTTACACTTGTTACACACTGCTACATAAACCACATACTTGGTACTGCAGTTCACAAAAGACTTTAACTTATTAAGTTTTACCACTAATTGGATGAGTAAATGTATCCCCCTGTTCTGATGTATTTACAAAAAGAACAATGCCCACAAGAGAAAGTTCCCTTAGGAAATGGTGTTTCTAAAGTTCTTTCTTCCATATAGTGGCTGCTTGTAAGTGTGTCGCCGGTGTTTTTTCCTTTTCTATGAACTATCTGGAGGAATGTCAATGCGGTTTCTTTTAGCTTCGGTTCTGTTTTCAAAATGTTAAATTTTTTCTAATTATCCACTCAATCTGATAACTCTGGGGGGTAAAATCCACAATAAAGTTAAGCATATTGTTTTCCTTTTTTATTTTTTGATTTCAGCAATTCAGTTCTCTCAATTTTCTGAACCTGATCTCTAGCTTTTTCTAAACAAGCTTCACTATACCCTCTTTCTCTAAAACGCTGTTCCTCTTTCTTTAAATTTACCTTCAATAATGTTACATCACTTGTATTTCTCTTTACTCTTGTCAATTGACCTTTAGGGATACCATCTAGCAATTTCCTAGGGTGACAACTATCGTATCTTAAAATTGCATTTCTTGCCGTCTCTTTCCTAAATATACTCGTACACAATTTTTTATCAACAGTTTTCTTGATATTTAGATCCAAGAAGTTAATTGTCTCCTTATTAAAATGCATGGTGAATTTGAAATTACCATTGGTTCCCTTGAGGTAATTAACAAAAACAGGAAGTTCTCTCTCATTTCCAGCCCAAATGACCAGCAAATCATCAATAAAACATCTATAAAGTTTCATTTTTTTTGGAAAGGGATATTTTTCACATAACACATGCTGCTCTTCCCAATCTGCCAAATAAATACAGGCATAACTGAGGGCCAAAGCTGCCCCCATAGCCGTCCCTTTTACCTGTAAATAAAAATTGTGATAAAAAACAAAAGTGTTTTTTGTCAAAACTTGTTCAGTCAATGCAATTAAACATTCTATTAAAGGCTGGTCATAATCACTTTTACTCCTAAGGGTATCTCGCAATGAAATTAGCCCATTTTCATTAGGAATAATATTAGTATATAATACTGTAATGTCTAAAGTGACAAGCACATCTTCTATAACCAACATTTTAATAAGAATATTTATTAAATGGGTAGTATCTTTAATAAAGGATGGGCTAATAGGTACAAGATCTTTAATATAATGATGCATCATCTTGCTAAGTGGTTCAGTTAAAGAACCCATGCTGGAAACAATTAGCCGGGCTGTGGGGGTTACATATTTTTATGAATCTTAGGAAGACCATACAATGTAGCTCTAACAGGATAAGGCACTGTTAAAAATCGAGCATCTGTTTAGTAATCACACCACGCAGAAATAGACTGTAAAGTAAAACATCTATTGTTCGTTTATAATCATTAGTAGGATCTTTTTTCAGTTTCTTATAGTACACAGTGTCAGATAATTGGCCAAGTATTTCATTCCTAAACTTAACTTTGTTCAGAATGATGATCCCACCCCCTTTGTCCGCTGGCTTGATTTCTATACTGTTGTTTGATGCCAAATCTCTTACTGCCTGTTTTTCTTTGGCAGTATAGTTATAATATCTATGTTGTTTCTCTTGTAAATTCATTGCTTGTATGTCCATTTCACAAGCTTTAGTAAAAGTTAGTACTGCCGGATTTTTTGGGGGAATATAAACTGACGGATTCCTAAATGTTCTTTGTATTTTTTTTGCTCTTTACCATCTTGATCTATGTCGCTTGTTTCTTTTTTCTGTCCAAAAATGACTCTCAAATCCAACTTTCTAGAGAAACTGTGTAAATCGAAAATTGTTTTAAATTCATTAACCTCATTAGTTGGGACATAATTCAAACCTTTTTGTAACACTGCTGTTTTGGTCTCAGCACATAATCGGAGATGTTAATCACTAAATGTTCTATTACCTTCTCCTCAGATTCCAAGATCTCTGACTCCCTCTGTTGTGTCCTTGTTTGTGCCATGGTACATTTGTTTTTCCTCCCCTTCCCCCTTATTCCCCATCTTGTTCTTCTTGAAACCTGATCAGACATGGGCTTCTCCATGTCTCTGTGGGATTTCTGTTTGTTGGATTGCTTTTGTTGATTACCTTCTCGCTAATCTCTGCCTCAGTAACCTCCCCAGTTGTGGGTTCTTCCTGGTCTAGACTGATGTAAACCATGAATTCGGCTTGCTGCATGTCTATTGGGGCAACAGTTTCCTCTGCTTCCAGCTGATCACCACATTGTATGCCCACTTTAATTAAAGTTTTTTTATCATTTCTGTTTTAACCTGATTCCACACATTGTGAGCAAGATGGATGGCATCGAGGATAGTCATTTTACATGCCTTTTCCTGAAAAACTTCTGCAGACCCATCAATCTCATCCAGGAGCTGGCTAACAATGCTTTTTCTGTAATGGATTTTCAGGTTGTGTATAACACTTTGATCCACTGGCTGGGTCAACGCTATACAATTAGGGGGCAGAAAAATTAGGTGAATGCTGGAATGTTACAAACTCAAATGGGCAGACTAGGTGGGCCATAGGCCCTTATCTGCCAACACTGTCTATGTATCTATGTAATGTGTGACAGCTGCAGGTTTCTATGAGCGAGGCAGTTATCCACAATCATGGTTATTTTACTACGTCTGTATCTCATTCTTTTGTTAATGTCCCTGAGACATTCGTGGAAGATCTCTGTCGTCATCCATGCATTTCTGTTGCTGCGAAACTGAACAGGGAGTGCTTCTATGTTGATCCCCTTAAAACATCTGGGCTTTCTAGATTTTCTGATCAATAGCAGAGAGAATTTCTCTATGCAAATGCTGTTTGCACAGATCATGATGGATTCACATTCTTTTGCCTTTTTGTATCCAACAGGTGTCTGTGATCAAAAAGAAAGAGTGCCATCGGGGGTGACTCTGAAAAATAACGTTGTTTCATCAATGTTAAAAATGTCACTTGGACTATAGTCTTGCAAAACCATGGGCAACACTGTACTGACCCACTCCTCTGCTGCAGCCATATCGTTCTCTGCTTTTTCCCTGTGTATGAGTCTGTAGCAGATATTGTTCCTCTCTTTCCGGTGTGACAGCCAGCTAGCAGTGGGCTCAAACTGAACATCAAGCAACTGAGAGAGGGAATGGACTTTTTCCATTAGCAGATGGCAAGAAAGTGGCTCCCCATGGTCTCGAGAGGCTGTAAACCAACGGGGCAAAGCCTCTTCAACCTGTGGGTCTTTGCCATCTCTCTTGCACTTTCTGTTCATGTTCCCACATGTGCTCCACTCCTGGAGGATGTTTTCTTTATTCCTGAGAAATCGACCATAACTTGAAATGTCAACCCCAAATTCAGCAAACAGCTCTTTGCGAGACACACCAAGCAGGGATGCCTTCTCAATCAGGGCTACTTTCTGGGCAAGAGACAGTATGTTTTGTTTTGACTTATCCATCTCTCTCTCTCTCTCTGTCTCTCTGCCACAGAATGCCCCAGGATTGCAGAAAGAATGCAGATCTGCTGCCAGCTGAAGCCGCACCTTTTTAAGTGCTTAACGAGACTTTCACACCTAATTAGCAGATTAGGCAGCTGTCCAGATACCTCTACACACACAAGATGAGGCAAAAAAATGGGCATACAAATGACAATTGCAAGGCATACAACTGGACTGTTTATCGTTGTGGAGATAGAAAAAAAAAACAGGACCAGAAGAAAGTAGGCATACAACCAGAAAAGGCATATATCCAAAAGGTGTACAAGTGGAGCCGACTGTAATTAGTTTGGTTTTGCCATCACGACAAGCCCAGTGAATTCTGGCCCAGCATGTGGCCCACTGGGAGTCTGAGAGGGAAATACCTAACTCTGAAGCCCACTAATCCCTAGCAGACTGAGTGGGGTCTGGAAGGGCATCTATTAGAGCATGGCAGATCCTCCTGGTTCTTCCTTTATGGGCTTTCATCCAGGCAGGTGCTGTGGTACTCTCAGTAATGAGAGCTTGGTGCAATGGTGGGGTATTCATATGGTTAGTGGCATCCCGGATCTTTAGATACCGCCAAAAGTGGGTTGGAGGGAGCCAGTATTGCTCATTCAATGCCTCAAAAGAGTCTGTAGAATTGGTGCCCAGCAGCAAGATGTCCCGTATCATACTGATACCCAGAGCCTCCCAGAGGCACCAGTTAATCGAGGATTTGCCAATGGTAATGGCCAGGTTGCTCCACAGGGGGGCAACAGCCCATGGGATAGGGGAAATCTTCAGTGTTTTATGGACCTTGAGCCAATAAGCCACCAACAGGGCTATGGGGGATGGAAGAGAGTAGGGGGTACGATCAGTAGAGTAGAGTAAGACTACTGGTGAGGGGGCTCCTGTAATACCAACAGCTTATTTAGAGGCAGGACTTTAGCCTTCCACTGACTGACCCATAAACCTGATACCTTGGTGAAGCTAGAGAGGATATCTAATATGGAATGGAGAGCTTGAGGGGTATATGCCGAGGTTATAAGAAGGTTGTTGGCAAAAGTTTTAAGGGTTTGACTATCCACTCTAATACCTGGTATCTCCTCTGCCTCTCGTAGTGCAGCAGCCAGTGGTTTAATGGCAAAGACAAGCAGAAGTGGCAAAAGCGGGCAACCCTGTCTTGTCCCCTTCTGGAGTTCAAATGTAGGGGATTTAAGCCTACTATTGAGGACTGCTGCTTTGGGGATGGAATATAGGAGGCTGACCAAGAACCCAAATGCAGGTCCAATACCCATTTTGTCCAATGTGTGCATCAGACAGGGCAATTCAACAGAGTCAAAGGCCTTCTCGAAGTCCACTGCTAAGGCAACCATTAGTAGGTAGCTGGTTTGGGCCTGATGTATAAGAGATATTAGTGTCCTGTGGTGGTCGTAGCCTAACCACCCCTTGATGAAACCGGCCTGTGCTGGGTGGATGAGACATGGCAACGTCCCCTCAAGGTGGTTAGCCAGAACCTTGGCTAGAATACTGGCATCCACACTGATAAGAAAGAAGGGATGGTAGCTGCCTTGTTCAGTTGGGTCCTTGCCTTTTTTTGGAAGCACCGTGATCACCACTTCCCGCATTGTGGGTGGTAGCAACCCTCTACAGAGAGAGAGAGAGAGTGTGTTCTGGAAGCTCCTCAGTAGGTGATCAATGATATCCTACCCCAGTCCTTGGTAAAAATCTATGGGGAAGCCATCCCCCTCCAGGGGGTTTATGGGGCTTCATGGCCATAATGGCCCAGATTTCCACCGCTGATAAAGGCCCTTCCAAGGATGGCATCACCTGTGGGGAAACTTTAAGAATGGGAAATGCAGAGAGGAAATCATCGACCATGGTCATGGTAGGGGGCAACGAGGAGGCATATATTGTAGATGCTCATAAAATTGTGCCATGATTTTATTAATACCCTCCTGTGAGCTTGTCAATTTACTAGCCATGTCCTTCAGGGCAGAAATAGTTCTGGCTGCCTGTCTGCTTTTCAGTCTGTATGCTAACAGTTTGCTGGATTCCCCCCTTCCCCAGTAGGCATGCCGCAACCTTCGAAGAGCCAGCTCCACCTTCTGTGTCAGGTGGGCATTAAGCTGGACGCAGATGCTATTTAACAGGGCTAGCAAACCCTACGGGGGTCACCCGTATTGTAAGACTTACACTGGGACTCCAAGGCAGCCAGATACCGTTCAAGAGCTGCTTGCTGTGCATCCCTCTTTTTGCGTCTGCCCGAGGCGTAGGCCATAATCTTACCCCTTTTGGTGGCTTTAAATGCTTCCCACAGGGTGGAATCTGAGACCTCCCCATTATCAGTATTCCAGTTCTGTTAGCATACAGACTAAAAAGCAGACAGGCAGCCAGAACTATTTCTGCCCTGAAGGACACGACTAGTAAATTGACAAGCTCACAGGAGGGTATTAATGAAATAATGGCCAAGCTGGGCCAGCCTTTACAATAGCTCCTGTGCAGCAGAGTTTTAACGTTTGTTTTGCGTTTTGTTTTAGTTCATTTTAATTTATTTTCTCGTGGAATGTTGAGTGAAATTATAGCAAGAAGCCAGGCAGCTGTATAGTTTTCGTCGAGAACTGGAATACAGACAGTTTGTTGCTATCATTGCTCGGACTATATGTACATGTGGAAGGCGTTTGGGGAGCAGAGCCGCCTCAGTGCATCCGAGCATCTCTAACCTGCAGTTGCTATTGTGTTATTGCCGGTTCCATTGCCTGGACTGATGCCGGTATTGATATTGTGAAACATTTGTAAGTGGACCAATATATGGAAGATTTGACTCAGGACAGCTGCTTTGAAATTTAGAGCTGTAACTTCTAGCGGGGGGGAAGGGAGATCCCTGAATTCCCACCGACTCCAGGACTATAGCCGATCTTAGGGACTGAGAGGGAGATGGCTTGATTTTGCTCAGGGGAGCTGGAACCATTATCGATGACCATTTCTAAGAGGCCTTGAGACTGGCCCTGATGGCCTAGTTTTGGGGCTTCTGTAGCTGCTGGTCTCAGGAGTGATCGGTGCCTGTATGTGGCGGTGGGGGAAGGGGCATCCACCGTTTTCATTCTGCGCTTGGTTCACATATCTGAATTTACGCTTGTGTCCTGGTGTGAGCTGGATTTGGATTTTGGGCCCAGAGACTTCTGCTCAGGGAAAGACTGAATGCTGTGGCCTGGTGGAGTGAGCGAGCTGTGAGGAAATTTTGTCTTTTAAAGACCTCTGTTTGGATATGTATTGACTTTCCCCTATGCTGGAACATGGATTGACTGCACTTTTTGGACAATGATACTAAGAACTAACTGCATCCCCCTCTGTGGTTTAGAAATATTTTTGGTAGATCCCTTGTGGTGAGAGGACCGGGTGTCCACATTTTACTTTGTTTTATTTTGATTCTTTTTCTTCTGTGTACTGTATTTTGTTTTCTTCTGGAATCCAATCTCTAATTTAGGCAGTGAGAGGCCTGAATTTACCTGCCCTCCTGGTCACGAGAGGACTTGGGGAGATATACAGCTATAAGAAGGGATTTGAACTTTTCAAGAATTTTCTTTCCGTGGACCTGGACTTTTTGGACAGTGAGAGTGTCTGATTTTCATTCCTCTATTTTATTATTTAGAATATTATTCTATCAGCTACAAGAGGGTACTAGAATAATTTCAGAACTCCTTTCATGGATTTGTATTTTAAGGGCAGTGAGAGTGCCTAAACTCCCTTATCTCCCGGGACGTGAGAGGTCTGGGGGGGGGGGGTGGTCACAAATGTTATTTTATGAGGGAGGATTGCAGTGTTCGTATAAAATTGAGTGCAGCATCGACCAAATCTGCGTATGTGGGATAGATAATATATATTTTTTAAGTGGTGTTATTATGTTAGGGTGGGTTGAGTTTTTTTTGGTTCGTTTTTAGTTTATTTATTAATTTGTTATTGTAATTTATAGTTCAGATTTTGGGATAATTGTTTTAGCTGGGGTTGGAGTAGGGGAATCTACTAGTTTTTTGTTAAGTTTTGTTTATTTATTTGTGCTGAAGAAATGTGTTGGATGCCAGCCCCCACGGTTGTGCACTACTCATCCTCTGCTCTCCATGCCCTCCGCCCTTTCTCTACTCCTCCTCTTCAGTTTGTGACCTATCAGCACTGTAGAGCACTGGGTATTATGTGTAGGAGAAAGAGAGGGGCAGAGGGTTACAAACAGTGGAGGATGAATGAGGGGGGTCATCGAAACGGAGTGGTAGGACCCAGAAGACGACTTGGGGTGAAATGGAATCTAGATCATGGTTCGCCATGTCTGGTGCCCATACACAAGGGCACTACTGACTGCGGTACTCAGATGGCCCAAGAGGTTTGTCCAACTTGAGCGGTGTTGTGCAATGCCAGGTCCATTAAGAACAAGGCTGCAATTATTGCAGATCTTGTTGAAACGGTGGACCTAGCATGCATTACCGAGACCTGGCTGGATGAAAATTCTGGCCCCATTTTAGCGGCTATACCCAGCTGGGTACTTGGTGATATACCGCCCAAGATTGATCGTTGGGGTTGCAGTCTGTTTCAAGACTGAACTTAACCTCACCAGGCACTAGTTGAGGAGGTTGAGTCTTTGAGTGTACCATTGTAGCAGGTGTAGGCTATTGAATTGCCCTCATCTACCATCCACCCGGTGATGAGAAGCGATCCCTTCAGGAAGTGGCGGACTTCGTCGTTGACATGGCGTTTGAGTCACCCAGATTGATGGTTCTGGGTGACTTCAACGCCCGGGTTGACTACGAACTCTCGTAATTTGGTCAACACTTCCTCCAGTTAATGACATCTCTGGGCCTTACACAGGTGGTTTCCACTGCTACTCGTAAACACGGACACTCTCTTGACTTAATCTTTCTCCTAGGAATTGAAACATCTGACTTGGGGGTGGAACCAATTGGGTGGCCTGATCACTACGCCATGGGGTTTAGTTTTAGCATCCCCTCTCGTAGGCCTACTCCTGTGGAGATGGTTAAGTACCACCCTTTACGGGATATAAGTTCCCATGGCCTAGCAGTGGCACTTGAGCTCTCATCCCTCTTGTTGGCAAGCAATGATCCAGAGACCCTCGTGTCGGCTTATAATTCAGCCATTTCCATGGCCCTGGACTCCACTGCTCCAGTCCGTGTTCGCCCTCTCTCCCTTCGCCCCAGGTCCCCTTGGTTTGATGGGTCCTTGAGGGAGTTGCGGAGACTAGGGCGAAGGTCAGAGCGTTGCTGGTGAAAGTCTGCCTTTGATGCCGACCACCTTAGATTGATGGACCATTACCAAGTCTATTAAACTGCAATCACCCGTAAGAAGGCAGAATTCCTGTTCAGGGAGATTGCGGCTGCTCAGAATCGACCAGCTTAGCTTTATCAAACTGTGGACAGACTGTGCAACCCAGCCTGTCTACATGTTCGGAAAGCTTTTTCGCAATTAGAGTGTGATGAGCTGGCTCGATTTTTTGCAAATAAGGTGGCTGACATCAGGGCGGTACTCCAGCCAGCACACCCTATGGGTTTTTTTTCTGATCAGTATGAGGTCACTGTACCTCAGTTTTCCTGCAGAACCCTGAGTCAACTGGAGTTCATGGATGTCATGAGGATAAGCCAGAGTGTGCACCCTACATTCTGTAGTTTGGACCCTGGACTGACTTCCCTAATTTTGGGTTGTACTGATGTCATCGGTCCAGTCCTTGTGCAGATAGTCTGGTGCTCCTTGGAGTCTGGAGAGTTTCCCAGCTCCCTGAAAGAGGCGGTGGTGACACCACTCTTGAAGAAAGCTACCTTGGACCCGACTGCCACGCAAACTACAGACCTATCTCTAACCTTCCCTTTGTAGGGAAGGTGATTGAGAAAGTAGTGGCTGCTCAACTGGAGGACCATTTGACCATCCATGACATCTATGAACTACTCCAGTCCGGTTTTCGTAAGAGACATAGTACCGAGACAGCACTGGTTCAGGTGCTCAATGATCTCCTGATGGCAACAGATTGGAAGAACCGTACCAACTTGGTCCTTCTGGATCTCTCTTCAGCTTTTGATACCATGGACCACATGGTGTTGATAGGGCACCTGAGGCATATCTGTGGACTGTCAGGGACAGTTCTCAGATGGTTTACATCTTTTCTCATGGGTAGAACACAGAGAGTTGTGTCTAGGGTTCATTCCTTAACCCCAATTTCTCTGTCTTGTGGGGTGCCTCAGGGCTCAGTGCTATCACCCATGTTGTTCACGGTGTATATGCTACCCCTCGGAGACATTGTAAGAAGGTATGGGCTGAGGTTTCACTGCTATGCAGATGATACCCAGCTCTACCTTTCTTTTGCACCCAACCAGGATGGAGCTCTCTCAGTCTTTAATAAATGTCTGAAAGAAATCCAGGACTGGATGTATTCCAGTTGGCTGAAGTTGAACTCGGAAAAAAATGAGATGTTGGTTGTGGACCCGTGTCGTCAGATGGGGGGCTGGGCATTGGTGCGCCATCTGGAATTTTTCTTGGTGGCATTTCACTCCCGACCTCTGAATGGGTACGTAACCTGGGGGTAGTTTTTGATGATGGACTGGCCCTACATTCTCAGGTGTCAGCTGTCATCAAAATATCGCCAGGATTAGGCATCTAGTTCCGTCTGATGACCTTCCTACCTTGGTCCACACCATTGTGTCCTCGCGCTTGGATTACTGCAACTCCCTTTAACAAAGGCTTTCTAGGGTTGAAATCCGTCACTTGCAGCTGGTGCAGAATGCAGTGGCCCAGCTTTTGACAGGATCTGCCCGACCCTGTCATATTACTCCGGTGCTGCGCAAACTGCACTGGTTGCCAGTACAGTGGAGGATCACCTTTAAAGTCAGTTTACTGATTTTTAAAGCCCTACATGGACAGGGCCCGGACTATCTCAAAGAGCTTCTGGTCCCCTACTGCCCTGGTCGATCAGTCCGCTTGGCCGATGAGGGGTTGTTAGAGATTCCAAGGGTGAATTTGAAATCATCTGGTGCAAGAGCTTTTGCTTATGCAGCCCCCACCCTTTGGAATTCTCTACCCCATCGGTTACGGGAGTGCGCAACTGTGGGGAGATTTAAGCAGTGCTTAAAAACCGTTCGGTGGCAACAAGCCTTTTTAGTTAATTGAAAGTTTGCTACTGATTTACTGATATGTAATTCTAACCGAATTTGAATTGATGTCTGATGTTTGTATGATTTTGTTTTTTGTTTTATATCGTTAGGTGCCTTGGTAATAGATAAGACGCCATATAAATAAATTTATTATTATTATTATTATCGTTTGTCTGCCAAAACTCCAATACTGCTTGTCTCAGCCATGGAATAAACTGAGGGTCCTCAAGAAGGAGGACATCCAAGCACCAGGAGAAGGAGGAATGAGGCACTTCCAGGCCCCACTGTACTCTCAGTTTCAACGGAGCATGGTCTGAGATTATCACAGAGTGGATCTGGACCTTGGAGATGGAAGTATAAGATGAGTGTTTGATTAACTACATGTCAGTCCTACTGTATGAACTGTGAATGGCTGAGAAGTATGTGTAATCTCTTACCGCTGGGTGCCTAGTACACCAGCCATCCAGAAAAGAGTGTTCAGATATAAGGCGGAGAACAGACTGCACTGCCAGTATATGTGGCTCTGTCCCCCCTCTATTCCTGTCTGCTGAGGGATCCAAAGTCAGGTTAAAATCCCCTCTCATGAATACAGGAAGTCGATTCACACTGAAGTCAGTAAACTGCTGTTTGAGTCCATGAAAGAATACCGGGTCGTCCTGATTAGGAGCATACACATTAAGCAAAATTAATCCTTTAGGGGTCATCACCTTGGCCATTATCCATCTACCATCTCTGTCCCCCTTTGACCAAGAAACTGTCCATCCTAAGTCCCTGTGTAACAAAACAGTAGTGCCCCTCTTTTTCGAGACTGCCTCACTATGTAATTCCTCTCCTACCCAGCCTTGTTTAAGTTTTTTGCTTCCACTTTGGACAGATTTGTTTCTTGAAGGAATGCAACTTGGGGTCTCAACTTTTTGAGATGCACCAACACTTTTTTACATTTTATCGGAGAGTTGAGACCCTAAACGTTCCAAGAGCTGAAACTAGTCTCCATTAGGAGAAGGATCGATAAAATGAATTAAGGATAATGACCAGCTGGTAAGGCCCATTCTGCCCCAGACAGAATTTAAGTGCCCTCTGATACAAATACACCACCCCTTACACCTAGAGTGTATTCTCTCAGTCCCCCAGTTGCCTGGTGATACCAAAAACAAATTAACCATAACATGAACAATAACCATTTATTTTTATTGATTTCGTTTTTGTTGACTGGGTAAGTGCACTAGACAAATCCTGCCTATTTTCAGGCACGACCCGGTGGAGGGGGATACAGATGAATGGCAACTGACCTTGAATCAGATTAAGCTGTTGGTGGTATTTTTAGTGAATGAGGGAAACTTGGCCAGGACACCGGGGAAATTCCCTTACTCTTTTCGATAAGTGCCATGGGATCTTTAACATCCACCTGAACTACCACCAATCCAGGCAGATGGGACCTCGGTTTAACATCTCATCCGGAAGATGGCACCTCAGAAGTGCAGCACCCCTCTCATGCTGCACTACAGTGTCAGTACTGGTATATTAACCTAAGTGCCAGATGTGGGAACTGAACCCACAGCCCTCTGATCTCCCGGCCTCAGAGGCGAGTGTGCTACCTACTGAGCCACTGACACTATAACCATAACATCCCCAAACAGTAGAGAACACTTAATAAAACCCCATAACCCCCACTCCTCTCACAAAAAGATCAGCCATCACCTTCTGCATAGACCCAGGAGTGGTCCACATGCCAGCAACAATTGCTGGGGGAGAAAACAGTGAAAACACTATGACAACCTACTATTTCCAACTAGCTCTGTCAAAGCCCTAAGATAAAGGAGACAGAAACATTCCTAGTCCCTGGACCATTATGGGGTACATTTTGATGGGGACTGTCCCCAATTTGCCATTACCTATAGTACGAGAAGTAGGTCCATCAAGGAGAACAGGGAGAAATGGAGCAGTATCAGAGCCAAAGCTCAGATTTGCATATGTAAGCAACGGTATCCTGGAACACATATAGGAACCCCTTAGGGTGGGCCCATATACAATGGGCATATGTCCAATTAATTACTACCTCCCATTACTGGGTCCTGTGGCTACTACTAAAAACTCCAGGGTGGGGTGCACTAGCATCATGGGGGGGGGGTTCCACTTCCCGTGTGGCTTATATGCCTTGTCCCTCCCATTAGCCTGCAGTGTTCATGAGACACGTCCTAACCAGTCGTATAAACATACAGAGACCACGTATGCACCTGTATACAATGCACAGCAGCAGGCATTACAGTAACCCAAGGGGACTCGAAGAGGGATCATGACAGTAGGGGGAGGCAGGTAGAGAGCTCCTTAAATGTAGTCCTCCCCTTGTGGTCTTGAGGCGACACCCTTATTTATCCGAGATACCGAGCCCCATTGCATCCCCTTGTCTTACCTTGCCCACTTCCTCCCTTCCTCCCTCCGAAGTAGCAGCTGGGTCCCCTAACATGTGCCATCCCTCCATATTTATGAGTGAATTGGACTGAATTAGAAGACTCACCACAGAACGGGGTTCCCAGTTAGGAGAGGTGAATCTGACACCTTCTAAGGCCATCAGTGTAAAACTCAATTGGAGAGATCCCAGTCAGGTGACATGCAACCAGCACATCCCATTGCTCTCCCCTTAAAACGAAGTTGGAAGCATGTCTGCATTGCTGCAGATTGACTCCTGTTGTTATAACATCTTGCCTCTTTAAGTGAAGTCAGGGTCAAACACCTATCACCCCCTAGGGCACACAACTTTTAACCCCCCGCAAACCATTAGCAACATAGCAAACATTTTTTTTTGTACTTTATATTTATTATTTTCTGTATAAACATACAATGTATACATACAATGCTCCTATAGGATACATCAATAATGGATTGGCCAAACTGGCCTGCAGTTAAGTATATGGAAAACATTTGGTTTATCCATGCAGTCTCTTACAGTAGGAAATGGGGAAAAAATCCATGTCTTAAGGGTTTTAGTGGGTTCACCACAACATAACCCAGATAGACCATCTTAGGGTAGCTGGTTCATTTCACTGGGGCGTCACATAGACGAGGCACACTGATGAGTCCTGGTAGGATGAAACACGTGTATGTGTCTTCTGTACCCTTTGCAGACTGTGTGAGAGACCTTTTGATACCATGCATTTCTGCTTAAAGTTGAACCAGCATAATATTCTGTGATGATTTGCATATATAGCCTATGGTGCTTTGCATTATGGAGGTATGTGTGATTTTGTATTTCTTTGAAACTTGGCTTCCCGGCCAGTGCCCTTTGGGATAACCATTGTCTCAGTGCTTGTGTGCCGAGGTTCTTTTTCCTTAAGGGTTTCTAATACCCCTAGTCTATTAGTCTTCAGATAATGCTAGCCTCTCCAAGGGCAAAAGGTTTATCCATTAGGTAGAACCTAGAAGTAGTATGAAACAATCCTAGGATTGCTATTTAACCTGGTAACACTTAGGGAGAACAATAGCAAAAAACATTGAACTTCTGTGTAGCTCTAATACCCCAAACGCTATCCTAGAACAAAATTCCCTCTTTAGTTAAACTTTATTAAAAATGAAAACATTGCAGGAATGCTATTTGCCTAATTGGCATATTCCAACAATGACATTAATGCTGGTGGCAGCCTTACTTTGAATCAGAGGTCTTGTATTAGGAGTCTATTGTAGCTAAAATCAAAATGGCGGATTCCCGCTCCCACTCAGAAGAGTGAGTACCCAGATTACTTTCTTTTCAGTATATTAATACATGCATAGGGTAGCTCCCGTTAATCCCCCTTAAACTTCACAATTTCCTTTTACTTTAATAGTCTCTAAACGAAATGTCAACAGTTCCAACTGGCTGGCCATCACAGTCTGTTAATATAGAAGCCATACAAACTCACTGCTGAGTCCTCTGACTCGGACGACGAGTGCTCAGGTTCTTGTACCTCTTTACGGGCATCAAACTCCTCTCCGATCTTCTCCACCCATCTACCCGCATCCTGAGGACTGTTAAACTGCCAGCTGCCATGTCTTGCCACCATATACAATCCTCAGATGTGCAGGCAACAAAAACGAATGGATGACACCCAAGGCTCTCAATCTCTGCCTCACTCCATCAAATGCCTTTCGTCTTGCTCATGCTTGAAAGGAGAGATCAGGGTACATTTTCACATCCTCGCCATTTACTAACAGCGGATATGCAGCCCGGGCCAACTGGATGATAACATCTCTGATCTCTGAGCCAAAGGATCTAAGCAGCACTGTATGGAACTGATTTGGGTTGGAAGAGTGAACCCGTGGATTTACTCGGTACACTTTGGTAAGGGATTCCTAATTAAAGCTATCCAGGAGCATCAGAGTATCATGGAGCCAATTTCTTAAGTACGGTAGTGCTATCCCTCCTACTCCTGGTGTAGACCCACAATCCATATATTTCCTGCACAGATCTCGTTTTCTATGCTTTCTAAGTGGCCATGAAGTTGGCTGTTTTATTTTGTTAAAGTAGCCATGGTTGTCAAAGTAGAGACAGACCGTTTCTCCGTTTCTACTACTGTCCCAGATAGTTTCTGTAAGACCTGGTCATGGCTCTCCAGTTTCTGTAGGGTCTTTTCTATTTTTGCATCCATTGCTCACATGGACTCCAGCAATGCCATCCAGGTGGCTCCGAAGTTCCTTGGGATCCATTACTGTTGCTCATTGTAGACTAGGAGGCCTTATTCAAAGTTACCTGCTGCTCCTTCATTTGGCTCAATCATTGCATTTTCTGCCTTCCCATTTTCCGAAATTTGTATCAATCGGCTCGTCTCTATTAGCTATATTGAGTTCTGGTATTTGTTTTATTCTGCTTTGCCAGATAAAATAAATTTTAATCAATAATAGGCACCATGAGGTGAAGAGCTAACAAAAGTTTGACCAGTCCAGGAGATGGTTCTCTAGTGCCCCCCAATATAAAGAACTTAAAATATTGCTGGGTGGGCCACCCAGTCAAAACAGTAAACGTCCCAGAGCATCAGCCACAGTGCCATCATCCCTCATCAGCTGTGGCCTCACATGAAGAAGGAGTAGGCCACGGCTCGACTGAGGAGCCTTCAAGAGTGGCAAGTTCAATGGTAGAGGGAGTCAGTAGGACCACCAACTTGGCCCAGGATCAGGGTGTACCTTGCGGTGCACTAGTTATAGTCGAGGATGGTGCCACAACAGTCAGGGCCTGCTGCAGAGGCAGAGAATCTTCTGTTAAGTTCTAGAGGGCCGAAAATCTATTTTCTCCTCTCGGAGGGCAAGCCGACCCAGAGGATGTACATGAATCCCAGCTTCTGTTACGACTCTGAGAGCAGAGTCCAGGAGATTTTTCTTTGCATCTCCCCTCATCAGCACACTTTTTTTTGGAGCAGCACCAGCTCTTCAGGGCTGGTATCCAGGGGTCCTTGTCTCCAGATGGGGAATGCCAAGAGGAGGCCTCCAGATGAGAAGAGGCAGCACCTGGAGCAGGATTTGTAGTGTCCATCACCAACGACCAGGACCTCCGACCATCTGATGGAGGGAATGGCCGCAATTTTCCCCAATTTAACTGTGGGGCACAGAAGGCAAGATAGGCTTCAGCCGCTTCTGGGTCCTCTAAAGATTTATGTGCCCCACTGATGGTGAGCCACTGAGAGGCAGGGTAGCATAATGAATAGCCCAGGCCCAGCTCTGCACAAGCCCACTGGGCTGTGGTGAAAGTCATTCACCTTTCTGAAAGTTCCTGGGAGTAATCTGCGAAGATTTGCACTTGCTGACCTCTCCACTGGAGGGTTTGTTTATCCCAGGCAGCCATCATGATCACCTCTTGGTCCTGGAAGCACAAAAAGTGAGCCAGAATGGGCCGCAGCTGGGCCTCGGGAGCAGGTTTGGGTGCTAATGAGCGGTGGGCCCAATCTATCTCTATTAGGCCTTCCCAATGTCAAGCCAGGATCTCCAGTAACACTTTCTCCAGAAATGTCAGAGCACTGGGACCATCGCAACCTTCTGAGAATCCCACAAAATGGACATTGTTCCTACGGCTGCGATTTTCTCAGTCCTCCACTTGCTGCCATAGAATCTTGTTCCTGCACATATAAGTCTGTGGTAGCCATCCTCACCATCCGCAATGCGTTGCCTATTAACACTGGTGAGGTGAGATAAGGAAATAATATCCGCCGCTGTATTTTGGGCTGCAGTCTCCAGCCTGCCAATCTGTGACATCGATTGAACATCTATATAATATCCTGCAGGCTTGTGTCTGATGTCTGTGAGGCTGGGGACACCATCTCATGGATGTGCCAGAACGTAGGCCCAGGACTCGTGGAAGAAAACAGCAGGAGCAATCCCACAGTGCTCTTAGCAGAAGCCGGCTCAGAAATACTATTGCCAGCCACAGTAAGTCGTTGGCAGTCCTTTAGTATAATTCAAATGGTGTCCAAGGCTAGGATGCCACGGATAATGTAGGATGCAAAATCAGGGTAGACAGATGCTGTCAAGTCAAGCTGCCATTCTCCTTCAAATTCAGTGATATCAAAACTAACTGCCCATTGACCACTTACCATAATATGTTAGTTCTTCAATTAGAACATGCGGATTGGATTTCTCATGCATACATAGCAACTCGCTCATAAATCTGACACTGTGGCAAATACATTTTTTTTTTCCAAAACTGCAAGAATAGGATAGTTTTTGCACACTGTACAACACATTATGCACTTTTTTCATCATGTCCTGACTATCTGTAATCTGTTAACGAATGAGATTGCAACATTCTGGCCCTTTTTTCTTGATTGTATTTCTTGTTTTTATTTTGTTTTTTTTTCTTCATTCACTTGCTGATCCAGAACTAAAGTACATTTTTTATGAAGTGAAACAAGTCTGTGAATTTGAAAAAAAACAAACGTCTTGAAGCTGAAGAGGAAGCAGAGCACTGTTGCTAATGGGGTCCGAAACAGGTGTTGTTCCAATTTCCACGTCACTGTTACATTCAATGGACTGAGCAGCATTAGATGTTACATCCAGTAAGTACTACACATTCAGACTCAGTAATATTGCTTTGGTTCTATGTCTGAGAAAGAGAAGGAGAATGTTTTTGTATTTTCCCAGACGAAGCTACTGCTGACCTTTGAGAAAAAAAGAACAGTCTGTTGTTTATTCTTGTGCATCCTGACTCACTTGTTTTTCTAATACTTGACTCACTTGTGTTTTTATTATTTCTTTATCTGTGTGTGTTCTTGACTGGATGCCGGGTACTAAACTGTTAAACTGTTTTACGCCAAAGCATGACACAGTCACAAGACTCACACAACAGTCCACACCCACGTCACACATGCCAGTTAACTCCACACAGATACAAATGCTGCTCTGTGTATTGTATGCTCAGCTGAGAATGACTGATAGTAACATTTCTGTGCTATATATTTTGTAAAAACGTTGAGATGAGGGACGAGAGAGTGAGTCCAGACTCAAGAAAAGATAGAGAGAAAATGATGCAGTTACATTATAGACTAGTGTACTACAAGGTCCGCTGGCCTGGTGGCTTCATCTGGAAAGCTCAAAACCTCCTATACTCCTCAAGTCAAGGCAGCTGAGTGACTGACTGAGTAACATACTGTTAGTGACCCACCCTGGCGTCAGTCCTCACCTGTATTGTAGGACTGGACTGTCTGTTGCTATGGCAGGCAGAGGGTCTGGTCAGGGCAACATTCAAGAAAGACTAACAAAAATGCGGCAAACAAGGTTTTTTGTGTGCACTGTGCTGTTAGTGACTTTCTATGACATAGCAATAAAGTGCAGTTCTCACACACTCACTCACGATTTCATTCTTAAGGCCGTAAGCACCAGTGCAGGCATGGAGGGTAGGGCACTAGTGTAAAGACTTTAACAGTGTGTGTGTGTGTGTGTGTGTGTGTGTGTGTGTGCGTGCGTGTGCATGCATACAAGGTGCTTATGCTTAACTTGTAAGTATGTAACATGCTTTCTTTTTAATCAAGGTGAAGTGCACTTCATTGATTAGGCAACATGAAACTTAGCCAAGTTTCAGGTCAATCCCTTTCTTTAGCATAGTGTTAAGATTCAGCTGCCTGTCTGAATCACATGGAGGTTTCCTGTAGTATGCACAATTAATTTTCTACAGCCGTCCTCCACTTGGCCAAGTTCAGGCAAAGTCAATGCACGTCCCCCAACCACACCCTTTTATTTGTGTGCATTTTTACTTTGTTTATTATTTTTTATTTATTATACTTTTCAGAGCACTGTGGAACTAACTTCCACCAAGAGCTGTTTAAATTCTAAAGTTCAGCGGGGAGCTTGTTAGAGCTGAGCTGTATGACACTAAAATGCCAGTCCTCAATCCCAATCAGCTTCTTATTTCCTTATGAGTCCCTTCATTTTTTAAGTATATTATTTTTCTACTTATTTATTTCTGTAGTGTGCTGCCTGGCACTAATGACCATATGCTACTAGACAACACTTAGTGCTATTCTATCTTCCTTCTCAACCATGAACACCGCCTTTTCCTTCTCCCGCCTTTACTCATCAGGCTATACACTCCCCACCTTTTTTTGGGGGGGGGGGTTGTACATTCTGTTTATATTTTTCAGTTAAAAACAGGGGCATAGCTACAAGGGTGCAGGGGGTGCAGTGGCACCCAGGCCCATGAGGTTTGAGGGGCCCAAATCATAATTTTGATGTTTATTCAAAACTGGGGAGGGGCCCTGTAACATCACTTTGCACCCAGGCCCTCTGGGAATTTGCTACACTACTGGTTAATGACTTAGGGGATCAGACCCTGTTTCTCCCAACCCTGTTTTTAATTTCCTTCTCCCTCTCTCATCTTACTACACAACCCACACCCTTTTCTGGAGCAGTCAATGCGTGTTTTTTTAATATACTATATATACTATTTCAGTTAGCAACTTTGCTGCATTTGGTACAATCGGATCAATCACAATCCCTATGGCTTGATCCACCTTATTTTCCTCAGATCTGTCATCACACTTTCTTCAGTCACTTATTTTTTTTGCTTTAAAATTTTATATCCTTTTTGTTTTGATTTAGGTTCTTTCAAGATATGAATTACTGTCATGCTGTAAAGGGTAAAGGCAGAGAGAAGACCCTGTCCCTCAATGTCACTTTTTTTGTTTTGGAAATCAAAATAGAATTTTTAAACTATCTGCTGCGAGATGAGTGCACACCACTCTCAAGACGACAATCCACATAATGCACTAGTTCACGTGTGCCAGTCTCACATTGTGCCAGTTCCTCTACCCACTACTCACTGCCACAGGCCGACTGTGATTAAAAGTAGGTGATACCTGCATCCTGAGTGACAGCCAGCCTTCAGTTGTAATTTGCAGACTAACCTGTCTCTCCAACTGGTGGTGCTGCCACTGTGATGGCTGGGAAGTCACTCTCTCCCCCTGCTATCTTACTACGTCAACCACCACTTGATCCTGATACTCCAGAAAGGCTCCAGTGCTCACATGGGGCATCTGTTCCACTCTCATTTGACGCGTCTTGGTAGCGGCAGCAACTAAACACCCAAGTGGCAATCAAAGATAGCAGAAGTTAAAAAAAATGCCAAAAGCTTGCCTTTTAACTTTTAAGTTGGTTGTCTGTGGGACAACTGTCTTCTTGGTTTATGCTTGTCCCTGGCTGCAAACTGGTAGCCTGTCACACTGGGCTATGGGAATTGTCGACCCCATGTAGCAAACATTTCACTCTTCCCTCTAGCAACCCCTACTTTTCTTTGCTTTTGCACGGTTTGCCTGTGAAAGCACTGGAAAATAATAATCTGAGTATGTCCTATCTCTCCTCATAGCTCTTGCCTCCTGAATTGTTAATTAGCCAGCTTGTCCCATGTTGGATCTTCTCGAGCTCTTCAAAACCCTTTTTGCACCGTGGTGACCAGAACAAGACACAGTACTGAAGGTGTGGTCTAATCAAGGCCTTGCACAGGAGGATTACCTCCACTGACCTGCTTCTTAGCCACTCCAAATGCAGTCACAAATGTTATTTGCTCTCCTTAAAACGTAAGTGGACTTGTCCAAAGCATTTGATACAGTAAACCACCAAAGATTATTGGAGGGTTTAAAACATATAGGTCTATCAGAGGAGGAATGCACCTGGTTTCACTCATACATAGCAGGACGAAGGCAACAAACTGTATTGGATGGGAAATATTCAGCTAATTTATAAGTGTTGCGGGAGTACCACAGGGATCTATATTGGGGCCTTTATTATTTCTGATCTATACAAATCAAGTGACTGATGTTGTAAGAAGTACGCAAATTAGACTCTACATAGACGACACAGTCATACTGACTACAGGGTCTGATCAAGACCAGGTGCAAGCAAATCTACAAGATTTTCTCCAGGTTCAGAGCTGGTTTGAAAATTCAGATTGAAGTTTAAATAGTAAAAAATCAAAGGTGATGATGTTTTCAGGTGGTATAAAGTCAACTCAGGATTCTTTGAAGCTGGAAACAAAAACTACTACAGCAGAGTGCTTAAACCAGGTCGAAGAATATAAATACTGTATTTAGGACTATGGGTGGATAGTAAGCTTAAGTTTGAATATCACATAAATGATTTGGTCAATAAGGTTAGCTGAAGGTTAGGTACTCTGAGACAGACAAAGTATTGTTTAGATGCTAAAATGAGAAGGTCAATAGTAAATCATATGTTAGTCCCTGTATTAGATTATGGCCTACACATTTATGGGTTTGCAAATGTTAAAAATTTTAAAAAGGTGGAGGTGTTATATACTCGACTAGCAAAGTTTGTATTAAAAGCAGACAGTCGATCTCATCATTGCCACCTATATGAGAAATTGAACTGGCATCCACTTAGAGATAAACAAAACATTATTTGGATAAATCAAGTGAGAAATATAATAAAAACTACAAAACCCACTTATCTATATAATAAATTGGTAAAAAAAAAATCATACACATAAGCTACAAAATAATAAATTACTTAGATACTATCAAATAAAAACTCCAAAAACTAAATATGGAGAAATGACCTTCTCTTTCTATGCAGTAAAAGTTTGGAATGAATGCAAAATACAAATAAAAAACATAAACAACAGTAAAAAGACATTCAATACAGCTCTCAAACAAGAACTAACAAAGAGATGTATGTGCTTTGATTAAGATCAATAAATGAGTGCTATATGTGTATTACTAGAAATGATATTGAAACACTTATGATAGAAAATTTAGTAACACTATCTCCGTTTAAATATTGTAATTTATTTTAGAGTATATGTGATTTAGTATTTGTATTGAACTCTTGAAGGAACATTTGTGTACTATATAGTATTACATATTTGAAGCAACCTGTGTTTAGTTTCAATTGTATGAATTCAGGAGCACCTTGAAAATGGGACTATAGTCTTAATGGTGTATTGTGTTATCAAATCCTGTTGAAAAATAAAGGTTTTTACTACTACTAAGTGCACCACATGCCTGGATTCTGCTTACTGTCCACAATTAACACTAGTTCCTTCTCCTTTACTATCTATCGTTCAAGGTTAGCCTGTGGTTTCAGTGGCCCAACTGGAAAGTTGGTTCAGGGGCCCACCAACAAAATGAATAAGAGGGCCCAGGAGTGAAACACTATTATCAGAACAACACTTAGGTATGGTACACTGGCTCCATTTGTACATTTTGTATTACCTGCAGTGATTCAACACCCCATTAGAGAAAAGTTGATATATGAAAAGATTTTTAGAGAATCGAATGTGGAGAGGAAAATTAGGTGAGATCATCTGGAAATTTCCTGGTACTCCTTCCACACTTACGTATAATCACCTTGTCTGTTGGCTCCAACGTTGTCAGTGGAGAAAAGTACTATATTTAGTACACATGCAGTAGACAATGTACACCCCGACTAGGGGATAGTGGTACAGCACAAAGCTATTCCTGCAGCACAAAACCCTACAGACATGAATATTCCAAAGACAAAAGTTACACCAGTCTGACTTTAGCCACTCAGTTCCCAAAAGTCATACTGGACTATCAATATACACATACCCAGGTAAGCACTCCATAATTACGAACAGAATAAACAGATAAGAAATATACAACCCTACCTTATCTTGGAAGACAGCCTCACCATGTTGGTCAGTCAAGTCTCAGCTACTTCTGACACACCTGCTCAGGAACTTCTTGAAAAGACAGAAACATGTAATACTTCTGTTAAACAATTACACTTGACTCCAGTAACAGGTGGAGGCAAATCCATGCACAAAAGAACTATAAACTTTAACAAATCCTAGTGTACCCCCCTCCCATCTAGGAGTATTTAGGTAGTAATGTTTGTTGGGGAGGGAGGCGCCTTACACCCAGAAAACAATGTCCAGAGTCATACTGATGAATAGTAAAAATTGTGCCTGACATCCAGGAGTCCATCTGAGGATGGACTGGCTCTGTTGGGGTGCAGGGAGGGTAACAGGGGGTGCAGCCAGGCAGTCCTAGGTGTCAGAGTGGCTCAGTTGGTAGCACATCCGCCTCTGGACCAGAAGGTCATGGGTTCTCATCCCATACCAGGATTGGACTTGCACCTAAAAATCGCTGGCATCTGAGTGCAGTATTGGGGGGGTGCTGTACTGCTGGTGTGTGCCGTCCTTCAGATGAGACGTTAAACCGAGGTCCTTTCTGCCCATCCTGGTGCTGTCCTGGTGGGTGTCCAGGTGGAAGTAAAAGAACCCAGAGCATTCTTCGCATAGAGTAGGGGACATTCCCAGTGTCCTGGCCAACACTCCCCTTCCCATAAACTGGTTCATGCATTTATCCAGGCTGTGTGTGGGTAATGATGTGTGATATGGCCACCACCACACATTCAGTTACTTCACTACCAGTCTAGCATTGCTTGTAAAGTGCTTTGGGATACACTGTGTATGAAAAGCGCTATGTAAATGCTGATTCTTCTTCTTCTTTTTCTTCCTTAGGGGGCAAACTCTGTTAGAAAAAATAGGCAGGATAAAATTTTATGGCTTAACTCCACAGCAGTAATGTGACTGTCCAAACTGATAAAAGTTTTAAAACAGGTCTGGGTTATTTGCAAGTTCCAAACATAACAGTTCATAAAGGTTCAAGCCACATTTAAGTGTCAGCTACATGGAGCGTGGGGGCACAATTGATTTTTGGCACTTGAAAACAGTGGCCACAGCTGCGGTACATCACTTGGGACAACACTGTACCGAACTTGGGTCTCTCCAATACAGAGCTGGTACAAGCTCCAGATATCATTTGGGATGGTAGCAGCTTTGTTCTACTTTAAACAACACTCGAGTCACTATTGTACTCATACCTCCTTCGACTCAGCAGTGGGACGTCATAGTGCTGACTATACTCTTTGTGGGCTAACACAGGAGTCACGGATCCCCTTTCTTGAAATGCGCTTGAATCTCTCAGCTCCTATCTACAGACACACATAGAATGTGTCATAGACAGCGTGATCTATCTAGTCTGCCCGTGGCTTCAACCCCCCTCATTTTGTTGTACTCTTAAGGATTCCCTTATGTCTGTCCCATGCTAGTTTAAATTCCCTCACTGTCTTCGCTCCCACAACCCACTGGGTCAGGTTGTTCCACGGTTCTACCACTCTCTCTGTGAAGAAATATTTTCTCAGATTGATCCTGAATCTGCCTCCCTTTAGGCACATGTTGTGACCTCTTGTTCTGATGCAGCTGTTCACATGAAGGAGATTCTGTGTCTGAACCTTGTTGATACCCTTCAGGTATCTGAATGTCTCTATCATATCTGCCTGATCCCTACGCCACTCCAGGGAGTATAAGTTAAATTTCCGAAGCCTTTCTTTGTATGGCTCTTGATGAAAACCCTGAACCATCTTAGTCACCTTTCTCTGCACTGTCTCTAAACGATTTACATCTTCCCTGAGGTGAAGTCTCCAGACCTGGATGGAGTACTCCAGGTAAGGCCTCACCAGTGATCTATACAGTGGCATAATCACCTCTTTTCTCCGACTAGTGATGCCCCTCCCTATGTATCCCAGGAGTCCACTAGCCTTCAGTGATGCCTTTTCACATTGTTTGAGCACCTTTAAGTCATCTGAGATGATAAACCCTAGGTCACGCTCATGTTTAGTGGCAATTAGCTGTTCTCCTCCCATTAGGTATATTTTCCCTGGGTTACGCTTTCTCAGGTGCATAACCTTGCATTTTTTGCACTGAATTTCAGCTGCCAGTTTCTTGACCACTCTTCAAGCTTCCTCAGGTCGAACTCCATCTTTTGTGCCCCCTCAAGTGTATTCAACCTGTTGCAGATCTTTGTGTCATCTGCAAACAGGCACACCTTCCTCTCCAGACTGTCTGTAAAGTCACTGATGAATATATTGAAGAGGATTGGTCCCAGCACTGATCCCTGAAGCCCTCCACTAATTACCATACACTCTCCTGACTGTGTACCATTCACTAATACCCTTTAAGGTTTCCCACTCAGCCAGGTTTTTGCCCAGAATGTTAATGTATGCCTAGCTCCGGTGTGTTCCAGTTTGCTGACCAACCTCCTGTGTGGAAGAGTCGAAGGCCTTGCTGAAGTCCAGAGAGACCACATCAACTGCACCCCCCTGAACCACTGTCCTAGTAACCTAGTCAAAAAAGTCAACCAGGTTTGTTTGACAGGACCTTCCCACTGTGAAGCCATGCTGTCTTAGATCTAACTGACCACTTGTTTCTAAGAATTCCAGAATCCTCTCCTTCAACAGGGATTCCATCAGCTTACTAACAACTGAGGTGAGGCTAACTAGGCAATAGTTTCCCGGCTCCTCTTTGCTCCCACTCTTGAGGAGTGGAACCACTGTAGCCTTTCTCCAGTCCTCTGGAACCACTCCATTCTTTAACATGTTGAAAAGTTTTGTAAGGGGTTCGCCAGAGACTGCATTCCTGATGCAGTAGCTGTACCGTGGACCCAACAACAGAACCTCTGCCGCCAGGACTCACACCACTGTCTGCAGCTCCACGGGGCTGATCTGGGCTCTAATCTTATACATGATGACATTCTTTTTCTGGTGGACATGGAACATGGCTAAGGATCCTAAAGCTGCCAACTCCAATTCCCAATGGCCCGACCTCTCACATTCCAGACCACGGCCACCCATGGCAGCCACCAGTCTCTCCAGATGCTCTGGGCTCACACTGCCTGGCCCATCCCCGGTGCCAAGGATCACGGCATGGGCCCCTTTCACTCTGGGCCTCGGCTCCTCTCCCTGCAGCAGTAACGATGGCCCAGACCTCCTCAGGAGTGTGGAAGGCACCCAGGTATCACAGCCCCTTTCTGACAGACACGTTTACCAGGGGACCCAAACATCGACTGAGCCAGGGTGGATATCACCCCACCCTGGACCCCAAGCCCACTACCCCAACCCTCTGGACCGCCGCTCCCTGGACTCCACGGCACAGCAGACAACAAAGACCCTGATTCCCGACGCATGGCAGCATTTATACCCCAATGCCAGGGCACACCCTACAACGACAGGCCCTGGCACCTGGACTGGCACTACTACTTTCTGGGCAATGTAGTAAGCCCCATGCAACTGGGGGCTTACACTATCCACACAGCATACTGGCTTATTATGCAACAATAAACTGACTTACTGTAATGCCTAAACTGATGAATCCATGATACCTGAAATCTGTAGCAAATATTTCATTTTTAAACAATATATATATTTATACAATGTAGGTGAGAATCAAACTTTACAAACAGATGGTTTATTTTGGCCACTGAAGCTTTCTAAATGAAAATAAATCATTTATTTCAATGTTAGGTGGGTCATCAGCATTTATTCAGACTTTTGGTGGATCACGTAAGAGCTCTCAACCATAGAGAGAGCAGCTTGAACAATACCTGATATCACTATGGCCTCTGCTGCACTCAAAGCAGAGCAGAGAAAATCAAACAGAAACAGTTAAATCTCCATTAAAAGAACTAATATGAAATCGCCATGATTTAACATATGTTGCACTGTACAAACTGGGCACACAATGACCACGCTCTGAATACTATATTTATCATCACTTGTGAAGGGGCAGGACTTTTTCAGAACTGACTCATGGCTGTGCCACTCATGAGTTATAGTACTGCCCCCGCACTCATGAAGGTAAATGGCATATTTTGAATAAGGACATTGTGAGTCCCATCTATAGTGGAGCATATTCTCCTGAGGAGACGATGGCTCCGACGGGAAGCCCCACTGACAAAACTGGAGCTAACAGAAAAGGAAATTAATACCAAGGATCTATGTATGGCACTTGACTGACAAATCCTTATTAAGGCCCCTGAATACTGTCCGATATATGACCCTTAAGGGTAGGTACTGTGTTCACCTGTTAACCACTGCCTTAACACTCTGCAGCTTGTCCACATACTGTGTGATCACTCTCTGAGGTGGTGAGACAGGTTTGGCCAGTGCGACCTTACTTTTACTTTTATTTTATTTTAACTATGCTGTGCTTCTCTACATGATTTGCTGGGTACTGGATGTTAGTGCAGGAGCCGCGTGGGAAGTGTAGTTCTGAACTACTCAACTTCCTGCTTGGTGAGAGGGGAGCCATGCTACTGGCAAGTGCTAAAGCCAGAGTCAGTGTGTTAACTGGTCTCCTAAGCCACAGTACGCTTGGGGTGCTACAGCAGTGCAGGAGAGCTTTATACAATTTTTATTTGTATTAATCTTTTAGTGGAGCGAGGTGTTTGAGTGGGCAGATCACGTGACCCGAGAAGACTTCTGGGTCACGAAGCAATAAAGGTTTGCTCCATGCGAGTGGACAGTTGATAACTTGTCCACATACTGTGTGACCAGTGACCACCCTCTGAAGTGGTGAAACAGGTTTGGCAAGTACGACCTTACTTTTACTTTTATTTTATTTCAACTGTGCTGTGCTTCTTTGCATGATTTGATGGGTGCAGGTGTTAGTGAATGAGCAGCGTGAGAGTGTAGTTCTGAACTGCCCATCAGACTACAGCCATACTTGGTGAGAGGAGTCACTCTACTGGGTGAGTGCTTAGCCAAAGTGAGAGTGTTAACTGGTCCCCTAAGCCACAGTATGCTTGGAGTGCTACTGCAGTGCAGGACAGCTTAAAGCAATTTTTATTTTTATTAATCTTTTAGTGGAGCAAGGTGTTTGAGTGGGCAGATCATGTAATCTGAGAAGACTTCCGGGTCGTAAGGGATAAAAGTTCATTCCTGCTCACACAGCTGGTGTGAGTGTGTGTTCGCCACGCGAGAAGACGTGCGCTTAGACACGCACAGCACATCTGTGCATGTCTGCAGTGTCCACAGTGTACACAGGGTACCAGGACTATTCCTTAGGCAAGGGATTCTTTACTTAATTGTACTAGTGACTCCAACCTTATCTCAAGGGCTTTTCCTTTGTATGGTAATGGTAAAGTCTGATACAGTAAACCTATAGTAAGCTGCCAAAATCCATCAGAATATTTTTTAGCAAACATACTTAAGTAGTGTGTTATAACATATGAATATACGAAATTTGCCATAAAGGCCTAGAGGTCTATCAAGTCTGCTCGAATGTGCAGCTAGCACCCCTTATTCCACAGCTGCCCCTCCCTTCCACCATTCCCCTTCATTGACCCTCCCCCTTGTCCTGTCCCATCCCCTTTTGAAGCAGTCCACTGATCCACTGGATACCACTTCTGCAGGTAACGCATTCCACCCAGCCACCACCCTCTCTGTAAAAAAGTGTCTCCTCATCTCCCTCCTGAACCTTCCTCCCTCCAGTCTCAGCATCATGGCCCCTGGTGTCCCTCCCTCCCTTACTTTGGACAGCACCTCCAGCCACCTGTCTTGTTTATTCCTTTCATGTACTTAAAGGTTTCAATCATGTCCCCCCGTCCCTCCTCTCCTCCAGTGAGTACATGTTCAACTCCCTCAGCCTCCTCTCGTATGATAAGTCCCCCAGCCCCTTGATCATCTTTGTCACCCTGTGCTGCACCCCCTCCAGTAACTTAATGTCCCTCTTCAGATACGGGTGCCAGTACTGCACGCAGTACTCCAGGTGTGGTCTAACTAATGACCTATACAGTGGCAGAATCACCTCCTCCCTCCTCGAGGATATACCCCTTGCAATACAACCCAGCATTTTGTTGGCCTTTGCAGCTGCATTCCCTACATTGTGCCGAGTTGTTCATTGATCCTATAATGAGCACCCCCCAGATCCTTCTCCTCCTCTGTCTGGGCTGGCTGCACTCCCCAGTTGGTAACTCCTCCTTGGGTTCTTCATCCCAAAATGCAGCACCTTGCACTTTTTGGCATTAAACCCCAGTTGCCAGGTGTCTGACCAGGTTTCAAGCTTTGCCAGATCATCCTACAACCCCTGCCATCCCACTAGGTCATCCACCACTGCCCCTACCTTGGTATCATCAGCAAACAGACTGATCTTGCTCTTGATGTCCAATGATATGTCTGCAATGAATATCCCAAACAACACTGGTCCCAACACCGAGCCCTATGGAACACTGCTCGTCACTACCCTTGGGTGTGAGAGCTCCCCACCCACCACCACCCTCTGTTGCCTTCCCTGAAGCCAGTTCCCTACCCATCTCACCAGCTTTGCACCTGCCCCTGAGCCTACTAACATACATCCCAGCCTTCCATGCGGCACTGAGTCAAATGCCTTACTGAAGTCCAGATACAGGACATCCACTGCATGGCCCCTGTCCAGTTGCCTAGTTACCCAGTCATAGAACTCCAGCAAGTTGGTTTGGCAGGATCTGCCACGTATGAAGCCATGCTGTCTGCTGTCCTGTAGTCCTTTGGCCTCTAGGAGGGCCACCAGCCTTTCCTTCAGGATAGTCTCCATTAGCTTACCCACGATGGATGTGAGGCTCACTGGTCTGTAGTTTCCCGGTTCATCCTGGGGCCACTCTTGTGGAGGGGCATCACATGAGCCATCCACTCAGTCTGAGGTACACACCCCAAATGTAGTGAGGCATTAAATAGGTCTGCCAAAGGTCCTGCAAGGACCTCTGCCAGCTCCTTTAGTACCTTGGGGTGGATGCCATCTCGGCTTGGCGCCTTATCCTCCCTCAGTGCCTTCAAACTCTGCCCTCCATGATTTCCCCATCTGTCACCCCCTCCTCCTTGTTTCTGCCATTTCTCCCCCCTTGGGTGTCATCCCCCTCTTCTTTTTAGTAAATACTGAGCAAGTACTCATTTAATTACTTCTGCTGCCTATCACCTACTTCCACCACCCCCCCTTCCTAATCCTTACTATGTGGTCCTTACAGCTCCTTTTCTCCTTGATGTACCTAAAGTCTTTCTCTCCTTCTTAATGCCTTGTGCCAGCCTGAGTTCCATAGATGCCTTGGCTCCCCTTACTGCCCTTGTCACCTCCTTGATTCCGTCAAGTACTCCTCCTGTCCTCCCCTCTCCTGTTTTCTTGTACTTCCTAAGGCAGCTCTTTCCTTCTTACCTTTTCCATGACCTCCTTGCTCAACCAGCTCGGTTTCTTAGCCCTAGCCTTCTTTTTCTGGGCCTTGCAGCAGGTTTTGGTTGCCTCCACTGTCCCCAGCTTTATGAGCTCCCACCTCTGATTAGTGTCCATACTAGACTGAATTCTGGCCAGGTACCCTTTTACCATTACCCCATCCTCCCAAAGTCGGCCATCCTGAAGTTCAGCGCTCTTGTGCCAGATTCCACTCCTTCCTTGCCCATATCCAATGTGAGCCATACTGAGTGGTGGTCACTCCCTGACAGCAGTTCCTCCACTGTACGTTCTCTCACAAAGTCCCCATTTGCCAGCACAAGGTCAAGGGTATTCCCTAACCTGGTTGGTTTACTGACCATTTGCAGCAGGAAGCTGTCTTGGAAGGCATCCAGCAGTACCTGCTCCCTTCTGTTCCTGGTTGTTGTGGTACTCCAGTCCACTCCTGGCATGTTGAAGTCCCCCACAATCACCACACTACCCTTCTCGCAAGTCGTCCTGATATGTCCCGCTAGTTCCCTGTCTAACTTCTCCGTCTGAGATGGCGGCCTGTACACCACTCACATTCTAAGAATCCTATTCTTGGAATCCTGAATTTGCATCCAAATTGACTCCATACTACCCTCCTCCCCTTCCTCCCTTAAACATTTCAGTCCTTCCTTCACATATAGTGCCACACCCCCTCCTTTCCCAATCACCCTGTCCCTACAAAATAACCTGTACCCTGGTACAGACAGGTCCCAGTCATTATATTGGGTGGCCCATGTTTCTGTAATTAGCTGCAATGTCCACCTCTCCCTCTGCTATGAGCATCTGTAACTCTGCAGTTTCCTCCCAAGGCTTCTAGCATTAGGGTAACCACCTTCCACCCTCCCCCATCCTGCTCTCCTTTACTAGCATCATCAACAGTACTTGCCATTTGTCCTTTGTCACGGTTATGGGAGTAAGCTCATTGGTTTCTCAACCTGTGGTTCTGCATGTCTCTTGCCCAATTGCCCCCCCGCTCCTAGTTTAAATTCCCTACTTCCTCTATGTCTCCTCCATCCTCTGTTTCAACACTTTCTTTCCTTCCTCACTCAAGTGTAGTCTGTCCTTGGCATAGAGACTACTGTCCTCCCAGGTCCCTCCCACCCCCCAACAGCCCATACCCTTTAGCACAACACCAGGTTCTTAGCCATCCGTTAAATTCCTCTATTCTCAGCTTTCTTGTTGTGCTTGCCTTGGGCACTGGAAGTATCTCCGAAAAAGTTACTGATTTTCCTGCCCCCTCACATAATTGTCCTAGTTCCTCAAACCTCCTCTGGATTATATCTACTGTCTTGTCAGCCAGGTCGTTACGTCCCAAGATGTATAATTAAATGAGGCTTCCCTACCTCTTCTCATATTTCAGAACAGATTGTCCCACCCTTTCCGCTGTCATTCCTGGCATGGCCTCCACCCAAATGCACGACCTTCTGCCTCTGCCCCTTGCTACCCCTGACTCATCTTAGTATTGGTCCCCAGCACTAAGATTCCACCACTCTTACTCTCTGCTTGCTTCCATTCATCTCCCTCTCTCATTTCAGCTCCTCTTCTTCCTCCTGCATATTATTCCCCTTTTGCAATTCTCCCAGCAGAACTTCCCCCGCTCCAGTTTGGTCCAGGCATTTATCAATTACTCCTCTAATTTCATCATTTCCCTCCTCCACCTTCTTCCTCTCTTAGCAGTGCAAAACTATTTTCTGAAGACCCTTCACAAATGCCCGCTCCCTCTCTCTTCATAGTAACCTGTTCTCTCCTTTCCACTCCATGACTTTTGCCACTTCTTCGCTTCCCCTCACAAGTCCCTAGCTCCTCCTTCCATTTGTCTTTTGTCTCCTGACCTGGTTTCCCCAGCAATCGTTCTTCCTGGCCTGGGCCTCCTTGTCCCTGCTTCCCTTCTTCTGACCCTCTCTGCTGGCTTAAATCGCCCTCCCTCATCTCCCAATCTTCCTCCCTCCAGTACTGGGCTAAACCCACCCCCAGTCTGCCTTGCCTGTCTTAGTTCCTCCTGCAGACCCTCAATCTCCTTTCTGAGTTTCTCTATGTGTTTGCACACTAAACATCCTCCACATTCCAGGCAATTTTTAGAAAGATTGGTGCATAGTTGTTGCAGCCTACCACCTACCGTTGCTGTCACTGCCCGCAGCCACCCCACACCCTTCCAGATGCGGGATACCAAACACTCCCCAAGTCTCCCCTCTCCCCTCTATCAGTGCAAAACATTTTTTCTTAATTTCCTTACCCCTTTGTTGTACACGTTTAGATAGATTGAGCATCTGCTTTTTATATTCCTAACCTTCCTATCCAAACTCAAAGAGAGACTTTAAGTAGCTATTGCACAACCTTCTTTAAACTCCTACTCCTCCTTTCCACAATGCAATAGCAATGCAAAGAAGTAACAGTGAAAGCTCCTAGATTTGCAGTTACTTCCCTTCCACTGAGATAGCAGTCACCTCTTCACTCGCTGCTGTTCCTTTCCTGGATGTCTGCTTCTGCTATGACAAAAGGTGTCCTCCTGTAACTTTCACCACAAGGTCACCCAGAGGCCCTTCCTGTATATATACCCCCAATTTGAACCAAGGTGCTCAAGTTGTGTAGTGTCTGTGACAACATACAAACAATTACTATGGCTGATAAAATCAGGACACTGGATGGAGACTGGGCCTATAAATGTCACTCTTGCTCTATGTATTTACTCACTGAAGGAGATGAAACTAAAGTAGGGATTACTTGTAACAAATGTTTATACATCATTACCTTGGAAAAGGAAGTCAGTAAATTTTGTTCTAAACTTGATTCAGTTATAAATAATCAAATTGATATCCAACAAAGAATGAGGATTGTTGATGAAGCACAGGCCTTCATTTCACCAGTCCCTTCTGACATTACACCTGACTGTAGATCTTTTGGAACCAATTCTCAAATTGAAGTTAATATCCTACAAACCATAGTAGGACAGGGAGCCTTAAAAAGAAGAGACAGAGAAACCGAAAACAGTGATATCTGTTCTGAGGATTGGACCCTACTTACAGGGAATAACTCTAAGTAGGGGCATAGAGGTATGTATTTTGCTCTTCCCTTGAGCAACTGTTTTTCTAGTTTAGCCCAGACCACCCAAAGTGACCACACTAATGACTGCATTGCAACCCCCCCCCCATGAAGGTACCTCACACATTACAAAAATCCCCCCCATCTAATGATGAACCTGGACCATTTAGTATAGCTGATATGGATATTGAATCTTTGGCCACAGAAGAGTCACAAAGAAATCAAATTAGTAATCCCCCAATTGTTACCTCCCCCACAGAGATAAAGGTACTACATGGTAATGACACCAATGAATCTATACATACATTCATTGCTGAGAGGGGCACTGTTCAAAGGGCACTGTTCAAACCGCAGTAGCTAAACCTCGCCAGACCTTCATTCTTGGTGACTCCATGATCAAACATATAGACCGTACAGTCTGCAGTCCTGACAAAGCAAACAGGACCTATAGGAGTTACAGAGGTGCTTTAATTTCAGACCTGACTACAATGCTGAACAGCATTCTTAGCAATGATGGAGAAAATCCACTTGTCATAATTCACACTGGAACTAACAACATAAACAAAACTTGGTTGGAGAATATCTAAAAAAAGTTTATTATCCTCAATGAAATCCTTATTGCTAAGAACTGTGTAATCTGTTTTTCCGAGATCCTCCCTGTTCCAAGAGCTGCCACAGCCATGACTGCTAAAATTAAAAACATAACCAGTTGGTTATGGAGATGGTGTTTGACCATGGCTTTGGCTGTCTTGCCCACTGGGAGAATTCTGATGAGAGACCTAACCTTTTTTCATGGGATGGGTTATATTTGAGTGAACGGGGAAGTATTCTACTTGGTAAAAACTAAACCTACATCACTCCACATTTAAACTAACTGCAGGGGCGGAGGGCGATAACTCACACCAAATAAACAGATATCCCACAAAAAATATCACCTACTCACATAGCCATCAATATGGATGTAAAATTCTAATGGCAAATCCTAAAAGCCTTAACCGTTTAAAAAAAGCAGAATTAGAAGCATTTATCATAGAGAACAAAACTGATACTGTCGCAATCAATGAAACATGGTGGGACCCTACATCAGACTGGATGAAAGACATTCCTGGCTGTAAACTTTATCATAAAAATAGGGATGATAAAACAGGAGGAGGTGTTTGTCTTCATATACACATTTCTATTTCATCACATTCACATCATTTTTCCTCCAATTCCGATCTGTCTCTTGAAACATTATGGGTCAAACTATTATTCCCTGGTAGATCAGCTGTATTAGTTGGCTGTTGCTATTGACCTCCTTCCTCTAGTGTTGTTTACAACTCAACCCTATTAAATGAAGTAATCCTAGCATCTAATTCCGGGGACGTTATTATACTGGGTGATTTCAATCTCACAGGCTTAAAATGGACTAAAATGTCTGGAAAACCTGAGCTAGAATACTCACTCGCTGAAATCTGGCCTGGATCAACTTGTGCTTGAACCAACTCATGATAAAAATACCCTAGACCTCATCCTGACCAACATTAATGATGACATCATAGATATCAATGTCATTAGCCCACTGAGCAAAAGTGATCACAATATGGTTGTATACAGCATGACTACAGGGAGACAAAAAATAAACTATAATACAATGGTTAAAAATTATAACAAGGCTGATTTTAACCTGATTGTTCAGCGCCTTTCGACCATTAATTGAGACAGTGTATTTTTGTACGCTGCTGTAGAAGAAGCTTGGAATTCCTTTAAAGACATAATTCTTGAGATTGAGAATGAGTTAGTTCCAGTTACAAAAAAATATAACAACATAAGAAGGGTACCAAATTGGTTGACATCTCGGGTTAAAAAACAACTTAAAGTTAAGCACAAGGCTTATACTAAATTCAAAAATAATAAAATGGAAACCAATAAGCTAGCTTACATTAAAGAACAAAAAGAACTAAAAATCTGAATAAGGAAAACAAAGGCCAATACTGAATTTAGAATAGCCCATTCGAAAGACACTAAACTGCTTTACTCTTATATAAACTCCAACTGTAGATCTTCTATCAAGGCTGTCGGGCCAATTATGGAAATAATAATATCATAGAGAATGATGAAACTATTGCAGATAGATTTAATATATATTTTTGTTCTGTTTTCTTCTCCAAACCCCAAGGGATGACAATTATAATCAATGATTTGGATACCGATTATCATTTTTCCACCCATGAGATCTACTCTGAACTAATTAAATTAACAGCTCGTCTAGACCTGGACCCAATAATATAAATCCTAAACTCCTAAAAAAATGCAGCTCATTTCTTGGCATATCCCTTATAAGTTATCTTTAACCTCCTTCTGAAAGAGGGTAATGTACCAAGCAATTGGCGCCGTGCTACTGTTGTCCCCATCTTCAAAAAAGGCAACAAAGGCAATGTGGAGAACTACAGGTCAATAAGTCTAACATCACATTGCTGTAAATTAATGGAACGATTAATTAAAACTCAACTTGAACTATCTACAGTATGGACCAACTAGGGCTTAGTGATAAAAATCAACATGCCTTCAAAAAAGGGAGGTCATGTTCAACTAACTTGATTGTATTTTACAATTAAATCAGTAAGAGTCTTGACAACGGCATCCCTTCTGATGTCATCTTACTCGATTTCATAAAAGCCTTTGACAAACCACCCCATAACAACTTGATCTTAAAACTTCTAGACTTTGAAATAAACCAAAGTCTTGTTAGATAGATTAACAGCTGGCTTCAGGATCAAGTTCAATTTGTGCTTATTAATGACGCAATATCAAGCGAGGGTACTGTTGGATGTGGTGTCCCCCAGGGTTCTGTCCTGGGCCCAACACTGTTTAACATCTATGTCAGTGATATGAATAAGGACTTTGATAACAACATTATTAAGTTTGCTGACAACACCAAACTTGGGGGTGATGTTGATACGTTAGGTAAACACCTATCCCTAATCAGTGACCTTGGTAAAGTTGAATATTGGGCAGCTAGAAATGGTATGTCCCTCAACATCAACAAATGTGCAGTTATACATTTTGGTTATAATAATCCAAACTAGTCTTATATACTCAATCAAAGTATCCTCAAGAGCTCTGGCCTTGAGCAAGATCTTGGGATTCTTATCAACAGCAAATTGACTTCATCTGACCACTGTATGTGGGTATTAAAAAAGCCAAGGGTATGGTTAATAGAATCAAACATTCCTTTGTGTACAAAACGAAACAATTCATCATCCCCATTTACAAAAGTTATGTATGACCAATCCTTGACTATAGGTCACAGGTTTAGTCTTCCTTCCTAGTTAAGGATATACATCAATTAGAAGGTGCACAAAGGTCAGTTACCAAACCTATCCCTAGGATAAAAAATAAACCCAATCAAGACAGGATACTCGTGACTGGTCTACACTCTCTACAATCTAGGTGGCAGAGGGGTGATTTATTATTTCTTTACAAAATATTGCAATCCCCTAAGCTGATAGTCAACAGCGAGTTATAGTTCAGTACAACCACAGGAAACCTAAGGTCTCATAACAAGAAACTTATGGCTCCTAGGGCTACAACCAATAAACAAGACAATATTTATTCCATCAAAACTGTTAAAGAATGGAATAAACTCCCACAAAATGTTGTTGATATCCCATGTTTTGATAGTTTCAAAAAAGCCCTGGATGAACTTTACTATTCAAATCATATACTGGTATAACTGACCCACTTGTGTGGGGGACATTCTCGATTGGCCAATGTGCCCTACTCTCCTAGTAATCCTAATAATCTGAAGGTTGCACTGGCGGAGCGGTGAACATCAAGCCTGTAGTGCTTCCTAATGGTATAAATGGAGGACCACATTGTCACTCTGCAGTGTTCTGACACATAAGCCTCTGCCCTTTCAGCCCATGATGCAGCAAAAGCTCTAGTGAAATGTGCTTTGATCAAAGTGGGTGCCTTTTTTTCTGCCAAATATGCTTCCTCTCCATGGTTGGTGTGTGTAGGCTTCTCTGCACTGTCCCCACCTCCTCACACCTGTCATCTGCAGCAAAGGACTGCCATCCCCAAGATCTCCCATGGATCCCCTCCCCCTGTGGCGGGGCCAGGAAGGTGAGGGCAGTCCTCCCCCCACCCAATGACACATATACAGATGGAGCAGGGTGATCAGCCAACAGTGCAGGGCAAAGGCAGGCGGGCAGGGCTTCATTAAGCCCACACCAACCTAGTTTCCATTTTCTGCTCCCATGTTTCCCTGCACTGGGGCACGCTCGTGAGTGCACACGTATGGAGGCATGTGCATGTCATGGAAACCCACAGCCCTCCCTTCCGCTGCCCGCCTTGACCCGCACAACCATCTGGCCTCCACCAGGTAGTAGCCATTCGGTTGGCTGTGCAGGTCCTCCCCCCACCGACAGAGAAGGGCAGCCATCAGGCGCTCAATCCTCTCCCTCCCCGGCCAACCCCCAGCAACCCATGCATGCAAACGAATACAGGTCTCCTGTGTGGCAGGAAGTAAGGCACAGATGGCGCCTCAATCCTCCACACCACTGGGCCGGCTAAAATTTGAATTTGAATTTTATTGTTATTGATGATAATAAAACACTACTTGTGAATTCTATTACTCCATATAAGCTTTTGAGATGCAGGGTCTCACCCATTTAGCCAAGGTGGCCTTAGATTCTTTTTGGCCCTTCATTGCCCCAGCAAACCTCACAAAGCAACCTTGTGACTATATTGGTCCCTAAGAAGATACCAATTACTGGGCCCAGCACTGCTCTGAGTGCTCACTTGGCTTCATAAAGTGCTGAATGCTAGTCCTTTGTCTATTCCCACTTGCAGAAAGTCTAATATCTCAGGGGCCAAAGTCATTGTGCAGGGCTTGCGTTAACCTTCTACTGAAGTCCCCAAATCAGAATTTTGAGGATTTTGAAGCGCACAAATAAAAGCAGTGCTTCAGCATTGACCCTGTATGTTGAAAGATTTGCACTGATACTGTTAGCAGAAAAAGTATTGAATAATGTTGTACAAAGCCACTCCAGAAATTTCTGACCCCAAGATTTTCTGGTCTGACCCCCAATATTTGAAGTAAAGAGTCAAACTGACCCCCACTTTACCAGTGCTAATGCAAGCCCTGCATTGTGGGTCTAATACACTGAGCTCTGGCCTATAATGGAAAAACATTCAACACTCGGTCATATGCTGCTGAGATAAAAACCTTCCTGAAGGCCATAAAAATATCTACTTCCTTTTTAGAAAAAACTTTCTTCAGGAGTCTCCTCCTCTCAGAAGCCGGGCTGCAAGCTGTGCCACCTCTGGTTTTAGATGCAGAATTAGACCCTGTTATGCAAGAGCCAGAACAGCACATGAATTGGCAGGTTAATCAGGTCTGACACCCATGACCTCCTTGACCACTCTGGGGCTATCAGGAGGAAGATTCCTATTGACCACTGAATATTTTGTACCCTGGGCAGTCAGAGAAGTGATGGGAGAAGATACACCCTGCTGAAGTCCCACAGCTGACACAAGGCATCCACCACTTCCACCTGCTGCAACTGAAACCAACTGAAAAACCTCATAACCCCACCCTATTTCTTTCAACGCAAACAGCTCTGTATGCATCCGTCTGAACCTTCTGCACTGCAGAGCAAATACTTCTGAGTTTACAGACCATTCTCCCTGGAGAACTCTCTCTCATGGATTAGCTGACAAACCTGAAAATTTACATACCCAGCTAGACAAACAGCTGTTAGTGACAGGAGATGTTCCTCTTCCCACTGAAGGATCCTGATCACTTCCATGAGCAAGCTTGCACCCCATGTGTCTCCCTGACTGTTTATTTACCTTACAGTGACTGCATTGCTCAAATGCATCTTCACCGCCTGCAATCCAAACCTGGTCCAGGAAGTGTATCAACACAAGATGCAATGCCCTCATCTCTAAAACATTTATCTGGCAATACTCTTCCTGTAGGCTTCAAGCTCCATGCACCAGCATCTGGTCTAGTACTGTATCCTGCCCAACAGACCAGGCATCAGTGGTGAGTACAAACTACAGATGGCATCTTGACAAGTTCCCATAAGATGTGAGGATCTCCCGCTATACAAGCAACTAGACAACAAAACTGAGTCTTGTAGTCCTCTGAGGCTGGAGACCACACAGAAAGTAACCTGTTTTGGAGTGACATCATATGGAATCTGGCCTATGGTACAAACTTTATAGCTGCCACCAGAGGGACTACATCTTGAGTGTTGTGTGCTTGAAAAACTTGCTCAAATGTTTAAAGTACAGAATTGGATGGAAGCCCCCCAAATTTGGGGGGAAATATAAAGTAAACTGAGTGACATTCCAAGCCCCTCTTCTGATGATGGCTGGGGTGATTGTTTCTATCTGGACCAAGATGGTCCAGGGTTTGGCTTACTGCTGACTTTTTCATTGAGGTTTAAAGAATGTATGATTTTATAAAAATTACCTCTTGCAGATATAGCAGAAAACTCTAGGACATATTGCGACAGCATTCAATAAGACCCTGTTCAATGTGACATGCAGTTAAAAACAAGGATATTCTCTGTCCTCTCCTGTCTGTCTGTCTGTCCTATCACTTGTCTATCTCTTGTCTAATTGTGCAATCAGATTTTCCTGTGGCACCTAAGGAACTGGCCACTCCAAATGGCCCCACCCCATTCACTCACACACACACACACACACACTCTCCCTGCCTTCACTTGCTGTTTCTGGCTGTTCCTATGCTTTCTTTCTTCCCTTGCTCCTATATGGTTAAAAATACATGTGAAGTTTTTTATATGAAACTGGGATCCCTTAGTTTCTAAATGTATATAGTTATTTGTTGAAATGATTACAAAAGGATATTTGGAACTCAGAGTGTTAACCTTGAAATGCAATTTGATCTCCACAAGCTCATTTGCAGAGCTATCAACAAGAGATCAGTTCTGGGATACACTGTTCTATTTTGTTGCATCTGCTGGAAATAAATTGACAAAGTTCTGATACATTCTGTGCGAAACAGATCTATTAATTAGCTCAGGATGTAGAAGTTAATTGCCAGGAAAAGACATTACACACAAAGACAGCAATCTTCGAGAGAAATTGAGATTAAGATTTAGAGATACCCTCAGATGAAGGACTTTTGTTTGTTTGAATTGCCTGTATCAATCGCTATCCTGTACGATTTAAATTTTTATTTTATTATTATTCATGATAATAAAACATTACTTGTGAATTCTATTACTTACCCTGTTTTGCCTATGTTTCCTGGCCTACAGTGTGCCTTGATGACACTTAGCCCAAAGCCAGATCTCCAGAACCTATGCATCTGTAGTTGTTTGGGCTCATCACAAGTTAAAATGTCTGTAGTCCTCCACCGAGAGAATGACAGAAAAAGATGGACCTGTGTATCTTCATTTGTGAAGATCTGTCTCTTCTGCCTGCAGTTCCATTGTGTCTTTTAGCACAGATGTCTCTGTTGTTGTTAAGCTTTGAATCTACAGCAGGCTACATTACTTCTCTGGTTACCAGAATACCAAAGTACCTAAATATGTCCCTCAAACCACTCCCACTCGAAGCTGAACCAGACCTTTATTGCTGCCAAGATACCGGCAGCTGCCCCTTCTTATCCTAGATGTCTGTCAAAATTACTTCCAGTTCTGGGCTGAATGGCTAATCTCCAGAAAAGGCATATTGTACAGTTTCCTCTAAAATGCTTGATCTGTAGCTCATCGGCTAGGCCATAATCCTTGCACTGCCGTCACTACAGAGCAGGCTGTCCAGACTGACATGTGCAAACTGTCCACAACCACATGTCCCCAAAGAGAGGATGTCATTAAAATGAGCAGCAGAAAATTTGCCCCCTTACAGTCCTTTGGCACAACTCCTGCCAGGGCAGCCATCTACAAGCATAAAGACCTCTAAACAAAAAAAAGAGGCATATGTTGTTTTCAGACTGACCCCGTTAGATGCAAAGGCTTGTCTACATGATGAATTCACTGTTTTAACATGAGCATCTGAAAAGGTCACCAAGCCTTCCAGAGGTACTGTATGGTGAGGTGTTTTACCACACCAAATACAACCTTATTTGTCACATTAGGGACTTCCCACCTCTTAGAAACCTCCTCCTAAAAAATGTAACATATCACTCTGAGCCTTGGTAACTGCTTTCTCTTGTCTGCACCAGACCATTCCTGTTCCATAATTTGATCACAGTGGACATTCAGACGGCATTTCAGGGCCAAGGCTTATGCAGATAAAATGAGTTTCACATGTAGTGTTTCTATGTCCTGAACCTCCTTCAGCTGCTATGTCCTACAGGCCTCAGCGATCTGAGAGGACAGCAATCTTTGAGTCAAAACAGGGAGGACTGGAATCTTGTTCTTAGGCTCCATCTACTCCCCCTACTCCTCAGAGGGCACGCCACTTCATCTGATGGAACTGGTTTTGCCAGGTCAGGATTCTCATCCATCCCCCCCACACACACACCCTTATCTTGATCTTCTAAACAGTAAAGATCGGGAATGCCTGCAAATCTGACTGAGGAGAATCTCCATGCTCTGATACACTTGGACATGCCTGTGTGCACCCCTTTTGGCCTGAGGACCCCCCGCCTTGGCAGGCACCACCTGCAGATCATCTGCATGCAGCACCTCATTTAACAGGAGTAGGATGGATCTGTGCAACTCAACTTTACCATTTTCAGTAGCACAGGTGCACCCCCCAGTCTGGAGTATTGGCTGGGGAGCCTAAATAGACATACTGGATTACATTATACTGCAGGGGAACTATAACCCCATCAGAGATGGTCTCATAGACCTATGGCAGGACTTGCACAATTTAGAAGTCATTGGTCTGCAATAAGCACTGATGCCAAATGCAAGATCCCAAACTACAGGTTTCTTGTCAAAATATACACTGTCCCTTTAAGTGCACTTTGCTGTCTAGCAAAATGTGACCTACGTGCCTCCTTTTTTGCTGGGTCCCGATCTGCTCAGCAGTCCTAATACTCGGGAAGAAAATAAATGTGCTGATAAGCACAAAGATTACTGAACAGCAGAGACCTGAAGAAGCGTTCATTCAAACTCATTCTGCAGTTGAAAATGAGCGCTTTGCACATGTGCTTTGACATCATGTTCAGGACGTCTACACATCATATGCACGTGTTCCCCATGCTCCCGGGCTAGCGTTAGCAAACCTAAAGTGCACAAAAGCTCCAAACTAGGATCAAGCAACAAGCAAGCTAGTGCCAACGAGAGCAAGAGAAAAGGGCATGAATCATTGGCGTTAGATAGAGCAATGTCTCAGATCAACGAAAGATCTGAAAAGGCTCCCCAAATAAGACATGGAGCACAAAACATGAAGGGAAATAAAAATAGATGGGCTCAGGGGAAAATGCCCTAAACTAATCTGAACTACCAGCACGAATCTCAGTGCAAAATTGCCTATCATATTCACACAGCACCAAACTGCATGTCAAATTTACACAGCACCAAACTAGTCTGTAACCAAAAAAAAAAACCAAAAACACAAAAGGTAAATGGCACTCCTAGCTCTAGAAAACACTGCAATTTGCAGTAGAATGAAAGTTAAAAATAACAGGCTAGTCAGTTTAAGTAAAATTAAGAAAAACTCAACATTTCCAGAAAGCTTTCAATTGGTTGCTATCCCTTCAAGTGGTACAAAAAGACCAGTGCAAGTCTTGTCTTTGGAATGTTCATATCTCTAGGGTTTTATGCTGCTGGAACAGCTTTGGGCTGTACCACTATCCCCTAGTACAGGTGTAAATTACCTATATAAGAGGGCTGGGCAGGTATCTATCAAACAAAGGATGTGGAGGTTGCTCTACAGATATTCATAAATTAATTTCTTGCCATTCAATATAAATATGCCCCCAAGACTACTAGGAGGGTCAGAGGAAAACAGACAAGGTGGCTGCATAAAGACCTCCTTGCTAATCCGAGCCAGAGGGACAAGCTCTGGATTCGCTACAAACAAACTGGCCTACAGTCAGATCTTATTGTCTATCGTGAACTAAGGAACAGATGTAAGAGACAATTTAGAGCTGCTAAAAGCAAATACTGCAAGGACCTTCTACAAAGCTCAGCCTGCAACCTGAGGAAATTCTAGGCCCATTTCAAAACATTTCTGGGTACCTCGCAGTTGGTCACTCCTGATGAAATAATCATACATGGGGCACATTGTAATGACCCTAGGACCATCTCAAACAGTTTTAACAATCTTTTCTCTGATCTGTCACACTATACCTTGGCTTTACAACCTAATGGATCGCACTCCAATCTACCTAACACATTACCATCAGACAACCATACTGCCCTATCGTATGATGCTTCTCCAGCGCCACCATTCTATTTCAAGGCTATATCAAGAGCGGAAGTTCTGAAATTACTAAGATCCATATTTGCCAATACCAGCTCTGGTTCTGACTCACTGGAACCTCGTCTTCTTAAACTGGCTGCTCCACTCATTTCCTCTCTGATTGCCAGAATCTACACTTTATCCCTTATCCATAGCACTATGCCAGACCTATGGAAATCTGCAAGAGTAGCGCCTGTCTTTAAAAAAGGTGACCCAAAGGACATGGCCAATTACAGACCTATAGCAATTCTCTCTGTCCTTAGCAAGATCCTAGAGAAAATAGTTGCATCAAAGACCACTGACTACCTTGCACGCTACAATCTCCTCTCAGACATCCAGCATGGTTTCAGAAAAGGTCATAGCACCTCCATAGCTCTTCTTCAACTAACTACTGATATTCTGTCCAACATGGATTCTAGAAAACTCACAGGTGCCATCTTCATTGACCTCACTAAGGCGTTCGACCTTGTAGACCATCCCCTGCTTCTCTCCACTCTCCATAAATTCCATTTCTCAACCCCTGTTGTGGACTGGTTCTATAGCTACCTATCAAACAGGTCGCAAGCTGTCAAATTTAACTCCTCCCTGTCCAACACGTCTACTGTCAACTTTGGGGTCCCCCAGGGCTCTATACTTGGGCCCCTTCTGTTCTCAATTTTTATCAACAATGCAGCTGAGGTCCTGGAATCCTGCTCAGCTATTCTCTATGCTGATGACCTGATCATCTATACTAGTTCTTCTAGTATTGCCTGCATAAACACATCACTTACTTCACACTTCAATAAGGTCTTAGACTGGCTACTAGACCGTAAGCTTGTACTAAAGGAAAAGAAAATGAAAGCCATGCTCCTAGGTTCCGCACTGAAGATTAAGGCCTGTTCTAGTTTGCTGGAGCTTCTTCACAAAGGAGGACTTCCACTTGAAAATGTTACTTCCTTCAAGGGATCCTGCTGGACCAGTCCCTGGATTTTAATCTTCACATTCAGTCCTCATGCAAAGCTGTAAACTCGAAAATGTGAGTAGCTTACAAAACAAGCTACATGCTTACACCCTCAGCCAAATTAGCTATTGCCCGAAGTATTCTGCTCCCAACCCTTACTTATGGTGCCTCTATTCTTACCTCTGTCCATAAAACCTCCCTACTAAAATGGGACGTAACTTATAACAATGTATGCCAATTAGCCTCTTTGTCGCCTCGACTCAAACATCACTGCCTTCTTTATAAGGATCTGAACTGGCTCTCACCCTCTGCCAGTACACAATACTACCTTGGATCATTAATGGACTCAGATCATCCAGGAAAAAAAAACATCCCAGCTGGCGGGCGTTGCTGCTCCTTCAACCATCCTCCCATGGCCTGCGATCAGCTGACAAATCATTGCTCTATGTTCCGAGATGTCGGACGACTAAAGGCGCGAGGCCTTCCAGTTCTCTGCTCCCAGGCTATAGAATGCTCTTCCACTCAACCTCCAGCTGTCTGAGTCTCATTTTGGATTTAAAAGTGAATATCGCCGTTATCTATCCTTAGCTGATGCTTGTACATGCTTTGACCCAACCTGAAGCTCCTGAGACTTACCAGTAATGTCACCCCTGCTCTAATCCAGCTCCAAGACTGTCTCCTCTTCCCCTCCCCATATTTTTCCTTCTCTTCGTAAATAACTTCTTGACTACTAGCTCTCTTCCTTCTCGAACCTTGTTGCTGACCATCCACTGTTGTTTTGCCAATTACCACCCCTGACCTTCCTTCTGTCAGTCTTTCTTGTTATGTTTGAACATTCCTCACATTTCTCTCTATATAACCTTACTATCTTATTAACCCTTTCCTCCACAGGTCGGGTCTGTGGTTTCTGCACTATTATATATCTTACTGCCATTATCTGTATAATGCTTTCCATTATTTTTGTTGTTTCTACCCATTGTATTTTTATAGCACTGCTGTACTGTTCCTCTATTTGTATTATTGTACCCATGTTGCTGTTGTTCAACTGTTCTCTTTTTTGTTGTACTCTCCCGGGTGCGTGCCTGAAAATAGTGTTTATTTTATGGCAGGTACTTTCCTGGTTAGGAGCGACTTCAGATCATCGGGGTGCTGGCATGGGGGGGGGGGACAGAGCAGGATCAAGCATGCCGATAGGCAGCTCCCCTCTCCCAAGGGTGGCGGGTAGATTGGCATTCCGCTCCCACTGGGTGGAGGTCCAGTGGGTAGTGCAGGCAGAGAGGGGGTGGCAAAAAGTTACAGGAGGTGGAAGGGGCTGAGCTGGTGCCAGGGGGTACATGCATGCCTCTACACTCTCGCATGGCCATGTGCCAGGGCCTTGGTGGGGGGGGCAAGGGAACAAAACCTGTAAAATACCCATGTGTCCCCATCGCCAGTTGGCGGGAGGAGGCAATGGGGACCAAACAGCTAAATAAAAAAAAACAAAAACATAGAATTTGTCATCAAAAAGGGACTACTTGGCCACCCAGTCTGGCCAGATGTTCCCCGACTAGTCCATCTCTGCCAACCCTAAATGGTCTCCAGCGATCCTCCCTCCTCCCTGTCTATTTGCTAATATCCCCCTATGTCCATCCCATGCATGCTTGAAGCCTCCCATTGTTTTTGCCTCCACTACTTCTGCTGGAAGACTGTTCCAGTGATCTGCTACCCTTTCAGTGAGTAGTACCTCCTCACATTCCTCTTAAACTAGTCCCCTTCCAGTACTTTCTCACATTCCTCTTAAACTAGTCCCCTTTCATTGCATGCCACCAGTCCTGGTGATCTTTCTCATTTGGAAGAAACTCATCTCCTGCACCCTGTTCACCCCTATGAGGTACTAACAGGTCTCTATCATGTCCCATATCCCTTTCTCTCTTCCAGGGTGTACATATTGAAATCCCCCAGTCTCTCTCCTCATAGGGCTTTTGTTGCAACCCCTGTACCATTTTAGCTGAACTTCTCTGGACTGCCTCCTTCCTATCAATGTCCTTTCTGAGGTGCAGTCTCCAGAACTGGGCACAATACTCCAGGCGGGGTCTCACCAGTGACTGATACAGAAGCAATATCACCTCCCCACTACTGCTGGAGAAACCTCACCCTACGCACCCCAGCATTCCATTATCCCTACCCACTGCTCTGTCATACTGCCCTGCCACTGTTAGGTCATCAGATATAACTCCAAGGTCCCTTTTTATGGCTGCATAGTAAAGCTGTGTTGACATAGTGCAATTACGTCAGTAGAGAAAGAGGGGGCTCTTCAATGTCTGGAATTTTTCCCAATGCAGCACAGCCTGACTGCTTCCACGGATTTGAGTTTTTTTTTTTAAATATAATATACTTTATCACGTTTCCAATAAAAAAAATACAAAAGAAATGACCACAGTATATACAGATACTAAAAGAGACAAAAAAACATGGACTGGAGTTGAATAACATCTCACCACTATCATGTCCATTCAGTACAATGCAGTCCCTTCCCCATGTACTATTTTCTTCATGAGAAAAAGTTTGACCCTTAGGCTGCCATCACTGATGGATGGAATAAGAAGGTATAGGAATTCTGAACTGTTATATCAGTCCATCAGTCCACAGCACAGCAAGGGTTAATACAACTTCAAGGATCACAGTGTAGAAGGAATGTGCTGGGCCATCAGATAAAGGCTTCAGTTTTAACTCCTTGAGAATGTGGCTGAGGATCAGATAAAGGCTTCAGTTTAAACTCTTTCAGACATTTAAAAGCCTATGATGTTTATGGTTTTGTTTCTACTACTACTGTAGTGTAAATGTGGGACTTTTACATCACAATAATACAAGTAACACACATTAATTCTGCATAATGAAACTGACTGAAACTCACTGAAAATGAGATACTGCATATTAACTGGCCTATATTTAACTATACTGTAAAAATGTATAAAAGCAGGACCACACTGAAAATGAAATACTGCAGCTTAGCTGCCCTATCCTGCTAATGACGCTCATACAACTCTTTGTGCACAACTGTTGTAACAGCTATGTGTTTTGTGTGTGTGTGTGTGTGTGTGTGTGTGTGTGTGTGTATGTGTGTGTGTGTACGCACTGTGTATATTTTTAAGGGGGGGTGTATGTCCAGAACTAAAAACACTGTTCACTGCGGTATCCAGTGATATGGCGAAGCAAACTGAGTGACTCAAATATGAGCGACTCAATTTGCTCGCCCATCAGAATAGCTAGTTTGTTATTAGAATGTCGACAGGAGGGAATAGCGATTGTACAGGAACAAAACAGCAAGGGCAAATCACGAGGAAGGGTGTAGTGATGTGGGCTGAGTGAGGTAAAGAAGCATGTTGCTGCCGATCCGGTCGCCTGGAGTGGTGGATACGGCCAGCGTGCGGGATGCCGATGGTCCCAGGTTCAGGACTGCCTGGAGGTATGTCTTTTGTTGGGGTGGGTGTTTATTTTTAATTTTGTGTTGGCTACCCCAGTTCCCCTGACTGTGGTGCTCCAAGCGGCAGTAGCCCCCCTCCCATGTACCGCCCTTTTCCCCAGTGTCCGCCCGAATTGAATATATTATTATGGGGCATAGCCCCCTGCATTAAATGTTGGAGTATCATGTGTTGGGCCTCTATTGTGTACCACCATTGCTGTAAAGGGGATCGCAGTGGTTGGCATGTGGCAGATTTTGGAATCAAAGAAATATACTTGCTGTTATGCGAGTTGCCATTCCATTTTCGCTATTGTGACATGGAACTATTCCCTGCGTTACCTTGTTTATGGTTTTGATTTTTCTACCACTGTGATTTAAATGTGAGACTTTTACATCACAATAATACAAGTACAACTAAGTCACACATGAATTCTGTATCTCTTCCCCAGTATCAGTCATTGTACAGTACTTGTGGTCAATGTGTTGGTGCTAAACCAACATTGTTGCTGACTATGCTCCACAGTTCCATATCAGGGACTATTGTATTTCAGATTGCAGGTAGATGCAGGATTCCACTGAAAATGAGATGCTACAACTCATTAGAGCTGTCATGGGTAAATAAATTGTAAACAACATAGAGGATTGTGTATCAGCATTCATATACAGTACAAGGCTGTTTTTCGATCAAGAGGATTCTGTGATAACAAGAGTTCTCAAGGGCGCAGCTCAAGAGGTCTCGTTACCACAGAAACCGTGAGATCGAAAAATAGCCTTGTATATGTATGGACGCTCATACATGATCTTTTACAGCATATGGGCAATTATTATTCCAATCCTGTGTCCAGAAAATGTCCCCCCAGTACTTAAAAAGTAGCTTACTGTGTGGCGCGGCTCTTTCCTGCGCCACTCACTTTCTGGCTATCTCTCACCGCCGTAGCCGCTTCATCGCACATGCGCAAAGATGTCCTAAGCTGTTGTGCTGCAGTAGTGACGTAGCTAGCATGCAGCACAACAATCTGACGTCACTACTGCAGCACAGCAAGCTGGTTCCAGTAACCAAATTTCATACTCAAATCACATTCTACCATACACTACATTAGGATGCTCTCTGTGATGTCAGCACCTCACCAGCTCTGTATTCCCATGCTGACATCATAAATTCTCATCTTTTACTGAAATGATAAATTGTGTAAATAACTACCTGCATTCGCCATAAGCAAGATCCCACTGAAAACAAGACGGTCACTATTGGGAAAATAAATTATAACTAGGTACAATCAGAACCTCACTGCATATGAGATATTGCATGTTAACTGAGGTTATCCTGGGTTACTACACTGTAAAAATGTATAAAAGCAGGACCCTAGTAAAAAACAGATTTTGCATTTTAGCTGTGCTAAACTCTATTAAATACACTGTAAAAATGTGCAAAAGCAGGACCCCACTGAAACAGAAATATTGCAGCTCAGCTGCCTTATCTTGCTAATCACACTCACACCCTGTGAGCATGCACAACTGTTACAACTACGTGTGCGTGTGTGTGCACACGTGTTTCTATTGTGTATCTCCAGAACCAAAAACACAGTTCACTGCATTACCTTGATGTTTATGGTTTTGTTTTTTCTACTACTGTGGTGTAAATGTGGGACTTTTACATCACAACAATACAAGTACAACTAAGTCACACATTAATTCTATATAATTACTGGTTCTCCCTTTCCCCCATAGGCAAACCGTTGCATAATTTGTCATAATAAAGGAGTGTTTATTATGGCAAACATGCGGACAGTTTCCCTCACTCTGCGCATGCACCCACCAGAGCTCTTCCTTTCAGACCACTGGCCACCATCATTTTCTCCCGGACACTAATAATAATAATAATAAACTTTATTTTTAAGCACCTTTCAAAATATCAAGGTTCTTTACAATAATAAAAACATAATTCCATAAAACAACAAACACGATAGTAAATAACACAATAGATCCAGACACCAAGGAGTCACTGATAGGCCTGACGCCACAAAAAAGTTTTAAGCGACTGTTTAAATCCAGTCAGACTCGGCGGTAAGTAACTTTAAAATGCAAAATCTCCTGTTTTCCTAAAAAAATAAACTTCACTTGCTGCTGGCAATAGAAACAAAAAAAAATACAAAAACTGTTAAATAAAAAGAAATAAGGCAGACTGCACACTGAAACCTAACCGGACTGCGGCCGCAACAGAACACCTTTATTTTATATAATTGCTGAGGCATAAAAGGAAAACCCAGCAATTATATAAAATAAAATATGGGTTGGTGTGCGTAAACTCGAAGTTTAAACACACCCTCTGTGTTAGATGCCTTTCACAAACCTCTCGAGCTTAAATCTCGGGGTTTATATAGCATCTAACACCTTGGGTGTATGTAAACTTCTCATTACACACACCACCCCATACTTTATCCTATATATCTCTTCCCCAGTATGTCATTCCCCTAGTTTTTATTTTGTTAAGTTAATAACTATTTAATTGTCCTTTGGTTAGTTTCACAACTTATAGCTCTGCAACTTAATGTTGTCAATTTATACTTAAGCATAATTGTCCTGTTTATTTTTGTTATACTCATTCCATTTCTATGTATTTTATATTCTGTATTTTTGTTATCTTCCCCTCCCCCGAACACACCTGAAAACAAACTGTTACCAGCTCAGTATGTCTTTCCTGATCAAACCTTCCAAATAAATAACTACATAAATAAGTATCTGATCACAGTAATGATTTAGCAGCCATTGTGGCTCTGACCAGAGTTTGCCTGCTGAGTGACTGTCAGTGCTCAGCTCCTGGGTTCCTTGCCCTAGGTGCATGATTTTGTATTTTTTGGCACTGAATCCCAACTGCCATGCTCTTGTCACTTACAATCACACTGAAACAAGCACAAAAATCCCCATTTACATCTTTTAAAAGCATACAGGAATAGGATCTATGCAACAGAACCAGCCAGATTCTTTCAGTTGTTTATTTTTACTGATATTCCCATCATTAGTATAGTTAAGCATTTTCTATTAATTTGTCCTGTAGTATAAAAACAATCTCAGTTAAATATTATACATATATTATTGTAAGACTCAATGAACAGTTCTATGGAGAACCAGGACAAAATCCTATAATGAGAGAAGTGAAACAGGTTGTTAAACATCAGTCCAACTACAATCCACCTAAGGGCAGAAGTCACAACAAGTAGGCATATATTACACAGGTACTTGATGATGTTAACAAGTTGTTTAAAACACAGAATGAACCCATGACTGAATACAATCTTATAAGTGACTTTTCATGTACTTCGTAGAATGGATTCAAACCACTGTATAATACCACCTAACAGATTAATTTGTGGGGTACTAACTACGGGCTGAGCAGCGTGCCACAGCATATGAGGGTTTGTCTTCGCCCCACAAATCCCCCGTGGAGGGCAGTACCATGCCACTGCTATGTAACGACCTCCAACGCAACTTGGGGTGAACACTGGAACACAATGACATTACTATCCTGATGTTGCTTGTCCCTAGACAGTGATGGCTGCTGCAAGTCATGCCCCTGCCCCAGCGCTAGGTGAGCAGCACTTCATGCAGCTATTAGCGCAGTCATGCCAACACGATATAAGTGGGACACTCTGCCAAAGTACCAATATGTGTGATCTCTATGTCTGAGCAGTTATAACAAGAAATACTAAAATGAATAAGTGCCCAAAACTAATAATGTCAACATATTTATCTCTGTGAGACTGAAAACTTGCCATATTCCAAACTATATCTAAAGAACATAAACACGAATGCTTTATAATTACATATAGCTAAGTATATAATTGCATTAGCACATTATCTGTGGTGAAATGAATGTTTATTATTTGAATGCAGATCCTCTTCCCAGAAAAAAACCCTCATTTTGGGCAAAATATTGACTGAGGACTGGGGGATTCGTCTTAGTATAAATAAAGAGAAGACGTATGGATATTTAAACTAAACTGAGCAGTGGTGCTGATTTCTTTACTTCCAGGTCACAGAAACACGAACACAGAATTTCTCGGCAGACACGGAACGCTTAGCCCACCCAGTCTGCCCATTTTGTTTCTGCCTTAAGTGTTAGCGCAGAACGCACCTGATCTCCAGCAACCTTCCACCACCCTGCTTTCCTACCAAGATGCCTTTCTGCCTATCCTATGCACGCTTTATGCCCACTATTGTTTTCGCCACACCACCACCACTGGAAGACTGTTCCAGGCATTCAGTGCTCTTTCAATGAAGAAGTACTTCTTCACATCCCTCCTAAAGTCCCCCATTCCAGCTTTATCAGTGTCAAGGCTGACAATGTGGATGGGAAGAGCAACGATAAGCCTGGCAAAAGATTTTTTTATGGTTTTAATCATTACAACAATAACCTTTTGGAGTAAGCCCTATCAAATACAGAACATGTGCCAGCCCGGTGGCACTGAGGGTTGAGGCTCTGGATGCCACATCTTATGCCATGCTAGTGACCTGGGTTCAAGAATAGACCTGGGCCATTGGGGTCGGCAGGGGAGGGAGAGGATCGAGCGTCTGGAGGACTGCTCTCCTCTCCCAGAGTGGGTTATTGGGGGTGCCCGGCACAGCAGCGGCCTCTGGTGGAGATCAGGGGTGGCACAGACATCGGGCTGCAGAAAAGAGGGGTGGGATATCGGCAGGTGCCAGCGGCACAAGGGCAGTGCAGGATGCCATTGCATGCCACATTCCAAAGGGAGAAAACTAAGAAAACCCCCTTCCATGGTGGTAGGCGATGGTGGGGATCAGTGGCGAAGCACCATACCCAGTGCTGGGCCCTACCGAGCCACGCTCCCGGTCACACTCCTCCTCTCCAGTCATGCCAATAGATATGTAGTTAAAGCACTGGAGGAGTTGGTGGTCCCACCCCAGGGGGGCTCAGAGCTGGAGGGTCGTGCGGCCGGAAGGGGCTGTGAGGTGAGGGGCGCACCGGACAGCGCACAACTCGGGGGCTTCAGGCGGGCAGCAGAGTTCCAGGCCAAGTATCCCCACTGGAAAGAGGCTGTCATAGGTAGGTAAATAAATAAACTATTCAAAAAAATACAGAACATGTAACATTTATTTGCAGTGCTCTACTTCACCCAGGTCGTTAGACTGACCCCAATATAACATTAGACAGTGTCTAATATGAACAAGACAGAAGCTTAAGTAAACAATAATGAACAATGGGATGTGCATTATGAAAGCAATAACACAAAAAAAAAAAAAAAAAGAGAGGTATTGGGCTATACCCACCCTTCTGGGGAATAATGAGACCCAAAGGCGGAAGGTCTTACAGCCCTTGGAAGGGTGGGTAAAGCCCATACCGCCGACCCTGTTGGGTATTATTGCTTATGTATTGCACTTCCTGTTGTTCATTATTGTTTACTTGAAGGAACACGGTCCTCTTTCCACTTACTTTTTTTTGGTCATATTCAAAAAACGTAGCTGCACCCCCTGTAGCAGTCCATAATATGATCCAGAATACAGTGCAGCAATGGCTGCCTTAAACAGCCATTCTTTTTAATTTTATTAAAAACTGTAACCCTCATGATCCTTTTGTATTTGCAGCCACCCGATGCCAAAGCATGTTCACAGTTCTAAAATGGTACCGAAGCACCAGTAGGATTGTCCATGGATGAGTTCAGTCTGTTGTAACCGAGTTCAGCTAAACACCTGATACCATAGTTAATCATATAGCACTTATCCCCTCAATTTTGAAGTCGCTGGACTACTTGCAAACTTTTGTGAGAGGTCTATTAAATTGCCACCAGAACAAAGTGACCAACTGTGCTAATGACTTGTATACGTAAGCAATAAGGTATGACATGGGGATATTTAAGTAAGCAATAATACCTGACAGGGTGAGCAGTATTGGAATATACGAGATGGCTGAGGGGCATAATGAGGCCTGACACTTTATTTACTGTATTTATTTATTGAATTTTGATGACCGGGTAGGCCCACTGAGCCCCGAAGGTCCCTTTTTCAGAGGCGACCCGGGAGATAGAAACAGTACAATGCAGTCAGATAGTACAGGGTGCAGAGAAAGTAGAAATGAAATTCAAGGTTACAATAAAGGCAATATTTCAATATATTGAACATAAGTGCAACAATTGAGGGAGTTGAGACATGCGAAACTTGGAAGAAGAAGAAAAAAGTCCCTTTTTGAGGGAATGGGAGGGAAAAATAAATTAAACTTGTTTAACCCATGATGCACTTTATTTTGCAAGATGCTTAAAATAACAAAAGCCCACTATTTGAGGTTGTAATTGCTTAAGTTGGTAGGTCCAGTAATGGCAGTTTATTAGGCTGAATGCATTTGCTGCTTCTGAAGTTGTTGTGTTGTGTTGTGTTGGATCCTGTAGATGGCACTAGTGAGCTGGATGCGCTTGTTAATGTTGTAGGCTGTTCTCTCTAATCCTTTTTATGTTTGCTTGCACGCATGTGCAAGAAACATAGTGCCATCATCCGAGTTTTCGGAGGTGTGGCAGCCCTCTTCCAATTCAGTCAGTGTGCTTACAGGGGCGGCCGCAGTTCTCCAATGCCTGCTGGAGCTGTCTAATGACAGCAGTCGAAAATGCAGTGGAGTACAGTTGAAAGGGGGAGCTACGCTTCAGTGAGCAGCGATAAAATATAATATTGCCTGCTCATGCGGCTCCCCTACACACCACATCGCACACATACTCGTCCTCGCCCCCACCACGCACACACTGTATAGCCGGCGGGGTGCCCAATCCCTGATCGGCTGTGCTGCACCCCAACAGCGTTCCCTGCCATGCTGGGGTGCCCACCCCAGCGTGGCTACATATAGCCGCCGGGGTGCCCAATCCCCGTCGGCTCCACTGTCTCCCCGAGAGTACAGGGTGCCACGCTGGGAAACCCACCCAAGCGTGGCAACAGATGCTATCGCTGACGGGGTACCCAATCCGTCAGCTCCCGCCACCCCCAAACAGTCGTTCTTGTGCCACTGGGAGCCCACCAGCGTGGCAACGATCTATATCGCCGACAGGGTGCCCAATCCCCGTCGGCTCCACGCCCCCAAAAAGCCGTCCTTGTGCCATGCTGGGAGCCCACCCCAGCGTGGCAAACGTCCCGCATCGTCTCATCCTTTGTTTTAAAAAAAAAACCTGAAATTGAAAAACGGTCCCTCGCTGTCTCTGCCCCCACACACTGTGCACCCTGCCTCCCCCCCCCCATACTTACCTCCGGACTCCGGCGCGACGATCTTCGGTGGACTGGGAACACGTCTGCACTCTTCAAAGCCGACCGCGAACTGAGGAAATGCCGGTAAGCTGTATAATGGGATAGATAGGGTTTTCAACTTTGCTGCATATCTCAGGCATTTTTTGGAATTTTTGCACCAAATTTTCAACATGGGGTTTTTGGGACCCCTTCTCATGAATGCTCTCACTGTCATGGCGTTAATCGGACCGAAGGGTGATTTCGCAGTCACTGCGCGAAATCACCTTTCAGGACCAAGTAATGAAACGACACTGCCACTGTTCATAAGGTGAGCTCTCAAAAAGCCTATGTTGAAAATTTGGTGGAAAAATTCCTAAAAATGACTGTTTTACAAGCGTACGTTGCACAGTTCCTACGTACGCTCGTAAGTTTGCAAATTTTCAATATTTTCAATCCACAATTTCAATATTGCCATTTTATTACACTTCCTTATGAGCAGTATAGCTGTCATTTGTCACATCTTGCCCAAAACGTGTTTCCGCCCATGTAACGCAGAATGGCGCAGTCGGTGTGTGAAATCAATGTATGGGACATATTAAGAAAATCACAGTGACACTGTTCATGAGCAGAGGTCTTAAAATGGCTATGTTGAAAATTTGGTTAAAAAATTCCTAAAAATGACTGTTTTACAAGCATGCGTTGTGCAGTTCCTACGCACGCTCATACGTTTGCAAATTTTCAATATTTTCGCTCCAGATTTTCAACATTGCCATTTTATTACACTTCCTTATGAACAGTACAGCTGCCGTTTTTCACATGTCGCCCAAAATGTGTTTCCGCACATGTAGCGCACAATGGTGCGGTCGGTGTGCGAAAGCAATGTTTGGGACAGATTATGAAAATCACAGTTATACTGTTCATGAGCAAAGGTCTTAAAATGGCTATGTTGAAAATTTGGTGACAAATGTCCATAAAATGACTGTGTTACGAGTGAGCATTGCGCAGTTTCCACGCACCCTCGTAAGTTCATGACTTTGTAATATTTTCAGTCCAGATTTTCACCAGTGGCATTTTCCACACTTCCTTATGAACAGTACAGCTGTCATTTTTTCACAACATGGCGAAATGTGTTTTCACACTTTCAGCGCAGAGATATGTGGTCGCTGTGGGAAATCATTGTTCGGGACAGATAAAGAAAATCACAGTGACACTGTTCATGATCGGAGGTCCCAAAATGCCTGTGTTAACAATCTGCTGTAAAAAAATCCCCAAACTAATTACATTACGGGTGTGCGTTGCACAGTTTCTATGCACGCTCGTGACTTCACCAGTTTTTTTAATATTTTTACTGCAGATTTGCAACATTGCCATTTTTTACACCTCTCCATGAACAGTACAGCTATCATTTTTCACATCCTGTTCGGAATGTTTTTGCACCTGTGGTGCTAAATGCCGTAGTTGCTGTGCATTAGCAGCTTTCGGCTAACAAACTAATATTGCCACTGTTCATGACGTGGGGGTCACAAAAAAACCATGTTGAAAATTTGGAGTGAAAATACCAACGAATGCCTGAGGTGTTAGGGTTTCCAACCATAATGCCCCACCCTGTAGAGAATGACAGGCATCAGGGGTGTGACTTGGGATTCTTGCCGGTAATGCTCATACCATTCCACACCCTGCAGCCAGTGAGATGCATCGAGGTATGCCTTGGACTCTTCAGCCCCAAAGTTCACCCCATTCTCCTATACCGCACCCATCTCACCGTATTTCCTGATGGAATGGGGTGCGCATAGGGCCAAAGACCCCCACACACACCGTGACACCTGTCAGTGTCTGCAGGGTGGGTGTGGTGAAACACGTACAAGTGCCTGAAGACCCAAAGGCACACCCCTATGCCTGTCACTCTCTGCAGGGTGGTGGTGGGGTTGGCTTCAGTTCAATACTTCACTGCCATTCCTATTATGCAGCTCTGTAACTTCTACACTACCACTGCCAATGCCAGCAAGCAAACATTCGGCATTGACAAATGCTTGTTATTTTTTTTTTCTGTAATCTTCTGTTGGCCACCCAGAATGCTGCTCCACTCTTCCCTGTCAATGAATGATGCAGTCCAGTAGCTGGCTAGGCTTGCCTCACATCAGTGTCCTGTGACACTTAACAATTTTCCTTAGGAGCTAGATCAGATTTAGAAAGCAGTTGGACTGCTGTTGCCCTAATGCTGTGATTAGTGTATCTCTGCTTGAGCTGAGTGTCAGCACTCAGTCTGACCATGAGTGCTCCGAGAAGTTCTTCCCAATGAGTTCGCTGGAGAACCAGATGGTCTGTGGATCAAAGAATGGCTGTGGTAAGCATCTGGGATGCAGGTAAAATTATTTTAATAAAGTTCCACAAAGGGGCAACATGACTCTGCATCTGCTGGAATTTTGACGACATATTTGAGGAAAAATTTGACAAGGCATAGTAGGTGGTCTGCTGCTCGTGTATGTAACCCCTGTTTGCTCCCTTATTGGGCTCTAAGGGTTTTTTATGGTTTATTTTTACTGCAGTTGGTTCTGGAGTGAGTTCTCTTAAGCCCTCTTGCCCATGCCTGGCCATGTGTAATTGTATGTTGAACCATACTTCCCTGACCAGGCCAGGCGCGGTGTTGGGTGAGAAGGCAGCAGAGCTTCTAAACGTCTCCAGGTCACTGGGGCTTATTGGAGGGGTGGTGGGCAGCAGTATCTTTATGTTTCTTCCTCAACCGTTTAAGGACTGAGGAGAGGACATTGTCTGACAATTTTAATGCAGGTTCTGCTATTATGAAGATGCTGCAGCCAATCTCTGGAGTGTTAAGTGCCGGCTGATTCCCACTCGCAGGGAGCAGTATCCTGAAACAGAATACTGTTCTCCTGCCGTCATTCTTACTTTGGCAGAAAACTGCCATTGTATGCAGTTTACGGTTTCTAGGAAGGTAGTTTTCCAGTGGCGTGTTGTTTCTGCTGCTTGCCCAACTGTTAAATACTTGTACTGCCAAGACCATTTACTTTTTTTGTGTTTTCATCTTGTCTCTCTACTTCCATTTAATCTACGTCAGCGTCACTTAAGTGAATGTGTCTGTCACTTACAGTTTTGCGGCTTTTTTTCAGAGGTGGCATAGTTCCTGTGGCTTGTGGGCTTTCTAGTGGGCGCACAAGAAAAATGGCAGCTATTGTGTTTTGGTTTGGAATGTTGGCACAAGGATACCACAAGGTGAAAGGTAGTGCTAGCTGGGACTTGTTTTTCACTGGGCAGTTTTAAAAAATAAATGTACAGTATGGGTGACGATTTCTCGGCCAATCAGGATTCAGGATTCCTAAAGCTCATTTTTTTATCAGTCTATATTATCTTGTCAATGTTTTTTATTTTAACTAAAGTGTAAACCATGTATAATTTTCCCATTATAACCAGCAAGCTAGAATGGCATTCATGTGCCACCAGGCAGCCCTCAGAAAACACAGTTCCTTGTGCACACACCCTGTAGCCTTAACTTGAACATGTCTTTAACAGAGAATTGTTTTCTTAATTTATTTAATGATTCGGAGACCTTTGAGCACAAGCTCTTTTACAAAGGTTCCATGTCACGGATTGCAAAATAAAGTACAATAGGAGAAAGCAAAGGTACACAATGAACGATGCAGCTTGGATTCAGAACTTAACACAATAACTCAAAACATAGGTACAGGTTAAAATACCAAGAAAAACACTTTATGAGGGTGGGGGTGGGGGGAATAAGCAGCCACAAAGTGCATTGTCAGTAGTTCAGTGTGACGAGGATAGCTGGCAGTGGTACTAGAGAGAGGCAGCTACTGCAGTGGAGGTGAAGGGTGGGGGAAGAAGGGCAATAAGGTATAAGGAGAAATGGGGGAGTGAGGGAGGCTGAGTAGAGAAGACTTGCTAGAGTAAATAGTGGGGTGTGAGGGGGCATGGTCAGGTAGCCTGCATTAGTAGTGACTGTTAGGGAAACTCACGGGACTGGGAGTTGGGGGAGGTGGGGTGGCAGGTGCTGAAGGAGCATGATGCAAACTGATTGCTGAGGCAAGTCATGAGAAGAGACAGAGGGAGTGGGTACCTGAGGCCTGCCTAGTGCTTGCTGGGGGGCAGAGAGAGCAGGTGTGGCTGGACTTAGGGGCAGGTGCACTTAGAGAGTGTTATTAAGTGCTGTTTGAGGTCAGTTTTGAATTGGGCCAGACAACTGGTGGCCAAAAGTTGCCTGGGGAGTTCATTCATCCACAGCGGGTCCCGGTAGGCAAATGCACGTTGCCCAAGTGAGGTGCGATGGAAGGGGATAGCCAAGGCCCTTCTAGTCTTCCCTCTGGTGACCTGTAACAAGTTGGCCGCCTTGATCAAACTTCCTACATAAGGTGGTGTTTTACCCAATAGAGCCTTCTTCCCTAGAATGCAAGTCTGGAATTTGGCCGTCTTTCTTAATGACAGCCAATCTGCACGTTCGTACAGAGTACAGGTGTGATTGCCACGCTCAGCATCCAGGGTGAGTCTGCAGGCTTTGTTGAGCATAGTCTGAACTCTCTTGAGTGCTGTATCTGTTGCTGCCCCGTAGACCACTAGCCCATAGTCAATAGCAGATATAATGGAACTGTGGACTGAGAGGCAGAGGGCCCCTGGAGAGAGGTTTTGCCTGTGCCTGTACAGGACACCAATCTTGGTACTGACTGTCTTGACCAGAGTCAATATGGTGTGCAAACGTGAGGATATCATCTATTATGACCCCCAGATACTTGAACAAGTGGACTTGTCCCAGCAGATCACTGCATGAGTTGGAGATGATGAGGGGGTGGAGCTTATTTTTGTTGTGGGGGCTGGACATAAGCATGGCCTTGGTCTTCTTGTAGTTTAGTAGCAACTTATGACTACAGAACCAGTCCTCGAGTTTGGAGAAGGAGTTCTGCAGCTCAGATTGTAGGGCAGCCTGAGACGTGCTGCTGCTCAGGAGCACAGTATCGTCTGCATACAGTATGAGTTTCGTGTCGCAGGCTGTGGGAAGGTCATTTAAGGAGAGACTGAAGAGTAGGGGCCCCAGTATTGATCCCTGGGGTACCCCTAATGATACCTCTCTTGCGCTAGATACTGTTTGACCAATTTTGACACACTGATTTCTCCGTATCAGGTAGGCTTGGAACCAGCAAAGGGCATTGGGCGCCACACCCAAAACTATACTGTGGTGCAATTTGTCATTTCTTTGCCATATTAAGAACATCATAGAAAACGGCAGGATCAGCCAGTTAAATAAAAGTACATAAATCCAATAAAATACAAGTGGCAGTGGGTGCCTTCACAGAGTATGGGATTAAAACTAAAGATCATCAGGGTCAAAAACCTTTGGCTAGAAATTATGTAAAATACTGTAAAACATAGGGCACTGCCTGAACTCAAGTTATATGACATCTTTGATGTGTGATGCTTGTATAAACCCCTCATGCTTCACTTTCAATAATTATGTAGCATCACACACCCCAGGCATGTATAAAATTCTCGTTGAGCACACCACCCATGCATTACTCTATATGCTACTCACTCTAACTATTCCAGGAATCCACCACTCTTTCAGTGAAGTACTTCCTCACATCTCCTGAATCTACTCACTTTCAATTTCTTATCATGCCTCCTTGTCCTTCAGCATGTTTTTCTGTCTCCAAAATACTTCCCTCCTGTACCATATTTACTCCCCCTGAGGTATTTAAAGGTTTCTGTTATATCCCCCTCTCCCTTCTCTCTTACATAGAAACATAGAATTTGATGGCAGATAAGGACCGCTTGGCCCACCCAGTCTGCCCATTTCCCCTACCTAATGGATAAGCTGCAGATCCTAGTTAACCAGCAGCCTACTTCTTTCTACCCCCAACCCCTAGAATTGCCTTATGACTGTCCCATGCATGCTTGAATTCAACCACTGTTTTTGACTCCACAACCTTCTCCGGAAGGCTGTACCATGCATCCACAACCCTCTCTGTGCTCTCTGTGAAAAAATACTTCCTTACATTACCTCTGAGTCACCCCCCCATCTTCAAATTGTGCCCCTTGTTCTTGCACACTTCTTTTTTTGAAAGATGCTACCCTATTGAACTTTGCTGATTCCCTTAAGATACTTGAAAGTTTCTATCATGTCCCCCCCCCTCCTTTCTTTGAGGCTATACATATTAATCTCCTTTAGTCTCTCTTCATATGTCTTCCGGTGCAGACCCTGCACCATTTTAGTTGCCCTCCTCTGGACAGCTTCCATCCTGTCTATGTCTTTGCGGAGACTGGGTCTCCAGAACTGCACGCAGTACTCCAGATGGGGTCTCACCAGCTGTCTGTACAGAGGGATAACAACTTTCTGTTTTCTACTGGTGATGCCTCTCCCTATGCATCCCAGTATCCCCCAACCCTCCTTACTGCCCTCTCCACATTGCTTACCCACCTTTAAGTCATCTGATATGACTACCCCCAGGTCCTTTCCATTTTGTTGTTGTTAGTATCTCACCCCCATTGTGTACTCTTCCCCTGGGTTTTTGTTTCCCAGGTGCATTACCTTGCACTTCTTAGCATTGAATCTAAGCTGCCATACATTTGACCATTCCTCTAACCTTACCAAGTCCCTTCTCATCCTTTCCACCCCACCTTGTGCATCAACTCTGTTGCAGATCTTTGTGTCATCTGCAAAGATACATACTTTTCCTTCCAGTCCCTCTGCAATGTCACTTATAAAGACACTGAAGAGGACTGGTCCTAATACTGAACCCTGCGGTACCCCACTAGTAACCCCCCTTTCTTCAGATTACAGGTTGTAATATTTAGGTCCTTAAGTCTCTCCTCATAGGGCTTCTGAAGTAGACCCTGCACCTTTGTAGTTGCCTCCTCTGCCCCGCCTCCACTCTAGCTGTGTCCTTCAAGACATGTGGTCTCCAGAACTGCACACAGTACTCTAGGTAGGTGCAGTCTTACCAGTGATAAGTAGAGGCAATACCACCTCCCTCTTTCTGCAGATGATATGCCTCACCATGCCCCCCCTTCCCTCAGCATCCCACTGGGCCTCCCAACTGCCTTGTTGCACTGTCTGGCCACATTTAGGTCATCTGATAACCTTCAGGTCTCTTTCCTGGTTGGTGGTCATCAGTACCAATGCCCCCCACCCCCGGGTTTCTGTGCCCCAAGTGTATTACTCTGCATTTTTTCCACACAGAAACCCAGCTGCCATATCTCTGACCACTCCTCAAGTTTTCTCACATCTCTGATCACCTTTACACACACACACACACACACATACACACACACAGTATCCACCCTGCTGCAGAATTTGGTGTCATCTGCAGAGAGGCAGACCTTCCCTTTCAGCTCCTCTGCAGTATCACTTATAAAGACATTAAAGAGAACTGGTCCCACTGGCCAGATGGCATAGAGGGCTAAAGCACTGGCACCTCACTTCGACCCACACCAGCGACCCGGGTTCGGGAACTAGCCTGGGGCATTGGAAGTCGGCACAGGGCGGAGCTGGACTGAGCTGCCGACAGGCGGGCTCTCCTCTCCGGGGAAGAAACGCGGTGTCCATCGGCTGATGGGCAACCCCCAGTGGAGGCTGGAGGAAGCTTGGACCGAGGGGGCCTGGGCAGTAGGCTAGGGGGTGGGGAAGAAGGCGACGGGGCTGTTAGAGCATCGCACCTCCTACCGCATGCCGCTGACTCCTGGGGCCTCCAGGATAAAAATTGGTGGAAAATGCCAGTCGGCAGGGTGAAGACCGACCCCCCCTGCAGGCACCACTCCTGGGCTGGGTAGGTAAGTGCCAGTAATTCCAGGGGACGGGGCTGGGGGGGTCAGTCAGATGGGGGCCGACCAGCTGGGGAGCAAAAACATGACATAATAAAAAAAGAGAGAGAGAACTGGTCCCAACACTGATCCCTGAGGCATCCTGCTGGTCACCCTCCCTTCCTCAGAGTGAACTCCATTTACTACCACCTACTGCCACCTATCCCCTAACCAATTTCTTACCCACTTTATCACTTTGGACCCACTTCCGAGTTACCCAACTTGCTTACTAGATTCCTATGTGTTATGGTGTTGAATACGTTACTGAAATTTAGGTAAGTTGGTTGTTGTGTGTTTACTGATGTGGTCTTACATTTTAAAATAAAATAGTTATTCCACTGTGGATTACTTGCTATTACTTGGTAGTATGGGGCATAAGAAGGCCGAAGCCCATTAAGAATCCCCCCCCCCCACAACATTGTGGATCACTTATATTGATTGGTTCCCATCCAATGGTCCAAGTTGGTTTTGAATATTTCAAAGTTAGGACTATTGACAAGATCCCCCGGTAGTTTATTCCAAGCTCTTGGGGCCCTAAGTGTGAAACAGTTAAACCTTTTGTTAGTATTTGCTTTGTCAATAGCAAGTTGTCTAGAGTGCAATCTGGGGACTAGTTTCCTGTCGGTGTACCTAATTCCACATAATTGCATAAGCATTGGAATTCCTAGAGTTTTTTGAGGAACAAAAGAGCACCTCTATGTCACCTTGTTTGTAGTGACTGAAGTTTTAATTTCTGAAGTCTTTCATTATACAAAAAATGTGCTAAGTGAGATATCATCCGGGTTGCTCTTCTCTGAATGCTTTCTATAATAGCTATGTCTTTCTTCAAGTATGTGTTCCAAAAGGGTGATCTGTAATCTGAACAAGTTCTGACATACGTCCTATACAGAGGAATAATACATTGTTCAAGTTTGGTAACAAAGGTATGATCAGTCCTTCGAAGTAATGCATTAGAATGTCTTGCTAATTGGTTACAATGATCTCCGGAAGACAATTTGTCGTTGATGACAATCTCAAGATCTTTTTCACTTATAGAGGTCTTAAGCACTATATTATTTAGTTTATATGATTGACAGGGATTATTTTTCCCAAAATGAAGTACAGTGCATTTATTCACATTCAACTCCATACCGTTTGTGATAGCCCATTTTTCTATTTTATGTAAGTCAATGCACAATTGCATTCTATTATCTGGTGTATCTACTCTACCTCCCAATTTGGTGTCATCAGCAAATTTTGTTAAAATAGTCTAAGAATTAGTCTGCATTTCAGAAATAAACATATTAAACAGAACAGGTCCAAGGACAGAACCCTGCGGAACCCCACTGGTCACATCACCACAGTCGGACAAAGGGCCATTAATTTTCACTTGTTGAGTCCTATTTGTTAACCAATGGTCTACCCATTTAATCAAAGTTGTTGAAAGTCCAAAGTGAAAGAGTTTTACAAGTTGTTTATGTGGTACTCGATCAAAGGCCTTGCTGTAGTCAAGGAGAATAATGTCCATGGGAATCCTAGCATCCAGTTCATAATGAATGTGATTATAAAAAGCTATTAAATTCGCAGTTGTAGAATATCCATGTTTAAACCCATATTGGGTAATGTCTCTAAGATTTATAATGTTAGCTTCCATTTCTAATAAAGTTTTGATGATTTTATCAAGTAATTTACATGGCACTGAAGTTAAGCTTATTGGCCGATAGTTCTCTAATTTTGATCTACTCCCCTTTTTATACATGGGTGTAACATGGGCAGTCAACCTATCTGCAGGGACTGATGACTCTTTAAGTGATTTGTTAAAAATAATAGCTAATGGGAGTGAGATAGGGTCAATGGTTTCTGCTAAAAATCTAGGGCTAATCCTGTCTGATCCATGACTGCCTTTTTTACTAAGAGTTTTCAATACCTCTTTTATTTGGGTAATTGTTATGACATAATTAAGTTTGTTTGTCTAACTAATGGAGTTAATTGTGTGTCCTTTTTTGAAAATATACTTGAAAAGACTGAACAAAAAGATTTAATTAATTCATCAGCTGTGGTTTTATCTGTATTATGGGGGTATTATCAAATATTAAAGGTCCCACCTGCCTGACATTCCCCTTTTTTTTGTTCAGATAAGAATACAATGATTTATGCCCATCTTTGGAGTGGGCTATTCTAAATTCAAGATTTCGTTTTTACTTAAAAATAGCTAATTTCAATTTCTTTACAGTTGCTTTATATAGGTGTAAAATTGTTTTATTAGGATTTTTTTTAGTTGAAAAAAAAAGCCTTTTTTTTGTTTGATTGAACTTTTTATACTGGTGTTTAACCAGGTAGGAATGTGACCCTTGTGATTATATTTATTTTTTGTTGGCACATATCTAGATTCTAGGTCTAGTATTGTTGTTTTCAGTTGATTCTATGCCTGTTCTACAATTAACTGTGGTAATATCTCTTCCCATTTTACGTTCCCTAAGTGGGTATTTATTAGGTTAAAATTGACCTTGTCATATTGTCTTAGTAGTATATTATTTCTAGCATATTGTTGATATTTTGGTAAACTGAACAGTATAGATTTATGGTCACTGTTTCCTAAGAGATCAAGTATGGATAAGTTAGAGATCTGAATATCAGTGGTTGTTAATAATAGGTCCAATATATTGGTCCCTCTGGTAGGTTCAGAGATTAGTTGTTCCAGGCCTAACTCGATTATTCTTGAGATGAAAATATGATCAATTCCTGATTTACCAGTTAAGTCCTCCCAGTTGATGTTGGGTAAATTAAAATCCCCCAATATAATTACTTTACTTTATCTGCCTGTTTTTTTATTTCAGTCACCAATGAGTTAGTACAATCAAGATTTTCACTAGGGGGTCTATAGCATGTCCCAAAGAGTATTTGTGATTGTCCTTTTGGTTGAATTGTAACCCAGAGATTTTCTGTGTCTGAATATTGGATATTTTCAAAAGAGGGGATATTATCTCTTATGTACATACAGACACCACCGCCTTTTTTATGATTCCTGTTCTTATGGTACAGCTTGAAATCCGGTATATGTTTAATCCATTCTGAGTGGTTGTCCCACCAAGTTTCAGTTACTGAGATTATGTCAATATTAAAGACATTAATTTTGGCTTCAAGCTCAGCAAGTTTATGGGCATTTAGAGATCTTGCGTTTAGAGATATATGAATGATGAAAAGCCGCTAGTGTGTCTGATAATCGTGATGAGCAATGCACACATTTGCTGCACTTGTGTGGTCTAAATAATTTGCCAACACTCAAATGTCAGTGATTTACATATTTTAAAAACATTTATTACTAGATATTAAGAAAAAGTGACTCACTGTAGTAATAATGTTCCTTCTCTGAGATACATCAAACGTACGTTGTAATCCCGCAAGTGTTATGCCCTGGAGATAGAACTTCATGCTAATAAATACAAGTTCAGACTCTGCACTGTGGTCAAGCTCCCCCTGCTGTTTCAGTAACAGATTTGTTTGAATAGCTAGGAGAGTTCTGATGTGTATGCTGACAGAGCTGGCAGGTGGACCTTCATGGTTTAAAGTCTCAAACCTAAGGACCGTAGCAAGTGTACCAGGTAGTCCAGGACTGCAACCAGTCTTGCCTACATTGGGATTATCTTCCTGCATGTACACCAGTTTGAGAATCTCTTCCACTTAGATGAGTATGCTTTCCTTCTTGTTGGTTTTTTGGAGACCTTAAGCACTGTCAGCAACACCTCTGACAGATTCAAACTAGAGAGAGAACTCTGTCTCTTCAAGAACCATACCCACAGATGTAGTATTCAGAGATCTGTGAATATTATCCTGCCCTTAGATAGGGTAGATAGGGTCAGTAGGTTGTACCTCAGTGACAGGTTGATTTGGATCCTGCTGGATAGGGTCAGAAGCACTGAGTACCAAGACTGTCTGGCCCAGTATGGGACTGTATCATTGTCGATGGTTCTTTCCTGAGCATTATGACCACTGTCTGTATGAGTGGGAATAGTGGGAAGGCACACAGGAACCTCCCTGTCCAATCCAGAGCTACAAGGCATCCTTTCAGAGGTGCCTGTGCCCCCTACCAGTGCATTCAGCAACATTTTGGAAGTTGACTGTTCTCTCAAGAAGCAAACAGATAATTTCTGGAGTACTCCATCTTCTGAAGACTGAGACCAGCACTTGCTGGTTCAAGGTCCACTCGAGGTTTCTCTGGCCGATTCTGCTTAGGTGGATCTACCAGCACATTGCTCTTGCCTGGCAGATGTATTTCAGATATCTTCATGTCTAAGGAATAAGCTAGATTCCAGATCCTCATAGCTTCTTGCGACAGGGTTGAATAAGGCCCTGTCCCATTTGTTATGCAGAAAGAGTTTAAACACAAGGGTATGTTCTATCCTTTCCTTTTCTGTCTCTTCTCTGTCTGGTTGCCCAACCAAATTTTCTTGTGAGACCTAGGAACTGATTACTCTGACGGTTTCGCAATTCTCCGCCTCTCGCTATCTCTGCTTTCACTTGCTGTTTTGTCTTTTCTTCCTCCTTGTATATCTGCAGTTATAAAAAATATACGTGAATCTCTGTGTAAAACTGTATGTGATACTGGGATCCTTTGTTTAAAACTATATATGGTTATACTGTTGAAATGATTGCAAAAAGATATTTGGAACTCAAGGGGTTAACCTGACATGCAGTTTTTAAGTCTTTTATAGAACTGTAAACAAGAGGTCAATTCTGGTTCACTATGTTCCTTTTGCTGCACCTGCATCGAAACCGACAAGAACATTCTGTTAACTTACAAGAACATTTTTTGAGAAGCAGGCTCTCTTAAAGGGACAATGTCAACCCCCTTAGGTCTCAAAGTGTCCCTAGTTTAAAAAACATTTTATGATTACCAAAACTGTGTAAAGACTGTTGATGTAGCTGGTAGTTTGATTTTAACTCATATTTTCTTTACAAAAGTAAAAAACAGGCTGCCCAACATTCTGGTGTTATCACACCAAAACAGGTTTGTTTACATTCATTGATCAGCTCCAAATACATCTTTCCAGGACTTGGGAACACCCACAAAACAGTCTAGCACCTCATAATGCTGTGGGAGTTTAGGAGGCTACTTCCTTATGAGTGACTGAACTGTTTGGGTGTGTTTCTAATGCTCAGGAAGCATGCAGTAGGAACAGAACCAGGATTGTAAACAAACACAAGGTTGTTTATAAATATGCACTGCCATGCATTTCATTTCTACTAAACAAGGAGACAGACAAAACAAACAGGAACATCAGTGAATTTTAGAGAGGGTAAGCAATCATAAAATGTGAGGTTACAACTAAAAATAATATAATGAAAAATAGGTTGACAGTGTCCCTTTCACGAGTTCCCAAAGACTTATAAAAAGAGCAGCATTGTTTTTGCTAGAGAGACCAGGAGAGTGAGAGAGCAAGATTGAAACTTGGAATCAGAGATATCCTCAGATGAAGAACGTTGTTTTCTGTGTTTGTACTGCCTTTGTAAATATACTAAATAATTTAAATTTTTTATTTTGCTGTTATTGAGAAAAATAAAAATGCTATTTGCAAATTTTGAAACTGGTCCTCGTTTTCCTATGCTTCCTGACCTGTGCCTCGACGACACCTCTGTGCACAGTTTTGAGGATGTTATTTCTCCCTGCCTGTTTATGTAGTACATAGCTGTAATATTGTCTGTGTGAATTAGGACAGACTGTCCCTGTGGCTAGGAGGAAAATGACTGCATTACCAACAGTACTGCCCTAAGCTCAAGGAGATTAATGTGCTTCTGAGTCTCCTGTGGGCACCAGAGGCCACTTACTGTGAGGTACTCCAGGTGTGAGATCCTCCAACAATTATGTGTGAGCTCAGAAAAATTTCAAAGCACATTCATAACTTTCTCATTTTTACACATTTTGACCCCAAATTTTCAACATAGGCTTCTTATGATGCTGCCTCTTGAGCAAGTGCAGTGAAAATTTTCAAATTCCACCCAAAAGGTGTTTTTGTAAACCGGCCATGAAATCACCTTTCGGGCCAGATTTGTATAACTCCACCACCTGTGGTCACAAGGTGGGGGTCCCAAAAAGCCCACGTTGAAAATCTGGTGCAAAAATAATTAAAAAATGACAAATTTATGAATAAAAGTTCAAAACCTCTTAAAATACATTAAACTGCACTGACTTGATTTTTATCATATCACAGTCGCCGGTTCCAGCAGCAAGATGTGTCTTCGACTGCAGAGTGATCTACGCCATGGGGCATGTTCAGGTGAGTGAGGAATGGGATGTATTGGGGTATGGTGGGTGGTGGGTGCTGAGTGGGAGGTCAGGGTGGGGTAGGTGAGGGGTGTGTGGAGGCATCAGATCTGTGAGGGACCATTTTCTTTTGTACCTACTGGGAATGGGGGGGCAACCTGGAGGGAAGGGGGCCAACAGAAGCAATACCAGGGGTGGGCACCTCAATCCGCTAACCTTAACACCAGAAAGGGAGGAGGGCAACCCAAAGGCAAGGGGGGAGAAAGAACCAGTACCAGGTGGGGGCCCCTCAGTCTGCTTAAGAAAAAATTAAATTAGGTAGGTAGATAGGCAAACAGCTAGATAGACAGATACATAGATAGATAGGTATGATATCAAGTACAATCTCAGATGCGATTTCAACATCGGGAACAGTAAATTACAGAGAACTGTTTCCGAGAACTTTCCCCGATGTTTGAAATCATACGTGATATCGTATGTGATTCATTCTGTAAACCGAACAGTGATTTGCTGTCACTGAGTCAAGTTTTACAAAAAAAACACAGAAATTAATGGCAGATAAGGACTGCTAGACCCACCCAGTCTGCCCATTTTCCCTTCCTGCTGCAAAAATCACACAACCCACTTGATCTCCAGCTTTATTCTCTTTCCTATTGCTAGGGTTCCCCTATGCCTATCCCATGCATTTTTTGAAATCCCTTACCAAGTTAGCCCCGACCACCTCCACTGGGAGGCTGTTCCATGCATCCACCACCCTTTCTGTGAAGAAATGCGTCCTCACGTTACCCCTTAGTCTACCCCTTCCAGCCTCATTTCATATCATGTCCCCTTGTTCTAGAACTTCTCTTTTTCTGAAAGATGCTACCCTCCTGTACCTTATTTATGCCCTTGAGATATTTGAAGGTCTCTATCATATCCGCCCTCTCTCTCCTCTCCTCCAGGGTATACGTACTGAATAGGGTTGACACGGTATGAAATTTTGACGGTATGATAACCGTGGTGAGTGATACTGCGGTTATTGTGATACCGCGGCATAATGCATTCCAATGGGAAAACCTACAATATTCAAAAATCATGCAATTTTAACCAAATTGTACACATAAAAGCAGTTAATATACTAGTAAATGATACCTTATGAATTTTAAGAGAGAGAATAAAGATAACAAGTCAAGTATGTGCAAGAGAAATATATTTTTTATTGACTAAGTCAGATTCCTCCTGACCTGATGATGAGCATGGAGCTTCAAGCACTACAGGCAGATTTATATAAAACAAAATGTTCATTTCATTGCAGTCTGAAACGTGAGTGACATACCACTATAGGTAAAGTGTTATAATAACTGGGTTAGGCTTTTTCCCATTGGGAAACCATGGCGTAATTTTCCGTTACAAAGGAGCATTTATAACGGCAAACATGCGTAGTTTCCCTCGCTATGCGCATGCCCAACCTACAGCTCTTCTGGGTTTTCACTGCTCGCCACCAGATTTTTTCGTCAGTCGAAACCGCACCGGCGCCACTATCTCTAGGCGGTGAGTAACTATTAAAAAAAAACTTCCTAACAAAATACACTCCGTAAAGGGACAACAAAACAAGAAAAAAAGTAAACTGCTAAGCGACCGAGGACTCTACTAAACATCATCCATTGCAACCGCACCCAAGACCATTTTATTTTATATAATTGGCTGTGACGAAAAAGTCTAACCCAGCAATTATATAAAATAAAATATCAGAATGGTGTGTGTAAACTTCAATTTACACACACCTCAGGGTTGGATGCCTGGATACACCCCTCGAGCTTCGCTCTCGGGGTTTATATGCCATTCAACCCCTCGGGTGTGTGTAAAATCTCGTTACACACACCACCCCATACTTTATTCTCTATTTCTTGTACTCCTAGCTTACAACACAAAATGCTACCAATACTGAAAGTACTATACAAAAATAGCACAGTGAATATGAGTAGTAAGTTGTTTGATTTACATTTTTGTTATGCTAAATTGTCAATAACTTCTAGATGAGAGTTGAGGAATACGAAAGGACTGTCCAGTCACTCCACTCCTGGTGGTGGTGCAGACTAGAGTTGCAGATGCAGACAGAGTTGCACTACACTGAAGTAGTGTGCTACTAGCTTTAGAAGCAGGCACAGCAAGAGAACTACTTAGAATCAGAACAGTTCTGACTGGAAAATCAAGGCTCACTGTCTGGCTATCACTAGGCTGAGTGTCCCTCCTCCATACTCACCTCACAGCCTAGGGCTCCCTCCAAGACCCAGTCCCCTCAAGTTAAGTTAGTACAAGTAATAGTAAGTAGTGCAAATAAATTTAGAGAGATTTGTGTTCTTCATATGTACTTTCTCAGTGTAGTACCCTACCACCACAACCACAACACAACTCCTGCCTGCACTCACCACTCACTGTGTCCAAGAGTCCAAGCCAACAGCCAGAGCCAATCGGCTGTGCTAAGCCAACTGTGAGAGATGGTGGCATTTAAAGGAATTAGCCTATAAATCCCAAATGCCATGGTGGCTGCCTGGCTGCTTTTTTCCTTTTTTAATATAATAGGTATTTAACTACAGTAGCCTCCAGATGAGGCAGTGAGCCAATGTGAGTTGCTTGCTTGACTTGCTCTGGTTGAGTGAGTCGTGCTATTGTGAGTCAAGTCGTGTGACTGTGACATGAGTGCAGTCTGGCATTAAACGAATCCACTTATATAACCTCAATGCCGTGGCAGTGGCAGGCATTCATCTCTCTGGTTTTTTTTGGGGGGGGGAGTTTAAGCTACTAGCTATTTAAGTAATTAAGAAATGCATGAATTTAAATTACTTTTTCCATTGGGTTTTGTTTAGGTAGCCCCACCCCCAAGTGACTCAAGTCATCTTGTAGCTACCTCGGACTCGGGACTCATGAGTCAAGTCTCATGATATGATAGTGACTCAAGAGGACTGGAGTCCTGCATAGCATTAAAGGAATTAGCCTATATATCCTCAGTGCCATGGTTGGTGGCTGCTGAGTCAAGTGACTATAATTGTTAAGCTAACAGCTAGGCTAAGGGTAATTACTATAATTGTTAAGCTAACAGCTAAGCTAAGGGTAATTACACAATTAAAGTAATTTCCCTTATTGGTTTTGTTAGGTATCCCCCAGCCACAGTCAGCCAAGAGCTCAGCCGAGCCAGCCAATCAAAGTTTTGTGACACAGATGACATGAGTCAGTCAGAGAGGACTCATCAGGAATCAGGAGTAGGACTCACTCCAACCTAGGGACCACTCTAGTGGGGGCATCAGGCGAGCAGACAGAGGGAGAGACATGAAGTGGTCCACAGTGGAACTGGACTGGAGGGACTCGGGGTGCATCAAGCAGACAGATGAGACAAGACAGCAACTTCACTAAATGTGCTAGCTCAGCTGAATAGCCAATGCCAAGTATGAAATATCACAAATCACATTAGGAGGACAGGGAAGGCGGACTGGGACTCAGAGTCAGGAAGCAACCGCAGCAGATGTCAGAGACAATTTGTATTAGCAAGCAGAGTGCACTGTGGATATGGCATGTGTTGGCGGGCGTCAAATTCGTTATCCACACTGCAGGTGTGCTGGGCAGCAATGACTTTGTGCTGTAGAATCAGATAGAGGTAGGGGCGGGGAACAACTTGGAATGAACACTGAAGGAACACACAGACTACTACGGCCATTTCTTATCACTGAAACTGAAAAACACAGAGTGTAAGTGTAATGCAAAACTGCAATCTGCAAATCCAAATGGCACTGGCATCATGGCAATTTTTGTGCTATTATTTAACAATAAAAAATGAACCTGAAAAAGTTCTCGGTGTGTATCTCATTCTCTGTCTGACTAACCTTGACAGTTTTGTGCCTCTGACAGACTGACAGGCTGTCTACTCTCTATAGTTCAGACTTACACTGAATGAACATGAACACGCATGACCACTCGAGACAGAGCACCAGCAGCACAACAGGTAACAGTCATGTGAATGAATGATCACTGCAGCCTCATCTATCACTCACTGGCCCCGCCAATGAGGTGGCTGACTAGTCTGCAGTCTGAGTCTGTACACACAGTGACAACCAACCACATACAGTTTGTTCTGTTACCCATAAAGACAAGAAAACTTAACATGATGATCATTACATGACATGACAGACGACATGTTACACAACGTTACTGTTAACAAAATAACATAATAGATTTTGATGCTGGGCCTGGTTACTGCTGCTGATCCCTCCCTCACCCCCAATCCATGCCCACTGCTCAAGCCCAATCAACAAATGGATTTAGGATGGCTGGTCAACACCTGTATGTCCCCACCCCCAACCCCTGCTACTTAAATAACCACCTCCGAGTCTGAGTGGTTTTGGGGAGGGGGTGCAGTACCCCCGAATGCAGTGGTGGGGTCCTGCGTTGACACTACAGCAACCTGGTGCTGTTGTCGCTGTAGTGTCTGGCACTGTGGAATTGTCGCGGAGGGGGGATGTAACCCTCAAAAAACATGTTTTGTTGTTCAACTTTTTTGGAGGGATGTCACTCATTTTGAAACCAGTACATCACTTTCTGCTTCTGTTCCAAAAGAACAGCAGAGGAAAGGACAATAATGATGCACATTGTGCATTTACAGTGTGGCTTTTTGTGCAAGCAGTGTGCTGCACTTCATGTGTACTGCGCAGTTAGTGTACACTGTGTGAGTGATACAGTCGCACTCACACAACACACTGACTTTTGTGTACTGTTGCGCACAGTGTGTTCTCACCATTTACCATTAAGGAAGCAGTTATTACTTGTATATCACTGGTGGCTTAATACTCACTTGGCCTCTGTGTGCCTTGTGTGGCACTCCGTGTGATACACACAAATTAAATGATGACTAAAAAAAAACTGCGTCCTAAAACTGAACACTGAAAATTAAAAAATGGGAGGAAAAAGTCAAAAGACTGACGTAAATTTTATTCAAGGTCTCTCAACCGACATCATCAGTCCACTTATGGATTGGACACGTGAGGACACCTAAACCTAACCTTACTAATCTGTATAGCACTGCAGCAGACAGCAGACATCACATCCACAAAACAATTTTGCATGAAAAAGAAGCCTCCTCAAACTCTTGCATCAGGGAGAATTGGTGTGTAAGGGACAGTTGTCCCTGAAAATGCAAAAAAGCTAGTTAAAAGACCTCAATACCGTGGTATACCGTTAATCATGGTTATCACAGTATCAGAAATTGTCCATGGTATCAATACCGTGACTTCTGACACCGCGGTATACCGTGACACCGTCATACCGTGACAACTCTAGTACTGAAGTCCTCCAGTCTCTCCTCATATGACTTTTGGTGCAGACTCTGCACCATTTTTGTTGGCCAACTCTGAACTGCCTCTACCCTGTCTATGTCCTTAAGGAGATGCGGCTTCCAGAACTGGATACAGTACTCCAGATGGGGTCTCACAAATGATATCTACAGTGGCATCACCACCTCCTTTCTTCTGCTGGTGATGCCTCTCCCTATGCACCCCAGTACCCCACTGGCTCTCCCCACAGCTTTGACACACTGTTTGGCCACCTTTAGGTCATCTGATATGATTACCCCTAGATCCCTTTCCTGTTTGGTGGCCTTCAGCACCCACCCACCACCATCATCATATAAGCCTCCCTTGGGTTCCTGTGCCCCAAATGCATGATTCTGCACTTCTTCACATTGAATCTTAGCTGCCACACTCTTGACCATTCCTCAAGTTTACCTAGATCCTTCCTCATTTTTCCCCACCCCTTCTGGAGTGTCTACCCTATTGCAGATCTTAGTGTCATCTGCAAAGAGGCATACCTTTCCTTCTGGCCCCTTTGCAATGTCACTTATGAACACATTAAATAGGACTGGCCCCAGAACTGATCCCTGTGTCACCCTGCTGGTCACCCTCCTTTTCTTGGATTGAGCAGCATTTACTACAACCTTCTGTGTTCTATCCCACAATCAATTTCTAACCCAGTTACCGCCTTGGGACCCATTCCCAGGCTGCCTAACTTGTTTACAAGCCTCTTATGTGGAACAGTGTTGAAGGCCTTGCTGAAGTCCAGGTAGGCCACATCCACCGCTCCCCCGATCCACTTCCCTAGTCACCCATCAAAGAAATCTGTCAGATTCCCACTATGAATCATTGCTGTCTCGGATCCTGTGCTCTGCTGGATTCAAGATGTTGCATTATCCTTTCTTCTACCAGTGATTCCATTATTTTCCCCACAACTGAGGTCAGGCTGACTGGTCCATACTTTCCAGCCTCCTCCTTGCTCCCACTTTTGTGTAGAGGGACTACATCTGCTCTCCTCCAGTCCTCTGGAACCACTGACGTTTCCAGTGATTCATTGAACAGAGCTGCCAATGATGTTGCCAGCACCTCCCTAAGCATCTTTAATATTCTAGGATGCATCTCGTCTGGTCCTATTGCCTTGTCCACTTTCAGTTTTGCGAGTTCCTTTAGAACTCTCTCCTCCGTAAATGGACTAGTGTCCACCTCCCTTCCCTTACTGTTCCTGCCACTTAATTGTGGTCCCTCACCTTCCCCCTCTTTTGTGAATACTGAACAAAAATATTTGTTCAGGATTGTTGCTTTTTCCAAGTACTGTTCTGCACACTTCCTTTCTTACCCCTTAAGCCTTACAACCCCACCCCTTGTCTTTCTCCTTTCACTAATGTACCTATAAAAAGTCTTGTCCCCTTTCTTTACTGCCTAGGCTATTTTTCCTCCGTTTGTGCCTTTGCGCTCCTGTCTGCCTTCTCTGCCTCCCTCTGCCTATCCCGATACACTACCCTGTCCTCCTTCTTCTGTTTCCTTGTACTTACTGAAAGTCAACTTTTTCACTCCTACCTTCCGGCCACTTTCTTTGAGAAGCACAGTGGTTTCTTTCTCTTGCCTTTGTTGGGTTCCCTAGCATAAGGTTTGTGCTCCACTATGGCTCCTCTTAGATGGGTCCACTGTTCCTCAACCCCCCAAGTCTTCCCTCCCTGCTATGGCTTTCCTGACACATACCCCAACTTTGCAAAGTTTGCCCTCCTGAAGTCCAGGACCCTTGCTTTCGGGTGGCTTGACTCTGCCACTGTACTCACACTGAACCACACCATGCAATGATCACTGGACCCCAGGTGTCCACTGACCATGACATCTGCAACTCTGTCCCCGTTGTTAAGTGCCAGATTCAAAATCGCACCCTCACGGGTGGGTTCTAGCACTAGCTGCCTGAGGCATGCCCCCTGCAGTATGTCCCTGCTCCTGGCTGAGGCTGTGGCTGGTATGCTCCAGCTCTACAATGCCAGTTCGACAACTATGTTGTCCACCAACATCACAGTGGCGAAATATGGCGACCGCAAGTTGCGGTTGGCATAATTCCCGAGAGACCCCGGTCATTTTTCCATCGGGGGCTTTGCCCCCCAACCCCCTATGCAGGGAGCTCTACTCCCTGCACCCCCGATCTAATGGATTCCCACACAGAGTCAGAGTTGATTCAGGGATGGGGTACAGGGCCAGGAGACAGCGTGCTGGGGTCTCGGGGGGACCATTACAGTGAACTGTCGATGTTATTGGCATCGACGTGTTCTCTGTAATGGTGCTGCAATACAGTCGGTATACCAAATGCTCCAATCAACATCACCTACCTGCAGCACTTCCCCTTTAGTTGCCATCTTACGGATGGATTCCACCAGAACCACGTCCAACTCTTTCCCTTGTGTTGGAGGTCTGCAGATCACACCCGCGTGAACAGCGGTGCTACTGCCCATCTCCAGGGTGACCCACAGGGCCTCTGTGCCCCCCCGCAATCCCTGTACCTCAGCTGCTTTTATACCTTTCCTGACGTAAAGAACTACCCCTCCTCCCTTTTTACCCTCCCTATCTTTCCTGAATAGAGTATAACCTGGTATCCCAGTCATGGTTCCCATTATACCATGTCTCAGTAACAGCGACAATGTCCAGATCGGCCTCTGCCATCAAGGCCACCAGATACAGGATTTTATTTCCCAGGCTGCGAGCATTCGTACACATGGCCTTCCATATTTTGTTTCTTCCCTGCCTGTCATCCCACCTTTTATTTTCACGGCTTCCCTCACTATCCCCTCCCCTTAATCACCTTTCATTTTTTCTACGCCATTCTACCGTTTCCTAGTTTAGTAACCCCTGGTAATTTCCCAACCTTAGGGCCCTCCCTACAGACTACATTAACCTGTAAAGGGGGGGGGTAATTTAATACTCCCTACTTTCTTCCCCCTTGGCTAGTTTGTGTAGTAAGGAAGAGATCATGCAACCAACATACACTCATACTGTTTAGTACGTACTATAGCATCCATCTATACCGGACTACAGAGGCTAGATAAGGTGCTAATTACAGCACTGTATCACAATGTGCTGTCATTAATAAGCTGTGAAAGTGCTAAAGCTTAATGCTCTAATTGTTCTGCTCACACCACTTTGTGTCTTTTGTCTACTTTAAGGAAGTGTAGGCAGTGAAATCACACTACCCCTTTTTGGAGACAGAAGGAGTGAGTTTCTTTCTTACAATCTTGCATGCGCCCAACTGCACGCTCTCCCTACACCCAAAGTTTCAGCCAGAATCTGTGACTTTACCCGGTCCCCTTTCCTGTACGCGCTGAGCACTTTACTGTTTCCTCCTGTGTTCTGATTTTGATCGACGCTCAACAGATACACACCACCATCACTTTCCCATATCAGTTTCCTATACCCGCTCAGTACTTTACCTTTGCCAGTGTGCCGAAAGGTAAATTAAATGACAAGCAGACAGAAACCCCTTACCCTATACTGCACAGCACTTTAGGATCCGTGAATTTGTCAGCAGCCCTGATTTCATAATAATGCCTGAATACAGCAAGAAATGTAGCCGAAAAGTAAATTTAACAATACAGTATTCAACACGCTCCTCACTTGTTTTGTCAGCAGCCCCGGTAGCCAAAGCAGGCAGAACCCTCTTATCCTGTACTGCACAGCACTTCAGGATCCGTGAGTTGAACAAAAACCAGTAAAGTTGTTTATCCTGTCCTAGCACTGTTTTACTATTACGGCAAAACTGAACAGCACAGGAGAATACAGTCACCGTCATAACCACATTATAATGGACACCTCCAATACCAGACAAAAAAAGAAAACATGCATGGAGGAGTCCACTAAAAGTGGGTTCTACTGTACTCTGAATGTGACAGTTTTAAAAAAAAAAATCAAAGCGAGTAAAGAATGCTGCCCAGCTTGATCACTCATTCCAGAAATGGTACATTGTGTTTGTGAATTAAAAATGCTGCTCCTGCCATAGCCAGCCCAGTGGCACTGAGGGCTGAGGTGCTGGGTGCCTTACCTCTCGTCACGCCGGCGATCCCTGTTCGGGAATGAGCACGGGCTGCTGGGGGTCAGCCAGGGGCTCTGGGAGTGGATAGAGCGACCGTCTGGCAGCACTCCTCTCCTAGATCGGGGAGGTCGGCTCTCTCGGCCTAAGACCACCACCAAGTGGAGGTATGATGGTGGTGCAGGCAGAGAGGGAGCCGGGCGCTAGGCCAGGGGTGGGAGGAGTGGAGTGAGACAAGCCAAGACGTGCATGCGCACCTCCACTTGCGTGCCCGACCTTGATTGTGGCTCTGGGGACTAAGGAGACAGAAAAGCGGAAAATGCGGGTGGCGACGGCTGGATGACACCCCCAGGCCGGCTCCAGTGGTCCTGCCGGGAAGTGGGGGTGGCCCTGAAGGGACCGAAGATATTCAGTACAGTCGGCTGACACAAGCCGCGGACCCACTGGAAGGAAATACTTGCATAAAAATAATGCTGCTCCCACTCAAATTCTCATTTAAGTGAATGCAATTTATTGAAAAAAAAAGTTATTTCACCATTCCAAAGTGTTACACACAGATCAGCTTCACACACACACACACACACAGGCCCCGTTCACGCTGACAGGCATTTCCAAAACATTTTTCAAAATGTTTAGAATTTCTGTGTTTGAGCACCATTGTTGGAGTGTCCACACTGTGCTCTGACATTGTGCATGTCCACCTGATTTCCCAACCGGCAACTGTGTTGGTCTGAAACCATACTAAAGCCCTGCTCTGATCAGGGTTTTAGCACAGCTTTTAAGCACGGTTCGTAGCATGGTTTTACCATGCTACAGTGTGGACGTGATCCATGTTTGCCATTCTTGTAAAGTTATAGACTGCCGGTAACATTACAAGAACGCAAGTGTGGACAGGGCCACACATACACACACTTGCTGACAGGGTGCGAAATTCCTATACCTTAGGTGCCCCAGGGCAGGCAGTATTATGTCAGGACACCTAGTACTGTTTAGTGCCTGCCCAGTTGGGCACCTACGGTAATTGTGTGGAGCTCCGTTTTTAATATCTGCCCTGCGTTAAATTGTAAATAGTACGTTTCCCCCCATACCGATGCGATGTCAATTTGAAGGGAGGGGTGCCGTCGGAGCGAGTGCAGATGCAGTGCTGACATTCTGACTTAGTCATGAGATGTCCTGAAGTGGTGTCAGCTGAAGGGTTTCTTTGGGAGAGTTAATAAGCAGTCTGAAGTCCCCCTTCTTAGACTGGCACGCGCTGCATACATTCAGAATGTGTAACAGGTCTGTCCGTCACACTGGAGGTGGACAGGAGTAGTCAGACACCAATTGCAGACTGCAGTGAGATAGTACACCTGCCCCCTTCAGTCTGTGTGATGGAAGACTGCTGCAAAGCACGCCAATATAGGCCATGACTCGTGCTGTGCAGCGCTTGGAATCGGATCGCCGATCGCATTGCCAGTAACAAAAAAAAACAAAAACTAAAAGCTCTTTTAAGAGCTCTTTCACTGCTTTGGGGTGATAGAGGGGAACAGGGGTCTTCCTGGGTGGTAGAGGCGGGTGAGACTGTGAAGGTCTGTATCCGGAATGGAGGCAAGATCTCTCACTGAATGGATGAAAGCGGCAGCAAGAACAGAACAAAAATACAGTATTATGACTCAGGAGGATCGGCATTAGTGTGAAAAAGGGAGGGGAACACCATCAACCTGTTGCAGCTACAGGTACTTGTTTTTTTATTGAATGAAGAAAAAATGAAGTCTGAGTGACAAGAAGGGGGTGGGGAAGATAACTGACCGATTTTCAAGCACCGGAAGCTAAACTAACCTCTGAATCTTCACTCAGATACCAGTGGCACCGCATTTTGGGGATCCTAGCAACTTCAATATCTGAGGCAGGCAGTACTAAAGCAACTTTACTACTAAACTGCAGCAGAGAGAGGGGTGTGCGTGTGTGTGTGTGTGTGTGTGGCCATTCCCAGTCTTTTTGTAGTTTGCAGTAGTCTTTTGTTTTCTTCATTCTATCTAGTCTGTCACACAGTCTCAGCCTAGTAGCTGAATTTGCAGGGAAAATCTGCTATTCTGTTTGTCAATAAAAATCTGGACTACACTCTACCTCTCACCTGCTGCTTACCACATAATATGATACCAAGCCATCAAACAGAAAAGCTCTCTGTTTCTGTATAACTTCTGTGAACTGAGGATGTAGCTATTTGAAAAAAGATTGTGAAGGGAGCTACTCAACTACACTGCAACTACCTACTAATTATACAGTCTCAGTCCGATTGTGTGTGTGTTTTAATTTCTAATCCATTACCTTTTAGATTAAAATGGGCAGGTCTACAGTGAGGGAGCAATTTGCAGTGTTTTGAGGGCAGCATCATTTTTTTTAAGTAGTTGATCACTAATTATTCCCTGTTGCTGGGGAGTCTAACCTGTTTGAAAAGAAACTCCTGGGCAGGCCCGTCGGCGCAGTGGTTGGATTTCCGCTTGCGATGCCAGCGACCCGGGTTCGGGAATGAGCTCGGGACGCTGAAGGTCGGCCGGGGGTGAGGCAGCTCGAGTGTCCCATGACTGCTCGCTGTCTCCAGGGAGGAAGGTTTGAGACCCGGTGCTAAGCGACCACTGGGCGGAGAGGCGGTGGTAAGAGCAACATCTTCGGGGTCGTGGGAGATGATTAGCGTGGCAGATGTCGGCTCTGTGTAGCGTCAGATGTCACCTCAAAGCCAGGAAAATCGCTCGCTGGCCTCCGGATAGCGGCTCTCTGTTCCTGAGGGCCTCCAGTGCCTTCCTGGCACCTCCTGTTCCCCAGCAGCATCCCCGGGCCCTGGAAGTGTGCGCTGGGGCTATCTCCCCCCCCCCCCGGTGCTTTCCCTCTCAGAGGAGAGGGACCCGCCCAGTGAAGGGATACACCGGGATATCCCGGGGGTCGGCTGCGATCTGGGGAATCAGAGGAGGGCCAGACAAGGACAGAAAAGGTCAGGGGAACTTGGCAGAGCCTGAAGGAGTGGAGGACCAGCGAGCACGGGGCGGAAAAATAGATCATAAAAAAAAAAAAAAAAAAAAAAAACTCCTTCTCAGTCAGAGACAGTCCTTACAAAATTTAGATCTTGACCTGTCTGAAGCCAAGTCAAATAATGTAATGCAAGACATCTAAAAAAGCTCATTAACTACTTGCTGGAGCTGAGGAAGTTAGCTGAATGTTTGGGAAAGGAGGGAGCTACAGGTACTGACTGTGTAAACTACTTAGAATATAATTATAAAAAGTTCTGCTCTATGTCTCTGGCTCTGTGTGCCTCCGTAAAGGTTGCAAAAAAGTCCATTTAAAAGTTACATAACACTACAAGTTTTAATTTGTGACTTGCTTGAGTTGCCTACTGAAAATCCATCTCTCACTCTGTTAAATATAGTTTCCTAAAAGCTTTTTAACAACAAGGTGCTAGTTTGAAGGAGTACCTGTAATCTGAATAAAAAAAAAGTTCCCTTTCTCGTCAATAAAATCTCTTGATGTTGAACGTTTCTTTTACAACTACTCTTTAGTTGAGGTACATGTGGCTACCTAAAAAATTTCAAATAAAAATAATTTGTTGTGTTATTAATTAAAGGTAACAATATTTAGTTTAGTACAGTACTCAGTTGTTGTGGGAGACTGATACTAGGACTATCGAAATAGAAAGCTCTGCTTGAGAAAAGATCTGTGGCTGTTAAGATTTTTAATCAGCCACTCTGTTTAAATTCTAAATACAAAGATCTGTTAAAGGTACTTAAATAATTCTGACAACAACACGCAGTCAGTTTTTCTTGTTGCATTTATTATTTACAATCACAAAATGAAATTATGTAAAAAAAAAAAGGGGCGGCATGTAAAAATTCTCCTGGGCATGTGCTTTTACTACTTACATGTCCCTGTGGGCATGTACTTTTGTTTGTGAATTTCATGCCCTGCTTGCCGAGCTGATCGGAAAGCAGGTTCCATGTAAATGTGTATGGAACTTCTGAACTGCCAGTCATGACATTCACTTTCCCATCTCATCCCCATAAGTCCTCTGCACATGCAATGCTACAGCCCAACTCCTTTCACTGTCCAGATCCCGATTCAACAGCACTGAAACTGTTCTGTGCATATGGTACCTTAAATTCAGCAGGACTGCGAGGAGCAGACTCGTAAAGCTAAAAACCCGATTTTCAAATGTAAACATCTTAAAAAAAAAAAAAAATACAAATTCCCAATCATCAACACCCGGGAATCCTTCCCCACCAACCTATACAACAATACAAAATTTCACAATTTAGACTTATAGTTTCTTGTCTAGATGACAGCAAACATTCAGAAAGAAAACACCATGGAAATTAATGCAAAATCATTTTTTTCCCATACTTTAATGTCTCAAAAAGTACCGAACCAAGTCACATGAGACCTTCACGGATTGCAGATTCATCCTTGGAAAACAAATCCTGAAAGTTTCATGTAAATCTGAGAAACCATCTTTCTGCAAGCAGCAAACAAAAAAATTGAGTTTAACATAGAACTCACCAGCCACCCAAACTATAGGTGCACAGTAAAGAACAACATAAATAGAACAAAATAATGAACAGTAGGCAAGTGGGAAATAATGTGTTTTCAAGGCACCCTTGAAGACATCCACTGTGCAAGTGAATCGAACACTGGATTTAAGAGCGTTCCACAAAATAGGGGCGGCTACAGAAGAACTTTGAAAAACAGAATATGTGGACAAAATTCAACTTATATTTCACATTACAGTAGCACTGTATTGCTTCTCCCCATTACTTATTACTGAAATCATCTGAGTTTATCAGCTCTGATTCTTTTTTCCATACCTGATATTATAATCAGCTTCTAAGACTTCTCCTGTCCACTTTATAATATATATTACAGTATACGTGGTTAGGGCTTGTTGCATATGGAAATCCATACACCCCTAAATGCTGTTGTAACATGGCAAAAATAGTAGCAGTCCAGGGAAGAAAGAGGATTGGTGCAAGGGCGTCAGGTGGTGCAAGAGCAACATGGCATTATGAGACGATAATGCTGTGTTGAGCTCGTGAACGCGCCTAGAAACTCTCCAGATTAATGTCCTCAGCAGTAGGTAGATCCATAGGTCAACCAATAGGTGGCGTGAGCAACAGAAACCATGGAAGCGAAAGTGAAGCACCAAGAGACAGACTGTAGGACAGTGGTTTCTGAGCCTGTAAGTGTGAAATACAGTACATAGGAAAGAATGGGCAATTCTGCTGGTTTTGACCCACCGACTCACTTGATAGTGTAGAAGTTGGTCAATGATAGAATACAGGAGTGGGAAGTAGAGGTGATGAATAGATCACTGTGAAAGGAAGAAAAAATTGTGTGTGATTTTTCTGAAAGCATACCTATTGGTGAATGATAAGCAAGACTTGAGGCAAAAGGCGTAGCATCGGCAACTGTGTAAATTGCGAAACAGTCGAGAGAGGATTCGGCAGCAGATAACAGCTGTATATAACTGAAAAGTCTAGTGTGTGTTGCAGGTCGAGTTGCGCAATGTAGATAATATCAGCAGGAGCAGATTAGTAGTGCAAGAGTATGGTGCCATGAAAGTCATGAATAGCAGAATAAAACAGAAGTCTTGTGCTCGTCGGAAAGCCCCACCTACTGGTCATCAGGAGCAGTGCACAAAAGTACTTGCAGTTTTCGGGCAAAGCAAGCTATGGATGGAAGAAATGTTCCCCAGAATGCAGCATACCATCGATGTGAGATAGAAACGAGTGGACAGAAATACAGTAGTACAGTAGAACTAGCACTTTAGTAAACGTTAGCATAATGTAATGTCGATGTGAATTTGCAGACAAAACTTGAAACTTCTGACAAAGTCATGCCCACTATATTAATGGATGCTGCTCCAGGAATGTGCACGGGCACGCTTCCAGTTACCCAGAGCCTTAGAAAGTAGCAGATGGCAAGCAGAATTATTAATGTGCAATAAGTTGTTGTGCTGATCACTGTTCCATTGAAAAGAAAGGAGGGTCTCACAAATACTATCCTTGCACTTGCCATGTTATGAGCGCATTAATCCACCCGAAGGTGGCATCTAATGGGGAGTTAATGCATGGTTGGTCGTTCTAGGCACTCGGCCTGCGGCCTTGCGCCACAACGGCCCCAACCATGCATTAACTCCCCATTAGATGCCACCTTCATCGTGGATTAATGCTTACTTGTACCACAGTAGTACCATATCTACTGTGGTGCAACAATGTGTCATTGACCACAGTACAACAGCTACATCATACACACGATCACTCACTACCTTCTCCCCGAAAATGAAATCTTTACCAGTGTTAAAAAAATAAACCAACCCTTCACCCAGCTGCTTAATAACCCACCCACTCATTGTCAGAAATTGTATTATAAATCACTAATGTGATTCCAGACAATCAGCATGCAGAGCCACTGAAACACAGAAACACAGTATCTGACAGCAGATAAGTACCGCTTGGCCCACGCCATCTGCCCATTTTTTTCCCCTGCCTATCCTATCATGTCACCCTACTTGATCTGTCTCACCCCCACCTTGCTTTCTAACAAACATTCCCTTGTGCCTATCCCATGCATGCTTGAAGCCCACCACTATTTTCACCCACCTGCCTCCAGCGGAAGACTGTTCCAAGCATCCAACACTCTTTCAGTGAAGATATACTCTCTCTCTTAAATGTTCCCACTTCCAGCTTCATTGCATCTTTTCCTCTAAAAAATACTCCTCTCTTGAACCTTATTTTTAATCATGTGAGGTATTTTAAGTCTCTATGATGTCCCCCCCCCCCCCAGGGTGTACATACTGAGGTCCTTCAGTCTCTCCTTGTAGGGCTTTTGATACAGCCCCTGCACCATTTTAGTTGCTCGCCTCTGGACAGCCTTCACCCTATGCCTTTCCTGGGATGTGAGCTCCAGAACTGAACGCAGTACTGTAGGTAGGGTCCCACCAGCGATCTATGCAGTGGCAACATCACCTCCCGCTTTCTGCTGGAGAAATCCTCCCTATGCACCCCAGCATCCCACTGGCCCTACCTACTACCTTGTCCCACTGTCTTGCCACCTTGAGGTCATGAGATATAATTACCCAGAGGTCCCTTTCCCATTGTAACTATCAGTACCTCTTCTCCCATTTTGTACTCTGCCTCTGGGTTTCTGTGTCTTAAGTGCATCTTTTTGCACTTTCTCACACTGAAACCCAGCTGGTATGCCCTTGATCACTCCACCAGTTTTCTCAGGCCTCTGCACATTCTTTCCACCCCACCCCCACCCCCCAGAGTGCCTACCCTATTGCAGGTTTTGGTGTCATAAGCAAAGAGGCATACCCTCCCTTCCAGCACATCTGCAATGTCACTTATAAAGACATTAAAGAGGACTGAAAAGGACTGGTCCCAGTACTGAGCCCTGAGGCACCACTCTGTTCACCCTCCCTTCCTCACAGTGAACTCCGTTTACCACCACCCTCTGTTGCCTATCCATTACCAATTTCTTACTCAGTTTACTACCTTTGGACACCCCCCTAAGCTGCCCAGTTTCTTTATGAGTCTCCTATGTGTTACAGTGTTGAATGCCTTTGCTGGAATCTAAGTAGGCTGTGTCCACCACCCCACCCTGACCTAGTTCCCTGGTCATCCAAAGAATCTATCAGATTTATCTGACTTGATACCCCCCCAAGCCACCCCCACCCCTGTGTATCTGTGCTGCCTCGGGTCCTGTAACCTGCCTGATTCAAGACACTCCACAATCCTTTCCTTTAGCAGTGACTCCATTAGCTTCCCCACCACTGTGTCAGACTGACCGGCCGATAGTTGTCAGTCTCATCCCTGCTACTTCTTTCATGAAATGGGACATCTGCCCTCCTCCAGTCATCCCAATCCACTCCTGTTTCCAGTGAATTGTTGAACAGGGCTGTCAAATGTGCAGCCAGGATCTCCATGAGCTCCCTAAATACCTTGGATTTATCCCATCTGGCCCCATAGTTTTGTCTAATTCCAGATTTACGAGTCCATTCAGGAATCTCTCCTCTGTAAATGCACTTGTGTCTACTTTCCTCCCACCAGTGCTCCTACTGCTTTTATGTGACTTATCCCCTTCCCATTCCTCTGTGAAGCCTGAATAAAAGTATTTGTTCAGGATATCTGTACTGTACCTCTTATTCTGTGCAGAAGCATTTGGAGGGAGCGCTCCACTTCAGTGCCACAGGAAGGATAGCAGAGTAAAATTACAGAAAACAGCTATACACTTATCAATCACTCAAGCTAAACTTGAGAGATTTATAAGTTAGCAAAGTCTCCAATGGGTGTCTCGTATTGCCTACGAGTCTCCTCTCAGTAGGATAGGGCAGACAGAACCACTCTGCTTCGTGGTCCTCTTGCTCAAACCTCAGACTCTTCTATCATAAGCACCCAATAGAGGCCCTATTCACTTATAGAACCTTAGCTTTTTATTGTCGTTAGTATCTTTACTTTGTAAACAACATTTCACACCAAGCAATGGTCTTCACTAAGTGCTTCCCTCTGAATAAACGCTGATTCAAACAGAGGCACTTAGCGAGGATTGTTGCCCAGCATGGGACACTGTTTTCAATGTAAAGATACTTATGATAAAATAAAAAGCTAAGTACAGTAGTAGCATGACACCCTAGCCCTCAAGCTCAGGGTACTTTACTAAACCAATTCACTGCAGCAATACATACAGACATACAATATACACCTGACAGTAGTTCTAACCCCGCATCTTCAAATTAAGTAATAGAAACATAGATGCTGTTGGCAGAAAAAGACCCCTTATCCATCCAGTCTTTCCTGTTTTGTTTTTCTACCTTACTCCATGGTCTACAGTCCAGGATGGGAATTCATCCACATCCCTAACACCCACCCCTGTGTCTACCAACATACTAGTTCCCACTGTTATAACTATTAGACCCCTTACTCTGCCCTAGCTGTGCTTGTACCCAATAATGATCTTTGCTGTGCCATCTCTGCCAGTAGGTTGTTCCAAGACTCAACCACCATCTCCAAAAAATATAATTTCCTCACATCCCTCCTGACACTCTTTCCCACCAATTTCTATTCATGCTCCCTCGTTGCTGACTCTCAGTTCCTAATGAATAATTCCCCAAGGTTCACCTTGTGTATAATTTTCTAAGGAAATTGAGGGTTTCTACCATTGCGCCCATCTCCTTTCTGGCCTGCGGCAAGTACATGTTCTGGGCCTCTAGCCGTTCCTTATAGGATCTGCCCTGTCGACCCAAATAATTTTGGTAACCCTTTGCTGTAGAGACTCCAGTCTTCCTGAACTACAGTTTTGATCAAATTGCATACAATATTGGTAAAACTGACAGGTCTGTAACTTCCTGGATCCTTCAAATCCCTCCCTTGTGGAATGGAACCATGTCCTCTGTCCTCCAGTCCCTTGGGACCATCCTAGATTGTAGCAGTCTATTAAACTGCCCTACCAGGGGCTCAGCTAGTTCAGATTCAGTTCTCCGAGCACTCTTGATGCATTCCATCTAGTCCCAGTGCCTTATCTACTTTCAGAGCAGCGAGCCACCTTTCCTACTCTTTCTACTGAAGTCACTACACTCCCCATTTCCTGGATCCCCTTGTTGCTGCCTTAATTCCACTTTCTGGTAGAGACCTGCCATCCTCCACTGTGAATACTGAGCAGAAGTTGTTTTTCAAAACAGTTGCCTTCTGCCCACCATCCTCTATTACTCCCTCCGCTTTCTGCCAGCCTAACAATCCCACCTCCATCTTCCTTTTTTCTCTGATGTACTGCAGGAATTTTCTCCCCTCCCTTGACCCCTCAGCAATTTGCAGCTCAAGGCCCTTTTCTCTGCCCTCACCACCTCCCTTATCTCCTCAAAGAACAAGACTGGTCTCTTGTATTTGTTGCTTTTTTTGACAGTTCTCAAGCAAACTGTAGTTGCTTCAATAACAGACCCTTTAAGTTTCATATCCCCACTTCTCCTCTGCTGATCTCTGCTCCTATCAGCTTCACCCAATTATTTTCCTTATCTGGTCAAACACATAAACCCACAAAATAACCAAAACAAATTCCTTAAACAATAACGGAAGGAGTTAATCGATGTAAGCCAGTCTTAAAAGATGAAGTTTGAGCCCTTGTTTAAAACACTCCACTGGGAAATCCTCTCTTAAATAACGGGGTAGTATGTTCCGCAAACTTGGCACTGGAATTACATATACCCAGCCCCAAAACAGATTTAATCTGGATCTGGGTACTTCCAAGAGACCCACCTGGAATAGCAGAGTGCATCAATGAGCATATGGACAGAGAAGCTCTGTAAGACAACCCAAGCCCATACTGGACAGGGCTCTGAATGTTAACAAACATTAAGGATACCATTTCTGAATATGCCTGTTTTGGTATTTAGCAGCTGGCCGCAGGTTGGTTTATATTTTAAAATTGGTGATGCAGCAGGATAAAGCCATACCTTATTGTTTTAATAATATTTCATGTTATTTTATGTGTATAATGCATCAAGAATGCCTATGGTGGCCCAGTCCAACTTGCGAGGGATCATGGGTACAAAGAAAACATGGGCCTTGGATTGATGAACTTTCTCGTTGCTGGGCAGAAACTGTTAGCTGCTTAGCTTGGGAGTGGAGTTTGATTACACCATTTAACAAAACAAAAGATATAATTAAGCATAGCTGGGAGGCCAGATATCGCAGTTTGCTTGGGAAAGGTCCAGGTCTCCAGAGCAGCCGAGATGTCTGGGGACCTTTTGTCCTAAAGGCCTACCCACAGTTAATCTAGTTACAGTTGAATGGACTAGCATTTAAGTAAAAAGATTTATGGAGTGTAGCTTAATTACAGTCATGAAAGTGTAGGAGGAGGCTAATGCTAACCCCAGGCTGGTTTAAACTAACTTGAAAACAGTCTCTCATTGCTCAGTAATGAACATTTGTTTTTTGTAATAAAATATTAAGACCTGATTGGTTGTGTAGCCACGGAGACAGAATGCTAGCCAACCACAGAGCAAGTCAGTATCTGGATTTGCCCTTTGAGAAACCCCATAAAACAGAAGTGCAAGACTTAATCAGTGCTTTTTTGGCCTTTTTGCTTTCTGCTTCTGCCTTCTTGCCTGTTGCCAATTCAAGTTACATGTGAAGGAACTGTTTGCACTTGGGACCCTGTCCTGCTGAAAGAGAGCAGAGACATTTTCTTTTTCAAGAAATTCTCCTAGAGCACAAGAACCAAGATTTAAGCTACTTTTCTAAGGACACTTTGCACTTCAAATTCAGCAACCAAGAACTTGAGGTAGAACTTTAAAATCAGAATTTTACAGTGTGTGGATTTTATTGTATGTATCCATTTTCTTTATCAGGTCCTGTAACCAATGTCTAAAACGATCTATCTTTAAGTTAGTTACTGTATTTAATAATTAATTAGTAAAGCCTTTAGCTTACTTTAAAATAATTCTGCCTGTGTCTTTTGTGTGTGTTGTTTTGGGAAAGGGTTGCTCAAACTACATTACGCCTGTGTGACTGCTTAAGTGCAAAACACTACCAAAGTAAAGTACCACAAGGGACTCTGTAGACGAAAGGAGGAGAGGAAATACGATACATCTCATGAAGAAGTGTGGGAATGTTGTTGAACAGGTCTCTGCATTTCTGGGGAAAGACATATAGGGTATATAGGACATTCCCCGAGGGCCTATACACGCCTGTGGCTTTCGGGTTCATTGGGCAGTGGCCGAGAGAGTGCTATCCCAGGAACACAGACTCAAGACTGAATTTGCACCCCCCTCGCACAAACAGAGGGAGGTTTGGGATCCTCTGGCATACATTCAGTTGTAAAACAGAGAGCGTACTAAAAGGACAGAGGAGGGGTGTCCCTGACCCTGATCACAAGGGGATTCACTGTAGCCCAGGGAATTTCTGCCCCACTAGAGTGGGTTTGTGACAGATGAAAACTGAAAACTTTCTACTGAGTGGAGTGTGGACAAGGTATTTATCTGAAACCATATACTGTATAAAACAGTACAGTATATTGCAATCATGCACAACTCTGCACGTGTTTACATGATCTTGAGACTGAGACATCACATAGGAGCTTAGCTCTGAAGGTCCCTATGATGCCCTCTCAAGTCATCCCCTCTGTAAACACAACTACGTTATGCATAGGTTGCCAATACATTCATCTCTATAATTATTCTATATGTCACGTCTAGTCTAGAGTAGCGGATCTACTGACCTGCAATAAAAAGGATGACTGCTAAAAAATGTACTAAAACGCTGCTGCGCCTAAACATTCATCAGTTAGCACGAACGTCAGTCGCCGTACAAAGTACTGAAAAACGAAAGCGAAAGTAAATGCATCTCTGTAAAACAAACGACAACAAAAAAATTAAAAATAAATACGAAATGAAATCCTGATTTAATTCCTGAACTTTGGTAAGCCGGGGTATGCAATATATGCTGACGTTGCAAATCCTTGTTACTGAGTGAATCTTAAAAAGAGTGTTTAACAAATAACAGATTTTTACAAGCAGTTACACTCAAAGAAACATGAATAAATATAAGCCGTGCTACCGAACTTCTTTCACATACTATCATCAATGAGAGTAATGTGGTTATGAAATCGTACGAAGGCACTCGAGGTACTGTAAAATCGGACTATAAATACAAACAGAAGTCAAATAATAAACACACAACACTTGCCATGCTCCCGCACATCCAATCGACCGAACAGAATTAGTACCTTCTACAAATCGTTGTGACAGCCACCCTCGAAACTAAAATTTGCAAATATAGAGCTTGCTTTTGCCGTTGCGGAGTCCCAGAATCATTTAACGTCTTTGCCTAAAGTTGGCAACGCAAGCAGGGAAAGTGTCTGCTACACTACAGAAACAGCAGATCTCCATGGTTTCGGCGTTAACGTGGCCCGGCCCCCTACCTCTCAACCTCCAGCTTCATAAATCAGGGACAAAGGACCAAAATCGGGGACACATCTTCAAAATTGATGGTATCCACTCAGGAAGCTGGTAGAATAAGGAACTTAGTGTAAAATGCATTTTCTAAGAAAGAGCAAGTCTGGAACTTTAATATTTGACATTATTTTGTGCTTACAACTCCCACTGTTTGGTCACAGAAACACAAGTTTTAGGAGGGAAAGAGTAAATTTTTGAGGCAAAATCAGTTAGTCCCTGAAAATCAGGGACAGTTGAGAGGTATGCCCAGCCCCACTCCGCCCCGACAGGCAATATAGTTTAGTTTTAAATAAAGCTACCAATTTTTCAAGGCCTAAAACTGGGACGGTCCATCCTGGACAATGCCCCCCACTGTGTCACTCCCACGGGTACCGGGCCGCAGACAACGCTGCACACAATCAATTACATTTTGCAGCTTGCTCTGGCCGTGATGCCCCACAGTAACACCAGTAGCAAACATCCAGATTAAAACAATACATCATTCTGCTGCAGCAAGTTCCAAATCATAATGTACAGAAAGTTCATTAGAAGCTAACCTGTATTAAATTGTGATCAGACATTTGAGCTGCATGTATTGCTCCTCCTAACAGTCCCATCCAACCCGCTTATACTCACCTCAGTTGCTGAGCAAACTTCACTTCAGTGACTCCCACCACCACACCAGATTGTTTTCTCACACTTCCCTACAGCCGATCAGGTTCGGGTACTTTAGTTCACTGCTGCCAACCTCTTCCCTGTCAGAAGTCCCTCTCAGCTGCTGGCAGGCAGACGTCCACATGCACTTGTTTGTACTACTACCCAGTCTAATCTAACAGGAAGGAATATGCTTTACTGTGCTCCCACTGACATGCTTGCGGTGCAACACAGGCACAAGGATTGAAATTGCAAACTGCTGTCCAGCCCGAGCAGCGCCACAGTGGTGCTGAAATAACTGTCACTCATGGATTAGCAGTCAACAAAAAAAAGGGACAAAACTGGGACAAGTAAGCAAAAACCAGGACAAAAGTGACATTTTGCAAAACTTGTGGGGACACTGGAACATGCTGCCTAAAATAGGGACTGTCCTGGGAAAATAGGGACTGTTGGTAGCTTTAGTTTCAAACCATTATTGGAAAAAATTATTTTGTTTAGCACCGTCCATCCACTGTATGTCAATTTAGAAGCGCCTTGAAGTTACATGGTGAGAGTGGTGATAGGGCTACAGTGCAGGCATGTGAACCCATGTAGACAGTGGCACACAGACTCAAGCTTATCAGAGGCACTCAGTATGCATGGCATGCTGTGTGACCATGAACATGTCACTTCCCTCAATGTTTCAGTGCACTCAACTTGTATAAAAATAGGTAAAAGCAGGACCCCACTGAAATCGAAGAGAAGCAATTCAGCCGTGGTAGTACCCTCCTAGGTACTTTAGATAACTTGAAATAGGGTTACCAGATGTCCTCTTTTATGAGGACATGTCCTCTTTTCCAGCTGCCAAATACCCTTCATGTACCTTCTCTAGCCTGTTGTATTATTATTTATAACTTTTTTACTGTCGCCTACCCAGAACCTCCTTGTAAATGAGCTGCGACAGCAGTGGAGACTTTAAACCTATTTACTCGGGGTCTGGCACAAGGGCTAATCGGGGGAGGGACTAAGTGTCCTCTTTTTGGCATCCCAAAATTTGGTACCTCTAACTTGAAAGGGAAGTTAAGGAAACCTCGGGAAAGGTGTGTGTGTGTGTATGGTTCAGTGATTTCCAAAAACTGTTCCCTTAACCCTTCCGCACATGTGAATGGCCAGGTAAAGCTGTGGAGTTCTTTCTCTGCACATGGTGGTAGAAGGGGCACCCTGGAGCATCCACAGCACTTGATTTACACCCCCTCCCCAACTCAATCAGCGGCTGTCTTCACATCATAGAAGGTGACCGTGTTGGAGCAAGGCACAGCAGAGCAAAAATGCACATCTGCCTGAACACTGTGCTCCAGAGAGGGGTAGGTGTAATGTCAAATCATGCTACCCCTCTCAGGATTTTCTACCTAGTGGCATAATCTGATAGCAAGGTAATATCAAATTATGCTATCCTGTCGAAGTATCCTACTCAGTAGCATAATCTGCTAGATTGGTACAATGATGTAAAGACACTGGGGACCAGATATTCATGTCTGCCTGGGCACTAACCAAACAATAATACCTGAAAGGGTGGGCAGTATTGGGCAATACCGGACTGCCCAGGGGCGTAATGAGGCCCGACGCCACAGGAGGAGGGCCTTATAGACCTTGGAAGGTCCGGTACTGCCCATACCGCCCACCCTGGAGGGTATTATTGAGCTTAGAAAATGGACCAAAGGTAGAATTTATACAAAATATTAAAAAAAAAATGAAAATCAATGAAGTCACTTTTGATGTAAAGTAGTTCCTGTAGTAGTGCCAGCAGAGGGTGCTGCTGTTTACATTTGATCATTTTTTCCCTCACTTTTCTTGTTTGCTAGTTTGTTAATGGAAATGAACTCTCCCCCCCCCCACACACACACAGATACATCAGTAACGAGTGAGAAAGTGGGCACTGTATTTTAGGGCTTGTGGTGCTTGAATTAAGTTCAGTTCTGTAGCCAATCACTGCTTCGGAGTTACTGTCAGACTGCATGGATTGCTAGCGCGATTCCAAAAGGAACGGAGGCGGAGCTGTTGCCCATTTTCACTTTTACCATTAGTGTCCATCTACTGCTACGGTACGAAAAAAAGTAATTTTTTTAAAATTAAGTTCAGTTCTTTACCCGCTCCCTACCTCAAGCGCGATTTGAAAAGGAACAGCCGTTAAGGAGCTGTTGCTCATTCAATTTTAGCACGAGTGTCCATCGGAGCTGATTTTCGGTTTTATATCTCACTAAGTGAGAGGAAAAAAAATGGCAGCATTTGAAACATTTTTGTCCAGCGCTCCAGCCAATGAGGACGGAGGCTGAACACTAGGATACCACATGAGGCTGGCATGGCTGGTACTTTTAACTTACAGGGCTCTCACTGTAAGTTAATGTACCCCCTGCCAGCCAGTGAGATGCTTTATATTCTTAAGCCCATTTTCTAACGGGTGTTTACATAGAAACATAGAAGTTGACGGCAGATAAGGACTGCAAGGCCCATCCGGTCTGCCCATTTTTTCTACCTTATGAATGTGCCATAGGCCTTTACTCTGTCAATGGCATATCTATTCATACTCATCTATATTGCTCCTTTATGCCTATACCATGCCTGTTTGAAGCCCTGTACTGTATTCATATCCACCACTTCCTGAGGTAGGCCGCTCCATGCATCCACCACCCATTCTGTGAAAAACAACTTCCTCACATTACCCCTTACTCGACCTCCCTCTAATCTCATGCTGTATCCTCTTGTCCTGCTATTTTTCTTATATTGAAACATGTTAGATTCTTTCACCTTGTTAATGGCCTTAAGATGTTTGAATGTTTTGATCATATCACCTCTCTCCCTCCTTTGCTGTAGGGTATACGTATTGAGCTCCGTTAATCTGTCCTCATATGTTTTCTGATGCAGCCCCTGCACCATTTCAGTTGCCTTCTCTGGACTGCCTCCATTTTGTTAATGTCCTTCTGCATGTGCGGCGTCCAGTACTGCATGCAGTATTCCAGATGGGGCCTAATCAGTGTCTTGTAAAGAGGAATTATTACCTCCCTCTTACGACTTGTGATACCCCTTTCAATACACTCCAACATCCCTCTAGTCTTACCTACTGCTTTAGTGGCTTTAGTTTTAGTTTGCCCGCTCTAACCAGGTTTTGTGCCCAATTTTTGGGTGGGATCTAAATTCAGACACCCTCACAGCACAGGCAAAACCTGTTAGTGTCCGAGAGCTACTTTCCTGCTGTGCAACAGTAAAGGGGTCATCCCCTACATACCAGCACAGCAGAATATTGAGAGGTTTTCACAGGCAGTAACTGCTACCTAAATGGGCACAAGTTATCACCTCTGCAAACCCCAACTTAACGAGGTGCAAGGCCTTGGTGCCAGGCAAAGGGACTGCAGCCATCTGCCCCAGCCCATTGAAGCAATGGCATCCCTGATGTCTAGTGGCACCCTCACCCTCCGATCCCCATCCCTGTACATGTTTAAATATTCCCTGATGTCTAGTGGCATCCCCTGCCCTCCGATCCCCCTCCCCATACATGTTTAAATATTCCCTAGTGTCTAGTGGCACCCCCGATCCCCATCTCCTACTCCATTCTGTAGTGCTTGGTGTCTAGTGGCACCCCACCCTCCCATCACCCGCTGCTGTGCCAGGCATGCTATCCATGGCATCTAGTGGCCCCACCTCCGCACCACTGGCACTAGGCAAATGATCTTGCCACACCCCCCCTTTACCACTGTTGCAGGTGCCACTGTTACACTACACAGGATGTGCATTAGTACATACAGCAGCCAGCCAAGGTAGTGAGAGGAGGGCTGTGCCGGTTGCCATATTGGATTCACATGGCATTGGTAACATTGGTAAGTAGGGGTGACAGGGTGGTTTGCTCAGTGCCGGTTGTGGAGTGGGTGCTGTTAGATGCCAGGGACAGCTTGCATGACACAGTGGGTGATCAAAGGGTGGGAGATGCTACTAGACACCAGGGACTACATAACAGAGTACGGGATGGGTATCGGATGGCTGGTGGTGCCACTAGGCACCAAATAATATTTAAACATGTATAGGGATGGAGATTGGAGGGTGGGGTGTGCCTCTAGACACCAGGGAATACTTACACATGTAAAGGGATGGAGATCGGGGGCAAGGAGTGCCACTAGACACCAGGGAATATTTACACATGTATGGGGACAGGCAATCTGAGTGGGAGGCCGGTCATCACTGTGCCTGACATGGCAGCCAGCCACAGGAGGGGCACAAACCTGCTGCTGCCTCCCAGGCAAATGAAACCATAATGGGCATGCACATGGCCCCTTAGTGCCTTGCATGCCTAATTACCTCATTTGCATGGTGCCGGCTGAATATTGTGCCAGGTGCTCCCAGTGCTAACAGGTCTGGTGGGTGTAGTTCTGTGCATTTTGGTATGGGCTGCATACAGCCCAGATCCATGTCACGGCAACGCTATTCGAATTTGTACTGCCCTGACAAGGCCCTATATTCAGTCGCATAGTGCCAGTGCGTTATCCAACTGAATATAACATCCCTCGGGGTCATGGGTGAGGGCAAGCGGAGCGCAAACCTTTGCACTCTGCTTTTGTCCATTACTCAGTATCAGGCCCTGGCTGTTTAAGGTATGGATTTTGAACTGTAAAATGTTTTAAAATTAGAGCACACTGATGGACAGTTTAACTAATACATTCATTTTCATTTGATTAATATGCAAAATATATGTAAATGATTACAGTCTCATAATAAAAAATGCTTTCATGGTGGGATTGCAAATGACAAAGAATGTTAAAAGTTTTGTTTTAAACCTAGTTAAGTAGAATATTAATTGTATTTAGTTGAAATATATGAAAATTAGGTGCATATCTATCACATTGTGCTATTTGTATTAGCTGCATTGTATCCATCAGATTGTGCTACCCTTAACCTAACAGCACCCAGCCACAGGACAAACAAAACATATGCTTCTTCCAAGCCCCACCGGTGTTATTTGTGCAGTCTGTTAGTCTATTTGTGTCCCGCTGCCTCATTGCTACATTCTACCCAAAGCCTGCCAGGTAGCACAATCTTATAGCTCATGAAATGCATCAGATTGTGCAACCCTCTACATAACTCAACACAGAAAATTTGACCAAGATAAAATGTAACATTAGTAACATACAGAAAAAATGATAGGGAAGTGTGAGTTACAAGATGATAATTCACTCGAGGTGTTTATGGAACATAATAATCCACGAGGTCAAAGGCACGCGTGGTTTGTTATATTGCATAAACCCCAAGATTGAATTGTCGTCTTGTAACTCACACTTCCCTATCATTTTATTTTATATATTATATGGATAATCCCACAGTTAAAGTAAGAAAGTGCCATTAAAACAAACAGCATCAGGAATTTTTCTGACATTGCTGTCGCGCTTCACTCACTCTCGCGTCACTGAACCTGTGACACCCTGCTGCACAACATTCACCAGGAGCCTTAAACTTTAAGTAAACTAACCAAAAGATTAAAAAAAATCAGCAGCTGAGAGTGTTCTGAGAACAGAGGTGACTTCCTGGTTCCCTGATCAGATCGTTGGCTGCCGTGTTAGCATTTCCCCTCACTCACCCTACTTCATCCTTCAACTATATTCTGTGAACAGGCTTTTTCTATTCCCGACTCCACAGTATGGTCATAGTCTCTCCACTACTGACAACTGACTGGAAATCAGACCATAAAATGGGAAGCTCCAAAGACATGTAAGAACAGAGAAATGATCTTTCGTATGCTCCATACTGTGCCTTCTCTCTCTTTCATCCCCAACAAACAGTGCAGATCTCTTTTACCCCAAAAAAGTAGTGCAGATGTATGCTCTGTGTGGCAGAGTAGGGTAAACAGCATCATCAGTAAAACCGATGCACAGATTTGCGAACTGTAAACTCAGAACCATGTGTCCAACACCACAAACTCTACAGCTCCAGGCTACTGATACTCACTGTACTACCAACAGTATGGTTCAACACAGAATTAGAAGGCTTGTTTGCCCTCTGGATTTGAAGGAATGAACTGCAATGCCATTTTTACTCAGATGGAAGTGAGAGTGAGTGAAGCGGGATGGAAGCAGTGTAAAGAAAAGTCCTGCTGCTGTTTGTTTCAGTGATGCAAGCATGGTTTTATCTCACTTTATGATATTCCACTGTTGGTGATTGACATGTGGCAATAATCCACACTTAAAAATGGATTATCACCACCTGTCAATCAAAAGCATGGATTATGACATTTAAAAAAGTGTTTCTGTTCATGGGCTATTGGCCTTAGCAGTATAATATATTAAAACAAGCATTTGTCAATTCTGAATGTTGTCTTGCTGGCGTTGGCATTGGTAGTGCAGGAGTTGGAGCATAATAGGAATGGTAGTAAAGTATGGAACTGATGTCAACTCCACCCCACTGAGCAGAGAGTGACAGGCATTGAGGTGTGCCTTTGGGTCGTCGGCCGTAACGCTCATGCCATTTCACCTCACCCTACTCTGCAGACTCTGATAAGTGTTGTATTGTGCTTTGGAGTCATTGGGCCTTACGCTCACCACATTCCATAAGGAAGTACATTGAGATGGGCGCAGTATAGGAGAAAGGGGTGAACTTTGAGGCCGAAGAGTCCAAGGCACACCCTGATGCCTGTCAGTGGCTGCAGGGTGGGGTTGGGGGTGCAGTGGTGTGAGCATTACAGCTGACAATCCAAAGGCACACCCCTGATGCCTGTTAGTCTGTACAGGGTGGGACGTTACGGTTAGCAACCCTAACGCCTCAGGCGCTTGTTGGTATTGCACTCCAAATTTTCAGCATGCCGTTTGTGACCCCACCATGAAAGCATTTGGGACCTCTGTTCATGAAGTGGGCTGATGTTGTTAATCTGTCCAGAATGTTGATTCCACAGCGGCTGCTAGCGCGCCATTCTACGCCACAAGTGAAAATACAGTTTAGGCAGGATGTGAAAAATGACAACTGCACCATTCGTAAGGAGGTGTGAAGAGATGGCAATTTTGAAAATCTGGAGTGTAAATATTAAAAATTCTGGAAGTTACAAGCGTGCATGAAAACTGCACAATGCACGCTTGTAACAGTCGTATTTTGGAATTCTTTCACCAAATTTTTAACATAGGCATTTTAAGAACATTGCTCATGAACAGTGGCACTATGATTTTCTTAATCTGTCCCGAATGTTGATTTCCCACTGCGACTACGCCATTATGTGCCAGATGTGTGAAACCACATTTTGGTCAAGATGTGAAAAATGACAGCTGTACTATTCATAAGAAGGTGTGCAAAAATGGAAATGTTGAAAATCTGAAGTAAAAATATTAAAAATTCTCAAAGTTACAACTGTGCGTGGAAACTGCGCAATGCATGCTCGTAACATTTTGTGGAATTTTGTCACCAAATGTTCAACATAGGCATTTTGGGACCTCTGCTCATTAACAGTGTTATTGTGATTTTCTTACTCTGTCCCAAACATTGTTTCCCTACAAGGACTGAGCCATTGTGCTCTGGATGTACGAAAACAAATTTCGGGCAGGATGTGGAAAATGACAGCTGTACTATTCATAAGAAGCTGTGAAAAAATGGCAATGTTGAAAATCTGGAGTAAAAATATTAAAAATTCTTGAAGTTATGAGTGTGCATGGAAACTGCACAATGCACACTCTTAACACAGTCATTTTTTTGAATTTCGTCACCAGATTTGCAACATAGGCTTTTTGGGAGCCCACCTCATGAACAGTCACACTGTCGTTTAGTTAATCAGTCCCAAAAGGTAGCATAATCACTTTTCAGGACCGAATAATGAGATGACAGTGACTGAATTCATGAGGTGGGGTCCCAAGAACCCCGTGTTGAAAATTTGGTGGCAAAATTTGCAAAAATGGCCAAGATATGCACCAGAGTTGAAAAAAACGAATTCATGCCATTATACAGCTTACCGGCATTTCTTCAGTTCGCAGTCAGCTTTGAAGAGTGCAGACATGTTCCCAGTCCACCAAAGATCATCGTGCTGGGCTCCAGAGGTAAGTACAGAGTGAGGGGTGTGGGAGGTGGGGTGCTGACAGAGGGTGGCTGCGGGCTGGGGAGGACCAATGGTGAGGGACCGTTTCCATTGTTGCAGGTAACGGGGAAAAAACACTGCAGACAATTTTCTGCTTTTTTTTACAGGTTTCCACTACACTGGGGTGGGCTCCCAGTGTGGCACATTTGTTTTTTGGGGGGGCATGTTAGCCACATTGGAGTGGGCTCCCAGTGTGGCACACAATCAGGCCATCGGGGTGGGACTGCACCAGGAAAATGCCGGCAGGGAGGGGGGTTAAACATGTCAACAGGGGGACTGGGCACTCCCGTCAGCAAGCATGTCTGTGTGTTGGGGGCATGATGCTGAGGGGGACTGGGCACCCCCTCACACACCACAACACTAAAGGGGCCAGATATGTTGACAGGGGGATTGGGCACCCCAGAAGTCAGCTTTCTAGGGACTGTGAGTGGCCGGCAGCGAGCCTACCATGTTTATTGAAATGTCACAACACGGAAGGCACGCCCTGCAATGAGGGGCGCACCTTCATTGCAGCAGCTAAATTGTTTTAAGTTGGTGGCACGCTTTTGCACTGCTGTCATAGACAGCGTGCAATCTAATTCATGCTACGGAGCCCAGTCTGAAAAAACAGTGGCACCACTGGCCACAACACGACCGCGCCTTCAAAGTCTGCTATTCCAAAGTTACCGCAACATGTTTCTTGTGCATGTGCAAGACAACATAATAATGAATGACCTGTATTTCTTACTTCCATAAATTTATTTGACATTTTATTTCCCTCTTCTGCAAATTTATTTAACATTTGCTGCTTAATTGGGTACCTCTGTACTCCCAGAGACATCAAGGTAGCACAATCTGCTAGATGATCACATCCATCAGATTGGTCTACTTTCAACTAAAGCAGTATCCAGAACTCTAGAGCCATACAACAGGTGCCCTTACATTACAGTAAACGTTTTATTTCTTCTTTGTTTTAATTCATATTGAGTTTTACTGCACATTGGAGTCCCCATTACCTCAGTCTACTCCCAGGCAGCACAATCTGATAGCAGATTGCATCCTTTGGATTGCGCTACCCTCTATCTACACACTACCCTGAAAACTGGAGCCATCTAAGGGTGCCCTTACATTACTGCAAAAGCTTTGGTTCTACTTTTTTTATTTTCAGTTTTTGTGTGCATTGAGTACCCCATTACCTCAATATACCCCCAAGTAGCACAGTCTGATAGCTGATCGCATCTGTCTGACTGTGCTACCCTCAGCCTAAGAAGCACTAGAACTCTGGGGCCACATAATAGGTGCCTTACATTACTGCAAAGGTTTAATTTCTACTTTGTTTTAACTGTGTTTCAGTTTTACTGTACATTGGGGTCCCTATTACCTAGAAATACCCCCAGACAGCACAGTTTGATAGCTGATCATATCCATCAGATTGCATGCCCTTTGTCTAAGAAGCGCCCAGAACACGGGCCCCATAACAGGTGTACTTATGTTACTGTCAGATCTTTACTTCTACTTTGTTTTAATTCATTTTCAGTTTTACTATGCATTGGGTACCCCATTCACTCAGAATCCCCCCAAGGTAGCATAATCTGACAGGCGATCTCATCTGTCACATTGTGCTACTCTCAGTCCAAGCACTACCCTGAACACTGAGGTCACATAACAGGTGCCCTTACATTACTGTAAAAGCTTTCTTTCTACTTCGGTTTAATTACTTTTCAGTTTTACTGTGCATTGGGTACCCCTGTACCTCAAACTTCCCCAGGTAACATGATCTGACAGCTGACTTCATCCATCAGATTGCGATTCCCTCTGTCTAAGTAGCACCCTGAACTCACAGGGAAACATAGCAGATGGTTATGGCAAAAGCTTTATTTCTGCTTTGTTTAAATTAGTTTTCAGTTTTACTGTACATTGGGTACCTCATTACCTCAAAATCACCCCAGGTAGCACAATCTGGTAACAAACGGTATCCGTCAGATTGCGTCACCCTCTGTCTAAGTACCACCCTGACCTACAGGGCAACATAACAAGTGCCCTTACATTACTGCAAAATCTTTTTTTTTCTATTTTGTTTTAATTTCTTTTTAGTTTTACTCTACATTGGTTCCACATTACCGCAATATACCCCCAGATAGCACAATCTGATAACTGATTGCATGCATCCGTCAGATTGCTTGACCCTCAGTCTAAGCTCCACTCTTAATGCTGCAGCCACCTAACAGATGCCCTTACATGTCTTTTTTAAAGTAGTTTTCAGTTTTTGTGTACATTGGGTACCCCATTACCTCAATATAACCCCTGGTAGCATAATCTGATGGCTGATTGCATCCCAGATTTTGCTACCCTGTGTTTAAGCAGAACACTGGGGCCCATAACAGGTACATTTAAAGTATTGTAAAAGCTTGATTTCTATATTAATTAATTTTCAGTCTACTGTGCACTGGGTACCCCATTCACTGAAAATCCCACCCGGTAGCACAACTGATCTCATCCATTAGATTGTGCTAAGCTCTGTCTAAGCACCACCGTGAACACTGCAACCCCATAACAGGTGCCCTTGCATTAATGTAAAAGCTTTATTTCCACTTCAGTTACAGTTTTACTGTGCATTGGGTACCTCATTACCTCAAAATTCTCCCAAGTAGCACAATCTGATAGCTGATCGCATTGCCTGATTGCGCTACCCCTCAGTCTAAGCACCACCCAGAACACCGTAGCCACCTAACAGTTGCCCTTACATTATAGCAAAAACTTTATTTCTATTTTTTTTTTTATTCATTTTCAGTTTGGGTGTACATTGGGTACTCCATTACCTCAATATACCCCCAGGTAGCGCAATCTGGTAGCGTATTGCATCTGTCAAATTGCACTTCCCTCAGTCTAAGAAGCACCATTCATTGACTTTGGGGTTTTGTTTTATTATACTGCAAGGGAGGGGTTGTTTTCTAAGGTTGTTATCTAAAGTGAAAGTGTTACTTAATTCAGTTGCTAGATTTGTAGTAAAATCTCCACAAAGGGTTCATCATTGTAATCTTCTAGAGCAAGTGGGTTGGCTTCCTCTGGTTGGAAGATATAAACTTCAGTTGGGTATATTAGCAAAAAAGGTGATACTTAATAGAGTCCCAGACTGCTTTTTCTTAATTTTTAAAAAACAGAATTCTAGTGTTACTACACGGTCAACAGATAATTTTTCTCTTTGCATTTCAAGAATGCATACTTTCCTAGGACAAAATGCTTTGTCTTATATGTTACCTACTTTTTTTTTATACTATACAGTCTGTCTTTGATTGTGTGAACCTTTACCTTTGCTCCTTTAGGCATAGGTTGAAAGAGTATCTTTTTACAGAGTGCAAGTGTAAATGTTTTGAATGATGGTGCTAAGACATATTTATCTGAATTGGTATGTGTATATTTCATTTGTTATTTGTATTTTTTGTAAGATGTATGTATTTTATACTGTATTCAATTGTTATTTGTACACTATTTGCCCATGAAAACAGGTCATTTTTGGCCCATGGTTCTATCAGTATAAATAAATTAAACAAACAAACACCCAGAACAGTGTGGCACCATAACCAGTGCCCTTACATTATTTATAAGTGCTTTATTTCTACTTTGTTTTAATTACTTTTCAGTTTTACTGTGCACTGGGTACCCCATTCATAGTCACTCAAAATCCTCCCAGTCAGCATAATCTAATAGGTGATCTCATCTGTCAGATTGCGCTACTCTCTGTTTAAGCACCACCCCGTACACCGGGGCCACATAACAGGTGCCCTTAAATTACTGTAAAATCTTTTTTGCTACTTTGGTTTGACTGCTTTTCACTTTTCCTGAGTATAGGATACCCCATGGCCTCAAAATCTCCCCTGGTAGGACCATCTGATAGCTACTCACTTCCATCAGATTGCACTACCCTCTGTCTAAGTAGCTCCCTGAACTTTGGGGCACCATAACAGGTGCCCTTACATTACTGTAAAATCCTTATTTCTACTTTGTTTTAATTACTTTTCAGTTTTACTGAATTTCAGTTTTACTGTTCATTGGGTACCTCATTATCTCAAAATTGCTCCAGGCAGCACAATCTGACAGTGGATCGTATCCATCACATTGCTCTGCCCTCTGTCTAAGAAGTACACGGAACACCGTGGCCCCATAACAGGTGCCCTTACATTATTGGAAAATGTATTTTTCTATTTTGTTTTAATTACTTGTCAGTTTTACTGTATTTCAGTTCTGCTGTATATTGAGTACCCCATTACCTCAAAATCCCTCCAGGTAGCACAATCTAATAGCAGATTGCATCCATTAGATTGTGCTACCCTCTGTCTCAGAAGCATCCAGAACACTGGGGCTCCTTAACAGGTGTCCTTACATTACTGTAAAAACATTTTTTCTACTTTGTTTTAATTCATTTTCATTTTTATGATGCACTGGGTACCCCATCACCCAAAACCCCCAAGTAACACAATCTGATAGGTGATCTCATCCATCAGCTTGTGCTACTCTCTGTCTAAGCACTACCCTGAACACCAGGGTCACGTAACAGGTGCCCTTACATTCCTGTAAAAGCTTTCATTTGTGTGTGTGTGTGTCTCTCTCTCTCTCTCTCTCTCATGTTGGCTGGTCTCTGTTCTGCACACCCAAGCGTGAAACTCCTTGCATGCTTGAATCCAAAGGGCCGGAGAACTAGAACACAGAAACCACCCTATCTTCATTCATGATTATCCCAGGCTCACTTGGGCCCTGACCCCTGCCACAGGACTGGGAGCAAACCCATGGGATGGAAAATGGAGGTACTGCAAGTGGTACAGACATGGGGGGTGGTGTTTGGCCAGACCTGACGGAAGGGTGCCAAGACAGCGCAGGAGCAGAAACAAAAAATAAAAAAAAAAAGTTGTTGACCTACACAGGCACACACTGAGCTGGAGTTCATTTCCAGTTGTGACCGAGGGGGAGAGGTTGTAATATGAGTGGAGAACAACACAAAAAATAAGCCCAAAAAGGTACATCTAAATACAATGGCATACACATGACAAAATAAGGGGATCATGTCCACATTATGACAATGAGCAGCAGCAGCTGCCATGGGGAGCATTAGTAGAGGGCAAGGGAGGGATTGAGAGAAGGCACCACCATCTAAGCTCTTTTCCAGGTGTGACCTGGGGAAGCGTACATGGGAGAACAAAATCAGGGTAGGCAAAATACAAAACCAGATCACAGAATAGAGCAAAACCCACCAGTAAGAGTGATGCAAGAAATATATGGAAGCATTCATTATAATTTTTAATTTTCAAAGAAAATGCTAGTTTAAACTTTGACTGAGGAAACTTAAAGTTGATCTGAAAAGTTATGGTTAACAGCGAAGCCCCTGTAACTGAAATAATGGTGATTACGTATCAGACATGTATAGGAAGCTTGCTGTAAAAGCTTCCTGAATACCGCGCTGTTTTGGTCACGTGCCTCCATTTCATTACTTTTTGGTAGTTTGAGTAGGGGAGCTTCGCCCCCCCTTAAGAAAAACAAGGGGGTGGGGGCAAAGCCACATGACTCTAATAAACTAATAAATAGTAACAGAATGGGAGATTTGGCCAAGTGCTTGCGCCTACTGTTAATTTTAGTTTTGACAGTTTATTTGGGTTGGAAGGATCACCCCAATACCCCCTTTGTGTTTTTTAAAAACTGGGTGTTGGAGGCAAAGCCCCCCCAACTGAAGAAAAAACTGATAAAAAGTAACAGAATGGGTGCTTTGATCACGTAGTGTAACTTGAGCTCTATGGTAATAGCATAGGTCTTAGGCATGTCCGATAATCTACACAGTCGCTGAAATAACTCTGTCTGACAATGGGTTCAAATAGTAATTTCTCATAGTTTTATGTGCTGTTTTTTGTAAGTTATTGTATTCTGCAGAGTTTCAGCAAATGCGGAAGCGGCAAGGAGCCTGACAGTGTGGCACACGAGTGTAAGCCACCCACCATTTTGGCTTACCTGTGGGGCACTCAGGTCCCCAGCTACTTCTCCTAGTTGGCTCTCTGCCACCTTTACTCTGGTTCCCCCAGGGCTGCAGTATGGAGACCAGCAGGGCATTCTTTAGAGTGAGTCAGTGGATCTGGCAGAAGTCGAATGTGGCTCCTTGCTAGAGCCCTGTAGTGGTGGCCGTACTTGTGCACCATGATCCTAGCCTCTGGAATTGAAAGCAGGGACAAGACAGGACTGTGTCATTCAGGCACCTCTTCAGGCTTCCTGACCCCAGGGACAGAAGTGGAGTTTGGAGAAATACTGACGATGGTGCTGGAGCACCACATTATAATCGCATGCATGTGTGAAAGGGAGCCAAGCAAATTGGGCTCATGCGCATAACATATCAATGGTCCCAGCTCCAGGGTATGCAGCGGAGCTGGGATAGTCAATGAAACTGCACCACTGGGTGCAAACAATTGCTGTTTCTAGCTCCAGAGGTGTCAGCAGGACTGGCAAAGAAGGAAAGAAAAAACTGCAGCATCAGCTGAGCTCTACGCATGCACAGAAGCCCAGAAATGGAGCTAGAGCTCCAAAAATGCAGTCTGGGGAGTGCAACAGCCTCCAAACAATTGATGCAGCCCCAGGACTTCCACAGGGGTCAGGAATAATCCCCACAAGCCCAATGGGGCTACAGATAAAGTAGCAGGTGCTATAAGACCACAATACAAGACTTTTAAACAATGTCAACAAACATGGTGGCCCCCATGATTTCCAGCAGGCCACCATGCATTATGGGAAAGGACTAGAGACTCTGTGATTGGCTGGGGACCCACAACCAATCACACAATGACAGTGTCTGTTGAACAGTCAGTGAGACGTTGAGTTTCAGCAATGAAGGGAGCAGGAACACTTCTTTCATGGTCAGTTCTGAGAGAGTCAGGGAGAGAGTCAAGAGGTAGGCTGTGGAGTCGACGGCCCTCTCTGACATCCTTGCTGCCAGGCTAAAAAGAGTCTGGTAAGTAAAGACAGTTCACTGTGACTGAAGAACCTGCCAGGAGGTGGGTTTTCCTGTGAAATACCAGAAGGAAAGAAGTGATAGCGGTCAGAAAAGGGCAACTTGCCCAACAGCTTTCCTGGCAAGGATCAGACCGACCAGTCAGGCACTGGTCCTGACAGGACACATGGAGGTTACAATTCAAGAGGAACCAGCGGTAAGAGGACTATAGCCAGGGTAACCACTACCCTGTGTGGGAACCCCTGCAGAGGAGAGAGCCACAGAAGTGGTTGCTGTCACTCTTCCACTACCAGGGTTGGGGTGTCTGATTGGGCTCTAGATTATAACTTCTGCCTGCTGCAGCAGTCAACCACTAAGGAGAGTGATGAAAGGCCTGAGGAGCAAAGCCGACAAAAGCCCCTAGGGGTGAAGGGGACACTGCCAATTCCTGCAACAGGCCCTTGCTGGGTGACTATCTAGCCAGCATCACCTGCTTCAGTGAAGGTGTCACCCAGAAGCCAGTTCTGCAACGCCAAGTGGTAACCTGTGAGAACCATCTGTAATAAGACATCAGAACTGTGAGTACCACAGAGCTGCAGCTCTAGGGATTTGCTTCAGGGGTAGCTGTCTAGTTAGCAAGGGGGGGTTGTAGTCCTGTGCAGGACTATGAAACCTACTAGATAGGTTAAGGCAGAAGACCTGCAAGGCCATCCAGCCCAACCCTTAGGGTTAATTACAAACAGGAGCTGTCTGACTGCTCACGTACCTTGACACTGGGGTAGGTAAAGTTGTGAAGCAGGACCAGTTATGTTTACTCTAGTATTCTGGGTGAACTCCCAGTTGTAGTGACGTGGATCCCACAATGCTAGTAATATGAGGAGCAGGTATTTCCTCAATCTTTTATTGCAGCAGCAGATAATTCAGTGTTTAAAAGTATTTTACTCACCTCCTCATTACTAAATGGCCCAAGAAGCAAAACAGGATTACAGCTAACCATCAACAATGGTAGGACATCTGGGAAGGGGTATACTGTACCTCCATTCTAATAAGTGGAAAGAATTTAGGTGGAAGTTATTTAGTTGCTTTCTTCCGCACACCCTCCAAGACCAAACACTAAACCACAGGGCATGATGGCCACTGTTGGAGGGGGTGTGGAGCAGAGGGAACCCCTTTATCACATTTTCTGAGACTGCCCCAGAATGTGGACTGCCTTGGGACCAAAATTTAGAACAATGGCTAGAATGACTAACACCCCAGAGTCTGAGCACTTGATCATGAGCAGACTAACCCCCAGTGAAAAGGACAAACAGACAAAGGGCATTTCTGGGCATTCTGTTGGCTGTGGCAGGGAAGGCCATCACACAGTAGTTGCTCTCGTGTAATTGCCCTGGGGTGGAAGATTGTCGTGTTTCTAATGTGAAGGTTATCTAGTGGATGGAAAAAATTACTGCTGATTTATCAGGACATTGCTCACATTTAGGAATGTAATTGAAGAGATGGAGGACAGATCTGTCTTATCGCAACAAGCTGAGGGCTACTAGGTATAGCTCAGAGGGGGAAACAACAAGGCATGGCATGACCTAACTCAAATGAATTGATGACTTAATCTTATCCTGTTTGTTCTTACTGTTAAAATGTTTTTTCCTACTCAATGTTACTAAATGTTGTTGTTATTGTTGTGGTATTTTAACAAGGGGCCACATTATTAATGTATCAATTTGGACCTAGGAAGACCCACGAAAGTGGCAAATTGTTTGGCCACTATATATTTTATATTCCGTCTCCACATAGCAGGACTGTTACACAGGACACACCTGCAGCCGGTTGCACAAAACCTGGCTTATAATTAGCCTAAAAATATGGTCTTAGGACTTAAGAGTGGTCTTGTTTAAGTCTGGCAGTTAAGACTGTTGCAGGATTAAAAAACTGTCTTGACTTAAACAAGCCAGGTCTTAGCCTGACGTTGCCTAGCAACATAGACTGGACTTTAAATTAGACTTGCTGTACACTGCAGAAGAAAAAAAACAAGATGGCTACCAATTGCAAGACAGAAGGTATGTTGACAACAGTGATGAATCTGTACTAAACAATGCAATAAAAGCAACTGGTATTGTTCAGCACACTACTGGTGAGAAACATTTTTTAAGCATACTGCCTATTTTGATATTTGAAGTCGGTCTTTGTTTCCTTTGTTTGATGTTGTTTGGAAAATAGGAATCACAGATGTTGCCAAGATGCAGCTGCCCACCATGCAGCTTTTTTATATGGGTTCAAACAGCCCCGTGTAGCACTATCCCACTATTCTTTCATAAGCACCCCCCCAATCATCATACTTTTGGCACCCTCATACTCACCATTCCGGAAAATACTCATTCCCCACTCCTTCATATTCAACCCCCTCCATGCCCCTGTGCACAGTCCGCCTCAGGCACCTTCTCCTGCTCAGCCTCTATCCCGCCGCTCACACTGCGCTCCTTGGGGTTGGGAGCAATATCCCTGTCCTTGCCTATGCCTGCTGGAGGTATTATTAAGTCAGGCACTGTAAACTTGCACCCCCCCCCCCCCCGCCGATCTGCATCAAATCTGCCATGGTGCTTTGACTGTGCGTTATTTAACAGCTGTGGTGTGGCTCACTATTATGTGGATCTCCTGTGGCCACGTCTCCTGCTCTCAAGCCCTTCAGGGCAGTAATCTTTGCTGGGTTCTCTTATGCTGCCCCTTCTCCCGCCGCATGGATCAGGCAGCAGTCTGAGCTCCATACGGATTCAGAGTAGAAAATACTGCCTAGCGTTTTCACTTTTGGCGCGGTGGTGCGCACTACCAGCAGCAGCCCCAGGACAAATTTTATAGATTAAACAGCAGGATGGCCTCATGTTTAGAGCTCTGAAAAAGCAGATCACAGCATCCTTTTGATCAGTGCATAACCCTTGAGCAAGTTACTGAGTGACACGTTTCCAGTATTCATATGATGGGACACACCATATTCAGACAACACCAACTTTTGAATCCGAGGACGCAATATTCAGGTTAGTTTCACATTTCGTGTGACTAAGCTTAATGAAAAGGGGCATTCTGTCTAGGTAAATGTAGAGGAGCAGAAACTTACATAGCCAAGCACAAGTCCCGGTTTGCAAGCACAGTAATTGTGTTGGATTGTTGCACATATTTGCACCAGGGAAGTAGTAACTGAACACAAATCACTGAAATGTAAAGAATCTGTTCTCCAGTGGGACATGCTACTTTCCCCAAGTGTGCTGCCAATAGGGATGGGGCTATGCTAGTGACCTCTGTAGTGATTTTTTTTTTTTATTATTAGTGCCGCTTTCTTCTCTGGTAAATTTTATAGGAAGGGAGCACTCCCGACCAACCAAAGTGCTCCTGTCCTCAGTGTGTGTGACACTCTTTCTGTGCAATGAGTGTCTCAGGTGCAGCTGCCCTGGATGTGGCATGTTCAGGTAAGGTTTAAAAACACTCTTACAGACACTCTTGTGGCTGTAAGAGTGATCTCACTTATATTTTAGGGTATCAGAATTGCTCACATTTGGTTCATGATTCTCGGGTTTAAGAATGCTCGAGACCACTCTTACAACTGTATGAGTGGTCTTGGTATTACCATACAGTATGGTACATTTAATAGAAGAAAACATGTAGATTATGCAGTTGTATCTGACCCACATAGGGGTCCTTAGAATTTGTCCTAGCAGAGTACAACCAATTATAGCTGCAGGGTCCTTTGCACTGATTTACCAGAGCAAGTAAAGTAAAATGGAACTCCCAGTTGTAATGGCAACAACCTAGAAACATAGAAACATAGAAGTTGACTGCAGATAAGGACCGCAAGGCCCATCCAGTCTGCCCATTTCTTTTTCTGCCTTATAAATGTGCCATTGGCCTTTGTTCTGTCAGTGGCCTATCTATTCATGCTCATCTGTATTGCTCTCTTATGCCTATCCCATGCCTGTTTGAAGCCCTGCACTGTATTTATAGCCACCATTTCCTGAGGTAGACCGTGCAACCACCACCCTTTCTGTGAAAAAGAATTTCCTCACATTCCCCCTTCATCGGCCTCCCTCTAATCTCATGCTGTGTCCTCTTGTCCTGCTATTTTTCTTATATTTAAATATGTTAGAGTTTTTCACCTTGTTAATGCCCTTAAGCATTAAACTTTAAGGTGTTTGAATGTTTCGATCATATCACCTCTCTCCCTCCTTTGCTCAAGGGTATACATATTGAGCTCCGTTGATCTGTCCTCATATGTCTTCTGATGCAGTCACTGCACCATTTTGGTTGCCCTTCTCTGGCTCTTATACCCACTGCAGAAATCCTTCAGTGGTCCTACCCCCGCCAACCTTTGCTCGACAACCTTCCCTGGATACCCTGACCGTAACCCATGGCTTATCCCTGTGGGTGGGACCCATTGCTTCCCCCAAGCCATGAACAGATACTTCACTCGATGGTCAGGGCCCATGAGGAGGCGCCAACAAGGCATGAGAGGAGTCGAAATTTCTCTGCTGTGGAATGGGGGGGCAAGGGGCTTTATCTGCCTGGTGCTGCTGGTGGTATTTTATCCCGTTAAGTCCTCTCCGTATCCCACCTCAGGTCATGATCCTGAGAGGTGAACCTGCAGCCACCTATTAGGGCCATTGGAAGGATTGGTAAGCCACTCGCTACCTTTGGAACGCCCCTGCTGGCCACACCCTGGGCAGGCAACACCTCCATGGGGACTGCCAGGTGACTGGGTGGGTGCTTGCTGACATAAGATCGCCCCAGACGGATCACTTATACCATCCTGCATGACACCCCCCTTCCCCTGGGTCACCAGGGGGTGGTCGAACAACAGAAGGAGGTTCCCTCCTTCCCCAAGGCATCAGGCATCAAAAGGACACCTGACCCTGCCTTGCTAATTGGCACTAGATGTCCTGGGCTCAGGTCATGATCCCAGGTTGTCTTGAATGCAAGCGGTAACTCTACCACTGCGCTGGCCAGTCGATCTGCCCTTTTCATTTAACAAAACTTTTTGCTGTCATATTTCCCATACATATCTCTCCATGTCCTGTCTGTGCTCTCGCTACTGTATTTTCTCCATATTAACCTATTGTCTTCTTTACTTTAACAGATCTGACAGAATACTGGCTCCTTCCACATCAGATAAGTATTACTCTACATCTAACCTGTCCTGTCCTTCCTATTTACTGCCTAAGAACAACGAATCTTTGTGAACCTTTTCCTATTCTTTATTTTTCAGGTCTGACGGATGCCGTCCCTTCAAGAATTCCTACCTCTGGTTCCATATTACTCAGGTAAGAGGCCCCCTACATATTACCTAAACTTGGTGGGTTTACTGTGAATGTGCACGTCGTCCCACTCACTGATTGCCCTCTGGTGGTGACTGGAGGGCAATATGCATTGGAAGGCTTGTTCTAACGTGGTTACATCAGTAGGGAGGGGGGACGGAATGTAAACAGGAGGAAAAAGGAGCCTGGCAAGGCTTCATGATGGACTGCCAAGGGCCAACCCCGACTTCTGCCACTGGGGAATTTCTGGGGTCAGCTAAGTGCAGTGCGGTGGGACCTGAGAGAGAGTCTGTCCCTTGGAGGGCCAAAGCAGCCACCAGGGCTCCGGGAGGGGGGGATAAAAACTTGTATTAAAAAAAAAAATGGCAACAGGAAGGAGTCAAGCAATTATTCACCAGTTACTCTCAGATCAGTGGTGGGGAAATTAATGGATGCAGTACTGAAGAAGAGGCTGATGGAGTACCTGGAGGCAAATGGGCTGCATGACCATCAGCAGCACTGTTTCACATGGGGGAGGTCATGTCAAACAAATGTTATAGATTTTTTGACTGGGTGACTAGGAAGGTAGATAAGGGGAAGGTAGTGGATGTTGTCTGTCTGGACTTTAGCAATACATTTGACAGTGTGCCACGCAGGATACATACACAAATGTTAACGGCAGATAAGGGCCTATTGCCCACCTAGTCTTCTCATTTGTGCATGTAACTGTGCTTCTTTATGCTTTCCTTGGACTAGGTTGTACCCTTCCCCTGACTACCAGGATCCCCTGATGCCTATCCCATGCATTCTTAAATCCTGTAATCATTTCTGCTCCCACCACCTATTCTGGCAGGGTGCTCCATTTGTCCATCACCCTCTCTGTGAAGAAGTACTTCCTCACTTTCCCCCTGAACCTCCCTCCCTTCAATTTCATCCCATGTCCCCAAGTCCTGGAGCATCTCTTTCTGTGAAAAATTGTGTTTTACTGCACAATGTTTCTCTTATATCTGGATCATATCCCCCCCCGGAGTACATATTCAAGTCTTACAGCATGTCCTCATAAGTTTCATGATGTAATCCTTGTACCATCTTGGTTGCCCTCCTCTGAACCGCTTCCACCCTGTCTATGTCTGTACACAGGTAAGGTCTCCAGAACTGGACACTGTACTTGAGGTGTGGTCTCACTAGTGTCTTGCTGAATATTGGAATTATGACCTCCCCTTTTCTGCTGCTGATACTCCTGCTTATGCATCCCAGCATCCTGTTAGCTTTTCTTGCTGCCTTGTCGCACTGACTCCCTAACTTGAGGTCATCTGAGATAACCTCAGGTCTGTCTTCTGCTTAGAGCATTCTATATTCTCCCGCCCCAGCTAATAAGCTACTGCTGGATTTTTGTGCCCCATGTGCATAATTTGTACATCTTTTTCCATACAGATTGTTTTCTGCTGTGAGCCCTGACAGAGGCTGTGGGTCTCCTTATGGAGGATCTAATTTCTATAGTCCCATGTGTTCCTGCTCTTGCTGACCCTGTAAATTCCTCTGCAGATTGCCCCCATGGCAGGGCCAGGGAGGAGGCACCAGCTCCCCAAACACCCAGTCTAGACACCGGGGACAGCCCTTAGGGACATAGGGCCATCATGGAACCCTGCCAGGCTCTTTTCTCCTTTTTCTCCATCCCCCCACCCAGTGCGAGGACATTGGTACATGCCTCTCTGCCCATATTGCCCTCCATCCGCTGCCAGAAGGCAATAAACGAGCAGGTCGACAAGTCACCCTCCCCCTGAGAGAGGAGAGCAGTCCTCCAGATGCTTGAGCCTCTCCCCCACCCCCGCGGAAACCCGATGGCCCAGGCTCAGTCTTGGACCTTGGTCGCCAGCGTGGCACGAGATGTAGTGACCAGTGTCTCAACCTCCAGCACCACCAGGCCAGCTAATTTTGCATTTCCTCATGTTAAATCTGTACTGTCACTCCCTTGACCAGTCCTCAAACTTCTGCTGATCTTTTTTTTTCATTCTATTTATACTCCTCCCCCAATACAGCCCCCATCTGACTGACTCCCTCAGCTCCATCCCCCGGAATTACCGGGGCTTACCTTATGCCCGGTCTGGGAGCAGTGCCTGTAGAGAGTCGGCCACTATCCTGCATTTTCTCCCCATTTTTCCCCAAGGGCCCAAGGAGAAGGTCGTATGTGTGGAGGCACACATGTGCCTTACTGCCCCGGTAATGACCCTCCTCTGCCCGCCCCATTGGCCTATTGCCTGCACCCTTCTTGCGCAGCCCCTCGGCCTCCACCAGGGGGCAGCCGTGAGCGAGGGATGCCATCTCACCTCCCCACAGAGGGGAGCTGCCTGTCAGCTGCTCCATCCAGCTCCGCCCTCCCGCCCTGTGCCGATCTCCAACAACCCAGGCTTGCTCCTGATCCCGGGTCGCCAGTGTGCCGCGAGGTGAGATGTCCAGCACCTCAGCCCTCTGCACCACTGGACTTGGCTCTGCTGATCCTTTGTAATACTATCTACACCCTCTGGCTTGTCCACCCTGCTGCAGAGCTTTATGTTATCAGCAAACAGGCAAATTATCGCTTCTAGACCTCCTGTTGACCGGGAAAGGAGAACTAGACAATTCTGCCCATTTTCAGCCTTGTCCCAGGGGAGGGGGATACAGATGGATGGCAACTGATATTGAACCAGATTAAGCTGTTATAATAATAATAATAATAATAATTTTTATTTATAAGGCGCCTTTCAAATGTCAAGGTGCCGTACATAATAACAGTTAAAACAGTTAACATCATTAAAAACACAACCAGACCAAATAATTAAAACAATCAATATTCTGGAAATGCAATTTCCCACAGAAAGGTCTTCAGACCTCTCTTAAAACTCTCCACAGAAGTGCACTCCCGCAACCGACGGGGTAGATAGTTCCAAAGTGTGGGGGCAACATACAAGAAAGCCCGAGCGCCAAAAGATTTCAAATTCACTCTTGGAACCTCTAGCAAACCCTCGTCGGCTGAGTGAAGAGATTGACAGGGTGATAGGGAACCAGAAGTTCTTTCAGATAGACTGGGCCCAGATCATATAGGGCTTTAAAAGTCAGCAAGCCGACTTTAAAGGTGATCCGCCACCGAATTGGCAGCCAGTGCAATTCGCACAGCATCAGAGTAATATGACAAGATCTTCTAGAACCCATCAAAAGCTGGGCTGCAGCGTTCTGCACTAGCTGCAGATGACGGATTTCAACCCCAGAAAGCCCTAGATAAAGGGAGTTGCAATAATCCAGGCATGAGGACACGAAGGCATGGACTAAAATAGGCAGGTCAGCAGACGGAACAAGATGCCGAATCCTGGCAATGTTCCTAAGATGATAAAAGGAAGTCTTGACAACTGCTGACATCTGTGAATGTAATGTTAACCCATCGTCAAGAACTACTCCCAGGATCTGCACCCATTCAGAAGTCATGAGAGAAACACCACCAAAAGAAATTCTGGAAGATGCAACACCGCCCAACCCCCCTATCTGTCGGCTCAGGTCCACAACCAGTACCTCAGTCTTATCCGAGGTCAACCTCAGCCAGCTGGAATTCATCCACTCCTGGATTTCTCTTAGACAGCTATTAAAGACAGAGAGAGCTCCATCCTGGTCAGAAGCAAAAGAAAGATAGAGCTGGGTATCATCTGCATAACAGTGAAACCTCAGCCCATACTTCCTTACAATGTCTCTGATGGGTAGCATATACACCTCAAATAACATGAGTGACAATACTGAACCCTGAGGCTCCCCACATGACAAAGCTGTTGAATCCGAGGAAAAAACCTGGACACAACCCTTTGTGATCTCCTAGTGAGGAATGAAGTGAACCATCTTAAGACAGTTCCAGATATTCCACAAAGCAGCCTCAGGCGTTCTATCAACACCATGTGATCTACAGTGTCAAACGCTGAAGAAAGGTTGAGGAGAACCAAGATGGAACGGCTCTTCCAATCTCTAGCCATCAAGAGATCACTGAGCACCCAAACCAGCACTGTTTCAGTACTATATCTTTTGTGAAATCCAGACTGGAGGGGTTCATAGATGTCATGGATGGTCAAATGGTCCTCTAGTTGTGCAGCCACTACTTTCTCAATCACCTTCCCAACAAAGGGAAGGTTAGAAATAGGTCTGTAGTTTTCGAGACAGTCAGGGTCCAAGGTAGCTTTCTTCAAGAGGGGTGTCACCACTGCCTCTTTCAGGGAGCTAGGATACTCACCAGATTCCAAGGAGCACCTGACTATCTGCACAAGGACCGGACCAATGATATCAATGCAACCCAAAATTAGGGAGGTCGGTCCAGGGTCTAAACTACAGCACGTAGGGCGCATATGCTGGATGATCCTCATGACATCCATGAACTCCAGCTGACTGAAGGAGCTCCAAGAAAACTGAGGCACAGTGATCTCACACTGGACCATGGTCGCTCCCCTAGAGTGTGATGGCAGCAGTTCCACCCTAATGTCGGCCACCTTACTTGCAAAGAACTGAGCAAGCTCATCACACTCCAATTGCGAAAAAGCTTTCCGAACTTGCAGACAGGCTGGGTTGCACAGTCTGTCCACAGTTTGAAATAGCTGAGCTGGTCAATTCTGTAATTCTGCCTTCTTACGAGTGATAGCAGATTGATAGACCAAATAATGATCCATCAATCTAAGGTGGTCAGCATCAAGGGTGGACTTTCGCCAGCAGCGCTCTAACCTTTGCCCCTGTCTATGCATCTTCCTCAACGTCCCATCAAACCAAGGGGACTTGGGGTGAAGGAAGAGGGGGGTAAACACGAACTGGAGCAATAGAATCCAGAGCCCCCGCCATGGCTATATTATAAGCCGACACAAGGGTGTCTGGATCACTGCTTGCCAACATGGAGGATGAGAGGTCAAGCACTGCCGCAAGGCCTTGGGAATCTATATCCCGCAAAGGGCTGTACCTAACCAACTCCACAGGGGCAGACCTTCTAGAAGGGGTGCAAAAAATAAACCCCACGGTATAATGGTCTGACCACTCGATGGGTTCCACCCCCACATCGGATGCCTCGACCCCTAGGAGGAAGATCAGGTCCAAAGAGTGTCTGAATTTATGTGTAGCAGAGGAAACCACCTGTGTAAGGCCCAGTGTTGTCATTAGCTGGAGGAAGTGTTGACCAAATTGAGAGAGCTCATTGTCGACCCAGGCGTTAAAGTTGCCCAGAACCATCAATCTGGGTGACTCAAACGTCACATCGACGATGAAGTCTGCCACTTCCTGAATGAATCGCTTCTCATCACTGGGTGGACAGTAAATGAGAGCGATTCGAAAGCCTACACCTGCTACTGCTATACACTCAAATGACTCAACCCCCCACTAGGACCTCTGTGAGGCCGAGCTCAGTCTTGAAACAGATGGCAACCCCTGCCATGATCCAGTCTTGGGTGGTGTAACAGAGAGTACGACTGGAGTCATAGCCTCCAAAATGGGGCCAGAATTATCATTTAGCCAGGTCTTGGTAATGCTAGCCAGGTCCACCGTACCAACAAGATCAGCAATAATTGCGGTCTTGTTTTTAATGGACCTGGGGTTGCACAACACCATCAAGTTGGACGAACCTCATGGGCCTCCCAGGCCATCTGCCCATCATAATTGGTGGTGCCCTTGGGTATGCGCACCATATGGGCACCAGACATGAAAAACCACAATCTGGATTCCATTTCGCCCCAGGGTGCCTTCTGGACCCAACCGCCCCAATACAGTGGCCCACTCCCGATCATCCTCCCGTTCGTAACCCCGCACCCTACTCCCTCTCTTGCGTGCAATGCCCAGCACTCTACATTGCTGGTAGGTCTCAAACTGGAGGGGAAAAGAATAAAAAGGGTGAAGGGCATGAAGAGAAGAGGATGAGTAGCGCACAACTGTGGGGGATGAAGGCCAGCACATGCTATAAGCAGTATTGCTAAATGAAAATAAAACAACAAGAAACCTTAAAAAATAAAACTTACAAACTAATAATATCCCCTAATAAAAATAATTTAAAAGCCCCACCCAACACCCAAATTAGCTAACATCAAATCAGAGCCTGAAATTTGGAGACCCTGACAAACCCCTTAAACACAAAATAACCCAGAAAAACAAATAAACAGCAAAACACATAATATAACAAAATACAAAAAATAATTAGTTCCCTCTCCCCACCCAGTGCTCTCACCACTGGGGGAGAAAGGAAAAAAAGCAATATACAATACAATAAATAATTGGTTCCCCCCTGCCAGTTCTCTCACCACTGGGGAGAGAGGGTAGTACTCTCACTGCCAGGAAGTTAAAACAATTATAATAATACAACAACAAATAAATATGAACAAGACAAAAGTATTACAATAAAACAAAAAAAAAATGTGAGAGAAAACTATAACCCCCCCCAGTCCTCTCACAACCGAGGAGAGGGATGATTACAATCTTCCACACTACCAGGGAAAACAACTGTAAAATCCAACAAAACAAGAAAATAAAGTACATGGACGCCGGGTCCTCTCACCACCTGATCATCCAGGCAACAAGAAATTAATAATCCACAAAAAGTCAGAAGGGAGTCAGCAGTCTCTTCAATCCAGGTCCAGAATTAAATAAAGCCGAAACCAGGAGCCACCGAAATCTACATAGTCCAAGAACAAATCCAAGGGCTGAGTCGATGACCAATTTTACTGAAGAAACTCCTTTCTAAAAAAACCTCTGCCTACCGCTGAGTGCTCTCAGGAGAAATAAAGCTGCCTAACACCAAAGGACCACGAGAAAGGCCATAATTGCAGTCGTTTCCAGGGTCCAAGGGAACAAAGTAACCCAACCAACTCCTCAGCTATTAGTGGTGTGTTTAGTGAATGGGGGAAATTTGGCCAGGACACGGGGGAAATTCATCTACTGTTTTTGAGAAGTGCCATGGGATCTTTAACATCCACCTGAACTACCACCAGAACAGGCAGATGGGACCTCAGTTTAACGTCTCATCTGAAAGATGACACCTCAGGAGTGCAGCATCCCCCTCTTTCTCCACTAACAGTGTCGGTATTGGGATTTATCCCAGATGACTGGTACCCTTCCACAAGAGTAGTGTATGTTCTACCCCCTCTTTATAAGGGAGTGCCTGCAAAATACTTTGGGTTTGTTGGCAGCAGCCAGTTTTTGAATTTTGGCACAGACAGATTTTGACAGTCTTACCCGAGGAGAGACGCACAGATGGGATAAAGGACAGGCCAACACATCTGAATGACAGTGGGGTCCCCATATATATTCCCTGCTTCTAGCAGGCCATGCAGTTGTGTATGATGTGCTGATAGAGCTATATTGATGTTAAATAAAGAAATACACCAGACACCAAGACAAAATGAAATCATTTTTATTATACAAGTATGACAAACACTGTGATGAATGCCATCGTTTGCTTGTAATGTTCTTGTTAAACTGTTTATTTCTTCTAATGTCCAAATACTGACATTTAAAAAGCATTATAAAATATTGTAAAGCTTGAAATTTTCACAAATTTTTGCTATTTATACTGAAGAACTAATTAGCATTAAAATAAATGCACTCTAATTATCACTTTCTCCATTATAGTGAATGTGGCACTAATGACCTAGTACTAAATTAAATTTGTATAATTATAGCCAGCCCGGTGGTGTTGAGGTTTGAGGCACTGGATGCCACACCCCACACCACACCGGTGACCTGCGTTCGGGAACAGACTTGGGCAGTCTGGAGTTGGCAGAGGAGAGAGGCGATTGAGCATCTGGAGAACTGCTCTCTCCTCCTGGGGTGGGTAGAGAGGCTTGCACCACTCCTCCCTGAAGGAGATAGGGGCCCTGCAAGAAGGGTGCTATAATAGGGGGTGCAGCGGTAGTGGACGTCAGCAGGTTGGTGTGCAAACATCATTGCACATCTGCCACTTGGTCCTTGGGATACATCTGAATTGTGTTGGGGGCCCTTCTTTGGCCCCTCCATGGGGGGGCGAATCCACAGGGGATTCAAGCCCCAGGGATGGGGGAGGTGGTAGCTGATTGTGGGAAGCAGGGGTGATGCTGAGCAGCCGTCCACCTGAGCTAAGAATAAAAACCTTCATGGGGTGAAAAAAGAATATAAAATAATTTTTCGTAGTACCATACAGATAAGCTACAGGAAATAGTAGTCCCTAAGGAAATCAGTGCTCTCAAGTTGATATAATTTTTAATGTGCAATATTCAGAATGGTTTCCTGCAAGTGCTGTACTTGTTCTTATAATTGACTATGGCAAGATAAGCCTATTAACAACAAATAAGCCTTGTACATAGGAGGCTTACATTAAAGTCTCTAATTAAGACCAGTTGAATGTTATACACTTTTTGTGCAACAGACTTAAATGTTTCAAGCCTACCTCACTTTTGTAAGACCAAGAACATGTCTTAAACATGGACTTACCTGTTTTGTGCAACTGGTCACTGGAGACTACAGTATATCATCTCCAGAGACAATTAGATAACTCTTTTTGATATACTGTATTAAGACTAATTTCTGTCTTGATCTGTAACAGTATCATGTCTGGGATCCCCTCCCAGATCACATCAGATTCTCCCAGTCACACCAGATCTTTAAGAAAGATCTTTACTCTTTTCTCCTAGCCAATGACAAATGCTCCTGTGCTGTACCCTGATCTCCCCTCCGACCCTATACCATTAGTATTCCTGCACTTAAGACTCTCAGTACTTTGTGATTTCTGTGACACCTGTACTGCTTATATGTTGCATCCCAATGTATTGTGAGTGTTGTGTTAACTTCCATTATTCATTTTTCCTGATGTACTTGAACTATCTCTATCAACTTGCCTTCTTTGCTTTTGTAACTCTCCTGGGTCATGCCTGAAAATAGGCAGTCTCTGTCTAGTGCATCTAACCGGTAAACAAAAACTAAATAAATAAATAAATATTCCTGTACTCATACAAATGTACTGTCCCTTACCTGGAAAATGAAATAAGAAGTTTCCAAAAAATAATTTACTTTACTGACAGTTATCTATAGACCCAAACTGTCAGTATATTTTTAATAACCGAACTCCCTGCTGCTGCAATAAAAACATTGAAGTAATACTCACTCCTGACATTATATGCTAACAGTGGGATATTCAGACTGCGCTAGGCTGGGGCTCAAGCCTGGACGCAGTGCAACTGGGCTGTGCCAGGGCATGGACCAGGCAATATTCAATGGTGCTGTGCCATGGCTCAGCACCATTGAATATGGCACTGAGGGCGCACACACAGAGGCACTGCACCAGCACAAGTGGCAGTAGGGGAGCAGGGGCATGCACCAGTGCAAGTGCGGTTGTGCTAGGCGCATCAACCACGATATTCAGCACTGAGCATGCAAATGAGGCCAATGTGCATGCAAGGTGCAAATGGGGCCATTTGCATGTCATTATGACCTCCATTTGCATGCGGTGCGCCAATCCCTGATGACTTGCGCCTTGCGCCCTGACAGGCTGTAGCCGTCAGAAACCGCTGCCCATCGGCGGGCTTCGCTCCCGTTTGCCCAATCGCGGGCATATGTTAAAGTACTCCCTGGTAGTCCAGTAGACCAATCCCCATTGCCCAATCATGGGCAGAAGTAACATAAATCCCTGGTGGTCCAGTGTACCACTATCCTACACCCAATCATGGGCAGAAGTAACATAAGTCCCTGGTGGTCCAGTGGACGGCAATCCATCGCCCGATCATGGGCAGAAGTAAACTAATTCCCTGGTGGTCCAGTGGAAACCCCCTTCCCAGTGCCCGATCACGGGCGAAATGAATGATGGACACCCTGGTGGTCCAGTGGCACCCCCTCCACCCACCCCACTGAGGCCCCCACCACCTGCCCCCTCCAGTCAGCGGTGGGTGGCAGCACCTATCTACAAGCCACCCGGCTACCACCAACCGACAGCATACAGTATGGTCTATCGCCTGTGTTCCTCCATGGACCAATGGGCATGCAGACCATACTATCCCTGAGCCCGAGAATCAGATGAACCATTTACATTACCGGCCTGTGACTATATAGTATAGTCTGCACCCATGGATCATGCAGTAGACCAATAGACATACAGACCCTACTGTACTGTCAGTTGTCGGAGGGGTGATGCCACCGCCACTGACTGGAGGGGGTGCAGAGGTGGGGCATCAGTGGGTGGTGGGAAGGGAGGTACCACTGACCACCACCAGGGTGTCCATCGTTCATTCCACCCATGATCGGGTACTGGGGGGGTTCCACTGGACCACCAGGGAATTAGTTTGCTTATGCCCATGATCAGGTGATGGAATGTGGTCCACTGGACCACCAGGGATTTATTTTGCTTCCGCCCATGATCAGGAGTAGGATAGCAGTCCACTGGATGACCAGGGATGTTTATATCATACGTCTATGAACTGGCGAGGGGTCGGCAAGAGCCCCCGGGCAGGGAGCATGTGGACTGTGTCCTGTGTGGCCAGGGCTTGTTCCTGGATTCACCAGGCACAACTTGGCACCCCCTGAGCGGTGCAAGGCAGGTATGTGCCAGCATATGTACTGCACATCCCGGGCGGAATATCGGGATGTGCCGCATATGCATGGGCACGCCCCCTGCACTTGCGCTGCATACATTACTGTTGCACCCCAGCACATCGGGGGTTGTGCAGTGCAACTTGCCCCATTGAATATCACGCCAGGGCACATCGGTCGGTTGCGCATGGCGCAACCTGGATCCACATCACTACAATTAGGAGTTTACACAGAATACTCATGTGCCACTGGAGTGGGCTCTTTGCCACTTCCCGTTAGCCAAAACACTACAAAATACAATAATTTATTCAAGACAGTATGTAAAATTAAGAGAAATAACTATCTGAATCCATCATTAGACAAAGTATGTTACTTTACAGGGGCTTCACTGTTCAGCATACTTTTGCAGGTCACCTTTAAAGAATTTCAAAAGTTTGAGGTTTAAACTATAGCTAGGGTTGGTTAGTATCACACAGTAATCCATTGCTTGAGTGTTGGGCTTGAAAGGGTAATGATTGTATTTAAAGAAGATTGCCACTAAATATGAAATTTCACTTCATCACATTTAAACTCTGAAATCCACCTCTCACCCACCCCCCTTCTGGTCTCTAGGTCCTTAGCCACACCATCCCTGACTTCATGACCCTGAGCCCACCCACCAATCAAGGTGGCACACTGTCAAGCCCACACACCATCCATGGTCTCTAGCTTCAAAACTCCCACCCCATCAGCCTTGGTCTGAGCCACTGAGTCCACTCACTGCCAAGCTGGCATGCCCCTAGCCCACCCACTCACCCGCCCTGGTGGCAGGCTCCTGACCCCCATCTCTGGCAGCATACTACCACCACCCCACCCATAGCCCTGTGTTCATGCTCATGTCCCCCCCAGCCCTGACCTCTAGTTCTGAGCTCCACACACCAGCCTATAGCTTCTGAGCACCTCCATCATTGGCCTTAGGCTCCTGAGGCCCACTGTTCCAGCCACTAAGGCATGCTCCCAAGTTCATCTACCATCCCTGGCCTCTAGGTATCAAGACCCACTAGGCCCCCCTCAGCCCTGACGGCAGGCTTCAGAGTCCCTCCAGCCCTGGACACTGGCTTCTGTGCCCCAGTTGCCATGTCCTCAGGCTCCTGAGCCCTCCCCCCACCTCCTGGAGGCAGTCTCGGCCCCCCCACTGCCCTAGCAGCAGGCTCTTGTGGCCTCCCCTGACCCTGACGGCAGGCTCATGAGCCCTCCAAGCCCTGACTGCAGGTTTCTGTGGCCCCTTCCCCAACTCTTGCAGCAGGCTCTGACCACCCCAGCTGTGGCGGTAGGCTCTCAAGCCCTCGCATTGTCCCCTTTGCATTGCTTATCCCCATGTCCCCTTTGCACTGCCTGTCCATGCAGTCCCCATGAATTGTCTATTGTAACCCCTAGATGGCGCTATCCCAAGGGCTACAACCCCTGCCTGCGTGATTAGTTGCAAGTTAAGGGGCCTGGGTACTGAAAATAGGTGCCTCCACCCAGAGGAAAAGGTTAGTGGTAGTGTAGCTGACCTGGGTACAGCCCTCTGAGACACTATGACCCCCCTCTTTCGCTTCTAGTGGCCTAAACAATGAACAGCATACACAGGTACAATAGCTCCTAATCAGCATACAAATCCCCACTCTGTTTGCACTTACCACCAGGGCTGGTTCCACCAGTCCAACCCTGGAGGCCCTGTAAAATAAGGTTAGACACAGCAGGTAACAACAGTACAGTGCTTCTCGTACAAAATGGAACCACAGTCAGGTTAAATGCAAAAAGAATTAGATATGATTTATTCAGGGAGAATGAACAAGGGAGGGGCGTAATTTGGCTGATTAGTTCTAACTGATTGAGTCAGGCAATCATGCATGCACTTTAGAGTCCCTTCACAGTCACACACTCTGGGTACCCAGTTGGAACAAAGGGGGGCTACCCTAATTTGTTGCCTGGGGTAGGCCAGCATTGCAGCTGGTCGGGGCCCTGTGATAGAAAGAAGAAGCATGCATAACCACACACAGTTTGTAATCCAGAGCCAGGAGGCTCAGTTCGTGATACAGTAATTAGACAAAACAACTAAATCAGATGACACACTTTGATTGAGCTGTTGTTGCAGGGAGCTACCCTGGTGTTTACTCACGCTACCCAGTACAGGACACAGGATGGACAAATTGGAGATTTTAGGATGATTTGCTGGTTTGCCAGGAGAAGCAGGGCTCACACGAATCAACGAGGTGTTGTTCCTGTTCGAGGTGTTGAGCAGGGGGCTAATACCCGGGCAGGTCTCTCATCAATGGTTTTCTCTGCATCGCAAGTAGCTGGCTGGGCCAAGTTGGCAGGGCCCAGGCTGCGTGAACAGTTTGGATTCAGTCCGGTAAATGCTGGATGCAGCTTCCAGCAAGCGTGACACAATTAGGCCGTGAAGAACCAAAACGCGACCCGCTAACAGCTTTCAGCACACTTATAGTAAAAGAAAAGCAATATCACGGTTCGGATGACAGTCCGGTTGCAATTTCGGCTTTCCTGAGCAAAACCGTGATCTCTGTGGTGATTCAGACATCCTGACAGGCCGATCGCATGGAGCAAATCTTCGGACTTCTTCAGGCAAACATACAGTCACAATTCGGCGGCTTTTTTCACAATTGGTTTGGATACAGTCCAGTTATTTAAGCATTCTTTAAGGATCCCTTTCGAGGGACAGCAAGCAGACAGGCCAAACTCCACCATTCCACCAGTTTCCTGCGCAACAGCGCAGGAGCAGCTGCTCGAATTACTCAAGCTGTTCACTCTCTCAACTCCAAACTCAGACTGACACTCTGCTGCAGGCAGCACCGGGACTTCCTCTGAGATCCAAAAGGTTCGGTTGGTTGATCCATCTGTCTGTCACAGCTAGAGCTCCCCCTCCAGGTCCGTTTAGGCGCCAAAGTGGACAAACTACAATTCCTACAGAAATTCACTCCCACAAGACCCCTGGGGACAAACTCCATTTTAAGGTCCCCAAAAGGTACTGATTGGTGCAATACAGAAATGTCCATACTGCAAAGAAAGGCAGGTTAGACAAACTATAATACCATTGTTATTAGAGCAGCTAACCAGCAAACAATTACCAGTTCTAACAGAGCTCCTTCTGCACCATTAGTGATGGCAGAACAGAGCAATATTACTGCAGCTCAGGTGGGACTCAAGCCTGGAAACACTCAACCTCTACCCAGATTACTTATACACTACAAAAATAATGTCTCTTAAAGAGACAGGCACGGAGGGTAACAGGGCACTTGCATGCAAGCACTTTTACACCTGTAAAGACACAGAACGCCCGCCTGGCAGTGGGCATTTAAGCACACCCAAGGAAGACTTTTGGGAACCCCCATTTATGGGGGGGAGGGGTTACACTATCCTGACAGAAAGCATATACTTCCACTACAATTTTATTACTTGTTCTTGTTTTGAAAATCAGGGTTCTCAATCTTCTTTGTCAGTTTTCTGTTTTCTCCTACTTTGCATGATGAAGTTGGAACTGCCTCTGCTGACCCACCATTACCTGTCTAGGTACCAGTTGATATAATCTGACAGCTCTCCCTCCCAACCCGTTTTCTTTTTAACTGTGTCTGTTAAAGGAATGTCCCTGGGAAATTTGTTCATTTTAGGTTTTATGGAAATGTTGCACTGCACAGAAAAAACATTTAAAATTGGTAAAGTTAAGCTGTCTGCAGTTATTGGCAACTGAACAGTTAGGGCTGGGTTCCTCCATTTAAATCTCTCTGAGTTAGGACTGGCAGGGTTGGGGGTTCTCTAAGCCAAAAATGTAATCCGACCAGTCTGCCTACTATATGAAAAGCTCCAAATCTCTGCCATTTAATGCTTTTTGCATACGGATTAAAAGCTGTGCAACAGGATATGCAGGGTGCAGGTTCACCCGTGAGAAAGGCTCTGCTGTTTGTACAGCCCCACTACCAAGCAAAGGTATGCAATCTCTCATAAGGAAATCCTCTCCCACTTACTGTATATCCATCTTCACTATTTTGTTCCTTGACTTAGACTGGGCAACAGACACAAATGCATTTTCAAATACTGAGAGGTAAGGCTATACAAATGTTTCTGACTCTGATTTTTGATGGAATGTGCTGCAGATTTACCTCTCACATTAGGGCAGTAGGCTGCTATTCCTCAAAATTTAAAGAGTAGGGGCCTGATATTCAAAGGTTAATGCTGGTGTGAACGTGATTAACACTGGTGCTAAACTGGATTTTTGCTAGCACTCCAGGCAAGGCCATATTCAGAGGCCTGTAGAGTGCCCCCTTATCCAGCAGTGTCAAGGTGCTAAAATACCACTGCACTTATGCAAAAGAGGGTGTCCCCTCATGCATATCAGCTCAGTGACATATTCAAAGGTTTGCAGCAGCAGTAAACAGCAGCCACAGAGCAGTGCTGCTTACCGTTAACCAGACACTAAGCCGTGCCATGGAATCGGCAGCTGGCACAGCCTTCCTCTCGCCTTCTCAGCTGGCTGCCATCTGACAGTCACAGAACACGATCACGGGGGGATCCAGGGTGGGAGTTCTCAGTGGGGGGGCAGGTGGAGGGTCCTTGTACAGTCGGGGGTGGGGGGACCACTGGACCACCAGGGTGTGTTGTATAGTACGTGAACAGGCGAATGGAGGTGGCAGGAATCACTAGATCACCAAGGTATGTTGCATAGTATGTGAACGGGTGATCAGGGGTTGAGTGAACCACTGAACCACAAAGCTATTTATTTTCCACTGAAATGGGTGCTAAGGGGCTGAGGTATGGCATGCAGATGAGCCAATAATGGGCATGCAGATGGCACTTTAGTGCCGTGCATGCCCAGTGGATTCAGTTGCATGCTTTGACAGTATATGGCCCACAGGTGAGCTGGCATTATGTCATTTTGGGTAGCACTATTCCCGTGGTCCAGTTGGGGGGTAGGGGAACCACTGGACTACCATGGTATGTGGAACAGTACGTGAACAGGTGATTGGGGTTGAGTAAACCACTGAACCACAAAGCTATTTATTTTCCACTGAACTGGGTGCTAAGGGGCTGAGGCATGGCATGCAGATGAGCTAATAATGGGCATGCAGATGATCCCTTAGTGCGTGCATGCCCAATGGACTCAACTGCATGCTTGGGCTGAATATGGCCCACAGGTGAGCTGGCGTTATGCCATTTTGGGTAGCACTGTTCCCGTGGACCATATGCAGCCCTCTGGTCTGTGTTGGGGGTAGCGCAGCTGCACTTAATGTTGTGCCGACATGGACCAATATTCAGTCAGATAGTACTGGACTGTCAGAAAGCACTATCTATCTTCATATTGCCAGAGCCGGGCAAGCACAAGAGCAAGCACGGCGCAAATGGTTTCGCTGTGCTTTTGCCAAGGTCTGAATATCAGAGCCCAGGTATTCACTGTTTTAAGACCTGAAACATTTTGAGTAATAGCCAGTGTCCTAAAGAATTTTTTTCATACCAGATTCCTGTGTCCTGTTATTTTGTTATTTTTTTCAATCGTGAATCATCACATTGTGTTATCACCAATTGGTAAACGTGAAAGAGACGTGCTGTTTTTTTCCCTCTGGCCCAATGCGCAGTGAAGCTTGAGTATCATTGACACTACTACCAGTATTTGATTCAGGTTTCATGTACCAACGTGCACCCATACTGCACTCGCTCCTGACCTTAGACAGGTATGTGTGTCCTCAAGTGCTTATGTTAAAAGCCCTTGGAGATGGACGGTGGGTTGGAACAGTGTGTGTGCTGAAGCTGATTGTTTTCATGCCCTTAGTGTTTAATTTGCTGTCTCTTCACAAAGTTACATTCACATTTGGCAGAGGTAATATACTAAGCAAAACAATGAATAAAAGTTTATGTTTTTGGTGGTTTCTGATCAAAATATTGTACTAATGGGAACAAAGTGTAACTGGATGCTGTCAGTTCCTACCAGATTTGAATGAGCCTTTGAGACCCTTGTTGGTAATCAGGAGGCAGCGCTTTTTGGCAGTTGGGAGCAATGTAAATATCAGGAGCATAACTACTTGCTAGGAAATTATTGCAGTGGCAGTTTTTTGTGTGGTTGCAGGGGACGAGCTGGACTAGAAAACTGAAGCCATCCATCTTTGGGAGCACAGGACTGCGCGACTAGCCGCAGCCAATTGGAAGGTAACAGGAAGTAGCAGGGGGGATAAAGAGAGGAGCGCTTGCTTACTCAGTGTGCTTGTTGATAATCGAGAGGCAGCATTTTATAGCAGTTGGGAGGCAGCACTAACATCCAGTGGTGGCCATTTTTCATGTGGTTGCAGGGGGCAAGTGCACCAGGAAGCTAAAGATGACCATCTTTGGGAGCACAGGACCACATGACCAGCCACAACCAATCAGGAGGTAACAGGAAGCAGCAGGGGGATAAATTCCAACCCACCAGCATGGCCTATCACTCTTGTGTCCCAGAGCATGAATGGGACAGAGCAGGAGTGGAACACATATCCTATGGTGTCTACAGATGTCCGCAGGAGTCCGCAGTCTGCAGGAAACTTTGCAGAGAAGACACCAGACAGGGAAGCAGAAAACACAGTTCTGTGTACAGGCATTCTGAAATAAGTAGCATAAAGTTAAGTAAATACAGGTAATGTGGTAAAAACTAACAGGTAAGAGGTTTTATACATCAGGGAAATGTAGCTACCGGTAGAAGGGAAATTAGGAGACACCCTATCTAGGGTAGGGTAACAAATAAATTTCAAGAAAGGAAAGGAATAGATAAATAGTCAAACAACATAGAAAGGAGGCAGTAAAGTACAGCGAAGGTTTAATAGGCAAAAAAGTTAAGAAAAGAAAGAGCATGGACAGTGGTGCAGTGTAACAGGTGTAGAACAGCAGTCTTTCAGGACACATTCTGGAGACTGAGGTGTTGCCTCATATGCACTCACCTGTCTAGGTTGAGGATAGAGGTGACAAACTGGCAAAGGTGCAGGAAACCATTTACCCCACCCAGGGGCCACTAAGTTGGCTACCTCTCCCCCACAGGATGCCTAGGCAGAGGCTGAGTGATTGGACCATGGTGAGCTCCGGAAGGGTGGGGCTGGTGGGAAGGGTACACACTTCTTAGTCTGTGCCACTGCACAATACATCTGTCATACTGGCAGGACAGGGCAGTTGAAAGGAGACACCTGCAGCAGTGGGAGGGGAGGTGAGGTGAGGCTGTAGGGGTCCTCAGAAGGGAAGGCCACGTATGGAGGAAGAAGATCCCAGCCAAGGAGGAAGCAGCTGCTGATGGGTAATTCTACAGTTTGGTGGACAGACTTGGGAGTGGTGGTAGTAGGGAGAGGGAAGTGAAGTGCCTCCCTGGTGCTTCAACTTGGAGGGAGGCGAAACAGATCCAAAGGATTGCTAGGATGGCAGGAGATGGGAGAGAACTTGATGTCATTGTACACCTGTAGACAAGTGACCACTCAAGGAATACATTAGGGGAAGTGCAGAGTAATTTCAGGGAGCTAGGAAAGGTCCTTGAGAGGATAGCATGCCTGGTGGCATTTGCCAGCGTGTTACCTGTGTACCACTGGGGAGAGGAAACAGCACTCCGTGCTAGGACTTTTAACAGTTGACTGAAGACATGGTGCATGGAGGAGGGCTTCAGCTACATTGGTGAGTGGGAGTCAGCCTGGGAGGATGTGGGATTCTATAGGGGAAACAGCCTGCATTCTTCCAAGAGGGGTACCACAATTCTTAGTGGGAAGTTTAAATGTTAATTGGAAGAGTATTTAAACCGCGGGTGGGGGGGTTGTAATACCAAGGGAGACATAAATTGTCCCCCAGATGATGAAGAAACAAAGAAAGTGGGAATGATGAGAGGAAGCTCCCCCACAGCAGGAGTGCAAGAAGACAGGGGTGGGGACAAGGCAGAGTTCAAAGGGAAACAATCATTAAAGCAAGAAGAAAGGAATAAGGGAGACAAGTAACTGAGAAGATAACAAGAAAAAAGAAGGTTCAGGGGAGCTTCATGGAACAACACAACCAGGAGAGGGGGGGGGGAAGCAGGTAAAGAGGAAGTAAGGTATGGAGAGCCATGTGAGTAACAGGAGGGAAAGTGAGGATAAGGAAGGTGGCAGAGGGAGACTGTGCAGAATAAGGTCAAGAAAAAGCAGACATCCTTCCCAACCCAAAACCCAGCAAAACTAATATAACCCCTGTCCCCCCACCCTATCAGCATCCCAGTGCCGCCCTCCTTCCATGTATCCAGAATTTGTTATATTTAAATTATTCTACAATGTAAATGATATATCCCCCGATGGATGACTGGCACAATCCACCCACCTCCACGACTGGCTGCTGTCTTTCTTGGTGCTCATCTTGCACACAGAACTATGTCCTGCACCAACCTTAACTGAGACTAGAACAGAAGAACAGAGAAGATCATATATTTTGGCATATGAGTAATTTAAAGCGGAAACATATTCATAGACCATTTTTTCCCGATCCATATAAGCTAGAATCTAATTCTACATACCCCTGGAAAGTCGAGGTTCTCAGCTTTCCATCGGTTTACAATAGTTTCTTGCTCATATGGAGCACAAGAAAATAAACCATAGAGGAATTTTATTTTTTTTTAAATAATTTTTACTGAGACACTGGTCATACTATAATACATACGAAAGAATAAAATCCGGTGTATGCATTTTAACTTTCTAGATAAATAGGACTATAGGTAGTAATTAACTGTTTGAAAAATTCAACACATATCAGGTATATTGAGAGTGCATCAACAGTGTGGTGCCTATACCTTACAAATTTGCTTCCTTTTAGGACACCCTACATACACTAAGCTTCAAACTGGTACAGGAAAACTACATTTTAATCGGGGTTTGACCCCTTGCTTATGATGAAATACCGTTGGTTTGTTGTGAAGCACATGTGAGGTCCCCAACAATAGTATTGCGAGTGACTGACCTCTCCTGCAGGGAGGTCAGAAGTGAAGCCCTAATCCAATTAAATCTGTCTGGAGAGCCTGGGGCCAAATGGGAAATATGTTCATATTCAACTAGATTGGTTATGGCTGCCATCCGTTCCTGCATGGTAGGTATGGTGGTTGCTCACCATCATAGGAGCAGCTGCCTTTCTGCATCCAAATCTACTGGTATAAGCTATTTTCAGGTTGAAGGGTTCACGCCCAGGAGAAGGGAGTCGTCTCCTAGGATTCATAGTGTTGTGTTTGGTGGCCAAAAATAAGTGCCTTAAAACACATCAGGGTCTTGGCAATAAGAAAAACATGCCACACAGAAATCTAGGCCTTCTCTGTTTACTTATATTCAGCACAGACATAAGGGAAAAACTTATCTCAACACACACAGGAAGATTCACAGTAAATGCATTCCTTAAAGCTGTACTGTCTAACATTTCTTAAAGCTGCACTACACATAACAATCCCTCCTGACTTAGCCGGAAAGTACATAAGTCAATAATTCAGAAAATAGTATGAAACTATTAAAGTTATTACTACAGTGTTCCTTTTCATTAGTAATGTCATTACGCTATATCTCTACAAGTCCATTCTCCTTGGTGGACATCTTATATGTCCTGACCAACATAGTAGGACTTGAGGCTGTTGCACTGGAATCTGATTAGCATCAGCCACATCTTGTCTCAATTGCTGCGGTTCCACTATCTCTTCCTGTTCTTGTGCTGGAAGAAATAATGCTGGATAACTACCCCGACTCTGGGTATCCCTTTTTTGTTCTGTCTCAATTCTAGTACGTTATTGGTCCACGTGTTTTTTCATTCTCATCTGGTTAGTCAGTTGAACACTATAGACAACATTTCTGAACTTTTTTTCTACCACGCCTTCTACCCATCTCTTTGGGCCTGCATACATCCCGACCCACACAAGATCATTGGGTTTGAAGGATCTGGTCTTGGGAAGCATTTCAGTTACTGACTTATAGCCTAGAGGGTGAAGAAGGTCCAACTGAGTTAGAATCTGATGTCCAAACAGGGGACATTCCCATGACACAATGTGGTGTTGTTCGATACATCACAAGAAAGTCCAAAAGGGCTATTTGTATTGCCGTCAGTGTAGTAGGATTAGCTTTTTCCATACTCTTTTTAAAAGTCAGAACCAGGTGTTCCGCTTCACCATTTGAATTTGGATGGTAGGGAAGATGAGAAAATATGGCATTTACCACGTTGCTGGCAAAATGCTTGGAATTGCCGTGAACTGTGGACCGTTATCCGAAACAATCACTTGTGGAAAACCATGTGTAACAAAGATAGATTTCAGCACTTTGATGGTACTTTCAGTAGTCGTCAAAGACATTTGATGAATTCCTGGCCATTTACCATAAGCGTCATATAAGAGTCGCCACATAGAATTTAAATAAGGTCCTGCAAAATCAATATGCAATCTTTGCCAGGGTTTTTCAGGTCATTCTCAGTGGTGAACTGGATCTTTTGCCTGATTTTCCATTGATACAGCACAACCTTTGCATCTTTGCACAACCTGATATATGTCTCTGTCAATAGAAGGCCACCATACATGAAGTCTGGCTAGGGATGGCCTGCATGCAAAAGAGTCAACACATTTGAATGATAACATTGGGGTACTATGACACACAATCTCCACAGAAGACATCCCTTAGCAATGGACTATTTGTATAGTAGGGTTGTAGTGCAGTTGAACAAGTAGTGTCCTGCGGCCACCCCTCAAGCGTATACTGATACACTTGTTTCAAAACTGCATCTTGACTAGTCGCTTTTGCAATGTCCTTGGCTAGTACTGGAAGCTGATCTAACTGCTGTAGCTCCATTGCACAAACAACAGTAGAGTCCTCCATATCTTTGAATTGCACTGGAAAACTATCTGGCCCCACCTGGCATACTAATGGCTCCTCTTTAAGTCCCACATTGAACTCCATTTCTCTGGACATTGGTAAGCTTGACAAGGCATCCACATTTCCATGCTGGTCTGTTGGTTGGTATGTAACCTTGAAATTATAGGCAGACAGAATTAATGCCCATCATTGAAGTCAGCTAGTAGCTATCTCTGGAATTCCTTTTTCTGGACTGAAAATTGTCACTAGTGGCTTGTGATCCGTCTTCAGGTGAAACTTGCGACCTAGCAAGTATTGGCAAAATGTCCGGACTCCAAACACAATTGCTAATGCTTCTCTCTGAATCTGGACACAATTCCTTTCAGCTGCAGTGAGTTTGCATGAAGCATGGGCTATCAGATTCTCCACTCCTTTGGGATCTGTATGGAAAAGGACAGCTCCTATACCCACAGGACTAGCATCACAGGCCAATGTGATAGGTAAGTTAGGGTCATAATGAATCAAATTATTCACATCGGTTAGAGAGCTTGATGGCTTGAACTGCCTTACTGTGGCCCTTAGTCCACTTCCATGGAGTACCTTTATGTAACAGTTCATTTAGGATAGCACATTTAGTGGCGAAGCCAGGTATGAAACGGTCATAGTAGCATACCATACCCAAGAATGAGTGCAACTCTGAAACATTCTGTGGTTCAGGCATGTGCACAATCGCTTCCACCTTTTCTTCATTTGGACAAATTCCATCTTTGTCAATAATGTGATCTAAGTACATGACACTTGGTTGACAAAATTGGCATTTTTCTCTCCCAAGTCTGAATCCACTCTGTTGCACTCTCTCTAGAGTCTTTTGTAAGTTAAATAAATGTTCTGCTTCTGTTTTGCCCGTGATAGTAATGTCATCCAAATAACAAGCAACACCTGGTATATCACTAACCATTTGCTCAATCACTTTTTGAAAAATAGCCAGTGCAGAACTAAGGCCAAAACATTACCGTTTGTACTTGTACAGTCCTTGGTGTGTATTAATCACCACCAGTTTCTAAGAGTCTGTATCCAGTTCCACTTGAAGGTATGCATCAGTGAGGTCCAGTTTAGAGAACCCCACACCACCATTCAGTCTGTGAAAAAGGTCCTCAGGTAAGGGTAAAGAAAATACATCTGTGCTAAGTACTGGATTAAGTGTCACCTTAAAATCTCCACATATTCAAACCTTACCACCTGGTTTAGATACCATGACAGTTGGAGTAGCCCAGTCTGAACTTGAAACCTTTTCCAGCACACCTGCTTTTTCCAGTCTGCTTTTTCCAGTCTGTCCAATTCCGCCCCAACCACCAGTTTTAAGGCAAAAGGATGTTTCCGTGGTTTACAAAACTTAGGGACTGCATTAGGCTTTGTAACTAGATTGGCTTTAGCTGTTGTGCAACATCCTAGGCCTTTCCATAGCACTGGATACATGTCTAAAATCTCCCCAGGCTTGGGTGATTTCTGCTTTGTGGTACCTTGACAGCAGCAAGTAGTCCAAAATCTGCAGGATCAATATGAATGTTCAGAAGAACCTGAGCACACCCTTTTTTGAAACTAGGAAAGTTAAAGGTGTACTAGGAGAATCAGCCTGCGTACTAAAGCGGTAAACGACCCCAGTGGCTGAACTGGTTGCCCTTCAAATGCATGCAGCAACTTATTACAAGGAGGCAATGGTGGCTTATCCAGATCAGACCATGTCTGATGGTTAATAAAAGTAACTGGGGAAGCAGAGTCTACCATCAAATGCAACTGACGCCTCAGTTATAGCAATTGAAGTGCACATAGAAAGGAGGAACATCTTTAGTCTGCATTTGTGGTGCAATAGGAACCACTGCACTGTCTGTGCTCTCTAAACTGATCACTACAGTTCTCCTGCTTCTGCAAACCTTAGCGGTATGCCCCTGACATTTACATGCATGACACTGAACTTCTCAGAATTTGCACTGGGCCCTGCTATGCTGAGATGACCCACATGATGCACATTTGTACTGACCATGCAGTCTGGGTGGAGAGGTTGAATTTTTCTTTGTAAACAGTGGTTTATACTTAGGTTTGAGTTGTTTCAATTTGGGGTTTACTGCAGTTACTTGTACCTCATTTTTAGTGTTCATCTTTAATCCTAACTTATATACTGCTTAATCCCAGGCTCCCTTCCCCAGCTCCTGAGGTGCCACTTCAAATCTCAGGTCTTCATACCACCTCATTAGTCTCTCCTTGCCCCATTATAGCACTTATTTCACCCCCTCACCCTGCCCCCTTTTTCTCTTCTATCACTCCTTCCCATTTCTTTTTCAACAAATGCCTCCGGCTGCATCTTCATCCTCCCCCTCTCCTCTCATCCCTGTTTCTCTGCCACCCCGGGCACCTGACCCTACCCATTCCTTGTGGGCATATGCGTCCTAGCTGTGTTCACCTTTTTACTATAGCTGCCTCTGTTAACTACCTACACTTCTCTTCCTCCTCTACACCTTACTCTTCCTATAATTGACCCCTTTCAATAGCACTGTTGTACATGAATTGTTTACTGTTATTTCACTGTTGCTTCCTTGTTGTTTGTTATTTCTGACGTGGAACCTTTGTAAAAGAGCCTTGGCTCAAAGGTACTTGTAATCCTAGAATAAATAAATTAAAAAAAATAAATGTGCTTCATTTTCTGCAACCTCATACATTTCTGCCAACTGTAAAAGTTCATCAGCAGAATTCTTGACACTTACAGAAAGTTACTGTTGAATATGATGTTCATTATTTAACCCCATAACAAACGTATCAGCTAAATTAGATTCAAGATGCTCCCTGCTCCACTCACACGTGAGAGCTAAGCATTTGATCTCAGCCAAATAAGATTGTAATGTCTGACCTGGTTTCTGATGGTAACTGTAGAATTTATAACGGTCAGCCCTTGGGAAAGTTGTTAAACTGTATTGTGCATTCAATTTAGCCTTTAGCTCTTGATATGACAAATCCTCCAGCCGGTCCAGTGCACACAGACTGCATAAAAGTTTGAAGGTTTCACTCCCCAAGAAAGTACAAAAAGTTGCTCAAATAAGCATACCTTGTTGATGATCATTTGCTGATTGTATGGCAGGATTAAGTAATAACCACTGATCAAACCATCTGGACCATGTATCCCAGTCCGTTCCTGTAAAAATCTCAAAACTGGCTGAAGTTTCCATAATACTGTACAGTTCCAAATTGCTTACTTGCCTCCAATGCAGAAAGTCACAAAATGGTGTAATTCAGTAAGCTGGAGCTATGAAAACTTTCACCATCCTTGTCGCCAGTTTGTTGTATTTGGTGGTCAAAACTACATTAAGTACCTTAAAACACATCAGGGTCTTGGTAATAAGAAAAACATGCCATACAGAAATCCAGGCCTTCTCTGTTTACTTCTGTTCAGCACAGACATAAGGCGAAAACTTATCTCAACACACACAGGAAGATTCACAGTAAATGCATTCCTTAAAGCTGTACTGTCTAACATTTCTTAGAGCTGCACTACACATAACACATAGCATGGGGTGTAAGTGTAAAGGTGTTTTTTAGAACCATACTAGTAAAAGCTATGATTCTTTCCCAGTAGTGGGTAACCTCTGGCAAGTCCATAGAATAAGCAGAAGCGTGCCAGACGCCTGTTTGCATCTCCAGCATAGAACAGGGGCATCATGCTCATGGGGCCAGGGGGCATGTGCCACTCCCCCAAATCACAACATACACAACCACAGCCACAGCCACAGCCACAGGAAACATAATGCATTTTTTTATAATAAAAATCTTGGGTCCAAATTAATGTGACCCTAATTTGCAGTCTTTTTATTGGGGGGGGGGTAGTGTCCAGGAGGGACTGGGGAGCATGGTCCATTTTATTTTCCTTTTTTTTTTTTTTTTTCATGTGGAGCCTCAGCCTGGCTGTACAAATTGTTGACTTTGGGCGAATTACTGACCTATGCTGGGACATGTGCAGAGTGCTTTTTTTTTATTTAAATGTGTTGTAGACAGTCTTTTTTAGCCCTTGTGGGTGGTGTGGTGCCTCTTCATTGGCTATGACTTTTCCTGCCACTCCACACAGCTCTTGTATCAAGCTGTGTCACATGCAGATGGTGCACATGTACACAGAAGGTGAGTCAGTATGACATCACCACCTCAGAGAGTCTCAGCTTCACAAGGAAGACTGGAAGAAGCTACTGGTTGAAAAAAAAAGCTGTTAAATAGGCCCTAAAACGAAAGGTGAAGTAGAGAGAGATGCACGTGCACATAGGTGAGTCAGTATCACATCACCACCTCAGACAGTCGCAACTTTGCAAAGAAGGCAGGAAGAAGCTATCAGTTGAAAAAAGCCATTAAATAGGCCCTAAAAGGAAAGGTGAAGCAGAGAGAGCAGGCCAGCAGTGGAGAGCTGTTCCACTACCCACCACCGAGCCAGGGGCCAGAGGCAAAAGAAAAAAGGGGGATACTGAGTGGGCTCTGGACAAAAATCTTGAAATGGAAGGGAGCCACGAAGAGAGATTTGTTCAAACTTGTGGCTCACCGACTCAGAGCACAGGGTCCAACCCAAAGAAGGCTACTACACTGAAAAAGACAGGGAGGGGACTAAAAAGTGGAAGGTGGCAGCCTGGGCCCGAAGAAGGGAGCCAAAGAGCCAAGGTATGGAGGACAGAGAGAGAGAGAGAGAGAGACTAGATCTGTTTGAACTGGACTAGAGGGAAAGGGAATCCGGGAGCACAAGACCCAAAAGACTAACCTAATAATGGGTACTGGGCAGGCCAGAAAAAGTTCTAAAGGCAGTAGGAAAGATGGAAAAGGTCAAGGCTGGAGAGCCGGAGAGAGGAGAGATCTGCCCTGAGCAGCACTGGGCAGGCCTGTGCACAAAAAATGCTACAAAAAAGACTGAGGGTGCTGGTACAGGTTGGAGTCGGACACACTGAGAGCCAAGCTAGAGCTACAGCTCACCAAAGTCACACACCATGAGTCCAGAGCCAGCACCATCCACCACAGCCACATACCAGGCAGCTCCAGCCAGAGACACAGTCACCAGGACAGATGTTTAACACCATCAACTAAGCCACAGTGACCACGGAGTCTGGACTCCAGGCAGCCCACTGTCTCACCCACTTCTCCCACAGGTAGTTGTGGTGGGTAAAGAAAAAGATACAAATTGATAGTGTCACAATGGGGGAGGTTAGTGTTGGAACTGCTGGCTGAGCTTAGTTGGCAGGCCAGGGCCAGGCTACAGTTGGTTGACCAGGAGGGTTTTACTGTAGTACTACACCCAGAACAGGCTCACGATGGGTGGGGTGTGGCGGGGTCATGTATGAGTTCTATGTGTCTGGCTAAGAAGATGGTCATGGAATTAGAAGGTCCCATGGTGGGGGGAGTGTCTTGGGAAGGGGTCGACGGGCCTGCTGCCAGGAGACAAATACTGGTGATGATGATGATGATGACAATGATGATGATGATGATGGGGATTTGATGGAACTGGGCTTGTCAAACCACAAATGATTAAATACATTTGTTGTACAATACTACAGGACCCACACTGGGTGGAGTGAGTGGAGGGTGACTGTGTTGTGAGGGACTTGGGTAAGCCAGCCAGAACAGTTTTTTGCCCAACATTACTTAGTAGAATAAGGTAATCCTTGCATGCTTAGGAAAGTGTTGGGATAGGGCCTGCCACCATATTGCTGAATGCAGCCAGGGTAGCACTGAAAGTGGCCGTGTGTCACTCAATCTGCTTACCTGCTACTATTGGCAGCATGCTTTGCATTACAGCACATCGAGTATGAGCCTGTGTGGCTTTAATGGTGAGGAGGACTGGAGGCAAGTATGCCTCTTGCTGGGCCACCCCAGCAGGCTTACTAAGCTAATATAAAGAGTTCATTAAAAATGATTGGTCTGGCGGGGGGGAAGGTTACACATGTGTGCTGCTGATGAGTGTGGTCTATCAGATTGGGATTGGAAGGGTAGTTTAATCATGCCATCAATGACCCAACATTGTCGAGAGTTAAACCAACAGCATTTTTGTTCAAATTAACTCTGTTGGGCATATAGTTTTTGAAATACTATTTAGAAATGGGAGTGAGAAATAAATTTAGTAGCTGTGTGGCTTGAGCCACGCCAGGTATGGTTGGAATATTGCTGCATTGCACTGACCACGTGCTCTCCTAACAGGTTAACTGGGAACATGAGGATCCCCATCTGATTCTCAGTGCGTACCTGACCTGATCATGAACCTACTCGTTCTCCTTGATTCTATGACTGACCACTCTCCCATCCTCTGTTCATGAACCAAAAAGGCCTCAAAGCTACCGAGTCATGTGGTCACCTCCCTAGTTATGAGAAAAGAACAACTAGGTCCTCTAAAGCAGTATTTTATGCAGCTGAATTGGTCCCCATATTCATAGCTGATGATGTTGACATTGCACTGGAAAGCTTTATCAGAATTCTTAACAAGGCCTGTGACATCTTTGCCCCTTTAACCAAACTGAAGCTGAAAGGGTCCCAAAAAATGGTGGATAACTACACAGCTTTTTGACCAAATGCGGGCAAGAGACCACCTATGGCAAAAGTACAAGGTCACCCTCCGCACTCCATTGAAACATAGAATTTGATGGCAGATAAGGACCGCTTGGCCCACCTAGTCTGCCCATTTTCCTACCTGATGGATAAGCTGCAGATCCTAGTTAACCAACAGCCTACTTCCTCCTACCCCCCATTAGAATTGCCTTATATTTGTCCCATGCATTCTTGAATTCCCTCACTGTTTTTGACTCCACAACCTCCTCAGGAAGGCTGTTCCATGCATCCACAACCCTCTCCATGAAAAAATACTTCCTCACATTACTTCTGAGCCATCCCCCCTCTATCTTCAAATTGTGCCCCCTTGTTCTTGCACATCTCTTTTTCTGAAAGATGCTACCCTCTTGAACTTTGTTGATTCCCTTGAGATACTTGAAAGTTTCTATCATGTTCCCCCTCTCCCTCCTTTTCTCAAGGATGCACATATTATGCTCCTTTAGTCTCTCTTCATATGTCTTCTGGTGCAGACCCTGCACCATTTTGGTTGCCCTCCTCTGGACAGCCTCCATCCTATGTCTTTGTGGAGATGGGGTCTCCAGAACTGCACCCAGAACTCCAAATGGGGTCTCACCAACTGTCTGTACAGAGGGATAACAACTTCCTGTTTTCTACTGGTGATGTCTTTCCCTGTGCATCCCAGTATCCCCCCAGCCTTCCTTACTGCCTTCTCACATTGCTTGCCCACCTTTAGGTCATCTGATATAACCACCCCCAGGTCCCTTTCCATTTTTGTTGTTGTCAGTATCTCACTGACACACAGCAGTGTCAGTGGCTCAGTAGGTAGCACACTCGCCTCTGAGGCCGGGAGATCAGAGGGCTGTGGGTTCAGTTCCCACATCTGGCACATGGGTTAATATCCCAGTACTGACACTGTAATGCAGCATGAGAGGGGTGCTGCATTTCTGAGGTGCCGTCTTTCGGATGAGACATTAAACTGAGGTCCCATCTGCCTGGATTGGTGGTAGTTCAGGTGGATGTTAAAGATCCCATTGCACTTATCGAAAAGAGTAGGGGAATTTTTTATTATAATAACAAAAGCAAAACAATACAAAATAGTGTTTCCTCACACAAAAGTAAAGTACAAATCATAATAAAAAGCAAATAAGTATGTACAGTGGCGTGAAAAAGTATTTGCCCCCTTCCTGATTTTCTCTATTATTGCATATTTGTCACACTGGATGTTTTCAGGTCTTTAGACAAAATATAATATTAGATAAAGGAACCTGAGTGAACAAATAACACTTTTTTTCACTTATTTCATTTATTTAATGAAAAAGTTAACCAACACCAACTGGCACTGTGTGAAAAAGTAATTGCCCCTAGTTAAATCAACCCAATTAAAGGGATAATTAGAGTCAGCTGATTGAACACAGCCAGGCTTGATTACAGCCAGCCCTGCTCAATATAAACCTCACTTATTTTGGCCCTTACCATCAGAGTCACGTTGCAGCACAAAGATTCAACAAGCACATTATGCCATGATCAAAGGAAGTTCCTGAAAAATCAGAAAAAATTTGTTGCCCTTTTAGTCTGGAAAGGGTTACAAAGCTATTTCTAAGGCTCTGGGACTCCATCGAACCACAGTGAGAGCCATAACCTCAGATGGAGAACACTTTGAACAGTAGTGAACCTTCCCAGTGGGTGGCCTGCCAAAATTACCCAAGGACGCAGTGTAAAATCATCCAAGAAGTCTCAAAGGATCCTAAAACAACATCAAAGAACTGCAGGCTTCTCTTGCCTCAGCCAAGGTCAGTGTTCATGACTCCACAATCAGAAAGAGACTGGGCAAAATGGGCTTCATGTGAGAGCAGCAAGGCGGAAACCACTAACAACAAGAAGAACATAAATGCTTGTCTCTCATTTGCCAAGAAGCACCTGGATGATCTACAAGCCTTTTGGGAAAATGTTCTATGGACAGATGAGTCAAAGTGGAACTTTTTGGACAACATGGATCCCATAATGTCTCGCGTAAAGCAAACACAGCATTCCACAGTAAGAACACCATACCAACAGTCAAACATGGTGGTGGTAGTGTGATGGTGTGGGATGCTTTGCTGCCTAAGGACCTGGATGACTTGCCATAATTAAAGGAACCATGAATTCTGCTCTGTACCAGAAAATTCTTAGGAGAATGTCCAGTCATCCTTCCATCAGCTGAAGCTGAAGCGTAGTTGGGTCATGCAGCAAGACAATGATCCAAAACACAAAAGCAAGTCCACATCAGAATGGCTAAAAAGTAAAATTAAAGTTTTGGAGTGGCCTAGTCAAAGTCCAGACTTAAACCCAATAGAGATGCTGTGGCAGGACCTGAAACGAGCAGTTCATAGCTAAAACCTACCAAATGTTACTGAATTAAAGCAGTTCTGCGAGGAAGAGTGGGTTAAAATTCCTCCACAACGATGTGAAAGACTGATATTGAATTATAGGAAGTGTTTGGTTGCAGTCATTGCAGCTAAATGTGGCATAACCAGTTATGAAGTGTAAGGGGGCAATTACTTTTTCACACAGTGCCAGTTGGTGTTGGTTAACTTTTTTTCATTAAATAAGTGAAATTAAAAAAAAAAACAAGTGTTATTTGTTCACTCAGGTTCCCTTTATCTAATATTACATTTTCTCTAAAGACCTGAAAACATCCAGTGTGACAAATATGCAATAATAGAGAAAATCAGGAAGGGGGCAAATACTTTTTCACGCCACTGTAAGTCATACATATTCAAAACAGTCTGCTTAATACATAAATAGAATACACACCTATTGTTATGATCAAAAACTAATCATCCAAACAAAAAGAAATACAAAAATCACTAACAAGGCATATCTAAGGAAAAAATCAGAACCAAATAGGTACAGTACACAAATAAACAAGTAAGGGAAGGAGCAAAAAAAAAACACAACAACCCTCACTTACCACCGTACCCTCTTAAAGAAAAACAAAACACAACCCCCAGTAATCTATTCTAAAGACAAGGCAATAAACTTACAGGAATTAACCAAAATCCAAGACTGACATTGTATAATTATTGTAGAACATACGTATGCACAAAAAAGTAGTAATAAGGCATACCAGTATATGCAAAGGAGATCTCACCCTCTCTACAAGGGAAACCCTTCTTACCCCAATTCAGGACCAAGTCAGACACAAAGACCTTACCCTGTATCAAGCCAGGACATCTTCCTCCACCACAATCTGAACAGTTCAGGATGCACCTTTCCCTGCTCCTGCACCCTCCAACTAAACACATGTTTGTGGATGTTGTGAACAATCTGAGATTCAGAAAGTAATTTCTGTCTAAGTGTGAGACAGCATCTAGCCTGCCATAACTGAAAACCAATATGACCCATCAAAAGACGCAGCGTGATCGCATCATAAACAATCCAGGAGCTCGGTAAAACCCCATCCACCCAAATTTCGGTTGTGAGAACCCTAAAGGGATTTAAAGGCCATGCAGCATGAAAATGAGACCAAAATGAAACAGTAAAAGGACACTCTATAAAAAAATGTTCCATCGTTTCAACTACTCCAAAACAGGACTCTTCCCTAGGGCAGAATCGTTCTGACAGTTCTTTATGCTTCCTATTACCTTTCACCCCTAATTGTTTATGTAAGCAGAGCCATAAAAAGTCCCACATATGTCTAGGCACCCTCTTACTCATCAATAACTGTAGCTTAGCATGCTGTTCAGAAAGAGGCCTAACATGAAACCAGGGATCAATGAAAAAGAAATAATGCAATATGGAAAAATAGAATTGTTGACGCGTCTGAGAAAGAACCAATTGCTTAACAACACGCCACGCCTTCAATTTCTGAAACATTGTGCAAAAATGACTAGCTAAGATACCCATCCGAACCTGGTGAGCCAAAAAGGAGTCCATGCCCCACTGCGTCAGAAGAGGATCAACACCATCTGCCACCCACGGGGACCAGATCTTATCCATCCCTTTTAGTAAGGGTACTAAGTTATAAAAAATTAAAAAACTATGAAAAAACACTACCGGATTAACCATCCCTAAGCCACCTTCACTAAGAGGCAGATACGTAACACCCCTCTTCAAAGGATTTAACCTGCTATCCCATAAACAAAGAAAAAATACACCATAAATAGATGCCTCCAGAGAGATGGGAGGGGGGAAAAACCGCAGCAATAAATAAAAAATATGGTAGCAGAAAGTTTTAATCAAATAAATACATTTTGCTTTAGACATACATCCCTTATTCCAAAGCTGAACCCTGTTGCGAGCTTCCAATAATTGCTGGTCCCAATTATACCGGTGGTCATCCAGACCCCCAAAGTAAATTCCCAGTATTTTCCTATAGTCAAATACTATAGGCAAACCCCAAATTAAGGACACATCACCCGCTTCATACCCCAAGGGCATAATCCCACTCTTGAGCCAGTTGATAGAGGACCCAGTCAAACCAGAAAATACATGTAATAACTCCCTTGCCGCAATAGCAGAATCCTTATCCGATAGAACCAAAATAAGATCATCAGCATACGCCAAAGTAACTATCTGAGGGTCCCTACACCAACTGATAACCCAACAATGTCATCTGAACTATGAAAGGCATTAAAAGGGATCTAAAGAAAGCACATAGAGCAGGGGACTTAATGGACACCCTTGCCGCACCCCCTATGTACCCCAATCTCCTACCCATCCAACCATTCACACTGGGAATCAGAGTAATGCCCTATAGCATGTTTGCAGCCATCCTATGAATTGGGAAGGAAATCCACTGCGTTCAGACACTCCCAAAGATAAACATATTCTACCTGATCAAAGGCCTTGGACTGGTCCAGGCAAACCAAATGCCCAAACAGTTCCCCAGCCTTTCCTTAGAGACCAATTCCCTAAGTAGGATCAGTGCATCCTGAACCTTTCTGAGAGGTACACCACTAAACTGTGTCGGATGTAAGAGGGAACCCATAACCCTCCTTAACCTCAGACATAATATCTTCATCAGGATTTTGTAATCCGAGTTTAATAGCGACAAAGGTCTCCAATTACCTAAATCCCCACGATCTCCCTTGTCTTTATACAAAAGAAGCAGTACACCCTGCAACATACTGTGAGGAAGAACCCCAGACTGCAGCCCATCATTCAAAACCTGGCATAGATCAACGCCCAAAATCTCCCATAAGATCTTACAAACCTCATGAGGCAGCCCATCAGATCCAGGAGTAATGCCTGATCTTAAAGACCAAACCGCTGACTTCAGTTCCTCCACTGTAATGGGTCATACCAAATCAATACGGTCAGCCAAAGACAAGGCCGGGACTGACCTACCAGCAAACCAATCACAGATAGCATCAGCAGAAAGCGCCCTGCTCTTAAACGAGGTACAAACATAGTCATGAATTGCATCCAAGATATCATCATTGGCAGTAACCCGCCCTTCCCCTGGAGTGTTCAAATACATCATACCCCTTCAATGTCTAAGAGATTTCAAATACTCAAAAGGCAAAGTGTCTTTCTTCCTGCCACAAATCTTAAATTTGTGCTTCATTTCAATATCATGCAGAACCTGAGACTGTGCCTTAGCCAATTCCAGTTTCAAGCCTGCAATTTGTTTCAAACAGTCGGAGCCAAGAAACTGTCTATGAGTAGACAAAAAATGAAGCCTTTCTCTTAGATGCCGTAACCCAGCATGCGATAACTGCCCATTTAAACAACCCACAACCTTAAAATAAACCCGAACTTCCCTTTTAGTATCCTCCCACCAAAGATTTAAACTATCATATAAAAATGAGATTGACTTCCTTGCCAAAAAAAGAGAGCGTAACCCACCCATCACACGGGATAATTAATAAGGCAGAATTCAATTTCCAAATACCCAGTCCTCTCTGAGCTGTAGGAACATCGCTTAAGGCCAGTCTCAGTAATCTGTGATCAGAGGAAGCAACTTCCTGCAGGGATTTAGATTGTACAACAACCTCAGAAGTGAGAAAAAAGTAATCTATTCTGGAAGCCCTTGGTCCACAGAAATAAGTGTCCCCAAACCCTCCAGTAGAGGGCCCAAAAGCATCTACTAAACCAGTGTCTGAGATAAGTTTCAATAAACTAGCCCCATCGCTATACACCTTTTTCCCTGTCCCAGAAGCCCCTTTGAAAGGTAAGGAACAATTAAAGTCCCCCCCCCCAGAATAATGTAATAAGTGGTGCATAAAAAGGGATATAATGAGTTAAACAGGGTCACCCAGTCAAATTTAGATTGAGGGGCATACACATTAATCAATCTCAAGAATAAGGAACCCCATTTAATGTCCAGGACCAAGGCCCTGCCAGCCAGAACTTCTATCTGGTGTATCACAGTAACATGAAAATGAAAAAAACACATCCCAACCCCACTGCACAAGTCAGCACCCAAGGACCAAAAACAATCCCCCCATATCCAACCAGTAGTGGCAGCCTCTACCTCCTCAAGAGGATGCAATCGGACATCCTGCAGAAAAATGCAATCCAGATTCTCATACAAAAAATGTGAATAAGTTTTCCGACGTTTTGCAGGAGTCTTAATACTGTTTGCATTCAAGGATGCCACCCAAAAGTGAAAGGGAACAGGAAGCATAGCGGAGTTAAATTCACTTCACCTTACTAGACGCCCTCGTAATCCTACCACTTTTACCGTCAGGTGGTCTAGGGCCTACCTGGTCAGCTGCAGGTGCAGTAGACTCTAACCCTGGCAAGGGTAGAGGAGGCCCAGCCCCACTTGGGACATCCACCGGACTCTCCTCCAAAACTGAGAACATATTCGGGTCAACAATAGAAACAACAGGAGCAGGTGCAGCTGGTTTCTTCCCCAATTTCCCCTTCCCTTTGGCAGATTTCTCTTTCTTCTCATTAACCACCACAAACCCAGCATCCGGGGGTTCTAAATCAGGTAACAAGGGAGCAAGGCCCTCAGCTTCCCCCTGATCTACCCCAGAGACCACTGCAACCCCTACTCCAGGCGCAACCATGGTACCCAACAGTAAATCAGCTTTTTCCAACAAACCAGGTTCAGCCAAGGGGGGAACATCCCCACCAGTATCAGGTCCCCTCCCTCCCCTAGTAGGAAGACCAAGTTGAACCGCCTCATGGATATAATGATCCTGTACCCCATAATCAGCTTCAGCAGTATTTTTAGCAGCTAAGGGACAGTTTTCAAACATGTGACCCACCTCATCACAGAGATTACATTTTGAGGTCTGAAAACAATGGGCACTCGGATTACCCGTCTCCCCACAGTAAGAGCATTTAAGCACAGTACAGGAGGTGCTAATGTGGGTTCAAGACCCACATTTAAAGCAAACTCTAGGCTGCCCAGGGTAAAAAAGAAACCCCTTATCCCTCCCCAGAAAGAAGCAATTAGGCAGATATATCAACTCAGAATCCGTGGAATGGAGTTTTACCCTAAATTTCCAACCCCCATTCCAAAACCCCTCTGCGTCCAGGATAGGAACTGGATTCCCCTGAATGTCACAAGATTTAGATAACCAGTTAACAATATCAACAATATTCACTCCTTCATTCCTAAACAATATTGTGATGATCCTATAGGCCTGCTTTGATAAAGGCAACACAATGAAATCAGACCATAAGGGGTTTGTTTTTAAGTTCAGATAACGACTCCAAAACAACTCCATCAAGGCAGGGGTATGGAAACTGATGTCAAACGTAAACTCCCCTGGAACATGTATCAATGCATAAACTTCTGAAGGAAAAAACCCCATGCTGTGCTTTAACAATGTCTTCCCAACAAAAAACCTATCAGGGGGATTATCCATAGGACCCACATAGTGCAATCTAATGGCATTTTGCCGTTTGGCCAATTCAAGAGGCTGCCTAAAGTGACTAGCATAGGAAGGTTTTGCTACAGCCTCCAGAGCAGGCTTATGAATGTCAGGGGGAGTAGTCACATCCCCTTCCCCCCCTCCCCGAGATCCCAAAGACAAATCAGAATTAGTGCAAGACGGGGGGGTAGGGGAAACGTTTATTTCATCTCTTAAGTCAACACCCAAAGAGTCAGTCTTGTCAACAGAACTTATCTGAACATTCACATTGGGAGCCAGCATGTCCTTCTCCGGTTTCCATGTATCTCCAGAAATCTGGATCCAGCCTGCCTCACGCAGTGCTCGCTCCGGCGACCAGGACTCTTCCACCAAGGCTCCCCAATCCTTAGAAGGTGCGTCTAGGTCCCCTGCAGGTCTCTCCATAGCCGAAAGAAGCTTGCTGGGCACCCATCTTCCTCCAAAACAATATTCTGGCGTTCCCTCTGCAGCAGGTCGCTGACTCACAGAAGTTCCTCTTCAAGACAACGCTGCTTCTCCACCAAACTAAGGCAAGTGTTTTCAGAAAGATTCAAAGGCCCACTTGCACCGGCGGTATGCTGGCCACCCCGCGGGTGCATCCCAGCCGCCGGCTCTATGGGTTCCATAATAACAGGCTCTGTAAACGGTAACACACTCTGAGCCAACGCAGCCCCATCCAGACCTCCTTCCTCCTCCTCCGTAGTGAGGAACAGACTGACCGCCTGCAACTCACAACGACAGGGTCCCCCTACTGGCACAGAGTAGAGGAATTTCCACGGTCTCCTGGCCAAATTTCCCTCATTCTCTAAAAATACCACCAACAGCTTAATCTGGTTCAAGGTCAGTTGGCATTCATCTGTATCCCCCTCCCCCGGGTCATGCCTGAAAATAGGCAGGATTTGTCTAGTGCACTTACCCGGTCAACAAAAGCTAAATAAATAAATAAATTGTGTACTCTTCGTTTTGTTTCCCAGGTGCATTACTTTGCACTCATTTGAATCTAAGCTGCCATATATTTGACCATTCCTCCAACCTTGCCAAGTCCCTTCTCATCCTTTCCAGCCCACCGTGTATCAACCCTATTGCAGATCTTTGTGTCGTCCTGCAAAGAGTCATACTTTCCTTCCAGTCCCTCTGCAATGTCACTTATAAAGACATTAAAGGACCGCCCCAGTACTGAACCCTGTGGTACCCCACTAGTAACCTCCCTTTCTTCACTGTGGACTCCGTTTACTATTTCCCTCTGTGCCCTGCCAATGTTTTTCACAGGCTCCCACCCTGGGACCCACTCCCAGGCTGACTAATTTGTTTATTAATCTTTTGTGCGGGACTGTGTCAAATGCCTTGCTAAAATCTAGGTAGGCCATGTCCACAGCCTCTCCCTGGTCTACTACTTTGGTCACCCAGTTGAAAAAATCAATTAGATTAGTCTGACATGACCTTCCCTCTGTGAATCCATGCTGCCTTGAGTCCTGTGCCCCACTGGCCTTTAGGTACTCAACAGTTCTTTCCCTCATAAGTGATTCCATCATTTTCCCTACCACTGAGGTCAAACTGAGAGGTCTGTAGTTTCCTGCCTCTGTCTTGCTCCCACTTTTGTGAAGGGGAATCACATCTGCCATCCTCCAATCCTCAGGTATTGCACCATCCTCCCATGATTTGTTAAAAAGGGTAGTCAGTGGTGTTACTAGTTCTCCCCTTAGTTCTTTAAGAATTTTGGGGTGAATCCTATCAGGCCCAATCACTTTGTCCACCTTCAGTTTTAGGAGTACTTTCAGAACCCTTTCTTCTGTGAAAGGACTGATATTGACCCACTATCCAGAGTGCTTCTATTGACTAAATTCGGTACCTCCCCCTCTTCTTCCTTTGTGAATACTGAGCAGAAGTATTTGTTCAGTATTCCTGCTTTTTCACAGTCCCTCTCTGCCCACTCACCCTCCTCTTTATTCAGCCTCAGTATCCCTCCCTTTGTCTTTCTTCACTCCCTAATGTACCTATAAAAGGTTTTATCCCCCTTCTTAACCGAGTTGGCTATCTTTTCATTGGTTTGGGCCTTTGCTATTCTGACTGCCTTCCCCGCTTCCTTCTGCTTTAACTGGTACAGTTCTCTGTCCCGCTCCTTCTGTGTTTCTTTATAATTCCTGAATGCTATCTTTTTCTCCCTAACCTTCCCCGCCACCTCTTTTGAGAACCATAGTGTTTTTTTCTTTCATTTTGATTTATTTGCTTTACACAAAGGTTTGTTGCCTCTGTGATGGCAGTTTTGATGTTTCCCCATTGTTGCTCCACCCCTCCTTCTTACCTGTTTGCTAGTGCTTTTCTGAGGCACTCTCCCATTTTGACAAAATCAGCCCTCCTGAAGTCCAGTACCTTCACTTTTGTATGGCTTGACTCAACAGCTGAGTTTATCGTGAACCACACTGTTTGGTGGTCACTTGTTCCCAGATGGCTCCCCCTTCTAGATCTGAGATCCTCTCTCCGTCCCCATTTGAGAGTACCAGGTCTAAAATTGCTCCCTCCTGAGTGAGTTCCAACACTAGCTGTCTGAGGCATGCTCCCTATAGGGCATCGAGAATGGCCCTGCTCTTGAATGTGGCTGCAGCAAAGGTGCTCCAGTTAACATCGGGCATATTCGGGTCCCCCATCTGCAATACCTCCCTTTTCTCTGCCATCCTAAGGATGCCTTCTTTCATTTTCTTGTCCATTTCCTTCCCCTGAGACAGGGGTCTGTGTACAACCCCTCTGCGGATTGTGGTACCATTTCCAGTCTCCAGGGTGACCCACAGTGCCTCCTCTCCTCCCTGTTTACCCTTTAGTTCCATTGCTTTGATCCCTTCCCTTACTTAGAGAGCTCCTCCTCCTCCTCTTCTACCCTCCCTGCCCCTCCTGTAGATTGTGTACCCTGATATGTTGAGATCCCAGTCATGGTTCTCTGTGTACCATGTTTATGTGACTGCCATGATATCCAGGCATCCCTCTTCCATTAAGGCCACCAGTTCAGGGAGCTTGTCACCTAGACTACGGGCATTGGTACTCATTACCTTCCATTTTTTTATGGCCTTACCCCTTTTTGCCCCATCCCTGTCCTTACTGCCTTTGTCTTTTTCTCCATTTACCCCAGCCCTTCTCCCTATGAACTTCTCTGTCTTGATGTTTACCTCACTAACTACCCTGATTTGAGGTGGGGGGCTAGGATTTCCCCTTCTCCTTTTCAGTGCCCCCCTCTTGGCTAGTTTAAAGGCTTGCCAATGAAGCATTTAAACCTATCACCTAGGGTCCTGGTTCCCCTCCTGGACAGATGCAGACCATCATACCAGTATAGGTATGCATCCCTCCAGGTGGACCCCCAGTCCCCAGTGAAGCCAAAACCCTGAGCTGTTCACCAGTTTTTCAACCACTGATTGAATCCCATGGTGTGGGGCACAATTGCCTTACCCATACCATAGACAGGTAGCACCTCCGAGAAGGTTTCCGTGCATCCTACTTGTCTAAGGCCTCTCCCCAACTCCACAAACCCCTCCTGCACTGCTCTGATCCCTTTCTCAGCCAGGTCATTTGTCCCTAGGTGGACAATGACATCCAGCTCCCTCCCTGTGCAGCTGATCCCGCAATCCTGAGGATTTGCTACCTGTCCCTCCAAGCCATGGCGCCAGGCAAGCACCTTATCTCCCTATCCCCTCCCTCCCCAGTTCTATCCTCCTAACAGTGGAGTCCTCCACCAGGAGTTGTTTCCTTCCCCTGTGGGGTCCCATGCCATCCTCCTGTGTGTCTCCTTTGTGGAGGTTCCCAGCATCCTTCTTGGTCTCCACTGCTGGTGCTTCCATAGAGGAACCACACTCTGCCAGAACGGCATATGAATTGTGGAGAGGTACAACTGGAGGGATGTGCCTCTGTTCCACTACCCTCACCATCCCTGAGCCCACTGTGGTCCAACTGCCTCTCTTTCTTGGCAACCTCTGAGGCAGTGGCCCTGGTGGTCCCTGGGTTGGAAAGGAGGTCCCCCGAATCCTGGCCAACTCAGCCTGGAGATGAACAACCTCCTTCCTCAGCCCAGAGAGGTGCCTGCAGATAGGACTACATTGCATCCTCCAGAATGTCTCCCAGAAGACTGCTGCTCCACAGCCACTGCACTGCACCACTCCCATCATGTCTTATTTGTGGCTCCTTAACTGTTGTTTTGTATATTTACTCTTTCCTCTATTTATTTTATTTTTTTGTATATAATTTTTTTTTCTCCCTACTTTCCTACTGCCTCCGTGCCCTTAAAGCTCTTGATCTTCCTGTTCTGGGACAGTAAGTTCCTATATTCCTCAGTAGTCTCCTTTGTACCTGCTCAGAGTCATACCTCCAGCAGCTGGGGGAGATGGAGAGCTACTCTTTTCCTTCTAGGATGGTGAGTCTTTTCTGCCTCTATGATCACTCCTTTCCTGCTCCCAAACAGGAAGTTCCTGTTGTCAGTCAAATCATGTGCCTATAGAAGTAGAACCGGCTAGGGGTGGGGTGCAGGGGAGGGATGCACAGCAATATAGTCCCAGTAAAGTTCTAATAGCAGCTCTTTCCTCTTGCTGTTCTCTGCCACAGACTATCTAGGTCAGCTTTTAAATGAAAACACCTGGCTTCTTTCTCTCTAAGCCACTCCCCCAATTCACAGTTTCTTTCTTCACCTAGCTAACTGCACAGAAAACAATTAATTCACCCAACTCAGACAAACACACTCTTTTTTTTGTTTGTTTGTTTTTACCCTAAATTGAAGTTCCCAGTAATAGAGTTCTAGTTCTTTAGTCCAGTAGAGTAGTAAAGTTCTAACAGCAGCTCGTTCCTCTTGCCTTTCTCTGCCACAAGCTATCTAGGTCAGTTTTTAAATGCAAACACCTGCCTTCCTTCTCTTTAAGCCACTCCCCCTAATTCATAGTGTCTTTCTTCACCTAGCTAACTGCAGAGATAACAATTCCTTCACCCAACTCAAACACACTTTTTTTGTTTGTTGTTACCCTAAATTGAAGTTTCCAGTAGTAGAGTACTGGTTCTTTAGTCCAGTAGAGTAGTAAAGTTCTAACAGCAGCTCCTTCCTCTTGCTGTTCTCTGCCACAAGCTATCTAGGTCAGTTTTTAAATGCAAACACCTGGCTTCCTTCTCTCTAAGCCACTCCCCCTAATTCACAGTTTCTTTCTTCACCTAGATAACTGCACAGATAATTCCTTCATCTAACTCAAACTCACTTTTTTTGTTTGTTGTTACCCTAAATAGAAGTTCCCAGTAGTAGAGTTCTAGTTCTTTAGTCCAGTAGAGTAGTAAGTTCTAACAGCAGCTTCTTCCTCTTGCTTTTCTCTGCCACAAGCTATCTAGGTCAGTTTTTAAATGCAAACACCTATCTTTCTTCTCTCTAAGCCACTCCCTGAATTCACAGTTTCTTTCTTCACCTAGCTAACTGCACAGATAACAATTCCTTCACCAAACTCGGACAAACACACTCTTTTTTTTTTACCCTAAACTGAAGTTCCCAGTAGTAGAATTCTAGTTCTTTAGTCCAATAGAGTAGTAAAGTTCTAACGGCAGTTCCTTCCTTTTGCTATTCTCTGCCACAAACTATCCAAGTCAGTTTTTAAATGCAAACACCCGGCTTCCTTTTCTCTAAGCCACTCCCCCTAATTCACAGTTTCTTTCTTCACCTAGCTAACAGCACAGATAACAATTCCTTCACCCAGCTCAGACACACTCTTTTTTTTGGTTTTTTTTTACCCTAAATTGAAGTTCCCAGTAGTAGATTACTAGTTCTTTAGTCCAATAGGGTAGTAAAGTTCTAACTGCAGCTCCTTCCTCTTGCTGTTCTCAGCCACAAGCTATCTAGGTCAGTTTTTAAATGCAAACACCTGGCTTCCTTCTCTCTAAGCCACTCCCCATAATTCACAATTTCTTTCTTCACCTAGCTAACTGCACAGATAACATAGAGGATAATTCCTGATGTACAGGTGATAACCATGGTGTAATCACCTTGAGTGGTTGCTAGGGCATCAGTAAACCTCAAAAGTGCAGTTTGAGAGGTTTACCATTGTCCTAGCAACCACAAGAGATAATTACACCATGGTTATCACCTGTACATCAGGCATTGTCATTTATAGTATATGGGACTTGACATGAGAAGTTACACCCCCAACCACAGGTAATTTAGCCTTACCTTATTAACGAATCTGCACTACAGTCACATGATTGTGTAGGAAAACTATTTACTAGGATACATGGACTGAACGACAGCGGGCTGAAATAGCACCAGAATTAGAATCTCTATCAGACACAGTGATTGCTAGATTCAGTAACAGTAAACTGAGACAATTGGAATGCTATTCGAATACTGTACTGAGACTAACAATCACATTCTGGGTGTGCAGAATACTGAATAACACTGGCATTCCATTTTGTAAACCCACTGCTATGACATAGACGAGATAGGTTTATAAGGTTCTGACATCACAACAATGGGATTGCAAGGTTGTAATCTGCTTGATTTCAGTGGGTAAATAAGGGATGCCCATACATTATGTAGAGGATAATGGATGGGCAACAGTAAACAACAACAATGTTGTTCACCTTCGAGAGGTTGTCATGACAACCATGTAATCCTTGAGAGTGAAGCTCAAGAGGTTTTCAGTTGTCATACAACCTTGAGAAGTGAACAACTGTTGCTGTTTACTGTTGCCCATCCATTATCTTGTATAGTGTATGGGGCAAAAGTAAAATCGGCAGCTGCTCACTTAGCCTTGCGGTGCAATTTTTTATGTTTGTCACCCGCCCCCACCCCCCATCCGGTAAACAAGCTCTACTCCGTCCCGGTCTCCTCATGCCTCCCCCCTCCGCTCTCACATTTTTTTATTTTTACAACATGGCTCTTCGATCTCAAATATTTTAAAAAATAGAACATTGCTGCTGCCCTTACTTAGAATAATTTTTATCACGCGGTTCTACTCTGGTGCCAGCATTCACAGTGACAGCCTTTTCCCAGAGTACAGCGCATTGAAAGATCTACACATGCGCAATGTCTACGATGCTACTGTACCACTGATGTGACATACTCAAGATGGTACAACACCATCCTGACATCACGTCGATGGTACAACGCTGGTGTAAATGATGAATTTCAACTGCATACAACATTCCACCATACACTATTCTTCCTTCACCCAACTCAGACACACTTTTTTTGTTTTTTGTTTGTTTTTTACCCTAAGTTGAAGTTCCCAATAGTAGAGTTCTAGTTCTTTAGTCCAGTAGAGTACTAAAGTTCTAACAGCAGCTCCTTCCTCTTGCTGTGCTCCAAAATTACAAGACAGCTAGGAATCAGTGTACCCAAGCCATCCAGCAGGCTAAGGCCAGCTATTTCAAGTCAGAATTAAACACCTCCTGGGGTGACAGTAGGAAGTTCTGGCAAAACATAAAAATGATCACCGGGCAAGACAACAAAGCAGTACCAACTTTGCTGAACATCAGCGGAACTATTACTCAGAATCAGACAACCATTACAAATGTATTTAATGCATTCACTGACCTTAGTGGGGTACTCCCACCAGACATCCTCAACCCAGCAAGTACTGCCCCAACTAACCCATTATGTAATCCCCTATGAACGTAACCCCTCCATTCTACCTAAAGATTGTCACAAAATCAGAAGTCAAGAAGTACCTAACTAAGGTACTAGGGAAATCCAGGAAAAGTGGTGATGGCCTGGACCTAAAGCTGTTATCTCTTACTCTTGATGAGCTAATAACACCCTTGACAAGAATTCTAAACCTATCCCTCACCTCAGGGAAATTCCCAAAGCTATGGAAAACTGCAGTAGTGACCCCTGTATTTAAAAATGGAGATTGGACTCTTCACACATACTATCAACTGATCTCTATCCTGCCACCCATCTCAAAAGCTCTTGAAAGGCTAGTCTACGACCAGTTAGTTGAACATGTCGACATGCATCCCATAACTACCCCTGTGGATCGCCCCGAGTTCCAGCTAAAACTTGCCACTCTCAAAGAGGCACAAAAGCTTCTCTCACAACAAGATCCAGAGAGCTCAGATGGACACAGCTCCCTAGAGGCAAAATTTCTTAAACTGGGTGCCACAGCCCTTGCTTGTTCAGTTATAGATCTTTTCAATCAGTCATTCATCTCCAACTCGGTACCTGATAAATGGAAGGTGGCAGTGGTAGTCCCCATGCATGGGGGTGGTCTAGTTCTGTTGTCAATAACCATTCTCTGTCATCTGGCAAAGATACAGGAGCGCATACTCTATAACCACCTTCAGGACTATCTGGAATCCCACAACCTGCTATCCCCCCATCAACATGGTTTCAGAGGGAACCATAGCACCCTAACGGCCCTTATAAAAGTGATAACAGATATATTTCATGCCATGGATAAGGGTTGCACCACAGGTGCCATCTTCGTCGACCTCGCTAAAGCTTTTGACCTGGTAAACCATGGTCTACTGCTGCACCAACTACATGCCACAGGTCTGGATAAAAATGCACTAAACTGGGTAACAAGTTACCTGTCCTGTCACTCCCAAAGAGTCAAATGGGACAGCCCCCTCTCAAAACTTAGACCAATAACCCACGGTGTGCCTCAGGGATCCATTTTAGGGCCATTATTGTTCTCACTCTTCATTAATGATCTCCCTAGCTTCTGTGGTGGTGCCTCGGTACATCTTTATGCAGACGACACAATCATCTACCGATCCTCACCAAACCATGACCAAATCAGTCGTGAACTTGCCCCGGATTTCACCTCCCTCGAGGACTGGTTCTACCAGAAACAACTCGTTCTCAATACCAGGAAAACAAAATGTATGCTCTTCTCCCACTGTTCCACCCTCAAGCATGCCCCTCCTACCCTCAGCATTACATTGTCCTTGGGAGATACCTTGGAGACGGTGCATGCCTTCAAATATTTGGGCTTCACCCTGGACCCTTTGCTCTCCTTCAGTATTCACATCTCCAATATAGTTAATACCATGAATTAGAAGCTTGGCCTGCTCTATTGGATTTGCCCGTATCTCACCTCTGCCTCCTGCCTAAGAATTGCCTGTTCTTCCCTTACCTCTCTCCTAACCTATGGAGCTTCCCTGCTACTCTCTGCTAATATCTCATCTCTCTCTCTCTCTCTCCCTCCTCTCCCTGGCCTACCATAGGGTTGGTAGGTTCGTCTTGGGGATTAACTCCCGATCTCACCACTGTGATGTTCTCTCCTCTCTAGGATGGTTATCTTATGAAGCTAAATTGAAATACCTCTCCATGTGTCTCATGTTTAAACTTGTCCACCTCTTTACTCCTCCCTGATTTGCCCAAGGCAAGCTCCTTGCTCCCTCCACTCTTCCTCCCTTCCCCCTATTTGTCCTCCCCAATCTTCGCCTTTCCCTCACAAAGAGGGTTTTCTCTTTTGCTGCTGTTTCTGACTGGAACACCCTCCCTCCTCACATCCTAACCAGTCCCTCTCTTCCTCTTTTTAAGTCCAACCTGCTTGCCTTCCTTGTAGCCTCCTCCTCCTGCTTTTGCTTCCACTGAAGCCCCCTGCCTTGCCTATCTCATTTGACCTCTACCCCCTCACTCCATTCTCCCTCCCTTTCCTCCCCACCCTAGCCTGTCAACCTTAACTGACAGCTCTTAATTCCCCTAATGTGGCAGACATTACAAACTACCTTTGTATAGCCTATTCTCGATATCTATAGAACTTATAGGTATGTAGCCATGGTGTCATTGTCTAGCCTTACACCAGTGCTGTTACTGTCATTGTTTGCTGCTGTAATGCACTGTATCTCTGTACAACTTGTACTGCTTCATTGTACCCTGGGTCAACCCTGAAAAAGGAACTGTAATTGTCGCAGTGGTGTTACCCACAGGGTACCGCAGGGTTCAGTATTAGGACCGGGCCTCTTCAATGTCTTTATAAGCGACATTGCAGAGGACTGGAAGGAAAGTATGTCTCTTTGCAGATGACACAAAGATCTGCAACAGAGTTGATGCACAAGGTGGGGTGGAAAGGATGAGAAGGGACTTGGCAAGGTTAGAGGAATGGTCAAATGTATGGCAGCTTAGATTCAATGCTAATACAAGGTAATGCACCTGGGAAACAAAACCCAGGGAAGAGTACACAATGGGGTGAGATACTAACAACAAAATGGAAAGGGACCTGGGGGTAGTCATATCAGATGACCTAAAGGTGGGCAAGCAATGTGAGAGGGCAGCAAGGAGGGCTGGGGGATACTGGGATGCATAGGGAGTGGCATCACCAGTAGAAAACAGGAAGTTATTATCCTCTGTACAGACAGTTGGTGAGACCCCATCTGAGTACTGTGTGCAGTTCTGGAGACCCAATCTCGCAAAGACATAGACAGGATGGAGGCTGTCCAGAGGAGGGAACTAAATGGTGCAGGGTCTGCACCAGAAGACATATGAAGAGAGACTTAAGGAGCTGAATATGTATAGCCTCGAGGAAAGGAGGGAGAGGGGGACATGATAGAAACTTTCAAGTACCTCAAGGAATCAACAAAGTCCAAGAGGGTAGCATCTTTCAAAAAGAGGTGTGCAAGAACAAGGGGCACAATTTGAAGATAGAAGGGGCGTCTCAGAGGTAATTAAGGAAGTATTTTTCACAGAGAGGGTTGTGGATGCATGGAACGGCCTTCTGGAGGAGGTTGTGGAGTCAAAACAGTGGTGGAATTCAAGCATGCATGGGACAGTCATAAGGCAGTTCTAGGGGGTTGGGGTAGGAAGAAGTAGGCTGCTGGTTAACTAGGATCTGCAGCTTATCCATTAGGTAGGGAAATGGGCAGACTGGGTGGGCCAAGCGGTCCTTATCTGCCATCAAAATCTATGTTTCTATGTTACCCGGTTACCAAAATTCAAATAAATAAATAAGAACCAACTGCAGTGTGATCAACAACATGGATTTAGGAAACTCCACAGCATCACCACAGCACTAATTGAGTTCACGAGGTTCATACATGATGCTTTTGATTGAGGGCACTTGGTGGGAACCACCTTCATCGACCTCATCAAGGCCTTTGACACTGTCAACCATGAGCTCCCACTGGGACAACTAGGCACCACAGGGCTATCATCAGCATCACTGGGCTGGTTCAGGAGCTACCTTTCAGGGCATGAACTGAAAGTAAAAATTGTCAACACTCTATCCAACACTCTACCCGTGAGTACTGGAGTTCCTCAAGGATCCATTTTAGGTCTGTTATTGTTTAGCCTGTTCCTTAATCAACTCCCCCTAGCATGTCAGCATAGAATACTCCTTTATGCTGACAACGCTGTTGTTTACACCAGCTACCCCGACCCCACCATTCTAGAACAACGACTGCAGCACGACTTTAAAAATGTGGAAGACTGGTTCCATAATGCAAGGCTACTCCTACACTACAAAAATAGTGCTCTTTACCTCAACCCACAGTTGTCATAAATCATCCTCAATAACCATTAGGAACAGGAATAATAAAGCACTTGAGGTGGTCCATAACTTTAAATACCTTGGCATCACCCTAGACTGCTCACTCTCCTACTCTACTCATGTTGTCCTAGTTGCCAAGTCTTCAAATTGCAAGCTAGGTCAGCTCTACAGTCATTGTCACTGTCTAAATGAAGCAGCCCTTAAATTAGCTGTGACAAGTTCAGTCCTATCCGTAATAGATTATGGACTTGTTATTTATAGTGCAGCCTCAGACAGTACCCTCAAACGCATTGCCACTACCCTGAATAAAGCCTGTAGGTTAGTCCTAAGTGCACCACTCCTGACTCACACTTGTCATCTGTACTCCCAATCAGGCTGGCTAGATTTTTTGTGAAGAATTCACTACCAGATTTGCCTCCTAGCCCAAAAAAGCTGCCCTAGGCCTTATGCCTCCCAGTACCTGTTCCATGCTCCGCCCTGTAGAATCAGTAAGACTAACCAGGGCAACAAATAGCAAACTATACAAGGTACTGCACTGATGCACCTTGCAAGGACAGAGATCCTTTGCCTATCATGCTCCCCTCCTGCTAAATTCCCTTCCTACTGAGCTGCACACTGAACCAAAAATTGGTCTTTTCAAACCTAAACTTTGGTCACACCTCATAAACCAAATGAAGTGCACCTTTTTTTCCATGACCTGCCCCCTCACCTCCTGTGACTCCCCTGATAATCAAGCACTTATACATCTTCCCCAGCTTGCTACTTATCCCTCACTGAATTTGGTCCTTCCCTATTCTTATAATAATAATAATAATACTTTATTTATAATGTGCCTTTTGAATACCAAGGCACAGTACAGTTAAAACAATTAAAACAAATAATTCTCCCCGTAACCCCCCCCCGTCATTTCCCCTGCCATACCCCTCCTCCTTCTCCACTCCCACCTCTCTCTCCCCACCTTACCTCCCTCCCCCTTTCAATCCTCCCCATATCCTAGTCTGCAACCTGACAAAGGTAACCAGCCCCAGGTTATCTACTCTAGTGTCTACTACCTTCCCAATGTTTTTGCTACCCTACACAATAGCCCACATGTTTGTACCTAAGCTGTGCAGAGTCTAAGGGAGCATTCTCTGGCTGGTCATGAGCCTCATTTTACCTGGACCCAGTACAGGCTATACACACTATATACAGGGCTGAGCTTCTTAAAGCTACAGCGTGATGGGCCGACGGCACCATCTCGCATGTTCATGCGGGACTTTGGATACAACAATACTTTACATTGGATTTACACTTTCTGCTGGATATTAGCCAGGTTCAAAAGGCAGAACTCAGGCTGGAACATGGCTAAGTAGAGGGCAACAGCAGTGCCCAAGGAGACGACTTAAAGCAGCAGTCCAACACAATATTTTTCAAAAAAATCTAGTTTCAACTATGGTTAAGAAAAATAATAGCATACCTGTCAAATTTACTTGTCTTGGTGCCTTCTATACTGCACAGTATGAGTCTTTTTTTATATTTTCAGACCTAACCCTTTCAAGGTCTACAATGTTTTTTTTTTATGAAAATGTGGCAGCCATCTTTTTTCTTGCAAAAAAATGAAATTAAAACATTTATAAAATACTTATATTTTGGTCAATTAGAAAATTGTACCACCAAATAAAACTGGAAAATGCCTGGAATATTTTATAGTGAAAAAAGGTTGAGTAAAATATTTGCCCAATTTCATTGCACTGCTGCTTTAAGGTAAGCCCACCACTTTTTTGGGGGGAGGGGGAGTGATTACATTACTATAGTAACACTGTTTGAAATTTGTTGTGTATTGCTTGCATGTGAACATTATATACTATGGAATTCTGTGCACATACTGTATGGAATGCAGCAATATGAGAACTCGTAATCAAAGGGCATGTGTCACATCACCTTTGGTTTGGTTGCATGACTTCAGACCTGCATGACATACAATATATGCACACAGTTCAATGTGGGCTAGATGTCTACTGGCAATTCAGAGCTGGTGGCACGTGTACAAGGTACACACTACCATATTTGTTTAGTTCAACAGGACCAACAAGTACATTGGTTTCGCTCTAATTGGAGCTCACCTCACCACATGTAGGTAACTGGTAACATTTTCCTTTTTTTTTCTGCAGGGTTGTCAGATTGACGAAAAGTGACTGAAGAGCAAGTAGTCAGAGTCCAGAGATTGTTGCAGAGGTGAGAGACATAGAACAGCAAGCAGTCAGTGTCTAGAGATGAACAGCAACACAAGCAGCTTATTTTGGGGTAGGCAGTAGGCGTCACATGCCAATGGACAGTACAGCAGGAGAAAATAATTCATCCAAGTAAAAAAAAATGATGTGACCACACAGTTTGAACATGAACTGCAGTAGATCACTGTTTCTATTATGATAGTTTTTTCCTACTCACCTGTTTTAAGAAATCATGTACTGTATGTGAGCTGTTGCACTATTGCTGCTCGCCAGAACCCACCGGTTACTGTAGCTACAATGTCAAAGAACTGTGGTGTGCCACCGATCTATCTGTTATGCAGTGTTAATTTTAATAACAAATTACTGAAGGACACACTGTGTCCTGCTGCCAAAATTAGTGAGCTGTACTGATAAATCCCAGTAAAGTGTGCTGCTGGCCTACCTGTACTATACCAGTGACTTGCACTGCAGGCAGATATGAAAATATATGATTGGTAATAAGCACATCTGCTGCAATGTGTACCGTGCCACCTGATGACCATTATATTGTAATTACTAAGAAGGTCTCTTGTTCTTAAAAGACAAGGCTTCTCATAGAATACACACTCTGAACCACTTTCTGGGACATGTTGGTCTAGCAGAATTGACAACTGTTGAGCACTGCTTGCAACCACTGAGTCTGTAATGCAAACCAATGAAAAAACTCAACAAGATGACTCTTTTGATAGAGAGACTGCTAACACAGCCATGGCCCTGAGTAGATTCATAGACTTTCAATTTTGCTTCTGTTTCATATCATTTGACATGATTTTGTCCGGTACAAATGCAGCCTCAAAATATCTTCAGTCTATTGGTTTATATGTATCTGTTGCAGCTGAGATAATTGAGGTACTGTAAAGCTGAGCTAATGGCATTGACATCAGATGAGAAGTCTGAGGAAATGTGGAGGAGAACTGAGGTACTAGCTGCCAAAATAGATGCAGAGCATGAGGAACCACGTATTAGAAAAGTGTCCAGGAGAATTGACCAAATGTGGCAAAATGAATCCAGTACAACTGGTAAAGATAAAGTCCACTGTGAGTTTTACTTTGCAACACTAGACCTTTGTATACAGTGATCAACCGACAGATTTAGCTCTGAAACACTTCCATTGCTAAAACATGTTGCTTGCGTAATAAATCCTTCTGAAAAGCTAGCCTCAAACAGCTAACAACATACTATGCAGGAGACATGGGGCCTGATTTTCAAAGGTTGACCCAGGGCTTGCATTAAGCCCTGCATCAGCCCTGTTGCTTGGCACAGCTGTGCTAAACTGCTTTGATGCAGCTGTGCCCAATTATAGTACATTGGGTGCAGCTGTGCCCAATTATAGTACATCAGGTGCAGCTGTGCCCAATTATAATACATCGGGTGCAGCTGTGCCCAATTATAGTACATCGGGTGCAGCTGTGCCCAATTACAGTACATCGGGTGCAGCTGTGCCCAATTATAGTACATCGGGTGCAGCTGTGCCCAATTATAGTACATCGGTGCAGCTGCGCCCAATTAGTACACACTGGTGCAGCTGTGCCAATTATAGTACATTAGGCACAGCTGTGCCCAATTATAGTACATTGTGCAGTTGCACCTGTTTTTCTACTTTACAGCAACTTGCACCAAAGAGTTGATGCAAGCCCTGTAAAAAGTGTCCCCAAAATGGTATAAGTTAAACAAGGGGGAGCCAGTCTAACTTGCGATATTTGGTGCATGGAGATGAAAATCTCGATCGGAGAGTGTGGCACAAGCCCTCTGTGCCGTATGATTGGTGCATCAGGGGCTTGCGGCATTTGCAGATCTTTTGAACAATGGGCCAATAGATGTAGAGTTGGTAGAACAAGGATATAAGCTACTGATACATAGACTATCCAGAGAAACCCCACCTCCTGTTACAATTGGCGACATATATGGATTTATCTGTACTTCTAATATGCAAAATGCATGCTGTCAAATAGAAACACTCTACAGACTGGTTCTCACTCTCCCTGTAACATCAGGTAGTAATGAAAGAAGCTTCTCAGCTTTGAAATACATCAAAAATCATTTAAAGGATACCTAAACCATCTTTTTTTACACATTCTTTTTTTAAATTACTCCATAAGCTTGTAAAGGAGAGGCTGTTGTTTACATTTATACTGAGATTGCATTTATTAAAATAGGATAAATGCAGTTTCATAGCATTTGAAAATTGTAGACACAGCCTCTTCTGATTCAAAAATCCTACTCTCAGAATTCTAAAATGGCTTCCATGATGATGTCATAGATGAGAGATATGCCAGCTGTGCAGATGTATTCTAACTCTACTAACCGTATTCAAATGCAAATAACTTTAAAACAAAAAAATGATAGCATGGTACTGTGAGCATGGGTTCCACCAAGTCTCATCGACAACAAAGTTGTTGACAGACAGTTCAGCGACACATATTTACTGATGGTGATCACATTGCCCGGCAAAGGTGTTGACAGAGAGCCATGGTGCCCTATGCACCAGGGCACATTTTGAATGTTTGCAGGGGGCTTTGCCCCACTCATCCCATGCTCTGCCTCCCCCCCGCACCCCTGGACTTAAAGATTTCCAACTCTGGAGGAGGCGGATTACAGGGCAGAGAAGCTAAACCAGGCGTCACCGTATCTGTGCAGCGCTCCGACAACATCCACAGTGTCGGACTTCTTACTTAAGCCAGAGTACAGAAACATAGAATTTGATGGCATATAAGAATCGCTTGGCCCACCTAGTCTGCCCATTTTCCCTACCTACTATAATACCGCAGATCCTACTTGATCTCTGGCCTTTACCCTCCCTTTTCTACCCACTAAGGTTCCCTTTTGCCTATTCCATGCATTCTTGAATTCAGGCACAGTTCCCCCCACCACACCACCTCTGGGAAGCTGTTCCATGCATTAACCACCCATTCTGTAAAGAAATATTTTCACACGTTTCCCCTGAGTCTACCCCCCCCCCAGATTCATGGCATAACCCCTTGTTCTTGAACATCTTTTTTCTCTGAAAAATGTTACCCTCTTGTACCTTATTTCAACCTGTGAGGTATTTGAAAGTCCCTATCATATCCCCCATCTCCCTCCTTTCCTCCAGGGTGTACATACTTAGGTCCTTTAGTCTCTCCTCATAGGGCTTTTGGTGCAGACCCCACACCATTTTAATTGCCCTCCTCTGGACTGCCTCTATTCCGTCTATGTCCTTCTGGAGATGCAGTGTCCAGAACTGTACACAGTACTCTAGATGAGGTCTCACTAATGGTTTGTGCAGCAGTCACACCACCTCCTTCTTTCTGCTGGTGATTCCCCTCCCTATGCACCCTAGCATCCCAATCGCTCTCCCCACTTCATTGTTACATTGTTTTGTCACCTTTAGGTCATCAGATATGATTACCCCCAGGTCTCTGGGTGTGAAGATGGGGTCCTCCAACAGACAGGGTCCAGTCTCCAAGATCAAGACTTCTCTACTGGTAGGCTCCGAATCAACCCAATTTCCAAAGGAGCGTGGCTCGATACTACAATCTGGTGGATGGTGACCTCCACAAGTTGAGAGGTAAGGGAGTGAGATAGCAGTTACATATCTATCCTACTGCCTATACCATATACTGCCAAGAAACAGGTATAATCCCATACCATGGGATGCTGATCCTGCCATGCATTTGTTGGCTGGTGGCTCAGCATCAGGGCCTGTAAAGCTGTAAGGGCTTTGTAGTGGGGCTTGATCTTACCAGCACCTCTGTTCACTGCGGCACTGAGAGTTATATTAAAGTCTCCCCCTAGCAAAATAGATACATTAGAGGAAATGAAGTCTAAAATATTCTGACATGCCTGATGAAAAAAGGCTGGGTCATCACAATTAGGCACATAGATATTAATCAACAATAGTGAGCCCTGCGGGATATCTGCTATCCCCAAAACCCACATTCCTTCTTTGTCCTGCTTGACCTGAATAAAATTCCAACCCAGGGACTTATAAATAAGAATGGACTACCCTCTTTTTTTTGTTTGATATTTCTGTTTATCCCTCTCTTACACCTCTATCAGCCCCACATCCTCAGAAGATCCTCAGAGTCTACCCCTGCAAGTCACCTTACCTGGGTCCATCACTGGTACCCCATGGAGCCACGGTTTGCCCCCAGGAGGGGACGAGGTGGGGCTCCTACATCCTGACAGTCTTTCGTCAGTCCAGGTGGCCCGGTAGGTGGCTACAGATTAGGGCTAACTCCCAGAAGTCTGCCTTCTCAGGGCCACCAGGCATTTTCCTCCTGGGTTTTCTCCCACACACACAATGCATGTCCTGACATCAGGCGCAACACGTCGACATCCACTGCATGTCTGTGGCTGGCCCTCCCCTGCAAGCAGGGCTTGCTGTACCTCAAGCCTCTGCTCAGGGTCAGGCAAGTGGTGGAAAATGGCCCCCTTCCTCTCCCTGGAGAAGACAAGCTGTCATGGGACGCTCAAACCTATCTCCCCCAGCCAGCCCTCCAGCGACCCGAGTCCACTCCCGAACCCGGGACGCTGGCATCACAAGTGGAAATCCAACCACTGCACCAGCTGGCCAGCTTGGACTACCCTCTTTTCTTGGACAGGGCCACATTATGCACTTCTCTACCCATCCAGTCACGACATAGTGTAGCTGCCTCTGAGTCATTTAATTTGTTGTCTTGTAAGAAAGCTATACTGTATGAAGCTTGAATTTTTTGAGATGAGACAAGGCCTTTTTTCTCCTTACAGGTGAGTTTAAGCCCCTGACATCCAACTAATACATTGTAGAGCCATAATTATTAACACTTACAAGCTGTAGTGATTGAAACATGCCTTCCAGAAGCCTCCAGACCAATCCCTCATAGAATGAGTATGCCACCCCGCACCCTTCAGTAAAATTGTAAACCATAAACAAACACACATAAAGGTCTTTAAGCAAAGCAGTAGCAGTACAACAGAGAAGTACAATAAACCCAGAACTATTTACAAAACCCTTTCCCACCCGTTTCTGCAAAAGGTGACAGGGTTGTTTATAATACCAAAATATGTAACTCCAAGGTATCCAGAATCCACGCCAGGTATGGCCCACATATCAAACACACAGTGTAACCATAGTGTAACTACCCCGACACTGACAAGTATCAGTGCTTGAATAAATGGCAGAAATAAACATAACATACCCTGATATTAGGATAATATGAATGCATGTCCAAACAGATCCCTCTGTTGTCAGATGGTGAAAACAGCAACAGAAAACCCTAAGGAGACAGTCATGGAGAAGACCACCGTGTGACAGCCACACCCCTCATCCCTGTGGGCTAGCATGAGTATAAGGATGGCTGTCAGATACACAGCCTAAGGAGAGAAGAGACATCAGACGTCCCGGAGTTCAGTCTGGACCATGCAAGCTCTAATAAATGTTATGAAGAAAATATGCACGCTCCAGAAAGTATACCCTTGGATGGTCTTACATTATGAGAAAGGCAAGTCATGGGAGGAAAGTAAAAAATAATTAAAAAAGGGGCACAGCAGGCAATTCCGTGATCTACACTGAATCCTGCAACTGGTGGGAGTACTGAGAGCCTCTGAATGCTTCAGGTGATTTAGACTGTGAGGCTTTGTCAGGCATGCATGGGGGGATGGGGATGCACATGCATTTGCCACATCAGAAGGGTTGCAACGTACCATATGATTCCCCCCCCCACAGACAAATAGGCAAGGACCATATATACATTATATTGACTGCACTATATGTTTTAAGTCCAGATAACTCAGCTAAAACAGGGGACTACTGCTGCAAGTCATTTCTGTGTTAAAACTGGAAGTTCAAGAAGTTTTTGTGTATTTGGTCAGTAACACAACCACAGTAGTGCCTTTGTTTTGAGGAATTAATTATTAGCAGACAGCTGGCTGTTCTGGGTTTGCAGCAAACAATGGACCACAGTGAAATAGGTAGAAAGTGGCCCAGCTCACCCACTATGTAAGCTAGGTTGTAGCCAGTACATCAAACCTGATAGCTGAGTGTGACAGTGTGCCCAGACTGCTGCAGAGGGACACAGCACAGAGGTAAGGTATAAAGGGAGCCCTGAGGTCTAAGCCATAGAGGGAAGCTTCAAGATCCAAGGGAGAGGATCAACAAGGAAAATGCTGGAGGCATATACTTAAAAGGGAAATACATGCAATTTTACGAAAAGCAACTTTTATTCTCCTCACTGACTCATGCCCCTTTAAGAGGTACCTGCAGGCTTAATTGAAGAAGAGCCCAGATTGGTCAAGCTCAAAATTTCCTCTCATGTATGTACCCAGAGCATGAGGAAACAAGAGGTCTAGAGCCCATCCATCAGGGCAGGGAGAAGTGTTGGTGCACTAGTGCAAGTGGAAAATCTGTAAAAGTAGCCCCAGAATGGACCAGAGGAGAGCAGCCCAGTCACTCAGGGCCAGTGTTCTGCCCAAGCCTTATGGTGAGTTTCGTTTTTTTCATCTGTGCTGATGGTGCTGCTTGAAGGAAGATTAGTGTGTGCAGTAACGTTGGCCCCAGGATTTGGGGCGGAGAAGAGGTAGATGCACATCCGTGTTTGTTTTTGTAGGCTGGGTGGCAAGGGAGGTCTGGTCATCGAGGTAGGACTTCACAAGTGGAGAAAATCTCTTCCCTTCCAGTTGTGCTGGAGCCAATGCAGAGGAGGAGCAGGAATCCTTGCTATGGCTCCAACTGCGCAAGCGAAACCTTGAAGACTGATTCTTTTGTCACACAGCCCGATTTGCACTGGTGTTCCTCCTATGCTATTTGGGGGGAAGGAGTCATGGGCCATCTTCTGTTGGGGGTGGTGTGAGTGGAAGGTGCAAAAATTTGGCTGAAGAAGGAGGGTCATTGCAAGAAGGGCTGACATCTATCCCAGAAGATGCTGATCGGGCACAGGCCCTCTTCTGAACCAGGTGGTACTTGCTCCAGTCCAGTTGAGGGGTTGTTTAGTTAGGAAGGAGTTGGCAGCCTCTGGGGAGTCAAATGAATGGGAGGCTCCATTGCAGGTTATACTGAGGACAGCTGGATATCGCAGAGTAGCTTGCATGCCTAAGTCATCACAGACTCTGCGAGCCATGGTATAGGCCTGTCTCTTCTCCAAAAGGGCCTGAGAGAAGTCTGCAAAAATTAGAATTTTGTGATCTTGTCAAAAGAACTCTCTGTTTTCATGGGCAGCCTGCATAATCTCCTCCTGTACTGTAAATCACAGGAACTTGGTAATGATAATTGGATGTGGATAATTCCAACAATGGGCAGTTTCAGTGCTGGTGAACGGTGCACCCTATCTCGAGCAGGCCGGGACACCTCCAGCCAAGCAGGTCAGGCAGTGTAGCTTGCAGTAATCCAATGGTACTTTTGCCTTCACAGCCCCCTGGAAAGTCAACAAAATATATGCCACAAGGCGGTCAATTTGGTCCCCCATGTCAGCTATTCTCTGTTCTGAAGTGCTGAGGCGCTGCAAGATAACAATTATGTTCGCATTGGTTCTCTGGGAGGCGTCCTTCAGTTTCTCCATTTAGCTGAGGATCATTTTAAACATAGCTTTTATTTCTTGCAGGTTGGAGTCTTTCTGAGTAGAATCTGAGATCTCAATTCTGCGTGAGGGTTTCCCGTGCTTGCAGAGGTAGACAGCTCCCAGGAATTTCAGTGAGGAGAAAGCATCTAAAAACTGCAGTGATCTGGGTCAGGAGATAAACCGTCAGACTGAGAGGTAAGTTCTGGTACCCGGGATGTGGGATGTAGCTGCGGTGCCAGGTCAAAATGGTACTGTAGCAGATGAAGACAGATTTTGTCTGGAGTGGTACAGAGCAACAAGATTAAGCTGCCATCTTGGCAGTTGCCAGGTCATGCCGCCACCCCCATGCACGACTTCAAAGACAGAAGTATGTTCAAACATTGTTCATTAATACTGACTAGAGGGACTGACAGTGGGCCAGAAGAGTGTCAGGAAGACAGAAGTAACAGCAACACTGAACAAAGCAATAATTTTCATCTTTACTTTATATAATACAAAGTAAAGATGCAAGTTATTATTTTCATCCGTGTCGAAAAGGAGAAAAATATTAACTGAACAAATGCCTTTCTGTTAATGTTTGGCTCCTACAACACCTGGGCAAACCATAATACCTTCTTACATCATTCAGTTGTACTTTTCAGACAGTAATGTAATTGTGGAGGAAGGTGTCCCTCAAGCAACACAAGCACTGTAGTCAGACTCTGAATATGCATTCAAAAAGTTCATCCTTTACTGTTCTGTAACAGCATGTGTAGAAAAATTAAGACAATCTGTTCGCTGTTGCAACTACAGCACTTTTTTCTATCTCAGTTGCATATTAGTGCCCTAACCGGCAGCCAGAGGGTAGAAAACACATTTCTGCATGGTTACTGCTGCTTAGGCAGCTTGGCTTGCAGCCTGACAACTACTGTACTATACAGAAACTAGGCTGGATCGCCTACTTGAACAGTGTGTTTTGGTGGGTTTCTATCAGCCAGGCCAATCAGGTTGGTTGAAGCACAAGATGAAGGGAAACCAGAGGACGAGGAGGCACTCCCAGGCTGGCTAACTTGATTATTAATCTTTTGTGCGGGTCTGTGTCAAATGCCTTGCTAAAGTCTAGGTAGGCCATATCCACAGCCCCTCCCAGGTCTATTACTTTGGTCACCCAGTCAAAGAAATCGATTAGATTCATCTGACATGACTTTCCTGCTGTGAATCCATGCTGCTTTGGGTCCTGTGCCCCGCTGGTCTCTAGGTACTCGACAATTCTTTGTTTCATAAGTGATTCCATCATTTTCCCCACCACTAAGGTCAAACTAACAGGTCTGTAGTTTCCTGCTTCTGCCTTGCTCCCACTTTTGTGAAGGGGAATCACATCTGCCCTCCTCCAGTCCTCAGCTACCACCCCATCCTACCATGATATGTTAAAAAGTGTGGTCAGTGGTGTCACTAGGTCCTCCCTTAGTTCTTTTAGGATTCTAGGGTGAATCCTGTCAGGCCCCATTGCTTTGCCCACCTTGAGTTTTAGGAGTTCTTTCAGGACTTTTTTTTTTTTTTTTTTGTGTAAATGGACTGGCGTCAACCCCACTACCCAGAGTGCTTCTATTGTTTCTTTTAGGTAACTCCTCCTCTTCTTCTTTTGTGAATACTGAGCAAAAGTATTCATTCAGTATTTCTGCCTTTTCACTGTCTCCCTCTGCCCACCTTTCTTCTCCTTTATTACTCTTCAGTATCCCTCCCTTAACCTTTCTATGCTCCCTAATGTACCTATAAAAGGTTTTATCCCCCTTCTTAACTGAGTTGGCTATCTTTTCCTCAGTGTGGGCCTTTGTTTTTCTGACTGCCTTCCCCACTTCTTTCTGCTTTAATTGATACAGTTCCGTCGTGCTCTTTCTGTGATTCCTTATACTTTTTGAATGCAGTCTTTTTCTCCTTAACCTTCACTGACACCTCTTTTGAGAACCATAGTGGTTTTTTATTCCACTTTGTTTTCTTTGTTTCACACAAAGGCTTGTTGCCTCCATGATGGCAGTTTTGATTTTTCTCTATTGTTCTTCCATCCCTCCTTTCTGGCCATTTGCTAATGCATTCCTCAGGTATTTAGCCATTATGCCAAAGTCAGCCCTACTAAAGTCCAGTATCCTTGTCTTTGTATGGCTTGTCTCCATGGTTGTGTTTATTGTGAAGCACACTGTGCAGTGGTCGCTTGTTCCCAGATGTCTACAGACTTCTAAGTTTGTGATCCTCTCTCCATTTGAGAGTACCAGGTCTAATATTGCTCCGTCCCTCCCGAGTGGGTTCCACCACTAGCTGTCTAAGGCATGCCCCCTGTAGGGCATCGAGAATGACCCTGCTCATGGATGTGGCTGCAGTCCATGTAGTCCGTTAACATCTGGCATATTCAGGTCCCCCATCAACAGTATCTCCCCTTTCTCAGCCATTTTGAGAATGTCCTCTATCATTTTCTTGTCCATTTTCTCCCCTTTAGACGGGGGTCTGTATACAACCCCTGTGTGGATTGTGATACCATTCCCTGTCTCCAAGGTGACCCAGAGTGCCTCTTGACCTCCCCCTTTACTTTTTAGTTCTGTAGCTTTGATTCCTTCCCTTACGTAGAGAGCTACTCCACCTCCTCTTTTACCCTCCTTGACCCTTCTGTAGATTGTGTACCCTGGTATGCTGACAACCCAGTCATGGTTCTCCGTGTACCATGTTTCTGTGACTACCACAATATCCAAGTGTTCCTCTTCCATCAGGGCATAAACAAGGTGCAGAGGGGAGACTTTTTCCAGTATAGGAAGAGTACAAGAACAAAGGGGCAAGATATGAAATTAGAAGGGGGGCAAGTTGAGGGGTAATGCGAGGAAGTTTTTCTTCACAGAAAGAGTAGTGGATCCATGGAATAGCCTGCCACAGGAAGTCGTGAGAGCGAGGACAGTAGAGGGATTTAAACATGCCTGGGACAGGCATAAGGGAACCTTAGAGAAAGGGAGGCGAAGGAAGAGGCCATTGACCAGATAGGGTTAGAAGCCGTACACTAGTATAGGGCTTACAGGCAGAATGGATGGGCCAAGCGGTCCTTATCTGCCGACAATTTCTATGAAGGTTGTTCAGGTTAAAGAGACTTCTCGAAAAGGCCATCATTTTAAAGGGTGAGATTTTACCCCCAAAGGTGAAATTCAGTTTTCTCCACCTGTTTAGGTCCAGTTTTAGTTCCATAATACACCTATGAAGGTTTTCATATACATACCATGCTGCTGAGATTGGGAATCAGGGTCATTCCCATGTATTAAATTTGATCTGGGGCCCAGACCAAGCCACAGGGGGGCCACTTGTTGTATGGTACAATGTTTATTCAGGGGTAGTACCTCAGTTTTAGCCCAATTGACTTTCACGCCTGACATCTAATGGAATACTTCAAGAACCTCATGGGCCATAGGCAGCGAGGTAACTGGGTCGGACAGGAGGAGGAATGTCATCTGTGTACACTAATGTTTTGAGGCTCACTTTTCTCACCTATACTTGCTGTATCGAGTTAAGCCGTTTAATTTTACACTGCAATGGTTCCATTGCTAATAGGTAAAGGGGGGGGGGGACAGCTAGAGAGAGAGAGAGATAGATAAGACAGACAGATACTTTATTTATAAAGTGCCCTTTCTCGGAGGCTCAGAGTGCTGTACAATTTCTCAAAAAACATCATCATCAAAAGAACTTCCAACAGTCACATTGCAGAGTAAGCAAAACAAATCATAATATATTTATCTACAATAAAATAAGACAGTCAGTAGAATATAAGGCTTTCAATAATTATTTAGATCATATGCTTGACTGAATAAAAATGTATTTAGCCCATTCTTAAAGGTTTGCACCAAGGGTGCCTCCCTCAAATGGCCTGGCAGTGAATTCCACAGGGCTAGTGCAGCAATGGAGAATGCCCAATCTCTCGACTGCTGCAACCTAGCTCTGGGGACCACCAGGAGGCATCCCTCAGAGGAACGGGGAGAGAGAGAGGGAGGGGGAGAGAGAGAGAGACGGGCAATGAGGAACCAGGAGATTTTGCAGGTAGTCTGGTCCCTGGCAATGCAGGGCTTTATAGGTCAGTAATCTGACCTTGAAGGCAATCCTCCACCTTATCAGCAGTCACTGCAGTCTGTGGAGAACAGGCATAATATGATCAAATCTCGATGCACCTGTTAACAGCCTGGCCACTGCATTCTGCACCAGCTGCAGACGGTGGAGATTGCCTCCAAATAGCCCCAGGTACAGAGCATTGCAGTAATCCAACCCAGACATGACTAAGACATGTATTAGGGTGGCAAGGTCATCAGCTGGTATCAGGGTTTGGATCTGGGTGATGTTCCTAAGATGGTAGAAGCCACTTTGGATGACGGCTGACACCTGAGCATCAAATGTCAGACCATCGTCAAGGACTATGCCCAGATCTCTAACCCAAATAGAGGGGGGTCAAGGGAACATCTCCCAGTCTCAAATCAGGATCACTCCCCAACCCTTCTCCATCCCACCAATAACCAAAGTCCACCACTAATACCTCACCTTGTCTGGGTTGAGTCGTAGCCGCGGTTTTAAGTTATCCAGCTCTGGATCTTGGCCAGGCAGGTGGTAAACACAGAGGTCATCATCTGGTTTCCAGGCAAACAAGACAGGTATAGCTGGATATCATCAGCATAGCAATGGAAACCCAGCCCATACCACCTGATAACATCTCCTAAGGGCAACATATACACCGTGAACAGCAGAGGTGACAGGACCAAACCTTGAAGAACTCCACAACATAGAGGCACTGGGCTAAATGAGGATAACCCCATCATCACCCTCTGCACACTAACCATGAGGTAGGACCTAAACCAGCTGATGACATTTGCCAGTTAGTCCACACCAGTTCTTCAGCCAATCCAGTAATATCTCATGGTCCACGGTGTCAAATGCCACAGAGAGATCCAGAAGAACAAGGATGATATGCTCTCCCTCATCTCTTGCTATAAGGAGATCGTTCAACAGCTTTACCAGGGCAGTCTCTGTGCTATGCCCAAGTATAAATCCAGACTGGAAGTGCTCAGAAGTGGCAGAGGAAGCGAGACAAGTCTCGAGCTGGATGGCCACCACTTTTTCTAAAACTTTTCCTAAAATGGGAGGTTTGAGACTGGCCTGTAGTTGGTGAGACACTCCAGGTCCAATGAGGATTTCTTCAAAAGGGGTCTCACCAAGGCTTCTTTCAAGGCCACTGGAAAGACCTCATTCCCCAAGGAACATCGGAGTATCTCAGCAACCACAGGTCCAATCAGGCCAACACAACAACCAAAAGTCAGGTTGGGCCTGGGTCTAGATCACAATGGGTTGGTCACAGCATCGAGACTATCTCAGCAGCCACATCCACTCTAACTGGATCAAACTCACCCCACACGAGAGGGGTGCCCCGGCACGTCACCAGTCTGATCCCACAAGCTCTTTGAGCAGCAATGGAGGAGATCTCAATCTTGATAGAGGACAATTTGTTGGCAAAGAACAGAGTAAACGCATTGCACCTTGTGCTTGAACTAGCTCCCCCAGTATGGAGACAGGCTGGGTGCAGCAACCTGTCCACCGTACAGAAAAACTAAGCCGGTCTGTTCCTTGCCACAGCAATCTCTCTCTACAGAAAATCCACCTTTTTCCGGGAGATTGCCCTTTGATAGTCACCATAGTGTGACCTCAAAGTCAGTTTGCCCTCAATCAGTCCCGACCTCTTCCAGCACTGCTCCAACCTCCAACCTTTTATCTTTAACTCCCTGAGTTCCCCATCAAACCAGGGGGCCTCCAGCGAGTAGATAAGGGAAAGATATGGATGGGTGTGATAGAGTCGAAGGCTGCAGTAACAGCCCTGTTATAGGCTGCCATTGCCTCCTCTGCACCACTGCGCATGCAGTTTTCACACTTGCTAGGTCCAGCACCACCTGTAGTTCTGTTGGGGACAATCCCCTCACAGGTATCCTTGTGTGGTATGCCTGTGAAGGTTGAATGGCTCAGAAATATGTCTGTTTGTTAGGATTCTGGCTATAGGAGAAGTATATTGGCCTTCTAGGAGGAACAATGCATGATGAGTCATGAAAAGGGGTGGGGCTAGGGGTGGAGCTTAGGATCCAGTTTTTGGCCCATCCAAAGGTGGCAACCCTAGGCAGAACCGAGGTATATACCACCCGGGTGAGTGGGAGGAGCCAGCTTGAAGACTTCCGGCAAGATTTAAAGGGGAAAGGGGCATGCCAATAAGTGTGGACGAACAACATATCCACAATCCTAGAACCTGTTTTTCTAGGGATGTGGATATGGTGTTCTAGCTATACTTTCTGGCAGACTCCTAGTAGTTCTCTGGGAGGAAGGAGGCAAGGCGCACACCCCCTACTTCCGGAACACAGACTGGAGAACTGAGGTCCCAAAACCAGCATCCTGGCGTGACTTAAGGTCAATGTGGTAATGGGAAATGAAGTTGTGTGCTGACTTCCAGGTAGCAGCCCTGCAGATTTCCTGCATAGGGACATCCCTAGAAGCAGCCACCGACGAGGCGGTATGGCATGAGGAATGAGCCCCAAGCCCTTTGGGAGGCGCCCTACCTGTTAACCTATAGCACAGATCAATCCAGGATGTGATCCACCTGCCAATCGTCTGCTTGGCTGCAGGTATGCAAAGTGCAGCTTCAGTGTAGGTGACAGACAGCTGGTGAACCTCTCCTCCCTGAACTCCAGTCATGCGCTCTTTATAATAAGTGAGCGCTCACCTCAGGTCCAAAAGTATGGAGCCTGTGTTCAGCCTCCGAGGTGTGACTGGTGAAGAACACCACTAGAGTCATCAGCAGGTTCAGGTGAAACTCTGACACAATCTTCAGGAGGAACTTCAGGTTGGGGTTCAGGACAACCTGGTCCCTGTGGAAGACCAGGTAAGGACACTACACTGAGAGCGCCTGGAGCTCACTGATCCTTCTGGCTGACGTGATAGCCACCAGGAAAGCAGTCTTCCACAACAGATAAGACATCTCACACCCGTGCACTGGTTAAAATGGTTTGCCCATGAGCTTGTCAAAACCAGCAACAAGTCCCACAGTGGTGGTGGTTCACGCACTTGAGGGGAAATGTGTTCAAGGTCCTTGAAGAAGCACCAGACCACCTTCTCCTGTGCAGACTGCTGACCGGCCCATGCCTGGTAAGCAGAGATGGCTACCAGGTGCACCTTAAGGGTCACTGATTGAAGTCCCCCAAGAGAGAGAGAGAGAGAGAGAGACACCACATGTAGTCTAAAATGCTAGCCACTGGACAGGTTGAAGGGTTCAACCCCCTGCCCTGACACAAAATGGAGAATCTCTTCCATTTGAAGGCATAGCATTTTCTGGTTGATTCCTTGTGAGATGCCTCCACTACGGTGAGGACATCTTCGGAGAGACCCAAAGCTTGGAACTCTAGTCACTCAGAAACAAGGCTGTCAGATGCAGGGATCGAAGGTCCGGGTGGAGCACCTTTACCTGACTGATGGAAAGCAGGTCTGGGTGGGCTGGAAGATGCCTCGGGAGCCTGTTGCTGAGGCTGAGGAGATCGGGGTACCAAAACTGTTGGGGCCAGTCTGGAGCCACAAGGAACACCTGTGCCTTGTCCCTCCTGACCTTGAGTAGCATTTTGTGGATCAAGGGAAGTGGAGGGAAAGCATAAAAGAGGCCTGGGGTCCGTGGCCTCAAGAAGGCATCCCCCTGCAATGAGCCCTACTGAGAGGAGCAGGCACAAAACAGCATCAGCTTTGTGTTCTCCCTTGAAATGAACAGGTCCACCTGAGGGGTGCTCCACTGGGAGAACAGACTATGAACTACATCTGGGTGGAGAGACCACTCATGAGATGCCTCGCCCACCTAGCTGATGGCATCCGCCAGCTGATTTGAGGCTTCTGCCATGTGGACGGCTAGGAGATCTGCCTCCAGGCTGCATACCAGGGTCCAGATATGGAGAGCTTCCTTGCACGAGGCAAGGAGTGCGTCCTGCCCTACTGGCTGAGGTAGTACATAGTCATGGTATTGTCCATCTGGACCTGGACCACCTGACCCCGGACAAACGGAGCAAATTCGGTCAGGGCTAGCTGAACTGCTTGGAGCTCCAGCAGATTGATATGGCATCGGGACTCCTGGGGTATTCCCCTAGGTGGGCACCCCAGCCCATCAGAGACGTGTCGGTCGTCAGGAGGACTGTCAGCTCATGGCGGAAAAACGGGATCCCTTCCTGCAGATGTTCTGGGATGAGCCATTACTGGAGGGCATCCCACATCCTCTGGATCACAGTGACCAGCTGGCTGAAGTGACCTTTGCACTGAGACCACTAGCTGGCCAATTCCCACTGGAGGGAGTGCATATGCCAACGGGTTCATCGGACCATGCTGATGCAGGCCACCATGTAACCCAGAATGTGCAGAAAGTCCCAGGCAAGGCACAAGTGCCCAACCAGAAATGACTGGGCAAAGGAGGAGAAAACCTCCACCTTGTCCACCAGGAGTTGAGCTCTGGCTTGGCACAAGTCGAGCTCTGCCTCAGTGAAACTGATCACCTGTGAGGGCGTGAGTTCCGACTTGGCCTCATTGACCAGGAGGCCACGGTTGAAGCAAGTCTGGAGGGCAAGGTCCCTGGACCGCTTCACCTCCAACCTGGAGGGATCTGCTATCAGCCAGTCATCCAGGAAGGGGTGCACCCAGATCCGCTGCTGCCTCAGGTAAGCTGCTACCATTGCTATGCATTTGGTGAAGACCCTGGGGGCCAAGGAGAGGCCAAAAGGCATGGCTTGGAATTCATCAAGGGTTCCCTCTGCTTGGAAGTGGAGGAACCTTCAAGGGAACGGATGGATCGGGACATGAAATAATGCGTCCTGAAGATCCAGAGAGCAAAATCACATGTTCTGCTCCAGAGACAGTATGATCTGGGACAGAGTTACCATCCTGAAGGTGCAAGACCTGAGGAATTTGTTTAGGTCATGCAGCTCTAGAATGGGGTGCCAGCCCCCCATCCACTTTAACACCAGGAAGTACCCAGAGACAAACCCTGGGTGTTCCGGAGGATCCACAACTCTGACCACAACCTCCTTATGGAAGAGCTGGGCTATATCATCTTGAAGAGCCGACCAAGTGGCTGCAGATACAAAGTCCTCCCGTGGGGCACGGGCTTGGCTTGGAGAGTACTGCTTGAATTCTAGAGGCAGACCCTGACCGACCACTTCCAGAACCCACCTGTCCATTGTGACAGTGGACCAGGAGGAAAGTAAATGGTGGAGACGGCCCCCCCACAGGAGGACGCAGGGGAGGTGTGATGGGTAGGAGGGTAGCCACTCCATCCTGTCACTGAGCAAGATCAGAGGAGGATCCAGCTGAGGAAACTCAGAGTCCCTTCTCTCCAGCCTTTTGGACCACTGAAGCCATGGACTTGGCCCGAGGTCACCAGGACTGAGCCTGCTGGCCAGACTTGATACTGGGCTGGTTTGGTCACAAGGGTGGAGGACCAAAAGGGCTTGTGTGTCTGCTGTTTACAGCCTTTGTTGTCCTTCTGGGTGGATGTCACAGATTTCAGGGTTGCACTGGACTTTTCAGTGCGCTGGAGGTGACCCTCCACACCAGATCCAAATAGGTCATTGCCCAAAAAGGGGACATCCACCAGCTTGTGCCGAGTATCCGATGTAAAGTTTGAGATTCACAGCCAAACCCTACGGTGCATGGCAACTGTAGCCGCCACAAAGCGGGCGTAAGAATCACCAACATCCAGAGCCATCTGGTGTTACTGTTTTGCCACTGCCTTATCGTGGTCTCAGACCTGTTTGATCATGGTCTGAAGGGCCGCAAGGAGGTAAGGAATCACCTAATCCAGGGAGCCCAACAGGACATGAAAGAAGTGTGCCATCAGGATGGCTGAGCTGGCCTGGCAGAGGCCGAGCGAGGAGGCAGCAAAGAATGTTTTGGCTGAATGATTCAATTTCTTGGAGACTCTGTCTGGTGGCCTATCAGCGTCCCCGGTATTGCCTGAGCGCTGAAACATGGAGTCAGCCACCAACCCCTCAGCCAAGGGATGCTCCGTGAATCCTGAAAGGGTACCGGTGGGCACCGCATACTTGTAGGCCATCCAGGCTGAGGGTGCAGGGCACTGCCAAAACTCCAGGGCAGTGACAACAATCACCTTGGCCACAGGGAAGGCCTCTGTTGGAGAATCCCCTTTGTCCAGGATTTCTGTGAGGGGCTCTCAAGCCCGCTTTTGAATGGGCTCCTGCTCCATCCCTGAAGATTTGAAAATGAGCCGAAGAATGCCTGCGAAGTCAGGCCTTCATCCATGGAAAGATCCCTGATCAACTGTGTGTCCAGTGGATAGAAGTGCAAAGAGGAATCCTCAGACTCCGCATAAAGCCGGTGGCCACCTGTGTCACCTTTGACCTGCCGCGGTTGGTTAGGAGTAAGAGTGACCGACAGCTGATGGGGAAGTCCCTTGGCTGGCTGAGGACTCCTTGGTCGGAGCACCATCTGTCGACTGTTTAGGCATCGGCTCCACCATGATCAGCAGAGAAGCCTGCTTTGACCTAGCCAACAGGGTCTGAACTGGCTCCACTGAGGGAGGAACAGTGTTGACTGGCCCCACTGGGGGCACTGGCCTTTTGGGTGACACCCATGTAATAGCCAAGATGGTAGCCGGTGTTGACTTCGGCCAGGACAGAACCAGCTGTTGCCACATTAGGTCTTTGTGCTGTCGATGCAATTTGCGCCGAAGCCTTTCTTCACCTGAGGAAGACAAAGATGAGTAGCGGCAGCACCACTTACCATGGTGTCGAGAGCGAGACCACTGATGTCAGCGGGATCTGCTAGCCTCAGAAGTCAAATATGACAGAGACCACGGTGGTGCCGATGGGGGGGGGGCCTGGAGGGATCTGGGGAGATCTGCGGCTCCTCCTGGTCTTGGCTGATGACCAGCAGTTCTGGCTCAGTAAGCTGGGCCAACCAATCAGTGATCACCAGTAGGACCAGAGTCCTGAAAAGAGAGTTGGCCTTTTCAGATGACAACTGGTCGACAGGGTCAAAAAAATCTTGGCTGCACTGTCAGCCAGCGTCTCAGCCAAATGGTCCAACTAGGTTACCACGAAACAAGTAGCCAAGGCTGCAGTTTTGACCATAGTCTAAACCAGTTTCCTGCAAGCAGGACCATTCCTGGTCCCAGGAGCATCGACGATGAGTCTTCTCTTTGTTCTTCTTGGACTCCTTCTTGTGTGAGCGAGAACTGTGTGACTCAGTATGGCCCTCTCTTTTAGTTGAGAGGGACTGGCACAGCTCCTTGGAATGAGGCCGAATAAGTGGAGCCCAACTGGAGCAGAATAAAGGCCAAGGCAGAAGAGGATTGAGCAGTGGCCTAGGCCACCTCCTCCTTGAAGGCCTTGAGCTGTTCTACCTGCTCGGCGGACCCCACTGCCATAGAGACCACTCAATGGGCAACCTCTGATTTGACCGGTGGGTACTGTTTCTCCGGTTGGCCCAACTTCAGGTGGGCAGCGCAGTCATCGCAAATACTCGTGTGAAATGACCGACAAAAGTTGCAGGCCTGTGGATTGTGTTAGTGGCCCAGAAAGTAGACACACGAGGGTCTTATGGGGCACCTTCTGCATGCAAGGGCATCAGCGAAAATCGGGAATGGTCTTGTCCTCCCATTGCGGTCGCGATCAAAGATCGAGGTGAAGACGGAACTCGAACAAGTTTTAATGTAAGTTTAGAAAGTAAATCTGAAGATTTGAGTGCCAGGGCCAACTCAACATGGGAGTGGTAAGGAGGGAATCTGAACCTTCCAAGCAGAAAGGAAGAGCTGGTGCAAGGGGCACAGCCAGCTAGAAGACACTTCCGACGATCCTTAAAGGGAATGGCAACTGCCAGAAAGTGTGGACAGAACATCATATTCACATCCCTAGAACCGGTTGTTCCAGCTCAGCAAGCTTTCCCCGGTCAAAAACTACAGAAAAATAATAATGTCTCTCAAATTAATGGTACCCATAGTAGTCCAAAAGATGGTGTGGAATAATGGGTACAATCTAAAGATATTTGAGAAGTAATCCAGTCAATAATGAGACTGCAGACATGATAAAGTACACAGCTATGACATCTCTGAACACACAAGAAAAAGTACTGTTTCTTCCATGTGGCTGCTTTGCAGACATCAGGTAAGGTAATGTCCCTTGCAGATGCCACTGTGGCAGCAGTGCCCCTGGTACAGTGAGCCCTGAGGCTCTCAGGGGGGCTGTTTACCTGCCTTGCCATAGCAAAACTGAATACATGAGACTGTCCTATGAGAGATGGTCCTCTTAGTGATTTGGCCTTCCTCTACCCAACTCCTCATAGGTGAGAAAAAGCTGGGTAGTGGAGCCCCAGAACTGCTTGGTGTGCTCTGTGAGAGAGCACTAGTACCCTTCCATAATTCTGCTCTCTTTGTATGTATGAAGCCTACTGCAGTAGCATATGTGTGTGACCATGCTTTTCTTTTTCTTTCTGATCTATCTCACGTTCCTTATTTCAGACTGGCCACCTGGAATGGGATGCCTCCCTTCTTGCTAAATCCTTCACTGTCTTTCTGCAGATGTGGAACTGTGGTGCTCGACCTCCCCCCCCAGTCAACAGACCATAAATAATGCTGGTGCAGCAGTCTGCAGCCTTAAAACATTTATTTATTGAGGCACATGAATGTCTGCTGCTATTTTGTTTTTTGTTTTTCCTGTTTGTTTACATTCCTGCTCGTTTCTATAAAGAAAAAGGGGTATAAGACGTAGTACACTAACAGTTTTTCTTTTTTATTGACCAACAGACTAGGTTGGTTGTCCAATCCAAAAAGGCTTTGCTGCTAAGTCTAGTGCTTTTCATAGCAACGCTAATAAACAAACAAATGCAGCATTAAGTGTTTTCTTCGATAATGTAAATGAATATACTGTGACTGAGGCTGAGCGAGCTATGTAACAACTGTTGTGTGTGCTAATTGCTAGCCTTGCCCTGCCCTCTTTACTAGTTCCAGTTAGAAATTCAGACAACAATTGTAAACAGAAGTTCAAACACGTTGAAAAAACATGTAAAAGTGTCCTTCCTTAGTAACAAGTGTTTGGTCTTATTTCTGATATGTGAAGTAAGCAGTTCTTACCCAGATAATGAGAAATTCAAGCTTGGTAACAGAGGTGTGTCTGTTTGAGACCTGTTCAGATCCCTGCTATCTTCTGCTAGAACCAGCAGCCCTCTCCTCCATTTTCACGTTAAGCATGCGCCGCAGCATGAAGGCGTGTTAGCAAGTAGCACACTTGGAGGTGTCCTCTCCCACCCAATGCACTGCCCCTTGAGCAGGCGTGGTGTCCTGCACCAATGGGTGCAGGAGCTCAGTATGACAAGCGGTGTTCCTCTGCTTCAAAGGAAAGCACGCTGCCATACTGGCGCCACCCCGCATCACGCGCCACTCTCCCCCGCACGCCCGCCACGCCTTAAAGCTGCATACGCTGTGGAGCCCACCCCAGCTTTGACCTAACAAAAGAAAGGTATATTTGAAAAATATGTTTAGGGTTTAAAAGAGGCAGAGTCTGATGTGGTCACCTGATGGGTTCCTAGTATAAAAGGAAGCTCATCCTGTGGAACCTTCAGATTTCATTGGAGGATCAGTAGGTGCTGGTCCAATGCGTTAAGTCTGCACCTCTTCAGACTAAGACTCTCTTTGAATCCAGGACGGCTCATTGCTGAAATAGTCCTTGGAAGACTGGAGTATTATTTTTTTTTTATCTTTTGTATTTCTTTTGACGTTGCAAGTTCGCAAGTTTTATTTGGTTATTTACTTGTCTCTACTTAATAAAAAATTTGGCTTGGTAGCATTACACTTTGCCACCTTACTGTGGTCTCAGTGTCCATCACTGCACCCACACCCTTTGACATGCTCCAAGTAGTAGGAAAGGGCTCACTTCACATCCAGACTATGGAGTCTGTTCTCCAGGAGTGCCTCTTTCAGTGAAGAACACAGGAAGAGTGATAGACTGGTTAAGGTGAAATTCAGAGACCACCTTAGGAAGAAACTTTCTGTTTGTTCTGAGCTCTACTTTGTCCCTGTGAGAGACAATGTAGTTTGGATCTGTGCTTGCAACTCTGAAATCTCCTGGCAGAGGTAATAGCCACTAAGAAGACAGTCTTCCAAGTGACGTATTTCAGATATGCCGTAGCCATGGGTTCAAAAGGTGTTTCCATGAGCTTGGCAATGCACAGGTTAAGGTCCCAAGGAGAAACAGGTCCCCTGAAGGTGGAGAAGACCTTTAAAGAATGTTTTGAAAACAGGTAATGAGATGATTGTCTGCTCTTTGCCTGTGGACAGTTAAGCAGAAAATGCAGCTAGGTGCAGCTTTAAGGATAAGGCATTGAGACCTGAGGCCTGTAAGTGAGCCAAATAGTCTAGAAGACTGGGGACTAATGCTTTGAGAGGATTGAAATGCTTCCCCTTCCACCAGAAAAAAAATATTTTCTACTTGGCTGCATAAGTTTTCTTGGTTCTAGGTTTCTTGGCCATTCTCAGGATGCTGTGGACCTGTTCTGAATACTAGGATTCTGGGTACTCTAACTCAAGGGCCAGGCTTTGAGGTGAGAAGACTGCAAATTGGGATAAGTCACCCCAGTCTGATGAAAAGTGCGACTGAGGGGAAGTCAGATCAGCTTGCTGGACGCCAGGGCTAGCAGGAGAGAGTACCATGACTGCCTTGGCCAATCTGGACCCACCAGGATCATTGTTACAGGCTGGGACCTTAGCTTCAGCAGCACTCTGTGAATCAGAAGGAAGGGAGAGAAGGCATAAAGAAACTTCCCTGACCTGTCTAGGGACAAGGCATCTGTTGGAAGAGTCCAAAGTGCTGGAGACCTGCAGTAGTACAGAGGAAGCTGCTGGTTTAGGTGAGAGACAAACTGATTATTTCTGGTGTGCCCCACCTTCTGAAGATTGTGGCAAGGACCTGCTTGTTCAGAGTCCATCTGTTGTGCCCCTGGCTGATGCAAGTGACGGCATCCACCAGAGTATTGTCCTTGCCTGGGAGATGTATGGCTGAAAGGCTGACGTCAAAGGAGTAGGCCAAAGACCAGATTTTCATTGCCTCTGTACAAAGCGTTGTGGAACTTGTGCCACCCTGCTTGTTTATGTAAAACACTGCAGTAGTGTTGTCCAATCTGATTTGCACTGAATGGCCTTTCAGCTATGGGGCAAAGGACTTTAGAGCAAGGTAGATGACTCTGAACTCCAGTAAATTGGTTTACAGATTCCTTGGGAGTCCAAGTGCCACTGACAGAATGGCTGTCCAGATGAGCTCCCCACCCCAGGAGGAAGGCATCTGTGGTAATAATTTTTGTGGGAGAAGGCAATTGGAAGGGGATTCCCACTGACAGGTTGACAGGATCCTTCCACCAGTTCAGAGCTTGGAGTAAGGTTTTTGTGACTGGAACCAGCTTGGATAGAGAATGTCTTTTCGGGACCAGTAAGCCCGAAGGTGGTACCGTATGTCGCTCATCTGGAATCTGACTCCTGGAACAACAGCTGTCATGGATGCCATGTGTCCCAGGAGTTTTAGAAAATGGCTGGCTGGCCTGAACTGGTCCAAGGGAAAGGAGTTTGCCAGTGGCAGGAATTTTTGTATCCCTTCTGCATGGAGGAAGGCCCTGCTTTGCTGAGTATCCAGCTCTGCCCCAATAAAAGTAAGGAGCCCAGCTGGAGTCAGATGGGACTTCTCTTCATTTATGGGAATCCCAGAGCCTTCAGAGTGCGCTTTGTAATGGTGAGGGCCTCTTGCACTTGCAGAGGAGTCTTGCCCACCAGGAGCGAGTCGTCCAGGTATGGGTAGACTGAAATGCCCTGTTTCCAAAGATAAGCTGCCACCACAGTCAGGCATTTGGTGAATACCCTTGGGGCTGAAGAAAGACTGAAGGGCATAGCTGCAAACTGGTAGTGCCCTGATGGCAGCCTGAACCTTGGGAATTTTCTGTATGACTGCCTTACTGGAATATAAAAATAGGGCGTCCCTTGGGAATGGGATCTAGGAAGACTAGCCAATCTCCTCGCTGAAGAGAGTGGATCAGTGTTGTGAGAGTGACCATTTTGAATTTTGGTTTAAGTAAGTGCCTGTTCAGATGCCTGAGGTCAAGGATAGGTCACCACTCCCCATTTTTCTTCTCTGCACGGAAGTATCTGGAATAGACACCCTTGCCCTTCTGTGAAGGAGGAACTTTCTCTAAAGTCTTTGCTGCTAGCAGCTTTTGTACTTCCAGCTCCAGAAGAAGTCTTTCTGTAGGGGACTGGGGTTTTGACAGGAAGGGACCCCAGAGAGGTGGACATTTTTTTTAACTGAAGGGGAAGGCCCTTTTCCACTATCTCCAGGACCCACTCGTCTGACATTATTAGGGTTCAAGACTGGAGTTAGTGGGAGAGCCTGCCCCCTACTGGTAGAGGAGAGGTGACCTGAACACTGAATTCAGTGTTTAGCTTGTGAGGCAGGAGCAGGGGTGGAGGTACCTCTCTTTTGTCCCCTCCTGCCTCTTCCTCTGAAGAAAACCCTCATCTGAGTGTAGTCCCCTGGCACAAGATATGGGAGGAAGGGTCTAGGGAAGTAACCCCTGTCCCTATTCCCTTTGTTCTGAGCTCTGTGGTTACTGGGATCCTTCCCTCTGGCCGTATTATTTCGGTAGGCCATTTCGTACTCAACCACCTTTTTTCATGTAGGCTTCTGTTCTGTCACCAGAGAGAGAGTTCTGATTATGGGGAAGTCCATAGCTTTGGACTAGGTGTCCTGTCACAGACTGGTTGTCCTTAGCCAAGCCAAGCGCCTTTTAGAATTGGAACTTGGTAGTTTCCAAGGCATTTTTTGCTGTCTCCATTATATCCTGGACCATAGTGTCTGGCTTATGGTGGGCAATAGCCAGGACAAAATTCCAGAGGGCCTTCTGGTACTTGGCAGTATAGTCTATGTAAGAAAAGAGGCACAGAAGGAGAGAGGCTGAAGTATAGGATTTCTTAGCCATAAAGCCTCCTAGACTCCTTTTCAGGGGGGCTGAGAGGACAGAAGGAAGTTAGCTTTGTCACAAGCTGCCTGCTGTACAACCCCTTCATGACCAGGCTACACGTACAGGAAGTCAGTGTCAGTCCTGGAAAGCTGATACTTTTTATCTATTTTCTTGTCTACTTCAGACAGGGAGCTAGGGGTCTGGAGCAGCTTCATAGTATTTTTTTTTCTGAAAGCCTTATATACAGGGAGGACTACCTTTCTTGGAGGAGACCATCATGTCTCTGTAATCCTCGTCCTCCTGATCATCCTGTGTGGACTCCTGTGCGGGGAGATCCAGGGTGTCCACCATATGCTGCAAGAAAGTTAGCGTTGAGGAAGCATCCTCCTGATCACTAGGGGAAGCTACAAAGTTTGGATCTGGGGAAACATCAGGCTCTAAGGAGCTTTCCCCTGTGTCATTATCTGGGCCATAATAATCTTCATCCTCCCCAGGAAAGTCACCTGCATCAGAGGGAACTGCACTGGGGGGTAGATTAGCAGTAGCGGAGTTTGAAACATGGACCCCATGCCCTGCAGAGTTTGGCTTTAGTCATTTCAACAGAGGGTAATACCCTGGTAAATCTGTGAGATTATGCCCCTGAGGCCCAATGTTTTTTGATTTATCTTTGTGCTTTTTGCTTACTGCCGACTCTCCATGCTTAGGTGTAGGAAGGGCAGTGGCATGTTTATCTATATGAAGGCTTCTTAGCAGGCACTTCATCAGTGACCTGATCTGGTTTTTAGTAGTTGCCACTTCAGTGCGCTTAAATGCTGTGGGCTTATTAGGCACTTCATCAGCACCTTTGCTGCCATTTTTTTCTGTGGATGGTACTTCATCAATACCTTTATTATTATTTTTAGGCTTAGAAGGCACTTTATCAGCACCTTTATTATTAGTATTTTTAGGTTTAGAAGGCACTTCATCAGCACCCAGATTGGAGCCTTTAATCCTAAAAGGCCTCTCATCGGTAGCCTTGCGGCCATCATTAATATTTTTGCTCTGTTTCTAAGGGTTTTTGAACAGAATTTAGAGCAAAATGAACATTAGTGAGCTGGACCTAAGCACTGTACAGGTAGTATCAGCTTTAGCCACGATTCTGTGGCACTTTACACAACTGTTTAAACCTGTGGGTCCGGTTCTCTTTTTAGGCTTTTCTGACATGCCAATTCATCAGAAACGCTAAAAATAATGGTCCCCAATAGCGAAGTGTTGAAATAATGGTTGGTTCCCTCGCAGTAAGGAACTGTGATTTAAAACCGCAAAACACACCAAAAAGAGGGAGAAAATAGTGGTTTTTGGTGAAAAAAGGGAATCGCTATTAAAATAAAGAACCGTCAAAAAACAGTAACTGCGGTAAAGTTTTACCTCAGAAAATAGAGATAGGAATCACAGAAAAAGGGGGAAAATGCAGTTCCAGGGAACTGAACAGGAACCGCTAAAAAACTCTAGAATAGGAAAAAATATTAATAATTACTCTCCGTCTCAGCATAAAAGTAAAGATTATGGGCCAAAAAAATGGTTTTCTCTTGAACAGAGCACCTCAGAGGCAGTGTTTCTCAGTCAATCAGAGAAAAAAGTCTGGTGCCCTCTAGGTAGGCTCCACTCAGCACACCCTTCTGCTCTTATCCGATTGGCCAATTCATTACATGAATATTTGTGACTCCACCTTTGAGGCAGTTCAACCTAATCAGCTTACTGCACTTACTTACTGATGCTAAAGGACCCCTGGGGTGAGAAAACAGTTTTCCTTGTAAACTGGACTATGTTCATTTATTTTAAGGCAAATTCAAGACAGATCTTGTTACAAGTGATGTACGGAAATAACCAGCAATCAGCAGATAAACCATCTTTGTTTTCAACACAGTTTATCATAAAAAATGGCTCATTATAGTCATTGATACCCATTTCCCATTACTTATAAGAATATAAACTGATATTCTTATATAACATTTTTTTTTTTTTAATGGGGGAATCCATTGGTCTCTAAACCCTTCATGCACAGTGCTGATCAAACTCTTGGGATTCAGATTCTGGACCACAGACAATGACCAATCTCTTGTACAAAGAAGGTGCCTACGTATGAGCCATCCAGTAATGAAAGAAGTATACTGTAACTTGCCAGCCCGGTGGCCTGGGGTCAGCCATGCAGAACTCATGAATTTAAAGTTCCTTCTTGGGCTGGAGAAAAATGAGGGCACATTATGGATATGATTCACTCAACCTTAAGGAGGACTAAAGCTAGTTACATTACATTATATATCCCCTATAAGTAGTTAGGAAAGTGCTTGTATCATCTTGCGGAGGAAAAGGTTACCTGCTGTCCTGCTCTGCAAAAAGTCAAGGGTGGGCTGTATCCACTCCAGTAAGGAATGGGGGCTGTGAGATACACTGCCTGGGACTGGATGCAAGTCCCTCAGTATACTGGTGTGTCACACATCTCTGCAGTACTGTGGAACTGTGGTGGGGGTATCAGAATACAGTTTATTCCTCTGTTGGTAGATTTACAATGGTGGCAGGGATTTAAAATACGTCTCTGTAGGGGCTAGAACATACCACATCTTGATTAAATGAGTTCTATCCACTAGGTTGTGGAAATCTTACCTGTAATCTCAACCCCCATTTTGAATCTACCTGGAGAGATGTAAAGTGCAGTCATTCTGCAGTCTGCTTCTGGGCAACACCGTGCCAAGCTGGGATCAGCTAGCTGGATCATTATTCAGATTAGTTAACTTTTGCTCACCAGGTTAAGCAAATTAATGAGTACAGCCGAAATTAGGTTGAACTGCTATGAATCATGAAGCAAAATGAATACAATCATTTCCAATTCAAAGCAAAGCAAGACATTTCAAGCTGCCTGTGATACAACTGAGGAGCAAAAAAACCAGCATAAAATTTTCACAGAGTGCTAATCACCATTGCCTGAAGAAAGTATAACTGTGATGACTATCATATCCCAATTCATAAAAACAGGTTACTCACCTGTAACAATAGTTCTGGGAGTGGTATATGTTGTTCATACACACTCTTTGGCATGTCCCTTTCCCATTTAAATCTGTCCAGAAGTCTTTAAGCTGGCTCCTTCCACCCACCCGGGTGGCAAATACCTCAGCTCCGCCCCATGATGCCAGATCTTAGCCCGCTGAAAGCAAGGTGATGTGCCTAAAGCCAGGGAGGTCAGGTGGGTGCGTGTGGGTGAACAACATATACCACTCCTAGAACTACTGTTACAGGTGAGTAACCTGTTCTTCTAGGAGTGTGGATATGTTGTTCATCCACACTCTTTGGCAGACTCCTAGCAGTTTTCCGGGAGGAGGGAGGCAAGGTGCACACACCCTACTTAAGAAACAGAGATTGGAGAACCGAGGCCCCAAAACCAGCATCCCGATGTGACTCAAGGTTGATGTGGTAATGGGTAATGAAGGTGTGTGCTGACTTCCAGGTAGCATTCAGACAGATTTCCTGGATAGGGATGTCCCTGAAAGCAGCCACCGATGCAGCAGTATGGCGGGTAGAATGAGCTCTTATCCCTCTGGGAGGCTTCTTGCCCGCCAACTCATAGCACAGACCTATGCATAATGTAATCCATCTTGCAATGGTCTGTTTGGCTGCAGGTCTGCCAGAAGCGGCTTCAGCGTAGGTGACAAACAGCTGGCGAACCTCTCCCTGAATTTCCACCATCCTCTCCTTGTAGTAGGAGAGAGCACGTCTAAGGTCCAGGGTATGAAGCCTGTACTCGGCGTCCAAGGTGTAGTTAGGGTAATATACCGGCAGAGTCAACACCTGGTTAAGGTGAAACTCTGACACCACCTTCGGAAGGAATTTTGGGTGGGGGTGCAGGACAACTTTGTCCCTGTGAAAGACCAGATAAGGGGAGTCCACCGAAAGCGCCTGGAGCTCCCCTGTACTTCTGGCTGACATGATAACCACCAGGAAGGCAGTCTTCCACGACAAGTGTGAGAGCTCACACTTGTGCATGGTTCGAATGACTTGTCCATGAGCTTTGCCAAAACCAGCAAAAGATCCCATGGAGGTGGAGGTTCACGCACCGGAGGGGATATGTGATCCAGGCCTTTGAAAAAGCGCCTGACCACTGTCTCCTGTGCCAATGTCGACTAACCAGCCCGCACCCGGTAAGCAGAAATGGCTGCCAGGTGCACCCTAAGGGTTGATGACCGCAGACCCCCTTTGGAGAGAGACCAAAGGTAGTCTAAAATGTTAGCCACACAGCAGGATAAGGGGTCCAGACTCTTACCCTGACACCAAATGGAAAACCTTTTCCATTTGAAGGCATAACATTTCCTGGTCGATTCCTTACAGTGATGCCTGCACAACTGTGTAGACATCCTCAGAAAGACCCAAGCCTGGAACTCAAGCCACTCAGGTACCAGGCTGTGAGGTGCAGGGATTGAAGGTCTGGATGGAATACCCTCCCCCTGGTTCAATGATATCAGGTCCGGGCGTGTACAAAGCCACTCTGGAGCCCTGCAGCTGAGGCTGAGGAGATCTGGATACCAGAACTGGTGGGGCCAATCTGGGGCTACCAGGATCACCTTCGCCTTGTCCCTCCTCATCTTGAGTAACACCGTGTGGATCAAGGGAAATGGAGGGAAGGCGTAGACGAGGCCTGGGGTCCACGGCCTCGAGAAGGCATCCCCTGCAGCAAGCCCTGCTGAGGGGGGCGGGTATGGTACAGCCTCAGCTTGGTGTTCTCCCTGGAGGCAAACAGGTTCACCAACAGTTTGCCCCAATGGGAGAACAGATTGTAAGTTACCGCTGGATGGAGAGACCACTCATGGGATATCTGGCCTATGCGGCTGAGAGCATCTGCCAGTTGGTTCAAGACTCCTGCCACATGGATGGCAAGGAGATCCGCCTCCAACCAGCTGACGAGGCTCCAGATCCGGAGTGCCTCCTTGCATAGCAGATGGGAGTGCGTGCCGCCCTGTTTGTTGAGGTAGTACATGGTTGTGGTATTGTCCATCTGGACTTGAACCACTTGACCCCAGAGCTGAGGAGCGAAAGCTGACAGTGCCAGTCTGACTGCTCTGAGCTCCAGCAGATTGATGTCGCATCGGCACTCCTCAGGGGTCCAGAACCCGTGGGCTCTGTTGTCCCCCATGTGGGCTCCCCAGCCCATGAGAGAGGCATCGGTCATGAGAACGACCGTCGCCTCTGGGCGGACAAATGGGATTCCTTCCTGCAGACGACCTGGGACGGTCCACCATTGGAGAGCGTCCCACATCTTCTGGGTGACAGTGACCAGCTGGTCAAAATGACCCTGAGGCTGAGTCCACTGAGCTCCCACTGGAGGGGGTGCATGTGCAATCTGGCCCAATGGACCACTGAGCTGCACGCCACCATGTAACCCAGAAGGCGCAGGAAGTCCCGGGCAGGGCACAAGTGCCCAACCAGAAATGATTGGGCAAAGGAGGAAAGAACCTCTGCCCTGTCTGCCAGGAATCGAGCTCTGGCTTGAGGAGAGTCGAGCTCTGCCCCAATAAAGCCCATCACCTGAGAGGGCACAAGTTCCGACTTGGCCTCATTGATCAGGAGGCCTAATTGGGAACAGGTTCTGAGGGCCAGGTCCCTGGACCTCTCCACCTCCTTAAGGATATCCGTGAGAGGATATTCCGCCTTCTTTTGGCTAGGCTCCAAGAGCATACCGGTTGACTCAAATAAGGCGGAGGATGCCCTGGAAAGAGGAAGGACCTTCCTCCAAGCCTGTCACTGACAACTCATCATCAGGGTGTGAGTGTAGACCAGTGGTATCCAAGTCTGAAGAGTCGGGGATATAAGGGTCTCCCGCCTATGTCCCCTTCAATACGCCAAGGGTGATCGGGGACAACAGTGATGGACAGAAGGCGGGGCAGGCCCATATCTGTCCGGTCCTCTTTCGAGGGAGCCCCTCCCTGAGGCTGCTTAGGCGGTGGCTCCACCAAAATTGGTGGGGAGAGCGGAACAGGCCGAACAGGAATGCGTGCCGGTCCTACTGGAGGAAGAACCGGAGTCTTCGGCCCTGGAGGGGTCGGCACCGGCCTAAGAGGCTACGGCCCAGTAATGGCTGGTGTAGCCAGCTTATGACCGGTCAGAATTAGCTGTTGCCACATAAGGTCCTCATAATGCCGGCCGGACTTCCGTCGAAGTCGCTCCTCATCCGAGGAGGATGAGGATCGGTGGCGACGTCTCTTCCGAGAGTGTTTGTGACCTTTTTTCAGTTTTTCGACCGAAGGGGTCCTGGTCCTCGATCGAGACCGACAGGGTCGGCGTGTTCGATCGGGAGAGGCCGGAGTCAGTGAAAACCGAGGTTCCGGCTCCTGTCCCTCGATCGGGATACCCGAGGGCTGGGTCTCCTCATCGGGGAAGGAAAGGATAGGTGTCCTCTCCAATGAGTCGGCGACAACGGCTCGATCGGGTCAAGAGATATCTTGGCTGGTTGGGCCGTTTCCTCGGCCTCGGTACCTTGGCCTGACAGAAGGTCCAAGAAGCCGGCGGCCGAGGAAGCGATCTCGACCGAGGCCGAGACTGAAACGTCCTGGGATTCAGACCTCTCTCAGTCCCAGGAACGTCTTCTCCGAGAAGAAGACTTAGGGTCCTTGTCTCGTTTTCTAGGGCGGGAGGAGGGCATGCCCAAGGGCGCCTCACCCCTGGTGGGGAGAGACTGGCACAGCTCCTGAAAGGATCCTGTGAAGGTACAGTCAAGGTTTAGTGGCATGAAAAAACCTTGGCTGGCCAAGGCTTGGGCAGCTTCTTCTTCAAATGCTGCCATCTGGTCGAGCTGCTCGGAGGGTCTGTGACCACGGAAACCGCCCACCTTGCCTCTTTCAATTTCACCGGTGGATTGCTAAGCTCTGGTTTCCCCAGCTTAAGGCGCGCCTTGCGCTTGTCCAGAATGTTGGGATGGAAGGCCAAGCAGATGGTGCACGAAGAGATGTCACGCACGACACCCAAACAATAAACACACTAGAGGTGGGGATTGGTGTGCGACATTTTCTGTCTGCAGGGACACCGGCGAAACCCAGGGGACAACTTGTCCTCCATGTCCGATGCGCTCAGATCGGAATTGTAAACTTGCATGAGTTTCAAAGAAAGCGACTGCGGTGAAAACCGTCGATTAGTATCCAGGACCTACGATACTGCAGAAGTTTATTTATTTTTATTTAGTTTTTGTTTACCGGGTAAGTACACTAGACAAGTTTTATGTCTATTTTCAGGAACGACCCGGGAAAGTACAAAAGGGTACAACAGGTACATCGATACAGTAATTGGTTTTGACAAATACATTTAGGTACAGAAACAGGAGAAAAGACAATTTTTGCAGTTATTAACATTTACGTGGAAGGTACACCCAGATACAATGCAGGGGCAAGGTATAAATTAGAGATAAATACAATGACCATCAGGGCTGGTTAGGATTTATGAGCATAGGAACACCAATAGAGTCGGTCGAACAAGGGAGGGGGGAATTGGACGAGGTCATAGCACAAGAGTGGTGACACCAGAGCAGGAGAGAAAAAGCCGGCACCAGTGGGCACCGCGTGGCTACGGAGGCTTAGGACATTCACAGCGAGAGGCCAACTTAAGATGATCCCACAGGGAGGACCGGAAAAGCCTGTGGGAGGAGGCAGTGCGGACTCTTTCAGGAAAGGAGTTCCAGAGCCTGGGACCATGGACAGCAAAACTCCGGTCCCCCATGATGGTGCGGGTGGGAGGTACATTAAGTAGGCCGGGGCCTTGGGATCTAAGCAGGTAGGGGGAGAGGTCGGCAGGGGCAAGAAACCGGGCCAGTTCCGGAGGGGTGCCGGAGCTAAGTACTTTACTCGCAAGGCAACCAGTGATAAAGTTAAGGTGATTGAGCGGGGATAGCCAGCCAAGCTTCTCGTAGAGCTCACAGTGATGGGTGAGGCGGGGGGCGGCCAGGGCAAACCGACAGATGTTGTTGTACATTGTGCTCCACTTGCTTAGGAGGGTCTTAGAAGTATGAGCAAATATGAGGGAGCCGTAGCTGAGGGAGGGAAGTAGTACTCCCCTGGCAAGAGCTAAGCGAGCCGCTGGAGTGAGGTTGTACCGAGCCCTGTAGGCCATCCCCAGTTTACGGTTTACCCCACTGCAGGCATTATGGATATGACTACCAAGGTCCAATTGGGGATCAAGCAGTAGCACGAGGGAACCTGAATCTTCCAGCGGAAAGGAAGATCTGGCGTCATGGGGCGGAGCCAAGGTATTTACAACCCGGGTGGGTGGAAGGAGCCAGCTTGAAGACTTCCGGACAGATTTAAAGGGGAAAGGGGCATGCCAAAGAGTGTGGATGAACAACATATCCATGCTCCTAGAAAAGTCTATTTCTGCCTTCTACCTCTTTATGTTACCCCATTAAATGATGCATGAGAAATCAACAGTAACAGTTTTAACAGCACTGCACTGTAATATAGGGGCAGTACTTTAATATCAAAGTGCCAGCTTTACTTCTATAATAAAACATTGGCTGTAAGTCATACACGGTAATTTAGTCTTCTGACAATGTTACTAGTCCCTGCTTACATGCGTATACTGTATTTCTACTTATGCAAATGTAATGGTATTTTAAATTACTGTTGATTTTTTCCACTTCACTTTAAGAAACATAATTTTTTTTATTTATGAGGTACATACTAGTACTTTGGGTAAATGTAATGCCATATTCAGCTTCATAAAGGACAAGAAAACCTTGGCCCCAATCATTGTATTTGAATCAGCATATCCCAATTAGTAAAATCACTTTTAGTGATTTACAGTTTCAACTAGCTCATCCTGCAACAACCCCCCCACCATGCCAATGTAAACATACTCCCAGATGTCTCCATAGCTGAGATCAGCAACCAAAACTAGCTGGGCGCATAAACTGTAGCAGTGATGTGCCCCCAACCAGGAGGGAGGACATTGAAGCAGTTGACACTGCTGACTATAACATTACTGTTCTCCCTCCCCATGTCCTAGGACAGGGAAGACGGTTACCAGCACTATAACGAGTGTTAACTGCTATATCCCACCATCCTGCAAAACAGTCTGTTATTTGCTTTGATGCCACTCAAAGACCTTTCTGTTACTGATGTTAGCCACATGTGCGTTGAGGAAGCAACCAGATACAAATTCGAAATCACAATGAAGTTAAAACACTTTTAGATTATCTGCTAATCAGGGTATTGACAGAGACCAATGTTTCCTTCCCCATCAAAATGCACTCAAAACATTAAAGAGATTGTGTTTAACTTTCAAATGTCAATTTAGTCTACAATATTGCAAGCATCTGAATAACAACATTTCGAAGACAGGCAGTTTCCACCAAGCTGTTTTCAACATTTTATTTTTCCTCAGCATCTTCCTCCAAATAAGCTATAACACTTTGCTCCAAGGGGACGTAGTTGATGGCTTCCACTTCCCCGCCTCCATTACTGGGTTTCTGAAAATGGATCTCCAGCATATCTTGCAAATCTTCTGGATCAATAAGATCCTTAATTTCAGACAGAAGCACAGTTTTTTGGGATGTCCCACAGAATGTCTAATAAAATAAAGCACAACATAAAACAGAATGGTTAGGTGTCACTTAACTGGATGATTCACAAAAAAAGACAATAACTAATGCTAAAGTTTTTTTTCTAAACCTTCAAGCAACAGAGAAGTGCGAATAGTCTATCTTTGGAAAATAGAATAAAAATTAAAATGGAGTTATTTCTATTCAAGTAATGAGGGGTTTACTTCCCACTTCCATACTCTCTTTTTCCTAGAAGTGTAAACGAAATGGGGACTAGGTCCCAGGGTAAATGTGTTTAAGAATCCGTTGTTTAAACTATTGGTCAGAAATCTTTGTTGTTTAGAGCAGCAATATCTTTTAACACTGTTCCAAGTTCTTTTATCAATTGTATATCTCCTTACACATTTAAAGTTAGACTGAAATACTGGTTAAACAGCTGCAATTCATGTACATGTCAAAAGGGGAATTTCAGATCCTCAGCCTGTCTTTCGTATTGTTTATTTACATGTTACATGTATGTACATCTAATGTAGGTTTGTTGATTTGCTGTTTTAACTTGTCACTTGTGAAAATGGGCAGTCATGCTCATCAAGTTAACAAGTATAAAAAATAAAAAATGAAATGAACCTGGAAAATGCTGTATGTGCGTCACTGCCATAGCTACCCTTGTGTTACCCCTCTGTCAAATAAAACCAAGTTGATTCTAATACACCTATCCTTTTTAGTGTACCATTTCTTCTTGCTGCTTTCAGTTCAGTTTCTGATGTCCATAATAAATCTAAACAGAATCACTTATACAGGTATAAAGAATCCATAAGTGTGTTGCCATCATTAATTCTGGTCTAGGAACAGAGAAAAGATGAGCTTACCTGAAATTTTTCTAAACGTTTTTCTATGCAAGGAGAAACATGAACTGTATCAGCTTTTCCATTTATATCTAGCTTGAATTTATCTTGGCTGGTGAGGTGTTCAGCAACTAAAATGAAGAAACAAAAGCAAAGCTGATTATGCTTTTGCGTTAAAAAAGGCACATTTTAGCTGGCCTGGTAGCAGTGCTACTGCCTGCCAGGCTGGCAACCTGGATTTCTGGAATGGTCTAGGGCCACTCTGGGCTAGTTGGGGAAAGAGGATTGAGGGTCCCATGGACTGCTCTCCTCCTTTGGGGAAGGGTATAGCATGTCTTGCTTCATCACTACCAACTAGTGGAGGCTAGGTTTTATGACAGTGAGTGCCCGGTAGAGGCTCACTGATGCAGATGCATGTGATGTGTGCATGGCTCTGCATATGAACAAACATGTGACTCGGCCGTTGGGGAAATGGAATAATAACCTGGAGGAACATAACTTGTCAGGATGACAGCACAACTTCCCAGGCCCTGTACTTCTCACTGAGGCATCCACCCACCACACAGTGGTTGTGGGCAAGTGGTGGGATAAGTCCCAGAAAAGGAAGGTGATGGCCAGGCGGAGGGGTAAGGGTAAGGAAGATAAATCATAAAAGGGACAGGTCTTATTTTAGCAATATGGATACTGCAAAGCAACAAGCCAGCTGCAGTTACCAACATATCTCAACTAGAATGCAGTTTGCACAGCATTATGCATTTTGCACCCACATTTACCCTTGCTTTCTAAAGACATACTGATGTTTCACATATTAAAGCTATTGCAGAGCACACACACTGTTACAAAAATTAAACTAACTTGAAAGAAACATTCCTTAACACTTAACATATGGTGCTCAGTATTATCAAAACTTTTTTGACTTAAAATAAGAAAGTGCTACAAGTAAGAAATTGCTACACATTCTGGACATCTACTCTATGAGGGTGGCCAAGGTGCCAGGGCCGGATCGCATTCACCCCAGGGTACTGAGAGAGCTGGCAGAAATCCTGGTGGTGCCCCTGTCAAACCTGTTTAATGCCTCCCTGGTGTCAGAAAGTGTACCTCAGGACTGGAGATAGCTCATGTGGTACCCCTCCATTCGAGCGGTCCTAAAGACGAACCGGGAAACTACAGGCTGGTAAGCCTCACATCCATCGTGAGAAAACTGATAGAGACAATCTTGAAGGAGAGGCTAGTGTTCCTTCTGGAGACCAGTGGGCTGCAGGATGTTAGGCAGCATGAATTCATCCCAGGCAGATCCTGTCAGACCTACTATGACTGGGTAACTAGATAGTTGGACAAGGGCCATGCAGTGGATGTCTTGTTTCTGGACTTCAGTAAGGCATTTAACTCGGTGCCGCATGGGAGGCTGGGTAGTAAACTGGCAGGTGCAGGGGCCAAAATAGTGGGATGGGTAGTAAACTGGTTACAGGGAAGGCAGCAGAGGATGGTGGTGGGAGGGGAGCTCCCGTCTCCAAGGGCGGTGACAAGTGGAGTACCACAGGGCTCAATGCTAGGACCGGTGTTGTTTGGGTTGTTCGTATCAGACATCTCAATGGGCATCAAGAGCAAGTTCAGTTTGTTTGCAGATGACACCAAGATGGGAGCAGTAGTGGATGGCCTAGGAGGGTGTTATGGGTTGCAGGATGATCTGTCAAAATTGGAGACCTGGTCGGACACCTGGCAGTTGGGTTTCAATGCCAAAATGTGCAAAGTGCTACATTTCAGGGCAAAAACCCCAAGAAGGAGCTACCAGCTGGGGGGAAGGGGTTCAGCTAGCCATGACAGAGGAGGAGAAGGATCTGGGGGTGATTATAACTGGCTCAATGAACAACTCAACACAATGCAGGAGGGCAGCTGCAAGGCCAACAAAATGCTGGGTTGTATTGCCATGGGTATATCTTTAAGGAGAGGGGAGGTGACCCTGCCATTGTATAGGTCACTGGTTAGGCCACACCTGAAGTACTGCGTGTAGTACTGGTGCCCATACCTGAAGAGGGACATTAAGTTATTGGAGGGGGTGCAGCACAGGGCAACAAAGATGATCCAGGGACTAGGGGACATACCCTATGTGAGCAGGCTGAGGGAGTTGAACATGCACTCACTGGAGGAGAGACCGGGGATGTGACTGAAACATTTAAGTACATGAAGGGAATAAACAAGACAGGCACAGAGGGACTATTCAAGTTAAGGCTGGGTAAAGACACTCAAGGTCACAATCTCAGATTAGAGGGGAGAAGGTTCAGGAGGGAAATGAGAAGACACTTTTTATTGCCGAGAGATATGCTCACCAATAAATAACATTTTAAAATTGCATGTTTGTGAATATGTCATGTTGATTAAAAAGTTTTACAGGTACATTTGCCTTTCATTTTTGGTAAAATGTCAATTTGGAAGAACAGGCATACAAGAGATTGGAAAAAAACAGTAGCCTTAGGCAGAGGGCTACCTGTTTCCTGGAAAAAATTGACTTTCCTTTTTGTAAGATGACCATGACAATTTGGAGGAAGATGCATACAACAGTTCTGAAAAAACAGCAGACTTTGCTTAATTAAGCAGAGTGGCTACATGATCTTCTTCGAGGATATCTCTTTCATCAGGCTACACCTATAAGACATCAGGCATTAGGACCACACAGAAACTTTTACAAGCAGTCCACTAGGGGCTGCCCATGATTATGTCAAGACGTCGGCTCTCCCATATAAATGGGGGCAGCCCCTTCCCTCATCAGTTCTTTCCCACTGTCGACTATATTCATTGGACCTTGCATGGAAACAGTGTTGTTATAGTCAACGACTTTCTTTTTTCTCTCCATAGTCAGTAATCACTTTCATAAGTGATTTTCGATGGCGCGTATGTCCACTAAGGAGTTGTCTGAACTGTTCTGTTATTGTGAATGTCGTGAAAAGATATACTCTGGAGATTTGCATGACGTCTGTGTGTGTTGCATTGGCCCGGACCACAACATTCAGGACAGCAGGTGTGCACGGTCTGCAGAGGGTTTAACACAGTCACCCAGTGACACCGTAAAGGTGCTATAGAAAAGCACCTTCTTAAGCTGCTTGAATGGAGAAGGAGCTCCAGCAAAAAAGCTCCACCACGTTGCATTCTTCAGGATCTAAATCATCTAAATTCTTGGAAAAGACATCTGGGTCACACAAACACCGGGAAAGGGAGCAAGAAAGGGACAAAACCCCACAGGTCTGTTCTCAGTAGCCTCTCCATGCAGGTTTGACCACTTCAGTGCCGTTGACCGCTCCGGTGGCACTGCTGTCCAGACCAGCAACATTCTTTCCAGGTCAGGGCAGGCTGCAGGTGCCACCAGGCCAAGCATGGCTGGTGTATCGCCATCGATGCCAGGGGCCTTGCCTCCCTCGTCAGCTTCTACCCGCGACCTCATCGACTACACAGAAGGTAAAATACTCGTATGTGTAGGAACCACAGACCTAGCATGAGCAGCCATAATGACCAAGAGTCAGTTTCAGGCTGATCAGCACCGGGTTCACACTTAATGTCTGTAATTACTTTAGCTAATCTCCCTCCTGTATCCCTCCAAGTATGTAGGTTGTTCAATCGCCTCTGAGACCGGAAGATCGAAAGGTTGTAGGTTTTAGCCCCACACCAGGCACTTTGGGTAAATCTCAATACTTACACTGTAGTGCATCATGAGAGGGATGCTGCACTCCTGAGGTGCTGTCTTTCAGGTGAGACATTAAACCAAGGTCCCATTTGCCTGTTCTGGTGGTTGTCCAGGTGGAAGTTAATGATACCATGGCACGTCTCAAAAAGAGTAGGGGTGTTTTTATTACAGAATTATAAACAATTACAAATCATACATAGACAAAATTCTTACATTCTGTACTTTCTTTAATTTTTTTTGTAAATGAATTACTGTAGCATACAACAACAAACCATTACAATAGCCTCCTTATACTCTCCTTCAGGCTCTCTGTTTTGTCTTCCCTCTCTCTCACTGCCTCCCTTCCTACTTACTCTCCTGTCTTTCCACTCCCACCTCCACTCTCTGTCCTCACCTATGGTGCTCTTCCTTTCTTGACCACTAGGAGTCACTATTTCTACCTCTTTTTTCCTGCTTTCTGACCCCTTTTCCCACTCCCTCACCCTTACTTCCTTGCTCTTCTATCTTACCCTGTCACTTTCTCCCCCCCGCGATATGAACAGTCTTCCATTTGCACTGTTGTCAGTGACCTTTCCACTGTACCACCTGGTCAGAACTACTGTTTTCATCTCTTTTGTTCCCCTTGTATTGCTTCCTCCCATAGCTATCTTGGTGTCTTATGCTCCTCTCTCTCACATTGCCTCCCTTTACCTCTTTCCTACTCTGCTCCTCCTCTCATTAATCCCCCTTCTTATCCATGGACCAGCACCCCTGACTGGCTCCCTAACTCACAGACAATAATACTTACAGCATAGACACTTATCATATAAGCATAAAGTGTCAGGATCTGAGTTCTATAGTACTTTTGTGATGCATACAATGCATTTTGCCATTATTGCTTTATATCTAATGTAACACTGGGGAGACATCTCCCATGACCATTTTATAATCATTAGTTAGGCATGCTGCCATCTTGTGGCCTAGTAGAGAATAGCATTTATTACACAAATTATATAATTATTTTCTTTAACAGCTCGAATACAGGTTCACTGTTCCCTTATCTCGATCTTCTGCAAACTCAGCATGCCTTTCCAGGCTAGTAAGACATCAGGCTATGTGTTATCCAATGATGAGACTTTTATGTATCTTTTTAGTAGTTGTCATGACAATTATCAGGGGTCTAAGACCCTTTTTCACTGTTCATTTTCTCAGAGAAGAGATGAAACAGATGCATTTTCACTGTGATTTTAGTTATAAGCCTGTTTGTTTACCAGTAATAAATCCCTTTATGCATTGGACACCGCTTGTCTGCCATTTCGGATTGTGAGTGACTTGCTTGTTGACACAAAGGGATGGCCCTGTGTAAGGGCTACGGTCGGGGGTCGCCAAGTCGACATGCTTCTAGACACAGGAGCAGCCATGTCAGTTCTCCATGATAAGAACCCAGCCACTTGTGCACGGTCCACCGGCTAGCAGACTAGTGCACAAGGTGTAGATGGTACCCAACTACAAACTTTTCGATCTGTAGCACTACCTGTGCAGGTAGGCCAGCTAAAACTAAATTTGTTTTTGACCTCATGGCATTATGTCATCACCCCAGCATATTGGAACTGATTTCCTTGCACAGCATGGCTGTGTAGTGGACCTAGCTAACAGACTATTGCTACAGATCCAGGGACAATGCCATGCTGTCACCATCCCAGACACATATGCGGTGGCAGCCATCAAACCCAATGACAAGGAGTATGATGTTATCGACTTGTTCAAAAGTCATGACTTGTGCGCTGAGCTGGCACCCTTACTAGAACAGCATCTTGGTGTGTTTGCTACTAACAACCATGATTGTGGTAGGATGCACACCATCATAGAGATTCCATGACCCAATCCTGCAAGGCAAAGACAATACCCATTTCCTGCTGAAAACTTGCCATCATTGAGGGAGACCATCCAGTCACTGCTGCAACAAGCAGTGATTCGGGCCTTGTGTCTCTACTGTATATTCGCCTATTTGGCCGATGAAAAAGCCACATGGAGCTTGGAGATTTACAACTGACTACAGAAAGCTTAATGAAGTCACCCCTAGCTGTGCCCCAACTGTGGCATCAGCCCCTGATGTGCTCAAGCTGCTGACACCCGACAAACAATCGGAGATTCTGGAACGGAGAAATGTCCTGTTTGACCCTGGAGGGCAAGCAGCCATTTCTTCTCAAACTGATATCCGGTAAGTGTTCTTACAGTTCACTCCCTAGTTTTGTCTCCAACTTTTTTTAGGGTTCAAGAACCGCTGTTTACCTTGGGTAAATGTTTAAAGCTGTTCTAATGTCATCTGCAACAGTTTAGGTGCGATATACATGTGTTTACTCAATTGTTATTGCTATTCACTTTAGGATACATTCAGTCTCAATGGTATATGCTATGGTTGTTTTGGTCTCCATGCCTAGTTATTGGTGTGGTTATCCATGTTTCAGGGTCATTGCTAGCCAGTTGTTTTTGCTATCTGTGATATAGGGGTTTCTTGTACAAGATTTTCCTTATGGTTAAAATCCTGTTGTTTCAGCTAATGGTTTTAAGTTTGGTATCATAAGTGTTGCTTAGTCATGTAGGTGAAGATGGATGGTGTTTGAGAAAGATGTAATGGAGAATTCTTTGTTTACAAAGAATAACTGTTTGCTAGAATGTCTCTGAAGTGTGTTTATTATGTTAGTTTGGGCTCAGCGGGCAGTGGTTATTTTAACATTTCATTTTAACAAACAAATGTCTCATTTAAGTTTTCCTTCAGAAGAGAAACTTATTCTCACACACCCACAAGTCCAACCACTCATGCCAGCTCCTCTGGGCTGACAGCCAAATTACTTAACCCTATTCGTGACTAGACTCAAACTTCTGCAGTCTGTTCCATGATACAATACTCTAACTGTGTTAATTCACATCCTACAAATTAATTTTTATTCTCTCACAAAAGGTATTTGTAACAAGGTATGGAAATGTTCCGTTTCTATTGGGCTAAATGTAACATGTGGTACATGAGCAACCATGATCTAATACCACAGTAGACCATGGTTGCGACTGGGAGTGTGACAAGAAAACAATTAGACCATGGTTTCTATGGTGGTCACAGTACAGAAGGTCAATAACAAGTGAGATCAAGTAACGTTGTAGGCAGTGTGGCATGGTATGCGTTTTGTTGCCTCGCCTCCTAGTCATAACCGACCAACCCACGTCACGCACCTAGCAGATTTGCAGAGTTAGTGTAGTAAACAGGAATGTAAAAACAAAGGTTTAAAAAGGAATAGTACAGAAGCGTGGCTGCTAAAAACAAATTTTACCACAGCGGACCGGAAACACAGGAACCACCGTCAGTAGAACAGGCGTCGGAACAGAACAGAAGCACTGCATCAATGTAAAGACCTGTAATGTGAGGTGCTACTGTGACCTGCCTAGAAAGCGTCCCTTACCCGTAGCTGTTGCATGGTCTGTATGGCAGCACGGAAATATGCAGACATACCCAGAGTGCAACAGCAAACAACCGCATATATATTTGCAAACGGACCTGAAACGGAGAAAAAAAGAGACATACAAAGAAAATTGGGTTCACTCAGCAGTATGTATATGCCTGCTGCATATTTTAGCTACTTCCTCTATATATTTAGAAAAAAATCACATCAGTATATTAATAGGTCTGAAATATTCAATGTGCACCCGGATGTTTTGAAGTCTACAGAACCTTATAGAGGGATTAGTGACACACAGAAAAGTAATCTTTTCACTGCAGTTTGTTATTCATAATATTATTCTGGAATACTAATAATAAATAGTAACCTCCTAAATCGCTTGCCATGTTACAAGCGGATTAAGCCACTTGAAAGGATGGGTCTACTGTGGAATTAATCCATAGTTGGGTGGTTGGAGGAACTCGCCTTCGCCCCGTGCCCCCCAAAAACATGGATTAATTCCACAGTAGACCCATCCTTTCTTGTGGCTTAATCCTTACATATACACCTTAGTACAGCTCGGTGCTTGACTACACTACTGTTCCAAACCTAGCTGGCTGTGTTTGATTCCCAACAGCCATAATTTTCATACTATGTGACTTTTAACAAGTAACTTGACCTTCTTGTGTTTCAAGTTCAAACCTGATGTGTGTCCCTACCTAATCACCCCTTTCCACACAAAAAGAGAAAATTCCCCATCTTCTGGTAACGTATAAAGCCACCTTTCCTAAAATAGTTGCAATACAAGTTTGTTATAATTTGGAAAGTACATTTATTAAGGACAACAATGGGGCCACCCCATTCCAATCTATCCAGTGTACACCTTTTTAACAGTGCTCGAGCTGCCTCTTGTACTACAGTAGGAGCTCGGGCGTGGGGGGTGGGGGCTACCCTTCCTTCCAGCACAAACGCCCACAGAGTTTGCAAGGTATATCAATGTCTCCCCATAGAGGTAAATAAAAGAAAATGTGTATTTGCTAATAACTATTTGTTATTTACAGGTTTTGAAAAGACCCAATGTATTCTAATGGTATAACTCAGCTCAGACCCTCTGCTTTTCTAGTGCAAACAGCTAAACCGCATAATACGATATAATTGATACAAGGGCTTCTGCCCTCAACAAGTAATCAGCTGAGCTTGGGGGTGGGGTGGGGTGGGTGTATGTATTTCCACATATTCATATATTTTGATTGTCTTTTCAGCTTTCTTATCCTGTTCAGACAAATACAAACCAACTTTCCATAGCCTTACAGTAATGGATGCAATCATTTGCCTTTTACAAGCACAAACACGTTTCTATAATTCCAAAATTCTAAAGCATTGCATACCCTGAAAAAGCCTTACAGGCTAACAAAACACAGAGTTGTGGGTTGCTCAAATAATTCTTTCAACCAAAACGAATTAATTTTTACCAAGGGACTTACAACTCACGAACTTAAACTGTACCCCACCCTCTTCAACTCATTCCATGGTTGTGCTGAACACAAGTGGATTCACAATACTCTAAGATTCCTGGACTCTGAACTAAACTTGCAGTCTACATTTGCTGCTCTGTTTAAAATGTATTTTATGCATTATGCTCAATACTGACATTGTTCTATTACAAAACATGTTTATGTTTTACGTTTATGCTAATTATGATTTGATATACATCTTGCTACACTTTATCAAGTGTGTATTCAGAAAACTGCTCCACATTTATGAATGTTTTTAATGCCCATAACCAATCCTAGATACTAGGGCCAGCACTGCTGACCCACCCCTACACTATGTTCCAAGCAAAACCCCAGACGAATGAATGCTCTGTTTGTCTCATCAATCCCAGGTACCCCATGAAAATAAAAGTACACTCTATGCACGTTTTGTAGTTTTAAATCTTAACAACTGTAATGTGGCAGAATTTAGTTTCTGCTCCAGAACCTATGCTTCAAGGTTCCATAGTAGGCCTTATCTCACTCAGTACTTTGAAGTATTTCACTATACTACACAATGTAAAACAAGGTAGATCCTTTCACTTGTCACAGGTGCAATAGGCACTATTATCAGTTGGTAGAGGCCAATATATTTCTCTCACTACTGCACAGTGTAACAGACATATTGCCATAAGCTACATGTCTCAAGTGTGTTATTATTATAACATTACAAGATTTTATAACACAGGCCTCAGTTAGGCCTGCCAGCAACACACAGACAGGGAAAACATGTTAATCACTGTCATAGCCTCTTCTGCGATCTGAAAGCAGGGTGTAAACATGACACTGTCATGGATTCACAGATAGTCAAGTGGTATCATTGGACCTCGGCCTGCACCCCAGGTGAGTGGTTTACGCCCATTTTTTAATTTTCTCTTTCCACAATTGTCAGAAATTTAGACTCTGTCACAGCACACTCTTAAAAAAAAAAAACATCACTGGTATAAAAGATTGTTATTTAGGTGTTCTTAACTCAGTTTCTAACACACTTTACAAGTCTGCAGGTTTCCACGGCATGGCACACATAACATCTCCATGTACGACAGCAGCAGCACTTTCATCTAAGCTGCAAAAACATTCATCTTTTTGCTGAAAAGAAAACCGCTGCCACATCTTCAATGTAATCATCATGTTTGTGCCTGACTGGCTCCATATAAGGACTACTACATGAAACAGGATATTATTACATCTGCAAGTGTAATTTTTTCTGCAAAATTACACCTATTTGTAGAACTTTAAATCAACTGAAAAATGTCCTACCAATTCAGACTCTACAATCAAGCCTACTGTTTCTGCTTACTATTAAGCTAAGCCTAGGGTAGGGGCAATCCCGATTTCAGCAAGAAGATTCTTCTTCAACTGATCTTCAAGCAAGACATCTATTTTCTTCACTGCTACTCCTTCCAAGCCTGGCTGGCACCTTACACAAACTGATTGTTTTTTATACACTGTCACTTATGAACTGTTAATCTTTATGCCAGGGTGTGATCAACTACCACAACACAAATGCTGTGCCAGTGTGTGTGGATATTTCATTAAAGGACTCAATGCTCAATCTAATGCACCCTCTGCCAATCCAGCCATTCAGCAGCTAGCAACATGAATAGTGACTTTCTTCCTATGATGGTGTTTCATCTCTCAGTTACCATCTGCATAGCCCCATATGCCCTGTGGGGTTACCACCTTTCTGCAAATGATGAACTTTATGGACTGTTATTCATATGAACTTTCTAAATTGGTCATATATGTTTTATAAGGACCTGTCTGTCAAGAGACATTATTAACAGATTCTTCAATTAAGCTCCAAGGGTTTGCTATACCAGGTAGCATTTACCTTATCCACTCTCAAAGTGGATTCCATGAACTTTCCATCAACAGACATTGTTATGTTATATTATGTTCTATGTGGTATCTCACGTTAACTTCTTTTCACATATCTCCATTGTGGTGTTGACATCCCTGAGTTCTGCACTATGTTTTACAAATACACCATTTGTGCTCCATCTGGTACCAACTCCTGAACAGGCCCATTTTTGATAGTAACCCTATCTGTCTGCTTTTTACAAACTACATAAATTTTTGTCTCCATTTAGGTTTCGATCTGTGTTATCCATCACCCTTGCAACCCTGTTTTATTTTTATTATGTATTATTACTAACACTGCTGTCTGCAATGTACTCTAAGACAACACTGAGAACTCAAATTCCTTTACCAGGCTTGTGTGTCGGACCTGTAAATGACTTTTTAGCTCCATCCCTACCAGCTAACTAGGGACTGGTGCCCCTTCTGAGGTACCAATGGGGGGATATTATCCATGGACCAGCACCCCTGATTGGCCCTCTAACTCACAGGCAATAATACTTAGGACATAGACACTTATCATATAAGCATAAGTGTCAGGATCTGAGCTCTACTGTACTTTTGTGATGCATACAATGCATTTTGCCATTATTGCTTTATATCTAATGTAACACTGGGGAGACATCTCTTTTATGACAAATGTATAATCATTAGTTAGGCAATGCTGCCATCTTGTGGCCTAGTACAGAAATACAGGTTACTCACCTGTAACAGGAGTTCTAGGAATGGTATATGTTGTTCATCCACACTTGCCAGAAGGTCTTCAAGCTGGCTCCTCCCACCCACTCGGGTGGTAAAACTCTTGGTTCCGCCCCATGATACCAGATCTAGCCCACTGGAAGCCAGGTTGTGCGTCGAAGCTGGGGAGGCTGGGTGGGTAGTGTGGATGAACAACATATACCATTCCTAGAACTCCTGTTACAGGTGAGTAACCTGTATTTCTAGGGACATGGATATGTTGTTCATCCACACTGTCTGGCAGACTCCCAGCAGTTCTCCGGAGGAGGGAGGCAAGGCGCACACCCCCTACTTAGGAAATAGAGACTGGAGAACCGAGGCCCCAAAACCAGCATCCCGGCGTGACTCAAGGTCGATGTGGTAGTGGGTGATGAAGGTGTGTGCTGACTTCCAGGTAGCAGCCCTGCAGATTTCCTGGATAGGGAACGCCCTGGAAGCAGCCACCGATGCAGTGGTATGGCGGGTAGAATGGCGCTATCCCTCTGGGAGGCTCCATGCCCGCCAACCTATAGCAGAGATCTATGCAGGAGGTGACCCACCTGCCTATCGTCCACTTGGCTGCAGGTCTGCCAGGTGCGGCTTCAGTGTAGGTGACAAACAGCTGGCAAACCTCTCCCCGAACTTCAGCCGTCCGCTCCTTGTAATAAGCGAGCGCTCTTCTAGGGTCCAAAGTATGGAGCCTATATTTGGCCTCCGAGGTGTGACTGGGGTAGAACACCGGCAGAGTCAACACCTGGTTAAGGTGAAATTCCAACACCACCTTCGGAAGGAATTTTGGGTGGGGGCCCAGGACAACCTTGTCCCTGTGGAAGACCAGATAAGGAGACTCGATGGAAAGTGTCTGGAGCTCTCCCATCCTTCTGGCTGACGTGATAGCCACCAAGAAGGCAGTCTTCCATGATAGGTGAGAGAGAGATGTCACACCTGTGCATTGGTTTAAATGGCTTGCCCATGAGCTTAGCCAATACTAGCAGTAGATCCCATGGAGGTGGAGGTTCTCGCACCGGAGGGGATATGTGATCAAGGCCTTTGAAAAAGCGCCCAACCACCTTCTCCTGCGCCACTGACTGCTTCCCAGCCTGCGCCCGGTAAGCAGAGATGGCTGCCAGGTGCACCTTAAGGGTCGTCGACTGAAGCCCTTGCTGAGAAAGGGACCACAGATAGTCCAGAATGTTTGCCAAGGAACAGGAGGAAGGGTCCAGGCCCTTGCCCTGACACCAAATGGAGAATCTCTTCCATTTGAAGGCAAAGCATTTTCTGGTCGACTCCTTACGGGACGCCCTCAACGACGTTGAGGACCTCGTCGGAAAGACCCAAGGCCTGGAACTCTAGCTGCTCAAGGACCAGGCCATCAGGTGTAGGGATTGAAGGTCTGGATGGAATACCTTCCCCTGACTGACTGAGATCAGGTCCGGGTGGGCTGGAAGCCGCCTTGGGAGCCTGGAGCTTAGACTAAGGAGATCTGGATACCAGAACTGGCGGGGCCAGTCTGGGGCTACCAGAATCACCTACGCCTTGTCCCTCCTCGCCTTGAGAAGCACCTTGTGGATCAAGAGAAATGGGGGAAAGGCGTAGAAGAGGCCCGGGGTCCATGGCCTCGAGAAGGCATCCCCCTGCAGCGAGCCCTGCTGAGGGGGGCGGGCATGAAACAGTCTCAGCTTCGTATTCTCCCTGGAGGCAAACGGGTCCACCTGAGGCATGCCCCAGTGGGAGAACAGATCTTGTACTACCTCTGGCAGGAGAGCCCACTCGGGGGACGCAGCCCCTATCTGGCTTAGGGCATCGGCCAGAATGTTGGAGGCTCTTGCCACATGGATGGCAAGGAGATCCGCCTCCAGGCTGTGCACAAGTGACCAAATGCGGAGAGCTTCCTTGCACAGAGGCATGCCGCGTGTCCCGCCCTGGCAGTTTAGGCAGTACATGGTCGTGGTATTGTCCGTCTGGACCTGGACCACTTGACCCCGAGCGAAGGCGGTGAGGGCCAGATGAACACCTTGAGGCTACAGCAGGTTGATGTGACATCGGGACTCCCGAGAGGACCAGAGGCCGTGAGCTCTGTGCTCCCCCAGATAGGACCCCCAACCCATCAGAGAGGCATTGGTCGATAGACCGTCGGCTCGGGGCGAACAAACGGGATGCCCTCCTGCAGATGTGCTGGAACGGTCCACCACTGGAGAGCATTCCACATCCCCTGGGTCACTGTCACTAGCTGATCCAAAGGATTGGAGTGCTGTGACCACTGGCTGGCCAGCCCCCACTGAAGGTCCAGAGACCACAACCACATGCCTCGTTCCAAGGATGGGATTATCTGAGCCAGAGTGACCATCCTGAAGGTCCGAGACCTTAGGAACCTGTTCAGGTCATGCAGGTCAAGAATGGGGCACCAGCCCCCCCGTCCGTTTTGGGACCAGGAAGTACCTGGACACAAACCCCGGGTCTGGAGGAGGATCCGCCACCTTCCTGATCACCTCTTTTTCGAGAAGCAGGGCGATATTGGCTTGGCAAGCTGACAGAGAGGCTGCAGACCCCGCAAGCCCCCGAGGGGTGACGGCTCAGAAAGGCAGGGCCTGCTCAAACTCCAGGGGCAGGCCCTTTTCTACCACCTCCAACACCCAGCGGTCTGTGGTGATAGCAGACCAGGCGTAAAGGAAGTGGCGCAGCTGTCCCCCCCTATGGGGGGAACCCAGGGGGGAGTGATGAGGCTGGGGGCAACACCCCTCAACTCGTCACTGGGCAGACTTGGAGGAGGGACCGGCCGAGGGACCTCCTGAGTCTTTTCCTCCCTGCTTCCTATTGGAGGAAGCCGCAGGCTTGGCTTTGGGGTGCCAAGCGCGAGCCTGCTGGCCCTGATGCTGGTGCTGTTGGGCCGGACGTGCCGCAGGCGCAGAAGGGTGAAAGGACTTATGTTGTTGTCGACGGCCCTTGTCCTTCTGGGCGGAGGTGACTGAGTCCAGAGTGGCATTGGACTTTTCGATCCGCTGGAGGTGACCTTCCACTCCAGGGCCGAAGAGGTCAGTCCCCAGGAAGGGGACATCCGCCAGTTTATGCTAGGTATCCGCCGTGAAGGTGGATATCCTCAGCCATGCTCTGCAGCGCATGGCCACTGCGGCCGCAACTGATCTGGCACAGGAGTCTTCAATGTCCAGAGCCGTTTGGAGCTGCTGTTTTGCCACCGCCCTTTCCTGGTCCCCAGGGAGCCCATGAGGGCGTGGGAGAAGTGTGCCATCAGCACGGCCGAGCTGGCCTGGTGGAGGCCAAGGGAAGACGCAGCATACACCTTGCACCCGGCACAGTCCAGCTTTTTGGACTCCTTGTCGGGGGGCTTATCCACATCCCTAGCATTCCCGGAATGCCGGAAAACGCTATCGGTGACCAACCCCTCGGTGGAGGGGTGTTCTGAAAAACCTGACAAAGAGCCGGTAGGGACCGCATACTTCCTGGCCATCCTGGCCGAAGGCACAGGACAGGAAGCCGGCCGCTGCCAAAGCTCCAAGGCTGGGCCAACAATGGCTTCAGCCACCGGAAAGGCCTCTGTGGGCGAATCCCCTTGGTCCAGTATCTCCGTTAGGGGATACTTGGCCCGCTTGGATACAGGCTCGAGCTGCATCCCGGTGGACTCCAAGATGAGCCGAAGCAGACCCATAAAGGACGATGGGCTTTCGTCCATCGACTGGCCCCCGGAGGACTCCAGGTCAATGGGCCTGGAGAACAGGGAGGAGTCATCACTGGACTCCGAGGAGTCCGCGAACAGCTGCCTGGGGCCTGAGCCACCCTCCACCTGCCAAGGATGGTCAGGAGTGAGGGTGACCGACAACCTGTGGGGCAGACCCTGACCTAACCGAGAGTCCTTGGTTGGCAGCCCCGATTTCGGTTGTGGAGGCGGAGGTTCCACCACGACTGGTGGGGCAGCTGGTTTCGGCCGAACAACTGATCCAGGCTTGGGCACCTCGACTACAGCGAGGGGTTGTTTTGGCCATTTGGGTGACAGCCACTTGATGGCCGGGGAAGGCGACGGCGTTGGCTTGTTCCCGGACAGAAGTAACTGTTGCCACATCAGGTCCTCGTAGCGTTGACGCAATTTGCACCGAAGCCTCTCCTCTTCTGAGGAGGAAGACGAGGACGAACGGTGGCGCCACTTACTTCGGTGCCCAGACCGAGACCGCCGATGTCGGCGGGATCGGCTGGACCAAGACGATGTCCGAGACCGAGATCCTCGGTGTTTCCGAGGACAGGTCTGGGAAGGGGCAGGGGACACCCGCTCTTCCCTCGGCTCGGAAGCATTGACCGGGGACTCCGGCACAGGAGAGTCCTCGGTCTCCACAGGGGGAACCGGTGAAGAAGGGTTGTCGGCCTCACCAGTCGACAGCCCGTCCGACGGGTCAAAAAAAATCTCGACCGTGTTGACGGGTGTCTCGGCCGGATGACCTGACGGGGACACCGTGAAGCCAGCGGCCTCAGCCACAACCTCGACCGAAGTCGAGTGTCAACTGTCCGGGGAAAAGGACCTCTCCCGCTCCCACGAACGCCGACAGTGGGACTTACCTTTCCAGTCCTTCTTTTTGGACCGAGAAGAATGTCCTGATGGCCCCCTTCCTTCGTAGAAAGGGATTGGCAAAGCTCCTTAAAAGAAGCTCTGTAGGAGGATCCCAAAAAGAGCGGGATAAATGCCACGACTGAGGAAGAGGATGATGCGGCCTGTGCCGCCTCCTCCTCGAGGGCGATCATCTGCTTGAGTTGCTCAGCTGAGCCAGCCACCGCGGACACTGCCCAACGGGCCTCCTTTGACTTCACTGGCAGGTAGCGCTTCTCAGGGCACCCAAGCTGTAACCGGGCAGCGCGGTCTTCCAGGACGTTGGCCAAAAATGAACGGCATAACTCGCAGGCCTGCGGGTCATGGTCTAGGCGGAGGCAGTAGACGCACATGGAGTGCAGATCCGTCCTGGATATTTTCTGCCCACATCGGCACCGCCGAAAACCGGGAGCCGATTTGTCCATCACAGGCGCGAGGTAGTAATTTGTCCCTAGAAAGCATTTATTACACAAATTATATAATTATTTTCTTTAACAGCTCAAATACAGGTTCATTGTTCCCTTATCTCGTTCTTCTGCAAACTCAGCATGCCTTCTCAGGCTAGTAAGACATTAGGCTAAGTGTTGTAATCCAATGATGAGACTTTTATATATCTTTTTAGTAGTTGTCATGACAATTATCAGGGGGATAAGACACTTTAGCACTGTTCATTTTCTCGGAGAAGAGACAAAACTGCTGCTTTGCTATGTAAGCTAGAAAGATTGGAGATGTTTTCTCCCTGGTGATATTTGCACTGTGAGTTTGGTTATAAACCTGCTTGTTTTCCAGTAATAAATCCCTTTATGCATTGGACACCACTTGTCTGTCGTTTCTTCACCTTTGTGCAGTTCCAACAAGAACCTGAGAAAGGTGATTTATTACCCAGTTACACCCTTCATCCTCCAAGCAATCTCTCAGGCCATTACCAGTGTTGGGTAAGTTACTTTTTCTATTACTTTTGCAAACTTGTTCCAAGGAGCTCTATGCAGTCACTAGCAAGGATTGAGAAGTACCAGAAAAAGTAATGCACCTTGCAGTTACAGTTACGTATTTCTTCTTATAAAAAGTAATACATAACTGTAACTGATTACATTTATTTGAAAGTAACTAGTAACTAACCTATTACTCTCAAAGAAATGTAATCTGTTATAGTTTCTTATTACTTTAGTATTGTTTTTGTATAAAAATAAATAAGTAACTGTAAGATATATTACTGTTTCTAGTACTTCACCATCCTTGCTAGTGACTGCACAGAGCTTCCTGGGTCAAGTTTCTAAAAATAATAGAAAGTAATAGAACACTTAACTTACTAAACACTGGCCATAACCCCTCCCCCTCTTTCCTAATTTTTCTCCCTCTAACACTCTCTATACCCATACCCTCTCCCCTGCTCTCACCTACTACTCCCGCCTCCCCACCTCCTGCCGGCTTCACCACCACCCCCATCTCTGTCCCTGCCCACCTGTTTCCACCCTCCTTACCTTCCCTATGCTTCACTCCTTCCCATCCCTGTCACTACCTCAAACCTCTCCTCTTGCACCTCCCTCCCCACCGCAATACCTAGCCAATCTAAGGGTCCTCGCCCTCCTCGTCACTGGAAATGTTCACCCTAATCCTGGGCCTCCTTCTATTAACCCCCCCACACTCTGGTGTCCCATTAACTGCGCTTTGTATCCATGAACATATGCAGTTTGCCAAGTGTTGGACTGCTCTACATCGGGCTGATATCTTGGCCATTGTTGAAACCTGGCCTACCAAGGCTGCCCCGATACTGCTGTTGCCCTCCCTGGGTATACGCTTTTTAGGGAGGACCAGATCTCTAAGCTTGGCGGGAGTTGTGCCATATACCTCCGTAACTCAATCCAAGGGCACGCCCTCCCCACCCCTCAGTCACGGCACCCAAGCCATCACCCTCAAAATTACCCCGACCCCTCTAGAGCCCCTTTACATCTTACCGCATCCTACATTCCTCCTAGGCACCAACACCTTCCCTTCCAATCCCTCCTTGATCATCTTACCTCCTCCCCCCCCAAGATGGAGCAAATCTTACTTGGCGACCTAAACATTAACTGGCTTGCCAGCTCCACCTCCCAGGCTACGGATGCTGCTGCCGCCCTAGACCTTACTCAACTTGTTACTCTGCCCACCAGATTTAACCTGGTCACTGGTACCTCTGCCTTACTGCATCTTGTGCTATCCAACAAACCCCACAAGATCTTCAACCTCGCTGTGCTCCTTGATGTGCTCAGTGATAACTCCCCCATCACTTTCTGCTGGTTGTGCATGAGGCCTAAGCATCCACCCAAACTGTCCACTCGGCGTCTCTTAAGCCCTGGTAAACTTGCTCAACAAAAAGAGTACCTTGCTGGTTGTGACTGGTCCCCCATTGATCATGCCCCTGACACTGACTCCGCCCTTCTCTAGTTTATCCAAGTTTTCAACAAGGCCTGTGACACCTTTGCTCCCCTTTCCAAAGTTGTCTCCAAGGACTGTGAATCTCCCTTGGTCATTCCCATCTCTGCTTGGTCTCATGTGCCACAGAGATGACCTTTGGCACAGGGCTGTTGAATTTGGTAGGACTGCGGACAGGCAAGCTTACCATATCGCTAGAAATAAATGTACCTGGAATATCCGTAAAGCCAAGGCTGAACAGTACAGGTCCACCCTTGCCTCCTCCTGGGGCTCGACTTGTAATTTCTGGAACAACATCAAGGAACTTAATGTCAAGGCTGTGACCCCCACCTTGCTGCCCATCTCTTTGTTAACGGTGCCTTGTCTACTGATCCTGTGGCTATTGCTGACTGCTTAAATAGTTCCTTCTCTGACCTCTTGGCTGTCCTCCCTCAAAATTTCTTCAACCCAGTCCCACCCCCTCCTCCGATCCAGTTGTTCATCCCCCGTCCTACTTCAATGACCCTCTCCCCTCATGAAGCAAGGCCCAACCTGCTCAGATCACTTAAGGACATGGGTTATAGCAGTGACCCCCTCAATTCCAAACTGCTTGAAAGGGTCCTAGATGCTGTCCTCAGCCCCCTTACCAAATTGCTGAACTGCTCCCTCTGCCTCAGTCAATTCCCCCTTGCCTGGAAAACAGCAGTGATCACCCCTCTTCATAAATCTGGTGACCGGACCTCCCTCACTCAGCAACTATCGCCCAATCTTCGTTCTCCCCCCTCTCTCCAAGGCTCTGGAAAACATTGTGGCCAATCAGCTCTCTGATTACCTCTCCACCAATAACCTCCTCTGCCGTAAACAACACAGTTTTCATCATGCACACAGCACTACTACCGCCCTTACTGAATTCTCTAATTTCCCTCACACTGCTCTTGACAAAGGTCATGTTGCTGGCTCTGTCTGCATTGACTTGTCAAAAGCTTTCGACACTGTCCACCACTCTCTTCTCTCCAACCCCTCGCAGGGTGTGTTGAATTGGTTCTCCAGCAATTTTTTCCTCTGACACCCAGTGTGTCAAAATCGGATCTACCATCTCCTGCCCCCAACAGGTTCATTCCGGTGTTCCCCAGGGCTCCATCCTAGGGCCCTTGCTTTTTAGCCTCTATCTGAATTCTCTCCCCTCTGCTTGTAATGGAAACCTTCTACTTTATGAGGACGATGCTGTCCTGTTTGACTCACACACTGACCCTCTCCTCCTACAAAACTTCCTGTAGGACTCCTTCACCCAGGCTGAACACTGGTCCTCTGACCACAGGCTGGTTTTGAACTTAAAGAAAACTAAAACCATGCTTTTTGCACATAACCAGAGTAAACGTAAAGATTATCCACTCCAGGTTTTATCTAGTACCCTCTTCCCCCTAGAACAAACCTTCTCCTTTAAATATCTCAGCGTTCTCTTCGATCCCTCCCTATTCTTTCATGACCACATCCGCTCCTTTTGCATCACCATCAACTCTAGGATAGACCTACTGTATCGCCAGCGCGACTATCTCCCCACTGAAGCACTAAGGCTGGCCATCTCATCCTCGGTACTGTCCCTCGTGGACTATGGTCTGCTTATTTATGGTGCCGCTGACAGCACTACTCTGCACAAAATTAAGATATCCCTCAATAAGGCCTGCCGGCTGCTTACAGGTTCCCCACGTCTTACGCATACTTGCACAATGTATTCCCTCTCTAACTTCCTTAATCTGGAGGAATGGCTTATCTAGGCTCATCTATCAATCTTGCCTCTTGACCAAAAAAATCACTGCAGGTTTGACTCCCTCTGGTCTGTCTTCTATCATAAGCCTATTTACCCCATCACTCTCTACCTACAGCCTGTCCACTCCCCTCTGCAAGTCCCCCGAGTTAGGACCTCCACTGCACAGAGGTCATTCCGTTACTGTGCCCAGTCCTGGTACAATTCCCTGCATGTAGCTATTGCCTCCCTACCAAGACTGGGGCCTTTTAAAACTGCTCTCAAGAACCACCTCCTCTCTTCCCGCCGCTGTGACTGCCCTGGCTGAAATTTCCCCTGCCTTTACTCCTCTCAGTCTGCCTATTTTTGACTGCCCTTCATTTGACTCATTATAGCTCACATTATTGTTTATTTCTGTTAATTATTGCTAATTTACCTTGACGTGGGGCCTTTGTAACCAGCCCTTAATTTTGACTGTTTGCTTTTATTTGAACTCATTTACTTTGTTTTCTGTTTCTTGCTATTAATGTATTTGTCTTCCTGACGAGAAGCCTTTGTAACGAGTCCCCGACCCGAAGGGCTGTAATTCTGATTACTTCTTAAAATAAAAAAATATACTGTTTTACCTATTACTTATGGATCCATAAGATTTTCCCGTTTGTTCAAAAATTAATAATAAAAAAAAATCAATCTATCAAAATTCCTCTATTTTTCTATAGTCTTACTATCCTTTTTACATTCCTTTCTTTTTATAAGCCGAACATTATCCTGGAAGGCTTGTAATAACTGTTCGGGTGTCCATTCAATTTGTTGTAAAGTTAATTTGCACCATGCCTGCCATACCCAACATCTGAGTCATGTAGTTATTATCCTTAAGGTGCTCACTTCGTAATTCACCCTTGCTTGTTTCTGGGAAAATCCCATCGTATAATGAATCTGGGTTTACCAACCATCTGGGAAACCACCCCAACCCTGAAAAACTAAAGTCCAGAACAGGAGAATAAAAGGACAATTGAAAAAGAGATGGTCCATTGTCTCTGGTTTCGCGATGCATCCCTGTCTTGGGCAAACACGTTCCATTATATCTTTGTGCTTCAGGTTATCTTTAACAGGGAGTTTCCCATGTCTACTCGACCAGGTGTTATCCCACATATGGGGAGAGATCCTTTTCTCAGTTAATAATGTAGGTATGCTATTGATCTCTTTCTCTGTTCTTGTCATAAATGCAGGTTGCTCTATAAAATATTCATTCTGTACGTGTGTGTAGAACTGATTCATGGCTTGTGTCTTAATCATGTCTATACTGACTTTCCAGAATTTTAGTTTACTTATACACTCTTTTAAATATGTTGGAATTTCCATAAAGCCTAGATTGTTAGGGGATTATTCCATTTTGTGCCCTTGCTTGTAAAACTGGGTATATGCAGTCAGCCACCCGAGGGCACCAAATATGAATTCTGCCTTGTACCATGGGTTTTATGTTGGCATATAAACATATGCTATGATACAATGCAATGGGATTAATTTTAATCTTCCTGCTGTGAAATCTAAATATAGTATCCCTCTCCACAGGATTAAGACAGCTCCCCCATATGCCTTAGAAAAAACAACTGAGGAGTCTGGTTTCTATTTGTTTAGGGGGCAGAAAAACATAGCTTAAATATAGGAACATTGGCAATAGGAATGTGTGTAACATGTATACCCTCTTTTTTTTTTTTTGCTCATCTTCCATCTGTTCCATTTAGCTAGTCTATCTAGGGCAATGTTAATTATGTGTTCCCAGTTATATAGGGCTACCTCTAGGTAACCAAAGAAAATCCCTAAACTCTTCATACCTGTAGTGCTTATCGGTATATTAATTAGATGTGAAGCTTGTGCCAGATCCTGTCTCATATGTAAGTAGGTACTTTTCTGTAGGTTTATTTTGGAACCTGAGATTTCTGAAAATTCCTCTGACAGTTGAGCCATTGGTGCTGCTGAAAGAGTATCTGCCAGGAACAACTGCACAAGTCGTAGGCATACCCCAAAGTCCTGATTTCACTATTCTGGCTGGACACTAAAAGCCCCAGTATCTCCTGATGCAGATCAATACTTCTTATCAAAGGGTCTAAAGACAAATGATGGGGCTGAGTGGACATCCTTGCCGTACCCCATTTGTATTTTACATGCCTTTCCTACACGGCCATTAACATACGGGGCCACATTTTCCTGTTCTTAACATAACTGCACCCATCTAATGAATTTTCCAGGAAACGCACATTGTTCTAGGCATGCCCAGAGGTACTGATGTGAGAACATGGCCGCAGGGGAATATGATATTCCTAATTCTAGTAACATTTGATCTTATGCTACTATAGGATGTACTCTTGATTGCTGTATAGGAATGTAAGGGGACGTAAACCAATAGTGTATTCTAGTTTTGAGGTGCCCCTAAAATATGTGTATCATGTGGTAGGATTATTATGAAAAACATATATTAGTTTAGTATGCGTAATTATTCTGTTTAAAAGGACTGTATCATAACATTTTTTTCTGTTTTGAGGCCTCTATCTTGCTTTAGCCTGCTACAATTAAAGTCCCCTTCCCATAGTACACCTCGTGCGATTAATAAGTATGGCTGTATTAGATTAAACAATTGGGTTCTAGTCGCCCTTTCCTGTGGGGCATACATGTTAACTAGCCTGAAATTCTGCTGTTCTAAGGTAAAATCCATCAACAGGGCCCTGCCTGGATGGATGTCAGACTCTAAAAAATTTTATTAGTGGCTTATTAATGCACACCCCCACCCTCCTACATGTTTCTTTGCATACTGACCAATAGGATGAGCCCCCAATCCAATCTGCACTGGCTTTCTGTATTTCTGTAGTTGTAGACAACCGTGCATCTTGAAACATTACTATGTCGTAGTTAAGACTGAAATACTGAAAGGTTGATTTCATTTTCCTTTCTGATTTTAAGCTATTTGTGTTGAATGATGATAAACGTAGGTCATAAGTCATAAGGGATTATTTCAGTCCAAGTTTTTTTTTTTTTCCCCTTAGGCTGTATCTCATCCCCATGCTTTTTTTTTTTACTTTCCCTGCTACCTAGGGAGAATCTTTCCAATTCCAAGACTCCTCCTTTACTAGAAGAATGTTCTGATGTCCTCTCTGAGTCTTCTCCCATCTCTGTTTCTCCCCATAGCAGGGCCCCATACTTGTTTTGCAATGGGATCCCTTCATCATGTTGTTGTGTCTCTGTGTGTGTACTTTGGAAGTTACTAGTCGAAAGGCTGTACCTAGCTGTGAGGGGACATTTCCATATCAGAGGTCTCTGTCTGTGCAGTATGGGTGTGAGACTCTGTGTGTTCCTCCCTTTCTTCCTGTCTTGTACCCCTCCCCCCGGTGGAGATGTGGAGATGGCTGGGCCTCCTGTCTAGAAGCTCTAGGTGCCTGGGGCTGTCTCCTCTACTCGGGGGTGGGGGGCCTGACCCATCTGGATTCCCATCGTTATCAGAAGCCCAAGGACAAGGAAAGACAGAGTAGCCTGCTTCTTGACATAAGTAACACTGGGGAACCATGCACCTACCACTGGTATGGCCCATACTTCCACAATGTAAGCATCTCAGTACTTTGCAATTTTTACTCAAGTGTCTATGAGAGCCACACTTATAACACTGATGGGGTTGACCTTGATAAAATAATACCCCTTTACCCTTTCCTAAATAAAAGCAATAAGGAAGGTGCTTTACCCCTGAATCATCTAGACGTAGTTTAACTTTTACTCTCTAGCCCCCTGTCCAAAGTCCTTCTTCATCAACAATAGGCTCTGGTGTGTCTTGTAAATCACATTTTGTCCCTAACCAATACAAAATATATGTAACATTCATTCCCTCATTATGGAATAAAATAGTTATAATCTTAAAAGTTGGGTTGGTAAGTGGGATAGCCTGAAAGGGGGCCCATAGGGGTATATTTTTATGGCCATTAAACAGTAACCAACATCTGTCTAGCAGAGTGGATGACCCGAAACTTAAATCAAATGTCGCCTCCCCAGGCAGGTGGATCAGGGCATATACCTCTGCCAACGTAAAGCCCATATCCTGTTTTAATAACTGCCTCCCCACATAAAACCTGTCTGGAGGTAACTCCAGCCCTCCAATATACATTAACTTAACAGCATGTCTTCTTTTAGCCTGTTCCAAAGGCTTTTTTAACAAGCTTGCATATGTAACTTGTTCATTAGCAGTCCCTTCCGAGTTTCCAGTATCAATAGGGATATCCTCAGTGAAATTTGGGTGATCCAATTTCATTATTGTCCCCTTCCTGGTTAGCACAAGGAGGTGGCGCCACGTCTGTAAGGGCTTCAAAAAAAAAAACCCTCAGAGGATGACTCTAGCGGTGAATATGAAATACCTGATTCCTCCAATCGTTGTGTAGTACAGGGCCTCGTTTCCCTATGATCTGCTGCTTTGTGCATTTGTTTTGTAGTTGCAGCGCCTTGCAGAGCATCTGCTAATGTCTGCTTGTTGGGTAATGGAACTTCCCTGCATTCCAACCCAGCCTTTGCAGTTTCCAATGGCGCTTCATTTATTTCAGTGGCTGAGCTCATGTGTACATCTTGAGCTGCCTCTGGTTGGGAGTTTTGCAAGAATGCTGCCGATGTGGCAGGTTTTCCCTTCTGAGGTTTTGTTGGGCCGCTTTTTGCAGTGTCATTACTGGGCGACTCTCCAACTTCAGACTCTGGAAGTGGGATCTCTGGGTCTGGAATCCAGGACCCGTCTGTGTGCTGGACCTAGCCATCTCCTTCCGGTGCTTTGCTGGCCATTCAACCTGCCTCTGACTGCATCTGGGGAGAATCATGCAGTGTGCTTGATCCATTCGGCTCCAGGGGATTGACTGCCTCGAACACAAACATTTTTGGTACTGTTTGCGCAGATTCACTGTGAGTACCAGGTTTACCTTTTGGATGTTTCTGTTGCAGAAACTGTTGCTTTTGGATGTTATAGTTCGTCTCCAGTTCATAAGTTGTGCTAAGAGTTCTTTTTGTTCGGAGTAGGCTGCTTCCAGCTGCCTTTCTGCCTCTTGAAAAAAGTGATTTCATTCTGATTTGTCGTAATCTCTGAATCAGGTTCTTTCCCCATATTTCCTGATTCTGTAGCTGTTGAGGATGCAACCTCACAGACGCTATGCTGGCCACCCTCCACAGGGTGCATCCTAGCTGTCCCATTCAACACCTGAACTTCATCTGGCTCCTCCATCTCCTTGGCCAGCAATCCCCCTACTGGAAGAGTAGGGGTATTTTTATTGTATAAGAAACAAAACACAGGTACAGAAAATAAACAGTCAAAATAATTATAAAGAAATCAAAACATCCAATAAGACCACATACTTATGACAGTAAAATTTACATATTCCATACATCCTAAGCCCTATAGACCTATTCTGTTATTACCATTCTCACTAAGTCCCAGGTACTCCGTGAACTGTCATATACCATACTATTTCATAAATCATATAATTCATAAACAATACGTAATACACATTTCAAATAACCATATATACCATTGCACTGTGGTTTATTACCTACTGGTTGAAAATAAAGTCTGATGTTTTTTTCAATCTGCTTTTCCACATACTCATAGAGAGGGAGGATTTATCATACATACATTGTAGGGTTCTTCCTCTATTTGTGTAACCACACTTGCTGGGGGTGTATCTATTTGTTGTAGTACATGTTTACATCTTACTTACCAGAGGAAGAATTTAATGCATGTGAAAATAAGTATCATAGTCCCCTCCTCTATATTCCTAATTCCATTTATACTCCCTGTAATTATATTCTCATACATCAGTCTAATCCAGTGGGTGTTATTCCATCTGCTAGCTAATATTCGCCATATTTGTCTCACATATTCACAGTCGAAGAGGAAATGTGACATGGTTTCTTCCTACAGGAAACACAATCTTCTCGGGCACATTCTTTCTTCTTGTCTCTTGTGTTTAAAACTGTCTTTAATCCCTAATCGTCCATGGCAACTCAGCCATACTATGTCCCACATCTTGGGGGTGTCCATTTATCTGTTAAATATAATCCAATTGCTCCTACTTTATGTGGAGGTATATTTTTGCATTCTAGAGGACCGAGGTATGCCTTTTCCTGTACTGTATTAAATATAGTATGTCTGTTTGGAACTACTACATGATCAAAGTTCAGTTTCCACTGTCTGATTTTCTTTATGACAGTTATAGTGTATTCTAGGTAGATAGATGATATCCTTAAATGTTGGTGAGACCCACCCCATGAGATCAGCATGGGCTGAAGCCAGTCTGAGACCAACAGTTTCCAATCTTTCAATCCTGGGGCATTATATTTACTAATATCTGTGAATATAAATGTGCTGAAAAAATATGCTATGGGGTCGATGAGACATAAACCTCCATCCTTATGTGCCCGATACAAGACATTTCATTTGATGGGGTTAAGCCAGCTACCCCTTACCATTTGGAACACTAAGCTTAAGATTTTTTTTTTTTTTTGAAATTGCTGTTTATCCCCTCATCTGTCCTGCTGACCCCGACCCTTCAGGCCTGCCAAGGAGTCATCCTCCTGCCACCCGCTCTACTCGAACCTATCTCTTGGGCCCCATGGAGCTGCAGTTTGCCCCCTGAGCGGGGACGAGGCGGGGGTGCAGACACCCCATAGTCCTTCATTTCATCAGTCCAGAGGTGGCTGGGTGAGCGGGGGCACATCGGAGGCACGATCAAGGTTGTCTGTGTTCCCGGAGCTGGCAGGCGTTTTCTCATTCCTCACACACACACACACAGTGCGTGCCCCTGACATCATGGCGTAATGCGCCGACGTCCACTGCGTGTCTTGGCCACCCTTCCCCTACAGGGCTTGCTGTACCCTAAGTCTCCGCTCGGGGTCAAGCAAGTGGTGGGTGTTGGCCCCCACCCTTCCCCCAGAGAAGGTGAGATATTGTGGGACGCTCAAGCCGTTCTCCCCCGGCCGGCTCTCCAGTGACTCGAGTCTACTCCCGAACCCAGGTCACCGGCACCGCAAGCGGAAATCCAACCACTGTGCCAATGGGCCAGCTACTAAGCTTAAGATCTGAACATCCAAACTGACTACGGGGTGGGTATATTATGCTTAGAAATTTAAAGATTGGTAATAGGAAGGTTTTGACAAACAGAACCTTCTTTTTCATCTGTTGCCAGGTTTTCCATCTCTGGACCTTCTCTTTACAATGGTCTATTCTCTGGATTCAATTTATGAGTGCTACATCTCCCCTACCAAAGGTAATCCCTAAGATGGTAAGGTTGTTACTGGACATAGTTATGCCATTTACTTAGGTTATGTTTTGATGTCCTGATGTGGTTACAACCAGCTTACAGCAAGATTTTGACAAGGTTCAGCTCTGGTTTGCTAATCATCAACTTTTCCTCAACGCCAAGAAGACAGTCTCCATGACCTTTGGCACAAGGCAGAGACTCTCAAGGCTTCCCTCCCTACCCATTTTTCATACCCTTGATGGGACTTCACTTGAGGACACATCCTTCTTTTGCTACTTAGGTGTTTGGTTGGACCAACACCTAAGCTTCTCTGGACATATTTTTTTTCCCAATTGTTTAACCAGGAGAGACACACTAAGCTGAAAGTTTGTTTACAAGTGCGACCTGGGAGCACAGGGAAGTTAAGTGACTTGCTCAGGGTCACACAGTATGCAAGTGGGAGCTGTGGGATTCAAACCCAGATTTCCAGATCTGCAGCTCAGAGCCTTAAACCATTGCACTATACTGCCTCCCTATACTGACGCCATCCAGAAAAAACTGTGCCCCAAGCTTGGTGCCCTGTTCAGGAACCGTAGTTGCATCCCTCCTACTGCTAGGTGTGAACGTGTCCAAAAGATGATACTGCCCATTTTTGACTACTGTGATATAGTCTATGGTGCTGCCCCTAAGTCCCCTCTGGCCAGACTAGACACCATCTTCAATTCTTTCTGTCGCTTTGCCTTGGATGCCCCCTCTCGCACCCATCACTGTGATCTTTATCGTGCCCTATCCTTCCCCTCTCTTGCAAATAGGCGGCTCTACCACTGTGTTAAATTCACCTCCAAGCACTGGTTGAGTGAGCTCCCTTCCTACCTCACCTCCTCCTTTATAACACCCCCCAAACCCTCACATTCCCTTAGATCAACTGACTCTCGCACCCTGGTAGTCCCCCGCAGATCCACCCAAATCGGCCAATTCGGTTACTCTCACTGCCTCCCAAAAAGGAAAAAATTACTCACCTATAGTAATCTTGTTTCTACCCAGTGATCCACTTACATTATTACTCTTTGCAGTGCTCCCTTAAGCCAGCACTGCCCCGGAGCCAAATAGAATGCTATGCTAATTATGGAATATTTAGCTTGTGCATTCATTTTCAAACTGCCCTATTCTAACTGCCTGCATTCTACCTCAGATTTCTGTGATGCCTGCAAAGAGGGCATAACATATAGAACAATTAGAATGCTAATGCCCAACAGGGCCATATAAAAAGGAAGTAAGAGGCCAAGAAAAGGCCAACAAAAACACATTAATAGTATCAGTCCTCTTTTCTAAGCCAGATATACCCTTAGAAAAGAACCTACTAGCTAAGTATTACCGAATTGTGCCAGTAGGTGGCATACCAGTTATACTGAGAAACATCTCAGCTGGACAGAGTATTTTTCTGTGATTCTAAAGGGAGGACCGGGGCAGGGAGTAGTAATATTAGTGGATCCCTGGGAAGAAACAGGATTACCACAGGTGAGTAATTTTTTCGTCTAACCCCAGGAATCCACTAATATTATTACTCTTTGCAGACTATGTAGCAGTACCACTAGAAGGTGGGCAGAATCTATTTAGGAAAAAGACTCTGCAAAACAGCTTTGCCAAAACTGGCATCACTCCTGGCCTGAGTATCCAGGCTGTAATATTTAGTAAAGGTGTGGACTGACCTCCAGGTAGCTGCTTTACAAATCTCCAACAGAGGGACCTGTCTGGCAGCTGTGCCCCTTGTGGAATTGGCCCGAAGTACTGACGGAGGGATCTTGCCCACCTTTGAATAACATAACTGAATACACTGGACTATCCACCGAGATATAGTCCTCTTTGAACCAGGAGATCCCTTATCTACTTCCCCACAGGTGAGGAACAGTTGCTGTCTGTCCTGCCTATAATCCTTGGTATGAGCTATACAATAGTTCAATGCTCTCTTAACATCCAAGCTATGCAGCCTACGCTCACCTGAGCTAGAGTGTGCAGTAAAAAATATTAGTAAGGTGATGGACCGGTTCAGATGAAAGTCAGAAACTACTTTGGGAAGGAACTTTCTATTAGTTCTCAACACCACCTTATCATTGTGGAAAGAACTATAATCCTTTTCCACACAGAGGGCCTGTAACTCACATCCTTCTAGCAGAGGTAAATGCCACTAGGAAAACTACCTTCCAGGTAAGAAATTTGAGTTCTGCAGAAGCTAAGGGTTCAAATGGCGGAAGCATAAGCTGGGCAATACAAATGTTGAGGTCCCAAGTAGGCACTGGTTCCCTATGAGGGGGAAACAGATGTAAAAGACCCTTAAAGAACCTTTCAAATATGGGATTCGAAGCCAGGGATATCTCTTTCCCTACTAAGAAATAAGATGAAACTGAAGCCAGATGAACCTTCAGAGCTGAGTGCTGCAATCCCAAGGAATGCAGATAAGACAAATAATCTAGAGGGGTTTGAATGCCAGCATGTGCTGGGATTATCCCCTTGTCTGTACACCAAATAGAAAATCTTTTCCATTTTGAGGCATACATTTTCTTAGTAGAAGGTTTTCTGTAACTCTTAAGGATTTCTAGAACTGCTTGTGAGTATTGGGGAGTCTGAATACTCTAAGTCCTCAAGAGCCAAGCTTTGAGTCTGAGAGACCTGAGATTGGGATACACCACCTTTCCTGAAAGGAAGTCAGTAGATTACCTCTGAGGGAGATAGATCAGTTTGCTCACTGACAGTGAGAGCAACAGGGAGTACCATGGCTGCCTTGGCCAGTCTGGGGCTATCAGAATCATCGAGGCTGGCTGTGACCTGAGCTTGATGAGTACTCCGAGAATCAGAGGAAAAGGAGGGAAGGCATAAAGGCAGTTGCCTGTCCAATCGAGAATCAGGGCATCCATGGGAACAGTCCCTTTCACTGGAGCCCTGCAGCAATAGAGGGGTAAGTGGTAATCCTGGTGGGAAGCAAAGAGATCCATTTCTGGGGTTCACCACCATCTGGATAGGGCCTGCACCACTTGTCTGTTCAGTGCCCATTCATGGTTGGCCTGGTTTATCCTGCTCAAAGCATCTGCCAGGGTATTGTCCTTTCCTGGCAGATGAATTGCTTGTATGGAGGCATCTAGAGAGTAAATTAGGATCCATATTTTCATTGCTTCTGTACACAGTGGAGTGGATCTTGTTCCTCCTTGTTTGTTGATATAGTACATTGTGGTGGTATTGTCTGTACTGATCTGAATCACCTTTTCCTTTATAAGATGAGTGAAGGCCTAAAGGGGCTCGTAACTGCAAGAGATTTATGTGCAGGAGGGACTCTGCACTGTTCCAGGAGTCGTGAACAATGTGGTCTCCTAGGTGGGCACCCCATCCTAGAAGAGAGGCATCTGTTGTGAGCTCTAAGGAGGGGGGCTCTTGCTGGAAAGGCACCCCTTCCTTTAGGTTGTCTGGATCCCTCCACCACTGGAGGGCCTGTAGAAGGGTTCTTGTTACATGAACTAGTTTTGAAAGTGGATCTCACCTCTGGCACCAATGGGCCCTGAGGTGAAACTGAATGTCCCTCATTTGGAATATGGCACCCATGACTGTGCTTGTTGCTGAAGCCATGTGGCATAAGAGCTGTAGAAACTGATTTGCTGGTTTTGGCCTGCCCAGGACGAATGAGCTTGACAGAAGCTGGATAGCCTGTACCGTTTCTAAGGGTAGAAAAGTTTTTCCCAGAATTGTGTTGAGTTCTGCCCCTATGAACTGCAATACTTGGACTGGGGTGAGAACTGACTTTTTGGCATTTAGAAGGAATCCCAGGGAGGAGAGAACACCTTGAGCTAGCAGTAAGTGTTCCGACACTTGTTGGGATCTTCCTGCTACCAGCCAGTCGTCCAAATATGGGAAAACTGTGACACCCAGCTTTCTGAGATGTGCCACTACCACTGCTATGCATTTGGTGAAAACCCTTGGTGCAGAGGTAAGACTGAAAGGAAGTGTTAAGAACTGGTAGTGGCCTGAGGAGGGTGTGAATCAGATATCTTCTGTGTGATTCTCTGACAGGGATGTGAAAATATGTGTCTTTTAAATCTGAAGAGGCTAGCCAGTCCCCTTTTTGTAGTGTTGGCAGGATTATTGCCATTGTAACCATTTTGAACTTGGGTTTCATCAAGTGCTTGTTTAGATGTCTGGGGTCTAGTATATGCCGCCACTCTCCAGTCTTTTTTGTTAGGAAATACCTGGAGTAGAGCCCTTGCCCTCTTTGGTTGTGTGGGACAGGCTCAACTGCTTTTGCCAGTAATACATTTTTTACCTCCTGCTCCAGCAGTTTTGTGAGGGAGGAACTGATGCAAAACGTTTTACCCTTGGAGGGGGAAGGAACCTGAAGCAGAGGGAGAGACCATAACCCACTATTTCCAGGACCCACTTGTCTGATGTTAATTTTGAGCAGTCCTGAAAATAGTGGGTAAGTCTGCCCCCCTACAGGGTGTGGAGTGGCAGCCTGAAGGGAACAGTCAGGGGTTCTGCTTTTGCTGTTGTTGCTGAGGTTGGGTAGAGTGAGACCCTCTGTGGGAGCCTCTTCTACCCTATGCCCTTTAAAAACCCATCTGTTGGGGTTGGTACTGTAGCTGAGGAGCAGCTTGTACCTGAAAGAAAGGTCTTCTAAAAGAAGACCTGCCCCTGCCTCCCCTAGAATAAGAAGTGGAATGAGAGGGGTTTTTCCCTGGTGGAATTGCTTCTGAAAGTAGTCTTATATTCGTCTACTTTTTTCATGCAGGCTTCAGTTTGGGCACCGAAAAGGGAATGGCCAACTGGGAAATCCATTGCTTTGTTTTTGGTGTCCTGGATGAGGTTGGTGGCCCTCAGCCAGGCAAACCTTCTCATAACTACTGTACCAGCCATCCATCTGGCAGCAGTGTCAGCTGCCATCTGGAATTGGTATTTGGAAGCCTCCAAACCCAATTTGGCTGTCTCTAGTAAATCTGAAACAGTCAGGGAGGTATTTGCCTCTGCATTATCCACCACAGACTGCCATAGAGCCTTTTGGTAAAGGGCAGCATACGCCTGGTAAGCGGCTTGCCTGATAGCCAGGGATGCTGTGAGGTACCCCCTCTTAGCCATACTGTCCACCTTGTTGGAATCTTTTTCAGGTGGATGAGAAGACAATGGGGGTTTGGCCTTCTCACAGGCTGCTTGCTGTACAGTGCCTTGATGATCTGGGTGGCTGAATAAAAACTCAACACCAGATCTTTCTAATTGGTACTTTCTGTCACATGTTTTGTCAATAGGTGGGACAGTTTGAGGAACTTTTAAAATTTCCAGAATGTCTTTCCTGAAAAATTTATAAGGAGTCATTTTGAGGGCGTTAGCCCCATTAGTTCCATATAATGAACTGTGTCTTCATCCTGCACCTCCTCAACTGTTTGGAGGTCCAGTGTTTCGACCATTTTCTTAATAAAAGAACAATGGGAAGAAAAGTCCTCTGAGGGTCTTGGGGGGACAAAAGTCTTGCTCTGGTGACACCTCAGGCTCTATTCCTTCCTCCTCCTCACCACCACCACCACCCATTGTGGGAACAGGCACAAGAGAGGTAGCAGCAGTTGTTTTATCAGCTGGAACAGGTACAGGTTGCTAAGGGGGAAGCAGACCCTGCAGCACTTGCAACAAAGCCAGAGATTGTGTAATATCAGCAGGACAGGGAGTATTTATGGGCACCTGAGGGACCCCTTGAGGCGTTTCCACCGGGGTGTCAGTGTGCTTAGTTTTTTGGCAGGCACCGGAGAGTCAGCCGGCTGACTGCCTCTCTTAGCAGAGCCCTCACCCATATCAGGGGTGGATTTGGAGGCTCTGGAAGGAATTGCCACATTCTTGGAAGGGGTGCACTGGTCAGAGCCCAGGAACCCCTCCTCAAGCCTTCTCTTAAGCTTCTCCACAGTTTTTTCAGGGAAAGACTTGCAAATATCACAATCCTCACTAAAACGTTTAACACCAAGGCAATGCAGACAAAGGTCCTGTGTTCTTTTTAGGTTAATCCGCCATTATAGAAAACAAGATTCAAAAACCGTTAAACATAACAAAATGTCAAAATATGTGGTCGGTTTAAATAAGAAACGATCGGTTCAGAAACCGATAAATTTTAAAAGAACCAAGGTTCCGAATGGTTCCGGAACAGAGAAACCGCAAGGAGAACCAGAACAACCTCAGTTCAAAAGTAGTTAAACTAAGTAATTTTGAAAGAAAACCAATCGGAAATCTATGAAAAGGTTTCCTGTGAAATTCACAAAGAAATTGGTTGCCCCTCGGTTCAAAGAACTGCGAGGAACCGATAAAAAAACTAAAGAATTTAAACTATGAGGTAAAAACACTAAATGACAATAACAATAAGGCAGTAATGAAAAAATAAGACAAAATACTTAAGTTTTTTTGATCTTATGCACAATTTAGACGATCCTGATAAAGAGAAATCTCCAGGGCGTCTGAACTTTGCAGCGGAGACAAGAAATTCGAGGTAGAATGCAGGCAGTTAGAACAGGGCAGTCTGAAAGTGAATGCACAAGCTAAACATTCCATAATTAGCACAGTATTCTATTTGGCTCTGGGGCAGTGCTAGCTTAAGGGAGCAGTGTGACGACAGGCCAGCTGATTATGATTATTGTATGATATTTGTAAAATAAAAATATACTATGTGATTGTCTCACATAAGACAACCTGTGCTTCCATGGGTGTCCCCCCCCCCCACCACCAGGTTTCACTGAAGCTACAGGATACGTAAACTGACCAGGAACCATTTAATTAACTGACTTCCTTCAGAATAGCATTTTATTACCCTTTTATGACACGCCTTGGCTTTTTGAAGTGGAAATCAAATGTGACTTTATGACTTCAGAAACAGGACAACATCATTGGGTTGATTCCTGTTGTTTTTTTAACATATTGGTGCCAGTGTGGGATTGCTAAGTTCAAAGGAAACATGTGTTATTAAGGAGTTATACATAGGAAATGTCTTTTTTCTTCTGATGGCACCTTATTTAAAATACCTTCCCACAGGAAGACATTTTTTGTAATTTTATATTCTAAAAGGAGGCGCTAGATGACTCACAGAAGGGGTGTGAAGACACAGAGTTTAAACTGATAGTTGTATCTGAAATGTTGTCATATCACCTTGGGACTCCAGAGAGTCACAGCTCTCTGACCTAACTTTAAAACGCACTTTCAGAGGTAATACCTTAGATAGCAAAAATCTAAATCTACTGTGGTAGGAGTTTTGCTTTGTAATTTTCCCTTGTTCTTTTATGGGATTGTGAGCTCTTTGATACATTGTTCTGTGTTTACATTTTTCATATTTTTATCCATTTTTAGTACACATATTCTTTAAGATTCTGTCTGGGTCTCCACCGTCATTTTTGCATGTGGAGTGCCTGTATTTTTAAGTCTGACAACTGTTCAAGGGCTTCACGGTGTTACTAAGCTTGGTAAAAGTTAAGTATATACCTAAGGTCTCTTATAGAGTTAAAAGGGTTCATTTTGGAAGCCTGGCTGGGTGCCCTGAAGAAAGATTGTACCACAATCCCCGAAGAGGGTATGTATCTGAGCCTGTAAATTTGGGTACGCTAGCATAAGGTTCATAGTTTGAATCCCCCCAGAACTTGAGACTAAAGAGAATTCGAACCGAAAAGCAGACAGGAGGGTTACCTTGTCTATTACCTGTTGGCACTGTCGGAGCAGAGGGCCTGACCTGCTGAGTGCATTTGTGACAATCAAAATATGCAATTATTTTAGTTATAGTACCACCTGATGACAGTACTATTCCTGGCGTTATCTTGCTGTATCAATTTCAATAAAGGATCTATATAAAAAACGTATAAAAGAAGACTCATCAGGCAACCCTGTTGAATTCCTCTCCTAATATTAATAGAGGGTCCTAAATGTCCATTTGCTAGGGGCGTAGATGATGCAATACTATACGGATTCAAAATCCATTTAATAAATCTCTCAGGTAGCCCATAGGTTGTAAGAATCATTTGTAAGTACCTGTGAGGGATTTTATTGAATGCTTGTTCCTGGTCAAGACTTAATATATACCCACCTGTTTTGCCTTGCTTCCCATGCGTTACTAGCTCTCTAAGTGTTAACTGACTGTCTTGGATATTTCACCCTTGTATGTTACAGGTTTGCCCTGTGTCTATGAGATACGGGGCTATTTTTGCTAATCTAGTGTTTAAAATTTTCATCAGTATCTTCATATCAGTATTCATTATGCTGAGGGGTCTCCAGTTCCGGAGTTTCTTTCTGTCAGATTTGTTGTGTATTAAAATTTGTACTGACTGGCCCAGTTGTGGGGCAATCTCCCCCTCGTTTAACATGTGGTTAAAAACCACCGTCAAAAGTTCACTAAACACATACTCAAGTGTCATATAATTCTGACGATAGTCCATCTGGGCCTAGGGGTAGTGTTATTTTTTAAAGCCTTAATTTCTTTTTCAACTTCCTAGACTGTTATTGGGTTGGTCAACTGTGCCATCATGTCTGTCGGTATTTCTGGTTTAGCTATGCAATCTAAGACACTTCCAAAATATTCTTCCGGTATATCCGGGGCTTTATATTACTGGGATATTGTATTAGTCATGATATCCTTCCACGATGGTGGCTGTGTGTGAGCTGCCTGAGATTTGAGCTCTGGGACCTGAGCTTTGTTTTTATTTTAATTTGTTTATTTACAATTTTGTTTTTGTTTTTATTTGTTTTCTAGTTACTTTTTAGCTTAGTCAGGGTCTTTAGTGAGTTAAATTAATGTTCCTTAGCGAACTGTGGGTTAGTAGTTAGGTTTTCGGCTGTTCTCCCTTGCCATATGGACGTTTTAGCTGTCTCAACCGTTTTTTTGTCACGGCTGCTCTCCCTTGCCATATGAGTGTTTTAGTTGTTTCAACCACTTTTGTTGCGGCTGTCGTTTTTGTAAGCCGTAGCCGATCTAAAACGACCTTAATTTTGTGGAGATCTGTGGAGGGCTGCCTGGAACTGTTGTTTTGGTGTCGTAAGTTGGGAAGATCTAGGCTGAACTGAGATCGAAATTACCACTGAATGAGCTGTGAGAACCACTGCCTAAAATTACTCACTCTGGAGCAAGTGTTGGTGCGGTGAGTGCGCATTTCGCACATTTGCGATTTGATTATACTTGAGTGTGGCTGTGTGAAGCTCCCTGCTCCGATCTGCTCTTACTGTTTGCTGTGGGGAAGACTGTGCAGTAAGAGTGCAGGCTGTGTGAATTGGGAAATTCGGGCTGAGCTGGAATCTGCAGTTTGAATCTTTTCGTGGAGATCCGTTTGCTGGCGTGGTGAGAGCACATTCCACTATCGGAATATTTTGGGGGTGGCCTAGATACAGAGCAATATGGACACTTAAACCTAGAGCTCTGGCTTAATCCACCGAATATCCCTCCCATCCTACATTAAAACCTGTATTTTTTGATGAAAAAATTAAAGCCTTAAGGAGTCCAGATGCCTACCAATGCCAAACCAGCAAAGAAACAGATGAAACTACCATTTAACAAGCAAAGAATCCAAGGAGCTGAGAAGGGCCTACTGATTTCTTCAGTCCCAGTGCAGCACTGAGATCTGCCAGAGGACTTCTCAAATACCTCAGCCCCCCAGTGACGACAGGAACCCTGTGTGGAGATGGCAAACAGTTACCAGGCAATTGAAAGACTAATTCAAGATCTCAGACACGACCTGGGAACACGCATGGAAACGGCTTTTGAGAATGTTTCCTCACAACTTCAGCATCTCCAGCAGACTGTAAATACAGTCTCCGATACGGTAGATGCCCATGAGACCTGATTAGGAGAACTGGAGGCTCAGGTGAGTTCCCAACAGGATTCCAGCAATATAAGGCAAATCGATCTACAAAATGCTTCAGAAGAAATAGAAAAACTTAAACAAAGCATCAACGATCATGAGAATAGAGAGAGACATTGCAATATTAGGATCATAGGCCTACCTGAATCGGTGGAGGGTCGCGATTGTGCCACCTACATACAGTCATGGCTGAGGCAAGCTCTGAAAGTCCCACCCGAAGTCCTGTTGGAGATTCAACGGGCACACAGATCCCCAGGAGCAAAGCCCTCACCGGCTCAACGACCCAGTCATGTCATAGTTAAATTTCTCTGGTATCAAGATCGGCAAAAGGTTCTGGAATGTGCCAGGAAACAAAACCCACTGATGGTGCAACAGTCCCGGATAAGCATCTTCCCCCGATTATTCCTACCAGCTCCAACAGCAAAGCTTACGCGGAGGTTAAGCAGAAACTTCACGCCCTTAACTGCCCATTTTCCCTGATTTACCCGGCCGATTGATTGTGAGACCTCAGAGGGCGAACCAGCGCTCATTTACCTCTCCAGAGGCGGCTCTGGCCTATGTGGGAGAACTTGAGGAAGAAAAGATACGGCGATACGGTCAAGGCGACTAATTCTATCAGACCAGATGGATTGTTGAGGTACACGAGAGTGAGTAGTTGAAAAATTAAGAATTGGGACCGATGGGCTGGCTGAGACAGTGTGTGATTTTCGGGGGTCCATAACACCGTTAGGTGGCCTATAATGGCTGGATCCAGAAGCTGTAAGTCGGACCCTCACTAAGATTCTTAGTGCTTTGTTGCTGCGTGCAGGGTCAAGGTATCCTAAGCACAGGAAATACGGACTAGAGACATTGACTTTGGATTTTCTACTTTTGAGTCGGGAGCTGTGACTAAGTGGGACAATCGAGCTATGGAGAATATGTTTAAATATTTATTTACTTACTGGAGTGCAACATTACTCGGGTAGAGTAAACACAGTCTTGCACTAATCCCAGGCTGAAGGTTGATTATAGGCCCTTTATCTCGGTATTTCGAGGCTGGAAGGGAGTAGAAGGAGAAAATGGGCCGTAAGAATGACTAATTCTGGACTCTGTGGCACCGAATGAACATGTATAACGGCGGACTCGCTAAGAAAAAGGGGGAAGGGAGCTTAATGGCGATGTGTTTTTTTGCAATATAAAATCTATTGGGAGCTCCAAGACCTGAAGCAATAATATTAGTTAAACGTTAAATAGTAAAATAGCTAGTAGGTACAGGTTACTGTTATTACAGGTCTACGTACTTGGGTGGGGTTTTGTATGTAATTACTTTCTGAACATTTTAAATCAGAGGAATATACTGGGGAGCTGGCAAATATCAATGTGTTGACTCTCCGCTCTGGGGAATTTGAAATAGAGGGAGAGTTAGTGAGACACGATGACTGGGGGTGCCCTCTCTTATAGTAACACGGACGTAGAGCAATGTTTGGCTAATTCTGTTTAAAGCCTTTGGACGAGTGAGCCCCCTACCCTGTCACTCAGTTGGGGATGGGACTCCTCGAGGGAGCCCTCCGGGATGGAATGGGCTATATAGTTTGTTTCCCCGAGGGTGGGGGGGTGAATATTTCTTCCTCTAAACATATTGTAAGTTAGCCTCTCTGCTAGACTTTCTTTAGTTTTATTTCATTATTCTATCCTGGTGCTTCTTCTTCATCCTCCAAGTACCAAGTAGTTACTTAAAGGGGATGGTGAGGGGGAGGGGTTTGAACCTCTCGAGCACACATATTATAGAAGGATGGCTACCCGTGGATTAATAGCTCACTCCACGAAAGGTAGTGGACAGATGGAGGGTGGGAAGAGACAGGAGAAAAAAAAAGTTGAGACAAGGGATGTTTGGTTGGGGTTAAAACCCTTCCTGTTGGAGGGGCCATATAGAAGTTATAAGAGGGAGATTGTGTTAATGGGGAGAAAAGAGTTGGGGAAGTTATGTTTGTAGTTTTACAGTTGTACAGAGGCACTTATTATGTTCTTGGAGCACAACAGAGGGAAAGATTATTAGCAATCACAGAAGACTTATGGATCGAATCAGCTTTTTGTCATGGAATGTAAATGGTCTCAAGACGGTAGTTAAGAGGAAAAGAGTTTGGTCACTAATCATAAAATTGACAGGGGATATCAATTTTTTGCAGGAAACCCACATGGACAAGCAAGAATCCATACGGTAGAGGAGTCATGGGGTGGTACATTGCTGGTAGCCCCTTTTTCATTTAAAGCAAGGGGAGTGGCCATATGGATTTGCCCTGGTCTCCCACACAGGGTCCATTCAGTTCTCTCTGATCCACAGGGTAGATATGTTCTAGCAGAAGTAGAGGTAGGGTCCCGAGGGTTGACACTGGGGTCTATATACGGACTAAACTTTGACTCTCCAGATTTTTTCACTCATCTGGGGGGGTGACGTTGGACCCATACCCTGATAATATTATTTTAGCGGGCGATTTTAACACATATTTGGACCCATATCTAGATCACTCAAGGGGGAAGGGTGGGACCCACTCCTCGAAGTACAGCAGCCCTTAAAGCTATAGTGCGAGGCAGAGACCTGTGGGAGGCTTAGAGACACTGTCATAAGGGGCAGAGGGAGTACTTGTTTTTTTTTTTACATGCACATAGGACATGCACCAGGTTGGATTACATGTTCGTTCCCTCTGGTACTTCAGGAGAGATTATTGAGGCCTTGTATGGACCGATCACTGTTTCAGACCATGCCCCCCTCGGAGTGCCCCTTTGTTTACCGGAGAACCGGCTGGAGGAGACCCAGTGGAGGATGGATCCGCTCTTTTAGTGGACCCCCAATACTTAGCCCAGATTAAAGATAGGGTAGAAGAGTTTATAGAACTAAACCCCCGGAAGAAACCAGTACACATAGTGTATGGGAGTGTCTTAAAGTATTCATCAGGGCTGAAACTATTTCCTATGCAGCCTATGAAAAAAAGACCCTAATTCAGGAAGAGGCAGATCTGGAGAATAACACTGGGGACCTGGAGAGAAGGAATATGGTGGCTTACTCGTCCCAGGTAACCACAAAGCTAAAGCTGTTGAAAGGCCAACTCTGTCAATTATCCTCCTGGAGATTAGAATGGAATTTAATTATTACAAAAGCACAGGGATATTTTGATGGGAACATAGGGGGAAAGTGGTTGGCCAGCTTAATAAAGGGTAGGAGGGCAGAACGATCTGTCCTCTCAATAGAAAATACCCCGGGAGCCCTGATTTATGACCAGCAGGGAATAAATAATGCCTTTAAATCATTTTACTCCTCCCTGTACACTTCTGAATTCCCAGCAGGAGCCAATACTGATTCATTTTTGGCCACAATTAAGTAGCCTTCCCTCTCCCCACATGAGGTAGTGGAAACAGACTCACCACTTTTGATCTCTGAGGTTAAGAGGGCAGTATGGAAGACTAACAGAGGCAAAACTCCAGGCCCCGATGGAATTCCGGTAGAATTATATAAATTGCTATGGGATTCCTTGGGCCCCCTTATGTATAGAATGATTCAGGAAACACTGAACTCGGGAGTGCTTCCTCTCTCCCTCCCTCCTTCTGGCCACGATTACTGTCTTGCCCAAACCAGGTAAAGACCCCCACCAAATGTGGCTCTTACCTACCAATCTCCTTGCTTAATTCAGATTACAAAATAATTACTAAGGTATTAGCCTCCAGATTGGAGCAATATCTACCAAAACTAGTCCATCTAAACCAAGGGGGGGTTTGTGAAAGGCAGACAGGCAAAACAATCTAAGGAGAACGATAAATATCATGCATATGTGGCAGGGGAGGGAAGAAGGGGGTCTACTAGCACTAGACGCGGAAAAAGCCTTCGACCGGGTAGAATGGCCCTTCATGATGGCAGTCCTGTGTAAATTCTGATTTGGGGAGGGAATTCTGGGCTGGATTCAAGCCTTATATAAAAACCCAAAGGCTCAAATTTTAACAAATAATGTACTGTCATCACCATTTGTCCTCACTAGATGGACGCATCAGGGTTGCCCTCTCTCTCCCCAGCTTTATGTTCTAACGACTGAAGCATTAGCTGGGGCAATATGTCAAGAGAGTAAGGTGGAGGGGCTGGCACATGCGGGATTAAACAATGTGATATCTCTCTTTGCTGACGATATCCTCCTCTTCCTCAAGAACCCGACTAAGGCACTACCAGCTTTATTAAAATTTTTCCCAAATATATGGCCCCATGTCTGGTCACAGGATAAACTGGTCAAAATGTGATTGGATGCCCATAGGGAAAACCAAGACACCTATATCCCTGGGCTCGGTAGTGGTACCCCCTTCCACCTCAATTAAATACTTAGGAATAATGTTAACTGCTAAACTATCCCTTATGGCGAAAACTAATCTCCTCCTGGTGATACAAAAGATAAAAGAAAAATGCATTAATTGGCGGGCCCGTCCTCTAACGTTGATAGGTCGAGTCAATCTGGTGTGCTTCCGCAATTCTTATACATCTTCCAGACTCTCCCAATGGGCATACCTAACAAGTATATCCCAACCATAGAAGGAGCTATAAAACAGCTGCTATGGCACGGTAAACGAGCTCGGATAAAAAAGGAAATACTCTGGTTACCAGTGGGTAAAAGGGGACTAGGGTTGCCAAGTGTAAGACAATATTATTTGGCCACACAATTGGCACATATTCAGGATTTACTTAGGGAAGACGCTTCAAGGCCGGGATGGGCAGCTATGGAAAACTCGTCATAAAAGGCACTATACTATGGTACTCTGGTAGGATATTTATATGACGGAGCATCAAGTAAACTCTCCAACCCATGTTCAAACACTACCTTTAGGGCTTGGAGGAAGGCACACCATATTCTCCAACATCCCCTCACCTTTTCTCCAGATGTAGAATTGGGGATGATGTTGAGAGCCAGAGTAAGTACCTCGACTCAGGACTACCAGCTTCTTAAAAAATGGAAAACACAAGGTCTATATAGAGTGGAACAGTTATGGGAGGATGGGAGGGCAATCCCTTTTCAGTCACTATTAACAAGATATACCCTTAGAGCATCCCATTTCTTCCTTTGGGCTAGACTTCAATCAGCGATAAATACCAGATGGACAAGAGGGGGGTCTTTCTCCCGCTCTCTGCTAGAGGAGTTACTGGTTGGCTGAAAAGAGGATAAATCATTTAACCCTTGAGAAGTTGCTACAAGTTGTTAATTGGGGCTATACAAGACCCGGTGGGGAACCTCGTAATTAAATGGGAATCGGATTTGTTACCAGAGGGCCTCACAGGTGGGGATTGGCTACGGATTCATAAAAACCTGTTGAAATGTTCAGTAAATAATAAACATTGAGCTATTCAGTACAATGTATTTGCTAGGGCCCACCTGACCCCAGAAGGCAAAAAAATAGACCTAATTGTCACTGACTTGTGTCCGAGATGTGAGATCCATACTGGATCTTTCTTTCATATGATCTGGCAGTGTCCAAAAACCCAGAATTACTGGAGGGGTATTCTGGCTCTTTTATCACAAATTATGGGATACCCCCTTGGATTGGACCCTGCTGAAGTCCTCTTTGGTCTTCCCCAGGTAATGGACAACCCAATTGGTCACATGCAAGCCTACACAGACTGGGAATAGTGGTAGGCTTTCGCAATATTGTTATGTGTTTGATGAAAAAGGATGCCCCCACAGAAACTAGTTGGTTAAACTCACTGCTGGAGTGTATGAAGCTGGAAAGGGTCCACTATAAAATAAGAAATCAACTGGATAAATATATGAAAATATGGGGCCAGATGGAATGGGCACTGCAACAGGACTGGTTCCCTCTGTTTTAAGATCTTATTGATCCAATGAGCCATTTCCTCTTAGAATTCTATAATTTTTTTTATATAACCATTGATATATTTGAGCAAATTTAAGACAAGAAGATATAACATAAAACTGTATTCTTCTGTGTAAATCGAATGGATTTTACTCTGAGTGCTGAAAAATGAAGTTAAAAAAAAAAAAAAAGGAATACTTGAATGCAGCTTCCAGGAATTGTTCAGCTCTGATTACTTATTCTGGAACAGAGTGTGGCGAGAGCACATCCAGTGACTGTGTCTACTCTTCTACAGGTGGTGTGGTGAGAGTATATCCAGTGACTGTGTTTACTCCTATGGACTTTGGGTATTTGCTCCTTTGTTGCCCCAGGAGGGATGCCTGGCAGGTCTTGGGTCGTGTTGGGTGTCCGGGGAGGATGGTAGCAGGGGGTTTGGACTGGAGGGTCTAGTCTCAACTGCTGTTGTTAGTTGTGGGGGGGGGATCTCTGCGGCCGGTGGGCGCCTGAGTCTCTAACACCCCTCTGACTAGGCCCCTTTTCAGCCTTTAGATTACTGTTGCTTTGTTGCTCCAAGGAAGGGGAAGGGGAAGGTGGCATTTTACCTTTTGGGCTGCAGTGCTGAACTGAGGGTTATTACCTGGGCTGTCCTGTGACCAGAAGGGAACTCGGTGGGGTGCAGATTAGTGGATGTGTGTCCCCGGGGATTCCTAGGGCTTTCTGTGGGGGGAGCCGGCTGGTTCTCTCTTCAGGGGCCCATATTTGCTGGCTGCGGCTTGCCGGGTTTAGCCTTCGGAGATGGTATCTATGGTTTAAGGCCCTGGAGTGACACTGAGAGGAGCAGAGTGGAAAAGGAAATTGATCCCGACTACCTAGGAACTGTTCTGGCAGCTCATTCATTTCACAAGAACCTTATTATCTGACTGTTGGGGCAGTGAGAGTACCTCAAAATGGATTCATCATAGTATTCACAAAGCAAAAGATTAGACTTTCGTCCTTAAATAGCTTGCCACGAGAATTAAAATAAAAGGAAAAAAGAACACATTTAATAATCTGTAACCCTGAATTTACTATAAATATCCAGTCGTTTTTTTTTAATTTCTAAAGAGGGACTATCAACTATCTTTTGAGGAAGAGCGTTCCAGTGAGGAACCACTCGGCTGAACCAGTATTTTCTTTTTAATAAATTCCACCTAAGTTGTTTTAACTGTTTACAGTGAGATCTAGTACTGTATGTTTTTTCACATAATTCAAATCCCAAGTCTAGTCTAAGGTTACTATCTTAAAATGATCTATGAACCAAAATCATATCACCCCTCCATCTTCTATAAGCGAGTGAATATAGGTTTAAGTCCACCAGTCTATCTTCATATGGTTTATTTCTCAACCCCACCACAGATCTTGTCACCCTTCTCTGCACTCTCGCCACTCTATCAATCTCCCCCCTTGTATGAGGACTCCAGACTTGAGAACAATACTCCAACTGGGTTCTCACCATTGACCCATAAAGGGGGATCAACACCTCCCTACTTCTACTAGATGTGTGCCTCAGAATACAGTTTAAGGCTCTATTTGCATTTTTTACAGTCTGGTCACATTGGGCAAGGTCGTTACTTATAATGACACCAGGTCCCTTTCTTTTGCAGATTGTTTTAAATATTTATTGTTTACAGTGTAATTAAATTCCAAATTTTTTCTGCCCATATGCAGGACTATACATTTGTCCTCATTTAATTTGAGCTGGTGTTCTTTGTCCATCTCTCAATATATGTGAGGGTTTCCAGGAGCCTAATATTGTCCAGATCTGAATTTATTACTGCCTCCACCCTGCAATCATCTGCAAACTTAAGTCTTCCATGTTTACCGAGTTACACTGTAAGGATGATATATAAATATATAAATAAATAAATATATATGTTAGGGTCCCAGCACCGACCCCTGTGGGACCCTGCTCGTCGCATCCATTTCTGAGACTGTGCCCGAAACTGAGGAAACATCAGACTCAGAGTCTCCATCCTGCTCCTGTAACACTTGAAAGGGATTTTGCAGAGGGATATTATTTGTTGAAGGTTTCTGCTCACTTGATGCCCTAGTAACCCTTCTTGGGTGTGGAGTTTGGAAGTCTGCAAGCTTGGGGGAATTACATCACTGTCTGCATTCCTTGGGGCAGTGTCCTATTTCCTTTGTCTGATTCTGATCCTGCTTATTCCTTCCTTCCTGTCTCCATTAGCTCTGTAGTCATGTTTGTTTCAGGTGTACCAAAATCAGCTTCTGAGGGGACAGGCCCTGCTGCGCTAGGCACTGTTTGGGGTGGGGCATACTCAGAAAAGTGCGTCCTAAACCTCTCTTGGGCCTGTTTTATTAAATCCTCTTTATCCAGCCCACCTTGCTGATTCTGTCCTGCCCAAGGACACTGGTGGTAAGCATGTCCTTGCTCATCACAGAGATTGCAGCAAAATGTATTTCTGCATGTTCTGCTATTGTGGTCAAACTCCACACAAAGTGCACATTTCATTTTTCATTTTTTTTTACAGACACTACTGAGGTGTCTTTTACTCCCGCATTAGTAACAGGCCTTTGGTTGCCTGGATAAAAACAACCCCCATCTTTTGCCTGGAAAAACTATTCGGAACATGTACTTCATTACCTGTTATGTGCAGTTTAACTTTCAATTTCCAGCTCCCTGTCCATATTCCCTCATCATCAATCACTGGCTCGGGAGGCCCTAAGACATTACATTTTTGTTCTAGCCAGAACTGTATATCACTCACATTTACCCCTTCGTTCCTAAACATAGTATGTACAGTTTTAAATAATGGCTTAGTCAAGGGCACTGCAAAAAACGGTATCCATGAAGCTGTAGTTTTAACAGTTTCATACTTTGCCAGAATCTATCAAGCGCTGAAAACGTCTTGAAACTAACATCAAATGCATCTTCACCTCTTACAATAATAAGTGCATAAATATCTGATGCCATAAAGTTCACTGAGTCCTTCGAAAGTTTCCTTGAGATATAGGATCTGTCAGGATGTTCCTGCAGACCTCCCCGATATCGCAGTTGCACAGCGTTTCTGTGAGGTGCTTGTTCCAAAATATTTTGCCTAAATAATTCTGAAAAACGAGGTCCTGGTTGCCTGCTCTCTTTCTGTGGAGGGGGAGAGGATGCAGTTAGAGACACATCAGGAGTCTCAGCATTTGTTTGTTCATTATTGAATTCCTCCACATTCCCTTTATCAAGTTATTTTTGAGTTCTGACCTGTATTGTTGGGGGCCCCTTGTAGATCCGTTTGTGTCTGTGAAAATGACAGCTATTCTGAATCTGGTATCCATTTTCCATTTAGACAGACCCACCCAGCATCTAGTAATGTTTTCTCCTTTGACCAGCGATCATTTGGATAGTCCACGTCATCTGAACTTTCCTTCCACAATCCTCTTGCTGCCACATCAGCGCTCAGCTGTTCTTTTGAAAGTTTACTCTCTGCTGTCAGCGGAGCGTCAGCTGCTGTTTCTAAAGCCTCTGCTTGGTCGGGCGAGCCTGCCACTCGCATGTCATCCACTCCATCGGGTTGAACAATAATGGAAACACCTTCCACGTCTCCCGCTGCATGGTTCTGTCCATGCATATCACTAGTGACTGGATTTCTCTGATCAATCCTCTTTGTAAATCCGAACCCAAGGTCTGAGAAGTCTCCTCAGTTCTGCTCTCTAGCTGCACATCCATCTCCACCAGTAGCCCAACACTGTCTACCATAGCACTCAGCAGACCAGCAGCTCCCCCTACTGGCTACAATGGAGCAGGGGAATTTCCCTGGTGTCCAGGCCAAATTTCCCCCATTCACTAAAAATACTAATAACAGCTTAATCAGGTTCAATTTCAGTTGGTTACTATCTGTATCCCTTCCTGGGTCACCCCTGAAAAAGGGACTGCTAGTCTCAGTGGGCCTACCCGGTCAACAAAATTCAATAATACTGCATCTTTCTGCACTGTTTAAGTTATTGTAATCTGCACCTTTTGTATTGCGGTCACACTGTATGCATTCCCTTGTAATTTGCACTATCTGTACTGCTCTTGCCCTGTATGAATGTATGTACCAATTACTGCAGCCTACACCCTCTGTATCTAAACTCTGTAAATATTGTTATTTACTTTTTCTGAGAAATTGCACCAGGGTTGTGCCTGAAAAAGGTACTTGTTGCCAGTGCACTTACCCGGTTACCAAAGCTGAAATAAATCAACCAATCAGTAATAAGGCTTACCAGATGGTCTAGGATTCTACTTATCATCCTTTTTAGGGACTACAAGCATTGAGCTTTTTCTGTACCATGCAGCAAAAGCAGCTCCTTGAAAGCACGATATATACATGGAATAATAATGAATGAGAAGCAGGGCACCTCCAACAACTCTGAAATTCCTTTAGTGGAATCTGCCAGTTCCACATCAAAGCTCACGGCAGACTGCATCTGTTATACAACATGGCTTGAAAAGATGGGTCCTCAGGGGGAGACCTTGGGATATAAACCACTGAGTCCTCACCGCAGGATGTGACGGTAGAGCTGAGGGTGACCCTCTACAAACTGTTCTTCACCCTCATGTTCCTCCTCTGAAGCTGCCTTGAAGTCCATGAGAGCAGGATTATGTTCTATTTTGTCGTCATCACAGGCGATGATGAAAGCTGCAGAAGGGGACGGTGATGCCAGTAATGGGCTGGCTGAGATGCAGGAATGTGTACTGTGCTACTGGAATCCATCAATGCGGGCTGAGAACTAGAAGTCCCCATCAGTGGAATTAATGCCTGAAATGGCTGCCATGGCAGAAAGCATCAAATCATTTCAGCGAATGAAGCCAACATAACCAGGGAGTTGATGGCACCCTGAAAAGGGGCCGGGACTACCTGCGTCAAAGGGCCGGAGCCCGACAACAATGGCGTCATACCATCTATAGTAGGCATGGCAGTGCCTAAGCCAGAACCCATCCTTAGAGTCTCAACGATTTTTGGGAGGGCAGTTGTTGATGCCGCCAAACAGGCATTGATGAGAATGTACCCTTTCTCAGTGGCAGTCAGAATCTCACCGACAAAACAGTCTTGTCTTTGTCTCTGTGTTTGTGCTTATGGCTGGGCAATGGAAGGCCTAAGATGACAACCTTTCCTTGTCCTTATTCTCAGACTTTGATGATCGTTTCTCGGCTGACGATAAGGGAGAAGCAGATTTTGAGCCCTTTTCTTCCCCATGGCTTTTGGTGCTTTTACGACATGGCAGTTCTCTAGAGCCTTTTTACAGTGTTGCCTTGTATCCTGGTTGAAGCTTAGACAAATATCACAAGTCCTCACATAGTGAGACAGGCCCAAGCAGCACACAAAAACCGTGCAAGTCTTCCTTGTAAATTCCATGGCTGCACTTCCAATATCGGAACAAAGGCTCTTTCGACTTTGGTGGTATACTGAAATGACAAAAATAAACCAGGTAAAATAAAAGTAGCAAACGGCAATGACTTGTTTGATGATGTTTCCTTCAGCGACAAGGATGATCGACGGTGGGATAAAGATTTGTGGAGTGATGCGGCCACCCACATTATATACGTGTTGATGCTACATGTCATTGTGAGTGGCCCCTGGCTATCAAAAAAAATTTCCAAGTGGTCTTGATGCTGATGGCTTATAATTCCAACGGCAGTGGCGTGTGCAGCCAATTAACTGGGGGGGGCACAATCTTCAGAAAGCTAGGGGTGCTTGAGGGCATAGTCCCCAAGATAAATTCTTTAAAATTAGTGCAAATGGTGCATTTTTCTGCATTTTAGAGGTGTGTTTCATACAGTACATCCCAGAAATAAATACGCTTACCTAAAGTATCAGGCTCAGGCACCTCACTAATCATCCTCCCAAACACACCATCAGTTGTCAGGGCAAGCCAGGTTGCATTTCTCATTGCCCTCCTCCAACACACACAATCTGCCCACCAACCCCGCCATTCCCCAGGGCAGACAGGCTCATCACCAGACCCCAAAGCACAACTCTCCATTCTCCCCACCAAAAAGAAAAGGCATAACTGGGCTGCTCTCCCTTATGAGCGCAGTTTACTCCCCACAGGCCAGTACACTATTAGTACAACCCCTTCAAAACAAACCTCACAAGCAGACTACATGTAGCTCTGCCACATTTGATTTCTCATCCTTTGCTTCCTCTAAAATACTATCAAATTCTCAAAAACACAAAATCACATGTGTGCAATTCTCTATTCAGTATAGTACTGAGAACAATTTTCAACAGAATTTCATTTATTGATGCAAAACGTGTTCATTTAATGACCATCTTCCTTCAAGCACTTAGGATGCAATGAGCCAACTTCAGATTTTTCCCACCCCAAGCTTCCTGTTCCGATCATGTCACTTAGTTTATCTCATGCAATTGATGCTTTAGAATTCGACCACAGAGTTACCAGAACACCTGATCTCAAAAATCTATGAATAACCTTACACACTGAATACCTCATCTAGAGATATTTCATTTAGAAAAAAATACGCTTCAGTAACCAGATGACAAGAACAACTAGTTCAAGTGTACATGCATCACAGTACAGGTGTGCTGGCATCTGGCTGGCCACACACTCACCAGATCTGGAGACCATCTTTAGAAGTCTTTATCATTCGGTATTCTAAGGCAGTCAGTACTAATGCAACAAACTTGTAAATACACAAAATCTGATGCACTTTAGCCTTTCTCTTTTTTTTTCCTGCTCATCACTTCCCCATTTCACCTACTGTGTCCTCAGGGAGTCACCATTAGGGGTGTCATGATAACATTTTAACGATACGATAACTGTGATGAAATTATCACAATAACCTTGTCATCGCGATAATTTTGCCACTTGTGCAGCAATGTTAGCAAAACTATTTAAATTCTGTTTTTTTACATAATTTACATATGTGACTTTTCAAGCTATGCTATGCTTTTATGCACATTATTTTGAAGTATGTTGTAAGATAATGCAGAGTAAAATATTTAAAAAAAATATTTTATTTTTTTCACAATAAAAACTCTGAAATTTATATGGAGAGGGTGCTGAACGCATGGAATGGCCTTCCTGAGGAGGTCATGGGGTCAAGAACAGTGGCAGAATTCAAGAATGCATGGGACAGACATTATGCAATTCTGGTGGGGGGGGTAGGAGGAAGTATGCTGTTGGTTAACTAGGATCTGCAGCTTATCTGCTTATCAACTTACTTAGTAAGTAGGGAAATGGGCAGACTGGGTGGGCCAAGCGGTCCTTATCTGCTGTTAAGAGTCCAGGTTTCTATAAAATTGCTTGCATTTTTTACATAAAAATTAAAATACACAGTCAATACGTGTTATACACACAGAGTATGATACCTTTTAAAATGTGAATGAGCAAATATTTTTACTTGCTTGTTTAAAGAGCGCCTTTCCCGGATTTTTCTCCTTGTCTGTAAAATCATCAAGAGACGACTCCCTTTCCTGACTGAGAGTTCCTCCATAGTAGTTGAAAAATGTTCTCCTTAGCCCCCTAAGGAAGGGAAAGGATCGTATTTGACCCTTAGGGGGTTAGCCGCTCGATTCCATCCACTTCCAGATCGCCAATGCCATCCCCACGCTTCCTTGTTTTGTGAGGTCATTATATGCCTAGTGCGGGGATGTGCATACTCCATGCAAGTCTACGGGGTAGCATTTTAAAACTTATTTTTATGATTTTAATCTGACTTCTTGTACAAATTGCAGTCAGTGTTCAAGTAACACGAGCCTTGATACTTTTGTTAGATCAGGGTGGAACCTTGGATGTAGTCTGTCTAGATTTCAATAATGCTTTCAACACCATTCCACATAGGAGACTCATAAATAAGCTGGGCAGCCTGGGAGTGGGTCCAAAGGTAGTAAACTGGGTAAGAAACTGGTTGGGGGACAGAGGGCAGAGAGTGGTGGTAAACGGAGTTCACTCCGAGGAAGAAAGGGTGACCAGCAGGGTGCAACAAGGAGCAGTACTAGGACTGGTCATCTTTTTAATGTCTTTTATTAGTAACATTGCAGAGAGGCTAGAAGTGAAAGTATACCTTTTTGCAGATGACACAAAGACCTGCAGTAGCATGGGCACTCTGGCGGAGGGGTGTGTCTGTGTGTGTGTGTATAAAGTGAATAGCGAGTGAAGAAAGCTTGAGGAGTGGTCAAAAGTGTGGCAACTAGATTCTATGCTAAGAAGTGCAAAATCATGCACTTGGGGCAAAGAAACCCAGGGCAGCATACAAGATTGGGGTGTAATGGTACTGATGACCACCAAGCAGGAAAGAGACCTGGGGTAATCACATATGACAACCCAAAGGTGGCCAAACAGTGTGACAAGGCAGTGAGGAGAGCTAGTGGGATGCTAGGGTGCATAGGAAGGGTTATCACCGGCAGAAAGAGGGAGGTGGTGATATCGTAGTATAAATCATTGGTGAGACCTCATCTAATGTACTGTGTCCAGTTCTGGAGACCCCATCTCCAGAAGGACAGAGTAGATGCAGTCAAGAGGAGGGCAACTAAAATGATGCAGGGCCTGCATCAAAAGCCCTATGAGGGGAGGCTAAGGATCGCAGTATGTACAACCTGGAGAAAAGGGGCGATATGACAGAGACTTTCAAATGACTCATGGATATAAATAGGGTACACGAGGGAAGCATTTTTCAGAAAAAAAAGGGGTCATGCTCTGATACTGGAAGGGGGTAGATTCAGGGTAAATATGAGGAAGTACTTATTCACAGAAAGAGTGATGAATACCTGGAAAATCCTCCCAGTGGAAGTGGTGGGGGCAAAAACTGTAACAGGATTCAAGACCGCATAAAACAGGCATAAGGGAACCTTATTGGTTAGGAAAGGGAGGGTAAAGCCGGAGATCAAATAGGGTCTGCGATATCACATTTGGTAGGGAAAATGGGCAGACTAGATGGACTTAGCAGTCCTTATCTGCCATCTGCCAGCTTTACGTAAGTAAGTCGACTGGTGCACATACCTTCCTCATCCCTTGGGCTGGCACAACTTGCCTACAGCAATATGGACACTGCTCAGTCAGAAAAATATGACCTGGTGAAAAGCAAAATCCTGAAAAGGTATGACGTCTAAGGAGAGACCTATAGGCAGAGATTTCGATCTCTGAAGTACAACTCGGTTAACAATCCTCGAGAAGCCATCACCTGACTCAGTGAACTCCTTATAAAATGGCACCAACCAGAGGGTGCGAGTATGTGATGTATGTACTTGGCCCCTGAACCCAGTCAGAAGGCTGTTACTGCTGCATCATCCAGACTCCCCTAGATTGCGATCAGGCAGAGGTTTGCTCTGTCTCCAAAAAAGGAGAGCAGCTGCCAGCCTGGTGGCGCTGAGGGTTGAGGCGCTGCATGCCACACCAGCGACCCGGGTTCAGGAATGCAGCGGTGAGAGAGGATCGAGCGTCCAGAGGACTGCTCTCCTCTCTCAGGGAAGGGAGTACATGTCGTCCCGCTCGTTGACTGCCCTCTGGCGATGGCTGGAGTGCAGTACAGATCAGGAGGCACACGCTGATGTCATGACATCAGACAGAGGGGAGACGGGAGAAAACAGGAAAAATTGAACCCTGGCAGGCTCAATGATGGCTCCCCACGTCTGCGGCGGTCAGCCCCAGCGATCTGGATTGGGTTTCTGGGAGAGAGGGAGTGCTGGTCCCCTCTCTCCTGGCCCCGCTGCAAGGCGAAGTCCGCCGGGGAATGGCCGAGCCAGCGATACTGGGACGTTGGGAGCCGGAGTGGTGAATCTCCTCTCCCTAGAAGGATAAAAAAATCTAAATGAAAAAGGAGAGCCCTCAATGGATGTTCAGTCCTACTTCATGCAGTCAGCCCTCAAGCAACCCAGGTCTATTCCTGAACCTGGTTTACC